>OU342973.1:3322500-4684228 GCA_910592155.1 Ypsolopha scabrella | reverse complement strand
ATAGAACTGGTTTTTACTCCGACTCCTTTTCTGTGCATGCTGCTCGACTATGGAATCGTCTACCTGAATCCGTCAAAAACTGTCGTACTTTAAACACATTCAAAATTAAACTAAAAGATCACTACTATAATGAACTACACCCCTGACTCATCCAATGTCTATTCATGTTATATCTTATCCAAAATTATCATTGATTTATTATGTCTGCGTATATTTATGTATTTATATAAGTAAGTTTATTCTTTATAATTTCTTTTGTGTATGTTTATGTATCAGTTTATTATAGCGGTAGGAATCACTCATGTTATCTACTCACGTATTTTACTTTATTATCATTCTCTCTTTTTTCGTTTGCACGCCCCCTTTTTATGTTTTATTCCTTATCTACTATTTCACCCAAAGGTTGCCTGGAAGATATTGCTGTTAGCAATAAGTGCCGCCTTTGTACTCTATGAAATATTTTTAATATCCTTCTTCATGTTTTCGTGTAAATGTACATAAAGTGTAATAAATAAATAAATAAATAAAATAAATAATATACAGGTGGTAGAGCTAATGCCGGGCTCGACTGTGGAGGTACCACCATCTTACTCGGAAATTCTCCCGAAATTATTCGGGGGCGAGTAAGAGGACAGCTCTCAGGCAAAAAAAAAACCAGGCGGGCCCACCTTTGCCTGGGGACCGATGGATGGCGGTATATCCATCCCCAATTGCCGGGCCTTATATAAATGAGACTGGTGACGGGCAGCGGCGTCACTGGTGCAAGGGTTTCGGCACCGCGCTCACCAACCCGCCTGCCCAGCGTGTGTGAGTATGGGCATTTCTTCCAGGAGAACCGCCAAGAGTGGCGAAATCCTGGAACGGCCTATGTCCAGCAGTGGACGAAACAGGCTGATGGATGGATGGATGGATATATTTATATACTATATAAATACATATATGTCTATTCAAATATTATAATGTTGTAGAAAAATAAAAAGAATATTATAATTTAACCTAACTATAAAAAAAGACAGAAAAGAGGGGGAGAAGAGCTTTATTTTACTCGTGAGGAAAAATAAATGTATGCAAATTCTTTTCTGCCCCAGGGGAAAATATAAATATAAAAATTAATTTTTATCCGCTACGAATCTATGATAAACTTTGAATAATAGAGAAAAAGAAGAAGAATACCATACAGCAAAGCCAACCGCTCGTTTTTGAACAGTTCCTTTTTTTGTTCAATATTTAATATAATTCTGGGATAGTCTGTAGCGTGATACATAGTCTTTTCTTAACAGTTTTTTTTTATGTTTTCGTTCCATCTTGGAAAAGGCAAATAGCATTAGCCAATACAGTCAATTTTCAACAGAGTTCATTAGTTTTATTTTTGGAGGTACTTCAAGTCGCGGTGCCGCCGTGAAGCTTGATATTCATAAGTAGAAGCCATCACTGGATGTCACCGAAGTGACGAACTTGATTTCATTTTAGATACTTCTCTTATTTCGATGCTTTAAATCTTAAATCGTTGGTGCAGTGAATAAGTGTACACCCACCAGATTTTGAGGTTCGAATCCGAAACAGAAGTTATTCCATTTGATTTCTTTATTAGAGTTAGGAAATGTAAATGAAATTTCAACATAAAGTCAAAAAAAGGAGTGACAAAAAGAGAAACGTGTTAGGTTAGTTAGTTTTAAAAGAGTTGACGATGCACGTGAAAATAACCTATTTTATTTATTCACTATCTATGGGTATAGTGCCGGTTTTGATGCTCGCACTGTGACCGGCGCCTGAGGCACAGATATTGTTTTTTTTTCTAATATGTCATGTCTATGTTTTAAAACAGTAAAAACTTTTCTGACAAAGTAAGTTAATTGGTGCGTGTAAAACTATCTTAATGTTTTATTAAATACTTCGGAAATTTTGTTCGAATAAAGAAAGTACGAGTAGTATCAATGGTATCGTGGAGATAAATTATTTGAAATAAGAATTCAACAATTCAATTCTGTCATTAAAAACTTACTTCTAGCTAAAGGTGTAACAGAGTTTATGTGTTATTTCCATTAAATTACTTGTTCTTCTGCAAATGATATTTTTAATTCCCTCACATTATTTGCGAAAAGCACTATGCCTAGCCTCAGTCTGCTAACTCACTTCGTCAGGTAATTCCCTTATTTTCACCCCTGGGATGAAAAGTATAAATGAATTTTGAATATACATAGAATTTTGTTTGAGTTTAAAAGCTAATTTAATCTTAATTAAAATTATGTATCACACAAAATAAGTTCATCGAAAGCTTGACTTGTGCCTTGCGCCTAAACACACAATTTTATACACTGTCACGACATGAATCCCCAAGGGGGTGTCAGAGGTGTTTCCAAGTATAAACTGTGAAATATAAGTCACAGACTACACTTCTTCACCCACGTTTCACAGATTATTACGTCCTAGCGTGATGGACGCTGAGCCCGATTGCTGTACTTCGAACACACAGATTCGGACCTATAACTTAACGTGCAAAGCACGCAAATCAAACACAAATTTGCTCCTACGGGATTTCAACCAGCAACCTCCGGATCAGTGGTGAAGTAGTTGAACCACTAATACACAGAGATGGTCAAGTAAGTTTTAATGTAAGTTCGTCATTTTATTTAAAAGGAGGATCAACAAAAAAGAAAAAAAAAAAGAAATGCAAGCCCAACTTTTACATCCAAATTTTGGACTTAACATTGTTGAATCAACAGTGTTAATAAAGGTCCAATCTTCAAAGCCTTCTAATGAAATGTTTGCTCTCTGTTTGTTTGTGACGCAAACAACCTTCGGCGTACATTTAATACCTACCTACGTATGTATTTAAGACTGTATAGTGCATTGTTTAGCTTTATGTGCCTGTTCCTAATACTAGATCTTGATAAGATTGTTTTGGATTCTTAAAATAACTGCATAGAGTTTCTTTTGTAAAGTCAGATTGAGCACCTAATTTTGCATCAATCAGAACTGAACTCTACGAAGTTTCCTTTAAGTTTAAAATAGCGCGCTCTCACCCCTGGCTGTTATGACCACCAAGACACCCGCGCCCACAAAAACCTGCGTTTTTATTTAATAAATGATGCCTCCAGATGATTTTTTTTTAATATTCGACGTGTTGACGATGTCATTTATTAACTTATATTAAATACCAATTTTAAGGCTGTATGATCCCTTCAACACTCAAAAAATATGAAATTTAGAAGTAAATTCGTAATATTTTTCTATCAAGCAAACTTACAGATTTTGCGATTTTTTCTAAGATAAATATATCACCCCTGTAGTCTACTGTCTATACCGGGTGTAAAAGCAAAGTCAAGAATCCTTTAAGGGTATGTTAGTATGACCGGTAAAGATATTATTTTAAATACTGGAATCTCTAAATAAAGTACCAGTACCTCATAATAAGACGATTTTCTTTACTCAAAATACACGAATCGCGTGGACACCCTCACAGTCGCCGGCCACTTGGATCAGGGGTGCGGGTTGCGGGGTACAATTAGGTGTGCGGAGAGGCCGGTGAGCTGCGTAGCCACAGCTTAGAAAAATGATGGAAGTTTTGGTGAAAATTCAAGGTATATTTTTTTTTCTCGTAATGACATCAGAATCGTGTATACTTTCATACCCTAAAGGGATTCTTGATTTTGCATTTACGCCCTGTATTATTTTTACTATACTGATTAACCAAGTTACACAATCTGATATACTCATTTGAAGTTATGCATCTAGCCTTATACGGACCCTTAAGTAAGCATCTGCTTCGATTCTGACGACATACGTTGATGCTTTATCATAATCGAGTCTCATTATAGCTATACAATAAAAGTGACATGCCAAAACTCACGGAAACATGACATTAATATTAGTTTAAAACAAAACAAACTACACTACTGACCCAATTGCTCACATTTTTATTTTATAATCATCATCGTCATCATCAAAATAAATTGTATTAATTACCGTTTATAACAACAAATCATTAATTTTATCTTAATATATTTTATAATTGTAAATATTATTTCATTCTTTATAATATGTAACTGAAGCCGACCACATCAAGTGGTCTAAATATATCTTACAGAACTACCTTTGACTACGTGTTTCCTTATATATATATACTATAATATAAATACTAAAAGACAAGAAGTCAAGAAGTCAATTATAATAGGTTGGGGAAAAACTCTTTTCGCAAATAGTATGTATGAACTTATAATAACATCTCTTTGGCTATACCACTTGTATCTGGCTGGTTTTAGTATTGTTAAAAAGTTAAAATTTTAAAAAAGATAATCCCAAATTCAAATTAGGTAAAATGTGTGATATTCATTTGTTTTTCTTACTGTTAAGATGAGTGAATCGAATGAAAAAAATCGACACATTTTGAAATTTTACTAAAAAAAGGTCAAAATGCAACGCAAGCCGCGAAAAAAATTCGTGATGTTTCTGGACCTAGTGCAGCGTCTGTGGGAGCAGCACAAATTTGGTTTAAGCGTTTTCAAACCGGAGATTTTGATGTCAAAGATGCACCTCGCTCTGGGCGCCCTGTTACGGATAAAATGGATACCATTTTTGAAAAAGTGGAGCAAGATCGGCATATCAGTAGTTAAGATGTAGCTGAAGAACTGGGGATTGACCAAAAAACAGTCTTGACGCATTTGAAAAAAGCTGGGTACACAAAAAAGCTCGATATTTGGGTGCCTCATGAGCTCACTGAAAGAAACTTAATGAACCGTGTACTCATTTGTGATTCTTCTGTATGACGATGTATTATTATAATTTTATTTTATTTCATATCATAATCAAGTCTGATACCTAACAGCTATTACAGTAAAGTAACTTATGCTAAAATTCACAGATATATGTTGAACTAAGTATTTTGTACATATTTTACATAATAATATTAAAATGAAATAAGATATACTAGTGACCGCACCATAACAAAGTGTTATCAAAGTATTCCTTATATAGTTTAAGTTAGTTAGATATTAAGATATTTTACATAAAAGTAAAATGAAATTTTTATGACTAAGATCACAGAAGAAATAAACTATTATTCCAATTAAATAAAACTCGCCTTATTTGTTAAAACGGTTAATAAGCAGAATTTTACATTTAAAAACAGACATAATTTTCGGAATCCAAGCATCAAGATCATAAAAAAGAATCCGTAATATAAATACAGCCTTGATACTCGTATATGAAGATAGCTCCGGAATGACGAATAGAGAGAATATATGACCGAGATAGAGCGAGATAGACATAGATATTAACCCTTAATTACTCGCACGAAGAAAATCACACAACTACTCGCACGGGGTCTTAGGTGCCCCAAATTTTACTGATTATTTTTAGGATTTATTAAATTTTGTATATGTAAATAAAACAATTTTCTTCTGAAACTGCTTTGTTTATACTATTAAAATTTCAAGATACAACATAAATTAATATCTGCTTAGAGAGAGAAACACTAACTTAAAACTAATAGCAAAAATTCATTTTTTGTAGACACGGTGATATTAAAAGTCATAAATAATAATATTTTAGGAGCTCTAGAAATCATTGTCATCACACTCTTGAATAAATATCTCACAGTAATCGTCTATTTTCGCATTTTGTTGCCACTTTTCAGATGCAGAATGTCTTCATCATTATTAGACGCTTCACTGAATGTTTAAGAGATTTGTTTGTTTAGCTAGTTTTATCGTGATCACTTTGGATCATTTCATCTCCCTCAGACTCTCAGAATCAGAATCCCCCAACTTATGGTCTTTATCAGAAGTTTCTGCCAACCATTTAAAAATACGCTCTTCTCTTCTATCCATGACGAATTCTAGCAAATCTCATGAAAACACATAATGTTTTATGAATTTGTTTTATAAAACTGTAAGAAATGTAAACACAATAGAATTTTACAAACTGGACTAGCAATTGATGTAAAAATATATTTAAAAGAAAAAATCTATGGAACTCACCTGTTCCAAAAAAGTTCCGTAATTACTCGCATGGGGTCACAGCTCAAGAGAGCAGTGACGTGGTCTTTTACTCCCGTGATCTGATTGCCACTGAAATGCAAACTTTAAGGCGAGCTAGGAAGCTAGCAAGGGTGCGGGGAAATTTGGAACGTGGCAAGTACTTTTTTTTGACACGCGAAACTGCTTTGACCCCGTGCGAGTAACTAAGGGTTAAGTGTGGTGTTTTATCTCACGACGGTGGGTTAGGCTTAGTTGTGGTAGTGCGTGTACGATAAGCGACGCTAAAGTGTGCATACGTACGCACGCACACGCTTGGGAGCGAGAGCGAGCTCACGCACATTAAAGCAACGTGTACTACACAATCAAGTATGACCCACCGTCGTGAGATTAGATGAAACATGTTAAACAGTGCTGGTGTTCCACAAGGTGGCGTTCTCTCACCTCTCCTGTTTTCTGTTTTTATTAACTCTATCACTGAAACTTTATCCTCTCACTACTATCTCTACGCAGACGATTTACAGCTATATTGTCACTTTCCGATTGATGAGGTTGATTTAGCAATAAATCAAGTAAATGCGGATCTACAGAAAATTAAAATGTGGGCAGATAGTTATGGACTTCTTGTAAACCTAAATAAATCACAGGCCATGGTGCTTGGTAGCAGGTTTATGCATAAAACACTTGGTGATACGGGTACTCCCTCAATTATTTTTGACGGAACTACTATTGCATTTTATAAAAGTGCAAAAAATCTGGGTGTAATCTTTGATAGCTCTTACTTCGGTAGCGCATGTCAACGAAATAAGCTGAAAAGTCCATGGAACATTTCATTCCCTGAAGCGACTCCAAAACTTTCTACCTTTTAAAACTAAAGTCATTCTTGCTCAATCTCTCCTTCTCCCCTTACTTGACTATGCCTATGTCTGTTTTCTCGATGCCAATCTAGAGTTAGTTAATAAGCTTGAATGGCTTCAGAATCTCGGCATTAGATTTATTTATGGTTTGCGTAAATTCGACCATGTCTCTCATTTTCGTAGTGAGCTAAATTGGCTCCCCATTCGTTATCGTCGTCACCTGCATATTTTCACACTTCTCTATAATATTCTCAAAAACCCTCTTTCCCCTAAATGTCTCCGCGCTCGATTTGAGTATCTGTGTGTGATGCTCAATCGCACAATGTGTCTCTTCTTAAAACTCCTGCACACAACTCTGCATCGTTTAGCAAGTCGTTCACGGTTGGGGCTGTTAGACTGTGAAATACTCTACCCTCGAACACTCGTGATTGTCCATCGCTGAATGTATTCAAAAGACGGGTGAAGGAGCACTTTTTGTCACTCTGATGAGTATCTCTTGTATATCATTTTGTTTAATTGTAAATTTTGTGTATTATTTTATTTCCTAAGTATTTAATTATATAGCAAGTGTTATTTTATTGTATAGTCTATAGTATGTATTTATATATTATGTAATATTTTTTGCGTATTTAATATATTTATGATGAATTTGTATTTGTTTATTATAAGGTAGGTAAGTTTTTACATTAATAGTAGTCTGTTATACTTATAAATTATTATTGTCTACTTTTATATAAATCATTCTCTTTTTTCCCCAAAGGTAGACTGGAAGAAATCTCTTTTTAGAGATAAGTCTACCCTTGTACATGTTAATTTGTTTATATGTTTTGTAAATGTTTATTTTCTGTGTGTACAATAAAGAATAAGAATAAGAACATCTGTACTATGCACTATTTTACTTTGTAGTATATTGTAATGGATTGTTGTATTTAGGACTAAGTCGTTTAAAGTTGTACTAAGTTTGGTTGAGAGGTTATTGTGTTGGGTCTATTCATGGCCCGAAGGGTGTAAGAAGGGCTAATGTAAATAGTAAAGTTATGAAACCTATTAAGTTTCTAGACTCAGTTAATAGAATTACCCTAGACAGGGTTGACTCAAAATAACTAGTAGTTCGCCCCGAACTGTGAACTCGCGCGGGTCCGATTCGAGCTTGACTAATTTGGCTCATGTTTGAACTTGAAAATTCTTTTTACCTCATTTAGTCGCCTGCCAAATTTCATGACATTTCGATTATGGTAACCTTTGTTGTGCCATTTGTAGAGGGACCTGCCTGGCTAAAAGGATTATTATCCGGGCCGAAAAAATCATAAAAAACATGCGTAGAAGGAGAAATGAGAATACGGCCATATTTACATATCCAACTGGTGAAAATACTTTTAGAAATAGAATTATTGCGGCAACTTAAACTGAGAATTTTAGAAGCGCTAAGATTTAAATGATATTATAATTTTTGAACAAAATTGTTAGATGACCCAATCGTTTTAAAAGCGACACGAGTATGGTTAATCTCCTATTCACAGATTTCGCGAATGCCGAAGTCACAATATTTCTCATTAGACCTGTACCAAAATAACGCGCAAAGGAGAAACAATTGAATCAAATAAATTTTAGATCTTCATTAAGATGGCCAATATGGAATGGTGTATGTCCCTGATTTTTACAAAAACATCGCGGCAATGACACGAAAAATAAGTAAAATAATGCTTCGCATCAAACAGACGAAAAATATGGAGCGGGTTTTTAAGAGGTCCTTGGCCCCTTCTGCAGAAACGACTCATTGATGGTACGGCTTTGGCCGTAGCTGTCACCACCCTCATGATGAAACCATGCCAAAACCTCTGGATACAGTGATTATCGCCTCACCTGCTTTCTGGGCAAGCACGCTCCATCTTAAGATCTTATCGAGGCTAGGACCTAATAAAATCGGTGAAACGTTTATGTCAAGTGTGGTCTGTGAGTTGCATTTCACAGTTTATTCTTGGAGACACCTGAGCACATGACCTTCCGTCAAATTAGTTAAGAATTTATGCATTTAAGGTGAGTTTAATTTATGCAGCCAAATTCTTACTGAAGGACCTACGAATGAGGATGGTTTATTCGTAGTGAAGGACTCAGTAAGTGCTCAGTAACAAGGTTCGATGACCCTTTCTGTGAAATTCGTAAATTATTATTTTCGTGTTCCTTACAAACGCAAGCCCAGCCCCGAGTCTATTACTGTGGGAGTCAAGATTTTATTTTGCGAAATTAGCAAAAAGTGTTATCAATCCGTGATACTGATCACTTATTGAGCCTCTAATATGAGTTTGGCTGTATAAATTAAAGAGGTTTCCGTAGTACCTGAAAGGTAAAAGGAACCTTTATGGTGAGACTCTGTTGTCCGTCCGTCGGTATGTCCCAGCCTCATAATTTAGCACCGTTAAAGATAAAGACTTTAAATTTCCAACAAAAATAGCATTCACATGCCTATGTAAATAATACGGTATCAAAAAAAAAATTTTAAATATTTCCAATACAAAAGAGAGAAAAATGAAAAAAAAACCTAAAAATGCAATATGCGTATTAAATTGTAGATATTAAAGAGCAAAGAGGTGCATCTTTGACATCAAAATTTCCGGATTGAAAACGCTTAAACCAAATTTGTGCTACTCTCACAGACACTGCACTAGGTCCATAAACATCACAATTTTTTTTCGCGGCTTGCGTTGCATTTTTACGTTTTTTGTAGTAAAATCTTAAAACGTATCGAATTTCTTCATTAGATTCACTCATCTTAACAGTAAGAAAAATAAATGAATATCACACATTTACTTAATAATAGTTTATTTTCATGCAGTAAATATTCTAAAACTTAAATAACAATTTACATCAAAACTAAACTAATTAAAAATTTAAATTACCTAGCAATTTAAATATTATACAAATAAATGAAAGAAAGGGAAATTTTGGACACCTATTTAATGGAACAAATAAAATATGCTGGCCAGATCGCTACCGTCGTTGGGCAAGGTACCCAAAAGGCTGGTGGCATTGCCTCGCTGGATCGCGAGGCTAATCCGTTGACCAAAATATGTCCCAGCCCTTTGGTTACCTGAAGCGTCGATCAGGCGCGACGAGATCTCCTTAAAGAGTTGTCGCGCTTCTGGTCCCCATGGCCCGAGAGTTTCTACGCCGAAGGGCACAAACATGTAGCCCTCTCCTAAGGCCGCATATTTGCGCCTCTTGGAGCCCTCTGCAGATGCTGCAGCCGCGCCCGCTCTGACTGAGGTCGCTTGGAGATGAGACGCTGCCATCGTGTCGACACATGTAGCGTCCCATACCAGCGACCTCCCATGCTTCCATGGTATGATCGTCATTCCGTCGGGCCTTTTGCCGTCTTTACGTATGACGCCATTTGGTTCCAAAATAGCCGGAACACTGGCACTGGCTAAGGCCCTACGGATGACGTCATTAAGAGCGGCATGACGCGGCAAGCGACCAGCACTGTGCTGGCACGAAAGGCCATGATGACCAAGCTGATCGACGGCTTTACCACAACGGCAGCGATGAGGCTCATTTGTCCGTGCACCCAGTCTCAGACAGGTGGCCAAATTAAATGTTGTTTTATCAAGAAGAGTCCCTATATCCCTATATTGGCCGAAGGGAGAGCGTTTAACCAATAACCTGACTCTGGTTCGCTGGACGCCAAAAGACGAGCTCGGTCTGCAGGGTTTAATGAGGTATCCAGTAGGTTCTTTTGAACCTGGATACAGAGCGGCTCGTCCCATGACCTCTGCGAAGACAGAGGCATCGGGAGGTTAGTACACGGACCAGCAGTGTCAGTCCATGCACTCCTGGCCTCAGCCAAGCACGCGACCTCAACATCACCAAGTGATGGGTTTATAATTCTGCCAAAGAGGTCCATCGTGCTGTAAGCTGAGGACAAGAATGCAGGGAGTGCCACATTGGACACCCTTGGGATTCCTAAACCGCCAAATTGGATCGGTAGACTGGCTTGGGTCCAGCTCCGGTCATTTAAAGGGCAATTTAGAATTTCCACTAAAGTTGTTCTAATTATTTCATCTATATATACCAAAAGTGGGGAATGTTTCCAGAGGGTGCTACAACGTAGCACGTACGTGAACTTTGGCGTAAAGAGACAGAATTTAATTATGCAGTATGCTATACGTGGACTGATCATTTTTAGAAGACTAGATGATTCCTGAAATTTTGAAATTTGTTCCGAAATGAAACAGGGGAGGGAATCATCCAGTACTGGGGCACCTAGGAGGCGAAGCGATTCTTCGTTTATGATTTTAATGTTTGGAGCTAGTGTATTAAATTTGGTTATAATGTCATTTTTAACGTGAGGAGACAAAGAGTTATTCAAAAATAATTCGCATTTTGAAAAGTTTAAATTTAGTCCGATAGAGTGGAAATTTTGTATTAATTTCTTCAAGTCTGTTAGAACCGAGTCCGCTTCGCCTCCCAGAGTCCCATCGTCCAAATACCAAACATTAAATTTAGATTTGAGGCAGGTGATTTGTGGTTGTATGGCCAAACTGAAAATGGCCGGTCCGAGTGGGTCACCCTGCTGGCAGCCAACGGCAGATTGCAACAAATGGTTTGTATATACGAGTTTGAAGGGCGAGCTGTAACACTGCCATAAATAATGAAATACTGCAGGAATATTCTCCCTGAATTGTGTCAACAGGGCGCCCCTATCTATTGAGTTATATGCGTTCTGCACATCCACTTTCAGCAGAACCTCCCCTCCACCGTGTTCAAGGAAGGTCCGAGCCGCGTGCACCGCGGCTTCACACCCTCCCTTAGTCCCAAAGCCTAACTGCTTAGGCTGAAATTTGTTCACTAAATCTGGTTGAATATGTCTACAGCAGATCTTTGAAACCACATGACGGATGGTGTTCCCAACTGCGATCGGCCGGATGCCTCCGTCCTTTTTTCTGAGTGCACAAAGATTAGCACCGTAGAGAATGTCAGTAACGTCGTCACACACTTTCCCAGCCAGCATAAGGTTCACAAGCCGGGTCCCGTCTTCCAAGAGGGCACGACCAGTCTCACCCGGGGCGCCGTAAATGAGATCTTTGAAGTGCTGTGGCATCAGCCCATCAAGACCACCAGCCGAACCATTCCTGAATGACGCGATCGCGGCTTGCACCTCCTCTGGTGTTGCTTCAGGAGTACGCTCAGAGGGATCAGGGGCATCAGGTAAATGCGATGAGGTTGCTGGCAGTGGATGTTTTGACTCTAGGGATGAAAGGGTCTCCGAGGTGTCAGGTGCGACTGCATCACTTGAGAAGAGAATCTGGGCAGCTCCTCTTATATCTCCATCGTTAATTTTAGTTTCGACCCTTTTACCAATATTATGAGTGTTGTTTAATTTTCTTGTGAGATCCTCTGCTTCTTTTAAATTTACTAGTTGCTTACAGTTTTTCTTAATTTCTTGTGTTAGGGAACTGCCATTATCTCTTACTTTAGGCACGTGCAGAGTCCGGTATGAAAAAGTGAGCAGATCCTCCCAGCTGGCTTTATCGTTGTTATCAAGAACTTTCCGTATACAAGAGGACAGAGAGGTAGCCACCGTATTTCTGGCCCCTCGTGGTATCCTTTTAACAGTCATTTACTTAATTTGAATTTGGAATTATCTTTATTAAAATATAAACTTTTTAATAATACCAAAACCAGCCAGATACAAATGGTATAGCCAAAGAGATTTTATTATAAGTTCATACATACTATTTGCGAAAAGAGTTTTTCCCCAACCTATTATAATTGACTTCTTGTCTTTTAGTATTTATATTATATTATATCCGAATTCCGAAACTGGTGGACGGAAAAAAATCACAATTAAAGGCTATAACTGGCCAATCACAGGGAAACTATAGCAATTAAAAAAAAGTTGAACACATATGAGAAATGTAAAAATAAATGGACAGTAAATAACAGGAATAATATAGCCGTCGAGAAATTCAGGATAATAAAATGACAAAATTAAATTTTTCATCCACGAGTTTTATTTCGAGTACGGTATGAAAATATTCGTGTCTCTTTTGTTAAAATAAATAAATATTAGATAACCTATTTTATCATCCATTACAAAATAAAAGAGTACAATTTGATACCGAATGTATATTACACAACCACGATCATGAGCATTGCAGCGCGTTTATACACATCTGGAAACTAGATGGCGCTGGGAGTTCTCTACTTATGGAAGGCGAAGAGTACAGGGTGCGTGTAAACAACACTGTACGGAGTACATTATCATAATACTGCTACGCTTACTTATGAAACTTGTCCTCGGCTATCATCTTTGCTTGCTTTGGCGATTTCAATTTTGATTGATTTCACTCAGATCAGAACTAGAAGACTTCCCGCTACTAATGAAATTTCTAATTAGGTATTTCATAAGATTCGGTTTAACTGCTTATCTTATTGATGATGATCAGTCAACAAAGTGTGAAGAGAAGACACTTTCATAGACAATCTATATTCTAATGTTAATTTAAAATGTGGTACAATCAATGCTTTTTTTAGTCATCATAAACAGCTATGGACAAGATTTTAAAAACCTTCTTCGTGCCTGTTCCCAAAACTATCGAATTACGGAACCATAGTTATGCGAGTCTGACTCTCACTTGGAACGGTTTTTTTTACTTGTTTTGACAATAAATTAAATTTTCTTTTCTCTTCTTTATCACACTTGATCAATAGCACATTTATTCCTTCGTGACATGAAAAAAATATCTATAGAAAATATAAAACTTACTAGTAGGAATTTTTAGACACAAAAATGTCACTATTGACTTTCATAAACACATTTATCCAAATATTGTTTATTTATTTAAACAAAGCTCTTCGTATTTGATTCGTTGGTTGTAGTATGCCTATTGTTCTTTGCTGATGCCAGAACAATGCAAATCAACCTTCATTGACATGAAAGCTGCTTTGTGACTTACCAAGCGTGGGGACATGAATTCGACTCTGGGCTTTGATTTTGTGGAATTTATGTACACGTTTATGCTGCAAAGGCAAAATAATTAAATCTGCTGGTTTTATATAGGACAAAGGAACGGCATGATTACGAATGTATTCATCAGATGAAGTAATTGATTAAGGTTTTAGTGTAACTGGGTAGAGTGATGACGAATTAAGTATTAAACATTATAATTTAATAATAAGCAGGTGTATACGGTTTCAAACCGGTTTTTATTTAACACTAGGGATCGTAGTGCTATGAATAGTGGTGCTATCTTGTGGTTTCTGGATGCGTCACCTCGATATTCACAGTAAAGAAATGTTGATGTGCTTCGTGCTATTTATAATTGATGTCTCATTTAAATTACAATATGATGTAATTACTCTTATAGATATAGGTTATATAGGCATCTGAAAATATAGACAACATCATGGATAACATCTTGTTATTGAAGTGATATCTGACAAAAATAATGAAATACATTTCTCCACCACGAAATCCGAATTACATAATCTTTCATTCTTCCTTTCCTTATTTACCGAGCTACCACAATCGGTGACCCCAATGTGATATGAACACGCAACCTTCTTAAGACTTTAATTTAATGTCGTGATATGTGTCATATCTCATATATCATTGTGTTTATCATCATTTTGAGCGATGAAGGGCCCTTAGCGGGTTAAAATATATTTCGAAGACGATATTTTTCGTGTATTTTGTTGCCCTTAATATTAATTATAACAGCACCAGGTTACACGTTCTGCTTTAGTTCATTTCTACATTTATACTTACGTATATGGGAATTTTCTGAAATGACAGGAACAGTGCGTGCAGTTCCGTGCTTTTAAACAACGCCCGCGGATGCCTGGTATATGAATCAATCATCACTGAATTAATAAATCAATAAAATGAATGAACGAATCGATCAATCAATCGATGAAAGGACTGAAAGGAACGTAGGTTCAAACAAAGGTCCGACTATCCAAATAAAAAGAAGTGTACTTCTGTAAAGAAAGAACAGATAACAATTAATATATAGCAATATTTAATATAATAACTAAGTAAGTACCACATAGGTCTATCCAGTTTGCTTACCAAAAATGAAATAACGATGTTATATGTTTATTTATTCATAGAGTTCCAGGATATAATACCACTAGACCAAGTACGGCACCCTAGTTCGGCACTTATGAAATCTTACCACACTCCTTTTACTTTTTCTACTGAGCCCTATACTTTACTGCCTTCAGTAAGTACTACTTGACCTTTCCTCGCTATTTTCGTACTCTAGACTTTTTGGGTTAGCAAGGAGAGCAAAACCCGATAAAGCAATATTTTAGTGTCTGTTTGTCCGTCAGCGGTGTTATGTAAGGATGGTTGGGTCAATTTGACATGAATTTGGCAAGAAGGTACGGAATATATAGGTAGGCGAAACTTGGGAAAATAATTGTTGACGACTGTCACTGGTAGCCTTTTTAGGATTCTGTCAAATTTGGAAACCTCTATGGCGAAGTTTTTATATTCATCTGTCGGTCCATCTGTTTGTCTGTTCGGAGCATAAAATAGCTGCCCACATGAAACTCTTTGCATGTTGGTGGAAATTTAATTCGAAACCTCGAATGGATCACATTTAGAAAACAATTTTTAAATCGTGTGGGGCTGTCTCTAAGCTCTAAAAACGCATTTAGTACACGCTTAATATTGTTTTTGACATGTGCCAACTGTTTTACTAATGAAATTTTGGCATTTTCAAGGTTAAAGTGAAGGCACATTTGTCCGCGCCAAACGCATCGAGCGAGCCGAATGAAACGAATTTAGAATTCCTTATTATGTAATCCTATGAAACCTCTCTCACCAATCCGCGCTGAATCGGGAAAACTTGGCAAAAATACGTGATCATAAAATCGTTTTATTAATATATTTTAATACAGGGTACATTAACGGAACCTTAACTGTATTCAACCTACAATTAAATGAATTTTTTCTATTTTTTCAGAGTAAGACACTAGATTTAGCACTAGTGTCAATATACAGAGGGGGCGTAGAGCTTGCATCCATCTCACAGTATGCGGGGTCGCCGTACAACACGACGGACAGGTAAGTCGATTTCGGTATCTTATTTGTGTGGCCGGGTTCGTGCTGGGGACTCGGTGGGTGGTCGAGGCTGGGGTTCGGTGACTCTGTTTGAAATATTTTCTGTGCCTACATATTTGTTTGAGAACAACCTCGACTCAGTTTAGGTCAAAATTTTTATTTTGCGTATGTCGGGGAAGGGGTCATTGAGCCTTGGTCCTGGCCACTTGCCGAGACTCCGGTATGGGTTTAGCTGTGTAGGCGATAGTCACCTTATTATATATAAAAAAAAAATATTTTTTTTTGTTTAGATTAATTTAGACGTGTAGGGCGTTTACTTTATGTATCTATTTTACCAAATAAATTATTTGAATTTGAATATTATCATCATGAAAGAAATATCAATAACTCTGAGAATTTTTGACATTACAATCCTCGTTAAAATAAAGTTTACACAAAAAAGATGTACGATTAATGACTGAATAGGAAAAGAAACGCTTGGGGTGGTTTCAACATATAGAGGGGATGAATGAAGGAAGAATTGTGAAAAAAAAAATGTGCGCAAGAGCAAGGTAAACGCAAAAGCTAAACAGGACGCACACCCAAAAGGACATATATGCCGACCATATTAGCGACATACAGAAGAAGAGCGAAGTCAAAAGCACAATAAGACCTGACCGATTAAAAGATATAGAAGAGGTGAAAAAGGTGTGTCAGGATCGTAGCAGATGGAAATCTGTAGTTTCTGCCTATCCTTCTGTTAGAGAGGCGTACAAGTATTTATACCAACATAAACGTGATAAATAAAAATTATTTCGCCGTATAATAACCTAGACTGCTTTTTCGTCCATAAGTCACTTTTTCGTAAAAACCGGAGATATGTCAGAAAAAATATTCACAATTTCCCGAGGCTTGGTGTGCACCACTCTGTCGAAACCAGAGCAAATTTTACCAAGCATGATTCATATGCTTAAACCTAATTATTATATAAACATGACTTTGCTGTTCAAGGTAATACACAATATGAGACGGCTGACTAAGATTATATTAAGATTTTTTCAGATTTCAGATGACCAACAAAGTGATTCTATAAGGGCTCCGTTTTTTCCTCTTGAGGTACGGAACCCTAAAAGTAATAAAAATGTTTTTATTCGCGTAGCAGAGACCGATATTTAATTTGAAAAACACACGTGAATAAAATACACTAAAATAAACAAGACACGAGGCAAATAATGAAATTATTTATTTACGATTTTCTAATAGAACATAATTTTTATTAGTTATGCAAAGTTTGGCGGATCACTAGCTTATTTTATAATTAAATTATAAATATATTTTAATATTTAAATATATTTAATTTAGTTATGACAACGTATTTTTGAATGAAAATAAACATTTTATAATTTTTGGGTACCCAGATTGCTAACGACTTTATCTGCTTGGATGACTGGACTAATTCTCTGACTGTCATAGGCCTCAGCCATCCGATCACCCGATATTTTAACAAGGCGCGCTTTAAAATCTCGACACTAAATGGCGCAAATATTTGTAGATGCTTGCCAGCGTAGTCTTTTTACACCATTTGTTGTCTTCAGTTGTTGTAGCCGCTACATAGGCAGATTAAATAATTCAGTTACTCTAATTAGTATTTTCGATTGTCCGTACGTAGTAGTATCACCGACCGCTATGGTCATGGTGACCATTTTGACTCCTACTCAGTACGGTGCTAGAGCAACTTCTTGATAGAAAATAGTATACATAACAGTAGAAGAAAAAACCCTATGAAATTCTAATCCAGATTAGGTACCTCTCAATTAAATAAATACGTAAGTTCTGCAATTAAGTGAGATATCTATTTGCAAGTCTCAAGGTAAAACTAAGATGGCGCTGCTGTTAAGTGCCTTAAAAGCCTTATTTATCCCCTAAAATTATCTTTTCAGCCATTTCGCCCAAATTGTTAATAACTAGACCATTATAAAAGTGAGGCAATTTAATTAAATGGCTAAATTTACAGAACACGACGGCTATTCTGGCATTATTTTTCGCTCGCAAAATAAGTCGTTTGACTTTTGTTTACTGTATGGTTAATGTCATGCGATGAAAGTAGAGTAACTTAATCTCATCAAATAAAACAATAGAATCTAAGAATTGCTTTTTAACCCGCCATTGGTGACGTATATGTCCGTAAAATCAATTTGTGTCGCGAATTCGAGAAGCTGCCTCATTGCACGCCACCCGCCGTCTGTTCACCTCGCGGCGCCGAAGCGGCACACGTTCTCGAGTTTTGGTACCAACGCGGTCTGGGAGACCGGCGTCACCAAACAGTAAGACAATATTTTTTTTTGTTTTTTGTTCTAAGATCAACACTTTTATTTGATTTTATAATATTGCATAATGTCTTAAGACTGGACAAGGCTGATATAGTTTTAAAACTACAGGATTGTTTAAGTTTTTGAATAAAAAAAAATTGTTTGGTGAATTGATAATTTTAAGTGTTCCAAATGCCAATGTATAATTACTAATAAAAGAGCTATGATTACCTTTATATTATTGTCAATGGTATAACTAATTTAAACACTAGGCCAATAACAAGTACAATTAATAGTTAATTCTTGTAAAAAATATAAATTAAAAATCCCGGTCTGTGGGACCGGCGTCACCTATGACGTAAGTCAAACCGACGTCACCAATGGCGGGTTTATAAAAAAACCAATTCATATCTGTTGGAAATCTATTATAAAATCACACGAAATCTGCCTTAGCAATTTTTGCGCACATGCTAGGGCGGTTTTTCTCATATAAATATTTATTTTAAAAGTTTCATACGTTCTATATGAGAGCTTCTATATATCACCCGCCTTCTGCCTTAGCAAATTTTCGCATGTGTCAGAATAGCCGTCCAGACAAAATTTAGGTAAACATAATTATGGTACTAACATCGTTTACTGAAATGGAATAAGTTGAGATAAATTTAATTTACGAAAGCAGCCCAAAGGGAAATAAAAGTTCCAACCCAAAAGTTGCGGCGGAGCTTTCTCGATTTTTTAGGGTACAGCAAGAGATGAATGAATAAAAAGAGTAATATTTTCAAGAAACTTTCTTGAACTGTTTGTGACGTAAAGTATTAAATATCTTGGGTAAGAAAAACTTAGCCTAGAACAGGATTTTTTGCGAAAAGGAAACAAATTACATTTAGTTTTTCTGCCACGGTCCAATTTATGATTTAAAAAAAAAACTATAATTTCAGAATAATTGCTACGTATTAAGATTTCAATATTATATCTTCTGTATACTGGGTGTAAATAAAGTGCGACCATTAAATAAAACCATATACTTAACAACTATTTGAAAAAAAAAACCGCGCAAATCTTCAGAGAAAAAAATTTCAACTGTAACTCAAAGACTTTATCTTGTAGGAGGATTAGCTAATCTAACAACATTTTGTAATGACCATATCAATATTTAAAAACAAATATTTTAAATTAATAGATTGAAAACACAAGTAATACATATAATATTAAATTAGATTATTTAGTGCGATGGCCGAGTCATTCTATTTATTTAAAACATAAAAGATTTTGGATATTGATATGGTCACTCTAAGATGTTGTTAGGTTAGCTAATTATGTAATAACTTAAGACAGAAGGTCCTTTAAGTGGGGACTGAATAAATTCACCGACTTGGATTTACATGGATCTCACAACTTTTTACGGTAGAAGAACTAAGTTACGAGACTTGTTTTTTTTTTACAAGTTTTGTTTTTGATGTCATCACTTGTTACATTACGTAACGATACTCGATCACTTATGGTCATTTCGTCACTTTGTACTGGCGTCTTTACAGAGTATTTTCGGATTTCAAAAACCAACTTCAACTCCTTTTCACCTAGTCGGTTTATTTTTTCTATTGTAGATTTGTTTTTTAAAGGGGCTTTTGCGGTCAGTGGGTGATTCGTCGACCGTACTCAAAACTAATGTAGGTCGAGATTTCTTTTTTCCTACATCCACTACCTTTTTGTACAGAGTGGAGGAACTAAATAATTAATGTGGTAGGAGCGCAGGAATTTTTAAACAGGTTTTTTGTTATCTAACCCGCTCATGAAAGAAAAAATTTAAATGTACAAAACACGAACAAGTACTTTGTAAAGTGAATAGATACATTTAGAAATAATCTTTGGAACAACATGAAATATCGATTCAAAAAGAAGCTAAGACACTAAAACAAAACTAAAACATAATAATAAAATAGGCATATACTCAACTGATGCCGGGTCCAGATCGAAACTGAAATATATCTGGAGAATAATTTATTATTTCTCTATAATAATTAATATACATTTTATTTTTATTGTACATTATTATAATATATATTAAATAATAAAAGGAGAAGCTGTCAGCAGTTAGTATATTTTTATATCATAATAATAAAACAAAATATTTAACCTTGGCCCTGACCACTTACCGAGTCTCCAGTATGAATTTGGCTATATCAGCGAAAGTCACAAAACAATATTGGTATTTTGTGTAAATGCGACTTAACAAGGATCTTTGGGACACGACTGCTTTTTTACGAAACGAAGCAAACATCAGTTTCGTATATTACTGCAGGAGTGTGTCCCTATGGCTAATTATATCACATTTACACAAAGGATTAATATTGTTTTGTTATTTTGGCTAATATAATCAAATTCATACTGGAGACTCGATAAGTAGTCAGGACCCTTTTTGTGAAATACGCAAAATAAAATTAAGACTTCCTATACTAATTGAGTCAAGGTTATTCTTGAACAAGTATAGAGCTAAAAAAAAGCTTGTATTTATCGTAAAGTTAATACTTGCTGGTTACGCTAAATTAGTATAAAAAATATAAATTTTCTCAAACCATTCTACCTACCCTTTCCTACCGTGCATCACCTTTGACACCCCACCACAGCGCCGCAACAAGCTGCGCGCGCATCATCGATTTCCAATGTGATTGGACGATGAAGATCTGACCAGTGGCCAGTCAGTTGTTGTTGCTCTTCCGCCCGCGCTGTGATAACTGCTAACACGCGCGTCGTACTTATTAAAAGTAATTACCGTAGACAATAACGTGTACAGCTGTAGTTCATGACCAGCTTCACATATCGCCCATCCGCTAAATGAACTGTCCTATATCTTGTGATAACCGTGTGTGGAATCGAGGACTCAATAACGGACACTGAGAAGCCGCCATTGTGGACGCCGTCCCGTATGATCGAAGCTAATTGCAGCGGACACCATCAGGTTAGTGCACGGTTTCCAGCTTCCCTCCTCTCTCATCATCCATTTGTGAATGAGATTCAATTCTGTTAATGCATTTGGTAAACGCAAGTATAGGCGTGATCATTGTTGGTCCTTCGAAACCGGATATTTCCACCCGCCCTTGTTAGGATTGCCCTTACAAGTATTTATTTAACCGCTTTACTTTATATTTATATTATATTAAATACGCAATATATTATAATAAGTAAATTCATAAAATTGTTCACCTACCGCTCCGATAAATATACGTTACGCGCTTTCCCGCTCATTTAGTCACCTATTATTCTTCCACGTAAGTATTATACTTGCACATATTACATACTCACTACATATATATATATATATTTATAATACTTTTCTACAGTATTTGTTTTACGTATTTCGTAAATAATATTCGCTATCTACCTACCTATCTAACGGCTAAGGTTCGCACTCGATCGATTCATTATCATAATCAGGATCCCGCTCACAACTTATTGTTGTTTCACTTTAGTTAATGATTATCGTACTTCGTGTAGCAGTTGCATAATTGTACAATTATCGAAATGGCCAAAACCGAAGTGTCCGATCCTGAGCTATCTATTTTAGTAGCAAAACGCAATGTCATATTTGAATGTTTACAAAACATGTACGATTTGTCGAACACTATAGTTATAGACACAGACGCGAAGGACGCAGACGTAGGTACCTTTTTAGACGCTAGCAGTAACGTTGATACTCTCCGGGCTGAATTTATAAGTATACTGGATTCATATAACAAACGATTGTTAACCCTAAATGCCGCCGCGAATCCAGAATATAAAAGCTTGATTTCCTTCGAACGATTGTACAGTCGCATTAAGCGACTTACTACTCAGTACAGTCGCGAACTATGTAACTCAACGCAGCCCAGTGATTTACCGCAAAAAAGTAAACCTCGATTGCCAGCTATCGAATTAATGTCATTTAATGGCGAATTTCGCTCATGGCCGCTGTTTTACGCGAGTTTTAAATCGACGATACACGATAATTCATCGCTGACAGATGCTGAAAAGCTTTATTACCTTTTAGGAAAAATATCAGGCAAAGCTCAATCCGCGTGTTCAGGCATTACGCCCTGTGCAGAAAATTACCAGCTTATGTTTAAAACGTTGGTAGATAAATACGAAGACAAACGGATGCTCGCTTCCACATATATGAATCAAATGTTCGAGTTCAAGCCGATACCTAACGCCTCCGCTAATAACTTTGAATCATTTATTGATACCTATGTAAACGCCGTCCAAGCGCTTAAAAACTTAAAAATAAAAGATCTGAGCGACTTGTTTATTTTGCATGTCGCTCTTAAGAAACTAGACTCGGATACTGTACGCGCGTTCGAAATGCATAATAATTCTAACGAAATACCCTCTTTCAATAGCTTGGTGGACTTTGTTAGGAATCAGTCGAAAATTCTCCAACGCGCACCAGTTGCAACTACCCTCAAATTACCGAGTAGCACTTCGAAGAAAGCTAACGACCGCGATCGTCCTCATTCGAATAATAATATGAATAATGTTGCTTCTCCGCCGAACTATCAAGCTTATGTTAGCACGTTTGACAACAATAACATGCATAAATGTTTGTGTACCAATATTACCCACCAACATTTATTTAAATGTACGGAATTTAATACTATGACACCGCAGCAACGCTTTAGAGCGATTAAGGAGTGTAACGGTTGCGTGAACTGTTTAAGTATTAAACACAGGGTTTCGTCGTGTAATTCTAACTCGACTTGCCGGGTCTGTAAGCTGAAACATCATTCGTTGCTTCATTTCAACCGCGAACCCACGACCCTCCGGCCCTCCGCGACACTAACTACTGTGCCGCCGATCGTGCCCCGCACGCCCGCGCTCGCATCTACTGACACTCCGCCGATACCGCCGCGCGCGGACGTGGCGCTGTGTGCAACGTCCATTGCCGCTCCGCCCCTGATGCCGCGTGACTTGCGCATTGCCAACGAGCAGTGTACCACTGTGTTATTGGCTACCGCTCAAGTCGCCACTCGCGACGCCCGCAATAATACACAAAACGTTAGAATAATCCTAGACACGGCCAGCCAAGGAAACTTTATTTTAAGGGAGTGCTGTGATCGTTTAGGTATTCACGCTCAGGAAGTAAAAGGCACAGTAGTGAAAGGCTTCGGAGGCTCAGAAAACGTAGTATACGGCTCTGTTAATTTCGAGTTTGCATCCCGCTATAATTCCGAGATTAAATATAATGTTAACTGTTTGGTCGTAGATCGGATTACGGATAGTTTGCCAACCGCTCTCGTCGATATATCCGCTCTGCCACATTTGAAAAATTTACCGCTCGCGGACGATACTTTCGCGACGCCTAATAAAATTGATGTTTTGATAGGCGCATTCTTATTTCCGCATTTGATATTACCCGGTGTAGTACACGGTGACTCATCTGCACCACCCGCTATAGAAACTGTGCTCGGATACGTGATCATGGGTTCAGTACCCACCGCTCATTGCAATGCAGCATCTTTAACGTCGTGCTGTGCCACAGTGCTTGAGCCTGTTGACGTAATTATTAAACAATTCTTTGAGCTTGAAGACGTACCCGGCCCGCCCATTCAGCGTTCAGAAGACACTGAATGTGAAGAATTTTATCGCTCAACTATAGAAAGAGATCCAATAAGCGGTCGTTACACTGTCGCTTTACCGTTTCGTGACGATGTTTACTCGTTAGGTGACTCACATGAAATCGCCCGCAAGCGCTTTTTGTGTTTAGAACGCAAGCTAGAGGCGTCCCCTAAATTAAGAGCTGCTTATGATACTGCGATTAGGGAGTACCTAAGCAAAGACTACTTGTCTCCCGCACCTCCGGATGACTCGCGGTTACCATCATATGTCATCCCGCACCACGGTGTCGTTCGCGAGGATAAACCTTTGCGTCCTGTTCTGGACGCCAGCTGTGAATCGACCTCTAAGGTATCTTTGAACCAAATTCTCCACAGTGGCCCGAATCTTCAGGGCGATCTCTTTCAGATTATTCTAAACTTCCGCTTATATCCCATCGCTATGACTGCCGACTGTCGGCAGATGTTTCTCCAATTAATTTTACGAGATGAAGATCGTCGCTTCCAAAGAATATTTTATCGCTTTAGCCCGCAAGAACCTCTGGTACTATATCAATTTAACCGAGTCTGCTTTGGATTAAAATCGAGCCCCTTCCATGCACTGCGCACGGTAAAGCAGCTAATTAGCGACGACGGACATAAATACCCGCTTGCGAAGGAAATTGCTTCCTCATCACTTTATATGGACGACATTGCATTTTCTGTTCTTGATGAAAATCTCGCACCCGTCATCTGCAAGCAGCTGATCGATCTGTTCAAGGGAGCTCAGTGGGACATGGTCAAGTGGAACAGTAATTCCCAGTCCATTCTCGATAGCATACCTGTATCGCATAAACTTAGCTCGGGAGTAGAATTCGATAAAAACGTGCAGCATAAAATACTAGGCTTGCATTGGTCTACTGAAACAGATGAATTTTTCTTCAAGCTGTCGCCGCCGGAAGATAAGTGCACTAAGCGCTCTATCTTATCCACAATCGCTAAGCTGTGGGATATCATGGGGTTCGTGGCACCCACAGTCTTATTTGCAAAGCTTCTTATCAAGCAGCTCTGGCAGCTGAAGATCGACTGGGACGATGCGCCGCCTCCCCACCTCGTCAAGGTATGGCGTCAATATTGTACTGAACTTCCATTACTGAACGAGTTCCGCATTCCACGACATGTAGGTGTGACTGATAATTGCGTCGTCTCTGTGGTTGGGTTTTCAGACGCGAGTGAGGGTGCTTACGGCGGAGTAGTATATCTACACGTTAAATCCAATGACGACATAACGGTGCAGTTGGTTTGCGCTAAATCTAAAGTAGCGCCCACTACACCACATACTATCGCACGTATGGAACTTTGCGCAGCTGTGTTGCTTTCGAAATTAATGCGAACAGTCTTAAATAATTATGCCCCCCGCTTTGCTGTAAATGTTTACGCGTTCATCGACTCTAAAGTAGCACTTTATTGGATAAAGAGCTCGCCCCACCGTTGGCAGACCTTTGTTGCCAATCGCGTAGCTATGGTAACGGAAAACGTTCCCGCTGAGAATTTTCATCATGTCTCTGGATCAGAAAATCCCGCAGACTGTCTCTCTCGCGGTGTCACTCCTCGGAAATTAATTACTCACCCGCTATGGCTTCACGGGCCTTCATGGTTAGCTATGGACTCCTCTCAGTGGCCCATTAACGATGAAGATACTGTGTCATGTCACGACATACTTGAGCAGAAATTATTAGCTCACCCGGTCTTTACACACGCAACTAACTATATTTACGAGCTTGCTCTTCGCATGTCCTCGTGGAGTAAACTTCTGCGAGTGATCGTGTTCGTCTGTAGATTCATGAAGTTATTACCCCGCCGCGATTCCGCGTCTATTACATCCGCAGATTTGGACTTTGCAGAAAGTAAATTGCTGCAAGTTCTACAACATAAATACTTTTCCGACGAAATTTCTAATTTACAAAATGACAAGCCAAGCTCTCCCGCCTTTAATAAATTGGGACCAAAAGACGGAACTGTGCGAGTAGCGACGGTCAAAACCGCAAAAGGTACTTACCTTCGTCCTGTCGTTCGGTTGTGCCCTCTCCCCAATCAATAGTTTAGCCATTCTTATTATGACTTGCAATTATTCTTTACATATTTATGATTTTTATATATTTATGATATACCTACTTTATTCGTGACCATATACTGTCACAAATTACGCTATTTTTCACATATTTGTTTGTTATTAATATTATATTATCTCCGCATTATTATGGTTGTTTTTTAAAGGTGACCCTTTAAGGGCGGCTGGAAATGGTTACGCTAAATTAGTATAAAAAATATAAATTATCTCAAACCATTCTACCTACCCTTTCCTACCGTGCATCACCTTTGACACCCCACCACAGCGCCGCAACAAGCTGCGCGCGCATCATCGATTTCCAATGTGATTGGACGATGAAGATCTGACCAGTGGCCAGTCAGTTGTTGTTGCTCTTCCGCCCGCGCTGTGATAACTGCTAACACGCGCGTCGTACTTATTAAAAGTAATTACCGTAGACAATAACGTGTACAGCTGTAGTTCATGACCAGCTTCACATATCGCCCATCCGCTAAATGAACTGTCCTATATCTTGTGATAACCGTGTGTGGAATCGAGGACTCAATAACGGACACTGAGAAGCCGCCATTGTGGACGCCGTCCCGTATGATCGAAGCTAATTGCAGCGGACACCATCAGGTTAGTGCACGGTTTCCAGCTTCCCTCCTCTCTCATCATCCATTTGTGAATGAGATTCAATTCTGTTAATGCATTTGGTAAACGCAAGTATAGGCGTGATCATTGTTGGAGCCGGATTGTATAAATATAGTTATTTCGTGAAACAGTACAAGTGTTTTCTTCAACCATATATTTTTTGTATTTGTAAAAAGGGTGATTGGACCTTGGTCCTGACCACTTACGACTCAGTAAGTGGTCGGCTTGAAATTGGCTTTATGAACCAAAGTCACCCTATATACCTAATTTCGTTATACAAATACAAAGGAAAAGTAAATTTATATGTGAAACTCGCTAAACCAGGACTTGAATCCAGAACTTCTGACTTATTCACGTCGTTAGTTCAAGGCTCTTCTAACAGAAAGTTAGTAATTCATTAGTGCCAATCAAAACTTTCAATAAACTACATTGTTTCAAATATACTATAGGCTGTCCGAGATATCATGATATGGATGACAGTTCGTAATTTTCCGTTTCAGCTATACTACTTACACCATACCACATACACCCAGGCACAAAAGAAAATAATAGGTTTTAGAAATAATGTAAATAATTATTGCAAAAATACAATAAATAATGCCTATATAAATCGAAACAAGATCTCGGTGTATTCGTTAAATTTAACGAAGAAAGATTTAGTAAATGATAATGTCTTTTTGCTACGTGATGCGTGGATCGGAACGCTAACCCATAGGTACTGACACTACATAATCGAAAGTATATCGATGAATCGGTGCGGCCATCTTATAGGATCGCGTCAGTATGAGTGCATCATGTATGCGGTTTGTGTTTTCATTGCGGTTGCTTTACGTGGTATTTGTTTTGACGTTTGTTACAGTTTTGTTGATTTTTTGTTTTGTTATTGGTGAAATTCCGAGAAAAACAAAAAAAATACTTTGAACTCTCAAGCTCTGGAGCTATTATTGGTTCGTTTATTTTAATTAATTTAGTAATTAACAAAAAATTGTTTGGATAATCAAAGATCAATGAAATAAATAATCGATTTGATAGCCCTTGTTAACTTTCTCGATACTAAAACAAAATCGATTATATTTCGTTAGGGTACATCACTGTAACTGTCAACTTTGAACTGCCATCCATATCATGATACCTCGTACAGCCTATAACAGCTTTAAATTACATCGAGGAAAATATATAAAAACAGATTTGCAAAGGGAGAATAGGAACAAATAATATTATAAATAATTTATGTAAAAAGAATAATTTATTACAAGCTAGAACAATTTTATCTACAAACACAAAACGTTACGAGTATTTTGAAATTCCACAACATTCTCGGTATTGCAAGGAAAAATAAAATACTTTGTTGAGCGTTGAGAATTTCAAATTTAATAAACTTGTTTTGATTTTCGCGATTTTACACATTATGAACATACGACTTTAATGTAATAAATACATCCGCAATTGCAGAACACATAATGCTAAATCCATCGATTTTGGTACTTTCAAGTTATGATAAGTAAGGAGCTCAAGCTCATTGTGTACAAAAAACACTCAACGGATTTCGTTTTGCAAGGAAATTTGACGTTTTATTTGAGACTACAACAATTTCATAACACTGAAGACAGTTAATTATAGAATAAAACCTCCAACAGCCAGAGGAAGTTGCCCCTGTTACTTCACAAACGAAGAACGTCCCTGAAACTTTCATAACTTAGAGTTCAAGTCTTGAACTTGCAACTTTTTCTTCCATAGTCCTACCGCAATGTTAGCTCTAGAGGTTTATTAAAGAAAAGGAGATTTTGGATTTTAGGAATTCCGCTAAAGTGGTAACCGTAAAGGGAAGCTTCAAAGTCTATCTGTTTATTTATCAAAGGCATTTTTTTAAGTTATAGCTGAGCTAATAATGTTGTTTGGCATGAATATGGCAAAGTAAGATGGTTAAAACTGTGATATAATTATGTCCAAGCGGATATCATACTAATACGTGGACGCACTATAAGTTTCCGGAATGAATATGAAAAAATACTATTAAAGGCACAAAATTAATTTATTGTTTTTCAAAATAATCTCCCTTGGCGTCTATGCACTTTTTCATTCGATCAAACCAGTTTTGAAAACTTTTGTGCCACTCCCCTGTGGTGACCTCTGAAACGTGTTTTTCATACTCCTCGACAGCCTCTTCTGGTGATGAAAATCGTTGACCGCGTAATTGGTTCTTAATTTTTGAGAACAGAAAAAGTCACAAGGTGCCAGGTCGGGACTGTATGCAGGATGACTCATGAGTTCTACATTTTTCGTCTTCAAAAAGTCGTTTGTCTGTCTGGCCGTGTGAGAACTAGCATTGTCGTGGTGCAGGATGATACGGCGTTTACGGTTATTTTTACGGAGTTCGTCAATAACTTCCGGCAAACAAATGGTCGTGTACCAGTCACTATTCACGGTACGACGATTCTCTAAAGCAATAGTAGCCACGTGTCCAGTTTTATTAAAAAAAGAAGCAATCATCCGCTTATATGCACTTTTCACGCGCGCCACTTTAGTTGGTTTCGGCTCATCTTGAAAGACCCATACGCTCGATTGCTGCTTTGTTTTGGGATCGTAGCAATAAATCCATGTTTCGTCACCTGTTACTATGTCTCACACCAAATTTGACGCACCTTCGTTGAATCTGGTAAGCATGGCACTGCACCAAGTGACGCGGTCCGTTTTTTGAGCCTCGGTCAAGTTGTGTGGGATCCACCGCGAGCACAGCTTTCTCACACCCAAATGTTTGTGTAGGATTGATTGTATTTGACTCATGCCTATTTCTAAGGATACGCGAATTTCATGGTAGGTCACATGCCTGTCTGTTTCAATCATACGGCGCACAGCATCGATGTTTTTGTTGGTCACAGCGGTGGACGGCCGACCATCGCGAGATTCGTCACTGAGATTGATACGACCACGCTTGAATTCTGCAAACCAGCTATAAACAGTCGTCTTGCATGGTGCTTCATTGCCAAAAGCTGTTTCAAGCCGAGCGATGCTCTGTTGAGCTGTCAAATTACACTTAAAATCGTAGAAAATCATACTACGAAAATTTTCCCGAGTTAAATCCATGTTGATGCAGACACACAATTTTTTAAATGGCGCCACAAGGTAAAAACAAAAAACAGTCAGATGAAACAAACTGCATTCTACAGCCAAAGAGTTCTATTTTCAAATGTTGCAATAAATTTTTAAATATTGTTTATGTAAGTGGCCAGTTCCGGAAACTTTTAGTGTTACCTATGTATTATAAATTTGAATGTTTGTGTGTGTGTGTGTGTGTATTTGTATGTTTGTTACTCTTTCACGCTGAAACGCCTGAACGGATTCGAATGAAATTTTGAATGGATATAGTCTATACCCTAACTTAACACATATGCTACTTTTTATCCTGAAAAAAAGTATGTCCTTAAACCGTATAACACGCGGGCGGATCCGCGGGCGCAAAAGCTAGTAGTTATATACCGTACGAAAGAAGTTCCTATCTATCTTACTATGGATATAATTATGACACGGTCACAATATAGTAAGTATCTTACTAAACTTGTACTAAAGTAATCTCATTCAATAGTTATAAACTAACCGAAGGATATACCTATATAATATAATCATATTACTACCATATACCATATACCCGTTACATATTACACTGTTCTCTATTGGCAAGCCTTTAGCGCAGAAGAGAGCCGGTAGGTTAGGTTAAAAGGTGGGTTATGGGGTATGGCGTGAAAGCTTAAATTTCATCATATATCAGAACATAAATGTTTGGTACATTTGTTTGGTACGTTATACCAACAACGTACCATAACAACGTAACAACATATAACGTACCAAACAAATGTACCAAACATTTATGTTCTGTGGCAGAGCAGGTTTTATTTTTTTTTCTTACTAAAGAAACATAAAATAAAACAATTTCGGTTGGGTATTACATACCGTGCAAAGGTGGCCTTTGTTAGATTAATGTTACGCCACACCACCTAAGTGGGCATTAGGCCTTATGAATAAAAATAAGACAAGCCGTGTCTTTTTACTGTTCATTTTTTTCCAATCAAATATCTTGGTCACCCTACCAAAGTTGAAATGCGTCTTGTTGCCCAGGAACGTTTAGACAACTCGTTAAACGTTTCGTTCACTCACTTGTCTGACGAAACTTTAGTGACCTGGTTAACAATTGCAACAAAGACCAAATTTGAAATAAATAAAACCGGCCAAGTGGAAGTCGGACTCGCGCACGAAGGGTTCTGTACCATTATCTATAAAAACGGCAAAAAAAATATGCCTGTTGTATGGGAGTGCGCAGGTCCGACTCGCACTTGGCCAGTTTTAGTATTTTTTGTTATAGCCGCAACAGAAATACATCATATGTGAAAATTTCAACTGTCTAACTATCACGGTTCATGTATTATCTATACAAACGGCAAAAAAATCATGTCTGTTGCATGGAAGTGCGCAGGTCCGACTCGAACTTGGCTGGTTTTAGTATTTTTTGGTATAGCGGCAACAGACAGACAGACGGACAGCGGAGTCTTAGTAATAGGGTCCCGCTGGTTACCCTTTGGGTACGGAACTCTAAAACGCACTGAACACAACAAACCAACGTTGGACAACGTTTGCCAAAAAGATAGACTCTGAAAGTAATCAGCTGTTGTCGTGACGCCATATTGTTTTACATTATTTAGCTTTCGGTAAGACAGATTGTTAAACGTTAAACTCAACGTGAAAATAAGTTATTGCCCTTTAGGTAATAAATTTCCTACAAATAAGCTCATGGTGAAAACCTACAATAAAAATCTGAAAATAATTTTTTAACAAGAAAATTAACCCCAGAGCTATAAAAAAGGAAACTGTTCCACGTTAAGAAAAAAACCGGCCAAGTGCGAGTGATATAAAAACAGCAAAAAAATCTTGTCTGTTGTATGGGAGTGCGCAGGTCCGACTCATTCTTGGACGGTTTTAGTATTTGTTGTTATAGCCGCAACAAAAATACATCATCTGTGAAAATATCAACTGTCTAACTATCACGGTTCATGCATTATCTATACAAACGGCAAAAAAACCATGTCTGTTGCATGGAAGTGCGCAGGTCCGACTCGAACTTGGCTGGTTTTAGTATTTTTTGGTATAGCGGCAACAGACAGACAGACGGACAGCGGAGTCTTAGTAATAGGGTCCCGCTGGTTACCCTTTGGGTACGGAACTCTAAAACGCCCTGAACACAACAAACCAACGTTGGACAACGTTTGCCAAAAAGATAGACTCTGAAAGTAATCAGCTGTTGTCGTGACGCCATATTGTTTTACATTATTTAGCTTTCGGTAAGACAGATTGTTAAACGTTTTCGACGATGCTGTATTTAAATCAAAATGATAGTGACTTGGTTAAGCGTCGACCTTTAATTAACGGTCTAGGGTGTTAGTTAAGTGTCTGATTTAACCAACTAACTGCGACAGATATACCGCCATCCATCGATCCCAGGCAATGGTGGACCGCCTGATTTTACATGAGAGCTGTTCTCTTACTCTCCCCCGAATAACTTCGGGAGAATTTGCAAGTAAGATGGTGGTACCTCCACAGTCGAGCACGGCATCAGCTCTACCACTAGTTACAGTAACAATTGGATAGAAACAAAAAGTTATTTTCCTTAAGTCTATCAAGACTCCTCCATTACTCAAACAAACTAAAGAAAAACAAAACATCAAACCACATAAAAGAACTACGAACACTTTTCCAAGCTCAATTCATTGTACACGCTCGTTGAATGTTAATTTATACACTCAAAGTAATGTGGGCTTATTAAAGAAGTTTTTCACAAGCAATTTTGACATCATTTGATGTTTAAAAATATATTAGTTTGCTTTCTTTCCATAGTAGTAAATCTTTAATATCTGAAATATAAGTCATTCGTCAACCGATTCTTTCTGTATGTTTTCAAATTATAATTGCACATACTCTCATATTCCACAAAAATTCTACAAAGAATAGAAATCCATTTTGCGGTTCCCTTACTGCTTGTAAGCAGACAAGCTGACAGACGTTAAATTTATAATTCATTTGATGAACGTAAAGGAAATAAGACTCTTCAATGACAGCTGATAATTTTTTGCCTCACTGAGGAGAAAAATTTATACGACGACAACGGCCCGTGGTTTAATATTTCCGTAAATTGCTCGTCTAAAATCTGTTTTTCTTTACTTTGAGAAGATGTCGGTCCTAACATACAAGTGATCGAAGACGTACTAAAAGTTCTAGAATTAGAATCTCTTGATATCTATCCAAAAGATAGATAATTAATTTTATCTTGTTTGTATGCGTAGGTTATTTCTTAGGTTAATAATATAACTAAACCTTTCAAGATACCTAAGCTTCTTTTCCTACCATGCAGCCTCAAATGCTCCCACAGAACACATTCAGTAAGTAAATTATTGACAATCAGGTTAAACAAAGATCCTTTCCTAAGCTTACAAGCACAAATAAAAAATATTACCCTCGTTTTATTTTTGAAATTTTAGATGAACTTGTATGGTCAAAAGAATTGAAATAATATCACGCAAAGACGATATTTTTGATGGTCATAGCTAAAGTATTGTGTCCACTTGGACATTAGTAGCCATTGAGAAACTGGTGCAGCTTATTAAAACAAGTACTTGTGTCGAAATGGCTCCCATTATGTCACAGTTTCATAAAATATTATTGTGATGGGGCTTTGTTATCTTCTAGATAATCCCGGTATTTAAATATTCTTTAAGACTTTGATGCTGATGCCTCATTTAAAAGTATAATGCACCAGCACCGATTCAAGTGATAAATAAATAAACCCGAAATTGAAACGCAGATTTTTCTCTCGAGTTATTTATAACATACTTCACTAACATCATACTAACATAACGTCATTGCATTATTGAAACGCAGAAATCTGGATGTGAGGAGCTCTCAACGGGATTCAAACCCAGTATTTCTCGGTTACCGAATGATCCCCGTACTTTAATTGATGAAACCATTAAGTTAAAAGGCATTTCACACGTTTAATACTTCTATTAGCTACGGCGTAGCAATAAGTGCTACGACCCCATAGTTTTGTAGCCATCTACGTCGTAGTCTAAACGCATACGCATCAGTAAAACAAAAGTAGGCAGCGGTATCTCAGTCGTTAGGATGCCCGACTCTCAGTATTGAGATCTGGGTTGAAATCCTGTAAAGCATATTTGTGGCGTGTTACAATGTCATCTAAAAATAATATTATCACCCATATCTTCTCGTGGTTGTCGTAAAACTAAGGGATTATAAAAAGGTATCTCAACAATGTATGTTTTTGTAGTGTTGAGGGTCTTTCTCCATGGTTGAGAGTCATAAGGTCATTGGATCTTAGCCTCGTCTGCAGAGACTTACCTTTTAGTGGTAGGAAGCTTCAGCTGTGGGCTGTAACCACTCTCATTGACGAAACCATTCTGCCAGGCGACAAGTCGTATTCCGGCATGACATCATGCATGATTAACAACTTACGTAGATTTTGCGGAACTCCCTGGAGAGACTGTTAACGCCTCGCCGGCTGTCACTCTCCCATTTTTTGGGTGAGTGCTTTTCATCCTAGGTCTTTTCAATATCCAACAGTAATGGTAGTGGCCACGTGTAAGCCCATAAGGCGTATAAAAATCATGCATTAATGAGTTTTTCTGAATTTATTAGCATAGACTTTGTATTTGTAAACTTACCACTTGCTGAACGATGAAGGAGAAAAACCTGGATGCCTTTAAATCATTATTTGTGCCCGAAATATGGCTAAAAAGTTCACTCCTATCAAGTTGGGACGTAAAATCATCGATGAAAAGAGGGTGCATCAGCGTTGATTATTCCATTGGCAGTCTACACTTTGAATCACCTCAGACTACCCCCTTGGTGATAAATGTCATATCAATATAAAATAATGTTTAACACAAACAATATTATTGATAAAATGTAGCTAAAAACATAGGTCACTAACATGCGTAAATTCATGTAAATCAAGAGCATACATAAGTTCTCTAAAAGCCTTCCAAGATAATCAAGAACTCTATTAACTGAGTTGAACTTTACTCAAGATATGGCACGTTGTAATTAAATTTCTAGAACGGACTCGCAGTCGTGATTGAAATGAAATATTAATGCAATCTTCTGAGTACCAACTGGACTTTTTTGCATAGGTAAAGCTTCTAAAGATTGAATATTGTTTTAGACTTGCGTATACGTAAGTACTTATACAACGTGTATTTTTGAAAAATGTATACCACATGCTTTACTGATTATAATAAACCACTTTCATAATATCAGAAGCAACGCTTAATAATTCACATTCCCATATATTTAATATCTATTTACTCATTATTTTTTCACATTGATTCAGTAGTTTTTCGAAAGAAATGATTTAGTATAATTGGTGGAGCATGTGGTTAAAATATTTGTGAGCACCGAATGGATACAATTTTGAGTTTAAAAAATTGCCATGAAATGAAATAATGCTTGCCCTAGAAACTTTTTGGTATTTATTATACTAGAGAACGCCCTTAACTGCGTGCGCGTGGATTTTATACAGAAACAGCCTGTTGTACTCGCTGGGAACGCATTTTTTATGTTTACAGCCCGTTTCACCACTCTTTTGGATGAATTTTTAAAAATCCTTTTTGTTCACCTCTTCATTCCATGAGTTCTTCATGTGCCATATGTTTAAACATTAATGTTTCTACGAGTATCTTTTTAGCAGTTTAGGCTGTGTGATGAGTTTTAACAAAATAGCTATAACGACTTCGATTTTACAAAAAAAGAAAAATAACGTACTCGAACTAATTTGCACCCAGGCAGGTGAACCTCAAAATCAGCCCCCAAGTCCAAGACTGTTTCAACTGGAGCCTGACTCCGTCGCAAAGCGAGCTGGTGGTCTTCAGCAGAGTCAGCGATCCTGCAGTGGACATAGAAACCACGCCGCCTGACGGACCTTGGTTGGAAGCGACCTCAGCCGCCGTACCTTGGAGTCTGGGTGTCGATATTGCCATTTGGAATGCTGTTGGTAAGTGCTATTGGATATTTTTTTTAAAGCATGAATTCTTGGTGGAAATCAGAAAATCAAACAGAAAACGATTTTTTTTTAGTCCTGCATTTTATTTTGCATTTCGTTTTTATTTTATTAATAGTCACTGGTTTCAGACAAATATTTGTTACTACAAATTCTTTGTATTTATACTAGGATAGTGTTTCAGGAATTGGGGCGACAAAAATTTCAAGTACCTATAGTAAAATTGAACTGTAGAAGAAAAGTCTGCTACTTTTGCTGTCATTATTGTTGATATTGGATGAAAATTAGTGAGTGGAAGCTTTCTCGCTTTGTACTTATAATCCACCGTAAAGAAAGACTTCCGCGAATTAGAATTAGGCAAAAAAAAATTTAGGACCATTAATTTCGATTGTTTTGCCAAATAAGCTAACTTTAACACAAAACAACAGAATTTTAACAACAGTACTTACAATACAACAATTGTTGTGTATTCCGCTTGAGCTTCCGTAAAAAAAGCTTAAATTGTATGCAATTCTCCTTTATATTTTTCTTTTACTAATTCTTAAAGCTTAAGTGGAGAAAAATCTTAACTTAGATGAAGTTTTATGTTGTCTTTTACTCCAGTTTTAATGACGTAAATATTTAACTTTATAGCTCATTAAAAGTTAAACAGCTTTACTGGTTATACAGAAAGCTAATTTAGCAGTTATTTCTCTTTAATCTTTATTCATGTTAGAATGTACGTTTTGTAATTTAAAGTGAAAGTAATTTTGTATTAAAACTGCGTGCATGTAATATTAAAATCTAGCTGCTAAGCCATCGTAACACCGCAGCGCGATATAAATATTAATATAATTTGCGTGTATTCCATTTAGGGGGAAACTTGGCTAGATTTTGTTTTTGTAATATATATTTTATAGACTTCTAGAATATTATCATCTCTAGAACAATTTAAACTGATATTGATTTTACAAGTAGACGTTCCTGAGGCTTTGCAGGTAACTTGTTAGTTGACTGCTCAAATCACTTTCAATACTTGCAAAGACCCCTGATAACCCGTCGTTGAGACTGCAAGCCGTGATGATTTTTTGAATTAATATCATCACAACATGAATGGTGTTTTCCGAATGTACTGTAAAATGCAAGCCACAGCCCACACTTGTTTCGCCGACGATTATTATGCCCCAACGCGATGATTGGTCAGCTCGATCTCCGGGCTTCGGCCACAAAATATGGATGGACCTATAGCTTAATATACCACCCGTAGCTTGCAGACCGATCACAAAAAGGTAGTGGTCACGACGTTCAAAATCACTAGACTCTAGATCACAAAGGCGGCCAGGTCAGACTACAGAGGTGTTTTTTTTAATTATTATGCATACCTTCTCATCTCCAGGTTGGGCGGGATGGGGTGAATGGGGAGCTTGCAGCCGAACCTGCGGGGGAGGGAAACAGATCCGAAGAAGATACTGCTCGATAGCCACCTGCGAAGGCTTCGGGGAACAGAGCCGGAATTGTAACTCCTTTGATTGCGAAGGTAAAATCTTATTTCGCTTGGCAGTTTGTTAGGTCACAGATGGTTGAAAGATAAAGTTTTGGACTGTGGATAGCAGGCTTCTGGTAAGTCTATATTCGTATTGTTTTAGAAAACTTCATATCATAAGAAATAATTTTTGTTCTGAGTAGGTTACAACAGTTAGTCATAAGGTTGTTTTTGATGAAAACACTTGTACCTTTCCACAAACTTTATGATTTAATATAATACTTACTCTACCCCAAACGGTTTCGTTATAGAGCTTTAACTTAAACGAATACCTACCTCACATACTCAAACTGCAATATTAAACTTGTCTTTGAAGGCCTTATCCTCTAACACGGATAGTCCAAATACTTAAAAAAAATATTCGATATGAAGAATATTATCAAAAATAAATTTTAAGTTGTAAAAAAAAAGTAACGTTGTTAATTTGCACAAAAAAATTGAAGTTTCCTAAGAACTCTTTTACTCCTCTTGAACACCTAAATTCTTCAAAATATGTAGACATAATTATTTTTAAGTCCAAATTTTTTCCGTCCATCCCGTTCATGTGAAGAGAATAATTTTCTCCTTTTTTGCGTTATCGGAGTCGCAGAGATCATTGTAACACCCACTTCGTAATGCGAACGTTATTTCAATATCGTTGCTATAATGCTATCGATGCTGATTGGGGAAACTTTGACTGACCAATGTTATTTAAGTAGGTTACTACCATTATGTTATAAGATCCGTAGATCCGCTGGTTTCTGTAAATATCTAATAAATAAATATTTGTACCAACAAACATCGAGTTGCTAATTAAGAGTATGTATGTGCATCAAATAGATACTTTGTAAACAAGTTGAACGTTCAATAATCATTGTATGATGATAAAATTTGTGGAAAAGTAAAAGGGTTTTCATAGCATAAATGTGTGGTTAATTCAGGTTAATTTTATGAGATGCCGACAATTATCAATGGTCTTCCTAGAAAAACATTTTTATGTCATACGTGTCATTAATTCGTCGGATGCCAGCCCAATGTGGGCCGAAATATATCTCAAAAATATATGTTTTTGTTGCATGGCGACAGATACATAAAATTTATTGTAAGAAATATTTTTTACAAACATAGCCTGATTGATAAAAAAGATCTCGAAATAGTAAAGATCACGGAATACTTAGTCTTAAATAAAAAAAGTTATATTAAATATTCTATTTTAATTAACCCTACACGTGTCTTTTATCAAAGTTATAATATCATAATAGCAAATTTAATAAAGTGCTGACAATAAAAAGCAAACCTTAGTATTCAAACAATATTTTTAAAAGGCTCTCATTTTAACGACAACAGTAAGAAGACCGTAAGAAGCTTGCGTTTTTTTATATTTTAATAAAAAAAAGACAAGCTCGAGTAGAACTTGTGCCTTGTGGGTGCCGTATTGATATTTCAAACATATTAGTTATTGTCTGGCTTTTGAGAGATTGGACTGGAAAAAGGCGGCAAATAAAAAAATGACGTCGTGCTTTTTATTGTTCCGAACCCGATGGGCAACACGGAGCCCTAATAATGCCACTCTTCTGTCTGTCCGTCTATCCGTCCAGGTATGTCAGGTCTCTAGCTTGCAGACGGAATGAGTAATAAACCTGCAATTTAGATATGTTACGCAGAATGTTGATCCAAAACCTCACATTGAATTTAATATTAAATTAAATTAATTTTCAGGGAATTTTCATGCAAGAAAAAGAATTTGAAAAATGATTTTTGATTTCCTTATGTGGGATGTTGTTTTTTAACTCATTAAGTAGAAATAATTTTTGTATGTTTTATATCTCGAAAAATAAACAAATAGGGTCCATCGAATTTTTCAGTTTATCTTCAATACTAAACTAGTCAATAATTTGGAATTTTCTGTGTATTATGTACCACATACTGTATGTAAACAACGTATATCCTGAAAACTTCAATCACACTAATATTATAAATGCGAAAGTTTGTGTGTGTGTGTGTGTGTGTGAGTGTGTATGTTTGTTACTCTTTCACGATGAAACGGCTGAACGGATTTAGATGAAATTTAGAATGGATATAGCTTATACCCTAACTTAACACATAGGCTACTTTTTATCCCGAAAAAAAGTATGTCGTTAAACCGTATAACACGCGGGCGGAGCCGCGGGCAAAAGCTAGTTTTTAATAATACTTGTTTAGGGTTACGTACCCGATACTCGACTATAATAATTGTGCAGTTTTGTTCCATATATTTTCCAGTTAATTAAATTTAATTAAAAAATTTACCTTCAAATTCCTTACCTTTCAAGAGTAATAGAGACAGTGATACACTCGAAGAGAAAAAAGTTTCTGTGATAGCGATAGAGAGAAAAATAAAGGTCATTTATTTGCTAAAATAAAATAAATAGCTTCAGGCCAGCTTTCAATAGACGCTGGAACTTTAGCCTGGTTATAAACTTTTCGTCTTATCTTTTGATTGCCAGACTTTAGTTACATAAGCTACATGGAAAAGATTTACATATTTTATTTATTTATTATTAATACATATTGGATGATTGTATGCATTTTTCCCAAAGTTCAGGTATTGACTAAGACGGAACGCACTTTTGTGTCGTAAAAAAAACATTTTAAGTCCGGATTCATAAACCATCCATCCATCCATCAGCCTGTTTCGTCCAGGCTTTTCCAGGATTCCACCACTCTTGGCGGTCTTCCTGGAAGAAATGCCCATACTCACACACGCTGGGCAGGTGGGTTGGTGAGTGCGGTGCCGAAACCCTTGCACCAGTGACGCCGCTGCCCGTCACCAGTCTGTATTATATAAATCCCGGCAATTGGGGATGGATATACCGCCATCCATCGGTCGCAGGCAATGGTGGGCCGCCTTGTTTTGCCTGAGAGCTATTCTTTTACTCTCCCCCGAATAACGTCGGGAGGATTTGCGAGTAAGATGGTGGTACCTCCACAGTCGAGCCCGGCACCAGCTCTACCATCTAACTATTTACAACCGATATATTTTAAGAGTACCTATGTTCTTATCCTGTATGTAACGTCAATCCCAACAAGCATTTAAACGTTACCAAGAGCTTATTTACGCAAATTAGATTTATTACTTTTTTTATGAAGTCATTGAATAAACTAAGCCTGTAAAAAGTTAAGCCCCCTTTGGTTTTGGCAATGCAGTGCACAAAATGACAAGTAAGACTCTGCAGTTAACCATTAAGATAAAAAGAGCGCTCCGCCGTTTTAAATCAGTTGGCAAGCTAATTAGTGCAACAGATAGCCAAGTCTAAGTGATTTAGCATACTAAATAAATTAGTCACTTGCCTGTAAATGTGACGTGCGCGAGTAACATAGTGACGAAAGGAAAAGAAACGCAGATTAATGAAATAAAGACAGCTAGAACGAAATCTTGGAAACGGTTATCTTGGAAGTTTTCAAAGCATTGGAACCAAACGCAACAGTTTTAATTCTGAATGGTATAAAGAAACAAAATCTCAGAACTACTTACGCTAAGGAGTGAACACGGAGTAAGTCGTGCTAATTAGACAATTTGTAAAGAGCGCACTCTAAATTTCCCCGACCACTGCTGTTTTTTTCAGACTAGTTGACTTAGTCTAATCTTAAGGACACTATAATATGTTTAATTTGACAATATACCTAATCAAATAACGCTCTAACTCTAATTTATAGCGCTCATTTACACCGTGAAGGTTTTATTAGCACTTCAATGCATATCTCTAAAAGTTTGTTGATTTATGAACATGTAAAAATCATATAAAGTTTAGTATCTACCTCAAGCTTTTCTTTTGGACAACAAAATAATCAAGAGTAAGGTTCTTTCATTCTGAGGCACCGAACCCTAAAAGTCTTGTGACATCGAGGGTCTTTGTCATAAAGACAGATGGTAAATAGCAAGAAAAAGTTTTTACTTTTATTCTTCAAGTGAAGTGGTTGGTTTAAGTGGTCTTACTTGTACATTTTTAATGTAATATTCTGCCACTGACTTTTTTACAAGTAATGGGATTTCAAAGACATGACCTAACTTGACCGAGCTCTGTAAGTGGTAAAAAGCAAAATAAATTTAATTTTAGAATTGTTGAATGAGTGGTAATTGAAATATTAGTAGTGTACTTATAGGCCTGGTTCAAACTACTCTAATAAGATGTACCTACAAATTGTGGAAGAAGCGAATTAACGGAAGATTAAAGCAGAAAGATCAATTGAGATTATGTTTTTATTGCGAAATCCATTGCTTTGAAATACTCTAAATATTATTATTAGAGTGAATTATAAACTAGAAAAGATAAATTAGAAATAAATGGAAAGACAAGAATTTGAAAAATTTCCTCGGGCTATGATTCGAACTTGCAACCTCTTGTTATCAAGACAAGTGTGCTACAATTGGCGCCACCGTCGTATTTACCTAGACCGTTAAATTTTTCCACCATACTTGTCCACCGAATATTTTGTAAATATTTGATCTAACTAGCTTGTAATGCACATACGAACGCTCACGCGTTATGTGATTTCACGCCTTGTTCTTAAGAAACAGATGGCGCTGCCGTAGCTACAATATGGTGTTGCTTCAGACAGTTGAGAAATTCACAGTTCTTATTAACTAAGATTATGTTTTTATTGCGAAATTTATCCTCTCTAGTTTCTGTGATAATAATATTTAAAACATCAATTGGAAACGCCATCCCTAACTGCAAAAAAATAACAGTACAATTTTGTTAATCATATCGACGCCGTTTAACTATGTGTCGTGGCCATATCATTGACTGCTTGGTTCTTGCATTGGTGTAGCATTAGAAATAAACGCCTTTTCTTTCTTTCTTTTATTATCTAATCGGCTATATCATGAAATCTGTTAAAACTAAAGAGGTGATCCCGCTCCGCTTCCGTTGAGACTGTTGTAAATTTTTTTTTAATTCTTCGTGATTTGGTCAATTTTACGATATGGCCGCCAAATTGTATTCACTTTGTGCATATACAGGGTGTTAAGAAGATTACTTCGTTCCTTTACACCACGTGTGCTATAGGTATGTGCGTGTTTATTTTTTTAATTTAAATATTTTTTTTAAACTTTAATAACTTGTTCAACCCTAGTTCAGAACGCAATAGATAAATAGAGATAGGTAATAAATTGCAATAAAAACGGCGCATAAGAAAAAGGGATAATTTATTTAATTTAATAATATAAAATAAAATAAAATTACACGCCTAACATACTTAGTTATACCTAAAGCACACGTGGTTTAAAGGAACGAAGTACTTTTCCTGGCACCCAGTATACGAATTTACTTTAAATATTTTCATTTCTTTACTTGTTTTGCTCTCATATTACGCCTTTAATACACTTTTGCCTAGAACTGTAGACAAATAACTCATTTGAGTGTTTGTGTTTAACGTTTTAATTATTTTGCAAGAAAACATTTCAACTGAATTCTCTGTTTGATCAAGCTAAGGTAGATGTAAAATATTAATAATTCAATATTAGAATCCGCAAACTTCTCGCTTCTCAGATGAAACAGACAAAGTGGGTACATTTCATAAATTTTTAAGCAAGCGGTACCATATACCGTTGAACGTAGATTAAAGAAAATGTGGTGGCAACAGATTTCCGGGAGAAATTGCTAACCAATTTACAAGTCTGTTAGTCTTGTTATTGAATCGAAAAAGAATGCTCAAGGACATTGCATGGACTGCAATTGGGAAATATATGATTTAAGAGAATGCAATTTCAAGAATTTTACAATATTCAGAATTTATAAAACTAAAATTTGGCTTAAATAAATTCTTACATGCGTAATTAAAAAAAAACTCACCCAGCGAGGGTTCCGTACAAACTTGTAAGTACATATTATAAATATTTAATGTTTTTTTTTTCTAATCATTTAGTGACAAATATATTGTTTCCAGATTTTTCCCTTTACTTGTAGTATAAGACGGTATTACTTGCCAAATTTCATAGTTCTAGGTCAACGGGAAATACCCTATAATTTTGATTCCCTTGAGAGTGTCGAATTATACTTTTCTTGTGACATAAATGGCCGTATCTTTTTTCACATAAAAGTTTGATTTTTTCACAGCTTTAGGGGACTGTAGACTTGAGTATATGATTTTAATTTTAACTCGATACCTCCATGCGTTCCTGAGATAAAGGGTCCTGACAGACGGACGGATGGACGGACGAACAGACAGACGGACAACAAAGTGATCCTATAAGGGTTCCGTTTTTTTCTTTTGTGGTACGGAACCCTAAAAATTAAAGCCCCTTCTTCAAAAGGTCTTGAAATTTTACGGCACAGTAGATTCTCAATTCTCTTAAAAGAAACGACAAAAAATTCAAAAGTAAATGATGACAGCGAAATACCTAATAATAGAAAAAAATTACTGAGCAATTTTTTCTGAAAAAATCATTCTTTTTAGGACTAGAGGTCGCGGGTTCGAATCCTGGCCCAAAAAATTTTTGCACATTCTTGTCTTGCATTTGTTTCTAATTTATCTTTCCTGGTTTGTAATGCACTCTAATAATAATATATATTTTTTTTATCTTTGATCTTTCACTGTTTTCACACGTCGTGTACGTATTTACTTTTAAAGATATACCATAAATATCTATAAGTATGAACATTACTAAGTAACTACATGTTAGTTCTGATATTTTTGTGTGTGCCTATACATGTTCAAGAACAACATCGACTCAATTACTAGTATAGAAAGTCTAAATTTTATTTATCGTACAGAAGTGAAACCGAGTCTCTAGTATGAATTTAAGTATTACAGATTAATCCCGTTTTTATTTATTTCTTGTATAGCCTAAGCTCATACTTGTAAGAAATACACTGGACATAGTGGACATACATTCGTATTTTTGGGGTTACATACCCAAAGGGTAACCAAAGGGACCCTATTACTAAGACCCCGCTGTCCGTCTGTCACCAGGCTGTATCTGATGAACCGTGATAGTTAGGCAGTTGAAATTTTGACTTAAGATGTATTTCTGTTGCAGCTGTAACAACAAATACTAAAACCGGCCAAGTGCGAGTCAGACCCGCGCACTCTCATACAACAGACATGATTTTTTTGCCGTTTTTATAGATAATGGTACGGAAACCTTCGTGCGCGAGTCCGACTCGCACTTGGCCGTTTTTTTGTGTATATACAGTAAATATGCACCTTTCATTTATTCAAACAAGATAAATAACATCATAATAACCTAGCAAATGATAAAAAAGATCAAATTTTTACTTTATTAGTTTATGTTATTTTGGGCTTTATATTTTAGACCACCTATCGTCTAGTGAACTTTAGTGGTTGGAACATCGGTCGGCAACATGCGGAACGCGGTCCGTGCGGCAGGTCGAAACTTGGGCCGCCGAGTACAGTTAAATTACTTAGCCGCCTATCAAATTAAAAAAATATTTAATTAATTTTAAATAATAGCTATTGTGTTTTATATAATTACCCTATATTAGTAATAGTAAAAGTTTTCAAAATAAGTCTTATGAGCTTTTTGTTCTGGACCTCGATAAAATATTTCAACACTATCCCGGACCTTATTTAAAATTACTTGCCGACCCCTGGGCTAGAACATCTCAACTACTATTCTTATTTGTCATACATAGAAACAAACTAAATACATTTATACAAAAAAATCATACTTGTGACAAAAGGGAACCATCTCAGCATTGCTGTAGATTGCAAGCAATTCTACAACGCTCTGGTTTTCAGATGCCTCATTGAGGTACATTAAGCTGTATTCATCCATCACACTGGGACATAATTATCGTCGGTGATCTTATTTATACTCGTGACATTCGAGCATACATCTCATAACGATGAATGTTTTAAACTAGTTACAAAATAATTGAAATATTTTTCAATGCAAGTGCTCGTAAATAACTATTTTATGCATGAAAACTGTTGTAGAAGTCAACCCGCCATGAAGCCACAAGCCTACCATGTGATCAGTATTGCATTGACCTAGTTATTGTAGGAGAATTTGTGGTTAATTAATACTGAGATAATAATTACAATAGCGGCTGTAGGCCGTACATTGTTATTCAAATCTAGAATATACAATGCGCCAGTGGCGTGCATCTCATATAGGCAAATACGCAATACCTACCCTGGGCTTGGCTTAGCTAACTAGACCAATATCTATTTAAATATAGAAAGGTACACACAACTATTTCAATATTATAATCATAGAAGCTTCACCCGTTCTTTGAAATACCTACCTGCCTGCTCCGCAGCGCTTGCGCTACTGTGCCAACACGCATTATTAAATTCGATGTCAATTCTCTATGTGTGCATCTGTAACTATACTTCCATGACGTCAGCGGCTCGCCGCCAAGGACGCACACATTCTCATTAAAATACGCAACGCCTGTGCGAAGCAACCACGGTGTCATTGCACTACTTGCTTCTAGATGGCGCCACACGTTTTTAAATAGTAGATTCGTGCGTAGGTTGTCGGAGATTCATTTTTAATAGTGGGGTTAGAGGTTTTTTGACAATGAGTGTGGCCAAAAGAGAAAGGTGCGAGTGCGAGTAATATAGTTATTTATCGTAACTCTCGCTATAATAGGTGTAAACAACATAAAGACAGTGTTGTACCTACCCTACTTAAAAATCCTATGCACGCCACTGCTATGCACCCACTTAATTGTAGTAGCTAAGGGTTGTTGATAAATGTTACATTGCTGAAATGTATGCTGGTATTTTAATGTGAAACAAATTTGATTTCTGACATTGGTAATATTTAATTTACATTATTAGATTTTTTTACAGACACGGTACAGCAAGCCTTGTAAGGTCGTGATTTTGGAGCATGTTTTCATATATAGCTAAGGGGGCTAGGATCTTGGAAAGAGTTCTAGTCACATTTCGTAAACAGGTTCATTAAACCTTGGTCATAATCACTTACTAAGTCTCCAATGTGAATCTGGCTATATAAAACGAAAGCCACCTCATATTGTTATTCACTCCAACGCAGGCAATTAATTTCACGCACACAGTCATTCAACACTGTATTTAGTAGGTAAACTGGCTGTTCATTTTAGACTGTGCCTAAGCTTAAGATTTGACAAAGCATTATTTTTGTCTCTCCCAGGTGCAGTAAACCCATTAGCGCCGGGCGCGCGCCGCAACTTCCATCCATCGCAAGCGCGATGGGGCCGCGTCTCCGATCGGCCGCACGCATTCAGCTTGCGGCCGAATTCGTACATTTGGATCGCATCTTCGGAACTCTTCGCCGCTGGTCGGACGTTTCCGAGGGAATTCACGCTGTTCGTGTCTTTGAGGTTGCGGCCTGAGGTGAGCATTCTTTTCGGTAGTAGCTTGATGGTCTTCATTTGATAGAAAGAACAAACCTAAGCTGTTCCAAAAACGGTTACATTCTATTTCCAAATACAATGTGTGAATAGACTGTTATCTTTTACTGAAACCACATGCTCTACTAATTATACTGATCATAATATGCAGTTGGTGATGAAATTTAAATTAAATAGTTATTTGTTATGCAAGGCTGGAAAGTTAATTTTAGATGGTAAATAACTTTCCTGCCGAGCGAAACACACAACTTTTCACCTCACTAAAGCAAGGGAAATGTTCGGTGCAAGAAAAACAGTTTTAATAAACCGGTTACTTAAATAAAGTGAATATAAGTGAAACAGTACAAGTGTATTTTAAGATATAAATAGTAGTTTATGAAACTGGTACATAAAAAGGTTATTGAAAACACGAGTGTCAATTTAAAAAACGAGTCGTAGGCTAGTACACAAGTGTTTTAATACCTAGTTATGTATAATTTCATACACTACTTTATCTAAACTCATCCCTAACAACCTGTTTTGATAATCTTGATAAAATTTGTCGTCAGCTATTTTTGATTTTTCTTGTAAAAGCTCGTTCTAAAAGTGTTCGTAATTTCCAGAATGTCAGGTGGAGTCAAATTATCATCACCATTACTGCTGTTAGTAATTTTAGGGCAAGATAACACTTTTGATTTGACCCATAAAACCACAGTTAATGGTCATTTCCACGTAAGCTTAGGCACCAAAATACAACAGTCCACCAGCGCAAAGCGAATCCAAAATAGCTAACGAAAATTTCATCAAGATTATGAAAACAGGTTGTTAGGCAATCAGGCATGAGTTTAGATAAAGTAGTGTATGAAACTGTACATAACTAGGTATTAGTTACCTTTTTGTGTACCAGTTTCATAAACTACTATTATTTTTGTGAGTATGATTAGTTGGAAAAGTTGTTCAGTGTGATCAATGGAGTATGTAATAAAATACTCCATATAAAAGTTTTTTTTATATCCACAAAATTTGCAGTATGGCATCCAATGTTAGTTCGTGTAAAAATATGTCTTCTTTTGCTTTAAGCTGAACGCTAACACCCTTGCCCACGCATTAAAGATAAACTGAAAAAATAAATAAACCAGGCCTTCTTTTTTAATTTTTCAAAAAAAATAATTAGGAATAATGTCAAATGACGATAATATGACGATCGTAGATAAAGTAATGGATCTTACAAAATATTGTTAGTCATTGGGACCTCGTGCAGCCTATTACGAAACTCAGCTTCGCTTTGTTTAAGAAAGCACTCGTGTCTCAATGGCTACCGTTATGTCACATTTGCACAAAATACTATTCCTCAAAGATGACCGGCAATGTTCGCTTTTCTTTTGAAAAAAAATCGAAGAGACCAAGCGGACAAATCCTATACAACCAAGCCAAATTTTCGAGCTCTTTTTTCAGTACAGTTTTTTTACTTTTATTTTTTTTACAGATATAAAAGTGTTAACATAACAGTAGAACTTTTAAGAAAAGACTTTCCTAAGAACATAGCTCAGATCTGCTACGAGTGTAGCAGGAGCTGAGTTGTGTTTCCAAGTATGGACTATCACTCTAAGAACAGCCAGTACACATAAAATCTTTTTTTTTTCACCGTTTAATTCAACGCCCCAGCGTGATCGGGTTACTTGCACAGTTATTAGGGCACGAGAACTAAACAAATACGAGTAAGTAAGGCGCGATGCTTTTTCTCCACTAATACCTACTAACTCCGAAAATTAATATCTTGAAATCGGGGCAATATAGTGTTAAACTTATTTATGAATTCCCAAACGCAGAGTGGTGGCTACGGACAAGGCACCCTCTTCTCTCTGCGGTCTCGGAGACGTACTGGCTCGTTCCTGTCCCTGGAGCTGACCGGGAGAGGAGCAGCGCGGCTGGTGCACGCTGGAGAGGGCAGCTCCCGGTCAATATACCTGGCCGTGCCGCTTTACGACTTCCGGTGGCATCATATTGCTATAAGGTAACTTAAACCGTTAGACCAATGTCCAACTTACTAACAAATAGTGTTCACTAAAACCAAATATTTTACTCATACTGAAGAACTATTTCAAAGACTCTAGAAACAGGTGGATTTTTCTGTAGATACATAAAGCAAAAAATATGGAATCAGTGACCGTTTGACAACGTCGTCGGTGAACGACGTCTCGTCGTTCTAAGAACGACAATCGCCTTGAAAATGCAGTTGACAATATAGTCAACAATAATAAGTAATATGTGAGTGTAAAACCTTATTAGTGCTTATGTATACTCTAAAGTAAAAACCATTGTTCAATAATAATGTAGAATGTCAACTCACTCAAGTTTTAATAGTATTATGAATAATTTTTATGTGAGTGTATGTTTTAATGGTACATTATGATACTAGTGTGCTGCGTTGGACATTACAGTCGAGGCGGGATTGCAGGCCTTGCCGAAGGCGAGGCCGTAATGGAGCCGAGAGTGTAATTTCTAGTGCTCACGCGTTTCATACGACGTTTCAACACACTTGCGAGGAAAAATAATAAAATTTCACTGTCTTTTTTTCCACATCATCGAAACCACAGCTATGAACTGACAATTTTCTTTGAAAAATGGCGGCCTTTAGGGGCGGAGATTTTGTTTTTTGCGCAGATGGAAATAGAGGCACTGACGCATCCGCCAAACAGCCAAATATTAAATATTAACAAACTGAACATTTTTGTATTTACAACAAAAAATTGAGTTAATTTGTTGATAAAAATAAATAATTTGATAAACTCAAATGATTATTTATTATATTTTAACTGAGACAGTTTATATATTCGCAAACATTTTTCTATTTCTCAAGACATCAAAACTCTTTGCTAAGATTTAAAAGAAACTGTCATGTAAAAAGCACTATTACGATAATGTAAAGTAAAAAGCCCGTGTGTTTAATATGCTGCATTATGACCCTAAGAACGATGCAATAAGGGCCACTTTATAAGAAAGTGTGTTGAAAATTAATTTAATAAGCATCACAAGTACGGATTAAACATGTTGAGCAAGGAGACCAGACCCAGGTCCCCCTTAGCATAAGAGGAAAGAAAAATATAGAAAAGTATAAAACCCATGTCTGCGTAGTGCACGAAGCGCATTTCCTACTATCACAAACTGTCAGATTCCTCCTTCGTGCAAAAAAACAGACTTTAGAGTTTAATTTTTTTTTTTTAAATTATGAAAAGACTTCAACGATGTTATTAAAAATTAAAGCTTTTCAATTAAACATAACTTTTCTGAATGATAAGATATCCTTCAAAACTTTGCTTAGGGTCGTCGCTAAAGACTTAAGACGTCTTTTATATATTAACTTATAAAATTTATATTTTAAAGCTCTACAGTCTAATAACTAAACGAAATTACTGAAATATTATAAATAACGTGAAGCCAAAATAATGGGAAAATAATAGCTAAAATCAATTAACAGTTAAGTAGACAACAAACAAAATGAATTTTATTTTTGTTAATAAACAATGAAATAATAAAGCTGTTGTAAATTACATTTAAAACCATTGCTCATGATTGTCAGCACTTAAAAGTTTTATTTAACCACGTAACGCCCAAAGGACTTTTAAAAAAAGGACCTCAAGTTCGGATGTGATATCAGGCCAGAGCAATTTTTTTGACGTAGTGTTTTTTTTGTTTTCTACGAACCCGCCATATTTTAAAGGTGCCAAAATGAATACCAGAAATAAAAAAGGGTGTATATGCCAAAACTTAATATACAGGAATTTACTTAACATAATCAAGCGCCATGCGTCTTATGTACTTTCAGCGCTTCCCGTTGGATATGTGTACCAGTTTAAAAGCGAAAGACACTTGTACCGTATTTTAGGGCAATGGCGATGGCTCATATTATTATTATATATTATATATGAATACTATTAATTGTTTGAAATTGTTTAAAGGTTTATTTCGTAAAATACTGTTGTTGCTGAAGCTACATCCTTTTTCCTACTTTATTATATTTTTAAATTATCTATGTATTTTGATACGTCCTGTTGACTTATTGCTGATATTATATTGTTTCCCTTTTTACCAGTGATCAGACTTTTATTTTAATTAAGCTATCGAAGTCACTAAAAACTGTTATTGGTTTTCCTGTGTGTTTATGTTTTACTTGTATCATTTGCAATATTGTGTTGCTCAAATCTACTAATTTATGACAGTAAAACTTTCTTTGTTTTTATACATTGACTATTATATATGTTACTATTAGTGAAAAATTTAATTGGCTGTATTAAAGTTACTCTGCTAATATTTTTAGTCACCTCGTGCTGTAAGTTTTCCTTGATATATCAATTAAATAAATAAATAAATATCTGCATTAAAAGCGAAAAATAAATCAGCGGCACTTACACATTTGCAATGACATTGTAGTACATTATAAACCGAAGGAGAAGTTTCAAGAAACTCTACAGACATTATTTTCTAGAGGAAAAGTTGAGCTATTTATTTACCTTTTATGACAGCAAACGTAGGTGTTGAGTCGTAACTTAAGCGGATCAAGTTGTAAATTGTACATAGTTTTCAGTTCATTCAGCACTTTACTTCTTCAATTAAAATCGTAACATGAGAAAATCGAATAGGTACTTACGGAAGAATTGCGTAACGAAAGTAGACAATTGAAGAAATAAAAAGAACACAATATTAGTTTGTTTAAATAAGTGCTCAGGTCATAAGTTGCAAAAACTTTAAAGGATACACTCTTACAAATTTTTGACCTACACCAAATGTTATCAGCCAGATACATAAATATATGAATCAAAGCTTTTTGATCTATCCATCTGTCAGTCTTGCAGCAGAAAAACGGCTAAACAATTTTGTTGAAAAAAAAAATTAAAAATCTTCGATGAAGTTATTTCGGAGTGCATGAATAATTTTCGCGTGGCGTTAACCAAGATAAACATCACACATCAATAATATAAGAATCACAGTTACTTCAAATACACCTGGCGCAACCTTTAGAACTCTAGCTTGTCATCAACCTCATGACAAAATCACATCAACACTGCAAAGAGCTTGTCGTGTTCTGACATGACATCGGAAAGTGTTTACTTTTAACCTATTTTCGTTTCACCAGTGTCCACGATGACAACACAGTCCGAGCCTTCGTGGACTGTCGATGGCTCCGAACTGACGTCCTTGAGAAGGATGCCCTTGATACACCCCGGGACGCTGACCTCATCATTGGCTATCTCTTCTCGGTGAGTGCCTTATTAAATCAAATCGTAGAAGAAGCATAAAAGGGACAACGTCAATATTTTCGTAGGAACCCGTAAATCCTTATACTTTTTGGAATGTAGAGTAAGGAAAAATAGAGGGCTGGATGAAGGATTAATTAATAGATTAATGAGTTGATCATGGATAACAATAATTATATTGATATTAATTTAAATAAAGTAAATATGTATTAGAGTGTGAAATAGGAACTATGATGGAACTAAATTCCTTTATGTTTTAAACATTTGGCGATTTATCAATCGCAAGGAGATAACAAATACAATTTATATCATTATGGTTTAGAAAATCGGCAAGCGAGTGGTCCCTGCTTCGAATCCCGGTTCAGATATCCTCACGTCCAGATTTACTTTTCTGATTTTCTATACCGTCATGATAAAAACTGAATGTGAAACAGGAGTTTTTAACTCATTCCAGATTAAACATTACTAATCTGCTAATAGTTTGACTATTCAAATCACTTCGTAATTAAGGCATTAGCGGCGATTAACAAGCCGCACGCACGCTCACGCCGCCGCGGCGCCGCCTCAACAATGCGTAAGATGACGAAAGCTCTCAACGCATTATAAGAGTCCGAACCGTCTGCTGACGTGTTATTTGATACCAAATGTCAATTAGTTTGTAAGTTTATTAGGTATTATATGTATATAATATGTTAACTAAACTTCTATTTAATAATTGCTGTAATTGGGTTCGCCCGTAATAATTGTAATAAATAAATAAATATTTTAAATCAAAGCTTAAACTACTGTAAAAGCAGATTTTCGCGTATTAAAAAGAGTAAAAATTGTTCACATAGGGATAAATTCTTCAATTATATTTTTCGCGATCCTTTGGTAAAATTTTTCTAAAATGCCCCTATGATAAACGACCCATGTAAACAGGTGGTAATAATTAGGTCAGGAGTCCTTTAGCTAAAGAACTAAATAATCTTGGTGCAAAAGCTATTTATGTTACTATCACAAATCGTACATAGGCGGAAAATTAAGCTTATACGTCAATTAGTTTTCGAAAAGTATCACTGTATTATTGTTTAGTCTACAATAGGGGGTAATATTTTTTGAGAGTCCACTTTGGGAATAAAGAAAGTGAGGGTAGGCACTTGAAGGAAATTTACGCATCGATGTTTCGTGATCGCTCATTTTTACACGTTCACTGCCACCATCATGGCTTTCCTGCTTTATGTACTAACCCGCTACGTGCTAGTCTGAATGCATGTATGTATCGCCGCCATTTGGTTGGATCAGATTCCTAACTGGATGGCTAGACTTAGTTAAATAGCGGCACCCAACTAAACGGCTAAAGGATGCTTATCCCAACAGTCGAACGCAACGTTTAACAAGAGGGCGGAACAGAGCTTAGCCTTTTGGTTAATCGGTATTTCTGGGTTGTCATAAAAAAAACGAAGAAGGTTATGTACTCGCCATACCTAACCTTCTGACCTTACCTACCGGCTCTATTCTGCGATTCGGACTTCCGAAAAACTAATCTAGACTGCGAACTTAGTGGTTTCTAAAGGGCCAGCTTTTGGGCAGCCAAGAAGTTAAACGTTGAGGTGTCGTAACTTATACAACCAAGAGCCTAGGGGTTTAATTAGATGCCGCCATTTAATTAACTGCCTAGGCCTCCAATTTGAAGTTTGATTTAATCATCAGACTGAGAATGTGAATCACAAAGACGCATTTTTTGCTTAATTTCAACGTGTGGAACGTGTACTGATGTACCTTTGTCACAGAAGTATTTTTTTCATTATTTTGTATTTATTTGAATTAGCATAAAAACTATATTTAAGCGATAAGGCAAGCGTTAGTAGACCTGTATTTCGGTTCTGCTTAGATATTAAAGACTTAGCGTATATGAGTGTAATAAATAACACCTTTATAACCTTGATTTTGGCGTAAAATTTTGCAGGTTAAGCCTGTATAAACCCCCTATAGTGGTTCTATATAACCTTTAGTAGAAGTGTATAAGAGGTGTTATAAGATCGTAAATTTCCGCTTGAGACTTTATTGTACCTTTGTAATTGAATTTATTGAAACTTTGAGTTATATTATTTGTCTTTAACGAGGTCCGATAGAACTAAGACCGGTATTTTTATACCTTATAACTCATTTGTACCATTTTCGGTGTCAAAAGCAGGTAGTAAAAGATTCAAAGTTATAAATTTATATTAATTTACCGATTATTATTTATCAAATGAATGTATCAGTTTATCTGCGGCCATTTCAAAACTTTCATAACGAAATTAAATCATGTTGATTAACGGTATTTTTGAAATGTAAAGTTAATTATTAGTTTGCTTGCAAGTTTTACGTGATTATGTATCATGTTTTTTATCTAATATTGACGCGCCTTCAAAATATAATGACTGTGAAAAAAAAAGGAAAACAAGTTAACGTGCTAATAACCTAAAATAAATTTTAGACACTCAATTTTAAATGTTGGTCAGTTTTAGTGATTACATACATAATTTTATGTAAATTAATTTGAAAAAATTAGGTGCTTCGATATTTAAAAGTGATATAGTATAAATATTTTTTTAGGTTATGTTGACAGAAAGTGATCAACAATGGCGTTTTATTTTCTTACAGATATAGTCTTCTCTTAAATCAATTATGACACTCGATGATCTAGAACGCCGGTAGTCAATAGTATTGTGCGGTCTTTGGTTGAGATAAGAGAGGAACTACAAACTTACGAACGTGGGACATTACCTTTAATGGTGTCATTAAAGAGTTACAACTTATTTATCTTACACCAAAACCTTTATATCAGGATCGTACAAGGCTGCCATAACTATTTAACCTACCATTGCCTTAAGTATAACAAGTGTAAGCTGTATATAAAAGTTATACAACGCATGTGGAGTTTGGTAATACTACACTCTCAGTTAACTCCGTTGCAGAACCAATGACGTTATTGAAGTTGAACAACAGCCGTATGATGTTTAAGCAACCCCGATATAGCAGATTTAAAGCATTAAGTATTAAAAGGAGTTATAATAATAATAATAATAATTCATTTATTCATTGAAAAAAAGCTTATGGATATCTTTAAACAGCTTTTAACGCTGTAGAACGAAAGAAGCTTTAACGAAATAAGTATACCGGTTGTAAAAAGAATGCTACCATTAAATGAAACTACATATTCTACCGACCCTATTGAACCACTTTTCTTGAAAATCATACCCGCGGAAACCCTTAGTTTAGGAAATAATTGAGTTCCAAACAAAAATGCGTGAACCCTAACGCACCGACATACAGGCGAGTTTAGAGAGAGCGTCTTCCGTGAAACCTCAAGCAGTTTGACGGAAGACGGTCTCTCTAATCTCGCCCGTATGTCGGTGCGTTAGGGTTCACGCATTTTTCTTTGGAACTCAATTATTTCCAAAATTAAGGGTGTAAAGTTAAGTGTAAAGAATATTCTGCTTCTTTATTGACAGTTTGAATACAATATATTTCATATGTGAACTGTATCACCTTTGGTGACAACCAAATCCATTATAACTCAATATTAGCACTCTAAGCTTTAAAATGACCTGCAATCAACGCTTAATTGTTTGTTGGTTAATCTCAATGTAAAGCAGGCTTTAAATGTCGTACATAGTGAAAGTAAAAATGAATTTGTGTTCGCAGGGTGACCTTGAACAACTGGTTTTGGTGCCAAAGGCTGGGCAGGCGCAGAAACAGTGTTCCAGCCAAGCCGTGGGTGTAATCCCGCCAATAGTCACTTCATTAAATGAAACGTAACTACGAATAACTCTGTGGAATAAATTTTATCTAAGTATATATAATATATCAAACCTAGGTTTCAAACAGAGAAAGCCACGCATTTTTCATGTTTTCAAAATACGTAGTATTGTGTTGGATGATTTTAGTGAACTTATATTCTGAAATAGAAATCTCTTTGATTGAAAACAACATGTTTTTGAGCCATCATGAAAAGCTCAAAAATTTGTAATTTCGCTATACAAAAACTAAGCCAAGGATACACGTATCTTCCGAATTTGCAAAATGTGTTTCATACTCGCTCCATTTACTTCGTATAAAATTACCAAAGTAAAATGAAAGTGGCTACTGATTAGTCAATTTGCAGCCAAACAGCGACATACGGTTGAATATAAAAAAACGGCCAAGTGCGAGTCGGACTCGCGCACGAAGGGTTCCGTACCATTATCTATAAAAACAGCAAAAAACTCATGTCTGTTGTATGGAAGCCCCCCTTAAATATTTGTTTTATATAATTCAATTATTTATTTTAAAGTGAACATATAACAAAATAGTTTGTGAATATTTCAAGCGTCTACCCGTTGCCGTTATCAATATCGAGCAAAAACAAGCAAAAAAATCACGTTTGTTGTATGGGAGCCCCCTTTAATATTTATTTTATTTTATTTTTTAGTATTTGTTGTTATAGCGGCAACAGAAATACATCATCTGTGTAAATTTCAACTTTCTAACTATCACGGTTCATTAGATACAACCTGGTGACAGACGGACAGACAGATGGACAGCGGAGTCTTAGTAATAGGGTCCCGTTGGTTACGGAACCCTAAAAACCTATATCGTATTCTGACTAAAATTGATAAAATGGTTAGATTCTCACTCAGAGACTCTCCAGTTATCTAACACTGTACGGATTAAGTTGTTGCGATTCATCTGAATAAGTTAAGGTTTGTTTATGATTGAGATGAACCAAAGTTAAGTTGATTTAAATTATAAACTATGGTTTTGTTATTCCGCTGAAAATATAATAAATGTACGCTAGGACCATTCGAATTATATTTTAAAATTAAGTAGCATAATAATGCAATTTAGACAAGGATTTCGTTTTCTAAATATTTACATAGATTGTATGTAAAATGTTTTCATTGTGAAAAAAATAGTATTAATACAATATTTACTATATAATTTAAAATAAGGTTTATGTATTGAAAATAGCATTTCTTACTTTGTAAACTTGGCCTAAATGTAAATATTAAACCAAAATAGTCCCTGTAGGATAAGCTTTTTTTAAATTGTGTATTTTTGCTGCATAATTTCATTTTAAAATTTTGTTTACGTTTACGATTTTGTAATTTTTTACTTTTTCGCTGATAAAACTAAAAATAATTTCTTACTAATGAAGATCGTAATATTTTTTTCATCGGCAAAATGTGACTGTTAAACTCATTTAATTGAATTACGTCGTTATGATTTAATTTTGCATAATTAAATACGTATTAAAGGATTGTTATTTACATAAACTGTGAATAAGTGAATAAAGAGAATTACAAACTTAACTGATGCTTTATTTGCTCAAATATAAGATAAAATCAAGGGTCCAGCTCTGCCTATATTTGGGCCACAATATAACATAAACATCAAAATATTTTCTACTAAAACATAAAATACAGTATATATGTAGTTGATTGAATTAGGTGTTACAAGTCGCGCAACGAATTAAGAGGGCTCGGCGAAAGTGGTGGGGGACCAGCGCATGTGTTCACTCGCGCACAAAATTACCAAGTGCGATAGAGATACTAGCGCAGTCAAGGCTAGCGCTCTTACACTGCTGAGACACCTATCCTTTGCGAAAGTCCATCACTAAATCATAGTAAAAACAGACTGATAAGCTATCTTCACAGAGATGTACTCCGCGCGGCTAATATGTGTGATAGCCATTTTGTGCCTGTACGTACGAACCACAGCACGCACACAACGACACTATCTCAGGCGGTTTCTGGCGGTGTGACTAGGGTCTGCAGCGCTTCGCAGTCGCGCAACAGTAGGCATCTAAGCCTCGCACGGCGCGAGAGTTGTTCTACTATTCTGTTTTAACTATGACTAAGGATAATTTGCAATAATCTTATTAAGCTATTCAAAATTTTGTGCATGTTTTAGGCGGGTGGTGAACGAGTCTGCATTTTGAATGGCATGATGAGTGTTTAGCGGAATATTGCAAATTATTAATGTATCCATAGCAGTATTTTATGTTTTGGTGGATGAGGTGGGTGAGATTTTTGATTTGATTTTGTCTTTGCTTTTGATTCAAATTGTAATCAGGAAGGAGAACCTGTTATATAATTACGAAATGTTGTCAATGACAGAAGTTAAATAAAAACTTGAACGAACACCTTCCCGTTTGAACATGAATATTAACCAAATATCTCTGTCTATATGTCTATCAAGACCCTAGATCTCGGGTCCCGTTAGAGATATCCAGGTGAAACTAATACCTCCTACAACAGAAGTCTACGGCCCCATAGTGTGACTAAACTCAGCGCGGCAACATGCTGCCAACGATTTCTCGCGCTTTTTGTGTAAGTACCGATTTTAATGGCTGAAAAGAACTATTTTAGAATTGAGTAACTGTTATTGTGTTCATTTGTAAGTAGTTCGTGGTTATTTATTCAATAAATAATTGGTAAATTTTGACAACTTAATCGAAAGTCTCTCTCCTACCGCTTATTGACTACGAGGATGTCTGTTTTCACGATGCCAATGTGGAGCTGGTCAATAAGCTTGAACGTCTTCAAAATCTAGGTATTAGATTTATCTATGGTTTACGTAAATATGGTCATGTATCTTACTTTCGTCGTGAGTTTCAATGGCTCCCGATTCGGCTTTGTCGTCACTTTCATATTCTAACACAACTCTATAGTATAATCAATAACCGCCTTTCTCCTGATTATCTCCGTGTTTGTTTTGAGAACCTGTTTTCAACTAACAAAATTTTAGTTCTGCGTCGCTTAGCAAGTCTTTTAATGTTGAGGCGGTCAGACTTTGGAACCCGCTTCCAGCAAATATTCGTGATTGTCCCTCTATGAATATATTTAAATGGCGACTCAAGGAGCACTATCTATCACTCTAATGAGTATCTTTTAGTATTTTAATATAGTATAATTATTATGTATGTGTGTATTAGTATTCTTATTTATATATAAATATATATACATACATATATTAGAATATGTATTTATTTCTAAAACTAGCCAAAAATGAACTACTCCCTATCATAAATCATCTAAGTAAAAAGAAAAGTCGTCGTCGCAGCGCAGTTTCGTTAACACGCGTATTTGTTTACTCCGCATATTAAAATTCTAAAACCCAGTTAAAAGTTCAGTTTAGAAGTTCGGACAAAAAGTGAAAGTTGGAACTAAGCTCCAGAGTCAGATTAGTGAAAACAGTTTCCAGTTTTGCCCTGTACAAGCAGAAATAAATAAACGTTTTGTGCAAACAACAAAAAACCGGCCAGTTCCAAAGTAGTGATTCATCATCGCTTCAAGTTTTAACCGTCGTCGCGTCGCATCGCCGCGCTGTCCACTGGCCAGTTGCGCTGCCGGCCGGCAAGCACGCACACAGCAGCGCGCCTCACTTGCACACGCATGCGACAAACAGGTGTTGTACACACTTTTCCCCGCCATCGCGCCCGCTGCCATCACCGCACCAACTGCCGTGCTAGCTTTGCGTGGTTTGAGTCGCCAAACTGCGACACGGTGAGTCATTTGACTACAACCTACTGTGCATCGCTGGATGCTAACGATCAGCTTCTACAGTACCTACACGTAACTGCTGCTTGCGCTTTACGATAAACCAGATTGAATTCACCATATGTATTAAGCATTAATTATTAATATTACATTTACGTTGCTAACAATCACTAAAAAATGTCATCTACGCAGCAAACATGCGCAGGATGCTGCAACCTCATAGTAAGCAGAGAATGTTTGCGTTGTTATGTGTGCAGTTTAACATATAATCTAGACTGTTCAAATGTGTCATCAAATAAATTCAAATTAATGACACTAGACCAAAAGAACAAATGGAAATGTCCTGAATGTCTCTGTGCTGAGCCAAAGGTGGATAATACTAATACGCCTATTCGTCCAGCTAATCAAGAAATAGACAATATAACACTCCGTCGGAACAATAAATTTGTATCTATAAAACCTGACAATAATAATTGTTCAAACGAAGGGTACACAAACACCAATTTACGCGATGTTATTAGGGAAGAGATTTGTGAGGCGTTTAAACCTTCTCTGAGAGAGCTAAAAACTATCAATGGAAAAATTACTTCTATGGAAATCTCTTTAGCAATGTATAAGAGTTTATATGAAGATATGAAAAAACAGATGGAGGACAAAGTGTCCATAGTAAAAATGCTGCAAAATACAAACAAAACACTGCTTTCTACCGTGAGTGATCTAACTAATAGACTGAAGTCAGTTGAACTGCCTTTACAAAACACCAAAACAGGTGAAGTAACAGAACTACCACCACAGTCACCGACAATTGCGGCATTGAAATCATCAACAGTGGAAGAATCTATAACGTTTGCGAGTGCACTACGAAAAAACCTCAACGATAACTTACCCGTTGAGAGTGGTGTTGATTCATCATCATCATCGTTATCAGCTGCAATAAATTGTACAGAAACAAAAGCTACGAATTCATCAACCAGTGAAGAAGTTGTACAAGCGGTTCAAGGAGCCAAAACCAACAGCAAAGTTACATCAGACTCTATTGTAAACAACAGCAACTCTTATGAAGAAAGACACATACGCAATAAAAGCAGTAAATTTCAATCCAAGGAGGTAAGAAAAGGAGAAAGTATTCTCCTGGATATACAAGCTACGGAACAAAAGAAACATTTGCATGTATGGCAACTTCATAAGGAAACTTCCATTGAGAAATTAACAATCCATGTGAAAAATGTGTGTGGACCGAATGTTGCAGTTAAAATTGATAAAATAAGGCATAAAATTGAACGGGATTACGCGTCTTTTATTATAGGAATACCAAAAAGCGTTTATGACAAATTATGTCAACCGGAAGTATGGCCACTAAATGCAGAATTTTGTGAGTGGATTTGGTTTCGGAGACCGACCAATAAACCAAATGAGACAAAATTATAGAACTGTGGAAATTGTCTATCAGAACGTAAGGGGACTTCGCACGAAATTAGATTGTTTTAAAGCAAGTATTGAATCGTCTAACGCTGATTTGTATGCGATCACAGAAACGGGATGTTACGAAAGTATTCATGATAAAGAATTAGTTCCACCGAGATATCAAATATTGCGTTGCGATCGAACTGACGGACGTAAGCAGGGGGGCGTGTGCCTGGTGGCTACACCCCAATACGAATTGCGACGAGTACTTATACCGGACAACGTTAACATTGATTCGCGTGTGTTTGAACTAGTGTGTGCTACTGTTCATTACAATAATAGACTATTATTCTTGTGTTGCGTTTTTTATATTCCTCCAGACAGTGCCGAAAGTGAATATATGATTTTATTTAGTGTTATAGAAAAACTGAGTACTCAGTATAAGAATAGGATTCTAGTAGTAGGAGATTTAAATTTATTTTCATGCAATGATAATACTAAGAACTATTATGAATATTTATTAACATTTTGTAAGTTCACTCAGTGTAATGAAATTCCTAACTGCAACAATCGTCAGCTGGACTTAGTATTGAGTTCGTTGAGTATGTGCGGCTCGGGCTCAGTGTCTGTAGGACTGGAGGATGGGCTGGTGCCCGTAGACAAGTACCACCCGCCGCTTGCAATAAGCGTACCGCTTACACGCGGATCTTGTCAAACTCCGACCTCAGTAATTAATGACACGGCTCATTCCGACACTCCGCAGTGGAACTTCGCAAAGGCAGACTTCCCTTTAATGTATTCGGCACTAGGGTCTGTAGACTGGACAACTTTTTATACAATTAATGACCCAGAAAACGCTTTAGATTATTTTTACGATAAAATAAATAGTATCACCGATGATTGCGTTCCAAGAAAAAAGCGAAATATTATGGAGTCTAAGTATAGTTACCCAGAGTGGTACACCTCCGATATTATACGCGACATCAAAAAGAAGGCTGAACTTCACAAGCAGTATAAACTGAGTAAATTAAGGTATGATTACGACGTGTTTGCTCGATTAAGGGCTAGGGTTAAAAAAAACATAGCATTGGCACACGATCAGCATCGGGACCGAGTTCAGAGTCATCTTGCAAGGGATCCTAAGGCATTTTGGAGCTATATAAGAACAAAAAGAGGCAATGTGAACAATCCAAGGCTCTTAAAGAACGGAAACATTATTGCAGAAAGTGAGTGTGTGAACGAGTTTGCCGAGTTCTTTCAGTCAGTGTACAGCACGGAAAGGGCTGAACTAGATGTAAAGACTGCGGTGGCAGCGGGAGGAATGGGAGGGGCACGGGTACACGTGGCACAATTACAACTTGCTGAGGTACGTGCCGCTCTCTCAACCCTCAAGCCGAAACGCTCCGCAGGACCTGATGGTATTCCTGCTTATATATACAGAGACTGTCGCGCAGTACTAGAAGATCCACTGCTCCACCTGTATAACGTGTGCCTCAGGGCGGCGACTTTTCCTGAATGTTGGAAGTTAACTCGGGTTGTGCCTGTTCCAAAGGGGGGAGGGGGTACAAACGTGGCCGACTATCGACCGATAGCAGTTCTGTCTTCGCCTGCCAAGGTGTTTGAATCAGCCGTGCAGAAGAACATGTACTCGCAGGTGAGAGCACAGATATCGGACGCACAGCACGGATTCAGGCCGGGACGCAGCACTGCAAGCAATTTACTTAACTTCATGAACTATGTGGTGCCTTCGATCGATGCTGGCATACAAGTCGATGCCGCCTATTTCGACTTCAGGAAGGCATTCGACACGGTCGACAACGATATATTGCTGGAGAAGCTCGCGGCTGTTGGTTGCACCCCACATACGCTTGAATTTTTTGCCAACTACATGCGGGATAGGAAGCAGTACGTTGAATACGCCGGTCACAGGTCTAAGCCATACTTTACTCGATCAGGGGTTAGCCAGGGTAGCAATTTGGGCCCTCTAGAATTTATTATCATGATTAATGATCTTCCTGAGGTAGTCACAAGCGCCACGTGTCTTTTGTTTGCAGACGACCTCAAGTTGCTTCAAGCTGTTACCAACAAAGCAGACAGTGAGAAACTGCAACAAGACATTAATAAAGTTGTTGATTGGAGCAAAAAGAATAAATTGTTCTTTAACACATCGAAATGCTCGGTGATCACATTTAGTCGAGCGCGCAATCCTATTCTCCACTCGTACCAAGTAGGCGAATCCCCGATGAAACGAGTACAGCAAGCACGGGACCTAGGAGTGCAGCTCAACGTTGAGCTAACATTTCGTGATCACATTACTAACATCTGTAAAAAAGCTTATAGAAACTTGGGATTCGTTCTTCGCCAAGCTCATAGTTTTACGAACATTAAGGCACTCTGTGCCTTGTACGGCGCCCTTGTAAGAAGTCAGCTGGAGAATAACGCGATCATATGGGCTCCACATGAAGCCAAATACAGCCTCATGTTGGAGCGGATTCAAAATAAATTTACTAGATACTTGTACCTTAAGCAGTACGGGGTCTATCCGTTCTACCCTTTGATGTATCCAACCTTATTTGTTCTGGGTATGGTTGGATACATCAAACTAGAGGTGAGAAGAGACCTCGTGCTGGCAAAGTATATCTTTGAGTTGTTGCGAGGCAAGCAGTTTAACCCTGGCGTACTACAATACGTGGGACTGTGCGTCCCTGATAAGTACGTAGAGAAACGTCGCCGGCCACCTCTGTTAGTGGTGCCACTTGGAAGGACCAACCTGCTGAGTTGTTCACCGTTTTCAAGAGCTTTGCGATCGCTTAACAAGGTGGCACAAGTGATTGATCTGTTTTCTTGCTCACTGAGTGAATTTACAAAGGTGACACTGTGTTACCTTTCATATCGTACATGAACATATACATGTTGCTTGTAAATTGTGTTATGTAGGGTAAAATATGTAGTTTTATTTTTATTATTTTATTTTGAAATTGTTTTGTTATATTGTAATTATTATGTGTTATTTGGTACAAGGGTGTTAATTTAAAATTATTGTATATATTATTACTGATTTATGCTACTCTATCGTCTTAGGTCCAGACCTGTAAAGATAGCTGTAAGAAAGTTAAATAAATAAATAAATAAATAAAAGTATTATGTGTTTTAACCAAGGAATTTTTCCCCTAGCCCTTAAAAAGTCAATTATTCATCCTGTCTATAAGGGTGGAGACAGAGTCGATGTAGATAATTATAGGCCCATATCTGTTCTTCCAGCACTATCCAAAATACTTGAAAAAATCATTAATAAAAGATTAGTTAGCTATTTAAAAAACTAAAATATAATATCTGACTCACAGTTTGGATTTCAACAAGAAAAAAGTACGGAAGACGCAGTCCTTGAGTTAACTAAAAATGTAACAAATTTTCTAGACACAAAAAAAAACCACTTTGTATTTTTCTTGACCTCAGAAAAGCATTCGACACTGTCTCTGTCCCCATTCTTACACGTAAACTTGAGAAGCTTGGTATCCGTGGTAATTTCCTGGACCTTCTGTCGGATTATCTTCAACATAGAACACAACGTGTCAAACTAGATGAAAACACCTTTAGCTCAGATGAACCCACCACGCAGTATGGTGTCCCACAGGGTAGTGTCTTAGGACCTACCCTGTTTCTTATTTATATAAATGATCTCACTAATATTAAACTGACAAATGGGAAAGTCTTTTCTTACGCTGACGACACGGCTTTGCTCTTTCATGGAAGCAGTTGGACAGAAGTATACACCTTGGCTGAAGATGGTCTTCGTCAAGTTATATATTGGTTACAAACGAACCTTCTCACATTAAATATAAATAAAACGAATTACATTACCTTTTCTTTATTAAAATCAAAACAACCTGATAAAAAAATTGAACTTATTGCACACACGTGTAATGGAAATAATAAATGTAAATGTATATCCTTAGAAAAAGTAACTACTACCAAATACCTAGGTGTACACATTGATCAACTGCTTTCATGGCACAAGCAAATTGATATGGTCTCGTCTCGTGCTAGAAAACTCATTTGGCTTTTTAAGTATCTTAGACACATTGCTGACAAAGAACTACTTATTTATATCTATAAAACAATGGTTCAATCTATCTTACTGTACTGTTTGCCTATTTGGGGTGGATCACACAAAACTAAACTCATCACGCTAGAACGTAGTCAGAGGTATATTCTCAAAGTGTTAATGTTTAAAAAAAAAACATATAGTACTACTAGTATTTTTAAAAAAACGAATCTACTAACAGTGAGACAACTATATATTGTACAATGTGTCTTAAAAATACATAAACACTTAATACCTAATCCAAACATTAAATATAAACGTAACCCTTGTATAATTAAATCATCTTCTGTCAAAACTACTTTTGCGTCAAATCAATTTTCATCTAGATCAACCTATTTGTACAATAAGATAAACAGATTACTAAACATTTATTTACTAAAATACACAGATTGTAAAAAGACCATTACTACTTGGATAAAACAACTTAACTACGAAGATACTGAAAATTTACTAAAACCAATATCGTAAATATTCACATGTCTCAAGTTATCGCAGTCTAACCCTACGGAGAACAACACCGACAGGCCTACCCTAACCCTGCTTAATCTAAACTTTTATAATGTTACTCATAAGAGTCATTCTCAAACGGTAATACTTTTATAAACTGGCTTCAATTGTCTTTTTTCTTTGCACCTTGGAACAGTTGATACTTTTTGCTACCTACCCTATTTGTGTAAATTGTGATAAAATTGGTGGTTATATCTCACTTACATCAATTACTACTATCAAAATTTAAAATATATAAAAGTATTAATATTATTATTATATAGGGTCCTGAAATTCAAAGTAATATTATTAAGAAAACAAAAGAGGTGATGGAGTATCGCAAATAGACCACTTTCCGCCGAAAGTTCAGTTAGCGATACACAGTCTTCCCTAGAATTATTTACACTTATTATCGTAGGACCTTATACCTATATTTAAGAGAATAACTATTAGTTGTAAACTATATTTAATACTTTTTTAAACATATTATTATACATATATACCATGGATTCTTAACCACGCAAATGCAAATACGCTTACACACGCACACAGACACAGACCCTAACACACACCTACACACCCTTTCACACACCACACACAAACATATTATGTATGTATAACCTCTCATTTTTTTTTCTTCAAAAAAAAGGTTTCTGTTAATTTATTAATTTATATAATCTGTAGTTGTAATACCTACAAACAGCACAAGAATAATGTAACAACTAGGGAAGAACGGTCCCTTCTAATACAGGTTTTGTTAGCTTAAAAGGAGGGTCCAAAGTACTTATAAATTACTTGTGTATAAATAAATAAATTTTGTATTTTGTATTTTGTATTTTTGTATTCAATTATTAATAAATGTACACATATGTATATCTACCTATTTACTATCTTTTTCTAATCCCCAGAGGTAAACTGGAAGAAATCTCTTCTTAGAGATAAGTTTGCCTTTTAAGTTGTTTATTTGTTTAGTTTTATTTAAAAATAAGTTTTTAGTGTACAATAAAGAGTAAGAAAGTAGCAAACGATAAATGTTGCAGTCGCAATTGTATCTTTCTGCGCCGTTGTTTACTTCTTGGCGATCTAAACGCAATATTTACTTTCGGTTATTATTCAGACAAAATATACTTTATAGCATACAAATATTAAACTGATCCTTAAAACTTCCGGAGATGAAGAACTTAGTGACGAACACGGAGGTATTGTCCTGGGATTGACGAACATAGCAGTTCTGATGAAGGAGCTAAAGAGGCAGAAGTAACAAGTTATCGCTCTACATTTATGAAACGAAGGGGTACAAAGTAAAATAAGCAGTACTTAATCAATTTGTATTTCTGATAATAATTGGACAGAGTTGCGACTTAGTTAAGTGTATTATTCAGAATGCCGAATCAAATGAGCTCCCGGTAGTATTTATAGCCTCTGAGAACCGGTCGCAGGCTGGCGGCAAGTCGAGAGAGCGTGGCGGCCTCTCATTGGCTGGCTTAGCTTGGCTTGGCTTGGCTTGGCTTGGCTTGGCTTGGCTTGGCTGGCTGGGCTTGGCATTGGCTGGCTGGGCTGGCGTGATGGCATACAGGGTTGCGTTACAATCGGCCGTCCTGCAACAATTGCTCCCGCAATGGGAAAAACACGCAATTAGCTCTCAAGTAGGTCTATAAGGTCTTCAGTTTCTAATTCGTCGTTTGAGCTACTGGCACTATCAGATATAGGAGCTATACTACTGTACGGGCGCAAGGAGTCTGCGGATACTAATCCGGTGAAACTTTTGTAGCCCCTCAAACCTTTAATACTCCTGATTCTATATCTGTCATTGCCAACAACTTGAGTAATAATATAAGGGCCGGAATAAATATCGTCTAATTTAGTGTTAACCCTGGAAGCACTACTAGTAGGGGCCTGTCTCCAAAGAACCAAATCAGCTTTTCTATACACTTTGCAATTTTTACGGCGTTTATCAAAGTTTCTCTTCATTCGTTCACTCACTTTCGTTATCCGCGCACTCGCTTTTTCGCGCCTAGTTTGGACCGGTTCAGAGACTCGGTCTGGAATGCTCACGTCACACACTGACCTACCACTCCGAGCAAACATTAAATCAAAGGGGTTCAAACCTGTGGTATCGTTTAAGGTGTTGTTTATACCCCAAACAACGTCAGGTAAACAATTGGACCAGTTATTAGCCGCTTCACTCGGATCGGTGGCACGGAGGGCATTGAGTATGGTTCGATTGGTGCGCTCAATCTGACCGTTTGCTCGTGGACACGCAATCGCATTCAGTGTGTGCTTGAACTGTTTGTCTGTGGCTAGTTTCTTAAAATTTCTACTCGTGAAGGCTTTACCGTGATCAGTGACTACTCGATCCGGATATCCAAACAGACCGAATATTCTCCTCAGGGCTCTGACCGTTTCAATTGAATTCGTTGTACGTGTCGGTTCGGCAATGACAAATTTGGAAAATGCATCAGTTATAACCAACATATACTCATGTCCTTTCTGAGTCCTACAGAAAGGTCCTAAATGGTCTACGTGGATCATCCGCATCGGCTCAGAAGGCTTTGGAATTGGATATAACTTTCCTTCTTTTCTTCCGTGTTCACCCTTTCCGTAAGCGCAATGTAAACATGAGGTAACGTATTTTTGGATAAAACGCGTCATCTTGGGAAACCAAAAGTCATTTTTAATAAGATCCATACTACGTTTCAATCCTACGTGACCTATATCGTCGTGATGCATCTGCACGATCTTCCATCTAGCAAGCCCAGGAACCACTAGCCTATTACCGTTCAGAGTCTTGCGGTATAACCTACCATCGACGAGCATTAACGATCTCTGAATCAGCAGACCCGTTTTTTAGTTGTTCGATTATTCTATTTAATTTTTCGTCCTGAGACTGAACTGTGTAAAACCAATCTGTTACTTCGAGACGATTTATATTCACAGTATCGACTGGGTTCCTGCTAAGGGCGTCTACATGTTTCATTCTCTCGCCCGGCCTATATTCAATACTAATGTCATAGTCTTGAATCAGGAGCCACCACCTAGCTATCCGTGGTATTATGTCACGCTTGGTGAGGGTATCCCGAACGGCCGTACAATCAGTTACAATCTTTACATGTTTATCAACAACATAAACCCGAAATCTGCGCAACGATTCCACAACTGCAAGCGTCTCGAGCTCGTAGCTGTGGTACATACTTTCCTCTTTAGTTGTTACGCGACTGAAATACATGACAGGGCGCAAAGATAAATCGGTTTGTTGTTGTAAAAGAATACCGGCGATACCAAGTTTGCACGCATCTGTATGAATCTCGGTTAGTAACGACGGGTCGTACAATGCAAGTACTGGTTTAGAGCACAAACTATTTTTAAGTTCTTCAAAACTTTGTATTTGATCTTTATTCCAAACCCAGGTGCTATTTTTCTTCGTTAAATTAGTTAAAGGTCTAGCAATAACTGCGAAATTATGTATATATTTTCGGAAATAACTGCATAACCCAATAAACTGACGTACCTCATGAACGTTACTGGGTACGGGAAATTGTGATACCGCATTTAATTTTGACTGACCTGGCTGAATACCCTCTGAAGAAATTTCGTGTCCCAGATAAGTCACTTTGGTTTGCAAGAACGAACACTTTTTCATGTTTAATTTTAAATTTTCTGACTTCAGTTTACGGAGAACGGTTTCCAAAACATCCAGCCCACTAGAAATGTCAAAAGAGGGTAGGAGTAAATCGTCCAAGAATGCTAATATCTCACTTGAATGACATTGACTGTCAGCTTGGCTGTAACGACTACCCTCAGTTTCGTTACGCATTGATTCAAATATTTTATTAACCAAACGCATAAACACGGACGGTGCGTTAGCTAGACCGAATGGAACGCGAGTATATTCATAATGCCCTTGTGTTGTCACAAAAGCGGTTTTGTGTGTGTCTTCTGGTGAAATTAAGACTTGATGATAACTTTGCGCCATATCAAGACTCGTGAAGTAGTTTTTACCGGCTAATTTAGAAACTTGGTCATCAATATTTGGCAGTGGGTAACGGTCTTTAATAGTGATGGCGTTAAGCGCCCGATAGTCAATGCACATTCTCCTATCACCATCCTTCTTTTTAACTAGAATAACCGGTGACGCATACTCTGACTCGGACTCTTTGATAATACCGGCATCCAACAATTCGTTCACTTTTGTTTTAACTATATCTTGTTCACCGATTGATAATCTATATGGCTGACGATGGACGGGCTCCTGGCTTGCACATGGCTGATCCTCGCATCGCTCCGCCCTGGCTAGCACCTCGCCGGGCTGCCACTCGATCATTTTGGTGCCAGTGTTCAGCACTTTTATGATTCCTTCCTCACCACGAAGAACCGTCGCAGGCAGAGAAAATGATATACCCTGCAGCTCGAAGTGGCGTGCATTTGTGACCACGTCGTCATGATTGCGGTTACCCAACACGCGGACTTTGATGATTGAAGTACCCGGTGGTAGACATTCCTTGCTTGCAGTTACCACCTTGAAGCGATCAGGTTTCTCGACTACATCGAAGTCATTGTTCAATTCGGTATCTCGCTTGAATGTCACCATTCCATCACTCACGATCAGTGACATACCTTCGCTGTTTATAACTGGTTGTCCTATTAATAAATGGATGCCTTCCATATCGATTTCGGTCAGATATGCCTTGCAGTGAATTGAAATGTTGTCAATCTCCAAATCAAACTTTACTTCTCCACGACTGGTTATGAAGCCCCCAGAAAATCCCTTTAGAACAACACTGGTTGGTAAAACTTCCAGTGCCAGTAATCGAGAAACTTGGCTGGTCATGACATTTACCTGACTACCCGTATCTATGTAAGATTTCACAAAAATACCGTTGACCTTCACTACCTTCTTGTAAACATTATTGCAAGTTTGCAAAAGCTTGATCTCTTTAATATTGATCACTTCCGGGCTGATAGACTTTTCATTCGTGGCAATCGTAAGACAACGAGTGGCAATGTGCCCTTTCTTACCGCATTTAAAACAGCTACGCAAATCGGGTAGCGTGCAATTACGTAGGATGTGCCCAGTTTTCTTGCAACGTGGACACGGGTCGATGTCAGGATTGTCAGGTATGATTTTTCTATCAGATATTTGCCAGCCGATATCTTTGCCTAGCGTACGTACCTCTGTCAGCGGCAAACGATAGTCATCGAGTGCACATAAAAAACCCTCGTAGAGTTCGTCAGGGCGCTCGCATTGGTATGCTCGAGCGTTTGGCTGCAGTGATGATGGCAAGCCTCTAATAATGCAGGAAACGCTAGCGCTGTCAGATAACTTGCATCGAAAGCACATTGCTACTTTTTCCTGATAGTACTTTGTCATGGTTTCAGATGGTAGCTTCTTTCGTTGCATCATCTCGTCCAACAGGTTACTAAAGTCACGATGTTTAGGAAACGCTCGAATCAGCATACCTTTCCAGGCCTCCCAAGAATGGTCATATTCCTCCAGACGATTGTACCACTTCCTTGCCTGGCCTCGCAACTTATCTTGCAAGTGAAACGCCTTCGTAATGTCATCCCATCCATGTATTTCTCCCAGCTGATCTATCTTTTTCAACCACGCCTTCACTGTGCAGTCTTCTCCATCGGGATCAAACTCGGGGATGAGTGACGCTGCACGGTGACCCTTCATTTTGCTGATTGCAGGAGTTTCCTCGTTTAGTTCACGAATTGCTCTCTGGACCTCACTCTGCAGCAGATTTTTCAGTAACTTTTTCGCCGGGGGTGACGAGCACGTGTTGTCTTCTTGATTATCATCTTGGACATCTATCGAATCTTCCATGTCACATGTTGTAGAAGGTGAAATAATCCATCCAGGTGGGCGTAGATTTTTTTCCTTGGAATCGTCATGGCGATTACGTTTCATCGTTTTATTTGATGGATCCCACTTCTGAGTGAAACGAAGGGGTACAAAGTAAAATAAGCAGTACTTAATCAATTTGTATTTCTGATAATAATTGGACAGAGTTGCGACTTAGTTAAGTGTATTATTCAGAATGCCGAATCAAATGAGCTCCCGGTAGTATTTATAGCCTCTGAGAACCGGTCGCAGGCTGGCGGCAAGTCGAGAGAGCGTGGCGGCCTCTCATTGGCTGGCTTAGCTTGGCTTGGCTTGGCTTGGCTTGGCTTGGCTTGGCTTGGCTGGCTGGGCTTGGCATTGGCTGGCTGGGCTGGCGTGATGGCATACAGGGTTGCGTTACAATTACGAGAATACATGGCAAGGCCGAGTTTTTGTAAAGGTACTTTACCGAAGAATTGTACGATGAATTTACGCCTGCCACTTTGAAGTACTAAATGACATAAGTAAATAATGTATATGTCGTAACGACATGAATCCCCCAGGGGTTATCAGAGGGGTTCCGGGTGTGAACTGTGAAATACAAGTCACAGTGCACACTCGGCACACCCGCGTTTCACCGACGATTATTACGTCCCAACGCCATCACGTGGTGAGCCCTATCGCCGTGCTTCGGGCACAAATACACACTTTTTAGGGCATGAAGGTTTCTTCACGATGTTTTTTTTCACCGTTCAGCAAGTGGTAAGTATTAAATAAATAAATAAGTACTTTTCAAAAAATTATTCTTTTATTTCACGCTTTTGTAACACCAATTCTTGATAGGACACAATCAGACATTTGTACAACATGGCCCAGCAGAATACGATTGTAGCGGCTGCAACTGGTAGTCTTTGAAAAGGTCGGTTCAAAGTGATACAATGTCCAAGATGGCTACCAGAAAACAGGAATTTTGTCTCAGATTAATTTTCCACGAACAAACTTTACCTAAACCACATCTTCGAAATATCAAGATTTCTTGTAGTTTAGTTTCGGTTTTAATTAATCAAGAAGAAATTAAGGACTAACTTAATCACTAGTTGAAACCACTGACGTGTGTTTACTTGCTTTAACACTGACGTACGTCTAACAGACGTTTGCTTTTTTTAAGCCCCTAGGAATCATGTTTTTTATATATATATTATGACGTTACTTTAACAACTGTAGTACCAATCTACTAATAATAAAGTAGTTAAAAAGTCGTGTCTGTACATTGAATATTTTCATGAAATTTTAAATGAAATGGGTTATTGGTACTGTACTGAGGCCGAAACAACAATTTTTAGATTTTTTTTCTGTTTGTCTGTCTGTCTGTATGTGCCGTTTTAACTCGAGAACCACTTAAAGGATTTGGATGCGGTTTTTTTAATTATCATCGCAGTGACGCTGGTCAACACATAGGCTATAAGGGATGTTCATAAAATAACGCCCAAGCCGGAAACGGAGCAAAGATTGAATAAACTCTTTTATACCTCGAGAACCCATCAACGGAATTGAATGCGGTTTTCTTTATTATCATTGTAGACACCTTTCTTAACACATCGACTATGGGGTGTGTTCATAAAGTAACGCCCAAGCTGAAAACGGGGCAAAGATTAAATAAACGATTTTATAACTTGAGAACCACTCTACGGCTTTGCATGTGGTTTTCTTTATTATCATCGTAGTTACACTGGTCAACACAAAGACTACAAGGGGTGTTCATTAAATAACGCCCAAGCCGAAAACGGGACAAAGATTGAATAGACGCAAACGGCAAAGGCTATTATATAAATCTATGGGAAGTCTGATTCGAATTTATATCTGAAACCCACGCGAACGAAGTCGCAGGCAAAAGCTAGTTAAATAATAAAAACTGGAATCAGCACTCCAAATATTATAATAATAATAAATTATATTAACTCATGATCAGAAAATAAAATTTTATAAAATTCAGTTGAACAAAAGGTGTATGTGAAAAGCCCCCCTCTTCACAGATATGGTTTAAACCTCGCGTGCTGGACCCATTTGAATATTATAAGGAGGTTAAAACCTGTCAGAAAGGGGCTTCCCATACAAAGGGGGTTCTTATATACTAAAATTCCTTTCTGAAGGGTAAATGGTTCAAAGACTCACATTCGGATGCAGCCTTACTTCTTGAACTTCTGCGCTGGATACAGACCACCAGACTCAATCTTGGTGTCTGGGCAGACAGCGTTCTCCTCTCGTCGGTCTGGCGCGTCACAGGTCTTCGACAAACTACTGGCTCATCCAGCAGCTTTTGGGAGTTTACCTAAACACCAATATCTAACCCCGAGCTAGCTCGACCCAGACCTCTACCACGATTTCCGTGAATCGTGTTAATGAAAATCCAAACACATCACTTTCCACCGGCGACCGATTCCCGAGACTGTTCGGACACACAATAGGGCTTGCAATTAATGCTCATTAATTGGGTTATTTTACCACTTTTTAAACGTTTGTTTCCTTGAAACCCATAATTCTTTCAACACTGGTTGATCCCATTTTTTACACGGATCTCCTCGAGAGCAAGATTGACAGTAAACCGGAAAAAACAACTTTGACATTTCACTTTTTTACAACCCGTGTTGCCATCTCAATAAAATAGAATCTGACACATACTTGCGCGTTCCGAACGCTTTTAAACCGAACAATCCCCCGCTCCGGGCTGTTATCCTTATCAGACCGCTAGCTTACTCAACCGGGAGCCGGGAGAGAGTCGCCAAGGCTCGTCACAGAATCAAACCTTCGACCAATCACCTCAGCGGCGCGAGGAGTCTCATCCCCGCCAATTATCAACTTAATAATGCGACCACGTCGCCAATACAAAAAATTCCAAATTCGCATCTTTCAATAAGATTACATCCCCGATGACGCGGCGGAGGTGGGTCTTGGCCGATTTCACATAATAACCATGACTTAACTAAATACAATTATCTTCTAAAATGTATACATCTTTTCAAGTTATTTGCGGTACCCTTGTAATTCGTGCCGTTGTCTGAACTAATTAAAAAAGCAAACCTCTACGCGATACTAATCGGTCTAATGCAACGACGAAGGCCTCCACGGACAACGAGGACTCTAATCCCAAGTGGACGGCCTTGGTGGACAGACACACGAATACTCACAGGTACACCTTAACAATCCGAGCGTTGCGAAGGCTAGACGTTCGGACGAGGAACGGTTCCCCCACGTCCGTAGCCACTCCATCAAAAGGTCTCGACTGTGTGATCCAATCAGCTGGCAGATCTCCTATCTGCGGCTGCATCAACAAGGCTCGCAGCCTGTAACAAGAAACACAGGAGAAGAGAACATTGCGAATTACCCGGCGAGTAGACAAAATCCAAAACTCTCGCTGTAAAATCGCCAATAACGCGCTTCATCCCGTGTGTGAGTTACGAACATGTCGGTCGGACAGCAAACGCCTCATCAAAGGCCCTCCTTGGGTAACAACAAAGGATGGCGACTTGCGTGCTCCGACCCGACGCACACCGTGCCGATGCCACCGTCGCGACGCCCCAGCGTCTCAACGCACGGTGACCCAACTCACGGCGTCCAATCAGGAATTAGTTTGGTCCCTAGAACTAGAGCATGCACACGCAACCCGGGTAAAATCTGGGGTGTCCTATCCAACTGCTGGACAGGCCAAGAAATCTGTTTCTTTAAACCACTCCGGCCCCCACTATAGATGATGCGACACCAACTCCGGCGCTGTGCAGCCCCTAGATGCGCACTCTGCAGGATTACATTCACCTGGGACGTGCCTCCAATTTAATATGAATAACTATATTCTGAATTTGTGAAACCCGGTTTCCTACAAAAATCTCTAAAGTACGTGGGGATGCGCGTAGCCATGCTCGCGCAACCTGACTATCCGATCATGCATACACGTCCCGAAATTCAACAGTAGTCCTTACTCTAACTGAATCTCCCCCCGGGGGGCCCCAACTACTAACTAATATGGTGGGCCGAAGAACTGTCCTCGGCTCCGCACCGGTACAGGGGCAGACAAATTATTGGGGGCCCGGCCCCTCCAATCCAGGGTGCATATATTGCCCTATATATGGTGAGCGTATACACAATGCCATCCGAGGTGGTGCGTAACCCGCTGCCCTACCATATCTCGAATAAGGCGGGTGATATTCTAACCGCGGATACTCGTGTATCGGCGGAGAGTATCGCTGTGGCTCCGCCCTGCTATACTGTCCTACAGTGGGCGCAGGCACTGGTTCGGCAAACTGGGGTCCACTCATACAACCTTGAGTGGGGCCCCCGCCCGTGGAGCCCCCCCCCCCCCCCCCCCCGGGGGGTCCCTACTCGGGCCCGCTGTCGCGGAAGCATGGGGTCCACTCCTAATATCCTGAGTGCGGCCCTGACCCGTTGAACCCCCCCCCATGAGGGGTCCCCCACCCGGGTCCGCAATATAGCCTCGTACCGCAGGCGCACGATTCACACCACTATCAAACTGAGCACGACTCACGCGAGGGCTCTCTCCACTCTCTGACGGGTGCGCTCCTCGTCCTTGAGAGGGGCCACTCGACGGACGTGACTGATAGGTGGACTGCGCCGCGGCTCCCCCGCCCGTGGCGTGACCGTAGGCTCCAGACCTGTTCGCACAAATTAAATCATTATGTGGCCGGCCACATTCTCTACACATTCGCTGTCTGGAGCACTCGCGCGCTAAGTGGTCCTCTAAACAAAAATAGCACAGTCTATTAATTTTAACTAATCGCCGTCTGTCCACTACTGGTAATGCAGCAAAATCATGGCACTACGATAACGCGTGTCCTGGGCGTCCACACTGGTGGCAATTTGGGCTCTCAGCCACAGCAACCAGTGCAGCCAGACGTGCAGCAACGCGTCCCCGAAGCGGTTGCACTCCCTGTGGCCCCCTTCGCCCCGAATTACCGGCAGGTTCCCTGAAACTCCTGGTAGGTGGCGCCACCTCCGAAGTTGATGAAGATTCCACGGCCCTAGCCTCAAATTCTAAAAACTTCATCAAATCAGCGAAAGTAGGAAGAGCCTTGTCCTCCCTTTCCGCGGTCTCACGTTCGAAACGTGAACGAGTATCAGACGGTAACTTACCCAAAATAATGTGTACCAACAAGAACGACCACTCATACACGGGCAAACCTAACATTTTTAACGAGTTACAGGCTACTGTAACCGGGTTCAGTAACTGCGTTCGAATTTGAGCCTTATTACCTACCCTAGGCAAACTTAACAATTGGCTCGTATGAGCATCGGCCAACAGACGGACATTCTGATATCTATTATTTAATAGTTCCCACGCTATGCTATAAGAATCGTCCTCTACTCTTAAATGTTGCACTAAGCTCTTTGCCTCACTTTCTAAAGTGGACATCAAATATGCCATCTTTTGTGCGTTGGTTAAATCCTGCCTACTGTCAACCAACGAGGTGAACATATTCTTATATGCCACCCATAGCTCCATGGTACCGTCAAAATGTCCTAACTCCAAAGTAGGGAGCCTACTGTGCAACGATGTACCTTGCGCTGCATGTCTTACATCAGGTGTGCCCGAAACACCCGACTATCGCTTTTTAATCAGACAGGCGACCTGTGTGACCTCGTTATAAATATCCATAATTTGATCCATGTCATTATTAGGGCTAGCCATTACCTCCGGTGGCAGCTCCTGGTCCAACAGCTCGATGAGCGCCTGCTCAGCTTTCTCGAGGCGATCCTCCATCTGTGAGTACCGCTCCAGGACTGCATCGCCCCGATCAGCTCGAGCCAACAAGCCTTGAACGCTGACGAACCAGCGCAGCTGGCTGGCCAAGATGTTCCTCGGAGAAGTCCTCGACATTGTAGACCGGGAAATCAAAGAAAATACCAACAATTTAAAAAACCGAACTAACTCTGGCACGAATCACAAACGTCCCCGTATACAATCCTATTGTAGACCCAAATATACTAGACTCTAGTCAGTATGTTAATTTCAATACATTAATACACAATACAACCCTGTTGTTCAATTATGCGAGTTCAACCAAAACCAATTTTTAATACTCAAATGCGTACAAACAAACACAATATCATAACTTTATGAACAAACAGACAGACCTTTTCTGTTGCTATATATCACTCAAACATTTTCAGATATACAAAATATCATAACTTTATGAACAGACAGACAGACCGTTTCTGCTGCTATATATATATAATCCATACAACATAAACCAGTTAATTACATTTATGCTACACTTTTGACAAACAACTATGTCCAAGCCTCAATCGCAAGTGTCAAGAAGTTTTCATTCAAAATAAACAATATAAACCAAACTGTAGCACTAACTAACAGTATATCCAAAGGTAATTGGCTTCTGAAAGTATGTAATCACATTAAACACTTGTTAAAGACATACTCCAAAACAAACAAATTTAACAATTCCAAGTTGTAACATAACCTATGTACGTTGTCATAATATTATACCTAAGCGCTCGCTTAGTTAATATGATTCACTAACCAAAAACTACACATTACACATTAGCCCTGCTATGTACTTTGTAATTTATATAAGCCGAGGCTTTCAACAACTATATAACTAATAATTAAGCCGCTTCGCTTGCTAGCAATGGTTATGCTGTATGAATTTACAAACTATTATAATTTTGTCGCCGGGTTCACTAGGCTTAACCGCGCTTATAAAGTTATATGTTTATCCACAATACAGCATATAATACAATACCTAAAGCTAAAGGAGCTGTGTAAATATCCTTCCAGCTTACATAAACCTATTCATATACACAGTCCGAGTACTGTAGTATAAGAAATAACAAAATATTCTATTTGATCTCGCTTTAGGTTACAAGGTTCCAAACTACCTACCTAAAACAAAGTATAATTCACAAATTATCTTAGGCCAATGGAGCTACTATATCGGTTCGGCTTATATAAACAGAATATATCTTGGTCCGGGGTTGTTTAATATCCGATATTAAACAACTTAACCGCGCTATGCTACCAGCAATGATGTATGTGAAAAGCCCCCCTCTCCACAGATATGGTTTAAACCTCGCGTGCTGGACCCATTTGAATATTATAAGGAGGTTAAAACCTGTCAGAAAGGGGCTTCCCATACAAAGGGGGTTCTTATATACTAAAATTCCTTTCTGAAGGGTAAATGGTTCAAAGACTCACATTCGGATGCAGCCTTACTTCTTGAACTTCTGCGCTGGATACAGACCACCAGACTCAATCTTGGTGTCTGGGCAGACAGCGTTCTCCTCTCGTCGGTCTGGCGCGTCACAGGTCTTCGAAAAACTACTGGCTCATCCAGCAGCTTTTGGGAGTTTACCTAAACACCAATATCTAACCCCGAGCTAGCTCGACCCAGACCTCTACCACGATTTCCGTGAATCGTGTCAATGAAAATCCAAAAATCTATTCACATCACTTTCCACCGGCGACCGATTCCCGAGACTGTTCGGACACACAATAGGGCTCGCAATTAATGCTCATTAATTGGGTTATTTTACCACTTTTTAAACGTTTGTTTCCTTGAAACCCATAATTCTTTCAACACTGGTTGATCCCATTTTTTACACGCATCTCCTCGAGAGCAAGATTGACAGTAAACCGGAAAAAACAACTTTGACATTTCACTTTTTTACAACCCGTGTTGCCATCTCAATAAAATAGAATCTGACACATACTTGCGCGTTCCGAACGCTTTTAAACCGAACAAAAGGTATTTCATCTAATGGGTAAAAAACTCAAGTTGTCAGCCTAAAATAATCACAGAACTGATAATTCTTCTAAATCCGGATATTTTTCTTCAAGTTTATAAATGGCTAGGTAGGTACTTCAGTTTTTTTGTGCAGCATGTGGTACAATGTTTTTTAAGCAAATGGGCAATGTTTACCTGTTCGAGGCGCACCACACGTCCTATCACCCCTACTGCTTGTGCCTCCGTGTATCTTAGAAGGGTATAAGGAGGGACAAGTTCTTGTGCGTACAATACAAAAAGATATAATTGTTTTAAGTCCGCGCCTACGTTGCATAGACGTACTAATTCAGTGTAAACCCCTTCAAATTTGTAATACAGGCAAAAGACTTAGTGCTCTATAAGCCCTAGAAATTTATAAATTAGTACCTCTGATTCTAAACCATCAACTTGATATTTACAGATCCCCCTTATAAAATTTACTGATTACTGAAGGGTGATTATAGTTGATGTGCAGGATTATTCACAAAGTGATGCATAAAATAACACAACTGCAAGAAAATTCTAATGAACATTAAACTATTGTCGCGAATTACCATAAATCGCATTTATTCGTTACGTTTTATTCTAAAATAAGAAAAACCATCATAAGTGGTGCATTTGGAAACGAATCCTGTAGCAACCACCTTAAGGCTTCTCCCGACGCTAATGAACTTGAACTGTGTTACTATGTAACCAGTTTGTACGGTCTATAGCATTTTTTTATATAAGAAAAATACATTGTAATTTTTATATTAAGAAGAATGGTGTGGTATTTCCTGAATTATCACACTAATATTATAAATACGAAAGTTTGTGTGTGTGTGTGTGTGCGTGTGTGTGTGTGTATGTTTGTTACTCTTTCACGCTGAAACGACTGGACGAATTTGGATGAAATTAAGAATCGATATACCTTATACCCTAACTTAACACATAGGCTACTTTTTATCCCGGAAAAAAGCATGCCGTTAAATCAAATAACACGCAGGCGGAGCTGCAGGCAAAAGCTAGTATTTTAATAGATAGAAACAAAAGAAAAAACATTCTACACTCACCGTTATTTCTCAGGTTTTTGTCCACTTGTAACAATATAACTGCCGTAGTTTCATCGATACGGTATAAAATTTTTATAAACTTGAAAGACAGATTTACATGCAGCCATCAGAAAACTCGCTAGACGAGACTGAACACACCATTTTGAGAGTCTCTTTTCAGTAATAATGTATATTCTATTCACAAATCAAACTGTTATGTCTCACTAGCACTGTCCGTTGTTGTCGCTAACATTCTTCTTTACAAATGCTCTAAACTCCTACATAGATAGATACAAAATTGCAAGAAAATACCAACTAGAACCAATTATATAAATGGAATCAAATAAAACGAACAAAAGTCTCAGTTTACACGGTTCTGACACAAAGAGAGACGAAATCAATGTGGAAATGAACAACAGAGACAAAGTCTTGTTTCTCCAATTTGTTTCCTTTCAGATTTCTACAATAAATTGTCTACAAATTGGATATACATTTATTGGTATATAAAAATTTTTTTTTTTTTTTTTTTTTTTTTTTTTTTTTTTTTTTTTTTTTTTTTTTTTTTTTTTTTTGTTTGATAAACACTTGTACTTGTCCACTTATTTATATTAATTTCCCTTACCGGTTTCGCTGTTAAAGCATTATCAAAGGTTTGTTTGGTTGTTTACGTACAATATATTGTAAACCTTTGATAATGCTTTAACAGCGAAACCGGTAAGGGAAATTAATATAAATAAGTGGACAAGTACAAGTGTTTATCAAACAAAAAATGTTTCAAAAGTTCCACCAAGTGCCAACAATCACGAGCATCAACTCCGTATAGAAAAATACATTAAAGAAACCGGTCAATTGCGAGCAGAACTCGCGCTATGAGGGTTCCAGGCCATTAAAACAAGTTATTCAATAGACTTAAATGTATTGAATAAAATTTACAAATTTATCAGTACCTACCTACAAAATATATTAAACAAAATACCAAAATTCAGTTGGTCGAGTATTCGGGTACTTAACCCTAAAACTGTATTAAAAATCGGCGTTTTCAGTATTTGCTGTTAAAATACACTATACGACACAAAATATACAGAAAATTCTGAATTCCTAACAACAATGGTTTAAAACTGACAGATTTGATCTCCCCGTTTCTTTAAGATTGAAAATAAAATAATTTTGCTCTACTTTATTAGTTTTAGACAATAACATCTGACATGTCCGGGGTAGCATAAAAAAAAATTGTTGTTTTTTTTTAATTGTTTTAATTTGATTTGTAATTCAATATTCAGTTTTGGGTCAACATTTTAATCCAAATTATTTAAATGATTATTTTATATATTTTATATATTATTATTTTTATATATTTTATAATAATTATTTTAACGTATTTTCTTGCAATATCCAAATTTCAGATTTGTATCTCATTCTGTCTATTATTAAAACTCATCATAATATGTTGTAAATGAATCTGTTTACGAAACCAAAATATACTTATTCTTTTAGTCTGATTGTAGAAATTAAAACTAAAAATCAGTCCAGTGCTAACAAGACTCGTGACCTGAGGGCTTAGCGTTATCTCAAATAAGTTGGTAGACATTATCAACTATCAAATAGGTGGTAGAGCTGATGCCGGGCTCGACTGTGGAGGTACCACCATCTTACTCGCAAATCCTCCCGAAGTTATTCGGGGGAGAGTAAGAGATCAGCTCTCAGGCAAAACCAGGCGGCCCACCATTGCCTGGGACCGATGGATGGCGGTATATCCATCCCCAATTGCCGGGCCTTTATATAAAACAGACTGGTGACGGGCAGCGGCGTCACTGGTGCAATGGCTTCGGCACCGCGCTCACCAACCCGCCTGCCCAGCGTGTGTGAGTATGGGCATTTCTTCCAGGAGGACCGCCAAGAGTGGCGAAATCCTGGAAAGGCCTATGTCCAGCAGTGGACGAAACAGGCTGATGGATGGATGGATCAACTTATTACATATAAAGGTGAAATTTATTTACACAGCCAAATACATGCTTGAGGCTTGGTAAGTAATCACGGATCGATAACACCTTTTGCTATTTTCGCAATACTTAATGTTGGCGTCCAATAGTAACTGCTACTGTATCAAGTATGAACTGCCTCAGGGCTGGGCTTTTAAGGACTATATAATAATCTACGAATAAGTATACAAAAATTTAACATAATAATTCTAAAAACTCATTGGATTTTGCCCGACGGGCTGGATGTAAATCCAGATTTTAAAATGTAAGGTTCGGCGGTCTACTGTTTGGTGCTTTGGGAATTAATTTGTCTAATATGTCACGGTGTCTTTCAGACTCCTAGGTTCTATCTGCGACGAATAGCCACCGTCGCGATCTTCGTGGAACCGTGACATTAGTTCTTAGAATATTCATAAGTTAGTTCCATTGCCGGGTTCCAGGGTGGAACTACTGCGATTTTTACTTACAAGATTACTTGACTGATGACGGTCCAATAAGGACCGAAATATATATCAAGTTTAAATATTCTTTCATTTGTATATATTTGAAGTTATATTGGATATAAAATAATCATATTATACAAAATAAAAGCTTATTTATAGCTTATTATATACCTACCTTATACACCTGTCCGTCTGTCAAGACCCTTTTTCTTGGGCCCCGTTGGAGATATTAAGTTAAAACTGATACCTCTTACAAAAGCCTACGGCTTCATAGTGCTGTTAAAAGTCTGACTTCTAACTCATCGTGAAAACCTACAATGAAAATCTGAAAATAATTTTTTAACAAGAAAATTAACCCCTTTATAAAAAAGGAAACTGTTCTACGTTAAGAAAAAAAACCGGCCAAGTGCGAGTGATATAAAAACAGCAAAAAATCTTGTCTGTTGTATGGGAGTGCGCAGGTCCGACTCGTACTTGGCCGGTTTTAGTATTTGTTGTTATAGCGGCAACAGAAATACATCATCTGTGAAAATTTCAACTGTCTAACTATCACGGTTCATGAGATACAGCCTGGTGACAAACGGACGGACGGACGGACAGCGGAGTCTTAGTAATAGGGTCCCGTTGGTTACCCTTTGGGTACGGAACCCTAAAAATACATGTTTTGTTACTTTTTTCATGATCGACCGTCAAAAGAAGCACTAATACTCTGGTGGCAGAGACGACGCTCTACGAAACCTATGTGTTCCTAGTCTTATGTGCATTATTTACCGCCGGGAATATGTACGGTCTATTGTCAGTCACATGTCGCGTTCCATAGGTTGGCCATTAATTCAAAATGTGGATCCCAAAAAAAAAAAATGTTTTACTGTTTTCTGTTCTGTGATTGTGATTCTGATTCATAGATTTCACTAAAGCTAGGGGGCTCATTTTCAATCTGTATACAGATTAATAAATCGTAAGTTATTTTTTTTTTACACAAAAAAAGATAGCGGAACTATCAGAGAGATTATAATAGTAGTTTATCTAACCTCATATCGTAAAATACTCATTACGAACTCAAAACTACTGGCATAATGGAAAATATTTTTCATGAACGTCTCTAAAACATTAAAAAATTAAATTATAGGTCTCCGAACAACATAATGTTATAAAAAAGATTTTTCTGAGATTACAGTACATGTGATACTAACTAGGAAGGCAATGGGAACTTAGCCCATACAGCCATGTCTGAGGTTTAATATCAAATACCAATGAGGTTTATATATAATGTTCTCCAATACGTAGAAAACAACAACGAGGTTACAGTCAACATTATTTTCAGCCAGGTATTGTCTATGGCTTACAACGCGTTGAACTCAGTCTCTCAATGGATGAACTGAACCGTTTGTTGCGCCATAGTTTTCGAGGAAATTTCTTTATTACTTACTGTGGTTTTAAGGGTAAAAATAATTATTTTGCCCATAAATTATTGCCACCAGGGATGGTGATGATATTTGATTCCACCTGACATTGTGGACCTAACGAGGACGGAAATTACGTATTTAGAACAAGCTTTTACAAGAAAAATCAAAAATGGCTTATGAAAAACTCGCCTTTGGCTCGTTTTTTTAACTGACACTCGTGTTTTTAATAACCTTTTTATGTACCAGTTTCATAAACTACTACTAATATGCTTTCAGAGGTGTTCTGAGTGTGAGCTGTGAAATGCAATGCAATTCATAGTCCACACTAGGTACACCCGCGTTTCACCGACGATTATTACGACCCAACGTGATGGGTGGTGAGTCCTATCTCCGTACTTCGGGCACAAATATACGCTTTTTGGGGCAAGCAGGTTTCCTCACGATGTTTTCCTTCCCCATTCAGTAAGTGGTAAGTAAGAACAAATACTATGCACATAAATTCTGAAAAACTTCAATGGTGCATGCCCGGCCGGAGATCGAACCTTGGTCTCATGATTGAGAGGCAAGATTAGAGATTATTTTTAATAAAATACGTCAAAATTATTTAATTTCTACTCCTATTTTGTGATATACGTCAAAGTGACAGATGATTTATTTTTATACAAATTTTGTGACAGATGTAAAAAGTGACAGTTTAGTTTTACTCAGTTTTCGTAACTTCTTTTTTGCATATTTTGTGAAAAGAATAACGCTACTCGCTTAAAATTACGCAGCATATTTGCTTAGTTACTTCAAACAATTATAAACTACATGTTTCAATTAGACATGCGTGTTTCAGTCACGATTTAAAAACAGTCAAACCTTGCACGAGGCTTATTGATCCGATTCCTTCACTATACTACTAGAAAACTACATTATCCCTGAGTGATACAAGCTATAGTTTGTTCTCTGAGGACGGGCAATTCCTTAGAATTTTCAAAATCTGGAATATAGGCTATAGCTTGTTCCCTAAGGAAGAGCAGTTCCGCAGGGACATAATTAATTAAATTCAAGCGGGCAATCTCCGGAACTACTGAACCGATTTAGAAAATTCTTTCACTGTTGTAATGGTTTGCCTCTTTACTTAGACATAAGCTACACTTTGTTCCCTGAGGTCACGCAGTTCCCTAGGGACGCAGTCATTAAAAACTAACTACGCAAACGATTTATAAAAAAACACTGTTGTAATTAGGTTCCTATTGTTTGTTGTTTTTTGTAACAGACAGTTCACTACGGACATAACCATAGGATCAGACATATAAAATAAAACATATCGTCACGACACGAATCCCCGACGGGGCCTCAGAGGTATTTCTAAGTGTAAACTATGAAATGCCAGTTCACACTTGGTACACAGGGTTTACACTTACGGTGACTATGTCCTAAACGTGATAGGCCCTATCTATTACCGCACTTCGAACACAAATGGACCAAGGTACGTTTAAACCTTCCGAAGCACGCATACTGGTCACAAATTAATGTACACCGCGCAAATTGAACCCACCTCTGAGTAAGTCCTAGTACGCGAACGCTCTACCACTAGGCCACAGTTCCGGTCTAAGGAAAATAAAAACCTACGTAAAATCCAACAGAAAACATTCAAACTCGTCCTCCCACCAAATAAAAAGTCAATTACAAGAAAATCTAATATAACACGAAATCCCATCCGAGATCAAAGTGCTCCGATGTTTCTTGTGACACAAAGGCTTTAATCATAAAAGTAGTGCCTAGGTAATTCTACTCTTTGGAGTATTGCTCTCATTATATCTTCAATGTACTCAGGAAACAACGACCTTAATGACAAGGCAGTGGCTCACGCGCGCTTGCGGAAGCAGGACGTTCGTCTCGATACCGGTTCCTTTTGTTTACGCGGGCGCAGTTTATCGTAGTATTTGTTTGATATCTGCGATGCTATTTATACCTACGGAGTATGGCTAGCGTGGATATGCAGTTGTCGGATACGGAACGAGTTAGTGAAGTAAACAACTCTTTAGAAGCGGCGGAGAGGAATGCGAAAACATCTGAAGTTTTTACCATGGAGTTGAATGAAGAGAAGTATTCAAGAGAGGGTAGAAAAAGAGGTCGATCTGTTGATGAAGATGAGATATGGAAAGAGGTAGGGAGGAAAGGTAAGATCTTAGTGCGAAGTACTGTAAACAATGGGATAGAAAGAAGTCCAGAACATCAAATTGAAGTAAGTCTAACCTCGAGAAAAGATAAATTACCTAAACAGATTGGGCTCGCGCGAATTTTGAAGAGTGAAAACATCATGGATGTCACACAGATCAAATTTGTAAACGATTACAAAGTGTTACTTAAATTCCCTACGGAAGAAAGCGCAGAAAAAATGATTACTTGCAGATATCTCATAGAAAAGGAGTATAAATGTCAAAAGACATTTGAGGTTGGGGTTTCCTATGGTATCATAAAAGACATAGATATGGACTTAAGCGAGGACGACATACGCCAAGATTTAAGTAGTGATATACCCATTATAAGCGTAAAACGCCTTCAGAGGCGCAGATTTGACAGCAACGAGTTTGAAGACTGCCCAAGTGTTAAACTGTGCTTCAAAGGGCCAACCCTACCGCCATACGTATATTCCTATGGCACTCGTATAAAAGTAGAACCCTACATTTTTCCGGTCACTCAGTGTTCGAACTGTTGGAGATTTGGACATAACCACCGAACATGCTCAAACAAAGTCACGTGCCCAAAATGTGGTAAATCCCATCCTAACTGTGAGAAGACTATATATAAGTGCGTTAACTGTTCTGGTCGGCATATGGCACTTGCAAAATCCTGTCCATGCTACCTGAAAGAAAGGAGAATTCGAGAGTTAATGGCTCAACACAATTGCACGTACAAAAAAGCGCTGACATTCTATGAGTCTCCTCCTCCTACCCCAACAATACCACAGAGAAAGGAACAGAATAAAACTGTAATAGACGTCGAAGTGCAGGATATTTTTGAACAATCGGACAGCAGTGACTCATGGCATAGGGCAGGAACTTACGCATCAGCTGTACTTAATGAACGCTCATCAACCCCCAAGTCACTAATTCTAGCACCTAGAAAATCTGCTACCAAAAAGAAGTCGAATAAAGAGAGAAACACACGCATCGTCGAAGAGAGTTCATCTGACTGTGAGAAGGTAGAACAAACAAAAGAGAATAAAAAGGAGAGTGGAACTAAGCTTCATGTGCAACGACTAATACTGAAACTGAAAGAAATTATATTTATGAAGAAAATTACCTTTGAAGAGAAGCTGAAGTCTTGTGGAAAACTACTATTTGACTGGGTAGTTAGTTTAATTGCAGATTATATAGGAGAGTGGCCCTTCCTCAAAAATCCGTTTCAAAATGAATAGTACACCTCAACCTATTAATCTGAATATAATACAATGGAACTGTCAAAGTATCAGACCCAAATTAACAGAATTAGAACAACTAATGTCCCAAGAAAAGGTACACATTGCTATATTAAGCGAGACTTGGCTTGAGCCAGGAAGTCCTCTAAGACTAAGCGGTTATACTATATTGCGCCAGGATCGAAATGACGGATACGGTGGAGTAGCTATCATTCTTCATGCATCCATACGGTTTCAAGTTCCTCAAGTCAATATACCTAATGCTGGCATTCAAGTTCTACATGTGAAAATCCTAAATTGTTCTAATATAGAAAATATTATTTCGGTATATTGTCCCTCATCCGTTCAAACTACTCTTAATGATTGGGATACCATATTTGACTTATGCCAGCATAAAGCCCTGATTGCTGGTGACTTCAATGGCCATCATTCCAATTGGTCATATAAGACCGATGCAAGAGGTAATCAGATTTTTGATGCAAACTTGAGCAAGAATTATGTTACCCTAAACGATGGCACTCCTACTTGAATTAAGCTTGTCAACAGCAGACTTCAAAAAACATCACCTGATATCACTTTCATTACAAACGATGTAGCATTGAATTTTCACTGGAAAGTAACCAACGAAAGTCTTGGAAGCGACCATTTAATAATTAAAGTGACCACATACACCACCCCTTCGGTAAGCTGCCCCAGAAAAAGGAATTTTAAAAAAGCAAACTGGAAGGAATATACAAATTATGTGAAGACCAACCTTTCTGATAAGACAATACCCGATTCAACTCAAGACGCATACAACATGTTAATTGAGACAGTGAACGCTGCTGCAGATTCTCATATCCCATATGTGAAAGTTTGTCAGGATCCTATACGGCGGAAGAAGTTTACCCCTAAACCATACTGGAGCGTAGACGTGTCTCAGGCAGTTGCGGAACGAAGACTAGCTTTAGCCATATTCAGGAAGAACCCCACTCCACAAAATCTTATAGTGTTACAAGATAAAGTTTCGAAGGCTCAGAAAATCATTCGACAGACCAAACGAAAAGCATGGCGTGAATTTTGCAGCAACGTCGACCAAGCAACTTCAGCAAGGGAAATGTGGCGCAGTATGAGATGGTTGAAGGGATACCGTCAGCCAAGAATATACATCGATGAAGGTTCAGCTAAGAATCTTCTGTACAACTTGACTCCCGATTTCGTTCCTGCTAGAGACCCTACATTCAGATCTGTAAATGAGAAGCTTAGGCAGGATATCTCTTTACATGAAATAGACCACGCCATCAAAACCAAAGACACGGCCCCAGGTGATGATGATATTTCATTTTCGATGCTGAAGCATCTCCCTAGAATAGGTAAGCAATTTTTGGCTACAATCTACAATAAAATCCTGACTGAGGGATGTGTACCTTACCAGTGGAGACAAACAAAAATTGTCCCCATACCTAAAGCTGGGTGTGAACGACAATCTACTTCTTCTGTCAGACCCATAGCCTTGATGTCTTGCCCGTGCAAAATCTTCCACAGTGTACTCAAGAATAGATTAGAGTGGTACCTGGAAAGCAATATGTTTTTTTCTGAAAACACTGTGGGATTTAGGAAATCTCGTTCATGTCTTGATAGCTTGACTCGGCTGGTTTCACATATACAGTTGGGGTATGGGAACAATTTGATAACTTTGGGCGGTTTTGTAGATATAAGCAGTGCTTATAATAATGTTGATGTTACAGTTTTACTGCACACGTTGGATTCTATTGGAGTAGGAGACATAATATGTAATTATCTTTGGCAATTTTTAAATTGTAGACAACTAAGTGTAAGACACACAGACGCCTTTACTTTGGCCAGAACTACGAGTCGCGGTCTAGCCCAAGGGGACCCTCTCTCTCCGCTACTATTCAACGTTGCAACAATGCACATTTGCCGAGACATAACTAATGTTTTTATATCCCAATATGCCGACGATTTTGTGTTATATAGCTCATATAAAACAATAAATGAAGGATGCGTAAACTTACAATCGGCATTAAATATGTTTTGTAAATTAGTTGAAGGATTAGGCTTGGAAGTTTCTGAAAGTAAAACTAAAGTATGTTTGTTTAGAAGAGGGTATAACAGACATGATGTTAACATCTGCCTCAATGATACTCGGCTTGAACTAGTTGAGTGTGTCAGATATGTGGGTATGTGGTTCGACAGGTCCTTGAAGTGGGGTAAACATATAAATGAGATAACACAGAAAACGCTTAAATTTTTGAATGCTCTTAAGGTTTTGGCCGGCTCCAATTGGGGACTGCATCCTAAGCATATAAGAAGACTTTATATTTCAGTAATTCGAAGTCGTTTAGACTATGGATGCTTTCTCTATGACACTAGTGTCAAAAGCCATCTTTACAAGATACAAAAAGTGCAAAACCAAGCCATGCGTGTCATTGGTGGCTTTATAAAAAGTACGCCGATACACGTGATGGAAAATGAATTATGCTTACACCCACTACATCTACGTAGGAGGTACCTCGGAGGTAAGTTCTGGCTGAGAAGCAGGTCTACGGAGCGCAATATTAATATAAAACTTCTAGATGAACTTTCAACTCAATGCACTACATTGGATTATTGGAGAGGCAAAAAGAAACCCCTACTAACAGAAATACACAACAAGTTTAAAACATTGAACGTTCATGCTTCAAAAAAATTAGAAATATTTTCTTTGGACACTTGGGTACAAAATATATACATAGAGAATACAGTGATTGAATTTATAGAAGGAGTTAAGAAGTCAAAAAGAGATTTAGGCGCTAAATACTTAAAAGATAAGTGCTGCGAATTAATAAATTCTAAATATTGTAGTTTTTATAAGATATACACTGACGGTTCGAAGGAAGGCAGTACTATAGGAGCGGCAATATTTGACCCCCAGTCACAAACAAAAATTAAGTTTAAACTTGAGGCCGATGTTTCCATCATGTATGCAGAGTTATTTGCGTTGTCTGAGGCTCTCTCATATATTACTACAGTTAACAGTGAAAGATTTGTATTACTAACAGACTCGAGAAGTGCACTTCAACATGTGGCTCGATGCACCTCGAGATTTCGAGGAGTACCGATAGCCTACAATATCCTAATGTCCTTAAGACAGTTGGAGGAGGCAAATAAAAATTTAATATTGCAATGGATACCTTCTCATGCGGTGACTTCTGTGCGGTAACGATGAGGCCGATCGCTTAGCAAAAGAAGCTTGTTCAGACGGGATTTCCCAATGTGTGACGCCATTCTATACAGATATCATACCCATGTTAAAAGAGAACATATTCAATTACTGGGCCGAATACCTAAAAGGCATTTCCTTGCACAAAGGAATTTGGTATAACACCATACGATCCGAGCCATTTCGTTATCCATGGTTTGAAAGTTGTCATTTAGATAGATGCTTATTAGTGATTGCATTTAGGGTTCGTTCCGGCCACATTCCACTTAATAAGTTTGCATATATGATGAAAAAAGTCACATCTCCTAACTGTGTAGAGTGTGGTGTTATTGAAGACGCACATCATATTCTAGTGGAGTGTGGTCGGAACGAATCCGTAAGAAATACCATATTTAATAAAGATATGTTTAGTACAATAGGAGGCTGCAATACAGTGTTGGCATTTCCCTGTTCCAAAGACGCCATAGCTTTGTATAAACTAGTTAATTTCGGCATAAAGGCTAGAGGAGAGATTTAGACTATACTAGTTAATTTGATTAGATAGGTTAAGCTAGATTATACATTTATACTGTGTGTCATTTAGTTGGTATGTAGCATTACAGGACGACATGGTCGCTTTTTTGTGTACCAAGTCCATTAAATAAAGATTAAAAAAAAAAAAAAAAAAAAATGACAATTCGTTCCGCACTGAAACATTGCGCTTTAAAGTTTGGATAAGTGACTAAACCTCGTTTAGTCGCTTGCAAGCGAGCGAGAGAATTGGACGCTATTTAGATAACGGTGCCAACGCTGAAGGTACGAATATACGAATTATTTTGTGAAATAATACCGGTGAAAATTAACACAAGAACTAAAATAGTCAGTTTATATATATTTTGGATAAGTTACTAATTTGTTTCGTATTTATTTCCCAATAAAACAGTATTTTATCCTAAAAACGCTAGTAGCCATTACGTATATCCATCTCGCTTACTCATTATCAGAATCATATTAGAGCGAGTAGAATTGCTAGCTTCTCACAGATTAAAATAAATATGCATTACAGATGTGACAAACTTACGGTGGGAATAAATATTGAAAATGCAGATAGAACTGCCTCTTTTTATGGTTCTGTACCGACGGAGTGCCAAATTGGATCCTGTTACTGAGCCTCCGCTGTCTGTCTGTCGGTCTGTTTATCTGTCACAAGGGTTTACCTAGAGTTTTTGCGCCGCGATAAGAAGCCAGTTGAAAATTTCAAATAATCGTACTACTGTGGCTTCTATCACGGCGAATAATAAAATTTAGACAGGAGACAGTACTGGAACTAGGAATAGTAAGGCAGTCGTATTTGGGCTCTATTTGCTAAAATTGTTAAACAATTATTTCTACATAACGTTGGCATAAGCCATTATTTTATTATTTTTATTATTATTTCTGATGTCAGATAGAAATCACCTCTTTAAAAAATGCCAAATTGCATTCTTCGATACTGCAAAAACTATTCTAGGAACACAAGAAAATCTGATGGCGTAACGTTTCATAAGGTATAATTGACAGAGGAATGATAAAAATATTGCCAATACAATAGGAGCAGCTAGAAAAAATCATTGACGGTTAAATTAGGAAACAATGGATTATAAAGTTACATTTTTATGCATAAGATTTGTTTCTAATATTCTACCTGCTCCTTTTGTTTTGGCCATATTTTTATCATTCCTCTGTCAATTTGAGATTTTTGTACCTCATTCGAAAGCTAGTAAAATGCAAATATTTTCAAGTTTTACGCGCGCAACCTAGATTTTTTGTGTAAATCTTTTGTAATTTTTAAGAATTTTCAATTGTTTAGGAGCATGGTGTCAAGGTTTACGTCAAAAATGTGCATTCAAATGTGTTATCAAAGCGCAACAAATGTAAAATAATGGCTGGTTTTTTAAAAAAAAATTTTAAAGTTTACTTTAGAAAAAAAGCTTAAATTCAAAATATCTCAGAAATGGTTCACTTTTGCATGAGGCATTATATGGTAGAATCGACTGCAAAAGCTCTCTTCTACAACGCTTTCAACGTATCTAATTATCAGTCACCCTGTATACGTGTATGAGCATATTTTTTCAACTTTATTGTAATAAATGGTTCAGGAAAGAGTATTAATGTTTAATTTATTTTACCTAAATAATTTCCATCTTTTAAAGTTTTGTTTTACTTCAAATAAACAGACCTTTCGTTTTCGAGCCTAAATGAGTGGTTTACTCTCAGAGACGAAACGGAATTAGGTTAAGCTTGTTTCGTAGCGCATCTGCGCGGGCTCCCGCATATTCACCTATTCATCCAGTTTACAGTAATTTCCCCGGCCGCGTTCAGTTTCATCGTCAGAGGACGCCCGCCTTGCATTGAGAGTAGGATAGCAAATACAAATTCTACGCGTGCAAAAGAGATGTCAACATAAGCGGGCGTGATCCGACGATTAAGCGGAACAAACCCCTAACTGTGACATAAGTTTAACAGGGAACTGCGAGGTCGTTGTCAGGAAATTTTGTTTTAGTTCAACATTTAATCGATGTTCAACCAAGTAGAGAAAAAAGGCCACAAAACGAAAAAACTTGAATAAATGGTAAGTTTTTAAAAGCAAACAAATTGCCTAATGCAACAGGTTGATTTTGGTGAAAAGATGGTGATTGCCAAATTAATTTTAAGCTTTAACTGCTAACAGTTTTAAACTTATCAAGGAACTTATTTTAACCGGCTTCAAAAAAGGTTTTTTTTTGGGTGTGTTACTCCATAACTCTGATATATCTTACCTGATTTTTTTTTTGGAAGGTTTCGCTTCCAGGAAGGTCCCATTTAAGTTTGGTTGCGATCTAATGATGTTCTTCAGAGAAAGGCAGCAGAACTTCTCAACGGATGACGGCTTTCACTCTATATTGAGGCATTTCTTAAATGATTTGAATTTTTTTTATTTGGGGATGTTTGCTTCCAGGTAGAGATCCTGTTTAAGTTTGTTCGTGATATGATGATGGCCTTCAGAGATAGGCAGTGAAACTCTTCAATGTATGGCAGCATGTCACTCGATATTGCGGCAAACGCTTTGTACAAACATGTTGATTGCAGGGTGTTACTTTAAAATTGACATATATCCATCTGACCTTCGATCCTGCCCTCATCACCATAGAACTTCTAAACGGATGAGAGTAAATAATTCGAAATTTTGGGAATCACTTTGGATCCAGTGTATTTATTGCAGAATATTACTTGAAAATTGTCATTATGCTACCTGACCTTCGATCCTGGCCTCATCACCGTAGATCTACTCAACGGAAGACAGCAAATAACACGACATTTTGGCAATCACTTTGTGTGAATGTGCTCATTCCAGGGTGATACTTGAAAATTGACGGTATGCCCACCAGACCTTCGGTCCTGGCCTCATCACAATAGAACTCTTCAACGAATGACAGAACGTAACTCTAAATTGCGGAAATCACTTTGTGTTAGTGTGCTTATTGGAGAATATTACTTGATAATTGTCATTATGCCATGGGCCCTTTGAACTTAAAACTCCTCAAATGAAGCAGTCAGAGTGCTCACTGTAGTCTACCCATTTTTCACAATCTTACCCGTCAACACTAAAAAACGTGAAAATAATAAACTTTTAACCAAATTATTAACAAACTTCAAATATAATTGCCCACATTCACTAAAAAGTTTTTTTTATTTTTTTATTCAGTTTTAAGAAAAATACACTGTACTAAAATACTAAGGGGTACCAGAAACCTGCAAGGGTTTATACGTACACCACCATTCCTGTCTTATTAAAAACCACAATAATAAAGATTATACACAAAGATAAGTGCTATACCTGAGTACATAAAATTTTTCAATTTAATTAATGTATGTAATTAAATTACATCCTGTCCCATAGTACCAAAATAACACTTTCGCCGACTTCCCAGAAGAAAGAAGAAAGCATTACTCATGGTATAGAATAGAACACAAAAACCAATATCACAGCGCCGACGTCTAGAGAACCTCAGGAAAAACGAAGTCGGCAAAAGTGTTATTTTGGTACTAGCGGTCACCATGTAATCAATTTAAACTTTTTGTAAATGTCTGCTATAATATTTAAAGTCGCTTATTTTTTTTTGTTAAAAGTATTATTTGTTTAGGGTTCCATACCAGAAGGGTGCCAAACGGGATCCTTCCACTGTTTGTCTGTCTGTCCATCTGTCACAGGGGTCTAGAGCTTAAACCTTGTTACTGTGCCCTCTATCACGGCAAATAATAAACATTATAGACAAATTAAACCATTCAATAAACTTTGTAAAATTTGCTTTTTTGAACGTCATTTATTTCATTTGTTTCAGTTCTCTTTTGAAGACAAGTTTCAAATATCGTCAAATTGTTGTAGATACATATGCTAAATTAAAACAATCACACTAATATTATAAATGTGAAAGTTTGTGTGAGGGTGTGTGTGTGTGTTTGTGTGTGTATGTTTTTTACTCTTTCACGCTGAAACGGCTACACGGATTTGGATGAAATTTAGAATGGATATAGCTTATACCCTAACTTAACACATAGGCTACTTTTTATGCCGGAAAAAAGTAACACGTGGGCGGAGCCACGGGCAAAAGCTAGTAATCACACTATCACACTAATATTATAAATGTGAAAGCTTGTGTGTCTGTCTGTGTGTATGTTTGTTACTCTTTGACGCCGAAACGGCTCGACGGATTTGGATGAAATTTAGAATGGATATAGCTTATACCCTAACTTAACACATAAGCTACTTTTTATCCCGGAAAAAAGCATGTCGTTAAACCGAATAAAACGCGGACGGAACCGCGTGCAAAAGCTAGTAAATAATAAAAATTAGCGTTAATAGTAACCTAATTAAAGATTGTGCCGCTTTGTTGTCAGTCGTTACCATTTTAGCGCCTTGTTCTTTGTCGCCTTAATGTTACCATGACGCCTATTTTACACTATCTTTCTCTTCCATAAGTGAATTTGTATAGTATGTAAGTGTGTACGTACATAATGTACACGCTATATGTATGTATATTATTACCTATATCTATTGTATATGCAAAGATTTATGTATGTAATAGAATGTAGTTATGCTGTGTATGTATATGTAGGGATATATATATATTTTTTTTTTCTTTTAAATTTTAATTTAATAGTGTGATACGTAGTTTTGTGTACATGTATGTCTACTTATTCATTTATTATGATTTTTATTTATCAGAGGGGTTTGCTGGAAGAAATCTCTACTTAAAGATAAGCTCGCCTGTGTACATCCTATTTCTAACTTCAATTGTAATTATATTTATGTGTACAATAAAGTATAAAGTAAGTTGCTTCGATCAAATATTATTTATGAAATTGAAGAATAAACCTTTAACACTTCTTAGGCCCTTGCAGTTTTTGTGACAATTTCAGATCCGTAATTTTTGATAGTGTTACTCCTAGATATTTGTCGTAAATTCCGAGAGTAAAAATTAGCCTATAAATAGTAAGAGTGTGTGTTATTTCACTTATTTCAGATCGTACATGAATTGAAAGTTTCTATCACTATTAAGAAAATTACTATTTTCTGGTTAGACAAAAACATTATTTTATTTTATTTCCTTAAATTATTAGTTTTAAATGGAATTAATAAAGACATGATAATAAAGAAGTGGTCATACAAAAAAACGAAGAAGAGAGATTCTGTCCTAAATTTTTCTTAAAAAACATAAAAAGCTGTGCACGCTTTTTCTTTCAACAGTTCAAAATAACGATAGAACTTTATTAGTTTCCATTTTAATCCGAAGATTAAAAAGGCGGTAACCCATCTGCAAACTTCATATAAGTTCCCACCATTACATAAGATATCGTGGAGAATTCCAATTACGCGAGAAGGTGCGTGCTAGGAATACCAGTTGGGCCATACTTATTTGAGCCATTTCAGGCTCTCACACTAATATTTATTATTGAATTTCTCCAGTATTCCACTAGGAGGCGCTAGTAAATATGACTCAGCGTATTTTATGACAAGGACGTGGTAAGTGCGTGAGATCACGCTTGCTGATCTACGGCTGAGTTAATGTTTTTATGGCTGAGGATTTAGTAGTTGTCAGAAAGGGAAAAGATAGATTTGCAGGTAGGTTTGTAGAGTAAGACCACCTTTGCGATATCCAGATAAGTATTCGAGTATCCTTAACATAATATCACAGATTTTTTAGACCCCTTGGAGACCTCAGAACAATAGTTGGAAACAATGCGTTTTAATTTCAAAAATATTGGAGTAACAGACGTCAAATTAATCTCTGAAAAGTCGTCTACCTCCCAATGAAAGCCAAAATCAGTTGTTTCAGCCGTTTCACCACACAAACAGACAGACAAGAAAACGCGTGTTTGGATTTGGTAACGTGCGAATAACCATACGCTTTGGTTTTGAGTACAAACTTATTAAGATATAGAAAGATAAATAAAAAAATATTAGGCTAAAGAAAAAGCCTTTATTTCGAACTCACTGCCAGGCACTTCAATTTTATTTATTTGTTGTGTACGAGTATGGACTTCTATTGTACATAATTTTGTCAAACTTTTAAAACGGAATAATATTTAGCCGGTGAAAAGTATCAGCTATGAATTTTTGACAAATATGTACCTCTACAATATTTGAATTTGCATATATAATAATACAAATACGACAATAATAAATTATCCTTATTCGGTAATCACACAGGACAGCACAGAATTACAAAGACCATATTCAAAATAAATTAAAATTACAATAAAGACAAAAGACATTTAACTTATTGAAATAGGTAGTTAAATATTACCCTCTGTAAATAAAACTAACAAGCTTTCAAAGTAAAATATAAATGTTGTTTTGTTTACAGCTAATGCAATGTATAGACTTCCAGTGAGATAGATCTTTTAAAAGCTTTCAACCACTGGACTTGAAACAAACAAAATGATCAATTGGGTGAAGTTTCAACAGCCTTTTCAGTTTAAAACATTGCTAGGAATTGAGCAGAGCTCGTAGCAAATAAATTTTAAATTTGTGTTTATAAAAAAGACAATATTTAGGACTAATTTAATATTCGTACATTTTAAGACCTGTTAATATATTTTGCTTCTCAATTTACTCTTACATAAAAACAACATTATGTCTTCGTCATATACCGGGTGTAAATAGACTGCTACCATTAAATGAAACCACATATTCTACCGACCCTACTCAACCACTTTTCCCAAGAATCATACCCGCGGACACCCTTGGTTTAGGAAATAATTGAGTTCCAAAGAAAAATGCGTGAACCCTAACGCACCGACACACGGGCAAGTATCGAGAGAGCGTTGTCCGTGAAACAGCTGTTCCGGTGCGGCGTTATAAAATGGACCTTCCTACTACGAGATGAAGTCTTTGAGTTACAGTTGAATATCTTTTTCTCTGAAGATTTTTGCGGGTTTTTTTTAAATAGTTGTTCAGTAGGATCAGTAGAGTATGTAGTTTTATTTAATGGTCGCACTCTATTTACACCCTGTGTGTATATTTGAGGAGGTTGTTAAAGGTTCCGTGTGGACTGTCAACAATCCTAATATTCTTTTTTCACCGAAGGTTCTAACGTCCCCAAGTGATAGGGTTACGCCTTGTTACAAATACAAGATTTTTAAGGCTAGCAGGTCTACCTCACAGTGTTTACTTTCACCAACATCAAGTTTGACTGCGGGAGAAGTTGTTCAGTATGATCAGTTGAGTATGTAATAAAATTTAAGCATCGCTGTTCTTTTACACCCGGTATAATCAGTTCGGTATTTTCTGAGTAATAAAGTTAACTTATACGCGACCAAACCAGATAGACGACTGTATTAAAATGATCGCCTTTAACAAGAGATAATAAAGTTTTCACCATCCGTCTAATTGGTTTGGTCATGTTGTAGATCTAATGTGTGATTTTGTTTTTGAAAACTGAGTTTTGTTATCGCTATTCTCAATTATAACGTCTGGATGCAGCAAATTGTTACAATTAGGTCTTTGCAGAATTTATTTAACAAAGTTTTTAAAAGTTACTAGCTTGTGCCCACGGATTTGCTCGCTTAGAAATGTCTTTCAATATTAACGCAGTATAGAGAGATTTTGGCTTGGCGGTTATGTATAGACACAACTTTTTAGTATTTTTATAAGTAGTATATATTCGCCCGCGGCTCCGCCTGAGTTTATTCAGTCTCTGCCCCGTTTTTGGCTCGAGCTTTATTTTGCCAACACCCTTTTACAGCCCATATGTTGATCAGGATCATTACAATGATAATATAAAGCACTGCATCTGAAAAAAGATAACTTTTAATTTTCCCATAATTTTTTTTCTTTAAATATTTGTAGAGAAGAGCCAAAATTTGCAAATGGAGTAAAATGATTAAAATTGTAAACAAAAGTATAACTTTCAACACGTTATTTTAAAATTCAGCGGACACTACCAAAGTTACATGAAATAAGCTGGAATTCCCCCGCTTACACAATTCTAAAGAGGCGCAATCAAAAAGGCTTGATAAGAAATGTAGAGTTCCTTCCACTTCGTCAGTAAAAGGTATGCTCCAAACTCCAAACGCACTTTGCAAATAATAGCAAAAAAAAATATGTATCTTCCTAACTATACATATTTATTATTAATTAAATAAGTTGTTGCGTACCATTGATGTCCTACCAAATGGACCTCGCATCTAGTATAAAACTTACCAAAAAAGTGTCCTTAGTGAAGTGTCAAAACGTTAAAGAACAAAACATTTTAATTTGAATCGTATGTTATTGCTGCACGGCTTAATTTTGATTGACGTGTGATTGTTGCCCTTTTTAAATTTTCTATGGTTTTGGTTCTCTTTTAATTCGGACACTTTTGAGCACAGACCCGATGTCTATTTATTAGTACGTCAATGTTGCGTACGGTTTTTTACACAGTGATGCATGAAATAAAACAACTTTGCTAAAAAGCCTGATGACATTAAACTATTGTTGCGTATTGTTACATCATAAATCACTTTTATTTATTCAAAAAACAAAACTACTATAAGTTTTGCAAAGCGATCAATGTTAATTATCTTTTGAATTCAATTATGTACGTAAGAGTTTCAGAAGCAGTAAGACAACGAATATTAATAATAAATATTATATTCACCAACAACCACTTCATATTCTTGCTATTATATGGAAGTTGCGTTTGGAACATACCCGTGACGAAGTGGAAATAACTTTATAATTCATATCAAGCCTTTTCCATTTCATATATTGCAGTTCAGTAGGCCTATTCTCGGTGTATTGAATTAGCCTTCTCGACCGTAAAACCCCATTCTATCAATAGTAAAACTCCATACATTTTATGGTCGAGTTTAAGAAATCTTGCTTCGACTGTTTCACCGGAATTGCCCCCCAGATCTTTGCTTAAATAAACCTTACAGATTTTTCCGTAAAAATATTTTTTCTGCTAAAAATACATAAGATAATTTATTGAAATGTTTAGCCACTGGTAATTGGTATTGATGACGTAATTTTTATGACTTCTAGGCAATACTCGTGTGATATATTTATATCAACGCCCATTATAAAAAAAATATTCAATGCCTTGTCTTTTCTTTATTTTAAGCTTCTCGAATTTATCAGTTTCTTTTGTTATCCATTGATAGGAATTTTAAGTAAATTTTTTTGGCGTTTTTTTCTGGCACCTGTACGACGCGACGTCAAAAATTAAATTCTTTAAGGTAGAGCTGATGCTGGGCTTGACTGTGGAGGTACCTCTATCTAAATTGCAACCTCCCCCCCAAGTTATTTGGGGGAGAGTGAGATGACAGCTTTCAAACAGGAACAATAATGTTGCCCATTATGCCTGGGATCGATAGATGACGGTATGTCCATCCCCAATTACCGGTTCTTATATACGAGTAAATCAGACTGGTAATACCGTTCTCACCAACCTGCCTGCCCATCGTTTGTGAGTATGGGCAGTTCTTTCAGAGGGGTCACCCTTTGAGAAGGCGAAACCTTGAAAGGCCTATCCAGTAGCGGACGAACCAGTCTGATGGATGGATGGAAACAAAAAAATATGTTCTTTATTAAAAATGATTTCTCAATCCTAAGAAATACCATGACGCTTTCTTCATTAATTATAAAAAAAATATTAGGGCCAAACACATTTTTTTGTTAAAGTAATTTACGCCTGCTTTGATATTCCCGTGATTGTGTATTACATTTACCATGTCAGCATTTTGTTGTATTTAGGACTTTGTATGTGAGTAGATGCATATTATAATACCTATGTATGTATATTATATAAATTATCTTATATTTTGTAAATACGTCTAAATGCATTCTTATCAGAATTGTGCTAACTGTATTTTTATCTATAGGAATAGTTTACATGTCTCTTGTTAATGTACCTTACAAAATAAATGAAACGTAAAAAAGTCAGTCAGAAGGAAGCCATTTTGTTCAGAACTTTAACGTCAGCGGTTGCTGCAGAGCCGCCCTATTTCCGTTCTAGCATTGCAAATAGTACTGGAAAACCACATTAAAATCCTCAACTTTACACCTCTAGTAAAAGAGTTGAAAATGCCTTACTAGAGGTGCTACAATATCCTGGTCACTTTGCAGACGACAACTTCCGTTGACGTGCCAAGTTGATAGACAGGGTTCCGGAAATAATATTATGTTTTTTAGGTTCAGGACTTACTTTTATTCAGGTTGCGTGATTGATTGAGGGTTGTTTTTGCGGTGCGGTTTTTGTTGAACCTTTCTGTAGTACCTAAGACAAAGATGTTACGAAAAATTGTTCCCAAGCACATTGAAGGAAATATTTCCACCCACTAACTTAATAGGTACCTTGAAAGAAAAATAATTTAAATAATTGTTGAGGCTTTCGTCTGAATATGAAATTATATAATATACTAGTTTTTCTTACAACTTAAGAGTCAAAGGAAGAAAAAAAAAATAATACTGTTTGATTTGATTCAAAACTTTGATTATATACGTGTATTTTAATGTTACTTTATAATTATATTGTATTAATGGCTAGAGTGGTAGGGCGCTTGCTTGCTGTTAACTCACGGGTCGTGAATTCAATTCCCGCGGTGCACAATAATTTGTGATTGAAGTACGACGATAGGGCTCACCACCAACCACGTTTGGGACGTAATATTCGTCGGTGAAAAACGTATACTGTGACTTGCAATTCTCAGTACACCTAGGAACACGAAATGTTCGTTTGTTGTACTTAATTGTGACATGTTTTTAAATTAAAAAAACTCGTCTTGCGATATTTATATTTAGATGACGAATCAGCCAATCACAGTGTTATATTTATTGTTATCGGTAAATGCGAAATTGTGGAGAATATTCTTTATAAATAAATAGCTCATGATTAACGATACTCAGATTTAATCTGACTAGCTTTGGTGTAATTCTTACTTCGGAGGTAAATTATTCGGAGGTAAACAGAAAAAATAATTCGAAGGTAAACAGGACAACGCAACGTTTCCCATTAGGACATTTTTTGTTTTGGAAATCGTCACGTTATCCTGTTTGCCCTCAAAGAAGCTGTAAAAATCACAGCGAAACTAAATAAGCAAAATTTTACCACGTCTTGATTGAAATGCACTTTATTTATTTGATTTATTTAACCGGTTTTGCTATAAACTTTATAGTATAAAGTATTTTAAAGGTTTATTTCATTACTGTTGCATTTGTTTATTTGCGTACAATATATGAATCACTTGCAGGACAGCAAAATTGTAATATATATCGTGACTTTTTACGATTAATTATTATATATTTAAACCACGAACTTTTTAGTAAGTGAAAATTCCATTTAAATCCATGCAGTGGTTTTTATGTAAATTGCACAATATAATTAAACACACAAACTTATAGACAGATGAAATAGTAATATGATTCTTTTAATAATATATTTTTGTCTCAGAGGAATGCACGTAAAACTTTTTTTTTACTAGGAAGTACAAAGAACGATTTGATATTTATAGATACAATAAGTAGGTAATATATCTCTGCCAGAATTGTATGCACACTTAGGCCGACTTGCACCAAGCAAACTTAACTCGGGTTAACTAACTTTTCATGTTTTGTCCCTTTCACATCAAACCATACAGATAAGGACAAAGCATAAAAAGTTAGTTAACCCGAATTAAGTTTGCTTGGTGCAAGTCGGTAAAGTTACTTCATAACAATGCAAATGAAATGGCACCAAAGATAACAAATTTTGGCGACGAAATAAAAACACACTGCTACCCTCGTCCACAATTTTTTGGCGTCTTTGAGAGAAATGATAACGCCTACGTATAAACTGAATATATTCGTAAATTCTTATTCCTATAAACGCAAGTTCTAGAAGGTTCTAGAAGAAACATGCTCTGGCGTAAGTCATCACGTGCGAGACGTTTTATCTGTGCTCCAACTCTTACTTCCACTGGGATGCGGAACCATGGTAATGGTTAAGTGCATGGCATAAGCTAGGAAAAAATGTTATTACCCGTCCTACACAAAAAGGCTAATGTCGAATACTTTATTAGCTTTTGATAGAGGCGATTATTGATTAGCTAATTGACCTATTTGTCTAGGATGCGTAATACTAATAATTACGCGCGAAACAGCAGATTGGAGGGTTTTTAGCTAATACTGAAATATGTTGTATGGAAAAAAAGTATTGAATTTAAGTGAACACCTTTATATTATATTACCCATTTTATTTTAAGAAAATCAAGTTGATATCTTAGCCCCGTTCATGAAACGAACGTTTCATAACCAAAAAAAGAGGGTGGAAAACATTATTTTTTTGACAAAAGTATAAATTTTAGTACATTGTTTTTAAGTGGATCACCTAGATAAAAGGTCAATAAATCAAACAAATATATTTTTTTAAATATTAAGATTAATTTGTCCTAATTTCTTCAAAAGAACCCTCGAAAATCTGGCTTTTTTCATGTTCTAGGCTTAAATCTTGAAAAACATGGACAGGAGCGAGTATGTGTTATTATGACGACTAATTATTGTGAGGTCCAATTGTGTAAGACAATCGTATACATTTGACGGCTTAAAACGTACGACTTCAATTGTCAAACGTCTTTTGGGCTAGGCAAATTAGCCCATATTCGAAAACACTTCTGCCACTCGACAGAGATGACAAACTTAAATAATTTGGCCAAGCGTGAGGCGGACACGCGCACAAAGGGCTCCTTATCACGACCATAGACTTGTATTATTTTGTCCATAAAAATAAAAACATAATGGTAGATAACAAATGGCCGTCTTTAAGATCTCAACGCCATCTATCATCTTACCAATGAATCTCAGTGCACAAAAGTTGACAAGCTACTCTTTTAATTTGTTATCTCTTTGCGATGGATAAATCGCCAAGTGTTAAAAAAATATACAAATTTATTTTTATCATAGTTACTCTTAGCGCCTTTTTTAATTTCAATTTTTATTATTTGTCGTGATAGAGCCATAGTAACAGGTATTCTGTGAAAATTTAAATTTTCTACTTATTACGGTTGAAGCTGCAGACCCTGTGACAGACGGACAGACAGATAGAAAGAGAGCGGGGGCTAAGTAATAGGGTTTCTTTTGGCAATAAAAACGGTTTTACTTTCTCTAGTGACGCAATTCTCGACAGTCCAGCGTGAGAGGGTCGTAATCCAAGGTACCGCAGCAAGGAACAAGTTGAACTATGGTCTCAATAAGCGGGTGCCAATTCGGAAATAAAACGTCGTCGCCGCAAGGAGCTGCTAGTCGCGTTCTGGCAAGGAGCCAATATATTTCGTGTCTGCTAAATGATACATGTAGCGTCTTATATGCGATATGCTCGGAGGAATGGTTCACGTTAGCTTTCCATATGTGGTATTTCCTTTAAATATATGTATAGTTGAATTCAAACTTAGTGTTTCGCATGTTTAAAAGTGGCAAAATGGTGAGTCTCAAATCATTAATAACCGTAGACGTGTTTCATCATATCATTTATGTCCACAGATTTCTGTTATTTAGAGCTTTAATTAATTTTGAGAGTGTGACTGGCTCGAGTTCGAAGGTTGGGGTTTGTATTGTGCTCAAATATAAGCTAACATAGGTCATCGCGGAGTTCCAATCCGGTTGTACGTTTGCGATATTGTTGGCTTCTATGTAGAACCGGTTGAGGGTTGCGGCGCACGCTCGCTGTCATTGTTTCCAGCTGACCTACTGACGAGCACATCCAGAGCACTACTACCCCTCTTATCAGATCTCCCGGTCTCGCTCGCTATGACGCGCCACACGCTACGACACATATCTGAAGATGATTTTGATATCTGATCGTTTATGAAGTCTTTACGCGTGCTTTTCAATGAGTATGAGTATGACTTTTCAAGGTCGAGTAAGTTACTGGTCAGTATGGAATTTTGAGGGTCTTTACACAGTTGTAGTTTTAGTTTGCGAATTCGACAACGTTGTTCTCTCACCTTGTTGTCGTCGTTCACCCAGGTACTTACATGGTTATTTACAGGAAGATTTTTAATCGGAAAGTGAATATTATACAAATATTTAATGACGTGTAATAGAGACTTGATATTAACATTTGGGCAGTGTGATTTACTAAGTAACTTCTGCCAGTCATAAAGCTCTAGGCTCAGTGAGAAATTTTAATTTCCGAAAATGATCGTTTGAATTAAATATTTTTGGTACAAAGTAGTGCCTACTGTTCTTTTTCCTTAATAGTTTGTATACCTTGGTAAAATATATTTAGATTTCAGTTTACTTTTGCCACAGGTTGGGTACCCATGGGGTTTTTTAATTTTTAAGTGAGATTTTTGGAATTCTTCCATGGCTATTAAATATTTTATTTCAACGTCTACTGGCTTATTTCTACAAACTTTAAATTATTTGACGAATGTCGTAAAGAACGCGAAATGTCCGAGTCGTCTCCCGAAAACCCTCTCTTGCGTTGTTACGGATGCGGACAGCAAGGAGTAGTCGGATCGAGGTATGACATATGCAGGCAGAGTCAAGCTCGTTCCAATGGTCAAGCTGATTTGCGCAGCGTAGATAGTCAAAGAGCCCTTGTTGCAAATCATAGTATAAGAGCTGACGATTATAGTCCGAAAGCTGATGCCGAACTTCACACTGCGGAAAAGTCCGGTATTTGCGACTCGCGTCCGTTGGTAAAAATAAATGTATCTGGTGTTCAGGGTGTAGCTATCCTGGATACGGGTGCTACACACAGCATAGCTAGTGGCATGCTGTATGATATTATGCGTGAAAATGGCAATTTCCTCGTGGCCAAACTATTTTGCCAAACCAGCTTGGCCACGAGGAAACTATTTTCCTCGTAGCCAAACTCTCCTTCTGAGTTAAAGCTTCGTTCCATTGTAGTAGTTACATGATGGAACCGCTGCAATTTTTTTGTCGCTCTTTGGGAGCAAATGTGATTTATTTTTTGTACCGTTGTCAAACTGACAGATATCAATCTACCCACATATTCTCGCAAAAAAATCCTAGTTAGTAACTAAACACAGAGTCTTGCGTCTTTATTTTCTCTAAATTGAATTGTTTAAATTTATAAATTAATTTTCATGTTCCCAGTCAATTGTATGAATTTATTGTCTAGCATAGTGAAATCCTTTATTGGCCTTGTTAGCTGATGTTATTCTTAGTTTAAATTTAATGTATTTGCTGTGGATTTTCGTTCATAAATAAAATAAAAATAAAATACTGTAGGCCTTGCTGATGGGTCAAGACAGATGAAAAAGACATTAGTGGGTACTACTGGAGTGACTATCAAAGGCAGGTCTTTCACTGTTTCGTTTATTGTGTTTCCCGAAATAGATACCCGGACACTGCTGGGACGGAACACGATTATTAACGCCGGCCTCGTGTGGAATTTAGCACAAGAAACCTGGACTTTTGCTGATACACCTGGACAGGTGCACTACTTCACCAAATCTTACCAGCCCACTGCCGCCGCCAATCCGGAGCTATTGAGTGCGAATGCGGCTGACATAATTTTACGCGTCGACGAAGGCACCAATCTGACCGCCAGCAGAGGTTCCAGCAGAATGCTTTGCTGATCGAGAAGGCAGAAGGTCTGCGACAGAGGGCCCACCGTCTGATTTTGCGGTGCATCACATAAAAGTATGTGACAAACAGGAGCCCATAGCTTCACCGCCATACCGCTTATCCACCAACAGGAAGGAGGCCTTGGAACAAGAGCTTCAGAAGCTTCTAACAGCTAATGTCATTGAATAGTGCGAGTCGCCTTGGGCAGGGAATGTAGTCCTGATGCCAAAGAAAGACAGAGCATTGCGGCTATGTGTAGACTACCGCAAGCTCAATGCTGTAACAGAACCAGACTGCTACCCACTGCCTAGGATTGAAGACGTCCTTCACGCTGCTAAGACAACAAACTTCACGAGTACCTGCGATTTGAGATCAAGCTACTTCCAGGTGGCTTTAAACAGCAAAGATCGAGAGAAAACAACCTTTGTGACACCACTAGGAACTTACAGATTCAAAAGAATGCTAATGGGCTTACGTAACTCTAGCGCTTCTTTCCAAAGACTAATTAATCGATTCAAATCTAACCCAGGAGCGACAATTCTGGTCTATTTAGATGACCTGGCGGTGCTCTTAGGATCTTTTCAGAGCTACCTGCAAGACCTGGAAGCCATGTTTGGCAGGTAAGCCATGTTTAACTTGTGTATCGACCGAAAAAAGTGTGCTTAGTTGTAACAGCGCATGAACGCGCCAACTTGATGGCAGAATTTCATGATACACCAACCCCTGGTCACTTCGGCGTTGAAAAAACTTTGCAGCGTATACTTAACTAATAATCTTAGCCAGGTATGCGTAAATACGTATCTGACTACGTGCGAGGATGTGTTACAAGGTGGTCACAAGAAAACCACCCGGACTGTTGCAGACACCTGCAACAGCTCGAAGTTTTGAAGTGGTTGCTGTGGATCTCTTTGGCCCCTTGCCTGAAACTCCCAACGGTAACAAGTGGATCTTGATTATAGAAGATGTGTGTAACAGATGGACAGAGCTGTTCCCATTAAAGGGAACCAGTGTAGACTGTGCGAAAACACTTATAGTTCCACGGCGCATCATCAGCGATAACGGGGTCCAGTTTATCTCTGAGATAATGCAGCAGGCATCAGCCAGTCACTCACTTACTCTGCTATATCATCCAGAGGTCAATTTGGTGGAGCGCAAAAATTGCGACCTCAAACCACAGCTTGCCATCCTAGTGGGTAAAGATCATAACACATGGGATGTGCAATTACCTGCTATGCGTTTCGCAATGAAATCTGCGGTGACGTACTTATCCACCGAATATTTTGTAACTATTTGTTCTAACCAGCTTTTAATGCACATACTGAACGCTCACGAGGGCGTTATGTGATTTCACGCCTTGTTCTTAGAAACAGATGGCGCTGTCGTCGCTACAATATGTGTTGCTTCAGACAGTTAAGAAATTCACAGTTCTCATTAACTAAGATTATGTTTTTATTGCGAAATCCATCGCTTTTGAATACTCTAAATATTATTATTAGAGTGCATTACAAACCAGAAAAGATAATTTAGAAACAAATGTAAAGATAAGAATTTGAAAAAATCCTCGGGCCAGGATTCGAACCTGCGACCTCTTGTTATCAAGACAAGCGCGCTACTGACTGCGCCACCGAGGTACTTACCTAGACCGTTGAATTTTTCCACCATACTTGTCCACCGAATATTTTCTAATTATTTGATCTAACCAGCTTTTAATGCACATACTGAACGCTCACGAGGGCGTTATGTGATTTCACGCCTTGTTCTTAGAAACAGTCTTTACATTTGTTTCCAGTTTGTAATGGACTCTAATAATAAATGAAAGTAAAGTTAATTTTGTAACCTCTTTACACGATCTCGAGGCTCTGAAAGCTATGGATACAAAAATACGGTTTAGAAATATCTCGAAATCGTTTTGGAAACAGCACCATGTACTTTTTTTTACGTACCAATTTCCTTACCCGTAATGAGTAACAGAAATAGAATAACACTCGAATAGAATAAAGTTTCTTGCATAAGTAATTGAAAAGCACCCAGAACATAATGAAAATAATTTATTAAGCTTGGGCATTTCAATAGAAGTAAGTACTTATCTCTGGTTATAAACTTCTTGTAAGTAAGTAAGTAAGTAGCGTTTATTCATGAACATGTGTCAAACAATATAATAGGTCTTAAAATTAGTTAACAGTACACTCCATGTTCTACCCATATGGGCATATGAATATTAATTAGCAGACACCCAATTATAATTAAATATTATCAAAAGAAATGAAACAAAGTCTTGGAGAATTACATACAATACCTATGTCAAAATTATTAGAATTGGATGTCAATATTATGAATAAATTAAATTGTTTTATCGTTTAAAAAGTCAATGACGCTATAATAACATTTGTCAACAAGTAGCGTAAATAATTTAGTTTTAAACAAATTTACATGCATGTCTTTAATATCGTTTGGTACCTTGTTATATATTAATGGGGCCATACAAAAAACACTCTTATTCATTAATGCAGTAATGGATTTTTGTAAACATAGTCTATGGCGATGTTGCATGCGTACACTTTTATTGTGCGTAGTGGAGACTTTAACAAAGTATTCCGGATTCAATTTTACGAAAATAGCAATCTCGAAAATATAAAGTGATGGTAATGTTAGCAATTTTAGCTTTTTGAAATACGGTTGGCAGCTATCTCTTGTTTTAAGTTTACACATTGCCCTAACACACCGTTTTTGTGCCTTAAAAACAATTTCTTTGTGTGTTGAATTTCCCCAAAAAATAATCCCATATCGCAAAGTCGACGTAACAAAACCGTGGTATGCTGTTAGAGAGTTTGCCTCGCTTAGGATTTTTGCTAGTTTTGATAATAGAAAGGCATATTTGCAGAGTTTGTCTCTCACAGTTTTTATTTGTTGTTTCCAATCTAATTTTCTGTCTATAGTTAGGCCTAGAAATTTTGTATACTGGATATCGTAAATTTTTTGGCCATTATATTCAATGTTTAAATTGCCTAAATTTGAAATATTTTGATAAAAATTCATCATGTAAGTTTTATCTAAATTAACGGTTAAATTAGTCCTATTCATCCAAATTATTATTTCTTTTAAAGCGTCATTAATTTTGGTTTCATTGTCATCAAATTCATTGCATTCTATAATTAAAGTGCTATCATCAGCGAATAATGTCATAGGGTGTGAAACATTTTCCGGGAGATCATTTATGTAAATAATAAAAAGCAGCGGTCCTAAAACACTTTCTTGAGGAACGCCATATTTAACAAGTCTTGCATTTGATTGATATTTTGTTTCGCGCTTACTTTTCACACAAATCTGCGAAATTTCAGTCGATTGCGTTCTATTGTTTAAATAAGATTGTATTAAATCTAGTAGGTTTCCCCTTATGCCATATGCATATAATTTTTTTATTAGTAACGTATGATCTACGTAGTCAAAAGCCTTTGTCATATCCATGTAAAGTGCTACTATGGGTTGACTTTTATTTACACTGCTTGTTGCGTATTTGAGGAATTCGTAGACTGCCATATTTATTGATTTGCCCTTACGAAAGCCTTTCTGTTCCTCGGTGAGTATATCAAATTTTTCTAAGTAAGATACAATAGAGTGGTATATGTACTTTTCAAAAACCTTAGAGAATACAGATACTAAAGCGACTGGTCGATAAAATTTCATCAACTCTCTATTCTCCTTCTTAAAAAGCGGCTTAATGATTACTGGCTTGAGACTTTCTGGAAATACACCAGATTCAATACAAACATTAAGTATGTGGCTAAGTGGGTGAGATATAATATCACTGACGTATTTTAGTACCTTAGTGTGTACACCATCATAACCGACACTATTTTTGTTTTTCAGTGAACCAATTATTTTCCATATGCTGACTGGAGTTGCAGGGTTCATAAACATCGATTGACTTTGATAGTTTATATTTGTTTCGGAAGACGGAAGGTCTTCATTTATCGGTTTTATTTGGTCAATAAAAAAATTATTAAAGGCTTCCGCAATCTTTAGAGGGTCTGTTATTTCGTAGTCATCCACTTGTAGTTTTCTAATTGGTTCATTGGGAAGTGTTGTCTTAGAATTATTAATTATATTCCAAGCAGTTTTTGATTTATTGGTAGATTGTTTGATCTTGTGATTGTTTTGTGCTTTTTGGGTTAATTTTATAATTCGCTTGAGTGTCTTGGAATAACTTGTAAATGTTTTTTTATTACATGTCGATGGATTGGATCTCCATTGCCACAGGAGTTGTCTTTTTCGTTTGCTGCACAGTTTGATGCCTTTCGATATCCATTTTAACTTTTTTGTTATTTTTATTTTTACGTCTACGTAAGGAAAGCACAAGTTATAAACGAGCAGGAAAGTCTCTAAAAACATATCATAACATTCATTTGGTTCATTTGTCTCGTACGTTTCTGAGAAAGATAAATTTTTTAGATGTTCCCTAAATTTTTCCATGTTTTCCTTGCTATAATCTCTTTTTCGAGTTGTCCAAAAATCCAATTTGCACGTTTTCTTAACGGGACACTTTAATAGTTGCGCAGTATGGTCAGAGAGACCGTAATCAAGGATCTCACATTTACATCCGCGTTTTATGTTATGAGCAAAATTATCCAGGCACGTACCACTCTCAGGTCTGGTAGGTTCAGATAGCTCTAATGTTAGATTAAATCCTAGCAAAAAATCCCTAAATTCCCTCGTCTAACTATTTTGCTCTAAAATATTTATGTTAAAATCTCCACAAATAATTACCCGCCTATTTTTAAGAACGCATAGTTTATTAAGGATAGCTGTCATTTTCTCGTAAAATATTTCTAGGTATTTAGCTTTTTGTTTTTTCTTGGGAATTCTGTATATACATGCTACAATAGCTTGGTAATTAGTTAGTTCTATGGCACAACATTCAACCACATTCTGCACAGATAATTTTGAAATATCTGGCAGGTTCTTAAACTGTACGCCTTCTTTTACTAATATACAAGAACCACCCTTATTTCTGTTATCTCTAGAGTAGTGTGACGCTAGCTGGTAGTCTGGTACGGCAAGGTATTCTTCTCTACCGGTTTGCATGTTGTGTTCTGTGATGCAGATGACATCAATCGTTAAACTTTTAGCGTGGAGTTGTTCAAGATGCAATGTTAACATGTCTTCTTTGCTTATTAATCCAGCTATGTTTTGATGTAGAACATATATACTATTTGTCACGAAAAAACTGCTCGGTGTTATTCTCTCTAATATTCAGGGTATTGCAGTTTTGCTTTTCAGTTGTCAATTCTATGTCATTTATCAATTTCCTAAGGTCCTGGAGTATTTTATAAATTCCATTATTATTAATTTTGCCATTCCGTTTGTCGAACATGTCAAAATCGTATGTTAGGTTCAGGTTTGAATCCAGTATGTAGACGTATTGATGCGTTGAATTTTCTAAGCATAATAAGCTGTTAAAGGACTCTATTCTCCAGTTGAACATGTCGCTGAAGTCCGTACATTTGAATGTCGGGAGAAATAGTATGATATTCGTGTTTCCGAATTTTTGAAGAGTTTCTCGTAATACAAAAATCAGTTCAAAGTAGTTGTTGGTTGTTTGAAAATCTGTCTCGCCAATCATAATTATGCAGTAGTCATCTTTAGTTAGACGCTCAATTGATTTGTCAATTCCATTAAGTAGAAGATCTCTCAGACCAACTTGAGGGATTACTTTGTGTAATATAGAGAAGCCATCTAGAGTGTTCTCTGAAATGCTCAAAATACTGTTTCTATTGTTGCTGCTTATAATTTGTATGTGACCTTTATTTTTCTGTGTTTCATTGTGTTGGTTTTTCAGAGTTTTCGGGTAAACTTGTCTCGTCATTTTTGTAACATCTGTCTTTGATCTGGGTGGTTCGGGTGTAGCAGCATGTGATGTAGAAGCTGCGTCAATTTCGGAGACGTCTCCATCGCCATTTGGTTTGTTCAATTTATTAGTCTTGCTCGTTTTATTCTTTTTATCATTTGTAGCGTGTGAAGTTGAAGCTGCGTTCAATTTGGATATGGTTTTAGTAGACTTTGCTTTATTCGATTTTGTATTCTTAGGTGTCGTTTTGGGTGAGTCCAAGACTGTTTGATTCGCTCGTTTATTAATTATGGGACTACTTTTGAGGGTCGATGTTGCCTTTTTAAATATCGCATGTTTCTTCTCCATTTCTGATATTTTATCTTTTAGTGATCCATTTTCAAGTGACAAGTTGTTTATCTCCTCATTTGCTATGGTTAGGTCCAATTTAAGACTTTCTATTTGCTGTTTCAGTTTAATTATTTCTTCGTCTTCATCATCGGATAAAATTGGTAGACTGCTGGAGCTGCCATCTAACGACCCTTTGATTGTATTAGTATCTTCTTCTAGTTCCGACGTAGACTGTGTTCGTGGTTTTCTTGTAGTTATGTTCGAGATAAACGAAAATGAATTCATTTTTTCGGTGCAAGTTGAAAATTATAGTAGTTAAAAAAAAAAAAAGTTAAAAAAAGTGTCATGGGCGAGGATTGAACCTACGACGACGCGACACTGACTCGTCACGTATTGAAGCGGCCGTCTAACCGACTCGTCCACGCTGGTACTTGAACTCTTGTGCAGAATTCATCTATACATCAGGTCTTCAATGATGATGACTAATCAAATCGGAATGTTCTTTATCCAGTAGATTATTTTGTAACGGTTAGTAATAACTTATTCGGAGTAAATTTCGCCACAATTCAATAGAAACCACCAATTATTGTTTAGGGAATCACTTATTTGAACATTTACTCCTATTTTGAAGCACTTTACACACTATTATATTGTTTTGTTCTCGTTTTATAGTCTTGGATATTTTAATTAGAAATACGGGCTTAAATCTTAGTTTAAAAGTTTGCCTTTAATGTCACTGGTTATTTAACACTTATTGTACACTTTTCACTACAAATTATAATGTTATCATTGATTTAACTAATTAAAACTTATTTTATTCTTGTGAGTATAATTTTAGTACTGTCTCGCTCACACGCTCACCGTCAATTCTTGGACAGATGAAACCTTTTTTACAGATATTTTAACAGAGTTCAGAGTGACAGGTGAATCATTTTTTACGGATTTTTGAGGCATGTTAAAATTGACAGATGATTTAAATAATTTAAGAAAATATATAATTTTGTGTCCTTGTTGCCTAACTGCCATGAAGAAATAAGGAAATTTCACCTTAAAAAAAATTATCTGTCACTTTGACATGTGTCAAAAATCTGTATAAGAGTACAAATATACTAATGACAAAAAATAAAGCTTTTGTTTTTTATATTCCTTTATTTGTTGAAATAAATTGACTAAGACATGTAATCCTTTAACTTATTAGCAGGAACCTCACTCAAGAATTCTTTGACTTTGCCTGAAATAAACTTCACAGCAAACCTTACAGCGGGATCTCCGAATTGCAGGGCAAGCTTCTTCCAATTAGCATTTATTGATTTCACTAACGCATTGCCTGAAATATTGTACGAAAACTTTTGGTCTGAAGTACCAGAAAAAAAGAAAATGTTAGCCGCATTTTTCCAGAATGAAATTATTTCTTATAACCTAATTAAACAATAAATAGTTCAGAAATTGTCTGGAAAAAAATGCTATAACAGATAAGGTCACCAACTTTTAACTTCATTTTTAAAGTATTGTTTCTTATTTTTTGTATTTTGTGGGCAATAATGGTAACAAAAATATTAAAAAAGAGAAAAAAATTCTCAAGATATATTTCGGTTGCTAGTAGGGCCCGGCTTCAGTTGAGATGTATGTAGGGTAGGGCTAGCAGGGCTCGAAATATATCTTGAGCAGTTTTTGTTGCTATTTGTTATTTTTGTAACGTTTATAAAATACACAACAAAAGCTTTTTAAAAGAGCATATATTATTTATTAATGAGGTATTTTCTAACAGCTCATTTAAAAAAAAAAACTTTGTTCCCGATTTACTCGAAAGATGGCGCTAAACAGACATGGACTTGAGTGTTACCAATGATCAAGGCAGTTCTGATGAATGTTGTCAGCTTTAAATAATTTTGATTTCATTTGGATTTTAGGTAATTTTATTTATCCAAAATTATATTGTCTTGGTTTTCTTGCGTAACTTTTTTCGGACTTTGGACTTGAATGCTTTTTTCTGGTAACTTTTGCGTTACGTCTCCGAAGCTCGTCTTTCAGATCTGCCAAAGACCATGAACCATAATTCATTCTCGTTGTTGTTGAAGAACTCATGATGAAATTAAAGTCCGGAGTACAAGCAAGTAGAGGTCATACGCAATGGCAAACAAGGGTCCAAGGTACACGCGAAGGTCAGTCGAAGTAAAGAGTCACAGATGTCCAAAAGAATAGCCAGGGTTCTCGAAATATTCCCAAAAAACAGACAATAGCACATTCGCATAACCACAAGAGAAACGGAAAAAATGCAAATGATACATCAAACGATAAACATATGTACGATGAACTGGCTATCGATTCGATAAATGAAAATGTAACTCTTATTTCAATACATTAAGGGCAATCGTTTAAAAGTTATCAATTTTATCTGTCAAATAAATCTATTGTCACGTCATGTCTAATAACGCCATCTATGAAATAATTGGAACTATTTATTTTTATGAATGTCAGAAAATCCTTTATTAAAACGTGCACAATAAAGAGTATTTGTCTTATCAATCAGTCGTATGTAAGTCACCTTTTTGTCAAATACTGGGTGTAAATTAAGACGTAATTTGAAATGAAACCACATAGTCAACTTATGATACTGAACAATTTTACTTAAGAAACATACCTGCAGAAAGGAAAATAATGGATTTGTCCTTTAAAAATAAAAAGTAGGTTTTCAAAATTAGTTAGGAAGCATAAAAATAATTTTTCAATGTAAGTGCTCGTAAAGCCCTATTTTATGTGAGTCTAAACTTTTTAACCGAATTCAAAAAAGGAGGGGATTCTCAATTCGAATGTATTTTTTTCATTTTTTTTTTCTTTTATTTTTTTGTGTCTGTTACTCCATATTTCTGGGAAATCTTTACCGATTTGAAGATTTTTTTTCATTCGGTCGGGTTTGCTTTCATGTAGATAACTAGTTAAGTCGTGATTTGATCATGGACTTCAGAGATAGGCAGCAGAACTCCTCACCGGATGACAGCATTCACTCGATATTGAGGCAAATATCTCTCGCATATCTTAACCGATCTGAATTTATTTTTTTGTTTGGAAAAGTGTACTTCCAGGTAGGTTTATTTTAAGTTGGTCGTGATCTGATGATGGTATTCAGAGATGGGCAGTGGAATTCCTCAATGGATGACAGCAAATCACTCGATATTGCGGCAAACACATTGTACCAGGGTGCAGATTGCAGGATGTTACTTGAAAATTGACATTATAACCTGACCTTCGATCTTGGCCTCATCACCATACAACTCCTGAACGAATGACAGCACATAACTCTAAATTGGCGACAATCGCTTTGTGTAAGTGTGCTCATTGCAGGATATTACCTTAAAATTGTCATCATACCACAGGACTTTTGAATTTGAAACTCCTCAAATGAGGCAATCAGAGTGCTCACTGTAGTCTACCCATTTTTTACAATTTAACCCGTCAACACTAAAAAGCATGAAATAAATAAATTTGTAACAAAAAAATTACAAACGAATTCAAATATTAGAGCAACCACTCACTAAAAAGTTTAAAATATTATTTACGGACCGATGGTACCAAAATAAAGCTTGCCGACTTCTTTCTTCCTGAAACATAATGTTATCTAGAAGTCGGCACATTCCCTATAGTAAATAAAACAAAAACCAATAGTAGAGCGAAAAAAAAAATATCTTAGTCTACTTGTCTAATGAGGTAGAAAGTTAAAATTCTGAGCAAAACATCATCTACCTGTCTCATATAGTTTATCACTTTTTGCAGTCAAATTATCAACTAATAAACATTAAGTTATAAATATTCATGTCAGTATGTAAAAAGAAATGTCAAAATAATAAAAAAGAACAATATAACCATATCAGTCTATGTAAAAACAAACGATTTGAAAAACACAAATCAGGCAGAAAATAAACGAGCAGTAGTATTATGCCCAAGATCAATATTCTCATGACACCACGCGTCACTATCGTCCAAAATAGTCATTGATTTTATAATATGATTTTATCGTAAGTCCCTGCTTAATATGTAGTTTAAACTTATTTTCTGGAAAACTAAGGACCTCCTTTGGAAGTTTCTTGTAAAATCTTATACTATGTCCTACAAAAGAGGTGCCTACTTTTGCAAGTCAGATTTTTGGGAAAGCCAGTTTATGTTTTTTCCTAGTATCTATAGACCGATAAAGTACCGATGTTTTTTCTGATATATTTAATAACTTGGTAAATACATTCACAAGGATCTGTTAAAATATTAATTTCTTTGAATTTTTCTCTTAATGAATCCCGGTGCTTTATATTACAAATAGCCCGATTTGCTCTCTTCTGCAAAACAAAAACTGTGTTCATATCCGCAACTCTACCCCACAGCAACATACCATACGACATAATGCTGTGAAAATAACTAAATTACACTAATCTAGCAGTATCCTCATCAGTAATTTGTCTTGACGAGAGTCTATAGTAATGCCTAAAAACTTTGTTTTGTTGACTAACTATAGCTTGGATTCCTGCAAAAGTAGAGCTGTTCTTTGCATCCTTGACTATGTCTGCGGGACCCTTTCTGTTCCTCTGCTGGTATTTTGTGTTTCAAGGTGTCGGTTGATAATTTCACTAATACGTACATCCGGTAATTATATCGTAGATTGTTTGTAAACAGGTTATTGGTCTATATTTTGCGGGATTTTGGGTATCTAACTCTTTTGGTACCATGTAAGTGATTCCTTGGGTGATAAAATTGGGCATTGTATTTGGTGCCTCAAGAAATGAATGAATGTGAGCGTGCAAGAAAGGATGAGCTGTTGTAACTTTTTTATATCAAAAATTGTGTATGGTGTCAGAACCAGGTGCCCTCCAGTTTCGTTTTTTCTATAACTGCTGCAAATATGTACATCTAATGGGATGTAGACTTCTGACAACATACTGAAGTTCAAAATCACTCAGTAAGATTATCGTGCACCATGGGCCAAGCTTTTAATAAAATCTTGAAGACTGGGTTTGAATCCCGCTGGTCGAGCAAGAAACAAAGTGGTTTTAGGAATTAATATACTTAACATAGTCTTTATTAACTGCGTGCTGAACACTGTAAATGAGATAATGGAAGTCCTTAAAAAGCCTTGAATTTGATGTAAGTTCGGCGATGAAGCGAGTAGTCATGAGGGGAGAAAAAAAACCATTGGTGAAAAGAAGGTACAATGTTATTACTATTTGGCTTGCGTTTAAATGCCTACCAGAAATGAACATAATATATATATTACTTCAAATAAATTCAAGATAGCTGCCAAAACGGATAAATGCTCACTAATTGTGTTTCATAAAGTAACTTTCATTTTAGTAATCTTTGTATACTCAATGCTATACAAAACTTCGGAGGTCGCCTCACCCCGCTCCGATTCGCTCGGCTACCAATGTGTATTAACATGTCAACCTAACACGCTCCTCCTCGCTTTGCTCGTCGTCGCTACCTATCTTCTGACTTTGACTGACTTTGGGCTTTGACCTTTTTTGGTGAGCATTTATCCGTTTTGGTGAACAATTATCCGTTTGGTGAGCACTTCAATTGTACCTTAGTGACAGTTCACACACGGGAACACCTGTGAAACGCCTTCGAAATGTTTCTGCTAAGTTGTACTTACTCATCATCTTACTGCTCTTTATAAGATTTGTAGCATCGAAAGTGATAACACCTTGATACTCGTAATTTATTTTGAGGTCATCAAGTATCAGATAAGTTAAGCCGTTTTTGGTCTCAGTTCCAAATGCTGCGCTAGCCGAAATTTTGATGTCTTCTGCAATTTTATAAAACTTTTATTACCTACACAATTATATGGACAATCACCTTCTTACCCCTCGTAAGGTGCAAGCCACATAAAAAACTTAATTTACCTCTTCTATATGTTTTATACACCACGTCCCTCTCCTACATTTTGTATGAAAGAACATTGGACAGGCGTCGAGACGGCACGCCACGGTAGCGCCCCGAGCGCGCCGCGGCTGCACCGAAAGCGCACCGTCCACACTTTCGTCGTCAAAGGAAGACATCTTGTCAGATCAAAATCAAACACTTGAATACCACCGATACACACCGGTAGCGAGCCAGTGGCGCGCCGGTAGCGCGACGGTAGCACGCCGCGCCGCTTCTGTGTGGCTTGCACCTAAGGCTACATATAAAGTCAGATTGAGCACCTCATTTTGCATCAATCAGAACTGAACTCTACAACATTTCGTTTAGTTTAAAATAGCGCGCTCTCGGCTATGGATATTACGACCACTGTTGAGAATCGTACCACCATAGCTGCGGCTTCTCCCCCCCCCCCCCCGGCCTCAGACTTCAGCCTCGACGACAGACGCGAGGACCAGACAACCGTTATTGCGAACATCATCGGGTTACCGCCGCGCCGCCACACAGGCGCTTGTGCTAATTATTAAATTATGTTTTTGTAATCTATCGATAATTAAAGTCGAACTAAAGTAAAATCACATCTTGCTTCATTGAAGAGATTATCCCAAACATATTTTGGGCCTACGACCCGAACATCGCCTATGGATTGCATCATTATTTATTTGAACAACAGAAATCATTACGAATACAAGGAATAACAAGTGAACAAGGTGAACTACAGGCAAGTGGTGTTGAGTGAATTCCTCCAGAATATCAGTTCTATAGGGTTGAAATCTTTAGTTACCCCTTATTTTCTAAAAATACAAGTGCTATCCTAAAATATTCCATTCTAGTCGAGTTAACTACGCAGTGAAATTTTAGAGTAAACAAGTAAGCGACTGTGCGTATAAACCTACATATTGTTACTTTCTCACAATTAATTCACGTAACTACGGTTTTTATCTAATTTCATACGGTTTATCATTAAAATAGTAGAATCATTAACAACTTGCAACTTTTGTTGATACCTATTTCATCAATTTATCGTGATTTATATGATTTATTTTGCTTGTTTCTTCAGCTCGCTCAGTGCGAATTGAGAAAAACTAGTAGCAAAATTTATTAATTAATTGAACTAAACATACAAATATCTGCATAATTATACTTCACGTGAAATAGTTTTATTAAAAACATACTCGCAACTTTTACTTTACTGAAGAGTTTTTCGGACGAGTGAAATAAAAGTAGTAAATTAACAAAATAAAACTATTTACGATTTATTAAATACTAGTTAATGTCAAAATAATACAATTAAAATAACTCATTATTTTCAATTTAGCTACATTATTAATTGATTTTTACAAGAGAAATAATAAAAATTTACCTAATTAATTTAATTGAAACATTTATTTTGATTCCTATTGTTTGCTAAACAAACAATACGGGATTGAATCCTAATTTACTTAATTTATTTTCGTTAATAACGTAGGTTACAGTGTTGTCGTTATATGGCCATAACGCTCTTAAGATTAAAGTTTTTGTTAATTTTTAATTTTTTTTGAAATTGTGTTTAAAGTAAAAGATGGCTAATATAACAGAGTTAAATGTAAAAAGAGGTACCTTTAAGGGTTCGCTTACACGTTTTGAGAAATATTTGGAAACATTAAAACACATTTCAAGTTGTACTCATGCTCAAGCAATCGAGTTAAAGTTGCGTTTGTCGAAGATAGATTCGCTTTTTGCTCAGTTTGATGAAGTCCAAAGCAAAATAGAATTGCTTTCAAGCGATGAGGATCAAAATTTACAAAGATCGGAATTTGAAAATCAGCTGTTTGCCGCAATGGCTCAAGGAAAAGATATTTACAATTCAATAAAAAGTCAAATTAATATTAAAGCAAACTCATCAGTTGCTTCAGAATCCTCCTCGTCTGCAAATGATAACGACAATGATACGGTGAAACATTCGAGCAAAAAAACACGCGGTTCAAAGCTACCTACCATTCATGTACCAAAGTATAGTGGGGAATATGGGACCTGGTTGGAGTTCCGCGATACATACATATCTCTGATTCACAGTGATTCGTCGATAAGCACTATTCAAAAGTTTCATTATCTCAGGGATAATCTGTTTGGCGTCCCGGCTGAGATTATAAGAGCGTATGAGTTTTGTGCTGCAAATTACTCGGCAGCGTGGAACAGTTTATGCGAACGTTTTGATAATTCACGACTTTTGATACAAACCCATGTTAGGGCTCTTTTTGAAGAAGAACCAATCAAAGAGGAATCGTCTGAGTCACTGCGTAGAATTTATGACTCTATAATAAAAATTTGCGTTCTTTACAGACTCTAGGCGAATCTACTGATGGTTGGGACACATTAATAATATATATAATTGTGTCAAAATTCGATGACCGTACCTTGCGGGAATGGGAAGAAGAGAAAGAGAGACATGAGAATGGCACAATAACATTAGCAACATTAAAAAACTTTATAAAAAAAGGGCTGATTTTTTGGAGACGATGGAACTTAGTAGTTCGAACACACACACTCTTACAAACAAAACCGAAACGCGGTCAAAAAGAAATGAATCGCATCGTAATGTTAAGGGGCTAGCCACCACTACCCAACTAGTAGGTGCTCGTACGTATAGCTGTTTACTCTGTAAGAAAGACCATCCACTATATAGATGCGAACAATTTCAACAGATCAGCTTAGACGATCGAGACCAATGTGTTAAAAACTTGAGGTTGTGAAACAACTGCCTGCGACCAGCCCCCTGATACTGTATCGTAAACTCAGTTGCCAAACCAAGTGGCTATCGTCTAAGACATACATATCCGCTTATCTAAGGATAAGTTCGCACTTGAAATGACTTCACAATTCGTAAATAGTTCAATACCCATTCAAGGTTATTTTGGAATTTCATTTTTTATCTGTTTTTGGTGAATAGCAACTATAGCTAGCAACCGACAGTGAGTTACATAATAGCCCCGCAGGTCACATCGCTCAATATTGTAGGCTAGGACCTTACAGAATTTGTAAATATAAACATAATGGTTTACTACATAGGGAGCAAACACCAATTCAGACTGAACCACTTACAACCACCGCCCTGTCGGTTAGCAAGCAGTGTGGTCAGGTTCTTCTTGCGACAGCCAAGGTGCAGATTTTAGACGTTAACAACAGACCTCATGAAGTTAAAGCAATTTTAGATTGTGGTAGTCAAGCGTCATTTTTGACAGCGTCTCACCTTTCTTTATTGGGTTTAAAATCTAAGGAGACCAACTTTTCTGTCGCAGGAATCAACAATTCAGTCTCGTCGGTCAATCAACGATGCAATGCAATTATACAGTCCACTAACAACAAATTTAAAGTCAATATTTCATTATTGGTGTTGCCAAGCATAACTCATTCTACAAATGAAGTCTTTAATGCAGGAACACTTAACATACCTTCATACATACAGTTGGCAGACCCTGAATTCTTTAGTCCGTCAAGCATAGATTTGCTACTTGGCGCAGACATATTCTGGGACCTTATCTGCAATAATCAATTACGGCTAGGCAAAAACTGTCCAGTTTTACAAGAAACGGTGTTCGGCTATATTGTATCCGGACCCACTGGCGTTCCTAGCAATGCCAAAAACATAAATTGCAACTTTTCTAAGTTCGACGACATTCAAGATCAGCTATCGAAGTTCTGGACTTTAGAAGAAATACCAGACTCGACTGATTTGAAACAAATATATTCTGAAGAAGAAAGGTCATGCGAGCATAATTTCATCACAAACTTTACGCGTAAGGAAGACGGAAGGTTTTCTGTCGCTATCCCTTTAAAACGGAAAGAGACAGAGCTAGGAGAATCTTTCAGTCGTGCCAAACAATGCTTCTTGTCATTAGAAAGAAGATTACAAAACCAACCCCAACTTAGGGCTATGTACACTGATTTCATGGTTGAGTACGAAAATCTTGGCCACATGACTAAGAGTGACATAGACAACCCTTCTGTAAATTCATACTTTATGCCTCATCATGGAGTGCTGCGCAAACAGAGCAGCACTAGTGAACTCCGCGCGGTCTTTAATGCTAGCGTGACGAGTAGTTCCGGGATATCATACAATCACCTTCAGATGGTAGGCCCGACGATACAAAGCGATCTTTTTTCGATTCTTCTGCGATTCAGGCAGCATCGTTTCGTCATGGCAGGGGATATTGAAAAGATGTATCGCCAAGTTCTCGTGCATGAAGAGCGGCGACATCTGCAGCAAATAATCTGGCGTAATGATCCGTCTAAGCCGTTGAAGTCATATATGCTGAACACCGTTACCTACGGAACTGCTTCTGCTCCTTTTCTGGCAGTTCGTTGCCTTAAGCAGTTAGCCGATGAATGTAACGATCTGAAAATTCTTAAAATCATTACGGAAGACTTCTACGTAGACGATCTTCTTACGGGTCATGACACAGCTGAAGGTTTGATGCAGATCCGTGCAGCTGTCATACAAGTTCTGTCCTCTGGTTGCTTCAATTTGCGAAAGTTCAGATCAAATTTACCAATTGCCAATGACAAAGTAGAATCGAACATTGATACTACACCTACCGTTGACTTAAGTGAACACGATCAGTCTAGTACATTAGGTCTCAAGTAGTCACCTTCGGTAGACGAATTACACTGTGTTATTAAATCTGAAAAGAGTGACACCAAAGTCACAAAACGAGAAATTTTATCAACAATTTCTCAGGTCTTTGACCCTTTAGGTCTTCTGAGTATTTTTATTATATCTGGCAAGATCATTCTTCAGAAACTCTGGCTTCACAAGCTACAATGGAATGATGCAGTGCCTCAAGATGTCGTTAAATCTTGGTCAAACTTCATGTCTGAGTTACAGCGCCTTAATGCTATTCGCATTCCCAGATATGTTGCATGTGATGGTCCAGTCGACATACAATTCCATGCCTTCAGTGATGCCTCCAAAGATGCCTATGGAGCTTGTGTCTTTGCAAGATCTGTTGATGGCAGCGGACAAGTCAAAGTTCATTTAATTTGCTCAAAAACTCGAGTTGCGCCGATTAAAACAGTAACTATTCCGTGTCTTGAGCTATGTGGTGCTACGGTCGCTGCGAAGCTACTTAAGAAGTTACTTGAAGGAACTCGACTGCACGTTATGCACTGTTTCCTTTGGTCGGATTCATCTGTGGTTCTCAGCTGGCTGAAAACGCACCCAAATAAGTTAAAGCCATTTGTTAAGAACAGAGTCTCAGATATTCTTGAACTGACTAAACATTATACATGGCGACATATTCCTACTGCGTACAATCCCGTGGATTTATTAAGTAGGGGTATCAGTTGCACACAAACTGAGAAGTTAGAGCTATGGTGGAACGGTCCAAGATTTTTATTAGAGCCTGAAAATATGTGGCCTAATAAAACTTTTGAGGAAGCCCAAGTTGTTGCTTGCGTTGCTTCTTCTGGTCAAACTCCTGTATTTAACTTCGATCGTTTTTCGAAACTGGCTAATTTGAAACGTGTGATGATGTATGTCTCAAGATTTATATCAAATTGCAAAATTCATCAGTATTGCAGAAATTTGGGACCTTTCACGCAAATAGAACACGAGAATTCATTAAATGCATTATCCCGTCAAGTCACAGTCGTGACGATCGTCACGCCTACATATTTTTCCGCCGGCTCATACTCGTGACGATCGTCACGCCTCGCCCACATACACTTGAAACCGTTTTTACCGGCTTATAAGCAACTCTGATATTTAACATAAGTGTGTCGTCGCATTGCTTTGAAACCGACCTACATTTGAATGGCATATGGCAACTTTCGTGGAGAAAAAAAAATAAAATAAAAAGTAAACAAAACGGCTCATTTTTTCTTGCGCTTTCTGTGCTGTGGCGTGAAGAGGCTTCGAAAGAAATTTTTCAAAATATTGTGTTTTTGTGGTTATTTCTCCGAGAAAATGTAAGTATTTTATGAATTACTAATGTTTCATCGTTATTATACCATATCAAGTGAATTCTTAGCGAAATTTAAATTATGCAGACATTTTTACTAAATTTCAACTACTAACTGCTTTTTTATACATTCCTTGCAGTTTATTTGGATAAACCTTTAGCTTGCCCAAAAGATAATTTTATTAGCATGATAAATATCTTTACCAAACTGGATTTGGATGTTTACTTCAAGAGATATCGGAGTTTTAGTAAAACTCGGTACGCGCTTCCGCCATGCTGCTGATGTGCCGATAATTTTGCGGACGGGTGGGTAAAATGGTCTTTTATTGTACAGGTTAAACTTGCTCAGAAGGAGTCGTTTGAAGAACTCGATACACTAACGAATGGTAAACAACTCTCAAACAAAAATCGATTAATGTCTTTAAGTCCATTCATCGATGCTAATGGCCTTATGAGAGTTGGAGGTCGTATTAGGAACGGGGACTTTAGTTTTCAAAAGAAACACCCCATTCTGATTTCGGCTAAACATAAAAGTTGTTCTTTGAATACGAACATACGCGTCTGTTACATGCCGGACCACAATTGCTTTTATCCTCCGTTAGGGAACAATTGTGGCCACTAGGTGGTCGAAATTTAGCCAAAAAAGTTGTACACACGTGTCTTCGTTGCTTTCGTTACAAAGCACAACCGGTCCAACCAATCATGGGTAATCTACCAGAACATCGTCTTACACCGGGATACCCATTTGAAACAACAGGAATTGACTACGCAGGTCCTATAGTAGCCTTAAACAAGAGAGGTCGTGGTAGTAAGACAGAAAAGGTATACATCGTTATATTCGTTTGTTTCACCACAAAAGCCATCCATCTCGAACTTGTAAGCGACCTCACTAAGGAATCTTTTATTTCAACATTACGACGCTTTATAGCACGACGTTCCAAGCCAAAATTAATCTGTACTGATAACGGAACTCAATTTGTCGGTGGGCGAAATGAATTAAACAAGTTTTTAAAGTCTAACAATCACTCTTTATCAAACGATACGTCAGAAGAAGGTATCGACTTCAAATTCATACCGGCCTATGCTGTTCACATGGGTGGTTTATGGGAAGCCGGCGTTAAATCCGTCAAAAAGCATCTTTTAGGGTGTTAGGAAATGCCCATCTAGTGTTTCAAGATCTTTATATTGTCCTCGTACAGATTCAGGCAGTCTTAAATTCGCGACCCCTGACACCTCTATCTACTGACCCACATGACTTGACGTCTTTAACCCCAGGACATTTTTTGGTGGGACGACCTCTTACCGCTTTGCCAACACCTACGCTTGTCAGCGATAATCCTAACCGGCTGACACAATTTGCAAGACTAGAGCAGCTACGGCAGCACTTTTGGTCAAGATGGCACAAAGAATACGTCGCTGAATTACAACAACGGACAAAATGGCGCACTTCAAAGGGAAGCCTTCCAGAGGGAACATTAGTCAAAGAAGACTCACTGCCGCCTATGAGGTGGTCTCTCAGGAGAATCATTAAAACATATCCAGGATCTGATGGGATAAGCAGGGTTGCTGATGTGCGCACCGCCAAAGGAGTTACTCGACGAGCCTTTAACAAGATTTGTTAAATCAATGCAATCATAAATGAACAAAATATATGGGTATTTTTACTAAAAATGCAATAATTATTTAAATATATAACAAAAATAAATTTTCATTAAAAAACTTTAATATATAAATTCTTATATAATTAAAATTATAAAAAAAATCCCATTAATAAAGGTTACCAATGAGTGATCAAGAGTTGAAAGACAAGCCTTTCAACGCCGCGGGGCATGTTGAGAATCGTACCACCATAGCTGCGGCTTCTCCCCCCCCCCCCGGCCTCAGACTTCAGCTTCGACGACAGACGCGAGGACCAGACAACCGTTATTGCGAACATCATCGGGTTACCGCCGCGCCGCCACACAGGCGCTTGTGCTAATTATTAAATTATGTTTTTGTAATCTATCGATAATTAAAGTCGAACTAAAGTAAAATCACATCTTGCTTCATTGAAGAGATTATCCCAAACAACCACCAAGAAACCCGCGCCCACCAAAACCTGCGTTCTTACGGTTCCGTATTCCGACAAGGAACCCTTATAGTTCACTATGTCCGTATGTCCGTCTGTCGACTGTCCGCTGCTTAGCTCAGAGACTATTAGTAATAGAAAGCTGTAATTTGATATGGGTATACAGATTAATTACGCCAACAAAACGGCAAAAAAATCTCGTCATAAATTTTTTTTTGGTGTATATCCCATACTCGTAAATTGGGGATGATTTTTTTTTCTCATTTATCCCATAGTGTGGGGTATCGTTGGATAGGTCGTTCAAAAACATGAGGGGTGTGTGAACACTATTTTTCGATTTAGGAATCCGTTGGTGAATTATTAAGATTTAAAGTGCTAAGTTAAAAGAAAAACTATCACAGCTCAGTAGACTTTACAGCGTTACGAGTACAGGTCGCGCCAAACTTTTAGTCCCCTATAAATACGGCAATGTATGTGCCGTTATTCTAAATTTATGGGACTAGAAGTTTGGCTCGATCTGTATTACTAGACCAACTTATAAAATGTACCGGGCAACTACAGAACTCTACACAGCGCGTGGCCCGACACGCACTTGGCTGGTTTTTAATTGAATAACTCTGCGCCTAGATGATTTTTTTAAATATTCTAAGACGAACTGACGATGTCATTTGGTAACATACGAGTATTTTTAATACAAATTTCATGGCCGTATGATTTAAGGAAGGCCCGTTTACACTCCTTAAACATAAAATTTAGAGGTAATCGCAATTTTTTTCTATGCATTTTTTAGGGTTCCTTGGTCCGACAAGGAACCCTTATAGTTTCGCCATGTCCGTCTCTCCGTCCGTCTGTAGTTTGGATAATTAAAGATCAATCAAATAAAAATCGATTTGATAGCCCTTTCTCGATACTAAAAAAAACGATTATTTTCGTTAGGGTACATCACTGTAACTGTCAACTTTGAACTGCCACCCATATCATGATATCTCGGACAGCATATAGTTCCTTGGGGATGATTTTCCAGAAACGATTTAACATAATTATTATCATTCTTTACCTTTAGTGAAAAGGCTTGATACCAATTTACATGATGGTAACTGCAAAAATAACAATGTTCTAATACAAACTTTCATCCCCGAATTTTCCACATTAGGGGTTGAATAAAAAAAAAGTGCGACGTTATTCCTTGTTTTCATTATTGGCAAATTTCAGCTTTCTAGGTGCAAGGGCTGGGCGTTGATAAATCAGTCACTGATTGAGTGTGTGAGCCAGGACTTTTCTATATATACACGGTCAGTGCTGCGTAGTGACGTCAACTTTCATCGCAAATCAACACATTCCTTTTCGGCGGCGTCCAACCTTGCTCGATTTTCGTCCACGTTAGACCTCAACAACACTATGTCCTTCAAGAGTCTGGTCACATCAATTTGGTCGAATGTAACTCGCGGAAGGCGGTTGAGGTCCTTCGCCACAAATTATGGTACGTCATCCGGATAGCACATCGTCAGCTTTGCATAATGACGTCAACTCTCGTCACAAATCAACACAGATCTTTTTGGCGGCTTCCAGCTTCGCTCGATTTTCGTCCAAATTATACCTCAACAACACTATTCAGGAGCCTGTTTACATCGACAAGGCGGTTGAGGTCCTTTGCTACGAAATCTGGGATGTCATCCGGATCAGTCCCCTTAAAGACGCGGAAAATGTCTTGTAGCACCTCTTTAGCGGCACTGATGGCGGCCTCCGTGAAGCTGGAGGTGCAGATCTGCTCAACGCTGAGTTCATTTAGCACGGCCAGCCTGTTCTGCCCAAAGGCAAGCAGTTCGTTTACCATGATAGTGTCGGCACGTTTACCGGTGGTAGCCGAGCGAGAATGAAGGTTGTAATTAGGTAAGTAAAGTAATATGTAAACGGTGCTTATTTCGAAACTATTTCGAGATATTAGGTTTTTACACCTTATCAATGCCAACATGATGACAATAAATTAGACAGTTGACAATATATTCAGGGTTGCCGGTATGGGTACATTTACCGAATTTCGCGTAACTTTGGGTATTTTTGTGAAAATCGTATACAAAAAATGCACTTAATTTTTTCCGATATTTTCCGTAAGTAAATGGAAAAATGCACAAATAAATTAATCAAATTCATAAAATCAAATTAATATTTATTTCTAGCCGAGCATTTTGATAAATCAGAAAATAAAAACTCTACTTGAAATATATTGTACTTACGAGTAAGTAGAATGACAAATGTTTTGTGAATAAATTATTTGGTCTTGTATTTTTCGACAAAATATTTGTATTTTTCCTTAAAACTTAACCTGCGTGAGCGTTGAAAACAAACGGGAACAAATAAATAAAATATAAATAAATTATTTCCTTTGTTAATCTGGAATATCCAGTGCGGGCGTGCGGGCGACTACATACTTTATACACTGACATGTCAGTATGAAATGGCCCGCACTCCCGCCTGTCGCGAAATATACAGCGCCACGAGCTTGTCTGACCCTATAAGCCAAACTAAAATGACCTCTATATTCAAGAAGCGACAGTCCTCGTCACCGGGTCAGATAAGTTTGCTGCACTATACATCGTCATGACATGAATCCTCGAGATGATGTTTCTGAGTATGGACTGCGAAAGGCAAAGACGCAGACCAGATACAACATTTCCGTATGGAAACTGAACCCGCGCCCTCTGGATTAGTGTCTTATTGTAGGTTGGAGTCAGTATATACTAACGAATTAAGAATTCCCGTTAATTAATTCATATTAATATATGTGATTAAAATGCTAAAAGAAATTGTATGTAATATTTTAATAGTTTCTTTTTAAAAAGAAATAATACAAATCGGAATATTTCTGATTCGGTTTCGGGCCTTTTCGTGTTTGACTGCTGGTAACATTAAATCTGTTATAATGAAAATGATAATAATCATAGTCTTAGCTCGTTGGGTCGTTATACCATTATTCAAATGCTACAGGGACGTATTGAGGGAAAATTTCGCATGGAAATTCAGAATTCGAGATTTGGCTGTCCATGAAAAAATTTTCCTCAGTTCTGACTTTTGGCCGGAAGGGATAGTTTTCCGTTGCTACAGGGAGGCGCCAATGAAAAGGAACACCCCTAAAATATAGACTAGCAAGTTTTTAAATATTACATAGTTACCATTATTTTAATACTATGAGCCCATTACATTACTAATTGTAAAATAGTTTCCTGGTAATTATTTGGTCTGAACCTGGTAGTAGACGATATTATTATTATTATGTAGGTACACTTTTCAGTCACAGGCCCGTAGGGTCACAGTCATTCGAAAGGCATTTGGGCCGAGGCCAACATTGAAGAGGCCTCTCCCCCAATGTACCATTGAGATACACTGACGGACAGTCAATATTGCCAAAAAGAAAGCAACTTGGAGTGGACTATGAGGATGGGATGATAAACAGGGCTATGGAGTGAGATAACGGACCATCTGCCTCAAAAATCTCTCACAAATTTAGGTCTGGCAGACGGTGACTCGCTGCCAGCTAGATGGACCCACCAAGCAGACACCGGATGGCGACAAGCAGGCAACATCGGTGCGGACGGCTAAAGGGTGTAGAGAGGTGTGCACCGGTTTCACCATCGCGAGTCACGAGTAGCGCGACCCGGAGCGGGTTTCCCCGTTATTACGCCGATTGACCACATCCACCCTTTCGAGCATATAGCTCTAACGCTCCACTCTGGACGACCAATGAAAGCAAGCCAAAGGCGGGGACGAGATGTTGTTGTCCCCTGGATACCTTGGGTCCGTTGTGTGGTGTCGCTACTCACCAACAGCTCGCCACGAGCTGCCCTGCGGATCAAGCTGCCTTACTTCCTTGCACCACTTCTGAGTACTCATATTTACTGGGTCGATTCAAAAATAGTGTTAATCTTAATCTTCTTAATAATCCTTATCGTATCCTTCTTGCTCAGATTTAGTTAATACATAAATATCGAATCAAAATAATGTAAATTTTGGCTGTTGTTGTTGATGCAGTCAAACTTCAAACGTCAAACCCTCGTCAAACTAGAACCAGTAGACAAAGACTTTGTTCTTTTTTTAATCTTTTTAATAGTCAGATATAAGGCAAAGGTATCAATCTCTTTATTCTCTATGAATAAAGAGGTTGATTTAGCTTACTTCATGACGTCACAACGACAAAACTTTGGAAAATTATAAAAAATTAACTACTACTTGAAATATAATATGATAATACATATACATTTTTTGCTTTTTTTAGCCAGATATTCATAAAAAATATAAAACCAGTGTACTTTACATACCCAATTTACTCGTGTCAGCTTCTGTACGGCCGTGGTTAGGAGGCGACCGACCGCGTTGAAGTACAGATAGCAACTGGTTGCGACGCTACCGATAAATTTAATGACTAATTTTGCATTTTGAAAACTATTGTCGCCGTAACCATTTTTTTTTCGATCTCGCTATGTTGGGATTAGATACGGAAAATCACCATAATGGTCACTTAAGTAGATAGACAAGAAAAAACTATAGCTAGGTGTCAAAACATCCATCCATCCATCCTGTTTCGTCCACTGCTGGACATAGGCCTTTCCAGGATTTCGCCACTCTTGGCGGTCCTCCTGGAAGAAATGCCCATACTCACATACTCACGCTGGGCAGGCGGGTTGGTGAGCGCGGTGCTTAAACCCTTGCACAAGTGATGCCGCTGCCCGTCACCAGTCTGTTTTATTTAAGGCCAGGCAATTGGGGATGGATATACCGCCATCCATCGGTCCCAGGCGATGGTGGGCCGCCTGGTTTTGCCTGAGAGCTGTTCTCTTACTCTCCCCCGAATAACTTCGGGAGGATTTGCGAGTAAGAAGGTGGTACCTCCACAGTCGAGCCCGGCATCAGCTCTACCACCTATTACAAAACATATTAAGCAATAAATAAAAGTGTTGAACTTACTGATTTTAATGGTGACATGACCATCACCGTCAATGGTGAAGGTAAGCACCTTTCCTTTAGACTGGTAGTCTCCATCGACCACAAGGCTACATAGCACGTCAACATTAGCCCTATTTTGTACCACACTGTCAAGAATTAAAAAGTAACAGATATAGAATAGTAGCATCTATAACACAGCACCACTAAAAAAATATTTTTGTTGTTTGAATTTTTTATTATATTCTTGTAACAGTTTGTATGCTGAACCAGAATTAGAGCAAAGATTTTATTTATTAGCTCGCAATATTTACATAAAACAGACTGAAGTTTGAAAAATTTAGTGTTTTTACGGCTTTGATTTATCTTTAGTTTTCAATAATAACTCTCCTCAAAACGTAGGGGGTTGAAATATAGCACAAATTTTATTGTAATTTTCATTTATTTCACTAAAAAACACAATTTACTATTTATTTATTTATTTACTGTTTTTTTTATATATTTACTAACTTGTAGTAAGATAAAAAGATTCCGAAAACCAAGCGCAGTTTTTAAATTAGGAGTACAAAACAATCACACCCGATTTTTATAGAAAAAGTTAGAATGATAGAATTATACAAAGTGGACTCTTACAAAATTATTGTTTATTAAAAAAAAAAAGGATCAATCACAAATTCTGTTATTTTCGCAATTATACATTATGACTAAATGCTTGTGATACTAAAAAAAATAATCAATAAAATAAATGGTAGGTGATAAGTGCAAAATTACTTCAGAAGTATTATATGTAAAAACGTAAAATTTCAATATTAAAAGTTGATTTCACCAAAATAGAGAAAAAAAATCTGAGTTCAAGTTCGGATTCAGCACATAATTTTGTATGGGAATGATAAAACACAAAAACCATGTTGTCCTGGGTAATTTATTGATTACAGTAAGTACCTGGATGACAGAGATCCGCCCATTCAAAATGCTTAACGTACGTACGTAACAAAAATAAGAAAAAAAGTATGTACAAATCCTTGGCGGCATATATAGGAAACAAAAAGAAGCTCCGGCGTGGCTCAAATTAACTCTAACATTCCAGGTAGACGCCCTTCTAACTGAACTGCTGACGTGCTTAACGAATGATTTTAAATTTTGATAAAAATAAAGTAGGCAATGTTTTATAAAATAATATACATAACTCGGAGGGGACGACTTTTTTCTAGAACCCTATTGCAAATATATTATGCAGATACTTTTTGTTAAATAATTAGTATTAGATATAGCTAAGTATGTAGATTAGATCGATGAAGATAAAACAACTTTTCCAAAGGAAGATATACTGCAAAAATTTCAAGCGCAAAAATCACATGTGTGATTTCTGTACTTTTATCGTTCCACTATTAATGCTAATAAAATCGCTATAGATTTTCTTGTCATTCAATGACGCTCTAAATAACGCTTTTATTGGAAGTATACTGTGCCAGTACGCATCCATACTGTACTAGTGCAGTATACTTTCAAGAGCGAAAATAAAATATATGTCTTGAAGGTATACTCGATTTATTGTAATTTCATTTTTTGTGTATAATTTATTTAGATTTTATATTTAATTGAATTCATTGTACAGTGGAGCCCACATCAAGCTATACACATTGAATAAAAGCTAACCTCTCATTGTACGGGAAGCCTATACAATGAGAGGTCAGCTTATACTTAAAGTGTTAAGCTTGATGTGTGCTCCACTGTACATAGATACATAGGTAACACTAAAAGTTTCCGGAACTGGCCACTTACATAAACAATATTTAAAAATTTATTGGAACATTTGAAAATAGAACTCTTTGGCTGTAGAATGCAGTTTGTTTCATCTGACTGTCTTTTGTTTTTACATTGTGACTTTATTCTGTTCCCAAAAATTAAGAACCAATTACGCGGTCAACGATTTTCATCACCAGAAGAGGCTGTCGAGGAGTATGAAAAACACGTTTCAGAGGTCACCACAGGGGAGTGGCACAAAAGTTTTCAAAACTGGTTTGTTCGAATGAAAAAGTGCATAGACGCCAAGGGAGATTATTTTAAAAAACAATAAATTAATTTTGTACCTTTAATAGTATTTTTTCATATTCATTCCGGAAACTTATAGTGCGTCCCACGTATTTTAAAAAAATACTAGTACACACAAATACTAGCCTATTATCATGACATGAATATAGTGTAAAAGGTGAATCTCTATTGAATTTAGAACGTGACCTAAAATATTAGTTAATTTTTGGAATTAGTTTTCCATCTGTGTAATAAATCTGTGTCCCAACATTACTGGACTAGTTTCTTAAAAAAGTAGCTCCAAAACTTGAACCGATAGAAGAGCTTGGTGCCAGTGGTTGTTGGGAATTTAAAATATTTGGCATTTCTTCATTTATTGCAAGTGATTCTCAGTGCAAAAGGTCATTCATATTTTGATTATACTCGGCATATATTTTGTCATTTGAAGCTAATTTTGCACGTGAAATTATATCTTCTTAAGACAGTTCTGGAGATGTTTTTAAAATTATTCCGTATTTCATTTCGGTAGCGCAATACTTACAGAATGCTCCAACTTGACCGCTGACACAATCACAGAATCAATATTGACCGTGTACATTTATTTTTAAGTCGACTCTACTAGAAATTCAATTTTCGTAAGCTCGAATTATTTGGTTCAGTCTTTGGACATTTTGTAAATTTTTAATATCCTGAGATATTTGTTTGACGATAATTTGCAATTTTCATCAGTCGTCCATACTGATATTTTTCGAATATATTTGCGTATTATATTTATATATAAACTAGCTTTTGCCCGCGGCTACGCCCACGTCAAAGAGATTTTCGTGGAAATAAGGAAAACAAAAGAATATGATTTTTTGAACGACGATATGCAACGGTCACCATGTTTTACGAAAGTGCTAATAAATACCAATCAAATAAGCCCATACTCAAAGGATCTGCTGTTGTCCGTTGAGGAGATCCCGTACCCACCTTCCAGTCCCACCAGCAGACCCTGGTCACCATGTTTTACCAAAGTGCTAATAAAGACCAATCAAATAAGCCCAAACTCGAAGGGTCTGTTGCTTTCCGTTGAGGAGATCCCGTACCCACCTTCCAGTCCCATCAGCAGACCCTGGTCACCATGTTTTACCAAAGTGCTAATAAAGACCAATCAAATAAGCCCAAACTTGAAGGGTCTGCTGTTGTCCGTTGAGGACAGACCTTGGTCACCATGATTTACCAAAGTGCTAATAAATACCAACAAAATAAGCCTTAACTCGAAGTATCTACTGTTGTCCGTTGAGGAGATCCCGTGCCCACCTTCCAGTCCCATCAAAAGACCATGGTCACCATGTTTTACCAAAGTGTTAATGAAGATCAATATTGAATAAGCCCAAACTCGAAGGGTCTGCTGTAATCCGTTGAGGAGATCCCATAATCAACCTTCCAGTCCCATCAGCAGACCCCGGTCACCATGCTTTACCAAAGTGCTAATAAATACCAACTAAATAAGCTTAAACTTGAAAGGTCTGTTATTGTCCGTTGAGGAGATCCCGTACCCACCTTCCAGTCCCAGCATCAGACCCTGGTCACCATGTTTTGCCAAATTGCTAATAAATACCAATCAAATAAGTCCAAACTCGAAGGGTCTGCTGTTATCCGTTGAGGAGATCCCATAATCAACCTTCCAGTCCCATCAGCAGACCCTGGTCACCATGTTTTACCAAAGTGATAATAAATACCAACTAAATAAGCCTAGACTTGAAAGGTCTGCTATTGTCCGTTGAGGAGATCCCGTACCCACCTTCCAGTCCCAGCATCAGACCCTGGTCACCATCTTTTGCCAAATTGCTAATAAATACCAATCAAATAAGTCCAAACTCGAAGGGTCTGCTGTTGTCCGTTGAGGAGATCCCGTACCCACCTCACAGTCCCGTCATTATACTATACTGGTCACCATGTTCTACAAAAATACTCATCAATACCGATCAAATAAACTTAAACTTGAGAGGTCTCCTAAAAAAAAACATTTACCAGTGGATGATTGAAACTCCGACGATGAGACTACATACATACGACTACGCAAGGCATACATACCACATGATTAACTAAAAATCTTATTGAGTGCTTAAAGAATTTTTAAAGTCAGTTCAGTAGTTTTAGATATTACCCATTATATGCAAACAAACATACAAACAAATCTTTCTTGTGTATATAATAGTGTAGACAAACTTTAACGTGAGTTGATTTCAACCAAACTGCGTCAAATCCGATATTTTGAAACATGCAGCGCCATCTAGTGTATTAAAATAAAAAACATTTAAACGCCAGCTTACTGAGCCGTTATCCAGTAGCATTAGCATGAAAACATGACGGTTACATTTAGTTTGAACGTTGCGGTTTTGTATGAAATCTGATAACCGCCCCTAGCGGTTAGAAGCGGAACTTATCAGAATTCCATACAAAACCGCGTTACGTTCAAACTAAACGTAACTGTAATGTTTTCATGCTAAGGCTACTGGATAGCTTCACAAAGATTCTATTTTCGTTATTGGTCTTTGGTCAGTTAAGAAATATTATTTCATCTTTAATATTTTTGTTACAAAAGGAAATATTTTTTCTGGAAAAAAAATTAAAATAAAAAAAAATAAAAAGTGAAAAAAAAATTAGCAGTCGGGGTTTGAACCCGCGACGATCGACTTCGCTACGGCGGCGGCAAACCTTCCATATGTCTCACTAAAATTCTCACTGCGCTGCCCCCTTTTGTCATAGCGTGACAATAAAGAGCCTTAAACCTTCCCGAAGAAATGCTTTATCTTTCAGTGAAAACTGCATCAAAATCCATTGAGTGGTTCTCAAGTTATAAGCGAACGAACAGACAGACAGACAGACAGACGTTGTATTTTATATGTATAGAGAAGAAGAAGAGAAGATAACTTGTCTATTTCCGTCATGTATTTTAGTGTTTCAGTGCAAATGTTCACTGTTCTGACCCGATTCTGAATAATTTAATTTAAGAAAATCTTCAGACTCTTAGATTAACCATGCATGACACAGTATACATTTCATAAGTTTTGTGCAAGGTTTAAACATTTACAAAAAAGAGCCATACTTAGCTGAAAGAACTTTGCAATCTTTAGCTCCTGTGACATCCCCTTTCTTAAAATGAACTTTTACAGCGTCATTCAAGTTCAAGTCCAAGTTATCCAACTTTAATGGGTCCAAAGGTTCTAAATTGAGTTCTGGAACACCATTGGAGAAACGAATAATTGCATCTTGTACAACTTTTCTCACGCACCCCTGCGATTTGTCATGTAAACATACACCCAGTACGGCAACTGAAAAAAAACATCAAGATTTCTCAGGTTTATGATAAGATTTAATCATAATTTTGTCTTCTTACGGTTTTTGATAAAAAAATCTGTTTTTATCATGAACCTGCGACATATATAAATTTACCACGTAGCAATAAAATAAATAAATATATAAAACGTTTTATTGTATGTTTTCAGAACTCACTCTCTCTGCTGATAAATCGGCATGGCTTGCGTGTGACAGTTTTTCTTAATTATAGTTGTAATGATAAATTTCTCCGTTTAGGCAAAAAAATAAATGCTGTACATACACCGTTGCCGTTGTGAAGAGCACGTCGACCAGCTTGGGCACCATGGTCTGTCATGCCAGCTAAGCGCTGGACGTCTCTCCCGCCACGCCAACCTGAATGATGACATCCGTCGGGCCCTTATCAGTTCCAATGTACCGTGTATTTTGTCTATCTTACCGAGACGATGGTAAGTAGCCCGATGGAATGACACTCCTGGCCTGGACGCGACATGTATAGACACATATGCCCCGTCCCACCTACAAGCAACCTTGACCAGGCCTGGCGCGGCTCCAGAGACAGCGGAGTTCCGAAAACGGCGCGAATATGACGCCCTTGGCGAGGGCTAAATATTTGCGCCGTTCGGAGTTGAGATACTGGGGCCATGGGGCCTGGGTACGCGACGACTGTTCCGAGAACTCTCGTCGCGTCTGGTTGACGCCTCTGGTGACCCAAGGGCTGGAGCCTACCTCGGCCAGAGGATTAGTCTGGCGATCCAACGAGGTAATGCTGCCAGCCTCTTGGGTACCCTCCCTCCTCAACGGCGACCGACTTGAACAATTTTTTTTATTTCATTTAAGTTATTTTTTATTATTGCATTAGACTTTGCCCGCAGCTTCACCCGCGTTCAGTGATTCTTTGCCGAGTTTTTGGTTTAGGCGTAATTTTACGAACACTCTCTATAGCTAGGGTCACTACAATGATAATAAAGAAAACCGCATCCAAATGCGTCGAGTGGTTATCGAGTTATAAAAGCGTTTATTTAATCCTTGCCTCGTTTTCAGCTTGGGCGTTATTTTATGAAAAACCCTTGTAGTCTATGTGTTGACTAGAGTAACTACAATGATAATAAATAAAACCACATACAAATCAGTTGATTGGTTCTCGAGTTATAAAAGCATTTATTTCATTTTTTTATTTAAGGTCCGGCAATTGGGGATGGATATACCTCCATCCATGGTCCCAGGCAATGGTGGACCGCCTGGTTTTGCCTGAGATCTGTTCTCTTACTCTCCCCCGAATAACTTCGGGGGGGTTTGCGAGTAAGATGGTGGTACCTCCACAGTCGAGCTCGGCATCAGCTCTACCACCTCTATATACCACCTAATTATATTAATATATGTACTACATATCTCAACACCTTTGGCGTAGCAGCAGCTTCAAATTAAATTGTTGAAAGTTGTACTCACAAAAATCTTGATCTTGTGACAATTTTTGCTTTCTTAATCTTGCCGTAATTGGTATGATAAAGCTAACACATAATGTACAAAATATTATCGGGCTAAAAGTTTTCATTTTTGGGAAAATGTTAAGTAAGTAGTATGTAAATATAAGTAATATGTCACGAACAACCTTATCCTTTGCGGGAATGTCAGATTTTAAGTGTTTTCTTAGTACTAGGCGAATCTTATATTAAAAATTGAATAAATAATCGATTAAATTGCTTTTTTCGTTATGGTATATTTGTTTGTTATAAATTACTACATAGTGTGGTTAATTGTTTTTAATTACAATTGATTTTTGTCCTACGGCGTTAGTTTTTAATAAGTAGAAATTATCATTATGCGAAATCCATCGCTTTAGAATACTCTCAATATTTATATTGGATATTTATACATTATACATAACGCCCTCGTGAGCATTCAGTATGCGCCTTATAAGCTGGTTATATCAAACAGTTACAAAAATATTCACTGGTCAAAAATATGGTAGAAAAATTCAACGGTCTTGTTAAGTACCTCGGTGGCGCAATTGCAAGCGTGCTTGTCTTGATAATAAGAGGTCGCAGGTTCAAATCCTAGACCGAGGATTTTTTCAAATTCTTGTCTGAACATTTGTTTCTAATTAATCAATCTAGTTTTTAACGCACTCTTATAAAAATATTTAAAGGAAAAATTTCAAATAAAACTTCTTAGTTCAGTTACCCGCCCACAGCGCTTGCGTGCGGAAAGACGTGATCTAAGTTGTCGACAAATTGCGCGCGCGCGTTCTGACGGCTGAAAACAAAATGGCAAAATGTACTAAATGTAGCAAGTTACTTGGCAAAAAAGCCCTGGAGTGCAGTGCAACAAATGCAGCAAGTGGTTTCACGGCTCTTGTGCATCCCTTACTACGAATCAATTGAGTGCTTTGTCGGTGACGGACTCGGTTGATTGGAAACACCATCGCTGTTCTATCACAGCAAATGCCAAGCCAAAGTGCGTTTCGGCATAGACTAAATAGTACTATTTCGTCTATGGTTTCGGTCATACTCATGGAAGAAGTATTTCGTCTATAGTTTCGGTCATACTCATAAAATAAGTACATATTCTAAGGTCATACTACCTGATCCAGAAGGCGAAGAATCTGACGCGGGGAGCATTAATGGGAAGATGGCTGCCATGTCACAGCTGTTTTTGATCAAAGCTTAACATTTGTACTGGTAGTCGGCGAGCTCTTTCGTGATTATTCCAGAAGCTTTGCAAATTTTTACAAAAAAATCATACCAGAAACGAGTGATTGCAGGCGATTGTATTAAGTCGTGAGTATTCAAGTTTGGTATAACCAGTATGAGTATTTAATATGTAGATACGCAGTCGAAATACGAAAATTTAGGAGATCTGTGAATGGACCATTATATTTGTTATTGGCACCAACTGGAAAGCATACCAAGGCCTTATTAGGACTTCGACCAGTATCCTCAGGGTCTCCAGCTAAGTACCTGCCTACTTGATGAACTACATATACCTACCTAACCTAAAAATGGGGACTGATATTCTGTGCAAATCTTCCCATTAGCTGCATTTTTATGTTTATTAAGATTGCAGAACTTGTCGGATACATCACTGTCCTCGTTGTCTTCACATGAAGAGAAAAGACCAAGAAGATACCATGATAGAGAAAATCTTTTCAACAAATATGATGAACAGGAATTCATGGAACAGTTCAGGTCCAGTTTTCAAAAGCTGCTCTCCGAGAGATTTTAACAAGAATAGAAAATGAAAGGTCAAGATCAATTGACGCAATGACCCAGCTTTTATTAACGCTGAGGTTTTATGCAACAGGAACCTTTCAGCTGCTGTTGGGTGACACAATCAAAGCAAATAAATCTACTGTTTGTAGAATAATCCAAAGGGTATCTTTGGAATTGTGTAAGCAGGCTGAAAGATTTCTAAAAATGCCTTCCGAAGAAGAAACTTGAAATGTTGTTGAAGATTTTATGAACTGCCAAGATTTCCAAGATGAGCAGGTTACTATGACTACAATCATGTTGCCAATAGCTAGTTTTTGAATGCCTCTTTTTATTTGACCCAATATTTTAACATACGTGTAGGTACATTGTATTTTTTCTATGATATCTTTTTCATCTAGGGGCCGTTGATTGCACCCATATCAAAATCATAACCCGGGCTGGAGACTTGAGCTGTATTTCGCTGTCGAAAAGACTTCTTTTAAATAAATGTCCAAGTGGTGTGCGATGCAAAATTAAAAATAAGGGATATTATTTCTGTAACTATGCACGATAGCACCATTTTTAATAATTCACCTCTATGTGCAGTGCTGGAAGCTGGTCACTATGGTGAAAAATTTTTATTGGGTGACAGTGGGTATTTTTGCAAAAAATATTTGCTCACTACATTTGTCCGCCTAGCGACACCAAGTGAGGAAAATTATAACAGAGCTCATGTCACAACTAGAAATATAGTTGAAAGATGTTTTGGTGTTTGGAAAAGGCTTTTTACTTGCCTACAAAAAGGTAGGTTATGCTGCATAAATGTAGCTTCCTTTTATAAAAGGTACTTAAGTTTTCTTACTCATACATGTTTTCAGGTATCACATAAAAAACAATTACCATTTTAAGGGGGATAGTGGCAACAGCAGTACTTCATAACATTGCAATAGAGCTAAGGGATGAATACCCACCCCAAGAGTTAAATGTGGACTTTGATATGGATGAAGCTACAATTGAAGAACTGCATGATGCATTCCGGCATGCTATGCATTGCTATTTCTAGCTTGAGTTTTTTGGTTATTAACAGGTGTTCTTTCTGGCGGAGCCTTATGTCTTGTCTCCTCCCCTAAATTAAATTTTTATATTTCTTTTTGAAGTACCTATGCATTTTAGTAATAGTTTGTTTTTTTCATGTTTGCATACAGATACCATTCCTGTCCTCGTTATCTTCAGATGAAGAGAAAAGACCAAGAAGATACCATGATAGAGGAGATATTTTCAACAAACATGATGAACATGAATTCATGGAACGGTTCCGGTCCAGTTCTCAAAAGCTGCTCTCCGAGAGAGTGTTTAATGTCAAAATTTTGAATACTTTTCGTTTGATTTTCAAAAAGTGATTGATGTCATTTTACTGCTTAGGTAACGTACTTTCGATATCAGTTTAAATTTTTTTGATATCTGTAATAGTTACGGAATAATCGCCTGGTCACACATAACGATTACACCCTGCATATACACTATAGAAATGTACCAAAAGACAGTCCCCAATTAGTGTAGGTCTATTTTATTATTATTATTAGGTATCGTATGGAACGTTTTAAGTGAAATCTGAAAAAAAAAGCGCTTGCCTATAGAAAATGTTCACAGTAGGTATTTAAAATAGTAGCCGTACTGGGGAGTAGTTACAGGCAGTTTAATAGTATCAGTAATTTGTCTGTTACCGACTCCCATAGATTTTTGCGAAAGTCCCTAAAAAACCAATCAACGCTTCGACTGGTATCACAGTTTCCGGGCCAGTGTGGTTCATCCTAGGTCTTATCAATGTTTACCACCAGGCGTGGTTATGGCAAAGCAAAAGTCAAAAGGAAGTAAAAAAATATGTACTTATATAAGGTCCTAGAATAAAAAGTGAAAAAATTAGTAAATATTATGTCCTTCAATTGGACCGTGCTTAGCAGAAATATTCCTACCCACAACTTGGCTGAAAATGAGTTGAGTATGCCAAAGTGTCGTACATGATCAATATTTTATACAAGTATCAGCGAAGACACAGGAACTCCTAACAATAAAAAAAACCGGACAAGTGCGAGTTGGACTCGCCCACCGAGGGTTCCGTACAAATTATTAAAAGTTAAAAAATATATACAATATGATTTGGTCACCTGTACAATTATAACCGCGCATACCGTTACTTAACCTCGGTAATTTTTTATGATGTAATGACAAATGTATAGTTTTAAGATTTTTTTCTATACTTATAGTATTAGACGGCAAGTAAGCCAAATTCCATAGTTCAAGGTCAACAGGAAATACTCTATGAACTTTGATTCCCTTGAGAGTGTCGAATTACACGTTTTGATTTGATTGATTGAAGTTTGATTTTTTTACAGCTTCAAGGAACTATAGACTTGAGTATATGGTTTTAATTTCAACTTGATACCTTCACGCATTCCTAATAAAAAGGGTCTTGACAGACATACGGACATCAAAGTGATCCTATAAGGGTTCCGTTTTTTCCTTTTGAGGTACGGAACCCTAAAAACCAGCCAAGTGCGTGTCCGGCCACGCGCAGTGTAGGGTTCCCTATTCGCCCAGTACTTTTTATAAGTTGGTCTACTAGTACAGATCGCGCCAAAATTCTAGGCCCATACATTTTGAAGAACGGCCCAGTATTGTCGTGTTTAGAGGGGATTAAAAGTTTGGCACAACCTGTACTAGACCTGGAAAGCCTACTTACATGTGATAGTTTTCCTTTTTAATTCATTATATATGTTACGGGTAAAGCCTGAAGTCGGGTAAAGGCCGAAAAAAGTCAAAAATAGGTGCGACGACGAGCGAAGCGAGGAGGAGCGTGTTAGGTTGACAATTTGACTTGTTATTAAACAATGGGGGACAAACGACCCCCGAAGTTTGTGTAACATGACCCGGGTAAACCTAGGCTTACCCGTCTTTGGACTTTACCCGTAACATATATACTACTTCTGTAAAATTTTCACCTATCCATAAACAATCATTTAGCCGAAAGGGGGGGACACTCCACTCTAACAAAAATTTGCAATTTAAAGCTTAATAGAGATCCCTATCAGATCCCTAAATCGAAAAATGGTTTTCACAAACCCACAATGTTTTTGAACGACTTTTTTTGCAATACCCCACACTATGGAAAAGATGAGAAAAAAAAATTATCCCCAATTTACATGTATGGGAGGTACCCTTAAAAATATTTTTCATGATTTTATTTTACCGTTTTGTAGGCGAGATTAATATGTATATTCATGCGAAATTACAGCATTCTAGTACTAATAGTCTCTGAGCTAAGCCGCGGACAGACGGGCGGACGGACACACGGACATGGCGAAACTACAAGGGTTCCTTGTCGGACTACGTAACCCTAAAAACGGTTAACCAACAAATTCAAACCAACCCATTCTCGTACCAAATTAAATAACTAAAATATTCACTTGGAAAATTATAAATAAGAAACAATTATATAATTATTATTATATATTATATTATTATCAATTATAAATGCGAAAGTTTGGATGTATGGATGGATTCATGTTTGTTACTCTTTCATGCCGTAAGTAGTAAACCGATTGGGCTGAAATTTTGCTTTAATGTAGTTCTAGACCTGGAATAGGATATAGGCTAGTTTTTATCCCATAAATCAGTTCCCTTGGGATGAAAATGAGTTTTTGACGCAAGTGCATCAAACTCTATTAAAATCAAGCGTGTCACATTTTACAATGAAATTGGTTGACAGCGGTTTGAATCTTAGAAGGGATTGTAAGACTTAAGACATGATACATAAGAGTCAAAGTTGGAGGAGTCAATATCTGTGAAGAAAGAGCATTGTTATCCCTTTTGGCGCGCAATTGGGGGCATCTATTTGGATCTATATCTGTGAGGCAAGGTCTATTTCCTGCTCTAGAACTCTAAAGCAATATTCCTAGCTCTTGCGCTAAAAGGGTATATCGCATAACGGAGCTGGAACGTATTAAATGGAGTCCGAAGATGCAAATGGTAGCTCTTGCAGTCAGACGCTGTCTGGCGGCAGCCCGCAAATGAGGGCGAATATTTATACTCGGGTTGCGGGGAACGGGGAACTATAATAAATTATTATTTATAATAAATATGTCAAAACCGCATTTTTGGCCGCCAGTCAGCTCCTACGCATCGTAGCGTAATGATACTAGCATGTGCACGTAGCAGGAAGTATACAGTATAAGAATAGAATAAGTATATTATATAAATATGTTGATGACTTGGAAGTAAACCAAGAAATAGTGTCCGAGAGGGTGAGGTGAGATGCGAGAGGGTATAAAAATCGGCGCCAGAGCGAGCGCAATCATTTACAGACCGAGCAGTACTAGAAAAGTAAAGGAAAAGCGAACAGTACTGAGGAAAACTGGCATCTCATTCTGCCCCTGGCTGCACTTCCTGGATTCAATCGGCATTTCACTGTTTTCCACTAACCCGGCGATCTAGCACGTGCAAGACATTGGCCCAGTCCTTTGAGGGAGGCTTTTCATCCCCAACAGTACCCAATATAATCATTTATGTCAAAATAATCACACATGCCGTCTATCGATTGCCAACCAGAAAATCTAGACAAGTTAGGTCTTCTAAGTAGAGTCTAGGTTTTCTATTTAAAAGACGGTTACATTTTCATTCGAGTAATTTCAATCCAAAAAGCGGCGGTAGCTCAGGCGGTAGAACACTGGTCTCTAAATCTTGAGAACCAGATTTGATCCTCGGTCCTGCATGCACCAATTAGTTTTTCGGAATTTCTGTGCAAAGTATTTGTGTTCTTACTTAATACTTACCACTTGCTGAACGAAGGAAAACATCGTGAGGAAACCTGCATGCCCTAAAAGCCATGTAATTGTGCCTAAAGTGAGGGACGTTGGAACGAATAATCGTCGTTGAAACGCGGGTGTTCCGAGTGTGGACTGTGACTTGCATTTCACAGTTCACACTTGGGAACACCTCTGACATTCCCTCGGGGATTCCTGTCGTGTCGATATCTATTTTTTTTGTCAATCTCAAATTTCCAGCACCATATTCAATTTACATTACGATCCATAAATGCACGCCATACAAGAATCGTAATTTGGGTAAATGTGTATAGTATATAGTCCCAGCTCGTATATTTAAATTTGATGAGTGGGATACAAAATTGTAATATCTTATACGCAATATTATAGGAGTCTTATAATTAAAAAAAAAAAAAAAAAAATATCTCACATTGGTTTATGAAGTAAAAGGTTACATTAAACTAAACAAAATTTTCAAAACTATTATATTTTTTCAGTAGTTTAATTGTCAAGGCGCCTCAGAGCTTTGTTAACGCTGTATTTTACAAATTTTAGAGCTCTATCTAAAATTGGATTCACGATTTCACGAGCATTCTCTCTCCAATCTTCATTTAATTGTGTCGAAATAACTGAAATAAAAAAAAAATCAATCATGTTTTTACTCATTCGCTTAAAATGTACCAAAGTTACATAGTTCCTTTTTAGGGTTCCGTAGTCTGACAAGGAACCCTTATAGTTTCGCCATGTCCGTCTGTCCGTCCGTCTGTCCGCGGTGTAGCTCAGAGACTATTAGTACTATAAAGCTGTAATTTGCTATGGATATACATATTAATCATGCCGACAAAACGGTAAAAAAAATATTAAAAAAATATAAGTAAATTGGGGATGATTTTTTTTCTTGTCTAATCCATAGTGTGGGGTATTGTTGGATAGGTCGTTCAAAAACATAATGGGTGTGTAAAAAGCATTTTTCGATTTACGGATTAGTTGGCGAAATATGAACCTTTAAAGTGCAAATTTTTGTTAGAGTCAAGTTTCCCCCCTGCAGGCTAAACGGTTGTTTACGCACATATGTATGTGAAAAAATTCACAGAAGTAGTATATACAATTAATTTAAAAGGAAAACTATCACAGCTAAGTAGGCTTTACAGGTTTGCGAGCACAGGTCCACCAAACTTTTAGCCCCCTCTAAACACGACAATTTATGGGCCGTTCTTCAAAATGTATGGAACTAGAAGTTTGGCACGATCTGTATTAGTAGACCAACTTATAAAATGTACCGGGCAACAACGGAACCCTACACGGCGCGTGGCCGAAATCTGGTTATAAAACATAAATCTTTCGTGAGTAATTATTCTTTTAAAATCATCAGATTATTTATTTCTTTCAACTACCTACTTTAGTTATATTGTGACATCATAATTATTACGAGGTGGTAGAGCTGAAGCTGAGCTTGACTGTGGAGGTACCACCATCTTACTCGCAAATACTCCCGAAGTTATTCGGGGGAGAGTAAGAGAACAGCTCTCAGGCAAAACCAGGCGGCTCACATTGCCTGGGACCGATGGATGGCGGTATATCCATCCCCAATTGCCGGGCCTTATATAAAACAGACTGGTGACGGGCAGCGGCGTAACTGGTGCAAAGGTTTCGGCACTGCGCTCACCAACCCGCCTGCCATTTTCGTTTCATCGAAATCGGAAAAGCATTTCTTACAGGAGGACCGCCAAGAGTGGCGAAATCCTGGAAAGGCCTATGTCCAGCAGTGTACGAAACAGGCTGATTGATGGATTATAATTATTAAAGCTGATTTTGAAGGCTTTAGTTTTAGTTTGACATAAATGAAATTTGACTACCTAATGTGTGATTAAAACGAAGCGCCATTTTAAAGTCACCAGTTTATAAACGTCAAACTAACACTTTAGAACGTGTTTTGGTAATTTCAAGGCACATTTTAGACCTGTAATTTTAGTTTGTTTTTTCTAAATTGTTGTCCTAGGAAACTTCTTAAAAAAATTCTGTGATATTTTACAGTTTGGTAATAGAAATACATTATGTACTGTACTAAAAACATATTTCGAGAAATAAACACCTCAAAATATAGATTTTATGTAGCAATTTATTTCAAAACCCGATCATACATTTACGTTTTTATTTCTAGATGAATAATTGAAAATGCGTAGGTATCTCCTCATATAGCTTGTGACCCTTGAATGTGACGAAGGTTGGTTATGGAATGGACAACGGTATACAAAGATCCTAGTAAAATAGGTCCTAAAGTCCGACTCTTCCGTGTTCAGTTTTGAAGCATTTTCATGCCTGACGTGTACCTGAAAAATTGTTTTCGTTGCTTATTAAAGCACCGAACTCTTAAAGTTTCAAGATTCTAGCAACAATTATTTTGGTATACTGTACTCTTCACCACATTCATTGATCAGGGCAGATGAATTTGGTTCACCAGAATACATCTATTAAGCCGAGGTAGAACAACTGGATGTTGAACAGATTGACTTTTCGGCTGAATGTCAAGCAAACATATTGCCGAGTCATGGAAAATTTAACAAGGTGAATTGAAGTGATGAGAGCCAGAGTGACCTATCTTTTCCAGACACAATTAATGCTCTGGGGACGTTTTCGTATTTTGTTGTACATAAGCAAAATCATCCACCAGATTTTTTGTGTATAAAGTCCAATATTGTGACGTTTTTTGAAAGATTATAATATTTTCCAAGTAATTTAAGTAAGATCACAATTAAATAACCACTGAAACAAAAATTATATGACTTAGTTTGTGAACTAAAGCCTCGTTTTGTTCCATTCCGTGAATAAGAAAAAATACTCAAAATTAATTAAATAGATATACCCGTAGCAAAATGCAATTTTTTACCAAAAGCAAACCTCAAAAAGATTTTAAAAATTTAACAAGTAACCAAAAAACAACTTTTCAACATCCTTTTTTACCAATATTTGCTACATTCCGTTACCTTAGGTTGATATTGCACCCGTTTTTGTTTGCTCTAGCAAGTGAAAATCAGTCTTTATGTTGAGTGATATTTTTAATAAAATAAACAACTCTTCGCCATATTATTTATATAACAAAACTATGCCTTTACTTTACAAAATCATTATTAAATTGTGGATTTTCCTTATGGATTTTTAAAATCATGGTAACGGTGTATGAAATTCCACTTGATCTAATATCTTGGACAGTATTCAAAAGTATTTTTTTATAATAAATAAATAAATTGGGGCTTAGTTATATTATCTCGACATCTCTATAAGAATACCTCTTATTTGACATATTTGGCGGAATTAAGTTTTTGATGTAGTTAGATAGAAAAATGTATTTGCAAATAAATGAGTTTGGGCATAAAGAGAGGTTGAATGATAGTTGACGAAAGTTCATGCTGCACAAGTGGAAGGTAAAATTCAATCGGACCACTCTAGAATGATGTGTGCCGACCAAATAGGCAACATATTGAAGAAGGGCAAAGTAATAAGTACCCGGATTAGAAGAGCTTGTATAACTAGATTTATGGATGTAGAAGTAAAAGAGGTGTATCAGAATCGTAGCAGATGGAAATCTATAGTCTCTGGGAGACAGGCGTGAGTAAATGTAGTAATGTATGTAGATGGAAAATTAAATTTCACAACGACTAGCAAAAACTCCTAAGTGATCCGGAAACAATCCAAATAGCATATAAAAATAGATCCAAAGTCTTAAACACATTTTAATGATTATTCTAACTAGTTGGAAGATGTTTTTGTCAAATAGGAGGTATTCGTACAAAACCGTTAATATACTTTAAAAATCTTGCTGCACCAAGTCCAACAGACTTGTATGTATAAAGTATTAAGTGACGTTAGTTAGTTTTAGGCTTTGAAAGATAAAAAACAACATAAATATGTCAAAAAAACCAGTCTTTGCTCGCAGGTTCGCCCGCGTTTAGTGAATCCTTGCCCTGTTTTCGAAAAAAATATTTTAGTTACAGTCACGACTTTTTCATGATTCTGGATAGGTATGAGGCGATAAGACAATTCAACCTTACCTATATTTACAACACGGATTTTGTGAAAATTTTAACTTTCTACCTATTCGGTTGAAGCTGTAGACCCCTGTGACAGACGGACAGACAGACAGTGAAGGCTTAGTAATGGTCCAGTTTAACACTTTTCAGGTACGCAACCCTAAAAAGAAATTAGTAACCTCGCACGACTGGATTTATTATTTCGTTGTTGTGATGAAAAAACACTTGTACTTTTCCACAGATAATATTTAATACTACACTACCCAACCGGTTTCACTATATAAGCATCATCAGAGGCTTTTTAATTAACTAATATACATAATTATTTATTTAAAGAATGTTTCTGTTGCTAGATGTCCGTGCAAATAGGCCCTGATGATGCTTATATAGTGAAACCGGTTGGGCAGTGTAGTATTAAATGTTATCTGTGGAAAAGTACAAGTGTTTTTTCATCACAACAATGTTTGATAAATTCCACCAAGTGCCGACAATCTTAACTATCAACTTCATTTATTATTTCATTCACATTATGTACATTTATATAGGTACGAGGCAGAGTATACTTCTATCCAGCAGCCTTTTATCGTCCACTGCTGGACATAGGCCTTCCCAATATTACGCCACTCTTGGTAGTCCTCTGTCCTCCTCATCCAGCCGCCACCCGCAACCTCCTTTAGATCGTCGGTCCGGCGAGCACGAGGTCAGCCTACGCTACGCTTTGCTGTACCTACGTGGTCTCCATTCTAACGCCTTTCGGCACCAATGGCCATCACGTCGGTGACAGATACGGCCCGCCCACAGCCACTTCAACTAACTGCCACTGCCACTTTAACTACTTCAACTTACTTACTGATACGTATACTTACAGTCGGAATATTCATCATCATAATGGTTATCGTTATTGTAATCTTCACCTGCTAACCAGTTTGTAATGTTGTAAGTGATTACTCCGAGGAACTTGTACTTTGTTACGATATCTTTAATTTTTAAATACGTTTTACCTTTCTTCTTTTTTGTTTTCAGTACTGCAGATACGTTTATTTGGAGATCACCTGTAATTTAAAAATATACCTTGCTTGACTTGGGTAGTGCATCAAAATTATTTATTAAAAATCAATATTTTATAAATAAAGACACATAAATAATTAATAATTTTATGAAATAACAAAACACACATTGACGGAAAGGTCACAGAAAAGGCACAGAGCCTTACGGTGAAATACGAATTAACTCAAAAAACCCATCTTTCAGGAGATCCGAAAAACGAATTTTTCTGTACAAAAATAAACCTTTTTGTAAACCATTCACATTTCGTAGACAAAATCAAAGGGTCATGTAAATAACAATAAGTTATATAACTATGTATTCGTTCAGCCCGTAGAAAACATACCATCTTAGAGATATATCGTTCAGAAGCTGAATCAAACCATTAAGCACCAAAAAAGTTATGTATATTTAACAATAGAATTATGCGCATTTTTTGCTATTTGGCAAATTTTCCCGCCAATTTTGTTTTTGGCTATATCTCCGAAACTAGTCCAAATCTAAGGCGGTTTTTTTTATAAAACTAGATAAAATTTCCTACAAGAAAACATTTTTTTTTTCTTGGAGAAAGTGGGGGGCTGGCTTTACTCCTTGAAAAAATCTTAGTTATATATATATATATATGTATGTATACTATATGTCTATTCAAATGTTATAATATTGTAAAAAAATATATAACTCTATACATATATAAAAAAAAGTAAATTTGGGCCTAGAATTACAAACCACAACTTTTTTTCATATTATTATATTTTTTTTTTGTTGCTCATCTTCCTAGCTTTGGAAGAATACCCATATCACTAGGTTTATAATATATTAACGAACAATATTATTTTTTTATATTTCGACCAAGGCGTGACGATCGTCACGACTGTGACTCTACGGGTGTCGAGTTTGTACCTTTTACTATATGTAGCAAACGTGTAACAAACAAAAAAATAAACTTGAAAATCGATCTTAAAAGTTACACCTGATTTCACAAAATGTACTGTTTCAGTATCTCTTTAAACCATTGTGTACCGCAACAAACTTCACTTAAACCATTGACGTGCTACCAAGTGGACTTCGGGTCTGTGTTAAAAGTGTGCGAACCAAAAGAGAGCCAAAACAATTGAAAATTAAAATTAAGCCGTGCAGCAATGACATACGATTCAAATTAAAATGTTTCTTAATATTTTGACACTTCACTTAGGACACTTTTTTGTTAAATTTTATACTAGACCCGAGGTCCATGGTTAGGCTTAGACCATTCAACACGGGACTGGGCAAGCGCATTTATCCCCCTATGCCGAAGTACATGAACAATTTGTTCATGTAAGTTTGCTTGTGTGCGTGTTTTGTGTTTGTGTTGCAGCTTTTAATTTAGTGTGACATATCAATATTTCGCAGGAGTGTGCTTGAATGAGTAAATGTGTGCTGTGCGTGTTTACCTCCCTTCCCGTGGAAAACGGCAGAATAATTTCTTTCTTTCTTTCTAAATACTTTATTGCACAAAACAAAAGTTACATGTACAACAGGCGGACTTAATGCTAAAAGCATTTTCTCCCAGTCAACCCGACAGAAAGTACAAGAAATGAACAGAGGCAGGCGTGCAGAAAGGCTTTAAGACATAAAAAAATAAGTGAGAAAAAAAAAAGACATGAATGTACTAATAAATAAAATAGATAAGTAGATTTGTAGGTAAATACTAAATACATAAATTAATAAAAATACATAAATATATTTTAAACAAATAACAATAATTACTACATAAATACGATTATATAATATTATATAAATATATATAATACAATAATAAATACAAGAATATACAAGAATAGACCACTAGTCGTGATAATTTCAGATTGCTATGTTGACACCAGATTTGCTGTATTTTACTAAGATAATGTCTGCGCAAGGACTGTTTAAACGCATGACGAGACGGGGCATTTCTAATTTTAACGGGTAGATCGTTCCACAAATGGACAGCCGTGACGGCAAAAGAATCGGACATAAAACCAGAACGGTGAGAAGGAAAAGACAAGAGAAGGTTGTTAGAGGACCTGAGGAGTTTACAGTGGGTGTTATCTAAAAGATGAAACAAAGATTTGAGGTAAGGGGGAGTACACGGGTCATTAATAATAGAGAAAAGAAGACACAGAATTCTAACATTCCTTCGCTCACGAACTGGAAGCCAGTGTAACCTGGAACGGAACTCAGACACGTGATCGTATTTGCGAAGACCGAAAATGAAGCGAATACATGTATTGAGCAAACGATCAAGCTTGTTAAGAAGTTCCTCTTTAAGGTCCAAGTAACAAACGTCAGCGTAATCAATTAAAGGAATAAGAAGAGAGTTAGCAAGAGAAATTTTTGTTGAAATAGGAAGAACGTTTTTAAGACATAGAAGAGAATGCAATGAAGCATAAAACTTGCGGGAAACATTCGCGATATGAACGTTCCAATCAAGGTATTCGTCAATGGCAAGGCCAAGGTTAGTAACAGAGTCAGTAAAGGCAATATTACACCCGTTATAGCTTACCTTTCCCAAGAGATCAGGATCAATCTTAATAATCTGTCGTGTGCTACCAACAATAATAGCCTGACACTTGCTTGGGTTTACAGCAATTCCAAAGCGTTCGGACCAAGACTGAAGACTCTGTAGATCCCTATTTATCTCGTTTATACAATTGTTAAGATCATCAACTTTGGTCTGCTTATAAAGCTGGAGATCATCAGCGTAAAGGTGGTAAGAAGATTTAAAGTAAGGAGTGACTAAATTTATAAAAATAGAGAATAATAAAGGGGATAGAATGCTACCTTGTGGTACACCGACAGATAAATCACACCAATCAGACATCGCCTGACTACTGCAAATCGCCTGACGGCGGCCACGAAGGTACGAAGAAAACCATTTCCTAGCAGGGGAGGATATATTAAGGTGATCCATAGATGCGAGGAGCAAGTCATGATCAACGGCATTAAATGCATTACTGAAGTCCACGAGTACGAGAACTGTCACCATAACATTCTCCATGCCCAATCTTATGTCTTCAGTGATTTTTAGTAGTGCTGTGGCTGTACTGTGACCGGTCCTAAAACCAGACTGGAAGGGGTTCAAAAGTTTGTTAGTAATTAAATGGTTAGTTAGTTGTTTGTGTACTAGGGACTCTATAACTTTGGATAAGAAGGGAAGAATTGAAATAGGACGATAGTGGTTTGGGAGTGTAGGATCTGATACTTTAGGGAGGGGAATGACATGTGCCGTGCGCCACATGTCGGGGAATTGTCCTGAAGTAAGGGAAGAGTTAACAATATGTGTGATGGCAGGAATAAGGATGTCAAGTAGTGAAGTTATCATGATACGACCTATGTCGTCACAGCCAACAGCTTTGGACTTTAAGGATAAAATTATTTTTTTTATCTCCTCCCCGCTAGCTGGTGCAAATTTAAAAGACTCAGTATCAGGGGCAGATGAATTTTTAATTAAAAGTAGAGCTTGTGCTTTAGCAAAAGGACTAAGTGAGGGTAACGATGTAAAATGAGTATTAAGGTCATCAATATTTAAAGCAACTTGTTGGTTTTGCTTTGCGCGTTTACCCACACCAAGAGACTTTAAGAACTTCCAAACACCGGCTGGCGATGAGAGTTCTAGTTGCTCGGCAATATATTGACGCTTAGAGTTACGACACCACTGATTACATCGATTTCTAGCAGCTTTATAAGCAGACCAGTTATCATTTGACCTGTCACTTTTGTATCTACGAAATGCTCGGTCCCTAATCGCCATTGCCTTACGAACCTTGTCATTAATCCATAGTGTTGGCTTGTGTTTAATTGTAACAGGATGCAAAGGAGCATGTAATTTCAGTACTAAGAGTCTCGCTTTGCCAGGTCCCGTGTTAAATGGTCAACATGGCATTTTTCTATTGATGTGACGTCACATACCAGGTAGTCGATATCAATAATTTTATTGGTACGCAACAAACTGAGAGTTGAATTATTATTATCTTTTTATTTAAAGTAACATTTTACTGATCACAATCAAAATCAAATGAACTTACGAGTATACCGGGTGTAAATAGACTGCTACCATTAAATGAAACCATATATTCTACCGACCCTACTGAACCACTTTTCCCAAGAAACATACCCGCGGACACCCTTAGTTTAGGAAATAATTGAGTTCCAAACAAACTGCGTGAACCCTAACGCACCGACAAACGGGCGAGTTTAGAGAGAGAGGCGTTTCGTGATTCAGGTGGTATGATTCTTGGGAAAAGTGGTTCAGTAGGGTCGGTAGAACATGTTGTTTCATTTAATGGTAGCAGTCTATTTACACCCGGTATAACATTGCTACAAACAGTTAAGGAATCTGTTCTGAAAAGGAATTGTTCATCTGGTACTACTGAATTAGAATCGGATTTTATTCTTGACACAGTTCTTTTCGATATGCCGCCGGTGTAAAACACAACCCTCTCCAGTGTCTGATTGACAGGATATTTATAACAATTGTTTTTCCGTTCCATGTCACAATGTTCCAAATCTTTTCTGGCTAGTCGTTTTGTTATTTTAACACGTAACGAAGAGGCAACCGAAGTCATTTTTGATACAAAACTAAAATCAATAACATGAGCGAGATCGAAATCGATAAACTTGATCGATGCCGCCGACTCGTGCAGCGCTACGACTGTGATGACGAGGATGCTGTGCGGGTGTGCGGGGCGTCACCCCCTCCACGACTCATCTCATGCCCCGATTTCCATGTCGACCTGTCGTCATCAGATGACACACGAGAGTTTCTCAGTTCGAACCTCGGTTGGATCCACCTGTTTTCTTTTTGTATTTTATTTTGTTAATTTTATTTTTGTTTAATATGTTTTGATCATAATATTATCGTTCAAGAAACAAGCCGCCAAAATGGTAGCGCGTGACAAAAATTTGGCACCTTCTGCGTACGGAACCCTACTTTTTATTATTTTTTTATTTTATTTTAAGGTATGTTCTAAATTCTGACTAAATTTAAAACATGTAGGTATTGCCGTCTTTTAGTAATAGCCAAAACCAATAACGTTTAAATAATGCAACTTTTTCGATGTATATTGTCTGGGGATCCCTCTTATTTTTTAAATATTTTATTATTTGTCTTGGTAAAGGCCATAGAAACACGTATTTTGTAAACATTTCAACTTTCTAGCTATTACCGTTGAGGCTGTACACCCTCAGGCAGTCGATGACAGACGGACAGACAGTCCTAGAGACAGACAGTCAGACAGTGGAGGCTTATAATAGGATCCCGTTTGGCACCCTTCGGGTACGGAAGTCGGGTCGGGAACCCTTAAAAAACGGAGCAAAGTGGTAAAAAAAAAACAATTGTCTGCCTAAGTCAAGTTAAACCGTTATTCACCGGACCTAAAGGTTTGTTAATGTTAATAGACAATCAAAAACTTTTTTATCGATGTTTACTTGTTCTAATAGATTCTTATAAATCACTCGCGTCAAATAAAGTTTAAAAAGCTTATTTTAAAATCATAAATTATTTGAAAGATAATGAAGCATGGTGTATTATATCAAAATATTTGTATCAAATATTTAATACTTATTAGTAAATTTTACCAAGTATGATTCCTTTTAGTGCTTGAAGTTAATTAACACAAAAACTATATCTGCTGTTAAAGGTAATAGACAATATGAGACGGATTGAGTAGGATATATTTTTCTCATGACATAATTCCTGCTGTCGTATATTTTTTAGGTTTTTGTTTAAATGCCTATCAAAAATGAACATTATATTACTTCCAATAATGCTCACCAAATATTATTTTACTGTATTTATCATGGTCAAAGCCCGAAGTTGGTTAAAATCCGTAAAGGATTTTACTTGGTACTTAGTCTTAGGGTATAAAAATTACTTCCTCTTACTAATTACTAACTCCCTACCGCATACGATTCGTGACTGTCCTACGATCAGCCTATTCAAGAAGAAGCTTAAAGAGCATTATTTATAAATATTTTTCCCTTTAAAATATATATTTATTTATTATTTATGCAGGTATATACACTGTATGTATTTATGTTTATATTTGGTATATACTAAATTCTTGTTTTAAACATATATTTGTGAATACTTTTGTTATGTAGGCTTATGCCCATGTTTATATTACAGTATTTAAGTACGTTTGTTCTTTTTATATTTAAGTAATTATTAATTAATTTATTATGTAAGTATTTATTTAAAAGTTAGGTATATTTATGGTAGTTTTAAGTTCATATTATCTCCACATTTTTATTTTTTATATCACTTGTTTCTTTATGTGTGCACATTTGATCACACACTTTTAGTTAATATTTCCTTAGCACCTAGGTTTTGCTGGCAGAAATCTCTCTCAGAGATAAGCTCGCCTATAGCACGTTTAATTTATGACTGCTTGTACGTATAACTTTTCTGTGCAATAAAGAATATGAACATGAATATGAATACTTTGGTGAGCACTTAAATTTTACCCAATATTTTTGCCCTTACTCAAGTAGGTAAAAGTGCTTTGGGTAGTGTAAAAATGATGAAAAAAGAGATGATCTTGCTAAGGTTTCTACCCTTTTTCTTAGAAAAACTAAAAGAATGGGCAGATTGCTAGGCATTATATTTATTTATGTTTGTTTTTTAGTTTTTTTATTAATTTCATTTATTGTATTAATATTGCTATACCTATATTTATTTATTTTATGAAGGTGTATAATTTTATAAAATTTTACTAACCCAACTTAAATACCTATGTATTTTATGTATTTCCTGTATTATATTTTTTAAATTGTTTTCCATTGTTTTTTATCGGTTAATTCAGACCTCTAAAACGTTTACTTTAAGTGTCCAAGCTTTATGTATAGATTTTTCTGCAGATAGTTTGTTTAATTATGTTTTTCTAATAAATTACTTGAATTTGAATTTGAAAACATTTATTAATTATTAACAGACCATATTAAGGTAGAAAATATAAAACTAAAATATTATATACGTGGGACGCACTATAAGTTTCCGGAATGAATATGAAAAAATACTATTAAAGGTACAAAATTAATTTATTGTTTTTCAAAATAATCTCCCTTGGCGTCTATGCACTTTTTCATTCGATCAAACCAGTTTTGAAAACTTTTGTGCCACTCCCCTGTGGTGACCTCTGAAACGTGTTTTTCATACTCCTCGACAGCCTCTTCTGGTGATGAAAATCGTTGACCGCGTAATTGGTTCTTAATTTTTGGGAACAGAAAAAAGTCACAAGGTGCCAGGTCGGGACTGTATGCAGGATGACTCATGAGTTCTACATTTTTCGTCTTCAAAAAGTCGTTTGTCTGTCTGGCCGTGTGAGAACTAGCATTGTCGTGGTGCAGGATGATACGGCGTTTACGGTTATTTTTACGGAGTTCGTCAATAACTTCCGGCAAACAAATGGTCGTGTACCAGTCACTATTCACGGTACGACGATTCTCTAAAGCAACAGTAGCCACGTGTCCAGTTTTATTAAAAAAAGAAGCAATCATCCGCTTAGATGCACTTTTCACGCGCGCCACTTTGGTTGGTTTCGGCTCATCTTGAAAGACCCATACGCTCGATTGCTGCTTTGTTTTGGGATCGTAGCAATAAATCCATGTTTCGTCACCTGTTACTATGTCCCACACCAAATTTGACGCACCTTCGTTGAATCTGGTAAGCATGGCACTGCACCAAGTGACGCGGTCCGTTTTTTGAGCCTCGGTCAAGTTGTGTGGGATCCACCGCGAGCACAGCTTTCTCACACCCAAATGTTTGTGTAGGATTGATTGTATTTGACTCATGCCTATTTCTAAGGATGCGCGAATTTCATGGTAGGTCACATGCCTGTCTGTTTCAATCATACGGCGCACAGCATCGATGTTTTTGTTGGTCACAGCGGTGGACGGCCGACCATCGCGAGATTCGTCACTGAGTTTGATACGACCACGCTTGAATTCTGCAAACCAGCTATAAACAGTCGTCTTGCATGGTGCTTCATTGCCAAAAGCTGTTTCAAGCCGAGCGATGCTCTGTTGAGCTGTCAAATTACACTTAAAATCGTAGAAAATCATACTACGAAAATTTTTCCGAGTTAAATCCATGTTCATGCAGACACACAATTTTTTAAATGGCGCCACAAGGTAAAAACAAAAGACAGTCAGATGAAACAAACTGCATTCTACAGCCAAAGAGTTCTATTTTCAAATGTTGCAATAAATTTTTAAATATTGTTTATGTAAGTGGCCAGTTCCGGAAACTTTTAGTGTTACCTATGTATAATGTATTTTATCTAACCTCATATCGTGAGATCCCCTTTACGAACTCAAAACTACTGGCATAATGAAAAAGATTTTTTCATGAACGTCTCTAGAAAAATTAAATTATAGTATGTCCAAACGACATAATGCTATGAAAAACTTTTTCTGAGATTATAGTACATGTGATACCAACTAGGAAGGCAAAGGGAACTTAGCCCAAACAGTTTTTCTGAGGTTTAATATCAAATACCAATAAAGTTATCATATAATATTCTCTAACACATACTAAAAATATTGCGGCGTGACAAAGGAAGTCACTTTTTATTTTATTTTCGGCTTGCATTGTCTATGGCTGCCGGCGCGCGCAACGCGCAGTACACATGCGTGGTGGACTGTTGGATTTTGGCGCCATAGCTTACGTGGAAATTATTATTAACTGTGGTTTTATGGGTCAAACCAAAAGTATTATTTTGCCCTAAAATTACTAACTGCAGTGATGGGGATCATAATTTGACTCCACCTGACATTCTGGAAATAACGACGGAAATTACGAACACTTTTAGAACGAGCTTTAACAAGAAAAATCAAAAATGGCTGATGACAAATTTTATTAAGATTATTATGAAAACAGGTTGTTAGGTATGAGTTGAGATAAATAAAGTAGTTTATGAAACTATACATAACTAGGTATTAAACCCTTTTATGTACCAGTTTCATAAACTACTTACTATTATATACGTTGCAAAAATAATAAATACGAAGAGTAAAACAAAATTGCTCAAGATATATATTTCGGGCTCTACTGGGTCCGGCTTGAGTTAGGACGTATGTTAACTACATAATGAAACTATACATAAATGGGTATAAAAACTTTTTTATGTACCAGTTTCATAAACTACTATTATATACGTTGCAAAAATAATAAATACAAAAAGAGTAAAACAAAATTGCTCAAGATATATATTTCGGGCTCTACTGGGTCCGGCTTGAGTTAGGACGTATGTTAACTACATAATGAAACTATACATAAATGGGTATAAAAACTTTTTTATGTACCAGTTTCATAAACTACTATTATATACGTTGCAAAAATAATAAATACAAAAAGAGTAAAACAAAATTGCTCAAGATATATATTTCGGGCTCTACTGGGTCCGGCTTGAGTTAGGACGTATGTCAATTACATAGTATAATAGATAAGGTACGTATTTACAGAGATAAGAAAGAAAAAACGTAGGATTTTTTATATTAGCCCATTTTTTTTAAACAGTGTAGCTGCTGGGTGTTGCCACTATAAAAATAGGCTAATTCTAAATAAACCTCCTTTTTTTCTTTCTTCTCTCTGTAAATACGTACCTTATCTATTATACTATGTAATTGACATACATCTCAGCTGAAGCCGGGAAATTTTTTTTTACTTATTTCGTATTTATTATTTTTGTTACGTACATAAAATACACAATAAAAGCCTTTTAAAAGTGCATCATCCATCCATCAGCCTGTTTCGTCCACTGCTGGACATATGCCTTTTCAGGATTTCGCCCCTCTTGACGGTCCTCCCGGAAGAATTGCCCATACTCACACACGCTACGCAGGGGGGTTGTTGAGCGCGGTGCCAAAACGCTCGCACCAGTGACGCCGCCACCCGTCACCAGTCTGTTTTATAAAAGGCTCGGCAATTGGAGACGGATATACCGCCATCCATCGGTCCCGGGCAATGGTGGGCCGGCCGCCTGGTTTTGCCTGAGAGCTGTTTCCGGGAGGATTTGCGAGTAAGACGCTGGTACCTCCACAGTCGAGCCCAAAAAGTGCATATTATTAATTAATTAATATATAATGCAATTAATAAGTAAGTTAATAGATTAATGAATATAATTCCTAACTCAGCACATTCGATAGTATAAGCAGGATCAAGATCTGGGGAGTAATGTCGACCGGCAAACTAAAGGAAAAGACTTATTTAAAATAACTATTTAAATTCTATTACATTCCTTATGTAAACCTTAACTAATCATAATCAACTGTTAGAATTTATGGATATTGTAAAGTATTGACGTCTCGAAGATTGTAAAGTATTCAACATCACTTGATTATTGATTCAAATGTATTTTGATACAATCGTCGAGTTGAGACGTATCTTGAAAAGTAAGCACCAAGAATAGTTACGGAACGAGTAATGTATGAAAACCTAAAAAAATGAATCAGTTTAAAAATAAACATGTTTCTTTATTTTGCCGTATATCATTACTTCCCAGAATTAGATCCTTATTATAAGGCTATCGTTTGGTGCAATAATATACAGTGTGGTTTATTTTAAACATAATAACGATTTAATAGGGAAATTATTCTTTGAAACATCTAAAGGTTCATTTTACGATATTCCCTATATCTTCAGATTCGGCCATCCACGTTCACTTGGAAAACTATAGGAATACAACCTAACTGAGAGCCGGAGTAATATGAAGTATAGGGAAAGAGCAAAGGTGACAGTGTCAACTTGTTGATCGACTAGTTGAAAAACATAAATTTAAATGTATTCCAATTAATAACTTCCGCCCTACTTACTCTATGGACGTATCACACGTGTGATCATCTCCATTTTCAAACTAATAACTAATAAAGACAAATTCAACGACGAATCAAACTGAAATCGAATGGTTTTCGCTACAGTCATAATGTAAAGTGAGCTGTTTTTGTATTTTTATGCATTGATAGTATCTAAAATCCCTTTCAATAGAATCCGGAAATAATGTAAACAAAACAATTATTTGACAGTTGTCTATGATCATACTGTTGTACCTATCTTTGATTCAAATGTAAAATGTAATTTGATTCAAATTTAAAATCAATTCAAAACAATGAAAAACACAAACTTTCCAAAGACAAATAGGACTTTGATGATTAAAAAACTAATATGAAATTTGACAAAACTATTGAAATTTTCGTCGTCCGAGTATTTTTTATCTAAATAACTATGTTCGGTTTAAAAGCGTTCGGAACGCGCAAGTATGTGTCAGATTCTATTTTATTGAGATGGCAACACGGGTTGTAAAAAAGTGAAATGTCAAAGTTGTTTTTTCCGGTTTACTGTCAATTTTGCTCTCGAGGAGATGCGTGTAAAAAATGGGATCAACCAGTGTTGAAAGAATTATGGGTTTCAAGGAAACAAACGTTTAAAAAGTGGTAAAATAACCCAATTAATGAGCATCAATTGCGAGCCCTATTGTGTGTCCGAACAGTCTCGGGAATCGGTCGCCGGTGGAAAGTGATGTGTTTGGATTTTCATTAACACGATTCACGGAAATCGTGGTAGAGGTCTGGGTCGAGCTAGCTCGGGGTTAGATATTGGTGTTTAGGTAAACTCCCAAAAGCTGCTGGATGAGCCAGTAGTTTGTCGAAGACCTGTGACGCGCCAGACCGACGAGAGGAGAACGCTGTCTGCCCAGACACCAAGATTGAGTCTGGTGGTCTGTATCCAGCGCAGAAGTTCAAGAAGTAAGGCTGCATCCGAATGTGAGTCTTTGAACCATTTACCCTTCAGAAAGGAATTTTAGTATATAAGAACCCCCTTTGTATGGGAAGCCCCTTTCTGACAGGTTTTAACCTCCTTATAATATTCAAATGGGTCCAGCACGCGAGGTTTAAACCATATCTGTGGAGAGGGGGGCTTTTCACATACAACTATCATAAAGAAGTTATTTGGTGTCGAAATGATTGTAAGAACAATGTATGGTTCCTTGAAATGAGAATATAATCAGGATTGATATTCAAATGTAAGTAATTACGGAGTAATCGTGTTTATATTGGTTTGTTTACATTATTGCCGGATTCTATTGAAAGGGACTTTAGGTACATACACTGAACATTATACAAAAATACTTCACTCGCACATTTTTAATTAAATTAAAATAAAAGTGATTAGGCTTGGGTTTATATCAGAAAAATGATGATTAATTTATTATTATTTTGTGTAATTTATACATAACAGATTTAAACGGATATTAAAAGTTGAAAAAAGAGGTCAGTTAGCATGTCTCTAGCCAGTATAATGTACACAACCTTATAAATTAATTGCAACAGGATATAAATCTCCTAATCTTACTGGTTCAATTATCGCTTTTGTGCTCACCTGTACTCCTCCACCCCGCATACCGTCTTCGTCCTCGCTCTCAATTAAGTTGTATTCCTATAACACTGTATATAATATTAAATAAATATATCTAAATTTTAGTAACGTACGGAGTTTAATATTGGCATGTCCATCAATCTGGACACTTAAGTCATCTTTGAGTTCAATGCTGAATTCTCCATCAATGATAAGAGTGCAGAGCAGCGAAAGAGCGATGTTATTTTCTGCGACACTGCAAATTATAATTACGAGAGTTTAAAGCAGTTTATATGACAAAAGGTGCCACTGAACAAAATTTACGGAAATTTTAACCAGTACACACACTAGTACTATACTTCATTTACATTCAGCAACTGGCGCTGCTCCCCGCTCTGCTCAATTTACTCCCCAAAATAACAGACCATGAGGGCATTTTTTCGGCAACCTTTTCTCATCTAGTACCAGCATGACACAGTCTCTGTTGGAATCAGAACAAAAAGTAATCTTCAAAAAAGCTGGCTGAACTTGGCAAAACCTGGTAGGTTGTGTACACTATATAATCATGAAAAAAAAACGGTCTTTATACCTGGTAGGTTGTGTACACTATATAATCATGAAAAAAACGGTCTTTATTCATATCAAAATATCTTTCACCAGCTTTGAACTGTGATCATACGATAACACCCGATCATTATAGCTAGAAAAACATTTTCAGCCGATAGCTGGCTACTTTTGCCCGCGGTTTCACCCGCGTTGAATTAGTTTTTGTGTAATCCTATAAAATCTGTCAATATTATTTGGACTGTTACCTACAGTAAGCACAGCTGGTGAAATGTGTGTGTTATGCGCCTCTGTTTCCCATTTTGTGTGTCTCTATTATAGTTTTTTCATGGGAACAAAGGGAAAAGGTGGTTTTTGTCCTATTCAAAGTCTAGAACTACATTTATGCAAAATTTCAGCCTAATCAGTTTCTTAAGCATGGCGTGAAAGGGTTACACATCACTTTTCTATAGAAATTTGAAAGCTCATGTTCATCCCATGGGAACTGATTTTTGGGATAAAAAGTAGCCTATGTCCTATTCTAGAACTACATGCATGTAAAATTTCCGCCAGTAGTTACGGCGTGAAAGAGTAACAAACATCCATCCATCCATCCATACATCAAAACTTTCGCATTTATAATATTATTATTAATGGGATGGGATAGTGGGATTGTTTGTGAGACTAATTATATGGTCGCATTCAAGGGTAGACTTTAACTCATCGAGTACCAGCTTGCAACCGACGTCATTTTGTGGCCTTGGGCAACCTATTAGGCAATCTCTTAGTTTGACATAAATCAGCCCGGACGTTTTTTCTGTCGGAACCATTTTATGTTTTTATTTCATGACTGTACACAACCTGCTTTACCAGCCATTTTTGCCAAGGTCAGCCAGTGTTTTGAAGAGTTCATTTTTGTCCTACTTTGTACAGTGACTGTGTCACACTAGTACCCGATTAGTTAAGGTTACCTACTATGCCCTCATGGTTTTTAATTCTGTGGTACCAAAGCGATTAAAATTACATTGCCCCTTCATACTTTCTTTGCATTCTACCTCGGGCAGTGGAGGACGTAAAAATAGCTTTTAAAATAGATTTTATACAGTATGTACTATGACATGTTCAGAAAATTAAAGCACATGCTCTACTGATTACACTTCCTCATAGATTATAAACCAGGCGTGGATTCACCGTTGTGGGCACAACCCTTAATTTGAGGTCGTCGCGTACCCACATTGGACTTCGTTTTATACTGTTTTTTCTAGTGCTCGTGAGCAAACAGACAAATATTATATAATTTCATTTCATAAGTGTTTGCCCCCAGGCTTTGCTCGTTTGATTGGACCAGTGATACAAAAGTATAAAAAGCTTAATCTTAAGGAAGTCCCCATACAAGAAGAAGATAATCAACTTTGTAGGAATGCATCATATCGATCGGAAGGGAGTCTGTAGTCCAACTCGAACTTGGCCGATTTTTGGGTGGCCGTGAGCACAACCTTTTTCGAGGCCTGGATCCACGCCTGAAATGAACAATAGGAGTTAATAATTTACATTGGATGTGATTTTTTAAATCTATGGATATGGTTCGTTATTATGTATGTCATATTCGAATCAATAATCGTGTGGTGTTGAATACTTTGCAATCCTTGAGACGCTGAATTCGGCTATGGAATAATATGCATAATTTCTAACAGTTGATTAGTTAAGGTTTAATGAATGTAATAGAAATTAAATAGTATATTTTTTTGAATTAGCCTTTTCCTTTAGTTTACCGTTTGACATTACGCCCCAGATCTTGATCCTGCTTACACTATCTAATAGTATTAAAATAAGCAGAGTGTGAACCAAGTTCCTGCTGTCTTGTATTTCTTATACCTTAACATCAAGTAAAATACTTCATGTTACAGAAACATTTTGACGAAACTTGGATTTTTCAGCCATATCAGACCTCATGCCAGGAAGCAATCAGGGTCGCAAAGGTGGGTATTTCCAGATCGTTGTAGATGTGAATTGATAAAGATAAAACTGATATGGTTTTACTATTGGGGAAAAATCATAACTTAAACCATAGTATTAATTTATCTACGCTTAGACCTGGCTGTCATCATTTCTTCAAGAGGATGCAAGAAGTGTCTCAGGATCGTTGTATATGATAGTCTTTAAACAGATTAAACTGATACAGTTTTCCCGTGTGGAGAAACGATCGGTTTTTCAACCAACAATTTAGTCAATGCAAGCCGATAAACCAGCCAAGCGGCACTTCTTCCGACTTGATTAAGAAATATTGAAATTTTTATGTTACTCAACGATAGTCATTATCATTGGGTGCCATCTTCATAATGAAGTTTGGGGGTTAGTAGGCTAAATTGCTTCCGATCTGTTGTTTTATCCTTCAAGTATCTGAAGCTTTTTAGTCCAGTCCACTCTTTGATGTCATCTATCCATTTGTGACATTAACGTCCTGGCGCTCATTTTCCGGGAATCTTACCCAAAATACCCGATAATGTTATCTATTATTATTATTACTTGAGATAGTGATATTTTTATTAGTAAAGGAATTTTAAGAACCGGTTTAGTAGTTCTAGAAATTAACTATCACATACAAACAAACGAACAAATCTTTCCTCTTTATTTAATTATTATTATTATAGATAGATATAGATGTATATTGTTGCTTGTTCGCAGGAGGTTGCCCGTAAAAATAGCAACCCAAAAAAAATGTTTTGCCTTTCTGTCTGCCACGTCTCTCTAACGTGCTATAAATATTCAAAAAGGTTGAAAAAGCTTTGCAAAATACTAAATGACGATCGAGCTAACAAAAAATAAGTTTCAAAAACAAGTTAAGAAATAACCTGAACAAAACGACTTTACATCTTCTAAACCCTTTGAGATCTCCTTTATTGACAGCAATGGTAGCAGGGCCAAAAAGTAAATTATCTAATTCCAAACTATAGCCTGTCAAATCCAAGGGATCTAAGGTTGCTAAGCCATGCTTCGGTAACATTTCGATTATGAATTGTAAGTGTTTCTTCGTGCACGATGGATATGGTGGCGCATAATCAGAATCGCAAGAAAGAAGGTGGACTGAAAAAAAACACATTTTGTTTGATGCAGAATCACTTTGCGAATCCGTAAAAAATATTTGTATGAGTAAATTTAATCTGTCGTGGCTACTCAGATTATAATAAATAAAAATACATTAATTATATTGTAGACTATAAAAATCATTTTCATAAATTTATTTAATTGAATCATCTTTGTATATTACATCATATAAAGGATATTTTACTGTTAAAATATCTTAACCCTAAATCCCGAGTTTGTATCTTGCCAGTCGAGCAGTTTCCCAAGTCACCAACTAAGTTTTTCAGTCAAGTGAAAAAATTTGTTTACAGTCAAGTGAAGAAAAATAAACAATGGCATGCAAGAGCCCTTGAAATCGTCTATTTGTGCCAAAAGTATGGATCAAGGCTCACCCATCATTACGTAGGGTCATCCAAATGGTCGGTGAAAAAAGGGTTTCCGAGTGTTGACCTTTTTGTGGTAATCCACAATCAATACATCTCTAACCCCTTTCGGTGGTGACTGTATGTTTTTTAATTATAAAGGTACTAAAATGGACAAAATCTACGATTTAAGATACCAATAGAAAACCCTATAGTCTGTCAAAAAAGTGTTGAAATTAATATTGAAAAACTACTTTTCTTTCGCCTGGTTACACCAGACAAATAAGTACAAAATATGTTAAATCTAGTTAACCGCGTTGTTATTTCATAAATATATTACCTAAATTATACTACTTGAACGTTTAAAGTGCAATAAAGTTCATTAAACTTTCAGATTCATTTCAACACTTTTTTTGACAGACTATATGTATAATTGAGTGTTTTGTTTATATAAAGCAACAAAATGTAAATTGCACTGCTGAAACGAGACGCATACTGAAACTTTACTCACGGATACTATTTTGTCTTGCTTGAACATATTTTATAACAATACCTAGAAACACAGAACTTAATATAATAGCAAAGGATTCACCCATTATTCCACTTCAATAAAGATCTATAGTATGATATAAGCGAAATAATTTTACAGTTCAATTTTTCGGCGCAACGTTATTTAATCGAATTAATTTCACATACTTTTTGAGCAAAACTCCTTGTACAATTATACAGTTTATTAAATTTCCATGTTATTTGTGAAAATCAATTATTGAAAACAATTCTTAATTGATTCATTTTATTAGACATGGTGACTGTTGGCCTAGTGTAACTGAGGAACAGCTTTATCAACATCATTGTTGTGATGAAAACACTTGTACTTTTCCACAGATAATGTTTAATACTACACCACCCAACCGGTTTCACTATTTAAACATCATCAGGGGCTTTTAAATTAACTTAAACACATAATTATTTTAAACAATGTTTCTATTGCTAGATGTCCGTGCAATAAACGATATAAATAACTTGCGGGTAGATTGAATACGCATGACAGACAAACCTAAGATTTAATGTTTACTAAATTCACCGTTTGGTTGAAGATTGCTGATCTGTGTTTGGCATCCCACATTTTGACTAAACGTTGCGTAAAAGTTGGGTAAGCATCAAACAGTTGTCAAAAGGATGTCACACTAAAAAATTCTCGAGAAAGTCGGGAAAAAAAAACTGTCTGCATTAGAGGCCCTTGAAATAAACAAATTAACACATTTTCATTCAGACGACGTTAATAATTCACCTATAATTACAATATTATAAATAATCACACCTATGACATTTTCCATACAAATTGATTTTTTGATTGACAATTTGATAACCTTTGACATTTTCATGACATTTTCTACTACCGAATATTTTAATTTGACTTGGCATTTATTTAAAATTATCTGACATGTACAATTTCGCTTTTTATAATTTAATCTTTACATTATTAGATTATATTTCTGACATTTAAAATTAACATTACTGAAATTTTTATATATTTTTAATATTAGAACTCATATTATTTGCAAATTTGTCTTTAACTTTATTCGACATGAATTTTATTTTCCCGACTTTCTCGGGATTTTTTTAATGTGACATCCCTTTGACAACTGTTTGATGCATACCCAACTTTTACGCAACGTCTAGTCAAAATGCGGAATGTTAAACACGTTATCAGCAATCTTCAATAAAACTGTGAATTCAGTAAACATTAAATCTTAGGTTTGTTTGTCATGCGTATTCAATCTAGGTGGGTAAAATAAATAATAATTCCACCAAGTGCCAACAATCTCAACTATGAACTTCCTTATATATAATCTATTTAACTAACAATATCATCTAAACATTATTATTGGAGTGCATTACAAACTATAAACAAAATGTAAAGACAAGAATTTGAAAAAATGCTCGGGCCAGGTTTCAAACTTGCGAACAATTTCATGAAATTTAGAAAAAGTCAGTGTGGGATTATGTTTTTTAATTGGTCCTGTAATCTTAGACAAGGATATTTATTCAGCCTCATTGTCAGTAATCTATCTATCAAATGTGTTCTGCAGGAGCATTTGAAGCTGCATGGCAGATATACTGTTCTACCTCAATTCAATTAATATTGCGGTTGTCTATGTAAAACCTATGAAAAATGGTATCTTATTTAAATTAATAATTTTATTGCTAAAGTCGTTTGCAATAGAATCCAACAATCATGTAAACAAATATGGCGGACTGACATTGACAGCGTATTGTTTATGCCCATAGTGATGTCATAGTGTTCTAATTTAATTTTAATTAAATTTATTTTTCTAATTATTTTAATTTTAAGTCATAGACTATGGCCCATAGTAGGATAGGTACTAAAATAAAACTGACTAAATAGATTAAATATATAAGCCATAGACTATAAAATAAAACTGATTATATATAAAAAAAGTGTTTATTAAAACAAATTTAAATCTTCGTCTTCGTCATCATCACTATCAGAAGTGTCGCCGGTGACCGTAATTATAAATGGAACCACTGTGTCATCGCTTGCCATGTCTAAAATGCCGTCGAGCTTTTTCATTTCTTCCTCTTCCTTTAGGACGTGACTTACGCATTTCGACCATTGTTCGGCTCCGATTCTCACCAACCCTTCGTTCAATAAAGTTTTTATTTCCGCCATTTTAAAAGATTTGTTATTTCTCCCAACATACGACTTAACCTGTGCCCAAATGAGCTCAATTGGGTTGAGTTCGCAGTGGTAGGGAGGAAGGCGAAGCACAGTTATTCCTTTCGATGCAGCGAGCTCGTCAACGTATTTTGTAACATAATTTAATGTCCGTGATGCCGTGCAAAGGTCGTCGTTCCAAGAAAAATATGTCCAGCCAAATCGTAAAGCAAAACAAAAGTCCAAAATGAGAATGCAAAGTCGTATAAATCGGAAACAGAAAACGGAAACAGAAAACACTAATGCACAGCGAACCCACAGAACAGTGAATGACTGTGAATGACAATTCTAACAAAATGGCCACCTGTCAATTTTTAAAAACTAACCATTATTTTTATGGCTTAGGATACAATCCGTTTTGGTTAATTATATTAAGCTCTTGAAAAAAAATTTTTATTGTATTCAAATAATATTAAATTAAAATAATTTATTAAATTAAAAATAAAAGATAACTTCAGATTAAGAACAACACTAACTTTTCAATGACTTATAGAGTTCGATGAGTAAAAAACTAAGATGACAGCTTGTCAAATACTTCGAAATTTTTACGTTGCAAATGTTTTAACAAATTTAACTTATAAATACAAGTTAAATCGTGTTGAAGATAATGTGAAAACAATGGTGCGTTCGTTGAAATCAGACCATGTTCATAATTGATCGTCAAATGTATGTGATTACGGAGTAATCGTGACAATTTGGTTTGTTTACATGATTGTTGGATTCTATTGCAAACGACTTTAATTAAATAGCCAAAGAACAGGTTAACAAAAACCTGACAGAGCAGAAAATTTATTCAAATTTTTTGTAAGTTGCTTCACAGTGAACAGGATAGTTCTAGTAAATAGGCGAGGTGAGTTCCGTTTAAGAGTGGAGTTAAGTCCCGTAATTCTAATATCTTTTGGAATAGTTAGATGACATGACTAGAAAAGTTCGCACGGAGTGATTATCTCTAGTACATTACGGAAGTACTTTAAACATTAGGTATAATTTTCAAAATAACGTAATGTTGGTATGTAAAAGAAATATTTGATACAGGCTTCAGAAGGATATAAACTGGTCTTAAATGCGTTATGGGTTTTAATATTGAGACCTGTAATGTAAGAAGTAGAGATATATTCGTCTTTTTTGTTTTGCCACTCCAGGGAAACTTCTACAATCTGTGCGAAGTAACATGTGAATACTATATACATTATAAACATTCTGATAATTTTACACAGCACGGCAAAATACGGATCATAGTCAAAATATATATTTTGAGAATACTACTTCGGGGGAAACTTCCGCAATTGTGCAAATTTAATTATACCTTTGATTCTGAGTTTACTTCATTCGCCACATATAAAAAAAACAATTTTGTCAATGGAAGTTCAAAATCTTCAGTTACCTACGGGCGCGGAATGCCCTTGGTGACGCAGGGGCGAGGTAAGGGTGCGCGGGGAGTACCGGGCGGCCGAGCGCATATTTTACGAGCGGTGCGTTAGGTGGGCATCTACAATGGATTTTGAGGTGTATTGCATCATTTGCCAAGAAATTTTATTAAGTGGCAATGACACTGTTGACATAGTTCGTGAAAAAGTTAAATAATTTATTACACTTATTATGTCAGTATACAAATAGGTAGATTATATTCATAAATCAGGTAGTTGAAGGAATAGAGAATAACAAGCAAGTAGGTATCGATCATGAATAAAAATGGTGATCTACTAGTGGCTCTCAAAGGCAGGTGTTTTGTTTTAAACAAATAGGTATGGTATGTCCTTTGGTTAACTCATGCCAAAATTGAGTAAATTAATTTATCACATTACATAGGGTGTATCTGTAAACGTGAGTTGAAGAACTTTTACAGAAATCGGTTTGACTTGAGCTTTGTCACACTAGGTAATACAATATTCCTCCCTACAGTAGTGCAACGCCTTACGTTAGGTACTTACGCTGTCATTCGCAACACAAATATGAGAAATAAAAGAATCGTGATTATTACTATTCTAAGATAATAATTTATTATTCATTATACAGGCGGATTGGTAATTAGATGCAATCCTTTGAAGGGGTTGTAGAAGAGAACAATTGCAGTTGATTCGAAAAGTGAACCATTTCTGAGATATTTTGAAATTAAGCTTTTTTTCTAAGGTAAATATTAAAAATATATATTAAAAAACCAGCCCATATTTTTTATTTTTTTATTTTTTTCGCTTTTATAACATCCCAGCCAATAAACAATAAGCCTAAAATGCACATTATTGACAAAAACCTTGACACTGTACTCCAAAACAATTGAAAACTCTTGAAAATCGCAAAAGATTTACACAAAAAAGCTAGGTTAAAACAAAAAGTCTCTATGCAATTTTCTGTGTTTATAAGCTTTAAAACATCCGCATTTTACTAGCTTTCGAATGAGATACAAAAATCTTAAATTGACAGAGGAGTGATAAAAATATGGCCAAAACAATAGGAGTAGGTAGAAAAAAATCATAAACGGTTCAATTAGAAAACAATGATTATTATTAAATTACATTTTGAATGCATAAGATTTGTTTCTAATATTTAACGGTAAATGATTTTTTCTTTTAATTTTTTTTTTCTAAATAAAAAAAAATCATTAACGGTTAAATTAGAAAAAAATGAATTATACACTTACATTTTGTATGTATAAGATTTGTTTCTAATATTCTACCTGCTCCTACTCTTTTGGCCATATTTTTATCATTCCTCTGTCAATTTAAGATTTTTGTATCTCATTCGAAAGCTAGTAAAATGCGAATGTTTTCAAGCTAATGCGCACAGAAAATTGTGCAGACACTTTTTGTTTTAACCTAGCTTTATGTGTAAATCTTTTGCGATTTTCAAGACTTTTCAACAGTTTTGGAGCACAGTGTCTAGGTTTACGTCAATAATGTGCATTTTAGGATTATTGTTTATTGGCTGGGATGTTATCAAAGCGAAACAAATAAAAAAAATATATATATATTGGCTGGTTTTTAAAATATATTTTATTAAAGTTTACTTTAGAAAAAAAGCTTAAATTCAAAATATCTCAGAATTGGTTCACTTTTGCATAAGGCATTATATAGTCGAATCGACTGTAATTGTTCTCTTCTACAACCCCTTCAAAGGATTGCATCTAATTACCAATCAACCTGTATACATTCAAAATAATTGTGATTAGTACAATTCTAATGTAATTATTGTTGATTGTTGTTGACAACATACCGGGTGTAAATAGACTGCTACCATTAAATGAAACCACATATTCTACCGACCCTGCTGAACCACTTTTCCTAAGAATCAAATCCGCGGACATCCATAGTTTAGGAAATAATTGAGTTCCAAACAAAAATGCGTGAACCCTAACGCAGCGACATACGGGCGAGTTTAGAGAGAGCTTCGTCCGTGAAACTTGAAGCTGTTTGAGGTCTTCTCTCTCTCTAAACTCGCCCGTATGTTGGTGTGTCAGGGTTCATGCATTTTTGTTTGGAACTCAATTATTTCCCAAACTAAGGGTTGCGGTGGGGGGTATGATTCTTGGGAAAAGTGGTTCAGTAGGGTCGGTAGAATATGTCGTTTCATTGAATGGTGGCAGTCTATTTACACCCGGTATACATTATAGCTACAATACGGTGACTGACTCACTGATTGACATGGTTGTTTGGGTGGAAGGGGGGGTTTGACAGTAAAGTGATGCAGGGGGGTTGTAGTCGACTATTATCTGAGTCCCAATAAAATCTGACATTTTACATTTTTTGACATTTGACATTTACATCGTTTGCATAGGATTTTTGTATGAAAACATTTTTTTCTCTCTTACCAGAGAGACCAGAGGTCAATCCTATGAAGTGTATCCATGGAAAAAAGTTTGACTTTGACATCTTTAGTAGTATCCAGGGAAACATTTTTGACATTTCCTCCAATTTCCGTTCCCGTTGAGATATTTGTATGGGAAAAAATTTCTACTGGATAGTTGGTCAAGTAAACGTTCTTTGGACCCCAAAATTTTCGGAAACCACCCCCGGAAACCAAAAATATATTTTTTTTTATGAAAAAAAAAATTGTTTTGGCCATATCTCCGCGACGGTTGGTCTCGGACCCCCCAGACTTGGACCCCGGGGTTCCGAAAAAATTTGTTTTACATTAAAAAAAAAAAATATCCGAGGCGCGAAAAAAATTTGTTTTGGCCATATCTCTACGACGGTTGGTCTTGGAACTTGAAATCCCAGGGGTCCAAAAAAAATGTTCTTCTTTTACAAGTGTCAAATCTTTTTTGACTCATATCTCCTAAGCGGTTGAAGCTAGGCCCCTGTTCCTAGTGTTTTTTTAAAAGGTCTTGACGAGATCTACCCGAAAATGCAAAAAAAATTGGGTACCTTTTGGGTCCCTTTCGGTACCATGGTTATATCTCGGGAACGGTTAGAGCTAGAGCTACCGGGTTTTTACAATAGTAAACGGCTCAAAAATGGCTACTTTATAACAAAAAAGATTAGACATTTTGACATTTTTTGACATTTTTTTGTCATTTTTTAAAATTACTATAACTTTGGAACGGCTGGTGGTAGCGCTTCCAAGTTTGGACTCGAATGACGGGCATCATGGGCCCTTTCCGAACGATAGCAAATTTTGACATTTGAAAGCTGTCAAAAATAAAATATGTCAATCACGTTTATTCAACAGATTGCCTTGAAACTCAGTTTCTACACATTTTTAAGGTCGCTTTTTGTATTCCTAATATAAGCGAGGTCGAAGGCCGAGCCGGTTTCACTCTAACTCGGACGCAGGACGAGTCCGGAGGGAGCATGCGCGAGGTTGCCAGGATGAGCGCGCGCTTCCGGAGGTCTGACTTAGCCGACGCAACGCACGACGAGTCCATCAACTTTTACAATTCCTTTGCGGCTAAGTTAGAGTGAAACTGGCTCGGCTTTTGGCCTCACTTATTATAACACAAAAAGTGACCTTAAAAACGTGTAGAAACTGAGTTTCAAGGCAATCTGTTGAATAAAGGTGATTGACAAATTTTCGACAGTTGTCAAATGTCAAAATTTGCCATCGGTCAGAAAGAACCCGTGATACCCATAATTCGAGTTCAAACCCGGAAGCGCTAACACCATCCGTTCTGAAGTTATAGCAATTTAAAAAAAAGAATGTCAAAAAATGTCAAAAATGTTAAATGTCAAATTTTTTTTTCCAAGTAGTGGCAATTTTGATGCCATTTACTATGATGAAAACTTCGTAGCTGTAGCTCCAACCGTTCTCGAGATAATCTAATTGCGCGGATTGGGCCGATTCGGCCGATTTTGGCAGATTTTTTTTTTGCATATTTGAGTAGATCTCGCCGAGCCCTTTTAAACGGACCCCCTGAACAGGGGTCTATCTTCATTGGTTTGGGAGATATGGGCCGAAAAATAATGGACACTTTGGAAAGAAAGAGATTTTTTTTTGGACCCCAGGGGTCCAAGTTTGGGGGTTCCAAGCCCAACCGCCACGGAGATATGGCCAAAAGAAAATTTATTTCGCACCTCGGATAAAATTTTTTTTAAATGAAAGAAAACTTTTTTCGGAACCCTGGGGTCCAAGTTTGGGGATTCCAAGACGAAACATCGCGGAGGTATAGACGAAACAAATTTTTTTTTTAAACATTTAAAAAAAATTTTTTTTTTTCGTACCCTGGTGTGTTTTCCGAAAATTTTGGGGTCCGAAAATGTCATACTCGACCGAATATACAGTATGAATTTTTTCCCATACAAATATGTCAACTTTCATGGATAGTACCAAGAATGGGGGGGGTTCCAAAAAAAACAACCGAATATTCAGTATGAATTTTTAAAAACAACCGAATATACAGTATGAATTTATTCCCATAGAAATACGTCAACTTATATCGATAGTACTAAAAATGCGGGGGGGGGGGTTACGAAAAACGACCGAATATACGGTATGAATTTTTAAAAACGATCGAATATACAGTATGAATTTATTCCCATAGAAATACGTCAACTTATATTGATAGTACTAAAAAAACTACAAAACCGAATACTCGGTATGAATTTTATCCATACGAATAAAAAAAAACTATAAATACTACCAAAAAGGCAAAAATTCATACCCAGTAGTAATGGGGGGGTGGGGGGGTTATAAAAAAACGACCAAATACCCAGTATGAATTTTCCCCATACGAATTTTGAAAAAATCCATGAATACTACCAAGAAGCCAAAATTCGCCAGCTCAATCCCATACAAGAATCCTATACAAAACAGGGTTTGGGAAAACGCCAATCCCCCCCCTAAAATTAAAAAAAATGAAAATGTAGCATTTTATCTCCAGTCTGAATTACTATCTAATAAAATACTATTCTATTTTTTATCAAGTTTATCAAGTAAATAATTTTAAAGTTTATTTATTTAGATTTATTATTTGAATTTTAATTTTTTTATTAAATATATTTTTATATTAATTTAAATAGCTTATAAATAATTACGCTGACCACTTCTATTGGTATTTAAGTCTATGTAATTTAGCCCGCTTGCCACTTCTATCTGTTTATTCGTCTGTGGTTGTACGATATACCTACGTATATACCTACTCGTACAACCATTTTGTAAAATTAAGTATGTTCCGTGTGAAAATGCCCATATTTTATAACCGGCGAATGAGGTACTAGCCAAAAGGCTAACTTTGAGATAAGTTCTAAAACTGCAGACATTTCCCCCGAAGTAGAATGTCAGATAAATATAAAATACCTTTTCCGTATGACCCGGCCAAAGTTGCGAATCAGGCAATGAATGAAGACTATTTCTTAATCATATTGCCAATTCGCGCAAACTACAGTCATTTCCCCCGAATCACAATCGCACATTTGCAAAAAAAGTAAAAATAGTAGTTCCGTAATTTGTATCCCAAACTGCACTTTTGGCAAACGTAGATCAGGGTACTCTAATTCGTATATCAAATTGCACCGACAACAGATAATTTTCCCTCGAAGTTATAAACAATAAAAGCATTCACCCCTTTCCATCCCTTGCCTAAGGGATGGTTCTATTGGAAGTTACCATAGAGGTAATTTATTAGTCATCTATCACATTTAAAAACTTTTAAGTTCGAGCAGTGACTTAATGCCACTCTTTTGTAAAATATGAGCTTACTTGCCCCGCCTAAAAGGGGAGGTCAACCAGGCATACATTTGATGCTTGGGAAGAAAAGGAAGATGCGATAGGTATGTTTTGTGACCTCTCAAAAGGCTTTGATTGCGTCAATCATGAAATACTTTTATGTGAACTGGATCACTACAGTATAAAGGATAAAGCTGTTGCATTGTTTTAAATCATACCTTGGTAATCGAATTCAAAAAGTAGATATTAATAGGGTAAAGTCGTCTGGATCATTAGTAAAAATGAGTGTATAGCACGAAACAAAGAGATTCATTGAGAAAAAATTAAAGAAACTTCATTTTGAATTGAATTGTTTGGTTGTCAAGACAAGAGTCGCCTTATGCGTATTGATTATATATATATATATATATATTTTGAATATTCTATTGTTTTTTTAAGATTAATATTGACTTGTGGAAAGTATACTTTATTGTATCTATTTTATAGAACAAATTATTTGAATTTGAAGTCTGAAGTACAACAAGTGGAGATCGTGCAGTTGAAAAAACCAGCCAAGTGCGAGTTGGACTCGCGCACGAAGGGTTCCTTACTATTATCTATAAAAATGGAAATAAAATCATGTCTGTTGTAAGGGAGTGCGTGGATCTGACTCGCACTTGGCCGGTTTTAGTATTTTTTGCTATAGCGGCAACAGAAATACATCATCTGTGAAAATTTCAACAGTTTAACTATCACGGTTCATGAGATACAGCCTGGTGACAGACGAACGGACGGACAGCGGAGTCTTAGTAATAGGGTCCCGTTGGTTACCCTTTGGGTACGGAACCCTAAATACCATCTGCAATGTTCACGACGGCGTTGTCCCTTAAAAACGTTAACATGGACTCCGCTTCGAAAGAGCGCAAGGTGTCAAGAAAACTATTTACCTATTTACGAAACAAGTAAGGCCAATGGGACGATTTAAAAAAGTTAAACACACTTTCAGGGGTTCAAAATATTTTTTAAATACGTCCGCTGTAAATAAAAAATAGTAAAGAATAGAAAATTTAACTTGTTATTATAAAAAAACAGTCTAGTGCGAGCCTCTCTTAAGATTCCGTACATAATATGCAGATAATCTGTAAATCATTCCGTTTTAGAGCTAGAGAGCCGTAAAATATTCGGACAAACAGACAACAGAGTGACAGCAATAGGGTTTCGTTTGCCTTTTGGGTACAGAACCCTAAAAAAACCTTTTTGGTATGGTACCCTAAAAATCGTTATATTAGAGGTTCAAGTCCGGAAAAATGAATTAATAAGTTGACATACTTACCTTTTGATGTTTTTTGCGTGGTGAATTGATATCTTTCAACGGTTATCTGCCAGGCTGTGATTCCATAAATTAAAATCAACTTACAATAACAGTAAAATCAACAAGAAAAACTAACAGTAACGGTTTAATGATAACAAAAAACTAAACAAATACATAAACGAAAGAATACGTATCACTTCGAACGCAATCCAAACAGGAAAGAACTTGTTCACAAAATTCAAAATGGCGACAATGTTGGTAGCTGCGTTACTGACTGCTCACCTGTACCACTATTCACGCAACGACAGCTGTCGTCGACCGACTGACGCCATTATGTCGACCAATGGACGCCATTATTGCGTACGAGAGATAAAAATGGAGATAACTCAGTAAAGGACCGATTGTTTACCTATTTTAAATCGTCTCGTTTGCCTTACTTTAGTTAGGTAGCATTTTACAGACAGGAAAAGCCAAAGAAATTGAATTGAAGCATGAATATAAAAAATAAAACAAAATGCTTCAAAATTAGAAAATTTAGACACCATTGTAAAAATACATCTTGGAAAGCGAAGGCTTATATGAAAAATGGTTCGAAGATGAGATTCTTGCCGCAGAAGAATATATAAGTAGGTGGCTGCATCTAGAGACGAAATACGAATTAGTCATTGAAGAAATTTCGTAAAAAGGACAATGAAAAAGAAAAAACTTTGGTTTACCAAAATTAGAGTTTCAAACAATGGCTTAGTTTTTGGAGCCAGCTCAAGAAAATACATGAGGACACCAACATCGACGAAGATGACAAAATACAGTATTTGCTACAATGTATGAATCACAACATAGAAGATTATTTAATCTATCTATTAAGCTATCCACAAGATGGCACGGCCTACAAAAGCTGTATTTAAGAATTAAAACATAGTTAAGCTTGAGATGAATATAATTGTTGATAGAGGTGTACGTAAAGGGAACTTTTAACCTTGGTGCTCGAGGGAAAACACGACCTTTTAGAACTTTACGACAAACTCAATGTCATCATCCGGGCGCTGGAAGAGTAAACAAATTTTTAGTTAGGTCGAATTCAATTAGTGAAATTTTGCACTTCAGCATGACCGTCTAACCGTCGTCCTAAGACGGGACATATTTCGTGTCGATTAAAATTTCAACAAGTCCAATTAACTAATTTGAGCAGATTTTTGAGGTAAAAATAGAGGAACATTGGCTATTGAGTGTAGCAGATGCAGAAGAAAGGTAAACTAAACAGTTGAAACTAGCTTTTTCCAGCCAGAGTTATTATAAAACTGTTTTTGCAAACTTATTTTTAAAATCCTTGTTCCAGGAGACAAGGTGTACCCCACTTCTGCCTTAGATACTGCTCCCAGAACCATAATTGCATGAAACATAGTAAATGTGGTGTTCAGACTACAAATAAAATATACTGCGATGCGGCAGACTATGCAAAGAAATCAATGGCTCTTAGGAGACAAAGTACTTGGATCTACTGGTTCCCTGGCTATGATATGAACCCTATACAGTAACGTCACTGCTTCAAATTATAATAAGCCTCATGAAAAAGCTTTGTTTTGAGTAATGCAAAGTAGATTTTAGTGACTGTTAAAGCACCAAGCTCTAACTATAGTCATAAGACTGTGGCAATATTTTTTTTAGTCTGCTATGTGTACCCATTCTATACAGATGACAGATGGATTTGGTTTAGCAACACACAACTAGATAGACCAGTAAACCAAGGTAGAAACCCTAGATGCCAAACAAAACAAGTAAAAAGGATTTGCGTCTCTCGTGTCTGTACATTAAATCAAATATACAAATTAATATATTTTATAAAAAATTGGTTATTTATTAGTATTGTTACGAGCTAGGGTTACGGGTGAATAAATTTATACCAAAAACACTGACTGTACTTTATTTCAAATAACACTCACTTATAAAAACACAATTTTGTACTACACTGAAACTAAATCACTAACTGGAATCACCAACTGGAATCAGTAATTGTGGTACTGTGTGGTACCTTTTTGCTTTTTTTGTACTTTCTTCCATATTGCATCGGAGCTAAAAAAATAAATGGTCCAATCCGCGAAACTCGCCCCCTTTTATTGTAGCGCGCGCGCCTTTAGCCGATGTGAAAAATGACAAGAAAGTTCATAGAATGTTCAAACCATATTCAGCGCCTTTCCACAAACCACACGTATAAACCAAACTTCCATCTCTGATCAGCGCATGTCAAAATCTCCAGTCCCATACATCCGTCACCCTCCAATCCGCGAACGCTGCCCTCGGGCCAGCTCCGTACGACGGTCAGTAGCAAAGTTGGTTCGGGAGCGTTGCTTTGTAACCGAAATTACTTACAAAAATGTTACGAGTTTTGCATGCTAATGACACTCTAGTATTCTACAGGTACCAGTATCTGCGAGATTTTCGTCGCGTGCGCTAGTATAACGTAACAGTATTGTACTGAGGTCAATGTTTTTTTTTTTCAAATTTTTGTGTTTATTATTGTTTTTTTTTTGTCTTGTATAACTTGTACTTTATGTTCCTATTTTACAATATGAATTATTTTTTCAAATTTTTGTGTTTATTATTGTTTTTTTTTGTCTTGTATAACTTGTACTTTATGTTCCTATTTTACAAAATATTACCCAAATTCATTTGAATTTTGAATTTGTAATTGTTGCATCTCTTTTGCCATTGTTCGATATAAATTCAAATAATTCATTTTGTAAATTATTTTAAGTGTCTGAGTGCTATTTTCCACTTTTAAGCAACGTAACACTGCTTTTTCTACCCACGTAACACCTGTATCGATCTTTAAGATATAAGATAGCTAAAATTTTCGCTAATGTGCTAGTTGGGTGGAGTAAATCATTATAATATTTAATACGCAATATTGTAGCAATAATTATATTTAAAAAAACTTCTCGGACACTGGTTTATGAAGTAAAAGGTTACATTATAAAAACGAAATTTTAAAAATATGTTTTCAGTTTATTCAGAGGCACTTTACGCAGAAGTTTGTCGACACTGTATTTTACAAATTTTAGAATTTTGTCTAAAATAGGATTTACGAGTTCACGAGCATTCTCTCTCCACTCTTTAGTTAAATGTTCCGAAAGCCCTGAAATATAAAAAATATAAATATTTCGTGAGTATACTTTTAAAATCATCAGATTATTTATTTCTTCCAACTACCTTAGTTATATATTATATTGTATATAACATAACAAAGTGGCGTTTACAGAAGGTCACTTTATTTTATAAGGAAAAATAAATCTGGAAGAAATCGTTAAAAGCAACTCATTTTACATTTTTTATCTGTTTTTTTATTTCATAGATATATGTTAAATAATAAAAGACATATATATATATGCAAAGAAACACGATTAAAATTTTAAAATACGTTTAAATTTATTGTAAATAATGTTTTTATAATAAGTTTAATACGCTACCACCGGTCGCGCCACAGATTGGTCGCCCAAAATATTTGGCCTCCCTAAACCAAGGCCTGTTGGACCCTTCGAACCACGATTAGCCAGCAAAAGCCGGGATTAAGATCTCGATACCCTTCAAAACTAAAAAAACTAACTAAAACGCATATATTGCAAACTTTTTATTCAAAAGTAAGGAAAACAATATTATGATGTGCATTTTGCACCGAGATCCTCCGTTACCACCTTAAGCCCCTAGTTCGATAAATGTGGAGTTGAAATTATGAACTAGATCACGAGATCGCCAGTTGTTATTGATTCCTTGATTGTGCAAAAGAGAGGCCCAGTGAGTAAGAAGACGGAAGGAGCACCTTACCTGCTTTGTCCCGCCAGCGCAGCTATAACAAGTCATGCATAAATGATCGATAACTGCCACTTTCTGTAGAATATTCGTTATTTATTCATTTGAATTTAAGCACTGTTTATGCGTTTATAAAGGTTTAGATTTTAAATTATTTTAATTTTTTGTCTCCTACAATGTCATAAATTTTAACTTCAGAAATTCACTTTTAAAATTTTCACTACCTGATTGATAACGATCGACTAAGGGCCGAAACATGATTTAATCCAAGTTTACAGTTTTTTTTTTCATATATATTGTGATATATTTAGTTATTTTTTATCTGTAGTACTTCAACCACGGAAGAATATTCATGGTTTTAAGAGAACTATCCTCTTTAACATTGTAGTTTTGGCCTCATAAAATATTTAATGTACAAATACAACATTTTTACTAGGTACTTTAATATATAAGTATAATTATGCATTATAGATGATCTATACTTATATATTAAAGTAGTAAAAAGGTACAGTCAGTGGAGCGCATAGAACTTTTTGCTGGAAAAGCAATGAGAAGGTCAGGTTTGACGATACAAAACAACATAAAAAAAAATAAAAAAAAAACAAATTTGATTTTTATTTTTATATGAACTCATATACTCTGGGGTAGGCAGTGCCTTGCCTACCCTGGCGTCCTACAAATAATGATTTTTCAAAGGGACATTTATTTTTTTTATTGTCAAACTTGTCCGTGTCATTGCATTTCCAGAAAAAAGTCCTATGCATGCCACTGGGTACAGTATAGATGTATATTTTTGATATGAGAAACAAGAAAATTTAACTTCATTTATTCTTAATGTTATGTTAAAAAAACACGATTTTTAATGTCTGGATTTATCATTTCCTTCGCATTTTGCACTTAATAATATAAAATGTATCTGTAATATGTGGCTGAGTATACTAACCTTTGTCCGTTTTTTCTTGTGTGTTATCCGAATCGTGATCGTGATCTTGATCTCCACAATTATTAAAGTTTGTAATGTTGTAAGTGATTACTCCGAGGAACTCGTATTTTATTACGATATCTATAAGGTTTAAAAACGTTTTACCTTTCTTGTTTTTTGTTTCAAGCACTACAGATGCGTTTATTTGGAGATCACCTGTAATATAAAAAGGGGGAAGTTTGTATTTGGCTTAACTTGGGTTGTCGTTAAAAATTGTATAGCTGTGAAAAAATATATTTTAATCATATAATCTTGGGTTGGGTAGCATTCGGAAAGTTGCGTCACATATTTACGTCATCAATACCGCAGTGCTTAAAGGCTAAGATGTTGAACCAGTGCGTCCTTCCTTTGATGACGTATGGCGCTGAGACGTGGTCTCTTACAAAGGGTCTGATCCACCGATTTTAGGTCGCTCAGCGAGCTATGGAGCGAGCTATGCTTGGGGTATCTCTGATGGATAGAATCCGAAACGAGGAGATCCATCGGAGATCGAAAGTAACCGACATACCCCGCAGAATCAGTAAGTTGAAGTGGCAGTGGGCAGGCCATATTTGTCGCCGAGATGATGGCCGTTGGGGCTGAAAAACTCCAGAATGGAGACCACGTACAGCAAAGCGCAGTGTAGGCCGACCTTGTGCCCGCTGGACCGACGACCTGAAGGACGTTGCGGGGGGCGGCTGAATGAGGAGGACGGAGGACCGACATGAGTGGCGAAATTTGGGAAAGGCCTATGTCCAGCAGTGGACGAACACGGGCTGATGGATGGATGGATGGAATCATATAATCATAGAGAAATTATCAACAATTTTATGGAATAACTAGCCTTTTCCCGCGGTTCCGCCCGCGTTTATTGAATTTTTGCCCCGTTTTCAGCTCGGGCATTATTTTATGAACACTTCTTATAGTTGATGTGTTGAACAGTGTCAATACGATGATGATAAAAAAACTGCATCCAAATCAGTGAGTGGTTCTTGGTTTAAAAGCGTGTATTCAATTTTTGTGCCGTTTTCGGTTTGGGTGTTATTTTATGAACACACCATATAGCCTGTGTGTTGACCAGCGTTACAACGGTGATATTAAAAAAAATGCATTTAAATCCTTAAAGTGGTTCTTGAGTTAAAACGGAACATACATATATACTAACATACAGACAGACAGCCAAAAATTCAAAAACTTTTGGTTTTGACCTTAGTACAATACCACTAACATGATGGTTGGTCAAATCGCGCCCGCCCGCAGAGTATTTTGTTAGGTCGATGTAACGTTCCGAATGGAATCGTTGGAATTTTTTGGAGTCTATGGTTTAATTTGAGAGCTGACATTGAACATTTTTGTGCATTGAAGCAGTTCGGTCACTACAACCAACACTGGGTGTAAAAAAACAAAAATTAACATCTCTCTTTCGCATGGTGCTCAGTGCAGAAATTGTTGTTTTTCTTGACATTTTACTATAAAATGATGTAAATATTTTTATATATTTCTATTACTGTATAGTAAGAGGATAAATAAAGTACAGAAAGAAAGCTATATGTTGTTTAATATTTGTTATATCCCGTAGGAAAGTCAGATGTCACCCGTTGGTTTATTTACTCGATTTACTCGCATTCAGTTCAATCATACTACAATATATTTTAATGAAAGTACTAGTAGATTGTAGATAATTTATCTAGAAATACAACGGTATGCCATATGTGTGGTATTTCCATCCAGGAAAGCCATAAAAACCATTATACTAAACCACGTGACGCGCGGCCCGCGGCGCCCCCCCGGCCCGTCAAACTACGGCCGGCAGCCATTGGCGGCCCCCGGATCATCAGGGGGTTTCAGTGTAGGAGATATTATTCCACATCTGATACAAAATGCAAAGTTATATATAAGTCTTAGTTGCGAAGTAGGAAGCATCTCGGAGTAATACCAATCCGAAGATAGCTACAGACTGCAACAAAATAATCCATCTGATTACCGTAAACTGACTATATAGAATCATTCGTCATTACTGTCTAAAATACATTGGAACCAAATTTTACGCATTAACTTTTCTTTTATAAATGCTATGTATATGTACAAATTATAGTGCGCGAAATTTGGCTCCACCAGAGCAAATCCTTTATGTGAGTTGTTGGCACTTGGTGGAACTTTTGATACATTTTTGATTGAAAAACACTTTTACTTGTCCACTTTATGTGAACTCGTAGTGGAACAATATGAGAAATTGCTGTTTAATTCTGGAAACAATTATTTAACATTATAGCACAATATTTAGGAACTATGTTTGCGACTAAATCCCGTTGAATTAATATAGGCCGTTTTAAAGATCATTGTATTGTGTACGCTTGTTTGATCGTTATGCCAGCGTACACAGTAAAAATTGTCTTTATTCCTTAAATTAAAAAGGCACTATTTTTTTATTCTTGCTCTAATTAAGTTCAAACTATAGAGCACAAAAAGAACTGTAAATTTCACCATGTGTACGGCAACATCAGGGACTAAAGCATCTTGAATATGGACTTACAGCGAAAAGATATCATCTGATGAAGTCTACGCTCCGCCCTCCTCTGCGCCAAACCGTTGCAGGATCCAATAAGTTCCAATTGGAACTTCAGAACCAATTTGCCCTGATGGAAACCACTGAGGACGTAAACCTTACTATCAATTTTACGAATGATGTCGAGCGCGAGGTGAGCAAGGCTTATTTTAAGCTGAAGCGTAAAGGTACGGATGGAGTCCAAAATTACGAATGGAACTTTGGACCTTATGAGGCAGAGACGGGAAATGTATTTATATCGATGATCGATTCCGGTACAAAACCTATTGATCAAGGAAACATCTTAGAATATTTAGTTTTGATCCGTCATGATGAAGTCTATCTCATTTTTAGTCTCACCATCGGGGTTTTGCAGGTCCAGTTTCTTTAAAGCTTCTTTTTGACGATTGAATTCATCAAATTAAGCACCCTGGCTCTTAAGGGAGCTAACCATCAACTGGCCGATGTTTTTTGCAGGCATGGCCGTGTGGTTCGATTACCGATTCACCACACTCTTTTACTCCCACTTTACCTTTGAAGTCCCCCATAACAATGGTAAAATGTGTCTTGGTGGTGTTATTTCTGGTCTTTATTATGTCATCATAGAGGGCCTCGACACTCGAAATGTGACTGGCAACGTATTAAACCGGGTCTCGGCAAAATTCTGCAGATACGTGCCAAACAGTTCAATCGGCTTATCCGATTTTCAGTTACTGCTATGCCGAGAATAGAGATACAGATATACACACGGACAAAGAGATAAAAATGAGCTTCTCGGTGTAATGGCTATCGAAGTAATGAATTTCGCAGTAACTACATCGGTAAAAGGAGGCTTAGAAAAAACACAGAATCACACAACCGGGTAGTTGACTGATTGTGTTCGAAATAAAAAGTTTAGCATAATCAACCTTCGAGTTCACGTAGAGAACGAGTGTGGACAGTGACTTGCATTTCACAGTCCATACCCAAAAACGCCTCTAACAACCCATCAAGGATTCATGTCTTGCCTCTTCACGATGTTTAAGTAAACAGGGTTAGTTTTTCAAGTGGGCGTAAATGTCCAAATCCGAAGATTTAGGGAATATAATAAAATCTAACATAAGTTTTTTGAAAACATAATTTCCCTAGCTAAGAACCCGTTGATTTTCAAAAAAGAAAAAAAGAAAACTATTATTTATGCAGTGAAGGTTTACAAAACAAAAATTATAATGTTGAAGTTTTTTTTTATAAATTAATTTATTAAATTTATATCAATGCGGTATAGAAAATCAGAAAAGTAAATCTGGATGTTAGAAGCTATGAACAGAAATTCTAACCCGGGACCACTCTCTTACCGGGCAGTTGCTCTACCAACTAAGCTATCCAGTTCTCAACACGACCTAATGTCTAAATTTTGGTAACGTACGGAGTTTAACATTGGCATGTCCACAAAGCTGCATTCCGTAATGGTTGGGGTCAAGGCTGAAGCTTACATCAGCGATGACAGTGCAGAGCAGCGACAGAGCGATATTATTTTCTGCAACACTGCAAATAATAATTACGAGAGTTTGAAGAGGTGCCAGTGAATCTAAACAAAACTGTTTCTGTCGGAACCATTTTTTTATAACTGTACCTAATGTAAGGCAACTCTTTTAAGAGTTACTTTTCGTCCTGCTTCCTACTGAGACTGTGTCACACTGGTACTCGATTAGTGAAAGTTACTATGTCTTCAGTGTCTACAATTATTACATTACCGCTTCATACTTCCTTTGCATTCTACTTCGGGCAATAGCATTATGTATTAATGACGTATTTATACAATTAAAATACATGCTCTACTGATTATACTGAATCACATCCATTAAAATAATTTTAACTTTCTTTTAACTGTCCTAAGTGTTCACCTGCTTGTTTATATTTTTTATTTCGTAATTTTTCTACCTGCCTATCATTCCTGGGTCTCATCGGACAAGTTAGTATACCATACGCCCACTGTTATTCATATTTAGCACTCAGCCCAGGATTTACGCCTAGGCCCACAAGGCAGAAAGTATAGAAAGAAAAAAAAATATAACTACGCCCAATTGCCGTGCTGTCGCCCAATTTAACAACACTGCATCAGTGGCGATGCCAATTGAATAAGGCAGAATTTTTTTGGTGCTTCATTGGCCTTCGGTCTGTGAAGTGCCTAGGGGCCCTGTATCTATAAGTCCGGGCCTGGAGGTGTGGTGCTTCATTGGCCTTGGCTCTAAAGTGCCTAGGGGCCCTGTATCCATATAGCACTATACATGTAGTATTTAAAATGGATTTTATTTGATAATTCAGAATGTAATTTAGTGATATTTTTCCAAGGTAAAGTTATTTGTACTGTAATGTATTGCAAAATATAAGTTATTTAAAAAGGGTATTGTTGTGAAAATGTGTTCAGTCTGCCATGGTTTATAGAGACGTGCTATAAAGTACATAAAGAGGTTAAAAACCCTTAAAATACTTAATTATGATCAAAATAAAAAGAAAATTAGTTTTAAAGCAAATAAAAAAACCTGATCGAAACGACTTTGCATTGTCTAAGCCCTTTGAGATCTCCTTCATCGAAAACAGTATTAAAAGGGCCATAATACAATTCAATATCCAAACTATAGCCTTTCAAATCGAACGGATCTAAGATTGCTGAGCCAAGCTTTGGGATTCCGTTGGTTAACCTTCGGATTGTTGCTTGTAAAGAATCCTTAAGCACGATGATGAATAGTCATTATTGCAAACATCAAGAAGGTCAACTGAAAAAAAAAAAACGCATGATGCAGCATCACTTGTAGAATACAATATAATAGTTGTACACGAAAGGAACTCGGAGCGCGTATAAATAGGCATGAAAAACGTTGATAAGCTGTATATAGTTAGTTGAAATAAGTATTTTCAGTCAAAGGTTGATTTAGGAAGAATTTCAGTAGAACACAACGAACAAAAAAAAAATAAGTTTTATTCATCAAGATTACATACCTAAAACAATATACGTGGGACGCACTATAAGTTTCCGGAATGAATATGAAAAAATACTATTAAAGGTACAAAATTAATTTATTGTTTTTCAAAATAATCTCCCTTGGCGTCTATGCACTTTTTCATTCGATCAAACCAGTTTTGAAAACTTTTGTGCCACTCCCCTGTGGTGACCTCTGAAACGTGTTTTTCATACTCCTCGACAGCCTCTTCTGGTGATGAAAATCGTTGACCGCGTAATTGGTTCTTAATTTTTGGGAACAGAAAAAAGTCACAAGGTGCCAGGTCGGGACTGTATGCAGGATGACTCATGAGTTCTACATTTTTCGTCTTCAAAAAGTCGTTTGTCTGTCTGGCCGTGTGAGAACTAGCATTGTCGTGGTGCAGGATGATACGGCGTTTACGGTTATTTTTACGGAGTTCGTCAATAACTTCCGGCAAACAAATGGTCGTGTACCAGTCACTATTCACGGTACGACGATTCTCTAAAGCAACAGTAGCCACGTGTCCAGTTTTATTAAAAAAAGAAGCAATCATCGGCTTAGATGCACTTTTCACGCGCGCCACTTTGGTTGGTTTCGGCTCATCTTGAAAGACCCATACGCTCGATTGCTGCTTTGTTTTGGGATCGTAGCAATAAATACATGTTTCGTCACCTGTTACTATGTCCTACACCAAATTTGACGCACCTTCGTTGAATCTGGTAAGCATGGCACTGCACCAAGTGACGCGGTCCGTTTTTTGAGCCTCGGTCAAGTTGTGTGGGATCCACCGCGAGCACAGCTTTCTCACACCCAAATGTTTGTGTAGGATTGATTGTATTTGACTCATGCCTATTTCTAAGGATGCGCGAATTTCATGGTAGGTCACATGCCTGTCTGTTTCAATCATACGGCGCACAGCATCGATGTTTTTGTTGGTCACAGCGGTGGACGGCCGACCATCGCGAGATTCGTCACTGAGATTGATACGACCACGCTTGAATTCTGCAAACCAGCTATAAATAGTCGTCTTGCATGGTGCTTCATTGCCCAAAGCTGTTTCAAGCCGAGCGATGCTCTGTTGAGCTGTCAAATTACACTTAAAATCGTAGAAAATCATACTACGAAAATTTTCCCGAGTTAAATCCATGTTGATGCAGACACACAAATTTTTAAATGACGCCACAAGGTAAAAACAAAAGACAGTCAGATGAAACAAACTGCATTCTACAGCCAAAGAGTTCTATTTTCAAATGTTGCAATAAATTTTTAAATATTGTTTATGTAAGTGGCCAGTTCCGGAAACTTTTAGTGTTACCTATGTAACAAGTTTCCTGTTGTCGATAATACCATATTTAATTTCATATGATTAAAATACAGACCAAAACCAGAAAAGGGGTAAATTACTGCGAAAGTGATAATTTAAGTTAACATAGTCTAGCGCAGAATGACTGCGGGACCCCGACCTCGCTGTGACGTCACGCTACCGCGCCACTGTGCGTCTTAGTTGATATTTTGCGTATAGCTGTTCAATAAATGCTATATCAATGGAAAAAATACACGTATTTTACAAGTAAAGTTTGTGTTTAGTTTTATAAACAAAGAAATAAAGAAAGAAAGAAAAATGTTTAAGTGGTATCAGAAATTATTTGAAACTTTTACCTAGTTGTATTAACGGAACATCTAAATAAAAAATATTCTAACTACTTAAAAACTAAATGATACCAAAAAGGTCTTCGCTCAGCATAATGTCACAGCTATGTCCACGACGCTGATTTTCAGCGGATTCCCAGGTTTTAAATTTTGGGTGGCAGTTCTAGTTCCACTATTTTTAACATAAGAGATAATACACAAAAAAACAGTACAGCATTTGTAAAACAAAAAAATATATATTATATTTATGTATGAAAATTACCATGAAAATAAATAAATTAAATCATAAAAAATAATTTATTTTATACATTAAGTAACGAATAAATATCAATTAAATTACTTCTTCTCTTTTTGGACATTGATTAAAAATCTTATAAACCTGAAACTATTTACTGATGAAGAGAACTTGAGAGGGGGAGGAATATTATTCCAACATTTTGTGGCGCAGTAACGAAAACTTCCTCAAAATAAAGATGTTTTATGGGATGGACAAAGTAACAATTGGGGAATACGTCGCCCTTTATCGTATCTACGCTAAGACGTTCACGTACTTTGTATAGTACTTTTAACCTATAATAACAATTTTTCACTATTCTCAAACTTTAATCTCTCATCCAATATAACTCCTAAATTTTGCACTTCTGGAAAAGACAGATTTCTCGAAATCGGTTTTAAGTAAATATAGTAAGAATATATATTTTTATTATTAGCTCTTTAATATCCACAATTTGATACCCATATTATTGAATAGCACGACAAGAATTGTTTGGCGGAATATTGCAAATTATATTCATATATCCTTTACTTAGTGATGGACTTCCACAAGGTAACGCCTATTTCAATTAATCACCCATATTATATTTTTATAAATTTTTTTTTTTTATTATTTTATATTTTTAAATATTTCTCGTTTGTGTTCTACTTATTTTTAATCACTATAGTTTTCCTGTAATTGGCCAGTTATGGCCTATTATCTTGTTTTTTTTTTCTTTTTTTTGGTCCACCAGTTTCGAAAATAAGGAGGAGGGGGACATGCAACTGTTTTGTTGTTTTTCAAAGTTTTCTCAAAATCGGTAGCAGTAAATATAGTAAATGCTATTTAATATCTACAATTTGATACCTATATTGTATTTTTATGTAAAAAAATATAAATTTTACTTAAATTAATTAATTTATTAATTTAAGTAAAACGATAGCGATTAAAAAATTTTTTTACATTATAAATTAAGACCCAATAAATTAAATTAATTAATTTAAGTAAAATTTATATCTTTTTACATAGCCATTAAAAAATTTTTTTACATTATAAATTAAGACCTAATAAATTAATTATTAATTAATTAATTTAATTTATTAGGTCTTAATTTATAATGTAAAAAAATTTTTTAATCGCTATCGTTTTCCTATAATTGGCCAGTTACATACATTGGCATACCTACAATCTAGATTTTTATTCATTTTTTTCGGTTTACTCGTTTCGGAAATAAGGGGGGAACATGCATTTTTTTATGGTTTTTCAAAGATTTCTCGAAATCGGTGCCAGTAAATATAGTAAAAGTATATGTGGGCGCAAGATTTTAATGATTTTGTTTAATTATTATTTGGGTTATCCAACTCGTAAGTAAATTAGTCTTTAATTATTATGTATCTTTAATAATAATTAACAATAGTCACTTTCTTATAAGTTAGAATTTAATCAATAGCATAGATCTATATTTGACAAAGCTGTGTGACAACTTCCTTCTGCGCCTTCCGCGCCATTTTATAAAATGTGTTTATCCGAGCAATTTATGTGTAGTTATTATTTACTATCTTGTTATCTGTATGATTATGGTTTTATATCGATTATAAACTAAATAATCAGAAAACTCTTAGTGTTTGTGAATTTCAATATGTTGGTTAGACATGCTGCTAATCAAAACACTGTCTGATAATAAATATAATTTATTATCTGTAGGTTAATGAGGTTTTTCTATATTGAATTTGTTTCTTAAATCACAACAGCAATATTTCAGTAATTTGTTTTAGTAAATTTTGATTATTGTGGATAATAACATAAATAGAACGGCTTTATTGACTCTGTGATATAAATAGAAGTGACGCCTTTGTTTGGGCACATTTTTCTCTGCGACTTTTCGAATATACTTGTAAGAATATTCCGTCTGCATTTTTCTTCATGGACTCCCACATCAATGTCTCGGGGTTTGCGCCGACATAATACATATATTTTTATGGTCAACTCTTTAATGTCTACATTTTGATATCCTTATTGTATTTTTAGGATATATTTTTTAGTTTTCTCTTTTTTGTATTAGAAATATTTTAAACTATTTCAAATTTTCTTTTTTTTACACCGTATTATGTTTGCAAGTGAAAGCTATTTTTGTGGCAAATTTAAAGTCTGTATCTTTAACGGTGCTAAAGTTATGAGGCTGTGATATTCGGACGGACGGACGGACAACGGAGTCTCACCATAAAGGTTCCTTTTACCTTTCAGGTAGGTACGACGGAACCCTAAAAATGTGAATATGAGCATACCCATGAAATCGTGTGTTGTTCCAAAAGTATGGAACAAGGCTCACCCACCACTACATTGGGACATTCTAAGGGTTGGGGAAAAGAGGTGTACGAATTAGGGTGGATCGGTTTTTCCATTTTTTGGATTTTCATTTAGCCTTTCACACATCTTGTTAAACTTTAACCCCCATGTGGCGGTACAAAAGATTAAAATTTTTTTTTTTACAATTTGTCCCTTTATCTGTTTATTTGAAGCCACTCCTTCTAAAAAACGCAAAAGTCGACCGAATCTAAATGTAAAAAACGCAAAAATCGACCGACCATAGTACAAATGTTGATTTTTTGTGATAATTCACACTCGATTCCTCTTTAACACACTTTCGGGGATATTTATGGTACCGTTATATTTTTTATACGATATGCGTACTAAAACTATACTCACGGACACTATTTTGTCTTGTTTGAACATAATGTATAGCAACACCTAGAAACACAGAGCTTAATATTAAAGCAAAGGATTCCATCATTATTCCACATAAACAATGATTTGATCTATGATATTTGCGAAATTATTTTATTTTAAATTTTTCAGTGCAACGTTATTGAATCTAATTAATTTCACATATTTTTGTAGCAAAACTGCTTGTACAATTACAGTTTATTAAATTTCCATGTTATTTGTGTAAAGCAATTAAGTAATTAAAACGATAATTTATTAGACGTTGCGACTTTTGTCCTAGTGTAGCTAAGGAACAGCTTTATAAACTTGGGCATCATATAAACTACTGAACGTTTATTTCGACTGCAATATCAATACAAAAACCACGTACAAATAAATATAAATAGTTTTAACATTCCATCTACTATATACAGCTTAAGGTAATTTATAAAATGCATCAAACAAAAAGGTCTCTGACTCAACAAAATGCCATAGCAGAACTGTGATGCTGTCTTCCGTCAGAGGCCGCGAGTTGCGACACAAGCGATGTAACTAAATGTAATAACTAATTTAAAAATATTGTCTCTCTATTTGTGAAGACATGAAAATTTGCTAGTTTAGGCTGCAAACACGAGTAAAAAATGCGTATTTATAATAAATATACAAAAATAAATAAAGAAGTAAAATAAAATACACGCAATAAAATACATACAAAATATTTTAAAATAATTAATAATAGAAAGAGAAGTGTGAAAAATACTTGAACTTAAAGATTTTTTTCATTAAGCTGGCACAAATTAATTTTAATTTTAGTTTTGAATTTGAGCATCTTGATGAAAACCACTTGTACACTGTTTACACAAAATTTACTAAACTATAGGTACTTTTAACCCAACCGGTTTCGAAATTTTATTCATTTTCAAGGGCATCTACAAAAAATCAAATTTTATTTACAGCACGTAGGTTAGGTCTTAAAATATTAAAATGAGTGGTTAAGCCCTTGAAAATGAATAAAATTTCGAAACCGGTTGGGTTAAAAGTACCTATAGTTTAGTAAATTTTGTGTAAACAGTGTACAAGTGGTTTTCATCAAGATGCTTTCCATGTTTCACCAAGTGCCGACAATCGCAAGTATAAGTTATATTTGAATTTGAACTTTTGTTTTTTGAGGCTAGAGCAGTGGCGTGCATAGAACTTTTTGCTGGAAAAGCAATGACAAGGTCAGGTTTGACGATAAAACCAACATGAAAAAAATTATAAACAAATTTTTTTTTTGTTTGAACTCATGTACTCTAGGGTAGGCAGTACCTACCCTGGCGTCACACAAATAATGATTTTTCACAGTGACATTTCAATTTTTTCATTTTTTTTTATTGTCAAACTTGACTTTCTCATTGCATTTCCAGCAAAAAGTCCTATGCACGCCACTGGGCTAGAGTTTTTTTTTAGGGCGAGCTGTTCCCTAAGGACATAGTCATTAAGTAGGTCAGACGTATACAATACTTTTTTGAAAAGCAAAAGTCAAAGTCAAAATCGTCCTGTAAAATTAATGGTCCGAAATTAACAGATTCCATAGGACTACGCAACTCTGTCTATAGATTATAAAGATTTATTAACTTTGTTTTGTACTTAAAAGTAAGATGAAACTTTTTTTGGTTACAAAGTACATAACTGCCCCCCTTTCTAAGAAATGAAAAGTGTTATCTATCGAAACGACGACTGTCATATCATATCATAATTTCCGCGCAACCCTTGACCTCTCAGACCAAAGGTTCAGTTAATATCATGAGATTTATGTCTCTACCCACAATCTCGCAGCTGAACATAAATCATGACAGTAGCCAAGGATCGTGAGGTTTGACGTAATAGTAATCATTCTGCAACCTGTGGTCGTAAAATACCTATATGCCTTTACATATAAAAGTTTTGAAGACTGATCATTAAGATGAAGTAAATAATGCTGGAAAAGGGTTCAAAAGTGCCCGGAATCGAAGAGTTTGTATGACTAGATTGATGGATGTGAAAGAGGCGAAAGAGTTGAGTCAGGATTGTAGCAGATAGAAATATTTAGTCTCTGCCTATCCCTAGTTTTCGCGATAATGGTTTCTACCTAGGCGAAGTTCATTTAAGGACGGTCGTCATGACCGCAACAACTCAGTTGTGGGCGTAAGCAAAAGACCATTTCATTTCGCTATTACGTGCACGCTCGATGAGACTTGCAAAGGCAACACAATCGCACCAATTTCGTCACGCATCCAAATCCGTTGATTGGTTCTCGAGTTAAAATGAAACAAAAAAACTTTCATTTAAAATTTCGCAAAAATATTCAATGTACAGACACGACTTTTTAACTATTTCATTATCACTATTTAGAATATACCTGAACAACAAGTAATAAATGTAGTTAAGCTTGTACTGTAAAAAAATTGAAAATTTTTCAACAACTCTTAATGTCAAAAAGCTTGCTTCAGAATTCCTAATTGTAACTTCTGTTCTAACTACTAAATTAACTTTACTTTGCAATTATTCATCTCAACTTGTTCATGTAAATATATTGTAATGCTATGGAAGAGCGAGGTCTCCTAATACAGGTAATTCCTTACTTAAATGGAGACCCCAAACACTGTGAATAATTTTGTATGATTAAGTTGTGAAAAAAAAAACAAAAACTATCAGTATATAGTATAGATAGATGTATGATCCACTTGTTATTCAATTTTGATGGCGACAGCCATTGACGTACTACCAAGTGGACATCGGGTCTGCTCAAAAGTGTCCGAACCAAAAGAGAGTCAAACCATTGAAATTTAAAAAAGGGTATCAATCACATGTCAATCAAAATTAAGCCGTGCAGCAATGACATACGATTCAAATTAGAATTTTTTGTTTCTTAATATTTTGACACTTCACTAAGGACACTTTTTTGATAAATTTTATACTAGACCCGAAGTCCATGGTTTGGTATGTCAATGACGACAGCCAAAAAACATTTCTGTCTGCATGTTTTTTTTTGACTTTGGCCGTGGTTTGGCCGCCTTGATGACGAAACCAGGCCACCAAGCGACTTGTAGTCTTCCAGCATGACCTCGTAAGAAGCCTTACCGGAAAGGTAAAAAAATAAAGATTTACGCAAAAGGTAACGGTTTTTACCCATAAGTGTGGTAAAAGCGGTGCTGTAAAGCTGTAAAGGTTAGCCATCACGTGCAAACCTCAAAACAAATGTAAACACAAAGTTTTTATATCTAATATCTTAGCTTAGACTGAGTCCATTTACATTATCTAGATCTACGCCAAATTAGAAATAAAAACTGATCAAATATGTTCTTATGTTTTAGATAATATCTAAAAATCACTACTTATTTTGCATTCAAAATAATATATAATACAAAATGAATTAACAACGATCGTCGTAACAGCACTTTGCAATACGCGCTGATATAAACGTTTTTTCAATGTCGTTTCCGTCGGTCCATATTTTATGGCGATAAGGCTTTTCACCCAATAATCATGGGAAGCAATAATCATCAGCGAGACGTGGGTGTACAACTGCATGAGTGTGGAATATTACTCGCACTTCACAGCTCATATTCAGAAACAAATTCTGACATCCTCTGATAGTGACTATGAATATATTATGCTACTGTATAAGCCCGATTTGAGGGCTAACTAGTTTTGCCTAAGCTGAATTACTTCTTCAGAAATCCTTCAGCGCAGAAGCAAGCATATTTTTTTGCATACACTAAGAGCTTACCAACTCAAAAGTCAGTTAATTTTATCGTCAATGAAACTCAAACTATACCAGTTGCACATTTTTAACTTTGTTTTGGGGTCTTACTCGCGATAACTAATAACATACCTTAATAGATATGTGCTTGACGTTTCTATTAGGGTATAATGTTAGTTATCGCAAGTAAGACCCCAATACAAAGGTTAAAAATGTGTGAAAATCGCGAAACTTTAAAGTTTACTATACCAGTTGCAGCCTGCCAGTTCAAAGATTTTGCCACGGCTAGTCACAAAAAAATATATTGATCTTTTGTTAAAAACAATGTAAGTTAGGAAGGGAGCGGTACCAAATTATTTTGTATTTTATGTCTTACACCGTGATAAGAAGGTTAGTACTTAGGTAGGTACCTAAGTAATAATAAGAAATAGGAATCGTATATTATTGATTGATGGAATATCAAATGAAATAAAAGCCATGTAGAACCTAAAAAATACATAAAAATGGGGTAGGCAGAGGTGCATTACACCCACATTTTGCCATCTATGTTTACTGTATAGATAACTAGCTTTTGTCCGCGGTTTCACCCGCGTTGAATTGGTTTTTGTGTACTGTGTGTTTTTGTGTCAATATTATTCGGACTGTTACGTACAGTAAACACAGCTGGTAAAATGTGTGTGTTATGCGCCTCTGTTTCCATTTTGTGTGTCTCTTTTATAGTTTTTCCATGGGAACAAAGGGAAAAAGTAGTTTTTGTCCTAATCAAAGTCTAGAACTACATTTATGCAAAATTTCAGCCTAATCGCTTTCGTAAGCATGGCGTGAAAGGGTGTCACATCACTTTTCTATAGAAACTTGATAGCTCATTTTCATCCCATCATGATTTATGGGATAAAAAGTAGCCTATGTCCTATTCCAGGTCTAGAACTACATTCATGTAAAATTTCAGCACAATCGGTTTAGTAGTTACGGCGTGAAAGAATAACAAACATCCATCCATTCATCCATACATCCGCATTTATAATATTACTAGCTTTTTTCCGCAGCTCCACCCGCGTCGAAGAGATTTTCATGGAAATAAGGAAAACAAAAGAATATGATTTTTTGAACGACACTTTGCAACAGTCATCCCGTACCCACTTTCCAGTCCCACCATCAGACCATGACTTGGACCAGAAGATAAAAATTCAAATTTAGAGACTTGATCATTGACTGTAATAATTTTGCCCTATGGTCATTTTTGATGAGACAGGTATTGAAGTCTCCCATCATTACATCTTATCAGATCGACCGTATATATTTTTTTAAATAGGTGTTGTTTATATTTTGAGTTTCTTTTATCACATATAATTAAATTCACGGGTTTTATTTTGAAATTTACACTTTAATCCCGACCGGTTTCGGTTAATACACCATTCTCAAGGGATTCAGGAATTCAGGAAATTAAACTATCAATATGACGAGCCATGTCATGATGAACATGTCAAAACGAAAATGTAAATATTGGTAGGTAAATCAATAAAACTTCAGTGATTTCTTCACTATCTATCACACAAAACTGTCAGTTTTGTCACCTCTGTATCTTTTCAAATAAAGTCAGCAAAAGCTGATATAATATAAAGAACAAAAATACAAAATCAATACATAACAACAATATGAAAGTAACAGATACCGTCGCTTAAGGGAGTTTTAAATACTTTCAAAGGAAAGGCATTCCATAGACATAAACCACGCATAGTAAGTAAATGAGTTAATATAAAAAAAAACTTAAAGTAAGAGGGACAAAAATAAGTTTAACGAAACTGTAAAGAAAAATGAGAACATCAGAATTACGACGACGTCTGAAAGAGAACAAAATTGAGAAATATTGTTACATTTTCTTAACGCTAAGAGATTTTTTTTTTAAATGCTGTTCTTTTCACTAAGTCTAGGTGAAAAAGTCACCATGTCTAATAACTCAATCAGAAATCAACACATTTAAAATTATTATTTTTCAAAAGTAACACCTAAATAAAATATACCTACCATAAAATTATCAATTATCACGGGTGGTGAGCTCTATCGCCGTACTTGCAAACGTACAAAAATGTGACTGTCTGTGTTATGATCGCAATGCGTAGCATTTCTTTTCTTTATTATTTAATTTCATGCAAATCCACTAATTTCAAGATAAATTGTATATTACTTACATACGAGGGGTGGCTGAAAAGTAATCTACCTGACTATGAAAGAAAATACATGGATTAATAATTTATTTTTTATTTTTCAATATAGTCCCCTGCAACTGAAATGCACTTACGACATTTGTCAATAAGTGACAGCATACCATTAAAATAATAATAATTATTTTGTTCGTCAAAATAGTCATTCACAGCGTCCTTCATCTCTTCGTCTGTTGAAAATCTGCGCTCTCTCAAATTTTTCTTTAAATTTTTAAATAAGAAGTAGTCAGAGGGAGCCAGGTCTGGACTATAGGGTGGGTGGTTGATCTCTGTAAAGCCGTTTTTTGTCAGAGATGACCGCGCCTTAAAGGCCGTGTGCGCGGGTGCATTATCATGCAAAATCAAAACGCCTTTGCTAAGTTTGCCCCTCCTGTCTTCTTTTATTTTTTTGCGTAGCTGGTCAAGTAAGTTCGCATAGTATTCAGCATTCATCGTGGTGTTTTTTGGCAGGTAATCTATCATAAGAATCCCCTCAACATCCCAAAAAATGGTTGCCATTAGTTTGCCCGCTGACAGCCGGACCTTAAACTTCCTTGGTGGTTTTTCCCCTTTAAATTTCCATTGCATCGATTCTTGTTTGCTTTCGGGATCCCACTGACGAATCCAAGTTTCATCACAGGTCACTATTCGCAAGATAGTTTCTTCCTCTTTATCCTTTACCAAGTCTAAAAATGACTGACAACATTCCACACGCCTTTGCTTATCAAACGGAGTCAACATTTTAGGCACCCAACGTGCGCTCACCTTGGACATTCCCAAATGTTCATGAATTATTTCATGAACTCGTTCTTTGCTAATGCCAACATCTCTAGCTATTTCCCACTGCTTAATTCGCCGATCGGCAAGGATCAGTTTCTTCACTTTTTCCACATTATCTGCGGTAACTGCAGAAATGGGCCTTCCACTACGGGGATCGTCTTCTAAGCTCACACGGCCTTGTTTAAACTGCTTTGACCAAAACTTTATTACAAATTCGGAAGGACATGAATCTCCGAACACCTTAAACATGCGCTCTCGGATCTGCGTCGGCGTATTCCCTTCTTTACCGAGGAATTTAATCACAGCGCGATACTCAATTTTATCCATTTTTAATTTTATTGCAACTTGATAAAAACGAAGACGCGCCAAAAAAAAATTGAACTCGTAGAAACAAATAAGTGTCATAATTTTTAAAAAAGGAATAAACAAAGAATACGAGAATATAGTGGCCAGTAACATTTTTTAAACTTTCTTTAACAAAGGAGATTTTATATCAGCCACCCCTCGTAACTTGTAACCGCTTCTGAGTGCTTCATTAGTTCATTACAAATATATTAAACAAAGCCACTACCGCTCAGAATTCTTTGTAAACCGAACTCTTATCTTTATCTCGTTATCTTTTGCTTGCTAGTAGGTGCTTCCGGCTTTTCTTGACCTGTAGTAACGCTTTCCTTGTCTGCGACCTTCCAGGAACTTCCTACGGAGTGAGACCCACTATCACTAGAGATACTGAATACTCGCTGCACCTGCCACCATCCAGCAGACGATACTCCTGGCCGCTACTTACCCCTGACGTCCAGAAGGGACCACCACGCAATACCGGCGCAGTGACTGCCCTATTGCGAGCCATAACGACTAGGAGAGTTCGGTATTTGTGAAGTGAAGTGCGTTTGGTAACCTTTGACCCTAATCGGCTCACGCCTTGTGTACTATTATTTACCTTAACGATATTATAGCTTTATTTGTACTGTTCACTGTAGTTTTACTTATCACTACGTAAATAAAGTAGTGAAAAAATATAATGAGATATTTTTTTATATTTGGGCCGTTGCTAGGCACAATATAGCCACATTTGTTATTTTCAGTGACGATTATTACATGTGACGACCATATTATAGAAATTAAGTCTACATTATTACAAGATACATTGTGATGATAATTATTTTGCTTTTACGGAACCCTAATGACGTCAGAAACAATAATCAATTCAAAGGACAGTGTGCAAGTGTTCCATTAGTAAAAAGTTGTAAGTAATACAAGAGCGGCACGCGCCAGTCTATCGTATTGTTACGAGCTGGGATTCGGGATAAATAAATTTACACCAATTTACAGCAAAAACACTACTGTACTTTGTTTAAAATAACACTCACATTTAAAACGGAATTTTCTAATACACTGAAACTATCTAAAACAACAACTGGAATCACTAACTGGAATTGAAATTCAAATTCCCTTTGTTTTTACGAACTATAAGCATTGCGTTATTTAAAATAACGATTTTTTTTTTCATAATTGAATGCTAAACCAATGCAAAAATCGTTTCTAGCTATCCTTATTTTTTGACAAGCACGAGAGGCCATTTTCAGTTAAAAGGGAAAAAAACGCTTTATCAGTTCGAAATATGATCAAAAATGGCATGGTGGGCAAGGCAAATAAACCAATAATTTTCCAAAATTAAAGAGTGAATTTTCGCCAAATAAAGAACGACAAACACTGTTTTTGAAGTCAATAAGGTCCACAGACTATCGGACAATAGACCTGAGTTAACAAAACATGCGTTAACAACCAAGTAATGACGATTTTTCAGAAAGCCCGTTTGGGGCTTTTGCGCACTTAAGTATAAAATTAAAGGGAAAAAAAGACGAATCACTTTTGCAAACGTTTGTGGCTTCAAAGACGGTCATAAAGCATACTTTATGATTTTATAACAATTTCGACAACAGAAATAATTCTAAAACACCATCTATCAGATCAGCCTGTTTCGTCCACTGCTGGACATAGGCCTTTCTAAGATTTTGCCACTCTCGGCGGTCCTCCTGAAAGAAATTCCCATACTATAGAAATTCACACACGCTGGGCTGACGGGCTGGTGAGTGCGGTGCCAAACCCTTGCACCAGGGACACCGCTGCCCGTAACCAGCCTGTTTTATATAAGCCCCGGCAGTTGGCAATGTTGGGCCGCCTGATTTTGAGAGCTCTTCTCTTACTCTCCCCCGAATAACTTCGGGAGGATTTGCGAGTAAGATGGTGGTACCTCCACAGTCAAGCCCGTCATCAGCTCTACCACCTAATACCTTAAAACAACCTTGCTAAAACAAAAATAGAATTTTCGTATTTTAATAAAATTTATATGTATACATCATAAAGCATGCTTTTTACCATATTTTAACAAATTGAAAGTTACAAAAGTGACACTACATTTTATTTCCCTTTTAGTTATTCACATCGCATACAAAATACTTACATCTCGACCAAGATCTGTTAGAAAACATTATAAGGTCTTCTTCAACTTGGTTAACTATCTTCAATAAATTATACACACATTCTTGTACTTTTTATTCCATATATGTGGAATAATTGTACAAAAATTAGTGTATAATTTATTGAAGATGATATTCCACCAAGATTGATGGTTCAATCTAATCCATCCAATACTAACTCTATCTATTAAAACTGAAAAAAGTGACTTGTGAGGTTGTTGTAATTAAAGATACAAAAAAACAATAAATACTCCAATGAACTTTAGGCGGGCATTCTCCTTCTTTTTCTTTGCACGAAATTTGCCAACTTGACGGAAACTAAAAATTTGATGCGTTCGTAGCTCATTTTTGTCAAGTCTATCTATGGTACACAAGAAAAGACTGGCAACATTTTTCAATAAAAAAAACTAGTGTGGTAAAGTTGAGTTTGACAACAGTTTTGAAGCTTATAAAATAGGTCTTTACGAGCACTTGCATTGAAAAATAATAAAGATCTCTCCCTGCTCTGTAATTTGGTCATTGATGGAGACTACAGCCAATTTGATGCAGAACTTGCGTTCAAAATGGCTGATGACGAACACGCCAACGTTATACTCTGAACGTTACCAACATGTTGTCACACATTATTAAATTTTAAATCTTCGCAACATTAATACCTTAGTGGGTTTCAGAGGTGTTTCTGAGTCTGGACTGTGAAATGCGAGTTAACTCGTACACCCACGTTTCACCGATGATAATTACGTTCCAGCGTTATGAGCAGCGCTGCCAATCGCGGGGAAAATTCCCAATTTGCGGAAAACTGGGGTTTGAGCGGGGAGAGCGCGGGAAATGATAAAAATTCGGAAATTTCGGGGAATCTAGACCATGTTTTTTGGTGGGCTAAAACCATTTTATGTCGGGTAAAACTTTCAACTAAAAAAATCACGTTCCAACTTTGCAGATACAGCTCGATAATACAAACATAATTTTGAATGGCAAGACCACTCAAATGCCTGGTAAACTGTCATTTGATTTGAACACGATTTTGTATTTCTGAACGCATCCATTTACTACATCATTAGTTCAATGATTATGGGTGTCGATTTTTTTAATTGATGCGTTATGTTGAACATTTTCAATCAAATTATGGAAAAGTAGTTAAAAGTGCAGCTACTGTTAAAAAAAATCGATAAATTCAAATTCAAATTCAAATTCAAATTTATTTATTTTTCAACAAAAAGATACAAACCATAAAGCAACTGGCTCCCAAAAAGTTAAAACTGAGATTCAGGAGCCAGTTTCTCCTCTTATTTACAAAATTAAATTTTTGTGTTAGCGTAATAATTATTTACTAAATTTACACAAATGTGCATTTTAGGTTTAATTCACTTTTCTATCTTATTATTATTATTATTTTTTTAAATTTCAAGTATAAAACTATTAGACGATAGATTGTCATATTTTATATTCTAAAATCTATCTTATATTCTAGAGAATAACAAACAAAAGAAGAAAGGAGAGTGTATGAGTGTGAGGGTGAGTATAGTATGTGTGAGTAGCGTGTGTGTGTAGTGTATAAACGTAGGGTGAGGATGAATGTGTAGTGTGTGTGAAGACGTGTATTTGTGTATTTAAACTAATAATATAATATAATATATGTATCTCGCCATATCTACTTTTTCATGAAGAAGACTAGTGGGTAGAGCAAATCTTCGGTCTCCTGGTATGTTAAATTTTGGATCCAGTCCTTGATGGCAATTTTACATCGTCGTTGAGGAAGAGGGTAAATATGGATTTCTCTGTTTATCTTGTTGTAGAGGCGTCCACACAAGCTCGGATAGTGGCGATTTGCTAATGCTGTTTTAAACAAAGGAATTTTGCAGACAAGGTCATTGCGGCGCTTTTCTGTTATCAAGTTCGGATCATAGGCTAGAGAAGCATGTTTTCGCAGAACAACCTGAAGTACAAAGAGCTGTCTTACGGTTAGAACTTTGCATTCTTGATATAAAAGTGTCGTCGGGTATCGAAAAGGTTTAGAATGCATCACTTTAAGACGGAGTTTTTATTCTAAAAATATCATTACAGGGAATTTGTGGGAAATTAATCAACAAGAAGCGGGAAATTGATAACACTGACGCGGGGAATCGATAAATTTGATTGGCAGCACTGTTTATGAGTGGTGAGCAGTATTACATTACTTCGGGTGAAAATACGGAGCCAGAGCTTACTGTTTCTTTTGAAGCACGTAGAACGAACACAATTTCAACCCGTAACCTTCGAATTAATAGTTGACTACTGAAACCAATAGACCACAAAGGCGAAATTTTATTTAATATTTTATGATCTACCCATCTGTTTGTGGTAGCTCTGGTCACAAATATATATTCATATATTCCATAAAGGAATTAGCATCTTAATGTAAATACATTTTTGGGGGTTTGTACCTTGAAAAACGGAACCCTTATACTTATATGTTATAGGATCATCTTATTGTCCATCTGTCTAAATGAAACCAAGTATTGCCCTTTCTGTAAGAGTAAGTTGTAAAAATAAATGAAATTTATTTCTTACCGCCAATTGCAGGAGATCTTTAAGTAAACGCATATTTAGTACTTTACACAAAAGGAAAGAATGGTAAAACATATTTAAACATTAAAGATATCAATCTTGAGTTAATATGAACAGACTGACAGACATACATACAAAACAAATGTAATTATACTTAATTATTACCATTTCATTGAAAATTTTGCAGATATTCAATGTCTAGTAGACCCTACTTTCTTACTTCTTCATTATTAGTATAGATAGATTATATTATTGTTACAGTAGAAAATACATTATAAATAGTACGAAAATGATTTACTAAGAGTTCCTGGAAAAACTTCAGTGTGAAATATTAATAAAATCGAGGAATTTTTAGTTACTCGAGCACAGTGGAAGCTTCTTTATCAATTCAAATGGTCTATACACCATTAAATTTAAGTGGTTAAGTAGGAAACAATCACTATAAAAAATAGCAGTTTTATACATTTTGGTAGAGATTCACACTGGTGCACAGACACTTCACAATCTCTTACTAGTGACTCATAGAATCTGCAGAACAAGCGAGGGCAACAACCTGGAACACCACGTCGGTACGTGAGCTCAACTTCTCTAATCTTCGACACCAGCTCCTTTTGCCACAAACTTGGGATTAATAAATGAAAGACTTCTTTCCATTCAAAGTTTTATTTCATTAATAACGATTATAACAGTATTCTACAATATACGTACGTTTTTATACTAACTCAAATTGATTAAGTTATTTCACTTTAGCACTTTCACTGAATTGGTATTTTAATCAGCTGCTGTAAGGGCACTTTATTAAACAGTTTCTTCACGTTGTTCATGACAGACTTCACTCCGAAGTCAACGATAGGATCCCCGAACTCCTCAGCGACCATCCGCCAGTTTGAGTTCATGAACTCGAGCACGACTTTACCTGAAAATAGAATAAAGAAGAGTTTGGTATCTAAATATGTCAACAAAGTTACACAGTATTGAAAAAGAAATAGTTTTACGTGTGAGCCTATGATGCAAAATACCGTTCTCTATGTTGTAAAGCTTAGAATAGACATGCTACTAAAATACCAAACTCGGTTGCTCGTTATGAGCATGCGTGAAAAGAATATGTTTACATACACATTTCCTTGTGTTTTACCTTGCTTTGAGCATGTTTATGTTGAGCATTTGCTAAAAGCGTTGGATACAGATATAAAACACGCCTCCTTCCATCATTTGCACCTCGGGTAGCATGCTCAAAAATAAAACGCCGCTTGATTTTTTAACATGTTTACTTCTACCAATGTCTACTAGATAGCATTTGCTTGGTAATAGCAAGTTAAATAGCATGCTTTCGTGGTATTTAGATAGCTTGTCTAATGAGTAACTAGCGCATTAAATGGAAGTCGATCTGCAAGAGTAACCCAATAATGTAATAAAATTATGTATAACTTATGAATATTTTGAATATATGAAAAAACAAAACCCTTATACGATCACTTTGTTGTCCGTCTGTCTATCTGTTATCTGTCCGTTTGTTAATAACCTTTTTCTCGAACTCCGTGAGAGATATGAAGTTGAATCTAATACCTCCTACAGAAGTCTGCGGCACCCACGTATAGGGTAAAATTTTAAAATTACATACATTTAATTATTCAAAGAGATATAATGACAAATTTCATGAAAACCTTTGGCTACACAGAATTGAATGGATTGTACGGGTCAAGTTAAGTTAGTCGTAATAACTGCATGTGGGAAAAGTTCGTGTGTTAAAGGGTATATACGGAAACCTCAGGGCACTAGTCCTACTCTCATTTGATCGTTTTTAGGGTTTCGTAGTTAGACAAGAAACCCTTATAGTTTCGCCATGTCAGTCTGTACATACGTGAATTGGGGATGATTTTTTTTTCTCATCTATCCCATAGTGTGGGGTATCGTTAGATAGGTCGTTAAAAACATTGTGAGTGTCTTGTAAACATTTTTCGATATAAGAATCCGTTGGTGAAATATTAAGCTTTAAAGTGCTAATTTTTCTTAGAGTCAAGCGTCCCTCCCTGCCAGCTAAACGGCTAAACTAGTTTTACAGCTAAGTAGGCTTTACAGGTTTAAGAGTACGGGTCGCGCCAAACTTTTAGTCCCCTCTAAAAACAACAATGTATGGGCTGTTTTTAGGGTTCCGTACCCAAAGGGTTACCAACGGGACCCTATTACTAAGACTCCGTTGTCCGTCCGTCCGTCCGTCTGTCACCAGGCTGTATCTCATGAACCGAGATAGTTAGACAGTTGTAATTATCACAAAATATATTTCTATTGCCGCTATAACAACAAATACTGAAACCGGCCAAGTGCGAGTCAGACACACGCACTCCCTATACACAGACATGATTTTTTTTGCCGTTTTTATAGATAATGGTACTGAACCCTTCGTGCGCGAGTCCAATTCGCACTTCGCCGGTTTTTTCTAAATGTATGGGGCTAGAAGTTTGGCGTGATCTGTATTAGTAGACCAACTTATAAAATGTATCGGGCAACTACGGAACCCTACACTGCGGTTTGCCCGACTCGCACTTGGCCGGTTTTTTTTTATTGAAGGGTTTCTTCTCATGTCTTGAATGGCACATCAGAATTTATTCAAATTGATTCAAGATACTTACTTAATTCAGGACTGTTCTTGATGAGATTTGTCAAATGAAAGCTGACTTGTCCAACGAATTTGTGGGATGTCTTGTAGCCTTTCACACGAAGATGAGTTTGACCATCTTGGCCCCGTTTCGATCCAAGTTTTATTGAAAGTGCTATGTCAATGTTTCCTAAAAATAAAAAAACATCAAGGTGAGAAAAAACATGAAGTGATTTTTTATTTATTTACATTATTGGGTTGCTTATAAAATAAACGATACGTGTGATTTATACTCGAAATTAATCCAATTTGCTAGACATAAGTATAAACCGAGTACATAAACATACTTCACATGATGGTGGCATCATGATCAGCCAGGGCAGTTCTTATGAGAAAGTTTTCAGTTTTTCTAGGAACTCTTAGTATGAGAGAGATATCAATAAATAACAATGAAATTAAGTTAAAATTATACTAATGCGGTATAGAAAAGCAGAAGAAAAGCAAATATGGATATGAGGAGCTTTGAACCGGTATTCGAACCCGGGATCTCTCGCTAACTGGGCGATTTTTCTACCAACTGAGCTATCCAATTCTCAATACAACCTGCAAATTTGCTCATGTGCTTTCCCATACCGCAATGATATGTGTAGGTAGTCACTTAATAGTGAACCACTTGGCGTCTACAGCACGCTAGTTTATTCAAGACAAGTATATGAATGTCATACTCTACCATCACCTGTTACAGCATCGGGTAGTAATGAATGCATTATCTATTAATATTTATACATTTGGACATTCATCCATCGCAAGGAGATAGAAATTAACCTTATATTATCGCGGTATAGAAAGGCAGAAGAAATTTTAGATTTTCTTTGGATTTTCTATACCACAAAAATATAAATGTTAATTTGTATCTACCTGTGATGGATAAATCGCCAAACATAGAAATTTATTTCTAATAAAGTTCAAATAAAATGAAGCTTACTGCACTTGATGATCGCATCACCATCACCGTTGAGAGGAAACATTAGCAGACGACCAGTTGACTTGTACTTCCCGTCGACAGTCAGATTGCAGCGGACACCAAACTCTAGCTGCTCTTTTACCATTCTGAAAATATACCTTTACTTTAGGGAAAAACGAAAAAAAATATGTTTAAAAAATATCTAATTTTAACTAGCTATGATTGCGAACCGTTTGGTATGCTCATGTCACGCATTAACGAACTCAAAGTGCAAAACGCATGACAAAGAAAATTTATAGATTGACACAATTCTTTGTATCATATAATATACTCTGGACACATTTTATTTAACAATTTTTTTGTTGTAATTTTGACAACTTAACTTCATCTTGATAGTGCCATTTATAATGTTATTTAAGTTTTGTTAGAAATAAATTATATTTAATAAATAACTTACCTGGCATAATTAACTTTGCAAGTTTTGAATCCATCATCGACTCCATGTACGAAAATGACCTTTATGCCTCCAGGTAGAGTCAGCTCCAAGTTATGAACCTCGAAGGGGTCCATCGACTGTATTCCAAGTTTTGGTACCCCTTGGATAAAGCCTGGTATGGCGTCTTGAATGGCATTCTTCAGACATTCAGGGGATAGGTTTTCACAGGGGTGAATGAAGTCGTCTGTAAAAAATAAATATGTTTATAATTTATTAGTTGCAATGATGTACAGGCAAAAGAATTATCTCAAAGTTCCAGTGCATTTAAATAATCATAAATTCATCTGTGCCAGAATGGCGCTTTTATAAGTGACTGTAGCCAGAAAAAAAGTGCATTTAATTATATAAGGTGAATTTAATTTATGCAGGAAAATTTCTTTGAAGAATCGGTAAGTGCTCAGGAACAAGGTTCGATGATATTTTTTGTGAAATTCATAAATTATTCTTTTCTTGTTCCTGACAAACACAAGCCAAGCCCCGAGTCAATTATCAAAAAGTGTTACGATCCGTGTTACCGATTACTTACCAAGTCTCTTTATCTGTATAAATAAAAGTCAACTTTTATATTTTATTTACTATTATCGTTACAACTTGTAACCCCGAGGTGTCAAAGGTGTTTTGCAAGTATGCAAGTCATAATTTGCACCTATACTGTACACCCATATTTTACCTACGATTATTACGTCCCAGCGGGAGCCCTGTCACCGTATTTTGGCCATAAATATGGACAGATTTAGTGAAATATATGCCTGTACAGATCTAGAACCCGCCACTTTCAAATTTGATATGTTTCCGTGAATAATTTGCATAAGGTTTAGTTCGGTTTATAGAATAGTTAGACATTTCATACGCCATACATCTCAGCTAACAAATCTTGAAACATTGAAGATAATGTAGCAATAAACAGTTTTACTTACGCATTGCTGCCGTATCTGCTTTTGATATCACCAAACTTAAAAACAATACACTGAATATTAAAGCACTGAAACTTTCCATTATAAAGATTAAATATAGATATTTTTCTAGGATGTTTTGACACTGGTTAATCGGTCGATCAGGACATAATGATTTATAGGTTTTCAAAGTACACCTTTTATACTACTATAATTTGCATAAAAAAACGTTCATTAGAAAATAGTAATGAGGAGATAATTAGAACATCCCAAATTGAAACTCATTACAACTCTACATAGACTACGAGTGCAAAGTAATTATGTAATCATTCTCTCACTAATTGCAACTGTCACGGTAGGTCCTATAAACTACAATTTTCTTATGAATGGAAGGATTTTGTAATACTTATTAGTCTAGTAATTATTAATTATCTTTGAAGTGACTATGTAGTACATATGTTGTGTATTATACTAAAAATATGTTGTATATTAGGATAAAAGGAAAAGTTCTTGGCCAGAAAAAGTAAAAGACCTTCTATAAAAATTTTCAAGTACCTATGTAGTTTTTTTCATAAACACTCTTAAAAAGAAGGTTTCAAACTTAATTATTAGTGCTTATATTTATGCTATATTTACTCGGATAGATTTAAAAACAGTGTTAATTGTTCCACCTTCTCTCCGAATACGGATAATTAAATTTGAAAAATATTTGTATGTCAAAATTATAAGCAAAAAAATGTTTGAGAAATGAGAAATGTTTGAAAAAGAAATAATATGCTTTGAAAACTTTTATGTTCATTGCGCTAGCAGTGAAATACGTCGATTTGTTATATATTTTAAGCATTGTATGAAACTCTGGATTAGTTATGGAGTTGTTGAACCACTAGAACACAATGGCGGTCTTCAAAGCGATAGAAATAACAAAAAATAAACTGACCTTCTCAAGCAGCGCCCAATTCCTATACCAAGGCCACGCCAAAAAAACTATCTTTGAATTCTTCACCTTTCAAGATTCGGTTGCTCAAGGGGTAGAACGCTGGCCTCTCAATATTTTGAGATCCAGGTTCGATCCCTGGCTGGGAATGCACCAATGAGTTTTTCGGAATTTATGTGCATAGTATTTGTGTTCTTACCTAATCCTTAGGACTTGCTGAACGGTGAAGAAAAACATCGTGAGGAACCCCGCATGCCCTTAAATGCGTGTATTCGTGCCTTACGTACGGCGACAGGGCTTACCACGTTGTACGTTGAGAAGTAACAATGGTCGGTGAAACGGGGGTGTGCTAAGTGTGGATTGTGACTTGCATTTCAAAGTTCACACCCGGAACACCTCTGACACCCCTCGGAGATTCATATTATTCGAGGGTAATAGAGACAGTGACACCTTCAAAGAGAAAAAGTTTCAAGTTATCACTATAGAAATACATGCAGGTCATTCGTTTTAAATTTTCAAGTTCGGATTTCAATAGAGGTTAGCACTCCAATCTGGGTATAAACTTCTTGGACCTACTCGTGTATATCGATGAATTGTTATAATTTTTAGGGCTCCGTACCCAAAGGGACAAAACGGGGCCCTATTTATTGTCACTCTACTGTACGTCCGTCTGTCCGTCTGTCCGTATGTCATGGTATCTAGCTTGTAGGTAAAATGCGTTGTTGAATAATCGAAACTAAACCAAATTATCAATAGAAGTTCAATAAAATTATTTTCAGGAGAAAACCTAGGAGTTAAAATATTACCCATGTACCCATCTATCTTATTAGAGAGCTCAAATTAATTTTTCCTCTTTTTAATTTCAAATACAAAGAAACGGGGGCCATCAAAATTGACAGATTTAGATTTTTTTTGGCCCTCTTGAAAAACGGAACTGGTTAGGAATTTATAATTTCTTCATATTTTGTGCCATAGCAACAACAACAAATACTGAGATAGCTGATTCCTAATTAAGTCTTTGGTTCTTGAAACCGAATAATTGATCAATTTAATTTTGTAGTTTTGTTTCATACAGTTTCATGAAAATTTGTTCAAATTAATAACTTACTTGAATGATACGTACGGAACCCCTAAGGGCGCGAGTCCTAATCGCACTTGACCGTTTTTTCGAATGTTACTCATTATTCGCATATGGGATCTAATACTGCTTGCGAAACAAGGCACCAATAATGTTTTTAATAATATATGTGCTCAGAACAAAAGTACCTCCTTCACGTCAAGCACATATCTATTAAGGTATGTTGTTAGTTATCAAATAGCTAGTTCAAGGATGACCTAGACGTTGGTCCGACGACATTAGTGTAATATAGCTAGGTACCAGTGGCGAAGTGTCCAATGTAACACGATTCCCATTGGCTTGTTTAGGAAATACGAGTAGCATCCATACTACATTTCTTCATTCCGTGCTCTTCGCTATGTCAAACATTTCCATAAATCTTAATACGACAAATACACTTGGCTGTTAAGTAGTTGCAAAGTACAAACAATTTTTATGTTTTCCTTGGATACTTTTCTGAGCAAGGCGATTTTTTCGTCCGGCTTCGTTAGATAATATATAGGGCTATTTAGGCTCGGTGTTGATTGGCAGTCGGAAGTCTTGTGAAATGGTTACGTCATAATAACTGACTTGTAACGCGGATTTTCAAAAGTTATAAATACTCGTAGATCCCATTAACACAAAACACGTGCCTATTCTATGAGAGACACTCTAGAGCGAATTCCCCAAAGTATTATTTTATTTCTTTATTTGTATTGTGTTAAATGTGCAAGTCAATAATAATAATAATGAAATATATGCTGAAACGTTCAAAAAGTTGTATTTTTAGGGCTCAACGATCTGGAATTAGGCGGCAAGGCAGCAAGAAATATGAGCCATCAGCTAATGTAGGCAGGATAACTTTTAGTATTTGGTTTACCCCACCATGATCCAGTAGCTGAAAGCTGTAAGATAAGCAGCTAAAAATTATTTCAAGCAAGTTTGTGTTTTTGACAGCAAAATCGCGTATGTGTCACTTCGCGTTATAAAAATGTGTCGTTATGCGTGTAATCAATATGAACGGCCATTAAAATCAAACGTGTTACTTTTTGTGAATGAGTCTACAATTTACAGTTATTTGCCAAAAATAGATAGCTACAAAATAAAATCCTTTAAAAAAATCATCACGTCCATATAGAAATTTAAATAAAAGTAATAAAAAAATTAAGATAAATAAACACATATTTTACACGATGAGTTAAGCCGCAAAGAAAAAAAATCAGATCAATTTTTCATTTTCGTAACTAAATCACACAAAATCACCTTTTAGTTCGATGTTAAGTAAGTTTAAATATTTAGGCTACTTTATGTCTAACTTTACTTTAAATCTAAACGCCACTGTGACAAAGCAAAAACAACCAAACTGCTTTATTTAAAAATAATGTGTTAGGCATGGCTCCAAAAAGCATTAATAATTTGCCGAAATCGATGAAAACTATAGATAATGTGTCGCAATTTAAAGATGAACTCGAAAAATTCCTAATGCAATATTTGCTTACATATAGTTAGTCGGGAACAGCGTTTTTCAAGATGATACACAGCTAATTTGGGGGTCTAAGTAATAATAGTATATAGTATCCATTATTATTTATTTAATAAATAATCTAATGAACATCAGTGGTTCGATACAATAAAAAAATTCAATTCTTTGAATATACCTATACGAAAAATATAAATTAAATATTAGATGACTAAACTGGATTTCCTCCAGATTTACTTTTCTTCTGTTTTTCTACACCGCAATGATATAATGCCTTATTGATGTAATGTTAATTTCTTGTGTTATCTTTATATTTTTGAGTGTCTCGCATCATGATTTTTCTTATAAATTTTGGTCAAATAGATTCAGTGATGACTGGGAGGACTAAAACATTTTTTTTTGGTTTGTGAAGAAACTCAGATGGTACTCTTTTGGCTATATTTTAATTTTTAAGTGCTTCATGTATTTATATGTAAATACTTCAGTCATTTAAAGTTTTGTAATAGCTCATTATATTGCAAAACATGACAAGAAAATCGAACCGAAGCGAACGTGCTAACTGAACGGCCAACTGCCCAACCGTCTGACAGTTTTATACTATTACGGCGTGTAGCTTTTGCCATAGACAAAATTCGTTAAAAAGTCGTTTCTTTTGCATTTGTTTTCAAATTCAAAGTGTACATTAAATTAAGTAAAGTTTAGTTAATTGTTTTGTATCACTTGCGATTTTATTCCTACTGGTTATGCCAATAGTGATAAGCTCTTCATTGGCCTGCTTCTTATGAAATAAATTCAACTAAACATTAGCTTTCATCTGATACCTATTAGATAATTTGATCCTGGGAAAAAATTACCCTTTAAATCGATCGCTTTAGCGGATCAAAATTCGTGGCATATATGCGGAAAGATAGAGAGCACAGTCTCACTATCTTGTTTCCTTTTTTGGGTTCCGTACCTTAAAAGGAACAACGGAACTCTTATAAGATCACTCTCGTGTTCGTCCGTCTGTCTATCCAGAGGCTTTTCTCGAAAACTATGTAATGAAAGAATTTGAAATTTTGCATCATGTTTGATCTTGTTGAGTGCACATAAGGTATCATTTATTTATGCAGCCAAATTAATACTGTAGACTTTTTAAGTGATAATTATATAACACTTTTTGCTAATTTCACAAAATAGAAAATTGATCTCTTAAATCTTAAACTACTATTAGTTGACCCGGGGCTGGGCTTGCGTTTGTAGGTTAGAGGAAAATTATAATTTCCTAAAAAGGGTCATTGAACTTTGATACCGACTACTAACTGAGTCTTCAGTATCAATATGGCTGCATAAATAAATATCACCTTGTATATTGTCAGCCAAAGATTAAAAAAATAATATTTGGTGAAAATAGGGGAGTCAAGTTGGGTCCAACGAAAAAAAAACGTTTTAATGAAATATGGTTTTATATAACATTAGATTAGAAAAAAACCTGTAGGGATTCTGGAAATACTTATTTATTTATTTTTAGATCAATTGTCATATTGCTCGAAATTTGCTAAATATTACCGTACTGCAGGTTTTCTCGTCAGTGCAATAGGTGATATAATTGATCGTTCACTACGAACCTAAGTGTGCGAGCCCGAATCGCTCTTGGCCGATTTTTTGACTTTTATTACGGAACCTCGATAAAAAATAATGTTGGAACATAATTACTTTACAAAAATATTTAAGAAAACGATATATCTGCATCAGTCCAAAAACTTTTTATTGCCCTAGTACAGGGATGTCAGACTCAATTTCCCAAAAGGCCATTTACTAAATTTAGGGTGTGTTCGCGGGCCAGACTCAAAATAGGTAAATAAACACATACACGCTGAATTTGTTACATTTTTATTAAGTTAGATAATAATAAACATATGTTTATCTATAGTAAAAAGGCATTTTTGAGGATCCAGAGACTTGACTTCTCTTGTTCTTAATAATTTAATTGAGGTCGGCCGTCATATTGGTGGTAGTTATTTTAAGAATAGACTGGATATGTTCGTCGCTTAGTGCTTGAGCGATGTTTATTCTTATTAATTTTCTGTTAAGACCAAGCGCACCCCTTGTGTTAATCACTACGATTACGATACTGAAGAGAGCGCCGAATTTCAAACACGCGTAGTGGCATCGCACGTCGTGCATAAATTCGGATTCTGTTTCTGGTCGCGGGCCGGATCCTTAAAGTCCGCATGCGTGTGTTTGACATGACTGCCCTAGTATATAGCACACCAGTGGATGCCCACGGTTTTGCTCACGTGGTTCCTACTTCTCTCGATCCCATGAAAATTAACGAAAATCCCTTCTTTGGTCCAGGGCTTATACTCTATGTATTCATAGATATATGTTTTTCAGTCAGTCAGTCAGGCTCTTCACTTAAACATATATCGGAAACTATCCTTTGTTCGAAATAAAAAAATATGTTTTGTTACTTTTGTCATGATTCATAATTAAAAAGGACCGGACAAGTGCGACCATGACGCGCCCATCGAGGTTTCCGTTAAAGACTTTGTTTTTTATGATTTAATAACAAACGTTTTGTTTTCACATTTTTCCTTTTTTTTGTAGTATAAAACGGTATTAATTGCCAAATTTTATCGTGCTAGGTCACCGGGAAATACCTTATGAATTTCGATTCTTTTGAGAGTGTCGAAATAAACGTTTTTTGTGACATAAACGGCCGTATCTTTTTTTAAGTTAACTTAGAAGTTTATGATTATATGTGATTTTTTCACAGTTTCAGGGGACTGTAGACTTGAGTATATGGTTTTAGGATTCGCCAAACCAAACGCGGTTCGCATTTGATGTGTCGTGTTTCATAGAGTTCCTTGTATTAAAATTTGCGCGGGCCCGCCGACAATCTGCACCGCGTACGAACCGCGTTTGATGTGGCGAAGGCTATAATTTCAACTCGATACCTCCGCGCGTTCCCGAGTTAAGGGGTCTGGACAGACAGACGGGCGGAGGGATGGACGGGTGGACAGACCGACAGACGGACAACAAAGTGATCCTCTAAGGGCTCCGTTTTTTCCTCTTGACCCTAAAAATATATCAACCGTCAAAAGAAGCATAATCACTCCGTTGACAGGGACGACGCTCTACGAAACCTATGTGTACATTGCCTTTCTGCGTTATTTACCGCCAGGAATATGTAGGATCTATTGTCAGTCACATGTCGTGTCGCGTAGGTTGGCCATTCATTCGAAATTTAGGAAACAACAAAATAAATGGTTTTTTGTTTCTCTTTTCTATTAGTGATTCTGATTCATAGATTTCAATAAAGCTAGAGAGTTCATTTTCAACCTGTATACACAGATTTTCAGTACACTTTTGCATTCCCATCTCAAAGTGACATTTAAGATAATTAAATTACTCATACATTATTGCAAAATACCTTCCATTCCTAAAAAAGACGTAAAGCATAAAGGACCTTCCTATGACATGAACAATTAACGAAAGACTTATTTCATAATGACAAATTACTATCACTAATGGACTTATATTTTGTAAGGAAGTGTAATTAGTTTTCAATGTGTTCTAATTATCCCCTCATTACACTGTTGTCCACTTAGCCATTTTTGTAATTTACCTAATGATGACAATATAAAAAGGATATTTTGATACTAAATAAACCATTCTATCCTGATCGCTCGATCTAACAGTGTCATAAAATTATAAAAATATTCAAGGAAATAAATTTAATTCCCAATAATGGAAGCTTTCAGTGGTTTAATATTCAGTGTTTCGTTTTTAAGTTTAGTGATATCGAAAGCAGACACAGCAGCAATGCGTAAGTATAACGACTTATTGCTACATGTATTATCCCCATTGATTCCAATATGAAAATGTGAAATGTTTGTGGTATATGTTACGGGTAATGCTTGAAGATAGAGTAAACCTAGGTTTACCCAGGTAATGTTATAAAAAACTTCGGGGGTTGACTCGCTCCGCTCCGCTTCGCTTGGCGCCCAATGTTTATTAACATGTCAACCTAACACGCTCCTCCTCGCTTCGCTCGTCGTCGCACCTATTATTGACTTTTTTCGGACTTTACCCGACTTTGAGCTTTACCCGTAACATATGCACTGTCTGGTAACTGCTTTTACTCGTAGGTTTAGCTTTTTTCCGTGACCCCACTCGCGTGAAAGTATAAAAAACTATTATCGACAGTTTTCGGCTCGGTGGCTATTTTGTTAACATTTTTGTTACGTTGATAATAAAGAAGACCGCATCCAAATCTGTTGAATGATTTCCTAATTTTAACGCAACAGACAGACATTAATTCAAAAAATATTGTTTTGGCCTCTATACCATACTAATAAGCAATTTTATTTATAATTTCACAAAAATAATCAATGTATAGACATGACTTTCTTAATAATGTATAGATATTCATATAAAATATAGATATATGTATAGGTAAATAAGAGCATACTTGCGAACCACCTCTCAGACTTTGACTGTAAATGCATTTGTACTTTTATTTCTGTTTATGTCAATGTAATCAACTTTTAAAAATTTCGATTTTTTTTTGCAGTCAACTTCATCCACCCCTGTGAAAATCTATCCCCTGAATGTCTGAAGAATGCCATTCAAGACGCCATACCAGGTTTTATCCAAGGGGTACCAGAACTTGGAATACAGTCGATGGACCCCTTCGAGGTTCATAACTTGCAGCTGACTCTACCTGGAGGCATAAAGGTCATTTTTTTACATGGAGTAGATGATGGATTCAAAACATGCAAAGTAAATTATGCTAGGTAAGTTCATTATTAGATATAATTTATTTCGAAAAAAAACTTAATTAATACTGTGAATTGATATCAAGAAGATGAAATTTACATACCTAAAATTATTATTATCCAAAATATACGTTTACTCACACCTGTCTCCCGGAGGGTAATCATAGACTACAGATTTCTATCTGCTACGATTCTGAAACAATAAAATCCAAAACTTAACAATAAAGTTCGTTGGCGACGAATACTTAGAACAAATAGGGTTTTCTGTTTTAAAAGTTAGATATCCTAACTGGCTATGGTATCTATGAGAACCTTTTGATATTCTTATGTCATACATTGAGTGCATAATACATAGTAATTATAGATAAATAATATGATGTTATATAGATGATTGTATTTATCTATAATTACCATGTATTATGCACTCAATGTGTGACATAAGAATATCAAAAGGTTCTCATAGATACCATAGCCAGTTAGGATATCTAACTTTTAAAACAGAAAACCCTATTTGTTTTTGTTTTTCCCTAAAGTAAAGGTATATTTTCAGAATGGTAAAAGAGCAGCTAGAGTTTGGTGTCCGCTGCAATCTGACTGTCGACGGGAAGTACAAGTCAACTGGTCGTCTGCTAATGTTCCCTCTCAACGGTGATGGTGATGCGATCATCAAGTGCGGTAAGCTTCATTTTATTGTAATTTATTGATAAACGGCAAAGCGTAGCGTAGGCCTGACCTGAAGGACGTTGTGGGTGGCGGCTGGATGAGGGGGACGGAGGACTGCCATGAGTGGCGAAATTTAGGTCCAGCAGTGGATGAACACGGGCTGATGGATGGATGGATTATTGATATCTCACCTTTTTAACAGAATTTAAGCAGCTAAAAATATTTTATAAAAATATTAATTAAAAGAAATGTCAGGCTGATAAATGTCTTAGCTTGGTGCTAGTATAAACTTATGAACGATATAGTGGTGCATTGAAAACGAAGCAAACTCCCTTTCTTCATTTCCTGACCTTTGTTTTTCACTTTTCAGATAACATCGACATTGCAATTTCAATCAAACTTGGATCAAAAAGGGGCCAAGATGGTCAAACTCACCTTCGAGTAAAAGGCTACAAGACATCCCACAAGTTTGTTGGACGAGTCAGCTTTCATTTGACGAATCTTATAAAGAATAGTCCTGAATTAAGTGAGTATTTCGAATTAATTTTAAATTTAGTTTCATGGGCCAAATGCATACATATGCAAAAAAACATAAGTCATAAATAATTTAAATACATTACTGGATCACCCTTGCAGAAGCCCTTTCATTAAATGAGCTAGTTACGCACACTTTTGTATATAGCAGTTGCGTGCGTACCACACACAGGCATACAGAATGGTGTTATGCATCATAGGTTCGTGATAGAGTTAAAAATATCTTTAAAGCAAATATCAAAAGCTATTTTGACAGGTAAACCAGACTTCCTGAACAAATAATTTACTTTATATCTTTGCGAAATTTCGCCCTAAGCAACTTACTATATTAATTTCAGGTAAAGTCGTGCTCGAGTTCATGAACTCAAACTGGCGGATGGTCGCTGAGGAGTTCGGGGATCCTATCGTTGACTTCGGAGTGAAGTCTGTCATGAACAACGTGAAGAAACTGTTTAATCAAGTGCCCTTACAGCAGCTGATTGCAATGCCGATTCAGTGAAAGTGCATTAAAGGACTTAATTTTTGAAAATATTCAAATATGTATATAGTTGAATAGATTGTTATAAGTTTGATTTAATAAATGAAATGTTTGATATACAGCTGCAGCATTTAATCATTTTATATCCCTAGTATTGTTTTAGGTGTCCAACAGTACAAAATTCCATCTAAAACAATAAAAATACATTCAACTACACTCTTGTTATAAGAAACCACAAAATTAAAGTTAATTTTAGGAGTTTGTTTATAAGATATGATTCAAATTTCCCGATATTTATTTTAATTTAGCATACATCTAGATAATATGAATGAATTCAGCCTAAAATAAAAAATAAATATTATAATAAAATCATTGGTAAACACTAAACGGTACATACTGCTAGTTGCACCACATTAAAGCACACAATATGATTAAATACATATACCATGTCACGTCAAAAGCTTTGCAACTTCAAACATTATGTCTTTTCCGATTTGTTTGATATTGTTTATACACGTTGTAACTCTAAGCTGAACACTTAAATTGCCAAAACCTTATGGTGTACGTGATGGTTACCTATGTAAATACTACACACCGTTGGGTACACCATAATATATAGAAATATGAGGAACATGTTAAAAATTTCCAAGTTCTTCTACAAAAAAAATTTCTACAGGCTTAAAACTATATTACAAAAAAAAAATTTTTTTTGGCATAATTTATAATAAAAAGTGTGTTGTGGTATAAATTGTGGTATGTGTGACTGTATGTGATAGTATCGGTCAAATATTTCGTAATTTGTAATTAATGCAGCTCGGGCAGTTAGAACTATGGCATGCAGAACTTTACGCATCTCTCACGCATTTAATGACGTTTCTTCTGAATTATGCCATGTGATGTGATGATGTGATTTCGGTCCGAAGTTGGGCCCAAAAAATAAACTGAGTATAGATACTCAGATAAAAAAGATAAGAACGAATGATAAGAACGAATGATAAGAACGAATGATAAGAACGAATGCCTCAAGTTATACGTTTGTATTTATCATCGCCGTTATTATTTTGTTGAGTTTTTGTTTTTGGGTAAATAATGGCTCATGCTAATTTAGAAATTTCAAATTTCCTCCTACAGAAGTTTACGGCCCCATATTTCTATAAAAAAAAACAGGTTTCTATCTTAACGCGGAAAAAGTAATTGCCCTTTACGTAATCAATTTCATACAAATTGGCTCACCATGGAAAGCTAACGGTACTTCTAGTTGACTTAGAAACTTGAAACTCCTTCCACAATTAAGTGTTATATGGACTCGCGCCCTGAGGGTTCTGTACCTACTATTCAAATAACTTAATAGATCTAAATGATTTGAATAAAAATTACAAAACTAAGTTGTTCGAGTATTCGGGTACGTAACTCTTAACCTATATCAAAAATGGCAGTTTTTAGTATTTGTTGTTTGAATACATATATGGCACATGATATACAGACAATTTAAAATTCCTAAATAGTTTAGTTTTTACTTTCACTATATTATTTACTGGCCCCGATTTCGGGAAATCATTGAAAAACACAAAAAATGCATGTCCCTCCCCCCTTATTTCCGAAACCAATGAACCGAAAAGTATGACAAAAATCATGGTAATTTGCGATTACGTAAGGATTACAGGAAAAATATAGCAGGTGATAAATTCACGATAACATAATGACAAAATTAAAATTTTCATCCACGAGAGTTTTATTTGAGTACGGTATAAAAATAGTCGAGTCTTTGTTTTGTGGCAAAATCGATTCTTTTTTTAGTTATCATAAACAGTTATGGGCAAAATTTTAAATATACCTTCTTCCTGACTGTTCCCACAACTGTCGAATTACGGAACCCTAGGTATGCGAGTCTGACTCGCACTTGATCAGCTTTTTGTTTTGTTTTGCAGAACTCGCAGATTTAGAATTATGGGACTGATTATTATAAGTGTAAAATTTTGGTAGTTAGTAGTAGAGCGCTCGCCTGCTAACCCGGAGGTTTGGGTTCAATCCCCACGGTACTAACACATTAATATGTATTCGATCTTCATGCATCAGAAGGGTTGTCTTAGCCGTTGATCCATTTGTGCATTTGACCACCCATCGCGTATTTGAGACGGAATATATCGTTGGCTTACTGCAAGAAGTCATTATTTGCAAGAAGTCATTAATTGCAGTAGGTAGCTCAGCGTATAGTTGGCGTTAAGCTCTACAATAATCTGGAATCATTATTTTCTTACCAATTGTAGTTCTAAAGATATTCGACTTTATGTCTGAAGCATATAAATTTTTGTTAATAGCAAGAAGTCATTATCTTTTATGTTTTAATAAAAAAAAGGAAAATCGTTTTTGGCGTAAATTTCATTTCTACTTCAATTGAATGCAAAATAAGCAACAAAAACATCTTTGGTAAAAATCTTTTGTAAAAATTTGGTAAAAAATCTCTATGACATCTCTATCTTTTGAAGTTATGGAAAAGCTGAAAGCGCGATTATCTCGAAACTACGTTTTTGCAGATAATGACTTCTTGCAGTACGCCGACGAAATAGTCCGTTAAAAGCGGATGTACCAGGTGAGGACTTGCATTTCACAGTTAACACTTGGGAACACCTCTGGCACCCCTTCGAGGATTCATGTCATGATAATATACATGTATGTTTTTTTTACTGAAATTTAGTTACATTAAGTTTCCATTTGAAACATACTATTGATTTTGAAATACATAAATATTTATAGCAATATTGTTTATTTATTTTATTTTCAAAGCGGTTGGAGACGCATGCACATCTTGTTACTAATAAGTTTTACATTATATTTTATTAGTTTTCTAATAAAAGCAATTAACTTTATTTCGAGTTAAGCGCCATTTTATATTTTTTACTTGTCTGCAAGAAGTTCGTAAATCTTCTTTAATACCTTTTAAATCGCCCATTAGCCTGATTGATAATTTTATTTTCTAAAACATGCTCGGCAATGGTCGCTTTTTTTTTGAAATGCAAACACGGAAATGGACTATTTTGTGCTAAGAGTCCGTGTCACCCTAAAGGTAAAATGAATTTACAACGTTTTTTTATTTATTCTGGCATTTGCATGTAAAATCGAACGGACAAAGGGGAAAAATGCTATACAGCCAAGCCAACCGCTCGATTTTTAACACAGGCATCTTGTATGGGCATGTTAAAAAGTTGTATGTTACTTCCGAAACAATAACGTTTTTTAACTTTTTTTTTGTTTTTAAATTCTTTGGTAAAAATTTAAAAAATACTCTTTTGCGCTGCCATCACTGACATGTATGCCTACTTTTGGTTACTTCCACTGTGATTAAGTAAAGAGGTGGCATGAGAAGTATCTACTAAAATAATTTACGGTTGTATCTCTGATACAACCTGCTGCAACGACATTTTTTTTGTCTATGGTTGAAAATGGTAAATTTAAAAAGTTTTGAAAGGCGGCTAAATAAGTTCATTGTACTCAAAAATATTGTATTAATTTGTAAGTACCTCGAAATAATTAGTTCAAGTGCAGAAGAAGAAAGTTTCATCTGGGGTAACATTGGTATAGATAATTTGAAAGAAGTAACGACCATAAAAAACTTCCTACCTGCTAAATTTAAGGAAAACGATATCCGAGTTTACGTGCTATTTCCATCAAATTACAATTTTCTTTTGCAAACGTATTTTTGATTGCCTCAAATTGTTTAATAAAAGCACTAAGAATAACCTGGCAGAAACAGGTCATCATGAACCCTTTTTCTAGAATTTTGCTGAATAGAACGCGATTGAAAAACTTTCACACGATAGAAATAATCTTTGAAATGAGGTCTTTAAACACACTTATCTTTAACGAAAAAAAATCATTTACAATGCTCAAAAATATTACATCGGTTTTAATAATGTCTACATTTTGAAGGAAATTTTAGTAGCTATTTTTTTATATTCATAAAGATTTATCAAATTTTTGCTCTTTCACCCTGAATCCGTCCTTCTAGCACTGCGCGTTTTTCTGCTTGGAGTGACAGTGATCGCTAATGTTTACATATCTCCTAGACGGTAACTTTTTACCGGGGTTTTGAATCCTAAGTCATAACGTTTTATTATTTACACTTTGATATTAATGAACTAGTACGGGGTTAAAGTAATACGTTTTTAAATTCAACAAAACAACAAAGTGATTTTTAAGAAAAACATATGTATAAATGTGACGTTTGGGAGCCTAAAATACAACATTTCTGAGAACTTAGTTGTTTTCTTCAAACATGATAATTAATGATAACCCGAAAATAACGGATAAGAAGTACTTATATGTTGATCGATAAATAAAGTAATTTTAATTTTATTCGTGCTATGATGCATCAGCGTACAAACGAGAGGATAAATCTTTTTGAATGGCATCAAATTCTGACCCTCTTACCTTGATCAGTAGATCTTAGGCACCAGGCACACAACGAGTGGTCTAGAGTTCCACATTTCGCGCTCACTTTATTCCATGCGATGGTTTAGATCTTTACACTCACAGACCACGACGGTAAAGAAGATGCACGTTCTGTTTGTTTGGAACGCAGAACGCGTTGTATTTGTTCAGCCCCTGTGCGATAGCTTGGATCCTTACACATACAGACCGTGATTGAAAGTCAAGGAGAACGCAAGTTCTGATTGTATGGGTCTCAGAACTCTAGACCGCTCGCTGTGTGTCGGGCGCCTAAGGACGCCTCGGTTTATGAAAGAAGATTTCAGACTACGTACATATTTGTGGCAATTATTACGTCATTTTCTATTTTTCAGTCCTTGTATTAATTGTAAGTACGACACCATCAACTGTCTACGAGTATTACGGTCCAGTTTTTCGGACTAAAGGACAAAGGCAAAGGCACCGTTAATCAGAGGGTTACGTATGAAATAATCTATCATGAAACACGAGATAAAGCAACATTTGTAGGAAACACATATCACTAATTTGTTTACTGACAAAAGTGTTGCCTGGAAATAATTAAAAAAAAACTCGACGTAAGCCCTCATCTCTCTCTGACAATTTTATCTACAAGTCTTAATTAACTTTGCATTGTTTTTGCCTGCTGCGCATGACGATGATATGACTGAAATACGGGCACATTATTTTATCCCATAATTTGAACTGTTTGATGTCGTGTATACAGTTGCTGAATAGAAAAACACACAATACACACCTGACAACCCCAATAGATATATCAACTGATAAAAATATTATATTTACACCTCTCTGACAAACGGACGGATGGACGGACGGACAGATAGCGGAGGTTTAGTAATAGCTAGTCTCGTTTGGGAACCTTCGGGAAGGATAGAAAATGGAAGGAAACGTGTTCGAGACGTCCAAAAACAAAATGTGTAAAATTAAAACTAAATAACCCCATCCATCCATCAGCCTGTGTACGTTCGTCCACGGCTTTTTCAAAATTTTGCCACTCTTGGCGGTCCTTCTCATCCAGTCACCACCCGCAACCTTCTTCAGGTCGTCGGACCAGCGGGCACGAGGTCGGCTACGCTTTGCTGTACGTGGTCTCCATTCTAACGCCTTTCGGCCCAACGGCCATCATGTCAGTGACAAATATGGCCTGCCCAATACCACTTCAACTTACTGATTCGACAGGTTATGTCGGTCACTTTCGATGTGCTTTCGATCCCTGACGGATGTTCTAGTTTCGGATTCTATCCATCAGAGATACCCCAAGCATAAACACCGATAGATATAAATTGTGCAACACAAAAAGAAAGTTTTAAAAGATAAAATTTATCTTTTATATATCTACTGCATCAAAGTGGAAAAAACCGATCAGAATAATGCCAACGTAAGCTATTATTTAATAATACAAGTCTCTATAATTAGGAAAATCAATGCCTATTTGTCAACTTATCTGTGTTATAAAAGAAAAGGTTTTCTTCGTAGAATTAAGTACACTCTATCGACAAAACAACAAACAAGCGGAGACATTAGCCGTCAGCTTACGTGGGCATTATCCTGATCGGTTTCTTCCACCATGATGCAGTAGCTGACAAACTAAGAAATATGGGTACCCTAAAATTTCGGTATGTCGTCACATCGTTTTTAACGATACCTTCACTTTTGCAGCGCAATAAATTTTAGGGTTAAGGTACCGGTATACAACAACAAAACTGAAATTTGGCCTTTTTTGATTGGGTATCGTTCGTTTCTTTTTCGCCCGATAGTAATTTTTTACAATCACACGCTGGTACATAAATATAAAATAGTTTCGCGATTGAATGTCTGACTGACAGACAACATACAGCCTAAGCAGCTGAAGATCGATGAAATGTAACACACTTTCCTTATGGGGTATAGAAGTGCAAAATATACCGCTATACTTGCTGGTGACCATGAAAGTCGAAATTAATGGCTGGTTTTAATCAGACGTCACAAAAGTAAAAAAATATATATTTTGAACTATAGAATATTTGGAATGATGTGCCTTAATTAGAATTTTAAATTTTCATAAAAATCTTTAACGAAATAAATACCAAAACAAGGTCCAATTTAAAACAAATAACCTGTATAATTAATTATCTACGCAAAAAAATACATCGAAACTTAGTCAAATTTTTTATTTATTTATTTATTTATTTATTGGGAAACAAACAGTTTTCTTATCACACAATACAATCAGGAATAGCTAAAATATAAAACCAAAAAAGTTTCCACATAAATCTTAACAACAAAATTAATTAGTGCACGGACATTTACAAAAACACAAGTTACCAGTAAAAAAAAAAAAAAAAAACACATACAGCGATTTACTAAAATCAACGGAAAACAAGATACAAAAAATTACTATTAAAAAACAAAATAATACAAGCAAAAGCGTCTACAATTTTAAAATTACTTATTTTTCACAAACGTTTTAAATAATCTTCCTCTAAATTGTCCCAGCGAAAGATGCAATATGTCAAGATCAATAAAGTCTTTATTATAAAGATCACAAGCCCTAACCAAAAATCTATTTTTTGCGTAGTTTGTACCTGCGGGTGGTACACTGAACAAACACTTATTCCGAGTAGTGAAAGCTCGACATTTAAATCCGATGTTACTTAAAAGGTAGGGAGAATCTAATATATTGTGGATAATTTTATATAAAAATAAAATATCACGACAGGCACGTCTATCCTCCAGAGAAGCAATCGTATCACGCTGAAAATGAAAGTCCGAACAATTCCTTTGTCTATAATTAAGATATTTTAAAAATTTGTTTTGAATTTTTTCCAAAGAGTTTATATGCGTTACATATAAAGGATTCCAGACTACAGAGGCATACTCAAGATGAGATCTTGTCAATGCGTTATAAATACTAATAAGTGTGCTTGCACTTTTAAATTCCTTGCTCTGCCTCAGCACGAACCCCAGCATCCTGTAAGACTTCGCCACAATCTTTTCCATATGAATTCTAAATGAAAGTTCACTATCTAAAAGAACCCCAAGATCCCTCACCTCGGTCACTCTCTTAAGTGTTCTGTCAAATAAGGTGTAGTTATAATTTAATTCAAGTATCTTTCTTGAGAAACTAATCACGCAACACTTATCTATGTTTAAATGTAGTCTATTGGCGTTAGAGAATCTACTTAAATTATCTAAATCTCTTTGCAGTAGCATGCAGTCTAGTTCAGTTTTAATAATAGAAAATATTTTTTTATCATCAGCATATAACAACACATTTGAATTATGAAGAGACAGGATGACGTCATTGATGAAAATGTTGAACATAAGGGGACCCAGATGAGAGACCTGGGGCACACCTGAGGTAATCGGAACAAATGAAGATGTATAGCCCTTAATGGTTACAGCCTGCGTACGGTGTTTTAAATAGGATTCTAACCACCGCAGAAGGTCACCATGTATACCAAAATTCTCCAATTTACAAATAAGAATTGAGTGACAAATTTTGTCAAAGGCTTTGGAGTAGTTGGTATATACGGCATCCACTTGAAAACCTTGGTCCATAGCTGAGAGCACCCGGTCTGTAAGCTCACAAAGATTAGTCTCTGTGGAACGCCCACTTATAAAGCCGTGTTGGTATTCTGTTAGATAACGTCTAATGCAAGGAAAGATATTGTCATATATAATTTTTTCAAACATTTTAGCTATTACGGATAATTTTGAGATGCCGCGATAATCTGCAACGTTACGTTTATTACCATTTTTAAAAATAGGCACAATAAAAGACCGCTTCCAAATTGAAAATATCATAAGAACACCCTTGATTACTTTCGAAGAATTTTAGTTTTGATAATGTTATTAATTATTTAGGTATATTTTAGAGCGTTCGCAACTTGATTTCCCGTCTAATGACGTGGGACGAGTCGTGCGAGTGAGTGAGACACACACACCCGGGGTCACCAGCAATAATTGTCGCCTTAAGTAAGTGAAACTGGCTGTAAATTTTTGTATCGGAAATGCATTACGAACGGGTACAACGTTGTATAGGTACACTCCTAAATCCACGTGGAAGAAGTTGCGGGCGTCTTTTACTTTTTGTAATTTAATCATATATCTTTCCTTTTTTTTCTAATAGTCTATATACAGTACACAAATGAGAGATATACAAAGACAGCAATTCTAATATCTCTTTAATTGTATAAATTTATTTTTTAGGTACAAGTTTGCTTATACTATTTGTGGTAAATGAAAATGATACAAATAAAGGAGGCATCAAAAGAGAAGAGCCTTTAGCTACCCTTCAGCAGGCTCCACAGAAGACGGTAGGCTCGGGTATTAGAATGGATTATACGCGAAAGTGCCACAGTCAGCGCTCCGTGTCGCGAAAATCTTCTGCAGGTGTTAAGCCGTAAGAGATTAGCGGTGAACCGGGTGCCAGGTAAGAGGAGGTGATAGGAATGAACTAAATATTATTTTTGGGTTCCGTTTTCAAGAGATTCAGTATGACAAGTCATTCATAGTTTTACTTAGTTGGTCTGTATGTTTGTCTGTCACCACTACTTTTGAAACCGATCAAGGAAGTCTTTCACATAAATAAAATACACGTTTGTCTTAAATCTGGTTCGGCCGGTAATAATTTACGGCCAAAGCAGATTTTAGGACGAACTTTACGTAGTTTAGCCTAGGCCAAACTGATTTGTCCTAAAATCGGGTTGTTACAACAAACCTCACGTCCTAACTTAACCTACGGGCTCGTTTCTGCGCTAAAGGATTTCTGAAATTTCTGAAGAAGTGTTTGCCAAACAGAAATCCAAACAGTGTTTGGCCTAGTAGGGCAAAACTAGTTTATCCTTAAATTGGGTCTTGCTAGTTACATACATAATAATCGCAATATCTTCCAGGAGGACTGCCAAGAGTGGCAAAATCCTGGAAAGGCCAATGTCCAGCATTGGACGAAACAGGCTGACGGATGGATGGATGGATACATAATACATGATATCTTTTTTTTTCTCTATTGCATGGTAATATACCTAGTTCGGGGGTATTGGTCATGTAATTTTTTTTGCCAAAATGCAATAAATTGTTAGGGAGCAAAAAATTCATTTTTTTTTCAGAGATATAAGTACACCGCTTCGTTGGCCATAATCATATTATGAACTTAGGTTTCATAACTGACGTCAGGTCGTTGAGATCTTACGTTTATTTATTAATATTCGTAATAATTACAACCACTTTTTACCGCATTTTTAGAGAAACGTGTTTGTCTTTTCAAATTGTTACCTAAAAACAATTTTTTTGCGAATTATTTCCATAACATTATCTCAGGTGCTCTTTTGTTTTTTAATCCATTTAAGCGAATAAAAAGTAAAATTAATGACAGATTTAAAAAAAATAGAAATTACGGTTTGTTGTTTTACAAGTCCTTACAAGAATTTTTTTTTTTGGTGCTCTCGGCATTGACATTAAATATAATTTGCAATAAACACGATTAATTTAATTTGTATTTTTTACATTTTATGGAAGTGACATTTTGGTGCTACCTTCATTCTACAGCCTGACGCACCCTTGATTAGCAACAGTGTAATTTAAATGTCAAGCGCAATATATTTATAGGGTACCTGTGTTAATTACTCGTATCTACAGATAACGCGCAAGTTGAATGCAGACTTGAAAAATGCGCTATATACATACAAAGCCATTTTCTCTACACATACCAGTGGCGAATGGTCCATATGACATGATTCCCATTGACTTGTTTAGGAAATGGTATCAAAGCTACGTTTTTTTATCCCGTGCTCTTTGCTTTGTCAAACATCCATAAATCTCAAAACGACAAAATATACACTTGTCTGACAGGAAGTTGCAAAGTAAAAAAAGCACGTTTTTAGATAGGTGTGTAACAAAATTATTTGTTCGCCTTACAAGACGATTAAATGACTAAATATATGTTGAGTATTATTAATTCATCCATAAAATATAAATCTTAATCATAATGGTAAAGAAATAGAAAGGGTTATAGTTAAATGACTAGTTCTAGTAAAAATGTATTTTGGCAGAAAAGTGTAATGATTTTAGAAGTCATAAATATATAATTTATTATATAGATAGTATATGATTTTAAAAGATTATATAATAGTACATTACGATACGAGAGCGATGAAACGTTTTCTGACGAGTGTGAGTTTGCGACACGAGCCGAAGGTGAGTATTTTAATTTAGAGCTGAGCTGAAACACGTATTCTTTATAACAACCTATTGTACCTTGGTTCGACAAATAAATATACTTTGAAATTTGTTTTTTTTTTTTTCTTGTTTGCTTTTCTGAGTAAGGCGATTTTTTATCCGGATTCTCTTTGTAAAATTTTCACCCTTTGCCACTGCAAGCGTGTGAGGGAGGTGTGCGGACGGCGAGGGGAGGTGCTCCCACTCTACCTCAGCCATCAAATGCATTCCACTCGCGCGCTATCTTTACGCGATAAGGACCACGTCTTACACAATGATGGTTTTCTTTAGGCTACCTCTTTAATTCCATCCATCCATCCATCAGCCTGTTTCGTCCACTGCTGGACATAGGCCTTTCCAGTATTTCGCCACTCTTGGCGGTCCTCCTGGAAGAAATGCCCATACTCACACACGCTGGGCAGGTGGGTTGGTGAGCGCGGTGCCGAAACCCTTGCACCAGTGACGCCGCTGCCCGTCACTAGTCTGTTTTATATAAGGCCCGGCAATTGGGGATGGATACACCGCCATCCATCGGTCCCAGGCAATGGTGGGCCGCCACCACAGTCGAGCCCGGCATAAGCTCTACCACATACCTCTTTAATTATATATAGGTATACACCCTTTTTTTGCAAGGAGCGCTAGGGTTTAACTCATGATAACAGCTGGTAGCGGTCTGTCGTATGATAAGAGGAGAACATGATTGTCCTGATCTTATTAACAAGTTATGCCGTCGGTTTGTGCCTGACAATTATTATCTGCGTAACCGAGAGCACGCACTTCTATCGGTGCCATCTTCGCGTACAGTCGCTCGGAGTAAATCTCCGCTTGTGCGTGGTGCACTGGTTTCGCTCCGTTCTCTACAGTGTCAGTACCTCAGTGTGATATATTTGCTGATAGGTTTACAACTGTGGAAAAATAATGTCTGAAGTACTGCGAGCGTGATGGTTGAAAGGTTTGTCCGTATGAGAAAATAATTTTTTAAATTGAATTTATAAATCTGTTTTTATTATTAGTTTTGCTTTTGTTTTTTATATGTAACTTTTTCTCAATTGTATAGCGAATTAGTTATTTTTACTGTAATGCTGTATGATTTATTTTTAATAAATAATAATAACAATAATTAATTTTTCACTATTGTTGTGCCTGATGAAAAACGTCACTCGCCCAGAAAGTACCTAAAATTAGAGTAACCACTCTCCTGGTACGATATCTCGTGACGTCATTTCCTCCGCTAAACAACTTTTCTTGTACCACACAATCAGATTTGAAGAAAATCACCTCGACAGTATACTTATGAAGCGCACCCTAAGACTATTTTTCCATTTACTTTTTGCGAAACAAAAGGTCCCTTTCCTTTGAAGAGATTCTGCAAGTCTTTATTAAACCAGAATTTCTGTCAAATTTAGATGTCGTTTTAACATTTTCTCGCGTCCCAAATTGTTTTTGTATACTGAATGGGATTTTTGCTAAGCCTGATGGATTTTAAAACAAAATTAAATTGGAATGTAATGTAAAAGGGCATTAAAAATAAACCTAAAAAGCTTTGAGCACACTTTACATAAAAAAAATTATATACGTACATTTGTACAGTTTTTGCCAGCGTGAAAGTGTATTTAAAAAAACGTTGTCGGCAGTTTTCGGCCTGTTAGTTATTTTATCTACATTTTGTATAGCCTACGTATTTACTAACGTAACCGAGGGTAATAAAGAAAACGCATCAAAATCTGTTGAGTGCTTCTCGAGTTTAAAAACGGAATAGACAGACTAAATAAAAAAATTGTTTAGCACTAAGTTACTACAATACTAATACTAATAAGTAATAATCCATTTCATTTAAAATTTCGCAAAAATGTTCTGTATAGAGACACGACTTTATTATTACTTTGTTATTAGGTACTTAGTATGTTGACATGATGGCCGTTGGGGCCAAAGGGCTCTAGAATGGAGACCACGTACAGCAAGGCGTAGTGTAGGCCGACCTCGTGCCCGCTGGACCGACGACCTGAAGGACGTTGCGGGGGGCGGCTGGATGAGGAGGACGCAGGACCGACTGACCGTCCAGCAGTGGACGAAGACGGGCTGATGGATGGATGGACGGATGGATGTTGATAAATAGTAATAAATTTAAAATTCAAAGATTTCAATTTGCAAAAAATTTAGTAAATGATTTGTGATCAAACAAATACAAGATAAATAATGATTTTCAAAACGTTTATGAGTACGTTTGTTACATTAGAATAAAGAATAAAGAATAAAAGAATAAAAAAAGTTTATTGCCAAAAAATAACTTAAAACTAAACATATCAAATTACAGTCTTAAAATCTAGGAGAAAAAAATAAAATAAAAAGTTTTAAGCATTCCTGGCAAATGGCAGTATGCTCAGCGAAGCTGCCGATCAATGGAGAGCGGACAGCGCTGTTTTTCAGCATACTCCAGACGTAATGAAATAATGTAGGAATGATAAGAGTGCAAAAAAAAAAAAAAGGCATGCGAATTATGACATAAAATAAAAAAGAACATAACATAATAATTGGTACAATTAAAATTTAAATTAGATTAAAATGAAAATATACATACAAAAAGGCAAGTGCAAAAAGGCATGCAAATTATGACATAAAATAAAAAAGAACATAACATAAGAATTGGTACAATTAAAATTAAAATTAGATTAAAATGAAAATATATATACGAGAATTCATTTAAAATAAATGCATACAACAAACGAAAAATAATCAGTAAGTTCTAGTGTGCTTGCAGTGTTTCTAATAATAATTATTATTTATATAATATGTATGATATATTAAGATAGAGGGAAAACTTTGATATAATAAAAGTGTAATAAAAACAAACTTAATGTAATATCCAAATACTATTTATAATGTAATGTGAGATTACTACTTAAACCTATTTATTGACTGCATTAAATCCTTTACTAGCAGAATGTCCAAATCCCATAATGTCAGGTGGTCGCAAATCGTCCAAAGCGCGTAACGCCCAAATCGCAAAAGGTCCAAATCTCATTAAGTCCAACGTACTAATCATTCTTAAGCCTTGACTGCAATACTCCACGAAAGCAGTTTTTCTTTTCAGTTTTATCCGAAAATTGTCCATACTACTCAAAGATTAAAAGACACTCCCACGAAAGCAAAACCACGGGCAAAACCTAGTCAATGCAAAAATTGTTCGTACCAGGAAGACCACTACTATATCTTAAGCATCTTGACACCACGGATTTTTTCAACATTGTAGTTGTCACATTCTGGCATATAATGTAGGAACAAAATCATGAAATATGTAGGAGCCAGCATGATAGACTAGCCTATTGGCAGTTCATATTGCAGCGCCATAAGTGTCAAAATCGATTACAAACTTGATCTGCAGACTGTACTTTAGGTAAGCTGCAGGCATCTGCCATTAAGAATACTTCCGTAACTTTCAAGATTTTCCAGAAACGAGACCCAAAAATAACAACAAACTTAAAAATCCACGGGTGGAATTACGTCGTTTAAAAATGAACGAATAAAAAAAACTGTAAAAACACAAAATAAAAAAGTGTATTTTTACGCAGGCTTACAATGACCATATTAAAAGCAAATGGTTACTTACCTGAATAAATGTTGTCGATTGTGTAATTAAAGAAAAAGAAACTCTTACATCAAAAGAAACCGCTGATTGTTACAAGGTTTACCAAACAAAGTCATAAATTAACCGTATAAACTTGTTAGAAAGAGAAAACATTAATTACCCAATTTGTCTAACCGACGCGGGACAAGGATATAAGATTAACGATGTGAATGTTCGGGAAACAGGAGCCTTTAGGAACTCGTTTATGTAACAAGACTAACAAGCTACCTATTGGCTAGATGAATCTGCCACTGTATGGGAAGTAATAATAGATTATAATTGGTATAAGCTGAGTGCAAAAGGATGTATTATTTCATCGAGCGATCCACGAGTCTTACTGGAACAAAGCAGGCTAAATTACCTTGTCAATTTAAATCGTTTTTCGATTTTGTTTTTTAGGAATCCATACCCAAACCGTACCAAACGGGACCCTATTACTAAGTTTTCGCTGTCTGTTTGTATGTTTGTCTGTCTTTCTGTCTGTCCGTCTGTCATAGGGGTCTACACCTTCAACCGTAATAGGTAACCAGGTGATATTTTCACTGAACCCGTGTTACTATGGCCTCTATCACGAATAAATAATAAAAATAAATAAAAATAAAAGATTTAGGTTTTTTAGGTTTAAGATTCTTTTTTTCTCATAAGAACCTTTATGTACTTGTACATATTCACTTAAAATGACAACTTAATATTTTTTTATTAATATATTACACGACCAGTCCTGTGCAAGCTGACATGCATAAATAGTGATCAAACACAACAATAATCACATCATATATGTATTATAAAGTTTAAAACTATTTGAAAAAGTAGGTACTCAAATAGTTACTAACTATATAACTAAATTTACTTAAAACTACTAACAATGCTAACAAATGCAATTTATGAAAATGTTCTTAACACTTGTAAATTTGGAATAATAAAGGCTTTATTATTATTATTATTATGTAGGTACACTTTTCAGTCACGGGCCCATACGGACCCGGTCATTTGAAAGGCATTCATGGGGCCGAAGCCAACATTGAAGAGGCCTTAGTACCATTTAATCTAAATGTGAGATGGCCACATCTATGGAGGCCTCTCCCTTAATGTACCATTGGGATACACTAACGGACAGTCCCCCATAGTTGCCAAACTATTGCCAGGAAGGAAGACTTGGAGTGGGCTATGAGGATGGGATGCTAAATGGGCTGGATAACAGGGCTATGGAGTGAGATAACGGACATCTGCCTCAAAAATCTCACACAAATTTAAGTCTGGCAGATGGTGACTTGCTGCTTGATGACTACCCAGAAGGATAGCCGTTGTGGGCCCCCTATCTAGCCACCATTGGGTGGCCAGGAGGCAACACTATGTAAGCAGCTAAGGTTGTCGAGAGGTGAGTCTACGGGGCGCAAGATCCTTATACAGTCAAGTGCCCCCGGCGTTATGACATTTTACACTTCCAACCTGGAGCATAGGTTCCGCTCTTGCGACTCCACTCTGGCCGGCTGGTTAAGGCAAGCACAGAGGCGGGGAGGTGTGTCGCTGTGTGTATGTGTGTGTAAGTGCATGTGTGTGTGTTTCCCCTGGAGGTAGGGTCCGAGGTGTCGCCACTCACCATCGGCTCGCCACAAGCCGCCCTGCGGTGACTGCTTGCACTATACGTACCAGAGGGCGAAGGGGTCGTCACACCCCGACGCCATCTGGACGCACCAGTGGGCGGTGGGGTCGTCACTTCCCTACGCCGTTTTATTATTATTATTATTATAAATAGTTACAAACTAAACTAAGCTGCTTGGCCCACCAATTTCATAACAATACCTACTAAGCATAATTAATGTTCTACCTATTCATTAGGCTTTAATGTTTTTTTTATCTGTTAATAATTGTTTTCAAATTGGTAGTGACGTAATATTTCAATAGTTTTTTTTTTTATTTAGGCAAAGATTTTGACTCTTTTATTGTTTTTGACAGCTTATTAAACATGTGCGCTCCCTGAAATACAAAATAAAACTAAAAAAATAAAATAATAAAACCCAAAGGGATCCTTAAACATAAATCTCGTGTTAACCATAGTGCCATCTGAGATGACTTGTTTGACAACCATGTCAACCTTTTTGTACCGAGGTTCATTGGTAAGATGATAGATGGCGCTAAAAGTAGCTTGTTAACCTTTTGTACCGTAATGTTTTTAGGTTTCCGCACCCGTTATATGTGGTGGTACGTAACCCTTTGTGCGCGACTCCGATTCGCACATGGCCAAATTATTCATTTCCAGGCCAGTTTAATGCGCAGTCGAAGATTTCGATTTATTTTCCTTTTAGCATCTAAGAAAGCCGTTTTTAATAAGATGTACAAAAATACTTTACATTGAGCACGTGCTGCCAAAAATGTTTGCCATATATTTACATCAAGCCAAAGTGGAATATATCTTCTATGGCCTTATTGTAGTTGTTATTGCATAGGGATAAAGGTTAAAATGCTCCAATCAACCCCATTTACCAAATTACGTTACTTCGCCCTACTTGCCGAGCCCTTCACTAACTGGTCCAAACCTAATAAAACGCTTTCTTAGGGATTTTTCACACCAGAGATTTCTTCTGTTACTCTCAGCACCGATGATACGACAAGTACCATCCGCTTTTGTATGTTGACATACAAAAGCGGATATTATTTGTCGTATCAACGGGGCTCAGAGTAACAGAAAAAAATTCTGCTACAAAATGAATTAATTTATTTATTTCTGTTATGATATGACTGATAAGTACATAACGAGATAATTAACACATTACATTATGGTACTCCTTGGGATTTAATTAACTTGTAAAAAAGCGTGACTTGCTCAACATCATTGTAGTTTCGGAGATAAGAGATAATTTTTTTTCGTAGTTTCTGGTGTCTCTTTTCACTTTCTGTATCCTTGGAATGTCATTTTGGTTTCATTACACTAATATTATAAATGCAAAAGGGTGTGTGCGAGGGTGTGTGTGTGTGTGTGTGTGTGTGTGTGTGAGTGTGTGTGTGTGTGTGTGTGTGTGTGTGTGTGTGTGTGTGTGTGGGTGTGGGTGTGTGTATGTTTGTTACTCTTTCACGCGGAAACGGCTGGACGGATTTTCATGAAATTTAAAATGGATATAGCTTATACCCTAATTTAACCCATGAGCTACTTTTTATCCCGGAAAAAAGAATGTCGTAATCTGAATAACAGTAATTCATATACCTTACTAGCCTTAGCCCGCGGCGCAGCTCTTTGCCCCGTTTTCGGCTTGGACGTTATTTTATGAACACCTCTTGTAGCCTATGTGTTAACCAGGATACTACGATGATAATAAAAAAACCGCATCCAAATCCGCTGTGTGGTTCTTGAGTTTAAAGAGTATATTAAATCTTCGGCCGGTTTTCGGCTTGCGCGTTATTTCATGAACACCCAAATTTTGTCTGTCTGTCTGTCTATATGTATCTCAAGAACTATTCCACTTATTTGGATGCGTTTTTTTATTAAGGTGTTCAATGAACACTGTTCATAAAGTCAGGTTCAAGCCGAAAACGGGGCAAAGATTGAATAAACGCGGGTGGAGTCGCGAGCAAAAGCTTGTCTTTTTATAATTTGGAAAACTCTAACAGCCAAACCTGTCTTTGCGAAAAATAGAAAAGCAGGATCATCATTTTAGACAAACAATTCCCTTACTACCACAGTTTGAATTCGCCCTTACCAAGACACCTTTTATGATATTTTCCCTCTAGATAAAGGTTTATTTAGGAACACTTGATATTAAAGAAAATGTTTTTCAGTGTTGATTTCTGTTTTATTCCAGTACTTGACATACTTACACTTTTTAAGGTTCCGTAGTCCGACAAGGAACCCTTATAATTTCGCCATGTCCGCCTGTCCGTCCGTTTGTCCACGGCTTAGCTCAGAGACTATTAGTACTAGAAAGCTGTAATTTGGTATGGGTATAAAACATATTAATCACGACGATAAATCGTAAATAAAAATCTCGAAAAAAAATCCCAAACCCGTAAATTGGGGATGAACTTTTTTTTTCTCGTCTATCCCATAGTGTGGGGTATCGTTGTATAGGTCGTTCAAAAACATTATGGGTCCATCCATGCATCCATCAGCCTGTTTCGTCCACTGCAATTGGGGATGGATACCGCCATCCATCGGTATCAGGCAATGGTGGGCCGCCTGGTTTTGCCTGAGAGCTGTTCTCTTACTCTCCCCCGAATAACTTCGGGAGGATTTGCGAGTAAGATGGTGGTACCTCCACAGTCGAGCCTGGCATCAGCTCTACCACCTTTAAATTATGGGTGTGTGGAAACCATTTTTCTATTTAGGGATCCATTGGCGAAATATTAAGCTTTTAAGTGCTTATTTTTGTTAGAGTCAATAAATAGATTGACTTGCCAATCGCATGAAAACACAATGTATCTCACAAGTAATACATATTACATTAAATCAGATTATTTATTGCGATTGCCAGGTCAATCTTTTTATTTAAAACAAAAGATTTTTATTATTGATATGGTCACTTTAAGATGTTGTTAGATTAGCTATTATGTAATAACTTAAAACAGAAGGTCCCTTAAGTAGGGACTGAATAAATTAACCGACTTGGATTTACATGGATCTCACTACTTTTTACGGTAGAAGAACTAAGTTGCGAGACTTGTTTTTTTACAAGTTTTCTTTTTGATGGCATCTCATTTCTTTTTGTAGATAGTCCTACTTTTTTTCTTTTCCGGTACCTCCTATTTTTAAGTAAAAATGTAATTTTGTAATCCTATATATTTATATGGGATTACAAAGTTATTTCTGCAGTTAGTGTATCTAGAGCACTGGACTGAAATTGCAAAATATTTTAGTTTTCCTTGATTTATACACTAAACACTAATTGTATTCCAAATTTGAAGCTTCTTTGTCTGCTAGAAGTGCCTTGGAGTTTTGATGATCGGTCGGTCAGTCAGTCAGTGAGTGAGTGACAAAATTGAGAAACTTTGACTAGTTATAATTCTTAAGCTACTGGTTCAAATTAAATAAAATTTGAAATATACCGTGTTTATATAATGCCTGCTTGGTTACGGAAAATTACGGCTTTTAGTTTTATTCACAACGAAGTTATAGGGGGGTCGAAAATGGCCTGAACTGTTTCGAAAAAAGGATGGTACGGCCGTACGCTCGAAGTAAGTAAGCTCGACTTGGGGGGAGGGGGGGGGGGATTTGTGATAGAAGGAGACAGATAAACGTTGAAGTAATACGCTAATGATTACGCTGAATGGAACTGCTCTGAAAAGGGTCAACTCCTTTAAATATCTGGGACATATTGTAACAGAAGACCTTACTGACAGCAAGGATATTGATAGGGAACGCAGAGCGCTGGCGGTCCGGAGTAATATGTTATCACGTAGGTTTGCTAGATGTACAGAGCAAGTGAAAATAACATTATTTAAAGCGTATTGTACGTCCTTATATACAAGCAACTTGTGGATAAACTACACACAAAAGTCCATCAGCGCTCTGCGGGTACAATACAATAACGCGTTCAGGATGTTGTTGGAACTGCCGTGGCGCTGCAGCGCGTCCGGAATGTTCGCCGAGGCGCGTACTGACTGTTTTCAGGCAATATTGCGCAAAAAAACAGTCTCACTTCTGAGCAGAGTTCGAGGCAGTGACAACAGCATTCTGAGGGTGATTGCTGAAAATACGGAGGGTCCTATTATGGAGCATTGGGTTCAGCGTATTAAACATCCCAATTCTTTATACGGGCTAATGCGTTGACTTGTCTATGGATATTTAATTTAATTTAATTTAATTTTTGTAAACTTTTGTGTAACTTAATTTTTGTATTGTTTGTCTTATCATTTTAATGTTTAAAATATGGATTTTTATCCGAAATAAATTATTTTGATTTGATTTGATTTGAATACTAAGTTGCATTAATATCACAACTCAGTATTTATAAGTTCGTAGTTAAAAGTTGTTTTCTGGGCGATATAATTATTTTACTACTAAAAAATCGTGGTTTAGATTCATACTGAAATTGAAACGGCTATTGTTATCTGTAATCTGTTTTTAAAAGGGGCCCGGTCATTTGAAAGGCATTCGTGGGGCCGAAGCCAACATTGAAGAGGCCTTAGTACCATTTAATCTAAATGTGAGATGGCCGCATCCATGGAGGCCCCTCCCTCAATGTACCATTGGGATACACTAACGGACAGTCCCCCATAGTTGCCTAACTATTGCCAGGAAGGAAGTGACTTGGAGTGGGCTATGCGGATGGGATGCTAAATGGGCCGGATAACAGGGCTATGGAGTGAGATAACGGACATCTGCTCAAAAATCTCTCACAAATTTAGGAGTGGCAGACGGTGACTCGCCGCCAGCTAGATGGGCCCACCAAGCAGTCACCGAATGGCGACAAGCAGGCAACATCGGTGCGGACGGCTAAAGGGTGTAGAGAGGTGTGCACCGGTTTCACCATCGCGAGTCACGAGTAGCGCGACCCGGAGCGGGTTTCCCCGTTATTACGCCGATTGAGCACTTCCACCCTTTCGAGCATATAGCTCTAACGCTCCACTCTGGCCGACCAACGAAGGCAAGCCAGAGGCGGGGACGAGATGTTGTTGTCCCCTGGAGAACTCAGGTCCGTGGTGTCGCTACTCACCAACGGCTTGCCAAAGCTGCCTTGCGGTGACTGTTACACTGTACGTACCAGAGGGCGAAGGGGTCGTCACACCCCGACGCCATCTAGACACACCAGTGGGCGGTGGAGTCGTCACATCCCTATGCCATTTTATTATTATTACTCACGATTTTAAGACCCATTAAAGACGCAGTGTCAAACGGGGAACCGCCGTGTAACCATGTTTGCTTCCGAAAAAACTGTACGAATACGGTGAAACTTGTTAGGCGAAATCTGACTATAAAATTGTGATGAGCCGTTTAAATATCAGTACGATATAATTATTTCTTATGATTTGGTTGCAAAATATTACGAATCCGGAGAATAGACCCTTAATTGAGCTTGTACAATATTCCAATGTGACACTAACAAGCACGTGTCATCTGCAAACTGGTAAACAGACCCTTCGGAAAATTTGTTACACATGTCATTTACAAACAAAAGGTAGGCCCGAAAATTGAACCTTGAGCGGTGCCTTCTTCAGTCCGAAACCAGTTGCTATGCACTCCCCTATATTGACTGATGTATATTTGATAGTTTTTCATGAATCATTAGCTATGCCACTGCTTCATAATGTGCAAAGTCCCTGTGTGATTTATGCAAAGAAACAAATTGAAACTAACTCAAATTGAAGATATGAGAACAACAAATGATTTCTCTTGATTATTTTAAAGAATGTAAGTTATGATGATTGTTATTATTTATTTAGTTATATTTTAGTGCGTGCGAAACTTGATTCCTCGTCGAGTGACGGAGAGACAATACGGAACGAGCTGTGTGAGTGAGTGAGACGCAAGCACCCGGGGTCACTAGCAGTTATTGTCGCCTTTTGTAATAATCGCCCAGATTGGCTTTTAGCAATTTCTACCTGCCAGCTATAAAAGAGAGTCAGTTATCATTCTTTTGTACCAAATTTCAACATAATCACAAGTGGTTAAAATAAAAATAAACAGTCTAGTGCGTGTCGGGCCACGTGCAGTGTAGGGTTCCGTAGTTGCCCGGTACATGTTATAAGTTGGTCTACTAATAAAGATCGCGCCAAACTTCTAGTCCCAAACATTTAGAAGAACAGCCCATACATTGTCGTATTTAGAGGGGACTAAAAGTTTGGCACGACCTGTACTCGTAAACCTGTAAAGCTTACTTAGCTGTGATAGTTTTCCTGTTAACTTCATTATGTATACTACTTCTGTGAATTTTTCGTTATATTCATGAACAATCGTTTAGTATTTTATCAAGCCAGAAGATGTCTAAGAGACGAAACTCGTCGCTAATTAATAAAAACATAGTGGAACTCGTACACGGAGACTTTTATTTGTGTTAGAATCGTTTAGTCGGCAGGGGAAGGGTGACGCGCACAGACGGACAGACAGACATGGCGAAGTTATAAGGGTTCCTTGTCAGACTACGAAACCGACAAGGAACCGTAAAACCCAAAAAACTGGCCTGTAGAATGCATTTAATCTTACCATTCAACCGATGGGTAGCTATTGATCCGCCAACGGTGAATGTATGTTTTATTTTACTATGCAACAGTCTTAGGTCACCAACAAACAAGGATCATTGCGAGTCCACTAGATAATTCATATAGTCACCGTACGATCACATGTGACTCCGCTACATATTGCACCGTCATACTCGTTCATAACACAAGTTTGTCGCTACCGTTAGTAATGCTTTATCCGTGCTAGCGTATCCTCTATCTGGTCCAGCGCGATGCAGACGACATACGGCTTAGACAAGACATTTGTTTGATATTTTACTGCTGTGTTATGGAACCACAAGCGTACAATAAGACACCGCCATACAAAATGTGTAAGTATAGGTTCGCTTACACCAGAGTAGATTTTATTTCGTTTGGAAAGGGGGTTGGCAGGCAAGCGCTCTACCACTCGGCTACAGAGACAATCATTAATCACCCAAATTCATTGGTCTTTTTACTGGATGATTGAAAACATGAAGTACTTAATTATAGGACTAAACTTAAAAACTTATTGACTAAAGATAATAATGTATTGAAAATAATAGATTTCCAGCACAATCGTGGTTCAGATCCACTCTACGAGTTAAGAAAAATAGAAGTTGCTTGTTCCTGTATTAATATCTCTATTAGGGATTTTGGTAATTTTGATGGCTAATTTAGTTTTATGATAAGAATCCAAATTTTTCCTCCTTCACCATAAATACGTCCCAATTGCACTGCACGTTTTTTCGCTTGGAGTGACAGTGACAAAATAAAATTTAAATAGCCTCATAATAATGTTTCTGAAGAAACATAAAGGCTTATGATCATAAAATTTTGAATATAACACCAAATCTTAAACCATATTAAAATAACGTTGAAATTACTAGCTAGGTTTTACCAAAACTTAGATGGCATTACAAAGTGGTGATATTGCTAATGAGAATGGCAATGCTTTGCAGCTGAATTGCAGACTGAAACACTAATGAGTTTCCAGATACTTTGGATATTTATTACTCCAATCCAGTTCTTGATTACAGTGAATTAATTCGTATATAGAATGTAGAATTGACTATTCTTAGAGTACCATTAAAAAGTTTATTTCGTACCTTTGTTTATGTTTACGTCAACTTTTTTAAATAAGGTTTTATACCCGTACATATTTACATACTTAATATCTTCACGTTCTGACTCATATAACTGTTTTTTTATGCACAAATTTCCAGCACAGCTATGCCATTTGTAATAAAGACAAAACAGCATTTGACAGCATTTATCTAATCGATTTTGGCGGAACAAATGTGCGGAATTTGAGACATAATATTATAAGATGCTAGCTAAAAAATAGAACATTTTGTCAGATTACTATAGATGGTAGAGCTGATGCCGGGCTCAACTGTGGAGGTACCTTCATCTTACTCGCAAATCCTCCCGAAGTTATTCGGGGGAGAGTAAGAGAACAGCTCTTAGGCAAAACCAGGCGGCCCACCATTGCCTGGGACCGATGGATGGCGGTTTATCCATCCCCAATTGCCGAGCCTTATATAAAACAGACTGGTGACGGGCAGCGGCGTCACTGGTGCAAGGGTTTCGGCACCGCGCTCACCAACCCCCCTGCCCAGCGTGTGTGAGTATGGGCATTTCTTCCAGAAGGACTCTAAGAGTGGCGAAATCTTGGAAAGGCCTATGTCCAGCAGTGGACGAAACAGGCTGATGGATGGATGGATGGGTCAGATTACAATGTAATCTATTACATTATTTAATGTGCGGAATTTGAAACATAATATTATAAGAAGCTATCTAAAAATATTACATTTTGTCAGATTACATTGTAACCCGACAAAATGTTCTATTTTTTAGCTAGCTTCTTGCCTCAAATTCCGCACATTTGTTCCGCCAAAATCGATTATTAATATGTTTCTGATAAATGCTGCCAAATGCTGTTTTGTCTTTATTACAAATGGCATAGATGCGCTAGAAATTTGTGCATAAAAAAACAGTTAGTTAGTTATGAGTGAGAACGTGCAGATATAACATGTAATCATTACAGGCTGCTTAATTAAACAGTGGCTTTCAAAAGATTACTCTGATCCCTCGCACCAGTGACGCCGCTGCCCGTCACCAGTCTGTTTTATATTTTTGTTTGTAAGTAAACCCATTAATTGAAATAGGCGTTACCTTGCGGAAGTCCATCACTAAGTAAAGGATAATATAATTTGCAATATTCCGCTAAACAATTCTTGTCGTGCTATTGTCGTGCGAGTCTGCATTTTGAATAGCACGACAAGAATTGTTTAGCGGAATATTGCAAATTATATTCATATATCCTTTACTTAGTAAACCCATTGCCTTCGCCGTATTTTATTATATTATTGTAAAATAAATCTTTGTCAAGCATCCGATACTTTGAGTGATATTTACATTAAAAGATTGTAATAAAAAGCAAACGGCTGGTGAGATGTACTCAAGGGCGGCCACTTGACGTCACTATCGTTGAATTTGCTAACTTGTGCAGGCGTTATACGGATTTTGCGTTTTTATTCTGGTTTATCATAGTGTTTTTACTTTAAAACTTTTAAGAAGTAAAAACATAGTAGCTATGCACTTTTAAACTTAATTAAAATGACCGAAGCGGGCTTTAGTAAGGGCCAATCCGACAATCTTCCCAGAATTAGATGGCAGAATATTTTTCTACCAATACAAAATTCTTCAGTGCAAAAATCAGGAGTTTTAAAGCAGAGAGGTAAGCAACCGTTTTATAAACCTACTTACTCATATGGTATAGGTACCTAGTACGAAATAGATAATTTTGGTGATAATTTAGGTGGCATAGATGTGTTTTACGCATTTTACGGGAAAATTATAATTTTTATTGGCTAAGCATTAAATTTATTTAGGGTCTATTCAGTTTATTTATCAAAAAGACAAAAAAAAAAGACAAAAAATATATATTTCTCATAGCAACTCAACTTATACATTAATTGCATTGTGTAGTTATAATAATATTCGTATTCCAATAAGTCTTTATTTTATGCATTTAACTTTTGTAGCCCAACTTAAATATAGTTTCCCGTATCATATTTGTTTCATCATAAAATATTATTTTTATACAGATTAGATTTGACATGTAAAACGTATACTTTATGTATCTATTTTACAAATAAACAATTTGAATTTCAATTTGAATTTAGATGAGAAGATTAGTAAGTATAGATTTGAATTGAATAAACACTTAGATACGTCAAAATGATCCTCACAAACAACAGTAAGCTGATATTTTCGAAGACAACTCTCCCCTTCTTATCACTTTCAGACATTTATTTCGGAGTTATTTTTCCTTATGAACAATTATAAAAGTTTTATCCGGTGTAAAAATGGTTATGGATTTACATCTTGGCACGATACAGTATTTATACGGTTGTTACTTAGTTGTAGACATTTTTAATAACCGTTTACTTCGCGTGCACAAGCAATTTGCCTATAGTTCAAACTCGACTCGCTGTTTGTGACGTCACTGCGGGATGTCGACCTCGCTCCGCGTTGAACCTGCCGTTTTGTACCGCGCGTGATTCGAGCTAACTTTAAAGTGCTCTCATTTGGTCAATTGTTATCATAAAACAATAAAAAATATACCAAAATTTACGTTAAGGGCAGTTCTTTTGATATAAGTAGTTTACTTTAGTTACTGAAAATGGTTTATTGGGGATGGATAAACCGCCATCCATCGTTCCCAGGCAATTATGGGCCACCTGGTTTTGCCTAAGAGCTGTTTTCTTACTCTCTCCCGAATAACTTCGGGACGATTTGCGAGTAAGATGGGTGGTACGTCCACAGTCGAGCCCAGCATCAACTCTACCACTTATAAATAATTAAATATCTGTAATTTTTAGATTTCTTTCTAGATGTGTGGTAAATGACCTAATTTTATAAAAAAACAAGTTTCTAAGTCAGCAAAAAACAAAAAAACCGAACAAGTGTAAGTTGGACTCACCCACTGAAGGTTCCGTACAAATTTGTAGGTACATATCATAAATATTTATGAAATATAATTAATTAAATTCTTCATGATTTAATTACAAACGTAAAGATTTTTCCGATTTTTTCCTATACTATATAAGGCGGTATTACTTGCAAAAATTTCATAGTTCTAGGTCAACAAAAAATACCCTATAAATTTGGATTACCTTGAGAGTGTCGATATATTCATATTTTGCGGTATAAACGTCCGTATCTTTTTTTACGTTAACTTAGAAGTTTAATTCTTTCATAGCTTCAAGATACTGTAGACTTAAGTAGATGGTTTTACTTTCAACTCGATGCCTCTACGCGTTCTTGAAATAAAGGGTCTTGACAGACAGACAGACGGACGAATGGACAGATAGACGGACATCAAAGTGATCCTTTAAGGGTTCCGTGTTTTCTTTTGAGGTACGGAACCCTAAAAACTGAAGTTATTACATTTGTAAACATCAATAAACTGCAGTTGTACATAAATAAAACTATGGGTACCTAAATTATGTCTCAAGAGAAAGTCTGATTAATTCAAATTGTGTAACAATAAGTAAGCCCTTCAATTCTCTTATTTACCTTCAGCTGCTCCTACATACAAACTAAAGCTTTCAGTCTTATTTGTTAAGGAATAAATGAATAATTCTCAAGTAAGATTGTGATAAAAAATATAATATTATTAATATTTGTATTGCATTTGTATTGTATTTATATTGTATTTGTATTGTATTTGTATTGTATTTGTATTGTATTTGTATTGTATTTGTATTGTATTTGTATTGTATTTGTATTGTATTTGTATTGTATTTGTATAGTATTTGTATTGTATTTGTATTGTATTTGTATTATCCCCAAACTTCTTATTTTGGTTCGTACGAATATAATTTTTTACTTAGCTTAATAATGGCTGTTTATATGTCATATGCAGATCAGCTACATAAGGTGACATAGTCGGAAAAATTAGCAAAGAACCCCATTGGTTGAAATACCGAACAAACCCTATTATCCAAAACGGCTGTTACGTCAGTTGTTGAGGCTGAAAAGTATGAAACTTGTATTTTATACGTTTTAAGTAAATTTAAATAATTTTCAAAATGTGAGAAAGTATTTTTTAAATATTATTTGAGTTTTAATTCTTTTTCCATAAAAACTACAGCAGTAAATATAACTGCAAAAAACATGCCAAGTGCGAGTCGGACCCGCGCACGAAGGGTTCCGTACCATTATCTATAAAAACGGCAAAAAAGTCATGTCCGTTGTATGGGAGCTCCCCTTAAATATTATTTTTATTTTTATTCAATTATTTATTTTTAAAGTGAATATATAACTTAATATTCTGTGAATATTTCAAGCGTCTACCTGTTGCCGTTATATTTGTTGTTGTATGGGAGCCCCTTTCAATATTTATTTTATTTTGTTTTTAATATTTGTTTTTATAGCGGCAACAGAAATACATCATCTGTAAAAACTCCAACTGTCTTACTATCACGGTTCATGAGATACAGCCTGGTGATTTTTTTTATTCCTAAATGTCATAGTATCCTTCCATCCATCCATCTGCCTGTTTCGTCTACTGCTGAACATAGGCCTTTCCAAGATTTCGCCAGTCTTAGCGGTCCTCCTGGAAGAAATGCCCATACTCACACACGCTGGGCAGGTGGGTTGGTGAGCGTGGTTCCGAAACCCTCGCACGAGTGACGCCGCTGCCCGTCTCTAGTCTGTTCTTTTATAAGGCCCGGCAATTTGGGATGGATATACCGCCATCAAACGGTCCCAGGGCCGCCTGGTTGTGCCTGTCTACGAGCTGTCCTCTTACTCTCCCCCGAATAACTTCTGGAGCATTTGCGAGTAAGATGGTGGTACCTCCACAGTCCACAGTCGAGCCCAGCACCAGCTCCATAGTATACTAAAATAAAATTCAGGATAAACAATATCACTCTTCCTATCATGAAGATTAAATTTAAAAAAATGATATAGCTACCGTATAAAATGGTAACAAGTTTACTCAGTTCAATAAACACAAATCTTTATTTAATTAACTGCTTATTCTATCATGTTTCAGTGGAATTCCAAATGAGGGGTTGTTAAAATTAAAGCATACCTAACTGATTTTATTTCAATAAAACTGCTTGTCATCGCGTTATATAGTCCCAGGTGATTTTAGAGGTATTTTCAAGTGTATAATACATCATTATAAAATTTTACAGTTTTCTGCACCTCGTCATGGAGGAAAACTTTTGGCCGCAGGGCGTGGTGTTCCGTCGCTTCCGCGGACAATTGCCACAGCAGGACAGCACAAAGACATAGTGCAGAGTGAACTGATACTAACATAGTATTAAGCTTTATTATATGTTAGTTTGTAAGGTATTTATCTATGGGCCACATATGATGATTGAATGATTTGTTTGTATAAAATCCACTTTTCAGCTACTTTTTTAACGGCCAGATGTAATAGGGACCACCCCCTTGTTCTTATCACCGTACTTCGTGCAATAATTATAAGCTATGTTCCTTCACGGTCAGCAATAATTTGCACATAACTTCACAAAAACTTATTTATTATAATAAATATTATAATATTACTAGCTTTTGCCTACGGCTCGGCCCGCGTGTTATTCGGTTTAATGACATGCTTTTTTCCGGGATAAAAAGTAGCCTATGTGTTAAGTTAGGGTATAAGCTATATCCATTCTAAATTTCATCCAAATCCGTCCAGCCGTTTCAGCGTAAAAGAGTAACAAACATACACACACACACACATACACAAACTTTCAAATTATAATTCTCATTTTTAAATTGATGACTTGGACTTCTTGCAGGAGCGTTTCTTTGTTTTTTTTTGTCTTTCTCTTGATGCCATCCTTGATCATGAATGAGGTTTTGATGCCGCGATATTTTGGTGTTAGGTTGTGAGAATATTTTTAGTGTTTAAGTTTAATTTAAATTTAATTTCATCGTGTTGACTAATCAAGTGTGATTCAAGCTCCTACAGAAATAAATAAATGAATGATTGATGCTTACTTCACCAACAGAAATCGAACCCGAGTCTTAAAATAGAGAGCTTAGTGCCCTTAAATAATGTATATTTAAATATTAAAGACAGTAAAATAAATAAAAATTGGCAAAATTTAGAAAATACGTTTTATCTCAAAATGTACACTTAATCAAGTTAAAAACAAAATCCCTGCCAGCCACTGAAACATACCCAACTTTACCGTTAGTCCAATAACTTGTATTTTACAACCAATGGTCATATAACACGTACACAACTTCAGAAAGTTGGACTGGTCACGTTTTATAGCTGGAATTTTGAATTAGGTTTCGACCGATGAAAACAAAGAAATATTGGAGTCCTAAATTTAGCTTTCAAGGACTCTTTTTAAATTGCTTAGTAGAGAATTATTTACAGACGAACAAATATAATTTCGTTTTCTTTTTCCATGAAATACCTTACTAAAGATATTTTGAATCATTTATATTATGTAAAAAAAGTAGTTTTTCAGTAGAAATGGGGCAGTATGTTGAAAATCTAATTGATTTTTGAAGAAACCAATAACTGTTTTAAAAGTATTACATAAAATGTCTTACTTTAACCAGAAATCAAAAACAATAAATTTTGCAAAAAGGAAACAAACATTCTATCCTATCCAACATATATTTATCTACTTACTCACTGATATATTAACAATAATATACAGTGTGTTTTTTTAAATCAACGATTTCTATTCTTGGCTAGAGATTTTTTTTTAATAGAATTTTGCCATTTCGTTTTATATTAAAATTTGCCCCGCGACTCCTATGAGTATTTTTCGCTATTTCCAACAGTTTCGGATTTGGCAATCCACGCCTACTTGAAAAACTAACGATGTAAGGTGGATTCAGCAAAATGCAAAATCTGTGCAACTTAGGGAGCCTCACCTTTTAAATTACTAAAGTCTAGTACTCAATAGTTTAAGTAGTCGAGTAAATAAGCCGGAAAAAAGAGTCAAATGTCGAAAAGTGGTGGAACAGCACCGAATTAAAAAAAAATCTTTCATACGCGTGTTTTGTAGATCCCGAGAAACATTCGTCCACATTGACCTTTGCATTACCTTCGAAAATGAAAAATTTTAGCCATTTCCGAGGCAAATTATTTCAGTTTGTCTATGATAGCAATTTTTGAATATTTTGGAGTATTTTAACCCCCCTAACATTCTCATTTTTAGAGGTAATGCAAGGGTTGATGCTGACGAATGTTTCTGGGGATCTAAGGAACACGTGAAAGAAGGATTTTTTTCAAATTGTTTAACTTTTTTATGACTCCTACTTTTAATGTAGATGAATTTTCCCGGGTGTCTACAAAACACAGGAAAGAAAGATTTTTTTAAGTCACCTTTCTACATTTTCCGGCTTATTTACTGGACTATAAGACTCGTATAAGTTGACTTCGTTCATACTACCAAATTTATACTGGAGACTCGGTAAGTGGTCAGAACCAAAGTTCAATTAACCTGTTTGCAAAATATGAAAATACTTTTTGTGCCTTTAAACTAGTTCAAGAACAACTGAACTAAATTAGTAAATATAGGAAGTCTAAAGCGTAATTTTAACTTCGTCCTGACCACTTACCGAGTCTACTAAAGTCACCTTTTATAAATTTTAGATCATCAAATATAAACAAAAGGAAATTTAAATTATTTTGTAAAACATACTATGCTCAACGTGAACGAAGCCAAGGGGCAAGAACTTGTTACATTAAAAGTAATGAGATATTTGGCGCTTTCACACCGGACGATAACGATACCGACTTGATACTGACATATCGTCAGCTGTAACGACAGCGATATGTCAGGCTAATATCATTATGATATTATGACACACGATCGCAGTGTTGCGACAATTCCACGCCTGCGACTCTCCTTTCGAATTGCGTCATTGCGTTTATGATCAGAGGTGTAATTGCGGTAGATAATCGTATTCATTTGACAACCAAAAACGTACGGTTTAAATCGTCAAAACGGGCAAATTTGCTTAACCAAATAACCGTGTGACAATTAAAATCGATTACGATTGTCTTACATTACACAATTGCACCTCTGATCGACAATATCGTAAAGTATTAAATAAGAAATTTACGATATACTTCTAATAAAAACTCAAAAATAGGTGTGACAACGATTGAAGTGAGGAGGAGCGTGTTAGGTTGCTTGTGATAATCAATTTTGGGAGCCGAGCGAAGTGGAGTGGAGCGAGGCACCCTCTTTATTTATTACAGATTTCATTATATTTAAGCAGATCTTGAAATGATCAATATCGACAGTGATATCCGATATGGTGTCGATCGCTGACGGCGACGCTATAAGTGACGACAGCGATACAGTTTGAAAGTGTTTCGTATTATACGTGTGAGATTTACAGTCCGAATATTTCGTGTAGTTATAAGGAATAATAGTAGTTTATGAAACTTGCACATAACGAGGATAATAAAAATAACGTTTATTTCATAAATTTCTTCATACATGAGCAGACAAGGTTGAGGCCACCTATTTAGTATAAAAATACATGTGTCAGACGGTCTCGCTCTTCTTAACAAGCAAATGATCATGTAAACAGAAATAAACTTAAACTAAATCAACCATAAAACAAAAAAATATTAAAATTTAGAAGGACAGAAACATGTCCTACATGCGAGTGTTATGTTTGAGAGGGTGTGTTAGGGGGTATGAATATACGTGTATACGTTTTGTAAGTGTGCGTGAGCTAGGGGAGTGTGTGTGGGAGGGGGGGGGGAAGGGGGAAGGGGTTGCATTGATATAAATCTAAATAATATGTTGCAATAAGGCTTCTATTTCGTCATAGGTTAGTGACTTAATCCACTATTTCTTTAATACGGTGTACAGTCGTATGTTCAGTATTTTGTTAAGTTTGTTATATAAATAAGCTATTTGAGAATCATATTGGTGATTAGCAAATACTGTGTTGTTCGAGCATTCGTCTTTTGGTTAGAATAGAGAGAGGGGTCAAAATTTATGCTTTTGTGCATTCTTAAAATAGTGTGAAGAATGTATAATCCACTTACTGTTAGTACGTTACTGTTAGTTATCGTGTCGGTATCGTTATAGTCCGGTGTTAAAAGCGCCCATTGTCGAAGTCAATTCGTAAACGAGAACACACAAATATCGTTTTCCCAGGTGTAGGAAATATAATTGGAAAATGAAAATGCATGCCATATTATTTTGCTTTCCAGAAGCAATCATAAAATTGTTTAATGAATGGAGTGAACGGTAAAATATTATTTTATAGTTTTTATTAAATTGATTGGCGGTTGCGATGAAATTATGATAATTGAAATGATAAAGAATGCGCAAAATATACATTTCATTTTGAACGAATAAATGTCTGCACGTATTGCTTATAATTATTTCCTTAGTTTTGTACAGCTCTGCAAAAAAGAGCAGTAAGAAATATTTTAGGTCTTAAGTCCCGAGATTCCTGCAGAGAAGAATTTAGAAAAATAGGTGTCATGACAATGACAGGAGAGTAACATAATATACATAATCAGTTTTTGCTGATAAGAATATTTTCATGTGTGATGTAGAATTAATTTGACACTGTGACTTAAATTAAAAGTAATGCGTTTTATTTATAAGATTTATGTGAATATGTTTTAATTTTTTTATTATTATTATTAAATGTTATTATTTAAGTTTTTGTACAAAGATAACAACAAATACTTATTGTATAAAATGAATGATGTATCTAAGTACAACTGTCTAACATCTACCGACAAAATAAATAAAAAATAGCAAACTAAAATTCCTTACGACCACCTGGTTTAAATAATGAACCTCCGAATAAATTACTGAATTTCCGAAAGCTTTTTATTTCTTCATTTTGAGACAAAAATAATAAAATATTGTTTTTTCGAAATATATTTCGGCCCACTTTGGGGCCGGCATCAGTCGAATTGATTCGACTTTATTCAGCTTTAAATAGCCAAATATATATACATTTTAATTTAAAGTGAACTTCCGAAAGAAATACTAAGTTAACGAAAAAATAATGTTCTGCTGAGTCAAAAAATAGGTGCGACGACGAGCGTAGCGAGGAGGAGCGTGTTAGGTTGACATGTAAATACATATTGGGAGCCGAGGAGCGCAGCGGAGCAAAGCGAGGCGACCCCCGAAGTTTTACAGAATTCATGAGTGGTCAGGCAACTTTGAATTTTTATTCGGAGATCTACGACAAAAAAGCTGACAATAGTTTACGCTGAAATGTATGTTCAGCTGGTGAAATAGTCGTCAGCTTTTTGATGTATTAAGTTTTCGGAATTTTCAGTATTTCATTCGGTAGTTTGCGGTAGTTGGTAGTTTATTTATTAGCACAGAAGTTTTCCGTAACTTTCGGAACATCATCATTTTTAATTTAGTTTTCGGAGCTTTTATTACTAGCCCTTGAAAACCAACACGAGTAGAGCCTTTTTTTTTGCCCTAGGGGTAAAAAAAGATGAAAAAAGAGTTTATGTGATATGTTTATAATTTACTTGTTGTTTTGAAAACGTATTTTTATTGCCTCACATTATTTTACTTTATAGGCTTCGGCAGAAACTGGTGTACTTGGATTATCTCACGAAGTCCATTTGGCTATGGTTGTAGTAGTGCATTGATATGCACTTTTTTAGTGTGGGTAACCTCGGGAGCGCCACAAAACGCGCTTTGCACCACACCCACAAGAGTGCTTATCTGTACAAGTCACTACTACAACCATAGCCGAACGGACTTCATGAGAAAATGCAAGTATATTATCTGGCTCGTATTATATCAGGCAACCACCTCACCTCGTTAGGCAATATTTTACTTTCAGACGCTTTGCAATATGTACTATTTCATTCAACTGAATATTTTCCTCAATGACTTAAGAATCACCAAATGGAAACAAATGCGAATATAATTGCTTATAGCCAGCAGTGATAGAAAACAAACCACGTATTGATGAACATTGTTTTCACGAGGGTCTGAAATAGGGTTCTGAAAAATTAACATGGTAATAAATGAGGCTTTTTCCAAGACGGCAAAAAAGCCCAAAATGAGATAGAGGAAAATTCTCTAGATCGAAAAAAAAATGCAAAATAAAAGCTGTTTTTACAGTTCAAAACAAACGTTCAATCCGTCCAAACTAATAAAGTCAATATAACAATAATGACTGTTGTAAACATATAAGCTTAATGATGCGTTTTTTTGAATGTTCTCATATAGATTTAGATTAAATATTATTCACTAAAAACAGCAACTTTTTCTTGATTTACCGCACTACTCGGCCACCCACTTTTTCAGATAATATGTTTATCTCTTTCGTTGTGCGATGGATATATTACGCCTTGACATATTAAGTATCATCCATCCATCCATCAGCCTTTTTCGTCCACTGCTGGACATAGGCCTTTCCAGGATTTCATCACTCTTGGCGGTCCTCCTGGAAGAAATGCCCATACTCACACACGCTGGGCAGGCGGGTTGGTGAGCGCGGTGCCGAAACCCTCGCACCAGTGACGCCGCTGCCCCTCACCAGTCTGTTTTATTTAAGGCCCGGCAATTGGGGATGGATATACCGCCATCCATCGGTCCCAGTCAATGGTGGGCCGCCTGATGAAAAGGATTTGCGAGTAAGATGATGGTACCTCCACAGTCGAGCCCGGCATCAGCTCTACCACCTAGTATTAAGTTTTATATTATACAACTAAAAGCGGCTATACGAATATAACCATATAAGTTAAACAGGTCAAAGAAAAGGGACCAAAAGTAGAATTTCTACATCAGCGCAGGCAAACCCTGGGGCGAAAAGGTGTTCCGAGTGTTAAATATTTATAAACATCCGAGTGTATCAAGAGTCTGTGGTAAAAAAGGATCATGTTCGAACAACAATGAGTAAATTGAGGCTATTTTTCTGTTGAAACTTGTTATGTTAGCACATCTAGGATGACACAAATAAATTGGTCGGTCGAGTGAGGGAGTATATCAGTTAAGTTGAGTTACTCTTTTCATTTCGGTATATTCTATAGTTGGAGCGGGTTAGCATGGCGATAAAGGACATTCACACTGTCTGGGCGACCCTACCAATGTACTCGTTTTTTCGGTAGTGAGCGATACTTCATTATGTTCCGGCTTACTTGCACGTAACATGCGAAAGTACTGTCGTTAAGCGTTCTATAGTAGCGGCCATAAACTTGTTGCAGGGGTAGGAAATGTAAATTACTTTTAAAAGTTTTTGAGGCCTTTTTTTCAATGATGTTAAAACTTACTTAGTGATGAGAAACATTTTTAATAAAACAACAAATTAGACATTTTTTTTTTATTCGGAGTGTTCCGAGATGGATTCTTCGCTTTGAGGACTGCTACTTGACCTCAAGCTGTCCGTCACATGCTTAATGAACTTATCGACCGTTTTGTCAATTTGGTGATCTATGTTCCTCATTTTCATCTCTTCTTTTTTTACATGTTCCACCCACACGATTATTCCACTTTTCTTTTGATACTTGGGTAATTCCGTCCGACAACAATTTAGCCTCATCAGAGGAGGTACCTGCTTGCGGATCGAGAATATTGTGATGGATTAACCGGTGACGGTTCCATCGTTCACTTTTCTATTTAACTTCCGCAGCAAGGTCAGCAGTAACAAAAAATGAATGAATAAAAAAATACTTAACAAACAACTGCACAAAATCAAAAATAACACGAAAACTTTAAAATCTTCCAAATAGTTGATCAAACGCAAGCATACTGGGACACGGAATGAGTAAAACAAAATGGCTGAACCGAACATGTTGTGTTATGCAGTCCTGTAGTAGACACTGCAGAAAAGCTGTGCAGAAAAAACAGTGTATGTTTAAATTTTGAATTCTGTGACATTTCTTTGAGACAATAATGTTGTCATAGATTCAAGATTCAAGATTATTTATTTGTGAACCAAGGGTATAAAAGTAGGTGTAGATAACAATATTATGTCTCCTCTCAACTCTGCCGCGCAGGACGCACAAATATTTTACACATGCAATAAAAAACATAAATGAAGAGCCAACAAGCAAAGATCTATCATGCAACTTTGACCTGCAGACATGATACACTGGTGGTCAAATCAAATTAATATACAAAACTACATAAATGTCATACATCTTAAAGAACTTATGAACCATTAATAAAACAGTAATAAAAGTTTAGTTGCATCGTTTATAAGGTTCCTTAGTCAACATGGAACCTTTAAATGTATAGGTTCGCCATGTCATACATCCGTCTGTGTCTCCGCGGCTTAGCTCAGAGACTCTTAGTACCTACCAGACAGCTGTTATAAAAAAAAAGAAATTTTGAGGTTTCCTCTCCTACACGTAAAGAGGGGATCAGTTTTTTTTTCTCGTTTATCCCATGGTGTGTAGTGTCGTTGAATACGAGTAGGTCGTTCAAAAATATTGCGGGTGTGTGAAAACCAGTTTTCCGATTCAGGGTCCCGTTCGCAAAATATTAAGCTTTAAAGTTACAATTTTTGTGAGAATCAAGTATACCTATACTAATATAACTAAACGGTTGTTTTTGGATATGTGGATAAATTCTCGGCAGTAGCTCACAGTAGTATACAAGGTGCCTTTTATTTATACAGCCAAACTTATACTGGAGGCTAGGTAAGTGATCAGTAACACAAATCGATAACAACAAAATCTTTACATCCCATAGTAATTGAATCGGGGCTAAGCTTGCGTTTGTCAGGAACACGTAAAGATTAGTTTACGAATTTTACAAAAAGGGTCATCAAACCTTGTTACTGAACACTTACCAAGTCTTCAGTAAGAGTTTGGCTGTGTAAATTAAAGTCAAGAAGTAAAAAGGAAAACCGTCACATCTAAGTAAGCTTTACAAGTTGATGAGTTAGGATTCCGTACTCGAAAGGTGCCGGTTTTTATTATTATCATATAAAAGTAATGTATAATTACATCAGTTTCACTTCGAAATTTTAATGAATTCGTAAATTTTCGAGATATTATTTTTTTGTTCTACAAGGAAGTATTATGGTCACTAGCGATATGACATTAGCGACAGTTAGTATGGATAGGCGATAATTGTCGTTTACAAATTGGCTTCAGGATACAGGTCGGGTTCAATGCACCCTATCACCGTGCTAACACGCGCCGACTATGGTTTATACATTCTCATCCTCAACCAGGAAAGATATATTGGCAAAATATATATAATATTGGCAGTAAAAAAAACTTTTATGTTTTAAATAAAATGATTGACTTGGCAATCGAACTAAATAATCTAATTTAATATAATATGTATTACTTGTGAGATACATTGTGTTTTCATGCGATGGCCGGGTAAATCTTTATATTTAAAACATAAAAGATTTTTAATATTGATATGATCACTATAAGATGTCGTTAGGTTAGCTAATTATGTAATAACTTAAGACAGAAGGTCCGTTCAGTAGGGACTAAATAAATTAACCGACTTGGATTTACATGGATCTCACAACATTTTACGGTAGAAGAACTAAGTTGCGAGGCTTGTTTTTTTTTACAAGTTTTGTTTTTGATGGCATCTCAGTTTACGACACTCGACACACTTTTCATGCACCCCAAAAACACTACACTACAAAGTACACTCACAAACGAAATCTATTCAGTGATTCTCAGATTGAGAAGACATAGGCACATATACAGTGGTGGTCACGTAATTACAGACACTGAAAGTTTATTAAAATAACTAAAATATTCCTCTCTATATATTTTATCAGCCTACCATTGGAACTTGCTACTAAATTTTAGAATATTTGTGTAAGTATTGTGTAATGTTAAAACGAAATATTATCAACAAAACTGGTCTGTTTCTAATCTTTTTTTCTAATTGCAAGCAGTATAAACTTAACAAAGAGTGACCATATAATTAAAGACACTCTATTTGCATAGAAGAAATTAAAGAAAATATTGTTATTATTGAAATTATGTTTATAACACAAAATTCCAACATATTTGTAAAACATTTCGGTACTTATCAATATTTTATTGAAGCGATCAATTTTTTACAAGCTTTTACCTGAATTGGCTTCTGTAAAAGCTGTGTAATGATCGACGTTTGATGTCCGCTTTGTCGCCACCGTCTTCTTCACCTGGTACCACAAATTTTCTAATGGATGTAAATCCGGACTGTACGGGGGCTAATCCAAAACTGTCACAGACTGGTTCCTTAAGAAGTCTTTTACTACTGTTGTAGTATGTTTCGGATCATTATCCTGTTGGAAAGTCCAAATGACCGGTAAATTTTGCTCGGCATGGAGCAGCATGGCTTGTTCTAAAATATTCTTGCACTGAAATTTATCCATCTTGCCTTCTATTTTCCTGACAGGTCCAACACCAAGTCCAGAAAAACAGCCCCACACTTTGATATTTCCGCCCCCATGTTTGACTACTTTCTTGGTATACTTTGGATCCATTTCTTTGTTCGTGGGGCATCTGACATATTGTTTTCCGTCAGAATTAATTATCTTAATTTTTGTTTCATCAGAAAAAAGCACATGTTTCCACTCTTGTTCAGTCCAATGTTCATATTTTTTAAGCAAACGCTAATCTTGCCTTAACATTTTGCTTCTTCAAAAGTGGCACATTCCGAGACACTCTTCCGTACAAGTTCGCCTCACACAGTCTTCATCTAATTGTTCTTGCAGACACACCCTCCGACCCTCCTGCAACAAACAACTCCGAACGTATTAGTTCTGATCCCTTGAACGGATCTTTTTTTTCCAGCAACACCATCTTAAAGTCTTCCCGCAGAGTAGTTTTCCTTGGTCTCGGTTTTCTAGGTACGTTTTTGGCCGTATTGAATTTCTTGATGTATTTTATATCAAAACCATGTCCTTAGAACAGTTCAAGTGGTTTGCTATTTTTCTGTATGACCACTCTTTGTTATGAAAGTTAAAAATAATCTTCCTAGTGGACAAATCACAACTTTTGTTTTTCCCCATATTAGACGTAAAGCTTTACGTGGTTGACATCATCCATATGTTACAGAACCGTACATTATTTTTGTTAAATTGTGACTATGAAATAATTAATATTATTTCTAATATTTTCGAAGGTATTTTCAAAGAAACCTTTGCTTTATAAATATCTCAGCTTACGAGAATTCGCAGAATTTTTCAACTTTAATGAATTAAACAAATTACTTGGCACTTTAGTATAACATCTGAGTTCTATCTGCTTTAGTAGAACTTACGTTTTTATTTAACTTGCATTTAATTCGTATCAGATTAGTAGAGCACTCACCTGCTAACCCAAAGGTCATGGGTTCAATCTCGACGGTGGACATATATTTATTTGTGTTCTGTCTACGTGCTTTGTAAGGTATGTAACTGTTGGTCTGTTTGTGCCCGAAGTACGACAACAGAGCTCACGTATTGGACGTAATGAATAGTTGGTGAAAAGCGGGTGTATCAAGGTGGACTGTAAATTGCATTCCTAAATAGCTGTAATACAGATTTGAAATTTTAAAAAACTGCCACCTCTCACTGGGTGTGCGATTTTCCTTTAACTTTATATCTATAAGATTTTTATATGCATGTGGTATGTACTCATTTGGTCTATTGGTAGAGCTGATGCCGGGCTCGACTGTGGAGGTACCACCATCTTACTCGCAAATCCTCCCGAAGTTATTCGGGGAGAGTAAGGAAACAGCTCTCAGGCAAAACCAGGCGGCCCACCATTGCCTGGGACCGATGGATGGCGGTATATCCATCCCCAATTGCCGGGCCTTATATAAACAAGACTGGTGACGGGCAGCGGCGTCACTAGTGCAAGGGTTTCGGCACCGCGCTCACCAACCCGCCTGCCCAGCGTGTGTGAGTATGGGCATTTCCTCCAGGAGGACCACCAAGAGTGGCGAAATCCTGGAAAGGCCTGTGTCCAGCAGTGGACGAAACAGGCTGATGGATGGATGTAATCAAATTATTTATTATTTACTTACCAGTTGTTTGTCTGTTTACCAGTCATGTTGTTTTACTTACCACGTCCACGGTGAGGAAAAACAGTCGTCAAATCTCTCGGAGATAAATATCATGAATGGAGGTATTTAGGCATTAAATCTATTTATAGTTTATTTATCTATTAACTTATTTATTCATTGCATTATGTAGGTATATACAATATTTTATTTTTTATCTATTCAGTTTATTCATCAACTTATTTATTATTTGCAATATGTTTAATAATATTATTATTCCAATGTCTTTATTTTATGCATGTGTATAACTTTAGTGGCCCAACTTAAATATAGTTTTTTTTTATATACCTATATTTCCCGTAAGTATCATATTTGTTTCATTATAAAATATTATTTTTATACAGATTAGATTTGACATGTAAAACGTATACTTGAGGGGTATAGAAGCAAAGGTGACTATCTCCACATTTTTCATAAACTTGTCTAATAGCGCCATCTAGTTGCATTAAAAGAAACCTTGTCATCTATTAAAATGGCAGTACCAGATACGTCTTTTTATCCAATAGTAATCTATGGTCAAAAATGAGCCATCAAAACAAAGACAGCAATCTCCCTTGGAGATAGTCATATTTTGTTTCTGATGATAAATAGAAACACTGGGATGCTTTACGATTGATATAATAATATAAATTAGAAAAAGTATTCAGAGCGTGACTTGACTTATCACACTAAAAAAGTAGAGAGAGCGAAGTGCGCCTTACATAAAGTAGTTGCAATAATATTATAGCAGTCAACATTGCTAAAAAATGAGCCATCAAAACAAAGACAGCAATCTCCCTTGGAGATAGTCATATTTTGTTTCTGATGATAAATAGAAACACTGGGATGCTTTACGATTGATATAATAATATAAATTAGAAAAAGTATTCAGAGCGTGACTTGACTTATCACACTAAAAAAGTAGAGAGAGCGAAGTGCGCCTTACATAAAGTAGTTGCAATAATATTATAGCAGTCAACATTGCTAAAAAATGAGCCATCAAAACAAAGACAGCAATCTCCCTTGGAGATAGTCATATTTTGTTTCTGATGATAAATAGAAACACTGGGATGCTTTACGATTGATATAATAATATAAATTAGAAAAAGTATTCAGAGCGTGACTTGACTTATCACACTAAAAAAGTAGAGAGAGCGAAGTGCGCCTTACATAAAGTAGTTGCAATAATATTATAGCAGTCAACATTGCTAAAAACAAGTAAGCAGGCGCATTTGCGTTCACAACATTTCATCATCCTCCCCTGAACGCAAACCCATGGCTGCGGCGAAGTCTTGGTGCTTTATACGTGTTAATCCCTTCGTCAGCGCGTCGGCCACCATGTGTTGAGTGCTCTTGTATTTGACACAAATTTGTTTGGCAGCAACTTTCTCCTTCACGAAGTGATACCGTACATCAATATGTTTGCTTCGTGGTTTGTATTCATCGGAACCTGAAAGACTAATTGCACTTTGGTTATCACAATATATGGTGATTGGAGTATTTGATAGATGAGGCCAAAATTCTTCTTCAAACTGTTTAAGCCAAATTGCTTCTTGTGTTGCAGTGTCTCACGACATATACTCGGCCTCTATGCTAGATAAGGCTACAGTCGATTGTTTTTTCGAATTCCAAGAGATTAAGGCACCCTGAAAAATAAACACGTAGCCCGTACATGATCGACGGTCTTCTGAGTCGTTAGCTCAATCGGCGTCACAGTAACTGATTATATTTTCTTCATTCTTTTTGAAGGTGAGTTTCATATTTATGGTTCCATTCAAATATCTAAATATTCTTTTAACAGCGATCCAGTGTTGTGCTGTGGGTTTATTATTGAATCTGCTGACTGAATTGACAGCATAAGCAATATCAGGACGTGTACACTGTGACAAGTACAACAGACATCCTACTGCTTCTTGATACGGTATATCTTTCAGTACTTCACTCTCCTTTTCAGCTTTTCGAAGTTGTGTGCCTGCTTCGAAAGGCGTACTTACAGCTCGGCATTCATATAATCCAAAGCGGTTTAATATTTTCTTTATGTATTGGGATTGGTCTAGAGTAATTTCAGCCAAGCTTTCCTTCTGATCAATTTTAATACCGATACATTGTTTTGCTGTACCCATATCCTTCATTTTAAATAAGTCACTTAATTTTTGCTTTATCAGCAACGCAGTTTCTTCATTATTGAAAAAATACAGCAGGTCATCAACATATACTGTAATGAATAATATATCATCATCATTTATGATCCTGTAATAAACACAGGGATCAATTTTAGATCTTGACATTCCAATTTTCAACAATGTCATATTTAGCTTTTTGTTCCACTGCCGGCTGGCCTGTTTCAAGCCGTACAGAGATTTATTCAAGCGACATGCTTTGTTTGCTGATTCATAACATGGCGGTGAAGACATATAATATCTCTTCATTCACTTCCCCTTGTAGAAAAGCAGTGACAGCATCCATTTGATGTATTTTTAACCCGAACATAGTAAAGTTCAGGGCAGGGCAGTAGCCAGTCCCATTAAATATCTTATTGACGAATATCGAACTACTGGGACATAAACTTCATTGTAATCAACACCTTTAGTTTGTTTAAAACCTTTGATGACTAGACGAGCTTTGTACCAAATCACAGTACCTGTCTCATCTCTTTTGGTTTTGAATACCCATTTACATGGTATTAATCTTTTCCCTTTGGGTAAATCCACATTAGTCTATGTATTATTTTCAATAAGAGACTGGTGCTCCTCATCCATTGCTTTTTTCCATAAAATAGCATCATCACTACTCAAAGCTTCTATGTGACCTTGTGGATCGTTATCTAGTAAGCTCGTTGCAGTTTCAATATCCAAAGAAAAGAATGAAGTGTGTTCTGGACTATTAGTACAAGGAGAGATATTTCTTCGTCGAATCTGACGACATGGAGTTTCGGGAGAACTTGCTGAACTTTCTTCTTCAGGTACGTATGTTTCATCATTTACATCTTCATAATAACTAGACTCATTTTCAGATAGTATAGCTTCTTCATTCACATCGGATACTGGTAAGTACACTTGTTCAGGTAATATTTCTTCTTCTATATTTGTATTAGATATTGGTAAGACAACATCTTTTTGTTTTTCAGTCTTACTTTCATCTTCTTTAACATTTACTTTTGACAGTGTTCGATTTTCTTTATTCGTTTCATTTTCCATGTTAGAAATATTTTTAATTATTTTATTTTGCTTGACTAGCTAAAAAGCTAAATATGACATTGTTGAAAATTGGAATGTCAAGATCTAAAATTGGAGTGCGCGGAGAGGTGACAGGGGAAGCGGGAGAGGCGCCACATTCCAGCGAGGTGCACAGATACTGGGACCGGGTTATATGTCTTAGATATTTGAGAAAATTTTACTGTTATTTCACTGTACTTTAATAACACTTATTTAGGCATGGGGGGGGGGGCCATAACCTGATGAGAAATAGAAACACTGGGATGCTTTACGATTGATATAATAATATACATTAGAAAAAGTATTCAGAGCGTGACTTGACACTTCACACTAAAAAAGTAGAGAGAGCGAAGTGCGTCTTACATAAAGTAGTTGCAATAATATTATAGCAGTCAACATTGCTAAAAACAAGTAAGCAGGCGCATTTGCGTTCACAACATTTCATCAGTTTCGACAAATGACTTTTGTCATAATTTCAAATGCTGATGAACGTTTTTCTCGCAATTTGTTTTGCAAAAGATATAAATCCTTGAAATGGAGCTCAATGTATGTGAGGTACCTCCAAACCACGCCAGAAAAAAGCCTAGAGATTCCAGTAAATGGAAAAAGTCCTTGGAAAAAGTGCAAAGGTATGTATAATTTATAAAACATATATTTAAAATTATATAAATAAACAAACATAGCAATATCCAAATTTCTTTTCGTAGTTGTTTCTAAGCCACCATATAAATTTGGTTCAAACTTGGTATAAATCTTCATTCAATTGTATTTTACTATATAACAAAACATACTGTTAATAAATATATGTATCCTTAGGGTTGCAGGTTTTTATTTATTTCTGTAAAATTAACTAAAGTGGAGAATGCTATCTTTATTCTATACCCCTCACTTTATGTATCTATTTTACAAATAAACATTTTGAATCCTTGAATCTTTGAATCATATGTTTCTACTACACATCCTTTGAAAATTGTGTAATTTCGAAATAGGTAGGTTACGTTTCAAATTAAAAGGAGAGAAACCTCGTTTTCATCACACACACCGAACATCAAGCGCACCAGGATTTTACAGCTCGCTGACTAATCACAGCCACTGAAACCTCAAATGTTCAACCTGTCGAATCTACGAATTATTTTGGCTGCATGCCATTAAGGCCTTTGCCGCCTTGTGTACCCGAAAATAAAAACAATTATAGGTATTCAAAAAATCTGAAGATTTTGTCTGAATAAATTTTTGTTTTCAAACCATTGTTCAGAAATCACATCGATGTTATGTCTATGACTGTTTAATATTTTGATGTAGTCTTTATATATTTTTCAGCTAAACACAGACGCATTAAATATTAGCAGACCTAACATCACACTTCACACTAATATTATAAATGCGAAAATTTGTGTGTGTGTGCGTGTGTGTGTATGTTTGTTACTCTTTCACGCTGAAACGACTGGACGGATTTGGATGAAATTTAGAATGGATATAGCTTATACCATAACTTAGCACATGGGATCCTTTTTATCCCGGAAAAAAATGTCGTTAAACCAAATAAAACGTGGGCCGAGGCGCGGGCAAAAGCTAGATAATAATAAACGCATCGAGTCGACGCGTGGCAATTTTAGCTCAGTGAATTTCGGGCTCTTTTAAATATAAATATTGTTTGTTTCCAAACAAAATACTAAAGATTAGTTAAGGAATTAACAAATACGTGTTTTTTGTATGTTTCAAGCATAGGCTAGCCAAAACAATTCATTTTATACGTTTCTTCGTACCATGAAGCCTAAGGTAGCTTATTTTTTGTATGGAAACTTGCCATGATATTTAATCGTTTTGTTTGGTCTGCTACTTAGTTATAATTATTAGTCTGTGCAGTTGAATTACTTACCTACGTCAAAAATAAAACTCTTTGTTCGATATAAGCCCTTTCCCTCCCGACGCATATTTGGCGTAGACGGCGTAGTGGGTCTACGTGATCTATGTATTTGAACTATAATATGATCGTAGCACTTTCTACATCGCATCGTAGCAAAATGTGAACATGGATGTCTGTATAAATTATAGTATTTTAATAAATTTAGAACCTTTTTTTTTATACATTTATATAAGGTAATAGTTTTGTTTAGTAATAAGGGTTAACGGAGTACATTTTTGTTTATTTTTTATTTTACGAACAATATGCTTACGCTTGACCATTATCAGTTCTGACGGTAAGCGTCAAGAAAACCAAACAAGTCAAGAAAATCAAAATTCAAGAAGACAAAGCGCGCTTGCCCCGAAACTAGAAGAGTGATGACAGGCGAGACGTTAATCAATATTTTCATGGACTTTCGCAAATATTTACGTAAGTCGTTAATGAAAAAATTACTGTTATTACGCAGCTGCCTATAACCACTCCTCCGGTAAGATAAACCAGCGTGCCCTCAAAAGCATGTATATCCGCCTCTGCACGCTGGGATGTCAAAATCATCATTGGAAAGATGGAGTGCTGTTCCAGTCACATTTCACACCTGGAAACACCTTTAGCAGTGTCAGAGGTGTTTCCAAATGTGATTGGAACAGCAGACTCACACCCCCTTGGGGAGATATGTCGTGACGATGTGCTTTTAAATCTCCCAATTGCAAGTCATTAGGAGTTCAAGCCGTAATATTTTTGGGCTATCTTTTGGTTAGGAAAGCCTTTCTTCTTTTCTGACATTATCATCATAGGAATACAAATACAACCGCTTTAATATTGCATGTTCTAAATTTCAGGTTCACACAAACTCTCTAACATGAGATTTAAAAAAGGCAAGAGTGTCAGTAGTGTCTCATTGGGAGGTCAAACATCGTTGGTTGTGTCAACACAGAAGGCAGCACTGCAGCTACGCTCAGAGTCCCTAATTGTGAATTTAATCGCATGACCCCGGGGACGCAATTATACTCCATGAAAACAACACAGGGAGTGGTGGGTCATTCCTAAACGAGTCTGTATTTTGATGACCATTTTACCCGTGACTTCTTAGCCTCATTTCTCTTGTGATAGGTTGCAGCTTTTTCTGCTGCCATTGGAATTTGTTGGTGGGAAAAGTGACGCAAACATAAAATAACAGGATTGGGATGATTTTGTTGCAGCAATCAGGATACCCTTATCAAAAAAATAAACCCATGTTTTGGTGACGGTTATGAAGTTGTTTTCAACAAAATGCGTCAATTTATTAATTTATTTACTGTTAATAAATTCTTTGGTAACCCCTCTATTCAACTCTATTTTAGACTACTTATTGATTTCAAGTGTCGATTATTGGATTTAGTTTGTTTCTTTTTATATTTTTTGATAAATAATGATATCTAGCGGTTTTGTAAAAACCAAGTTTTTGATATAAAATTCAGTAATTGATATAAAATTCAGTTTTCTGTCTTAACAGCTACGGCTCAGAACGCGCTATTTGAAACAATAATTAACGTCAAAAAGTTCAGTTCTACTTGATGCAAAATTAGGTGGTCCATCTCAGATCACCCATGCCCTAAAAAGCTGAGAATTTTCTGTTTTGTAATAATAATAATGAATTTATTTATTATACAACACTAGAGGTCTTCACGTTGTATGAATTCGTTCGTTTGTAAGTAAATAGGTTAAAGTCTCATGCAAAATGCACAACTCGTGATTGTTTTTCTTATTTTCGAATAACAAGTATAAAATAAATGCGTTTCATTTTATTTCGCGACTATTGTTTAATATTAATAGTTTTTGCTTAGCAGAATTGCATCACTATAATAATATGGATTTATAGTTCGCGTAAATGATCAAACTAACTTTAAAACATGTTTGAAGTTGTTGTAGACATAAATTTATATAACACAATGCATAAAATAACACAAGTATGCTTGAACAGCCAAATTTACATGAAAGTTTAGTCAGTAAATAAAATGTCAGAAAAAAACATATTTTTAAATTGTGCATTTTGCACCGAGCGAGACCATTACGAACGGCCTTAATGAATATATAAGGTGATATTTATATAAACAGCGAAATTTATACTGAAGTCTGAATAAGTGCTCAGTATCAAGGTTAGATGACCCTTTCTGTGAAATTCGTCAATTATTATTTTTGTTTTCCTACAAACGCAAGCCCAGCCCGAATCAATTACTATGGGGCGTCAACGTTTTACTATAGGAAATAAGCAAAAAGACACTGATCACTTACCAAGCCAGTAGTATGAATTTGGCTGAATCAATAAATTTCACCTTATATTTATTTTTCGGTTCTTCTGTACATTATAAATTTGCACTAATATCGTACGAATTTTCGCTTAAAATATCCAAATATTATCAAATTAAAGAAATATTTTCTACTTTAATTAGTTTCCACGCAATAATGTTAAAAGCATCAATTGTGAATAAACCGTGTTCAAGCTAACGTGAAACGAAACGACTTTCTTTTTTGTTCAAAAATATTTACTTTGTTCTAAAAGATGCATTAATTTTCACTGTCGTAGTAAAAACAAACGGTTTAAATTCGTTAGAAGATTAAAAAGAAACCATTTTTCAGAATGGCTTTTATAGACAGAGGGGATAAAAAATTATAAAATATTACAAAATACACTTGCAGCTACAACCAAGTAAGTAGATATTTAAGTGCAAAATGATTTATTTTAAGGGAAAGTATTAAATACCTTTTTTTTCATAGTTCCACTCTCTTCCTTTAATAGTTACCAAGATATATACTGCTGATAGTGCTGACAATGATGTAGGATACATTATCAAGAGTAAAGCCATGCTGTCCTTAGAACTGATAATTTCATTTTATTTATTAGGTTTATCAACAGATAAAACAATATAAGACATTCAAATATAATATCTTTTCTTTACAAACTAGACATTGGATTCTGATTTTTATTATTATATTTAATAAGCAATATTTAATACTCAATAAAATACCATATATTTTGACCCCACTGAGGGTTTATTGAGTATTTCTTTGATTTTTTGCTAAATAAATAACAAAAATCAAATATAATATTGTGAAACACATAATTAAAAAATTTAAAGTATGGTTCTTCCCACCTAAAAACTCCTAAAAAGACATCACAAACTAGTATAATTAAAATACAATCAATAAGTTACCCTAAAGACAGACGGACAAACCTAAAATGTAAATAGTTAAATTTATTTAAATTTACAGACAGACATACATACAAGAAATTCAATGTAAATATAAATAAGGTTGCGTCACAGACATAAACATTAATAATAAACGCATATAGTCGCCTTGAAGCAATTTTAGCTCATTGAGTTACAGGCTCTTTTAGGTATAAATATTGCTTGTTTCCAAACAAAATATATACGAGAGATTAGTTTAGGTATTAACAAATATGCTTCAAGAATAAGCCAGCCAAATCAACCCATTTTTATACGTTTCTTCGTACCATGTGGCTTATATGTCGCTTGGTTTTTGTATGGGAACTTGCCAACGCTATTTAATCCTTAGGTTTAGTCTGTATGTCTGTGGGTTGCGCAAGTTTTCTATGCCAAATGTGAACATATATATTTTGATTGTCAATGTCAATATTATTTATACTCAACTGATGCCGGGCCGGGCCCAGCTAGGGCCCGAAATATATCTTGAGAACATTTTATTGTTCATAGATTTAATTTCACCGTACATGTACATATATAATATTAAATAACAAATAACCTAAAATCACATAATAGAAATACATAATAAACAGCCGGCACAGAATAGACAGAGGGGAGGAAAATTTTTGCCATCTTATGCCCCCTAGGAGTCCAAGAAAGGGTTCAGAAAGTGGCAAGTTACAAATGCATTGGCGCATGCTCAGCTGTCAGAATTTATCCCGAAACAAATCAGTTTCCTACTGCTTTTTAGTATTTTGCACGTTTTACGGGTTTAATAAACGGCTTCCGTCAATAAAAGAATAGAATAGAAAAACGTTTATTAATACATACAGTACATGAAACGAGACAGTTAAAAAAATAGTACAAAAAGAACAAAGAAAACACAAAGATAAACAAAATTTTAAACAAATCAAAATATTCAAAAGTTGTCGCATGCACTGTAATAGTACATTATGATACAAGTGAGCTGCGTTGGACATTACAGTCGAGGCGAGATTGCAGCCCGAGCCGAATGGCTCATACGATGTTTTTCAACACACTTGCGAGGAAAAATAATAAAATTTCACTGTTTTTTCCCACATAATCGAAACCACTTTAATTGACAATTTTCTTTGAAAAATGGTGGCGGAGATTTTGTCTATGCGCGCGCAGATGGAAATAGAGGCACTGACGCATCCGCCAAACAGTCAAATATTGCCAAACAGCCAAATATTAAAAATTAACAAAGTGTTTTTGGTATTTACAACAAAAGTTTCAGTTAATTTGTTGATAAAAATAAATTATTTCATACAAGTAAATGATTATTTATTATATTTTAACTGAGACAGTTTATTTATTTGTAAAAACTTTAGTATTTCTCAAGACATCAAAACTAAGATTTAAAAAATAACTGTAATGTAAAAAACACTAGTGCGATAATGTAAAGTAAAAAGCACGCGTGTTTAATATGTTGCATTATGACGCTGCAATAATGGCCGCTTTATAAGCAAGTGTGTTGAAAAATATCAAACTGGCCCTGGCTCAGCAAATGTTGGAGATTAATCTCCAACGCATATTGATGTAATCTAGTCCAAAAGGAGCTTAATATGTAGTAGTGCGAGAATAATCATGTCTCGCTGGCTGTCTCATTAGTACACGACACCCTAATTATCCCCAGTGGAGAGAAGAGCTGCTTGGCATTCAGTAAATATACTACCTATACAGGTTGTTAAAAGACAGGTAACATTGTATGAAGGCACATACATAATCTACTAATCATACTATGTAAACAACCTGACGCAAGAACACACGCAAAAGAAAAATAAAATGGACGTGTTGTGATAAAATTTACAGCATGTATTAAAAACAGCTTTGAAATTATTCAGTACTAGCTTTTGCCCGCGGCTCCGCCCGCATGTTATTCGGTTTAACGACATGCTTTTTTACGGGATAAAAAGTAGTCTGTTTTAAGTTAGGGTATAAGCTATATCTAATCTAAATTTCATCCAATTCCATTCAGCCGTTTCAGCGTGAAAGAGTAACAAACAAACACAAACACACACACACACACACACACCCTTGTCTGTATCCGCGTGAATTCAAGGACCTTGCCAGGGCCCCCGAATCTAAGGACTTCCTATTTCTAATAGATTTACGTAAAATTAGATGTAACCAGCGACATCTAGTGGCTGTGCTGAGCACATTTATCTAGTCAGCGTTATTTAACTCTCCTTGTTTTGCGGGTTATTCCTTTTTTTCTGAGTGTTATACACACCCCATATCTAAGGACTTCCCATATTCAAGGACTGTCTTCAAATTTGGGTCTCAATAAACAAATCACACTCTTTTTGGTTGGTCCGCAGATTTGGGTCTAAGAGAACCTCAAAACACCAATGTCCTTTGAATCAGGTGTCCATGTACAGATTATTACACACACGTCCTTGAAATTGGTAATGTACAAACAAAAATACACGGTGTCCGTATACTCGGGTCTCAATATACGTCATACACACCGATATTGGAGTGTGTAGTCAATAAGGCTCAATTTTGTTTAACAATTATGTCACACATTTTTGGAATCTGGAACGTTACTTCTTGAAAATTTGAACCCGAGCGCCATCACAAATCACAACAGAGTCAGACAGCATAGTGATGCCGACTGCGACGCACCTGTTCGACACAAGTTTAAATACCTGCCGGTAAGTTAGATGTTAAAATCAAATTATTTCCCTTTAAATATTAATTTTACTTTATTGACGTTTATTTCAATTAGCAAAGTTGTGAAATGGTGTCTATTTTCTTTCAGTTTGATGTCACAATGGAAAAACGAGAAAGTGATGTTCAATCTGGTGCCAGGCAGATTAAGGTATGTATTGAAAGCATTTAGGTACTTTGATTAAATTAACAAGTTTTACCCTACAGGTTTTGATTAGAACAGTAAAATGTACTTTTATCTTGTGCAACATTCATAAGTTATAGTTTCTTACTAAAAGAGTAGAATTTGATGTTTATCTGTCAGAAAGCTCTGTCTCAGTAATAGTAAAAGGTTGCTGACGTGAAAATTTAAACTGGCTATCGAGAACTACCTATACTACTATAGAAATCTCCCGATGTGCTATGGTGTAGAATCCTAACACTTATCGAGTTTTTAGGATTTGCCTACTTCGACGACACCAGAGGCTATGTCAATTGAATTTGATTCAGACAGTCAAGTTTCGGGACCTGGATCGGCCGAAAATTTCCGGGAAAAAATGTACGAGAAAATAACAAGTCAAATAGAAGGTGGGTTAATATATATACTAATAATAAAGTAGTATAAAAGTCGTGTCTGTATATTGAATATTTTTCAAAATTATTAATGAATTGCGTCATTAGTATTGTACCGAAGCTAAAACAAATTTTTTTTTTTTATCTGTTTGTTCCGTTTTAACCCGAGAATCATTAATACGTGGGACGCACTATAAGTTTCCGGAATGAATATGAAAAAATACTATTAAAGGTACAAAATTAATTTATTGTTTTTCAAAATAATCTCCCTTGGCGTCTATGCACTTTTTCATTCGATCAAACCAGTTTTGAAAACTTTTGTGCCACTCCCCTGTGGTGACCCCTGAAACGTGTTTTTCATACTCCTCGACAGCCTCTTCTGGTGATGAAAATCGTTGACCGCGTAATTGGTTCTTAATTTTTGGGAACAGAAAAAAGTCACAAGGTGCCAGGTCGGGACTGTATGCAGGATGACTCGTGAGTTCTACATTTTTCGTCTTCAAAAAGTCGTTTGTCTGTCTGGCCGTGTGAGAACTAGTATTGTCGTGGTGCAGGATGATACGGCGCTTACGGTTATTTTTACGGAGTTCGTCAATAACTTCCGGCAAACAAATGGTCGTGTACCAGTCACTATTCACGGTACGACGATTCTCTAAAGCAACAGTAGCCACGTGTCCAGTTTTATAAAAAAAAGAAGCAATCATCCGCTTAGATGCACTTTTCACGCGCGCCACTTTGGTTGGTTTCGGCTCATCTTGAAAGACCCATACGCTCGATTGATGCTTTGTTTTGGGATCGTAGCAATAAATCCATGTTTCGTCACCTGTTACTATGTCCCACACCAAATTTGACGCACCTTCGTTGAATCTGGTAAGCATGGCACTGCACCAAGTGACGCGGTCCGTTTTTTGAGCCTCGGTCAAGTTGTGTGGGATCCACCGCGAGCACAGCTTTCTCACACCCAAATGTTTGTGTAGGATTGATTGTATTTGACTCATGCCTATTTCTAAGGATGCGCGAATTTCATGGTAGGTCACATGTCTGTCTGTTTCAATCATACGGCGCACAGCATCGATGTTTTTGTTGGTCACAGCGGTGGACGGCCGACCATCGCGAGATTCGTCACTGAGATTGATACGACCACGCTTGAATTCTGCAAACCAGCTATAAACAGTCGTCTTGCATGGTGCTTCATTGCCAAAAGCTGTTTCAAGCCGAGCGATGCTCTGTTGAGCTGTCAAATTACACTTAAAATCGTAGAAAATCATACTACGAAAATTTTCCCGAGTTAAATCCATGTTGATGCAGACACACAATTTTTTAAATGGCGCCACAAGGTAAAAACAAAAGACAGTCAGATGAAACAAACTGCATTCTACAGCCAAAGAGTTCTATTTGCAAATGTTGTAATAAATTTTTAAATATTGTTTATGTAAGTGGCCAGTTCTGGAAACTTTTAGTGTTACCTATGTATGGATTGAGATGCGGTTTTCTTTATCCTAGTGAACTTGGTAAATATATGTATAGGCACCTTTCGTCTATAAAGCTAAATTCACACTGGAGATTCGGTAAGTAGTCAGGACCAAGATTCCCTTGTACCAATTACCCTGTTTGCGAAATAGGAAAAAAATAATGTTTGTGCCTCTATATTTGTTTAAGCAAAACTCGACTCAATTAGTCGTAATTTTATTTTGCGTATTTCACAGAAAGGGTAATTGAACCTTGGTCATTTACCGCGTCTCAAGTATGACAAAAAAAATCAAAACTATAATTTATAAAAATGAAGCCACACTATTATACAGGGGGTAAATACAAAGTCAAGAATCCCTTAAGGATATGAAAGTATACACGATGCTGATGTCATTACGAGAAAAAAAAACATACCTTGAATTTTCACCAAAAATTCAATCATTTTTCTAAGATATGGCTACGCAGTTCACCGGCCTCTCCACACACCTAATTGCACCCCGCAACCTGCACCCCTCATCCGAGTGGCCAGCGACCATCGAGGGTGTCCACGCGATAAGTGTATTTTGAGTAATGAAAATCGTCTTATTATGAGGTACTGGTACTTTATATAGAGATCCCAGTATTTAAAATAATATCTTTACCGATCATACTAACACACCGTTAAAGGATTCTTGCCTTTGCTATTACACCCTGTATAAAGAAGAAAAAAATATTCGTTTGTTTGTTTGTTTGTTTGCATGTAATGGTTTATCTCTGGAACTACTAAACCGATTCTAAAAATTCTTTCACTAATAAAAAGCTACACTATTGCTGAGTAACACAAACGTATACATTACTTTGCACATTTATTTTGTAAAATAGATACATAAAATATAGGTTTTACAGGTCTAGTTACTAAACTAGTTATAAACTTGAAATATATATGTATGTATCGCTGCAGTGAGCTTTTCATTCAAATAAGTTATTAAAGTAAATAAAATAAAACATTTCGAAAACTCTTTTATGCATGTTTTATTTTGTTTACTTTAGTAACTTATTTGAATAAACTAGTTACAGATATATATGAAGTTACATTTATTTGCTCGAGTTAACCTGGTATTTGTGCAGTACCACGTAACTGACTGATTTCCTGGATAAAAAATCCGCTGGCCTGTAATGTTGGCTATTATTATAAATAAACCACCATCCATTGGGCTATGCAAACAACATTCGGATTTAAAGTATTAATAGGATTTTACAAAAAGTGTTTAAAAATTTGGCCTTAGATATAAAATAATGAAATGATACGTATTTGTTTCTTTTCAGATTTAAGTGTCTGTAGTAATGACAGTGGAAGTATTTCCAACGAATGACTCCTCCACCGACAGTGATATCTTTGAAACATTAAAATTTACATCTACTACAAAAAATACTTCAGAAAAAGAAAATGTTAGTGATGAAAAATCCAAATTGACTGAAAATTCTTCTAACTAACAAAGAAAATCTACAAAGTAACCATTTACCGATAGTGGAAGTGAATACATCCCAGACTCATGCAACAGCGATGATTCAAGAAAATGTATAGAATACAAGTCCAACAAAAAAAAAACTGAATGAGAAACTAAAGAAAAGATAAATACTGGCGAAGAGAAAAAAAAATACCGCAAAAGAACTAATATTACAAACGTCAAATGAATACACGATAAACCGTACGGACAACAAATATATAAACACAATTTATTTAAATAAAAAAGAAGAAATAAAGGAGCAGAGAGCAAAGACTGGTGGAAATGAACACTTTTTGTTCCAAATGACTAATGAACATAAATATGGCATTAAAAACAAAATTGTTTTTGATGAAAGTCATTTACCAAAAAGACGAAAGTGAAGTGAAAAGGGGTAACTGACGTAAAAGAACAAGTAGTTACCCAAATGCCAAATGAGGTTAAGGCTCCTGAAAAAAAACATGCATGCTTATATTGTAAAAAATTGGTTGTAAAATTGCCCCATCATTTTGAAACACAGCACCCTAGTGAAATTGAAGTTGCTGATTATGTTTTTACGACTGCAAAGGGATCCAAAGAACGAAAAAATAAAATTGAAAGATTACGACAACTGGGTAACTATGCCTTTAATGCTACTGTGATTGAATCAGGTTCCGGTTGCTTGATACCAAAAAAAAGATCAAAGAAGAGACGAGATTTAGAGTCGTTCGCTCCATGTAAATCGTGCATGGGTCTTTATCTTAAAAAAGATCTTTATCTTCACTATAGGCGATGCAGTCAAGGACAGGAAAAAAGACATTCTAAATGTTCAGGCATGTTTCCAGTACGCTTTGGTGCTACAGAGGATTTAAAGAATGACGTTTTATCTACTATGTCACAAGACAAAATCTACCATACCATCTGAAATGATAGAACTATTTTAAGGTTTGGTTCAGATCTTCATTTTCGTCACAGAAACTACCCTCACTTGAGATCATATGTTGCTCAGAGAATGCGACAACTTGGACGCCTGATACTTACTGCCAGAGAGATAAACAATGTTATAAATGATCTGAAAAGTTTGATAAATCCAATACATTTCGAAACTTTCATAGCAGCCGTGCAGAAAGTTTCGAACTATAACGAAAGAACCAATTCATATGGGATTCCATCGTTGGCATTAAGGCTTAAAAGTAACGTTAAAACATGTGCTGATATTTTAAAGACACAAGCAATAATGGATGGAAATATTTAAAAAAGAACTGACGTAACGGATTTTGTCGACTTAATAGACATGAATGTTACTACCAAAATTGCCAACCATGCATTAAATACAGTTTATACGAAAAAATGGAACAAAAGTGTTGTACTACCTGTTGCTGAAGATATATATAAGCTGACAAATTATCTGAAGGACGAAGCATCAAAATTAATAAAATCTCTACAAAGTAAAAAAATAAATGTAACAGATTGGATTCTTCTGTCCGAAATCACAATAGCTCAGGTGGTTTTGTTTAACCGGAGAAGACCAGGCGAAGTAGACCGCATTTTTTTGCAAACATATTTAAATCGAGATACAAGACCCATGAGTGAAGAAGTTTTTAATAGCCTTACCGAAGTTGAAAAATATTTAACTAAAAATCTAACACGTTTTGAAACCGGAGGCAAAAAAGGTCGAAATGTACCTATATTGTTGACAAATGAATTAAAAGCCCAAATCGACTTCCTAGTTGAAACAAGAAATACTGTGGGTGTTCCAACTGATAATATTTACTTATTCCCAAAAATAAATACCGAAGGGTTTATAAGCTCCGCAACAAAATTAAAAAAATTCGCTTTATCTTGCAATTTGAAAGATCCAACATCAATCACCTCGACAAAACTAAGGAAACAAGTGGCAACTACATCACAGTTACTTAACTTGAAAGAGAATGAAATGGATCAATTGGCAGCCTATATGGGACACGACATTCGTGTCCACCGTGAGTTCTATCGTCTTCCTGACAGCTCAGTCCAAATAACAAAAGACTCGAAACTTTTATTGTCTCTAGATTCAGGAAATTTGCTTCAAAATAAAGGCAAAAATTTCGATTGTATGACCGTTAATAATATAAGTACAAGTATTGAACATGCTTGCAAGGACTCTGATCCAGAAAATTCTCCTCACAATATAGCAATATTAGAGCCCGATTTACATAAGGATTCAGAAGATTCAATTGAGGGAAATAATTCCACTAAAAATAGCACTCATAGAGCTAAGAAGATAACAGTGAAAAAAAGAAGAAGGTCTGAAGTTTTTTATGATACAGAACAAAGTGAAACAGACGTACACACACCACGTAACAAACATAAATCTGTGAAAAAGACCCAGAAAGCAACAAAAGTATCATGGAGTTATGCTGAAAAAGATGCTATTAGTAGGCAGATGACCATATTTGGATCAGAAAGAAAGTCCCAAACAAGCAAGAGTGTGAAGTGTGCCTCCGCAATGAACCCGATCTTTGTAGAAGGACGTGGAAAAATATAAAATATTATGTCCACAACATGATACAGAAAAATAAAAAAAATAATATTGGCTAATAATTAGATAAGTATTTTACCAAATAGTATTTTTGACTGAGCCAATGGCTGTGAATATTCAATAATGATAAAGCTGTTGACACTTTCCTATGATTGAATATAAGTAGTTTTAGCATTGATTTTAGTACGTTATGTTGATTAAGAAGACAGTTTATTTTGTTTTTTATTTTATTGATAAAAAGCTCATACCTGTAAGGTGTGTTAAAATGCGAGTTTTTATTTTAAATAGGTATGTTTTTTATTTTGATAAATTATTTTGTATGATGGTATCTATTAGCTATTTGTTCTATAATCTTAACAAATTATTGATTGCTATTGTTAAGGGGTTCATATAATATTTATGATCAATCAGAACTAAACCATGCCATTTCATTTTTGTTAAAAATAGTGCGCTCTAAGCAGAAAGACGCGCTCATGGAAAGCTGAGGTTTTGTTAAATAACTTGACTTCTGGTTGAAGTTGCTAAAAGATTCTTAGGTACAATTGCGAATTAATTTGATCACTTACTTTTAATATATAAATTTCAAGGTTTAGGATCTAAAGAAAACGTGAAACGTGAAAAACATGTAGGGATAACTTCGTAGTTTTTTCTTCTATCAAGTAAACTTAAAGCTAAAACGTTTTTATTAGACATGCTTTTCCAAAGTATAATACATTATTTTTTTTAAACCGATGCACCAAGTAATACAATGTGACATGGTCATTTGAAGTTTTGCAGTTATCGTTATGCAGACCCTTAGTACATTTACAGCTCGTGGCTAGATTTTTTCGGTCCTATCGTGTTTTATTTTTCTGGTTACTTAGATGATTTTGTTGAGCCCTAAAATAGCACCGGATTTACTGTTTTGGAGTTTAGAGATTTTAGTAGATTAAGTTTTATACTAACTTACTTTTAAATAAAATCAAAAACGAATACTTGTAAGTTTTTTTCTTTTCTATCCTTACAGAAAATTCATCAGAAAATTCATCGCTATAGGTGACGAAACCTGCAATTTTTTTCTTAAAACGTTCCATCCACCCAAAGTATTAAAATGTAATGTGATCCTTAGCGACAGTCACAAGCATGGACCACACCAACCCGAATCTAAAGACATGCGTCATATTTGGGTCTCAGTAAACATTTTTACACTTAAGCGTTAGTGCTGCCCCCTGGAATACACACATGGAACTAAGCAGCGACGTGCCAAATTGTACACCCACACACATTGTCATTTTCGCAATGAAAATGCGGACTCGCCATGATTTATGAACGAACATCACCATCTAACCAATCAGATCACGCTGATTCCATAGATACATATGAGTAATAGAGTCTGCGAATCTGCGGACGTCCCTGAATTCGGTGGAGTCCGCAGATACCGGATGGAATTGTAAATCAATGTCTCCAGATTCGGGTGAATATAAACTCACACACACACACCACACACACATCCTCACACACACATCCTCACACACACAAACTTTCACATTTGTAATATTAGTGTGAAGTGTGATAGTGTGATTATGAGTAAAATGTGTCGGTATTGATATATTAATTTAGCTGTTTACACCGTTGTAGGAAAACTTAATAATACTCTTAGATTTGCATGATACACTCTACATGCACATGTGTTATATATATGTACAAAGATTTCGCCCCAACGGGATAGGGGTTGGGCTTATTTCCGTACTTCGGGCACAAAACGCTTTTTGTAGCATGCAGCCGGTACCACCACAGATTTATCTTAACAGTATTATGTATTTATAGTGGGCCGAGATGCGTTAGAATTGAGAAAACGCATAACAAAGCGTAGCGTAGGTTGACTTCGTGCCGACTGGACCGACGACCTGGAGGACGTTGTGGGTGGCGGTTGGATGAGGAGGACGAAGGACGCCAAGAAAGACGAAATCTGGGAAAGGCTTTATGTCCAGCAGTGAACGAACACGGGTTGATGGAAGGATGAATGGATACAGGTAAAAATCTATGCACATCTATTTCTAAAACTACCTCTAATTGGCGCATACTCAACCAGAAGGATTCAAAATCAGATGTCAAGTTTAAGACCTACGTCCAACTCAGCTACTGCTGTTGAATCTATATATTTTTTTCCAAAACGTAGACACAATTTGATATATAAATAAATGAGTATTATTGTGATGTTTTTAGCAGATCCCAAACTAAAGGTAATTGCGTTTGGATATTAACTGCTTAATGATAAGGACCTGAGTTATACCGTTTCTGTAAACCCTTCCTCAAAATCAAAATTAATAAAGGTAACAAAATGAATAAAGTTGGGATAAACTTGATTTCCCATAAGATAAAACCTTATTCGGGTAAATACAGATATATAGGGTAACGCATTCGTAAGTGATGAAAATTCAGCTTGATATTTCATTTTCTTTACTACAATTTTTATAAAAACAACGATATTTCTGTCTGCACTATGATGGGATAAAATGTATAAACATAACTTATCTTAGCAGTCTACGGTCTTAAAAAAGCTTTTGTAACAATAGTAGGAAAGTATATTTTGCAAAGTTATTAAAAGTGAAAGAGCTCATAAAAATAAGAGTGTCTTATGTCGTGTAGACAACATCAATTACGTACATAATGCAATATTCAGGGCTTACAAGAAGCTACAAATTCAGTTTGGACATTCCGCTTTGCTGTGAAACAGTGTAAACAGATTTTATTTGATAATGTATCCCTTAAACTTGACATGAGTTTTAATTTAACTCTTCTCGCAGTTATGATGTGAGTTTCAATCTCTCTTTTTCATGAAAATTACAGATTTTATCTGCTTTTTCGTGGAAATGCGAAAACAATTCGAATGGTCTAGAATACCATAACAGCACCTAAATGTCGTTTTTTTTTAAAGGAATACTCTATTTTGAGTTCACATAAAAGTAAAATCCTTAAAATACAAAATATATACATGAAAATATTCAGGAACTGAATAAATAGCTTTGATGACGTAATAGTCATGTCATTTAGGCATTAAAGGAAATAGGCCATTGCCCACAAGAAAAAAAAAGTTATGTCAAAACCGACGTCTGTTTTTTTTTATTTTCAGTAATCCCAGGTTTTATCCCCAATTTTTTTTTTTCATTCTTTCTTTTCGTCATAGAACTCACTCTATTGAGCCTAAACGGTATGACTATCACATCACATTCCCATTTCTCCAAACTGATTTTCAAAAAATAATTTCGTTGTAAAAAATACCACCTGAAAGTTAAAGAACAGTATGTACCTTCATGATTTAGCCTATATTTTCAGAAAAAAAATGCAAAAGGGCCTGTTACATTTTATGGATGGTTCGAATTGTATGATCGCTATATGGGTCGCCCTTTATATCATACTTTGGTTTTTTACGAAAAACCGCGCTTTTTTGTGTAAAACCAGTTTACGACACCATAGTGACATGTACATAACTTATTATACATCTATACTATGGCAGTGTTGTTGGCCTACGAAGTGGTAAAACTGTGGAGACAAAACGCTCATATGTTGTAACAAAAAAGTGCATAAATATTTTAAGGTTAAAGGCGATGGTCCGGTCGACTTACTTCGTAATTTAATGTTATCAACCAAAGTGGCCTATTACATAGACTTATTACAATTTTCTACGGGGTAGCAATACCAAATAATTGGGCCAAGTGCGAGTTGGACTCGCGCACAGACGGTTCCGTACCGCCACACAAAATGTGTAGTTATGTGTATGTCATGGCCATATAGAACTGATAATTTCATGATCAGAGGAGCAATTGTGTAAACCCATGGTAATCAAATTGATTGTCATATGGCTATTCGGTTAAGCAAATTGGCCCGTTTGACACTTGAAATCGCACATTTCTGGTTGTTAAATGAAGACAATTGTTTTGTTTTGTTGTTGGCAACCAAAAAAGTATTAGTAAGTATTATTGCAATTTAGATCCGATACAAGTTATTAACATTGTCGTACAGGTAACTCACAAAATAGGTAACCTACGAAGTCGCACTCGTACAAATGAATTTTCTTATTCTGTTGTTGACCACCAAAAACGTGCGATTTCATTTGTCAAACGGGCTTATTTGCTTAGTCAAATAGCCATATGAAAATTTAATTTGAATACCATTGGCCTAAACAATTGCACCTCTGATCAAAATATCATGAAATTTATAAAAACTTTTTTGTGATCACGCTTTGCTCGTTGTCGTACCTACTTTTGACTTTTTGTTGGAAGTCTATCGTAAATTTCTCAATTCATGCTTTACGATATTGCCGATCACTTTATGAAATGATCAATTCTACAATATGGCCATCACATATACATCCCCCGACGCATAAATATGTCTTGACTAAGATGACGTTGCGGATTTTTAAAGCGTTAAACATGTTAGTAGAAACTATTTCAATCAAGACTTCTCTACTCAATTTCCTTTTTTGTTACAATCAAACTAATATTATAAATGCGAAAGTTTGTGTGTGTGTATATTTGTTACTCTTTCACACTGAAACGGCTGAACGGATTTAGATGAAATTTAGAATGGATGTAGCTTATACTCTAACTTAACAAATAGGCTACTTTTTATCCCGAAAAAAAGCATGTTGCTACACCGAATAACACACGGGCGGAGCCGCGGGCAAAAGTTAGTCCTTAATAATTGGTATATTATTGATTTTTGAAAAACGTTAGTTTCAATCAAGACTTCTGTAAGGCAATTTTCTATTTTGTTACATTCCTTAATAACTGGTATTTTATTTAAAAAGTGTTTTGAACCATCTCCGTTTAGCTTGTTTCATACATCCACGTCGTCAATTCATGTTTTCCTTTCTTTTTCCCGGCAGCATCCCGGGAAGGGTATAAATCTCTCGGACGACAGCTTCAGATGTCGTGCTGTATCTACCATCCTATAAATCAGATGAGATGAACTCTATAAGGTTTTTGGGGCTTATTCTTTTATTATGTACTGCTTTTTGTCTAAGCGAAAACTCATAAACTGTAACTTTGCATTGTAAAAACTAGCTTTTTTAAAGACAAGGCTATTTTGAAAAAAAAAACAAAAGACAGTGTGTGTGATGTATTTCAACTATTTTTACTTTCAAATACGTAAAAGGAGAACAAAAAATAAGTATCATAAAATTAATTATAAATTATTTTAAAACTCGTAGTTTCAGAAAAAAAACAGTACCCATATACCTAGTCGGTTCTTAAATACTGTCACTGGCCATTTATTTTAAAAATAGAACACCTGGAAAAAAAATGAAATGGTGTTCGATTTTCACATATTTTTTGATTAATAATCTGCCAAATCACAATTACATTCGTTCATTTTTTACGATGGAGTGGACTCGCAAAGAGGACCGAGTAGCAGTAATTGCATTGCATCGTTGCGGCCATCCACCGAAGACGATATTCAACTTGCTTCAAAAATTAAAAATCACGAAGAGGTTCGTGTACCGTACCATCAAGAGGTACAATGAAACCTCTAGTGTCGATGACGAGAAAAGAACTGGCAGACCTCGTTCCGTTAGGACTCCAGGGGTCATCAGAGCAATCAAGGCGCGTATTGCAAGAAATCCCGTCCGCAAGCAGAAACTGATGGCTTTGCAGATGGGATTAACCAGAAGTACCGTAAGAAAAGTACTCAATGAAGACCTGGGACTACGAGCTTTCCGAAAAAAGAGTGGACATCTTCTGAACGCGCGTCTGATAGCTATGAGAGCCAAAAAATGCAAAGTTTTGCTAAAGCGGTACGCAAGAAACAGACACCGCAATATCCTGTTTACAGACGAGAAAATTTTTAATATCGAAGAGAAGTACAACAAACAAAATGACAGGGTGTACGCTACCAGCTCTGCGGCCGCTGGAAATGCCATTCCTAGAGTGCAGCACGGCCATCATCCATCATCAGTCATGATTTGGTTGGGAGTGTCCTACTATGGCCCTACTGAAGTGCATTTTTGTGAAAAAGGTGTCAAAACCAGTGCAAAAGTGTACCAAGACACGGTTTTAGATCGCATTGTAAAAGATCTGCCCCAGACACTCTTTGGAGGACGGCCATTTGTGTTTCAACAGGACTCCACACCTGCTCATAAGGCCAAAAGAACTCAGGAGTGGTTCGAGCGCCAGAATATCGAGCTAATAAGGCATCAAGATTGGCCCTCTACTAGCCCTGACCTCAATCCACTGGATTACAAAATTTGGCAGGAATTGGAGGAGAAGGTCTGTTCTAAACCTCACAAAAATTTGAGCAGCCTAAAGTCATCATTGATTAAAGCAGTGGCGGATATCGACATGAATATGGTCCGTGCTGCTATTGATGATTGGCCTTGAAGATTGAAGGCTTGTGTGAAAAATGGTGGCAATCATTTTGAATAAATTTTGTGTTTAATATAAGCTAATTAAATTACCTTTTTTTAAAAAAAAACTTTTTTTCAATATCATGATTAGTTTTCATTTTATAGCCAATTTTGTTTGTGACAGAATTTAAGCACCGACTAGGTATATACCGGGTGTAAAAGCAAAGTCAAGAATCCTTTAAGGGTGTGTTAGTATGATCGGTAAAGATATTATTTTAAATACTGGGATCTCTAAATAAAGTACCAGTACCTCATAATAAAACGATTTTCTTTACTCAAAATACACTAATCGCGTGGACACCTTCACTAGTCGCGGCCACTGGGATGAGGGGTGCGGGTTGCGGGGTGCAATTAGGTGTGTGGACAGGTCGGTGAGCTGCGTAGCCATAGCTTAGAAAAATGATGGAAGTTTTGGTGAAAATTCAAGGTATTTTTTTTTTCTCGTAATGACATCAGAAACGTGTATACTTTCATACCCTAAAGGGATTCTTGACTTTGCATTTACACCCTGTATATAGGTATAATCACTTTAGTCGTATGTCAAGAACCTTTTTCACGGGCCTCATAAAAGATATCAAGTTTAAAACTATTATATCCTACAAAAATTCTGTTGAAAAACCAATCTTCAAATTCAACGCGAAAAAAATTTAAAAATCGCTGCAAAAGGCAACTGACTCAGCGTTGTGCTAAGGGCGTGAGTCCTCAGCGCTGATTTTCAGTCAGTGCCAGATGGTGCTTCGTGAGCGTACGAGGTGCAGCACGGCGCGGTGAATTTGGCAGGCAATGTATAGATAAATAAATAATAACAATAATAGCTGTATATGTATGCTATGTTCGCTACGTGCCTACAGCGGACAACCTTGCAAGCGCAGCATTTTGATGACGAGGAAGTTGACGACGCTACTGCTGATTCGACACTGAGTGCGCATAGTACGTGCGGAATTTGTCTGTGTAGCTGTTCTATAAATAGATTTCCATAATTATTGTATTTAATTCATATCTAACATTGATAGGGTTCACTAGTTATAGTACCTAGTTTTATTCTTTTTTATTGTAATAATTTAAATATAATTTTAATACATATCATTGTTTCTCTCACACCCTCTGGCTGTAGCTACTTAAAATTTGTATGTACATACTACTAATATGTTACAATTATACTTAAATATCCACCAGATTTATACATTATACCTTCCTTCTAAGACTATTGGAGATACATTGTGTTCTCGATGGGAATATTTGTTTTTCATTCAATATTTTCTTTAACATTATATGACCACCTGTCTGCTCGTATCTTTTCACGAAACATAAAACTCAATATCAATAACCCTAACAAGATACAGGTCCCGAGAGGACAGTGCGCTTCTAAGAATTATTGCAATAATCAAGTGGAAAATTCTTGTATTCTTCTATCTGTAAGATAGTAAGAATAACAGCGAAGGAAATGGTAACATCGAGAAACTGACCAATAAATAAACCAACGGTCTGAGAGAACAAGGATAGGTTCACAAGAATAAATAAATATATTTAAAAAACAAAAAGGTATCTATATACACTAATTTACACTATAGAAAGAAAGAAAATGGAATTGATTGCCAAACAAAAAAAATGAATAAGACTAACCATGAAGGCAAGTTCCTAACACATTGTTAATCATACTTTTATCCTGAAGCTAGCAAACATTAAAACAAATTTTGCTCAGCTTGCTGTCGGAGATTTTTCAAGATCCCTACAGCGCTGATTTTCAGCGAGCCCCTTTATACTTATAATAATTGTGACGTGCTCAGGAAATAAAACCACATACCTATTCTCCTTTTCATATAAATACAATTTTACTTTTGTTATTTTTTTCCATTCTCATAGGAAATGACGAATAGGCAGCTTTTAAAAATGTATATTGGAATATAATCTTAAAAATTCTCTTTGTTTCAAAAGTTTTTTACATGGAAGTGATTCAGTGTAATCAGTAGAGAATGTGGTTAAATTTTCTGAGCACATTAACGCTGGCAAGAAGCTAAATATTATACAGCTAGTAAAATAACTAGCCTTTTGCTAGGGTTGTCTACGTTGTAAGGAAAAACCTGTGCGCGGCCCTAAATTATCTCTGCTTAGCTACAAAACTATTATTAGTTAGTTAAGGCGTGAGTACCCTTTTAATAACGGCAAAAGGAAATACTTAATAGCAAACCTGGCTAGTGGTCGGTTTTTATTTTTAAAGCTTACCTACATTCAAACTGACAGGCAATATGCATCTAAAAATTCTTGAAAAGGAAATACTTATGTTACTGTCACCGTCGTTGTGGTTGGCTTTAATTTTCGGTAGCTTTTCTGATTTCTGCAGGTTAATTTTTATTTTATTTGCCATATAAGAGGCCGTAGTAGCACGTACGAAAATTTCAATGGGCATTCTACTACGGCTGAAGCTGTAGACTCCTGTGACAGACAGAGAGATAGCAGAATCTTAGTAATACGGTCTCGTTTGGCACCCTTCGTACAGAACCCTAAAAAGGTTTCAAAAATCCAATAAGTACGCATTTTTCAAGATACAACTTTTTCCTTGAAAGTACATAGTTACATGACTCCAAAAAGTGTCAACATTTCCGTGGTAGTGCTTTACAATCTGGTTTTATTTCAACTACTAATAGTGTTAAAGTGTCTTGTCGCTTGTACAAAGTTGCAATTATGTAATGCGCATGTCACGGTGTTGTGTTTGAACTAGCCAGTATTTGTTTAATACTCTTTGGGTAATATTTAGACACCAAAGTATGAAACTCACTGTCTCTTTACAGAGGTCAGTGCCTCAACAAATAATATTTATAAGTCAACAACTACCAATTTTCAAAAATTTATTAGATATTAGTGCTAGCAGTACGCCCAAAATTACTGCAAATGGTATTAAAGGCATGAAAATCGGAACGATAAATCCTTAGGCCATATGAAACAATTTGAACCGTAGCACGAAAAAATAAACTGGTCAAGTGCGAGTCAGACTCGCATACCTAGGGTTCCTTAATTCGACAGTTTTGAGAAAAGTCAGGAAGAAGGTATTTAAAATCTTACCCATAACTGTTTATGATAACTGAAAATAGAATTGATTGTACCACAAAAGAGTGACTCGAATATTTTTTACCGTACACGAAATAAAAGTCATGGATGAAAAATGTAATTTTGTCATTTTGTCATCGTGAATTTCTCACCCGCTATATTTTTCCTTTAATCTTTACGTAATTCCAAATTACCATGATTTTTTTCATATTTTTCGGTTCATTAGTTTCGGAAATAAGGGGATGGGACATGCATTTATTTGTGTTTTTTTTTAAGATTTCTCGAAATCGATGCCAGTGAACATAGTAAAAGGAAGTTGATAGTTGAGATTATTGCACGGACATCTAGCAACAGAAATATTGTTTAAAAATAATTATGTATATTTGTTAATTAAAAAGCCCCTGATGATGCTTATATAGTGAAACCGGTTGGATAGTGTAGTATTAAATATTATCTGTGGAAAAGTGTTTTTTGATCACAACAACATAGTAAAAGTATATAATATATATTTATAATCAACTCCATAATATCTATAATATGATACCCATATTGTATTATTATAAAATATTTTTTTCATTTATTTTATATTTTTATTATATGTCTCATTTGTTATTCACTTTTTCTTAATCGCTATATTTTTCCTAAAATTGGCCAGCTATGACCTAAAATCGTAATTTTTTTCATATTTTTCGGTCCACCAGTTTCGGAAAAGGGGGGGGGGGGGCACACATTTCTTTGTGGTTTTTCAAAGATTTCTCAAAATCAGTGCCAGTAAATATAGTAAAAGTATAGTGTTTCTGTAATTGGCCAGTTATGACCTATAATCGCCAATTTTTTCATATTTTTCGGTCCACCAGTTTCGGAAATATGGGGGCGGGGACATGCATTTTTTTGGGGTTTTTCAAAGATTTCTCAAAATCAGTGAGAGTAAATATAGTAATAGTATATATTTTTACAATCAACTCTTTAATATCTACAATTTGTTAACCATATTGTATTTTTAAGAATTTATTTTTTATTTTTCTCACTTTTGTATTGGAAATATTTGTCATAAATTCAATTTTTTTATTATTTTTTTTGTTCCGTGTTATGTAAGCAAGTGAATGCTATTTTTATGGAAAATTTCAAGTCTTTATATTTAACCGTCCTTAAGTTATGAGGCTGTGACATACGGACGGACGGACGAACGGAGTCTCACCATAAAGGTTCCTTTTGTACATTTTAGGTACTACGAAGGCTTAAAAAAGGGAGACGTGTTATGACGTCATCTTTGTTTTGTATGGGAAAAAAAATCGTTACAAAACCTATCGTGTGTGGTATCAAATGTAAGGGCTTTCTGAGCCCATTCTAAAAATATATCACATCATTACATTTCATTCACTTTTTTCAAATTAAAACGAAAATCATTTTCAAAAGATACAAAGTTTGGGCTCCTCCAGATACGATACGGTTGAATATTTTTTGTGTAAAATATACCTCAAATGATACAAGAAAGCAATTTAGAAAACATTTACATTTAGTTTTTTTCCATTATTACAAATAATTAATAAATTAATAAATAAAAGTTATTTAATTCAGAACTGGATTCTATAAGATTACACAATAAATTACACAAAAATGTTAAAAATAAATGATCTCCGTGATATTTAGACAGTTGAAATTTTCACAGATGATGTATTTCTGTTGCCGCTATAACAACAAATACTAAAACCGGCCAAGTGGGACATGATTTGTTCGCCGTTTTTATAGATAATGGTACGGAGCCCTTCGTGCGCGAGTCCGACTCGCACTTTGCCGGTTGTTTTAATTTTCTCGTGCTACGGGTTAAATTGATTCATATGGCCTTAAGATCTATTGTTCCGATTTTCATTACTTTAAGACCATTTGCAGATATTTAGTGAATTTCGGTTTGTACCGCTAGCACTATATGGGATTTATAGATTTTTTACGACATTTTTCCCGTGGTAAGTAAATAACGATTTGTACCGCTGTTTAGGTTATTAAGTATTAAAAGTCAGTGATAATTAAAAGAGAACGAATTAAATATATTCTTTATATATGAAGCTCTATCGATTTATCTGATCTATCGACTATTAGTTAGTTGCTCATAGGAGAAATGTTCTTTTTTCTAATACATCAAGGTTTAAAATTAAAATAGAACTTGTGGAGCAAAATAAGATATTCTATAAAAAATAAAACTTTTCACCTATCCAAGTTGATCAATCAAGTCCTATTTTTATTTTTGAATAATGCAATGCTTCTTCATAAAATATTTTAAGGCCAGTTGAGTAGGAAATCCCAAAAAAAACTCAGAAACAGAAAAATTTCCTTTCCAACACAGCAACTGACTCGAAACAAGATTTAAGCAAGAATTCACAGAATTCAACGAATAAGGTCGGTTTTATTTTCCTTTTACATAAAAATCTTGTTGCACAATATTTGCAATGTGGACTGTACTTTATAAGAAAAGTGGAATGGTATGCAAAACGAATGCAATATATTTATCGGTTCTCGTTTAAATACAATCTGAATATGTTCAATATCTGTCGCCAGTTGTCTTCATTACCATAGCAAATATCTGGCAACGTTGAATATATAATACTGGATTACTTCCCTTTGCTTTTGACTAGAAAATTCTTTTCTGTGGAATGAAAAAAAGTATGTCATATGTTTTTTTTAACAATATGTATTCCATCCATCCATCCATCAGCCTGTTTCGTCCCCTGCTGGACATAGGCCTTTACAGGATTTCGCCACTCTTGGTGGTCCTCCTGGAGGAAATGCCCATACACGCTGGGCAGGCGGGTTGGTGAGCGCGGTGCCGAAACCCTTGCACCAGTGACGCCGCTGCCCGTCACTAGTCTGTATTATATAAGGCCCGGCAATTGGGGATCGATATACCGCCATCCATCGGTCCCATGCAATGGTGGGCCGCCTGGTTTTGCCTAAGAGCTGTTTTCTTACTCTCCCCCGAATAACTTCGGGAGGATTTGCGAGTAAGATGGTGGTACCTCCACAGTCGAGCCCGGCATCAGCTCTACCACCTAAAGTAGGTATTAGGTTTAAAAAATTGACCCTAAATTATAATAAAACTGCTGGCCTTGGTTATAAATATTTTCCAATTTTAAAAATATTAGGTAATAAGCAAATTTATTCAGAGACGACAGATAAAAGTTTTTGCGATAATATATTTTTTCATCACGAAATGATTTTTTTTTCGGATGGCACAAGAAAATCATCAAAACTAGATACACTTATTGAACCATTTATTGTCTCATAGATTTTACTGTAAGAAATTTCAACAACTTTTAAATTCACTTTCTTTTTACTCATTTCATAATGTTTGATTCATTTTCTTAATAATAATTGTCACTCGCAGTCGTAAATAAAATCACCAAGCACATGTGAGTTGAATTTCCTTGAGAAAAACATTACGATTTGCTACAAAACATGTAACACCAGATGGCACAAATTTTATTATCCCCTTCTACTTTTAGCTACCTACCTTTTTTAGAGATGGCTGTGCTGTAATAATAGAGAAGCGTTTTTTGTTCCGGTTTGTTGGCATAACTTAATTTTAAACGATGAAAATTTTTTATACAACGTGAAATATACGAAAACTGGTGATAGTACTTGTCCATATGAACATCTCTTACTACGGAGCCAACCCTGAAATCGTGAAAAAAATATCAGCTGTTCCTTAGAAAAGTTAAATACCTACTCGACCCAAATGTATGAAACAGCTGATATTTTTTTCACGATTTCAGGGTTGGCTTCATAGTAAAAGTTGTTCATATGGACGAGTACTATCACCAGTTTTCGTTAAAAAAATGACTTAAATTTCAAGTTGTATATAGGTGTTTTTCAATATCATAAAACTCATATGATTGGACGGACACGCTGTAAATATAGAAAGCTGTTGCAACAATCGTAGTTTAACTTGGTTGACTACATGCCAACTGGCTATGCGACAATGACCTGAACGCGTCGTCGTCGTCATAAGCATTGAAACAGCATAATATATAATGTAGTCAACAAACTTGAAACAATTATATGTAGGAAATATTTTATTAATATAATATAAATATGATGCATAATTAAATAGAATAGAATATACAACGTGAAATTGAAGTCATTTTGCTAATGAAAACTGGTGATAGTACCCATCCATATGAACAACTTTTACTATGAAGCCAACCCTGAAATCGTGAAAAAAAAACAGCCGTTTCATACGTTTGGGTCGAGTAGGTATTTAACATTTCTATGAAACAGCTGATATTTTTTTCACGATTTCGGGGTTGGCTCCATAGTAAATGTTGTTCATATGAACGAGTAGTATCACCAGTTTTCGTTAAAAAAATGACTTAAATTTCAAGTTGTATAGAGGTATTTGTTTTTCAATATCATAAAACTCATATGATTGGACGGACGCGCTGTAAATATAGAAAGCTGTTGCAACAATCGTAGTTTAACTTGGTTGACTACATGCCAACTGGCTATGCGACAATGACCTGAACGCGTCGTCGTCGTCATAAGCATTGAAACAGCATAATATATAATGTAGTCAACAAACTTGAAACAATTATATGTAGGAAATATTTTATTAATATAATATAAATATGATGCATAATTAAATAGAATAGAATATACAACGTGAAATTGAAGTCATTTTGCTAATGAAAACTGGTGATAGTACTCATCCATATGAACAACTTTTACTATGAAGCCAACCCTGAAATCGTAAAAAAAAAACAGCCGTTTCATACGTTTGGGTCGAGTAGGTATTTGACATTTCTATGAAACAGCTGATATTTTTTTCACGATTTCAGGGTTGGCACCATAACAAAAGTTGTTCATATGAACAAGTACTATCATCAGTTTTCGCATACAAAATGACTTGAATTTAACGTTATATAATAATTAATAGAATAGACTAACGGTTAGAAGTAAAACAGAATTGAAAAAGACTCTTTGGTGTCTACCGAGTTAAGAGTTAAGAATCATGTTTAGAAAAGATATACTGTATGTTAATTTGATGACCTTTTTCCTTCGAACAGGGTATTCTACTCATGAATTTGGATAACTTTGACTACGATTCCAATTCTTAAATCACGAAAAATAAGTTAGCTGTTCCATAGTAGAGTAAAATACGAGTACCAACTCAAACACGTATCGAACAGCTGATTTTTTATTTATTTCTTGGTTGCCCGTTTATCCCGTTAGTAAAAGTTGTTCATATTAATGGGTAGAATAACATGTTTTAAGGAAAATGTTATCATATTGACACCCTGGTATATTTGTGACAAAAAAATTAAGCATTATTATTATTTAAAAGAAAGAATACCATAGGTGACGGATCTATCAAGATATATAATTTATAATTCTTATGCAAGTTGACTTTCGTTTATATAGCAAAATTCATACTGGACACTCGGTAAATGGTCAGGAACTCGGTTCAGTGACCCTTTCAGTGAAATACGCAAAGTAAAATTTTGACATCCTATACAATTGAGTCGAGGTTGTTCTTGAACAAGTAAAGAGGCACAGAAAATATTTTTCGTATTTTGCAAACAGAGTCATTGAACCTTGGTCGTGACCACTTACCAAGCCTCTAGGATTAATTTGGCTATATAAACGAAAGTCACCTTATATATACTAAACAGCTGGACCTAGAAACATAAAATTTGGATAGCACGTTCCTTGTATGACGTCACTATGACGTAGACATCCGTTAAGGGCGGATTTGGGTTAATACGCTACAGAGGGTCACAGACAGAGCTCACCACAGATATGTTGCTGGTACGTAACGCCGAAAGAGAGAAAATAGGGATCTTACGTCTCGATCGGTTAGAAACATGAAAATTTTATTTTGCAACTAACTAGAATAGAATATCATTTAATGCTGAGTCATAGGTAGGTAGATCTTAAATGTAATGTGCCGTATACTCTGCCGTATACTCTGCCGTTAGGTTTACAATTCTATTTTTTTTATGTAGCCTCTAATGTGTCCCACTGCTGGGCAAAGGCCTCCCCTTGCTGAAACCACACATCGCGGTCCTGTGCTACTTCCAACCACCCCGGCATCCCCACTCATTTCAGTCAAGATCGTCCCGCCATCGTCTTTTTGGTCTGCCTGGCCTTCGGTAGCCGTCATCTGGCACACACACGGTAGCGATTTTCGCCCACCTATCCGAGTGCATGCGACTAACGTGGCCAGCCCAGTTCCATTTAAGTTTTGCCATTCACTTAATTTTTATGGGTAAAAATTATTAACCAAGGACAATCAATGTTATTTGATAAAATAGTCGCGTTCAAAAAATAATATCAACTATGAAGCTACGAATATTTGTAATGTATACTGAGAACATAAGCCGAATATCCGGTTTTATAGAAATATCCGCATCTCTACATGCCACCGTTCATAGCTGGTCGTAACATTTCGGCGAACAGGTGAAAGTTATGTTTTACATCGTATTTTTTCCTCGGTTTCCTCCACCTTTTATAAAACTACTCACTTAATCCCGTAAAGTGTTATTTTTGGGAGTTACGAACAAAAAGGTCAAAAATATTAAAGGGTCATTGTCGTTAGGTTTTTCTCGTATATTTTGTTAGTGGTCTACAAGTTCTTCATTGTTTACTATTTTGTTTAAATTATTATAATTTGTTCAATTTAAATGAACTAAGTGATCGTTTAATCCTAAAATCTTATTTTAAGATAGGGATTTATCACGGAAAAATACACAGATCTTTCACATCCAGAAGTTACACATTAAGCGACCCATGTTACTCGGCGGCGTCAATAAAAGAAAGAGCAGCTCAACATCTTTTAGACACAATGGCTTAGCTCTTATTTAGTTAATAATAAAAGTAATTTTTGACTGGCTCTGGTTCTAAAAGACCCTGCAGTATTATACACTAACAAATTTAGCTTTGGGTGACTCAGTTTAATCCAGACAGAATATAGATAATCTCATGAGATTACGAGGGTTCCGACGGTCCGTATTTTTGACTTTTAGTTGACTGGGGTAGTGTTTTTGACGTAAATCGACGGGAGAGCGTTTTGAATTGTGGTAGGAACTCTAAATAAGGGTATAGTTGTATAAATCGATTTATTATACTACAGTCCCTTTATTTATTTGTGCGTCATCCTGATTTCAATTATAAGTTTGTGTCTTAATTGACATATGTACGAGTATACATAGGTAACACTAAAAGTTTCCGGAACTGGCCACTTACATAAACAATATTTAAAAATTTATTGCAACATTTGAAAATAGAACTCTTTGGCTGTAGAATGCAGTTTGTTTCATCTGACTGTCTTTTGTTTTTACCTTGTGGCGCCATTTAAAAAATTGTGTGTCTGCATCAACATGGATTTAACTCGGGAAAATTTTCGTAGTATGATTTTCTACGATTTTAAGTGTAATTTGACAGCTCAACAGAGCATCGCTCGGCTTGAAACAGCTTTTGGCAATGAAGCACCATGCAAGACGACTGTTTATAGCTGGTTTGCAGAATTCAAGCGTGGTCGTATCAATCTCAGTGACGAATCTCGCGATGGTCGGCCGTCCATCGCTGTGACCAACAAAAACATCGATGCTGTGCGCCGTATGATTGAAACAGACAGGCATGTGACCTACCTTGAAATTCGCGCATCCTTAGAAATAGGCATGAGTCAAATACAATCAATCCTACACAAACATTTGGGTGTGAGAAAGCTGTGCTCGCGGTGGATCCCACACAACTTGACCGAGGCTCAAAAAACGGACCGCGTCACTTGGTGCAGTGCCATGCTTACCAGATTCAACGAAGGTGCGTCAAATTTGGTGTGGGACATAGTAACAGGTGACGAAACATGGATTTATTGCTACGATCCCAAAACAAAGCAGCAATCGAGCGTATGGGTCTTTCAAGATGAGCCGAAACCAACCAAAGTGGCGCGCGTGAAAAGTGCATCTAAGCGGATGATTGCTTCTTTTTTTAATAAAACTGGACACGTGGCTACTGTTGCTTTAGAGAATCGTCGTACCGTGAATAGTGACTGGTACACGACCATTTGTTTGCCGGAAGTTATTGACGAACTCCGTAAAAATAACCGTACACGCCGTATCATCCTGCACCACGACAATGCTAGTTCTCACACGGCCAGACAGACAAACGACTTTTTGAAGACGAAAAATGTAGAACTCATGAGTCATCCTGCATACAGTCCCGACCTGGCACCTTGTGACTTTTTTCTGTTCCCAAAAATTAAGAACCAATTACGCGGTCAACGATTTTCATCACCAGAAGAGGCTGTCGAGGAGTATGAAAAACACGTTTCAGAGGTCACCACAGGGGAGTGGCACAAAAGTTTTCAAAACTGGTTTGATCGAATGAAAAAGTGCATAGACGCCAAGGGAGATTATTTTGAAAAACAATAAATTAATTTTGTACCTTTAATAGTATTTTTTCATATTCATTCCGGAAACTTATAGTGCGTCCAGGTAAATTAGTAAAATAGTAAAATGGACTATATTACTTTTTAAAACTCTGTAATTATTATTATGGCGAAAACAATAAATCGCAGTCCAGAGGTGCAATTGTCTAGGACAATCGTATTCAAATTGATTGTCATATGGCTATTCGGCTAAGCAAATAAGCCAGTTTGACAATTTGAAACCGTACATTTTTGGCTGTCAATTGAATACAGTTGTCTTGTTTTGTTGTTGACAACCAAAAACATACGATTCCAATTGTCAAACGGGCTTATTTGCTTAACCGAATAGCCATATGACAATTGAATTTGAATAAGATTGGCTTACACAATTGCACCTCAGATCGTAGCTTGGATCTATTAAGGCGCGTGCCCACCCTAACTTACCCTGGAAATCGACGGAAACGACATTGAAATAACATTCATATCAGCGCGTATTGCAAAGTGGCTGTTACGAGGATTCCTGATAATATGAGAAATTAATACATGACTGCGATGGACGGGAAAAAAAAATAACAATAGTTTTGTAGATCTATAATTTGTCTTGAGTCAATTGAGCTGATGCCGAGCTCGACTGTATGCCGAGCTCGACTGTAGAGGTACCACCATCTTACTCGCAAATCCTCCCGAAGTTATTCGGGGAGAGTAAGAAAACAGCTCTCAGGCAAAACCAGGCGGCCCAACATTGCCTGGGCCCGACGGATGGCGGTATATCCATCCCCAATTGCCGAGCCTTATATAAAACAGACTAGTGACGGGCAGCGGCGTCACTAGTGCAAAGGTTTCGGTACCGCGCTCACCAACCCGCCTGCCCAGCGTGTGTGAGTATGGGCATTTCTTTTTCTTCGGAGGACCGCCAAGAGTAGCGAAATCCTGGAAAGGCCTATGTCCAGCACTGGACGAAACAGGCTGATTGATGGATGGATGGTGACAGAATCATTAAAATTGCTTCAAGCATTCACAATTTTTGCGTAAATCATAGGAAACTTTAGATAACTTTCGATTTGTTTTTGTTAAAAATAAAGACAGATTTCTTTTTATTCAACATGGAATCAATTTTTGATTATGTTTTGCCTATTATGTATTTTTTCAAGTGTTTGAACCACCCGTATAGGAAGAGTATAATATTGCAGTTTGATATGTATATATATTCACCGGAAGTCAAATTACCAGTCATCCTGTCAATGTAGTCCCCAATGAAAATAAAAACCGGTCAAGTGCGATGAGAACTTGTGCCCTGAGGGTTCCGTTCTATTCAAATAAGTTCATAGACTTAAATGATTTGAATAAACATTACAAACTTATTATTACCATGAAAATTTATGAAACATATCTGCAAAATTAAGTTGGTTGCTTACGTAATCCTTAACTTGTATTGAAAATCGACGTTTCCAGTATTTGTTGTTTAAATAAAGTATATGGCTTGTCAAAAGAGAAAATTCCAAATTCCTAACTAGTTTACTTTTTGACATATACCCCGGAACAAAAATGGTCTAAAATTTGTTATCACCTTCTTTTTCATGTATTGGAACCAACCCTGGTAATTAGTTTAATTCAATATTCGATTTTAATTCAAAATTCAATTTTGGGTCCACATTTTACATAACATATCCAAATTTAAGATCTGTTACTCATTCTGTCTGCAAGGTAGAGACCGTGACGTGCGGACGGACAGACGGACAAACGGAGAGACAGCGAAGCGATATTAATAGAGCTCCGTGTTGCCCTTCGGGCACGGAACCCTAAGAAGTCGAGCGTTGGCCGTACATAGTGTTCGAGTATTGTCAATGTGATCCTCTTGAAATACGCCTAATTCCACACTCCAAAATATGTTTTTTTTTACCCAATGGCTCTTGATTACTACCTACCGTGCCTGATGGAAGCCATCGATGGGACCTAGGATGTAGGGCGCTCACCTAGATCGAGTGAGAGCAGGCGAGGTGTTAAGAGGGCGCATACCCAAAATTACCATTTTAAATTTGAATTTTTGACTACTAAATGAATCATAAAATTGTAAAAAGAAATATGTATGTGTAGAACATTATAATTCCAAGAGCCTCCTGACGTCCAAAACATAAAAGGATAAAATTTACTATTTATAGAATAAAATCCTGAAGTTAACTCTAACTTTGGCGGATTTTGTATTGTGCAAAGTATGGTGCAAACTAAAAAGCCAACAATTAGGTAAATAATACCACGTTTACATAAACAAGGGCCCCCAGACGGAATTTTATGTTTCAAGAGTTATTTAATAAAAACTCAGTGTTTTGTGAGCGCGGGTTTCTCGGGAGGTCGTAACAGCCACAGCTCAGAGCATGTTTTTTTTTTTATTTTTATTTTTATTTAATGGACTTGGTACACAAAAAAGCGACCATGTCGTCCTGTAATGCTACATACCAACTAAATGACACACAGTATAAATGTATAATCTAACTTAACCTATCTAATCAAATTAACTAGTGTAGTCTAAATCTCTCCTCTAGCCTTTATGCCGAAATTAACTAGTTTATACAAAGCTATGGCGTCTTTGGAACAGGGAAATGCCAACACTGTATTGCAGCCTCCTATTGTACTAAACATATCTTTATTAAATATGGTATTTCTTACGGATTCGTTCCGACCACACTCCACTAGAATATGATGTGCGTCTTCAATAACACCACACTCTAAACAGTTAGGAGATGTTAATATAAACTAAAATGAAACGTCATAGGGATCAGTTCTGTTTGATGCAAAATGAGGTGCTTCAGCTCATTCTCTTAATCAGTTTTTCCAGAATAGATACAAAAGCTATGAACGTCGAAACAGACTAATGCCGGTATGCAGGCTGCTCTTACAATCTTTCTCATATATTGCACCAATCAGGGAGGCTTCTTTCATGTACGACAAGGACTATGTTCGCTTTAAAACGTATCGGAACGCACATTGTATGTGTCAGGATATTTGATTTTTATTGATATGGCAACACGAATTGTCAATTGTGTCATGGACGCGGGTCCGGTTGGTTTTGATGGCGTTTTAAGACACCAAGAGTTGCAAAAGGTTATGTGTTTAGTATTTCAAGGAAATAAATAGTTAAAATAGAGAAATAAACCAATTGATCGGTGTGAACTGTGATCCGGGACGTGTACGCAAAAAGTTTCGTAAATCCGATAATAGTGGAAGGTGATGAGACACGATTTTCATTACCACGTTTAGCAGAAAACGTGATAATTTTAACGGGTTGGGCTGGCCCAGGGTTAGAGGGTTGCTTTTAGGAATCTACATCTGCAAACTGCTGGCTGGGCTGGTCGTTTGTCAGAAATCTCCGTGCCGAGGTAGACGACAGTCAACGTCAGAAGAAAGGAAACGCACACCCAAGGGACCTGTGCCTTCCTCTGAACCAGGGCTGAGTCGTGACCCGGATCGAGCGCGGAGGACCCATCCAGGACGAGGAAGTGAACTTTAATGTGAGTGTTTGAACCATTTACCCTTGTAACGGGATTTAGTATTTAAGGCCCCCTTGTGTGGAAAGCCCCTTTCTGACAGAATTTAGTCTTTGTACAATATAAATTGGTCCAGCACGCGAAATCTAAATTACACCTGTCGAGAGGGGGGTTTATCATACAGACTATGTGCCGAATTTCAGATCAGTCTTTGTTATTTTTTTGTCATGCCGCGGTTGCACAGACAAAGGTTTCCTTATCCGACGGTACCCTAAAAAAACAAATGCTATCGCTTCTAGCCTCGGTAGCAAGGATGAAGAAGTTTTGTTTTGTCTCTCGACGAAGCGTTTGGTTAATGAAAATGCAAGAATAGTCGTTTGTTGAGGCGAAAGTCAAGTGATACCTATCATAGGTATAGGTATGTGTCGTGAAATGTGACCAATAGAAAAGCAGAAAAGCCATTATGGCTTTTCTGCTTTTCTATTGGTCACAGTTCACGAGACAAAACTTGTCTATTTTGTTCTTTGTCGATATGGATATGTGAGAAAATTCACAGAAGTTGTATATACTGGGTGGCGCAAAAGTTATGTTATGATTTGAATTGGCTGCCATTTTGTTATAAATGTAAAAAATGAGCTCTGTTTTCATAAAGAATTTATTTGGAAGTGTAAAATTAGAAACATTAATTGGAAAAAATTATATCGCTCAAATGGCCACCCGAGTTAGCATGTGCCTGTGTAACGCTCACCAATTACGGTTAAGGAGGTGCCATCGGCGTCTTTAAAAAAATAAGGGCCAATCACTTTTTAATGTAAATGCCACACCAAACAGTCACTTTAAGGGGATGCAATGGCTCTTCATGCATTTCATGTGGATTTTTCTCTTTTTATTCTCAAGCCAGATGTTTTGCGAGCAACAATTCAAAATGCCTTAAAACGAGCGCAATTATCCATCAACTCGGGAGGTGGCAATTTGAGCGATATAATTTTTTTACAGTTAATGTCATAAATTTTACTCTTCCAAATAAACTTTTTATGAAAACAGAGCTCTTTTTTTATATATAACAAAATGGCAGGCAATTCAAATCATGACATTACTTTTGCGCCACCTGTTATAATAAATTTAGAAGGAAAACTATCACAGCTAAGTAGGCTTTACAGGTTTACGAGTGCAGGTCGCGCCAAACTTTTAATCATCTCCAAACACGACAATCTATGGGCCCTTCTTCGGGAGAGCAACTTCTGAGCGGACTAGAAGTTTAGCGCGATCTGTAATAGTAGACCAACTTATAAAATGTACTCGGCAACTACGGAACCTTAACACTGCGCGTGGTCTGACACGCACTTGGCCGTTTTTTTGTACACAATTTGATTAATAAACTGTACAATTTCCATTTTTCAAAAGTCAATACCATTTTTTGGGTTTTTTGTTTTGTTTATGATATTTAATTATTAATCTGCTCCGACCACTTACCGAGTCTCCAGTATTCATTTGGCTGTATAAACGAAAGTCACCTTATATTTCGTTCAAGTTTTATGTGACAAATCAAATACTGTTTTCCTTTCTTTCGTTCATGCTACCGCGGCAAGATACCGAATGTCGATGCAGCGGACTCAATGATGATTGTCGACCTAAAAAAGAGACAAAACGCCGTAAAATATTCATCGCGGGTTGGTCACGCGCGCGCACTCACGCCGCGGCGACCATTCGTCTAGCTATCGAGCTCGTGAGTGGACTCACAACGCGGGACAATGGCCCTTCTCGATGCAGTGATGACTGCTCGTTTTATCTCTATACATATACAAGATACAACATCTGAATTGATACTTCTGATTTTTTGGAAAATGATGCCCAAACATAAAAAAACAACATACAAAGATACATATCGTCACGACATGAATCCCCGAGAGGGTGTCAGAGGTGTTCCAGAGTGTGAACACTGAAATGCAAGACACAGTCCACATTCGGTTAACCCGCGGTTCGCCGACGATTATTACGTCCCAGCGTGATGGGTTGTGAGCCCTATCGCCGTACTTCGGGCACAATTACACGCTTTTTAGGACATGCAGGTTTCCTCGCGATGTTTTCCTTCACCGTTCAGCAAACGGTAAGTATTGGGTAAGAACATAAACTAAATAAAAATATAGCAAAAACTTTTTTTATGATATTCACACCTACATTAAAAAAACTGGTTATATGCGAGTAGTACTCGTGCCCTTGAGGGTGCCACAAACCGTTTAAAAAACAAACTTATTTCATGATCAATTATGAATTACCACATAACTTGACACTTGCGATCTATTGAACTCTATTTATCCAAAGGGTCTAATTAAGAGCCCGGTCCGCAACGTCGACAATTTTGATGAAAAGCAATATGTTGTAATATTAAAACGAAACACTTAACACATTGACGCGATTTTTCTTTATTTAGCCTTCAACGTACCTTTTGAAACTTGATATTTATACTAAAGTGCAGATTTTCCTTTAACAGAATATCACGTAATACATATTCCCATTAAGCTTTCCAGCAATTTCTTAGTAATTTATTTTTCTCTGTGAAAGGCTTTTTCCCATAAAAAGGAGATAATATATGTGGCTGAGTTCCATTACATTTAAATGACTTATAAATCTCATGCCCCAGTTAAAAGAGTTTGAATAAAACCGGGATAATTTTTCTATCCTTTCTAAAGGCGGCACGTTTATCATTAAAGTTGGTGGCTAGAACCTATTCTAAAGCCACATGCATAAACGAGAAAAATTTAAAAATACATACTTATAAAAAAATATAAAATTTTATAAAATGTAATAAAATTCTTTATCGCACATGGTACAAACTTTATACACACGCAAGCTTAATACTAGATTATTTTCTTCCACTAGCTAATGCCAGCAGAGGGTATAGCCACGATGTCAAAATAGTAAAAATACAGATTTTAATTGAGATTTTATTCAAATCACACTATCATACTAATATTATAAATGCAAAAGTTTGTGTGTATGAGTGTGTGTGTTTATGTTTGTTACTCTTTCACGCTGATATGGCTGGACGGATTTGGATGAAATTTAGAATTGATATAGCTTATACCCTAACTAAACACATAGGCCCTATATCCTGCAAAAAAGCATGTCGTTAAACCGAATAACACACGAGTGGAGTGGCGGTCAAAAGCTAGTACTCAATAAAAATAAGCTACATGTTAATAAAAATAATGCATTATTACGAAGTAACAACAATAAATTATAGAATATACTCGTATAGAACATTTTATTATTGTAGTTTACATACATATCTATAGGTATAATGAAGAGTCTTCATCTAATAACTTATAATAAACAAAATATTTTATTTGTCACGAATCATTCTATAAATCAAGAAGTGTTGAGAACTAATATAGATGGAGATGTAAGATGAATTTGTTTAAGCTGTTGCCCTATTTCCATAAATTCAAAAGCCTAAATGACTAAAGCATATTTGCTTAACATAATAGTAAAGGTTTCTTTCTATGTTTGTTCATATCATTACGCGGAATCAAATGAGTTTAAATATTTAACAGAAAATGGAAAATGAACTCATATCAGACCATTGACTAGTTAATAAATGTGTTTTTACCATTTACACATACATAGGTAGATCGTCAAAAAATATTTATGAACTCCAAAATAATTCAAATGAAAGAAAAGAAAGAAAATATTCAAAAATGTTGTTTTTTCTTATGCTTTACAACACACGATTGAGCACCTCAGAATATTATTGTGTAGAATTATCTATTTCCAATAAAAATGAAAGAACAAATATTTGCCAGATCGTGGCCTTCACCAATTTAATCCATTTTAAAGGTTAAATGAAGCGATTTTGAAAATACATGCGAAAAGTAAAAAATAAAATTGTGCATAAAAATTCATTTTTGGCTCTCCCATAAAGTTAGAGTCTACACTACATCAACAACTGCATAGGCATAAATCACTACCAGAATAATGTAAATCAATGTCCATATGCTGAAGATGGACTACTTCAAAATAACACCAACTCCGATCAATTTATTTCAACTATGAGATTAAACCAATTCCAAAACAAGACAATAGTTTCAGAACGTCGCGTGCAAACGTCCTTACACTTTCTGTGGTACTTTTTATGTAAAATTCCACTGCAGAAAGCTATGCAAAAGCTGTCGGGAACACTGGGCCAGTTTTTGCGAACACATGAAATGTTTTGTGAGGTTGTTCCATGCGGCGGAGTGATGCAGTCTCTGGAGATTTCGTTGCTCTAAATAGAGCTTGCTATTTTAGTAGCTTTTGATAAAATATTGGAGAGGAAACTGTAAAATTCATCAAACTTTAAAATAACTTGGACTCTCTTATTTTTAGGGTTCCCTACCTCAAGAGGAAAAAACGGAGCCCTCATAGGATCACTTTGTGGTCCATCTGTCTGTCCGTCTGTCTGTCAAGACCCTTTATCTCGGAAATGCGTGAAGGTATCGAGTTGAAATTAAAATCATATACTTAAATCTACATTTCCTCGACGCTGTGAAAAAATGAAACTTCTAAGTTAACGTAAAAAAATATGCGGCCGTTTATGCCGCAAAAAATGTATATTTCGACACTCTCAATGGAATCAAAATTTATACGGTATTTTCCGTTGACTTAGAACTATGAAATTTGGCAAGTAATACTGTCATAAACTACAAATATAGGGAAAAATCTGAAAACTATACATTTGTAATGAAATCATAAAAAAATATAATCTTGAACAGAACCCTCGGTGGGTGGCGTTTTCCGTTTTCTTGAAGTGGTTACTTTTTTGTTTGCATTTCGTATAAGGGACTTTCCTTTTTTCTTTTTTCGTATAAGTCACTTCCGGAAAATTATTTATATGGAAGTTAATTTAAGTTCTGATTATTACGGTTTTTGTTCCTTCATTAGTTGTTATTAGTTATTATTCAGGATAAGTTGATGCTTTTTAGAACGGAAAATATAAAAATTACCTCGTAAGCTAATGTGCAGCCATCACTGATATATATTATTATTATTTTGTCTATGCCTGCCATTAATTTCTTCCTCTGTGATTGATTAAGGAGTGACAGGAAATACCCACATTAATATTTTTTTGTTGTAACTCTGAGACGACCCGCTTCTTTTTTATGTGAGCCCTTGTTATTTTGAGACAGTTACCTATAGCATAGATAAGATACAATAGTACATTATGATACAAGTGAGCTGCGTTGGACATTACAGTCGAGGCGGGATTGCAGGCCGAGCTGAATGACCGAAGCATACCAGGGGACACACTTCAAGATGACTCTGACAAAATGTCTCCCGACCTCGAAAAACTTGGCGATCTGTTGGACAAAAAGCTAAATTCAATGCAGGAAAACATAATAGCAAAAATAGCCGCATCAATAGAAGATAAATTCGCTGAATCTATCAAAAAGTTGGAAGAAAACTTCTTACAAAAATTCATTAAATTGGAATCTACTCAAACTAATACGTTGTCTCGTGTTAGTAAAATGGAGAAACAAATACAAAATATGCAAGAAAAAAGAGATAAGTTAGACTATGAGCTACAACAAATTTCAGGTAAAATCACAAACCACCCAACTTCGACTCAAGTAAAAAATTGTCAGTGCGACAACAGCAAAAAATTTGTTCTGTTTGGGCTGAACGAGGTGCAGTACGAAGAGGAGTATATATTGATGGATCAAATAGAAAATATATTCAGAGATCTATATAATATTGACATCTCGGGACATATTGAATTTATAAATCGCATAGGAAAGAGAGGATCATATCGCCGACCTATAATGGTGGAATTAATAAGTAAAAAAACGGCAAAATACATACTGGACAACGCTTCTTACTTGAAGAATACTGGTTTATATGTCTCTGAGTACCTGGATGAAGCTGGAAGAAATAAAAGAAGATTAATGCAGGATATGATGAAAAATGCAAGAAAAAATGGAAAGCATGCAGTTATCAAAAACAATAAGCTTATAATAAACAGAATTGAACAAAATATCGAAGATACTAAAATAAACGACTCTCAAAATCCAGCAAATAGCACAAACAATACATTTCGTAACTAAAAAAGAATTTAATATATTATTTCAAAATTTTCAAAGCCTATTTAATAAACAAGAAAGTCTCGAAACCTTCCTTGAACAAAACCCAACATATCAAATACTCTGCATTTCTGAAACTTGGCTATCTCCTGGAAAGCAAGACCTCATAGACTTCACTGGATACAAAGTAGCGGCATCATTCAGCAGAACAACTCGAAGAGGCGGCGGAGTGTGCATCCTTGCAAACAAAAACATACACCTAACAGAAATTAAAGAGATATCTAACTTATCGGTTGAATATGTTGTAGAAGTGTGTGCTGTAGAACTAGTTGAAGAAAATATTCTTTTAATTGTTATGTACTGGAATGGAAAAAAAGAGACAGTGTTTTATAACCAACTTGAAAAAATTCTCAACCTTATTAATCTCAAATACTTAAAGTCAAATATAATCATAGGAGGTGACTTCAATACAAATGTGCTGAAAAATAATGTTAAGACAAATAAATTTATAGAGCTTATGTTGGAATATAAATTAAGTCAATATATCAAAGAATCTACACATATTACACCAACCTCATCTACTTGCTTAGATCTGATATTTACAAATATGGATAGAAATAAATTTTACACGTCTGTAGAAGAGTTAGGGTTTTCTTATCATAAGGGCACCGTTATACACCTTAATATACCACCCCAAAAAAATAAAACTAACTGGCACACCCATAGGAGATTATATAATGGCGTTAATATACAAAAATTCAAAACAGAATTACAAAACGTTGAATGGCAAACAGTAATTTCACCAAATAACTCAGTTAATGAAAACTACGGGAATTTTAATGATATACTACAGCAAATATTAAATAAATGCATGCCTAAACGAAAAATAAAAATTAAAGCAAAAAATAAGAAATACTGGCTAACCACTGGAATAAAACAATCTTGTCACCATAAAAGAATGCTCAAAATAATATCTCAAAAAACAAGGAATAAAATACTTAAAAAACATTATAAAAGCTACGCAAAAATACTAAAAAAGACAATAATCACTGCCAAGAAGCTCAACTATAAATACAGAATGAGTAAATCTAATAATAAAATGAAAACTGTATGGAATATAATAAATGAACGTACAAATAAAAAAAAAGAAAAGCAAAAAAGCAATATAACATTATTGATAAATAATACCCCCATTTCAAAACCTGACATCATAGCAAACACTTTCAATAACTATTTTACATCAATAGGTCACCGAACAACAAGTTCAGGGACTCACTACCCACCAGTACTCTCCTCCACCGACAATACAATGTTTTTGCGCCCTGTGAACTATCAAGAAGTCAATAAACTAATTAGAAATCTAAAAAATAAAACCAGTCATGGTATTGACGAATTCCCTCCAAGTCTTATTAGACAGTGCTCTGATGAACTATCTCTACCCTTATGTATTTTAATTAATCAATCTTTTGATGAAGGCACATTTCCAGACTTACTTAAGATTGCAATTATAAAACCTATTTATAAAAAAGGAGAAAAAACAGACCCAGATAACTATAGGCCGATTTCACAATTGCCTACGTTATCCAAAATATTCGAAAAAGCTATGTGCAATCGAGTATACAATTTTTGTGAAAAATATAACATCTTCCATGACAGCCAAAACGGATTTCGAAAAAAAAGGTCTACGATCCTGGCAGTGTACAAATATATTCAAGAGGTTCTCAATACTATAAATGAGAAAAAATATGGAGTTGGAGTATTATTAGATATGACAAAAGCCTATGATAAAGTACAACACAAATTCTTACTGAATAAACTTTATTCCATAGGAATACGTGGAAATTGCTACAAATGGTTCAGTTCATACTTAGAAAATAGACAGCAAATAGTAGAAATAGAATCTTATAACAATACTACAAATGAAATAACAAACGTACGATCAGAATATGAAACAATAAATGCCTCTATTCCCCAAGGAAGTGTTATTGGATGCTTGCTATTTATACTATATATTAATGATTTGCCAAAAACTATCAACAAAACGTGTGTTCTGTTTGCAGATGATATGTCGGTGTTAATGGCATGTGATAACAATATCAACATGGATCAAAACCTGAACTCATTATTCTATAATATAAACGATTGGATGAATAAACATAATCTAGAGATAAATTTTAATAAAACAAAAATAATAACTTTTCACCCGCACCAAAAAACCCCCCTTAAAATAGATTTTTCATTTAACTCCATTAAATTGGAAACAGTAAATAATTTTACCTTACTTGGCTTAGAAATAGATACACACATAAACTGGAAACCACACATTCAAAAAATTAGGAATAAAATAGCCAGATTTATATACGCTCTTATGGAAATAAAAAAATCCACCGACTTACAATCTGCTCTTACAACTTACTACGCATACGCTTACTCGTGGTTCACCTACGGAATAATCATGTGGGGAAATAGTACAGACGCGCCATCTCTCTTTATAAAGCAAAAAAAACTCATTCGCATACTAGTTAACATTAAGGATACAGATAGCTGCAAACCACATTTTACTAATCTTAAAATTTTGACCCTGCCCTGTATATATATCTTAGAGGTATGTAAATTTGTTAAAAACCACCCAAATTTTTACACAACACGGCATGACATACCTATAAACTATTCATTGCGACATAAAAACAGATTGATGTTACCTACCTCCAACCTCACCAGTCATTCCACTAGTCCGTTTGTTATGTCAATTAAAATTTATAATAAATTACCGACCTGTTTAAAATCCGAAACAAACTATTTAAAATTTGTAAAAGAGCTGAAACAATTCCTTATCAAGAAATGCTACTATAGCATTACTGAATACCAGAATGATAAACTTTGACTGAGCTTCAGTATTAAATAATTTAATTTTATTATTATTAAGCTAGGTACCTAGGGTTAATTTACACCCCAAGATTGTGTAATATAAACCTAAGTTTAGAATGTTGTTTTGTAGTGATAGGTACAACTAATGTTATTACACCTAAGGCCTAGTTGGTATTTTATATAGATATTAAGTTAATTAAGAATGTATATGTAATTTTAAGCTATGTTGCTGTACCCAAACAGGGTGTCATTGTACTACCAACATCTGTGTATATGGCAAATGCAATAAAGAACTTGAACTTGAACTTGAACTTAAAAAGACCAAGTCTTCTGCATACCATTCGTTACAAAAAAAAATAAAACAAATAAAAGACAGTGGACGCTTTTAACGGATTTCTCGAATGCAACTGGCAAAGTTGAATCCATTTTAAAGTTACTTCCGTTCGAGCTTTTAGTGCAATAAATGCCTTCCTTCCTAGACTTCTTAAAAGTTTCCTTGAAACAAAAAGATTTGTTTCTTATTTTAGAGCAAATGCTGGACAGCGTTTAGCTTCGTTATTGTCTTTTATTTGTATTCTCTCGGACGTTGCTTTGGAATTGATTGGTTTCCACGTAGGTCGTAGAAACTACTAGAAACATAGGATTACAAACAGTTACTTAAAGGTTTTTATTTTAGGGTTACTATATACTGACTCCTTCAATAAGATCGTCATCAGACGAGTAGAAAATATTATTAAATCGTACTTTCGTGTGATTTTTATCGTTTTTATTGATTGAAAACCTTAAAATAATATAATATAAAACCGGCCAAGTGCGTGTCGGGCCATGCGCATTGTAGGGTTCCGTGGTTCCCCAGTACATTTTATATGTTGGTCTACTAAAACAGATCACGCCAAACTTCTACTCCCATACATTTAGAAGAACGGCCCATACTTGTCGTGTTTAGAGGGACTAAAATTTTGGCGCGACCTGTAGGTACTCGAAAACCTGTAAAGATAGTTTTCCTTTTAAATTCATTATATTATTATATACTACTTCTGTGAAATTTTTCCCATATCCATAAACAACTGTTTAGCCGGGAGGTTAGATTCAAGTGTGACTCTATAGTATCTTTCAGCTAAGAAGTCCCGGTTGACACATCTAAAGAAAGTAAGGGTGTATGTTCATTGTAAATTACCGACATGCATGATACAACTACGAGTATGGTTTTTCAGTTCCAAATAATACTTTTAATAATACACAACATTTCAAAATTGTTGTACTATTACCATCAAATTACAATCAATTTATTGCGTTCACTAATCCTTAGGTTTTTAAATAACATATTGATACATCATTTTATTTCACCGTTATGCACTAGGCCTATTTTTTCATAGTGACGAGACGAAGAATCGTTCAATTAATCGATATGGCGAGTAAACGTTTATGACAAAACGACGCATAAGTAACGAGACTCATTTCAGCCATTTCATTTATAGGGTTCCGTACCCAAACGGAGCCGATGATACCCTTTTACTAAGCCGACGATGACTGTCTTTATCCTGACGTCTATCACTAAATTGAGATAGACGGCCTGCATTATTTGTTTCATGAAAATAATATTTATGGTATGATTGTCATGTTGACACCTGACTCGTTAAACCTGCAACATAACAGAGTATTTCTTTTCACAAAAGAACGCTTCTGTAAAAGTACTTAATGTATCAATGAATAAATACGAAAATGCCTTAATCCGTGGAAGTTCTTCATGGTAAAGAACTTTTAATCATTATAGTCTTCAATTTTGAAATAGGTCGAAAGCTGTGAGCCTGACTTTTATTTTGAAATAATTTGAGTGAAATAGTTATTTATTGTATTTATTTTCTCATTAAAATGGTAAATACCACTAAAAAGGGTTTGCTGCATAGACAAGCGTGTGAGTTTGTTGTGCGTCTACGAGCCTATTTTGAACGGGAATCGCTAAATAACGGACCGTTTTTGCCACTATCTCAAGTGTGTGAACATGTATCTGCTGCTCTTGGTCTCAGCCGAAAAACGGTCTCTCGTATTAGCAAGGAAAAATTTGGAAAAGAAACCACTGAAGAGAACATATTAAAATCGCCGTCAAAGAAGAGGGTTAAAAGGCCAATCGTTACACAAGTGGACAGTTTCGATGCTGATGCCATTAGAAACCATATTTATGGTTACCACAGCAGGAACCAACTTCCAATTCTCCCTAAATTAATGCATACTTTACGTGAAGCCGAATTATATCATGGCAGCATGACTTCCTTATGGAGAGTATTAAGAACAATTGGCTTTAATTACAAAAAAAGTGATAAAAGTAAGGTTTTGATGGAACGAGGAGACATAGCACTAGCTAGATGCAATTTCCTACGCGCAGCAAAGTCTATCAATAATTGGGGTAATGCCATCTTTTTAGATGAGACTTGGCTAAACGCGAACCACACTGTTGGCGAAATATGGACAGATGACACTCCACACTCTTCAACAAAAGTACCCACTGGTAAAGGGGAAAGGTTGATTATTTGTCACGTGGGTTCATCGAAGGGATTTGTTCCAAACTGCCTTCTTGCTTTCAAATCCAAGAAAACTTATCGCCTTTTACGACATCCATGAGAAGATTTAGAGTGACAATATTCTTTTTAGATGATGTTGCCACACACCACATAATTATGTAATTTTTAAGACATACGAATACGCTGTGTTTCTTCTGAGTCACTGTTAGCGTGATAAGATCTTTGAACTCCATATCTCAATAATTTCCAATATTACATGTTTTGATTCGATTCTAATCTGTTTGTAATAATAATCGAAAATCGATACAATATATTGTCGATTCAAAGTGTCTCTTCACTAAAGCTCAGTTCTGAGAAGTGTCAGCCGGACTTCTTATATGATAGATACTATAACAAAAATTCGCACTTTAAAGCTTAATATTTCGCCAACGGATCCCTAAATCGAAAAATGGTTTTCATACACCCATTTATGTTTTTGAACGACCTATCCAACGATACCCCACACTATGGGATAGACGAGAAAAAAAAATCATCCCCAATTTACGTGCATGGGAGAAACCCATAAAAAATATATTTTTTTAATATTTTTACCGTTTTGACGACGTATTTAATATGTATACTTGTATCAAATTACAGCTTTCTAGTACGAATAGTCTCTGAGCTAAGCCGCGGACAGACGGACATGGCGAAACTATAAGGGTTCCTTGTCGGACTACGGAAACTTAAAAACCGTTTTGAAACAGTATGACCTTCAAGCTATAATAGATAGGGTTCTGAAAAAAAAAGAAGCTTGTCCAAGACAACAAGTAAGCCGAAAACCTGGTAGAAAAACAAAGTGGAGGCTGTCTTTTTATTCGTTTTTCATCCAAATTATTAAAGAAAAAATAAAAATAATGACTCTTTCATAGTTACCTATACTGTGACTCTTTTAAACATACGAACCGCACTACTTGGGTAACACTTTTTCAGATATGTTTATTTATTTCGTTATGCGATGGACCCATTGCGCCACAGCTTTACTTACGGTTTATTATAAAAACACGTTAGAAATATTTTTTTAGTCTCAAAATAAAAATCATCATGAAAATAGTATAAATATAGTAATTAAACTTTTCTTTTTGTTTTTTTTTAGTGATCATTTTTGTTAGGTGGTAGAGCTGATGCCGAGCTCGACTGTGGAGGTACCACCATCTTACTCGCAAATCCTCCCGAAGTTATTCGGGGGAGAGTAAGAGAACAGCTCTCAGGCAAAACCAGGCGGCCCACCATTGCCTGGGACCGATGGATGGCGGTATACCCATCCCTAATTGCCAGGCCTTAAAACAGACTAGTGACGGGCAGCGGCGTCACTGGTGCAAGGGTTTCGGCACCGCGCTCACCAACCCGCCTGCCCATTGTGTGTGAGTATGGGCATTTCTTCCAGGGGGACCGCCAAGAGTGGTGAAATCCTGGAAAGTCCTATGTCCAGCAGTGGACGAAACAGGCTGATGGATGGATGGAATAATTTTTGTAAAGTATCACAGTAGCAATAGGAATAGAAATTTATTCGCACATAAAAATGACACTTAAAATAGGTAAAAAATCTTGGAATCAAAATTTCTAACCATTTAATTAAGTTTCAGTTTAAGTGGTTGGCAATTTTCAATAAGTTTCCAATATTTATAAAATTGTTGGACTCTTAGACTCCTTACAACCATGATAGCGATGGCTATTCCAGAATTAACTATTTCCGTGATCTTGATTAAATTATTGAAAAAGTTTTTGAATTTAACAAACTTATTTAACAAGCTTATACGATTATTTAGTGACGGAGAGCGGCGTCACTGGTGTGAAAGTTTCGGCACCGCGCTCATCAACCCGCATTTCCAGCTTGTGTAAGTATGGGTATTTCTTCCAGGTGGACCGCTAAGAGTGGCGAGATCTTGGAAAGCAGTGGACTAAACAGGCTGATGGATGGATACGATTTTACTTTTTCAAAACAAAATGTTTTTTTAAAGGAGTTAATTTACTGAAAGACTTACTCTTTTACCAGTATTAAATTTCACTTGCCTGGCTTATCCTTTTCAGAACTGTAAAAAGCGTACAACAGGTAAGGGACATCTCTGTCTAATCCGTAGAATTAACAGTGGACCACGTATGTGTCATAGGCACCGTATATATTCCGTATTTTATCACGGTATGCGGCGTATTATAGGCGTAGTCCTTTTTAGGGACAAAAAACGGAGCTCTTATACTATAAGACTTATAGCATCACTCTGTTGTCCGTCGGTCCGTCCGTCCGTCTGTCTGTCTGTCAAGTCCCTTTATCTCGGGGACGCGTAAAGGTACCGAATTGAAATTAAAACCATATACTCAAGTCTACAGTCCTTTGAAGCTGTGAAAATATAAAACTTCTAAGTTAACGTGAAAAAAAGATACAGCCGTTTATGTCGCAAAAAACGTACATTTCAACACTCTCAAAATTCAAATCAAATCATTCATAGGGTATTTCCCGTTGACCTAGAACTATGACATTTGGCAGGTAATACCGTCTTGTACTACAAGTATAGGGAAATATCTGAAAACTATACATTTGTAATTAAATCATACAAAATTTAGTCTTTAACGGAGCCCTCGGTGGGAGAGTCCGACTCACACTTGTCCGGTTTTTTAATAAGAGAAACGTTTAAGCCATTATCTTTTTTTTTACTTTTAAATTTGAATTTATTAAACATAAAAAACGGTATTACACATTTACTTCATAGATAGCCTACAAAAATACCAACTTGAAAAAATTACCCTCAAACATAAACGTCTGGGCGAGCGTGAAGCATGGCGCCACCGCGTGGTTCATTGTTGAATTTAGTGGTCATTTTATTTCACACACAATTTTTTGTGTGCACATCAATAGCTCACTAACTTGCGCTAATCATGTATAGTTGAGTGATTTTAGAGGGAACAGTGCTGAAAGCGCATTACGTACTATGTACGTTAAGCGCGCGTGGAAATGGCCCGTTGGGATAGTGTTAAGAGGCCTGTATCGCTAGGAAGCGCGGGTTTTGATAATATTTTCGTTATCGCTCTCAGCCGCAATTTCATTTGTGATATATATATATGTATATATGTATTATATTTTGCAGTTGAGTGTTTATTCGTCTATCATGGTTCATAAAAACGGAGAAAACTTTTTTGTATAAAAAAACGTATCATTTGTACTTGCTATTGTCAGCACTTGATGAAACATAGACAGCGTCTTCATTTTTCACAAAAACACTTGTACACTTGTTTTGTTTATACTTTATTTCGTTTTCCTACCGGTTTCGGAAATTAATCCATCTTCGGGGGATAAATAGTTTTTAATATCATTTACGAGCCGTAAACGAACGTCGTTTTGTCAATAAACGAGTGAAAAAGCAGAAAACCAACGTAGGAGTAAGTAGAAAAAATTCAAAAGATTTTTGAGGATGTAATGTAAAAAAAAACAGGAAAAAGGGACATTCATTTTTTAATTTATTTTTTATTTAACCAAATACGTACAATTTAAATTTAAATTTGCTAATTAAAATCACCTCTATTCAAAAAAATTAGATCACAATTTAATAAAAAACTTTGGATACATAGTATTTAAGGCAAGTTAAGCTGGTGACTATAAGTGGCAAGTTAAGCTGGTGACTCGTGGAATAAATTTGCGTTTTAAATTTAAACGATATCTACCGAACCCCCAGGGTACAAGTCCTATTCACAATAGTCCAGTTTTTTTGTGGAATGATTTCTACGTTTCAAATTGTATAAGTTATACCGTTTTTTATGCTTCTAACGCCAATTGCAGCTTTTTTTTAGAAGAAAACAGTACTACGACCAATAAGGAAATTCAAAAATTACACTTGACCAAAGATTTTCGTGTCAAAGTCCATTTAAACAGTCCGTCCGCAATTTCCGGGTTCAAATTGAAAGCTACTTTTAATTAAAACCGGATTAAGTACAAAAATAATTAATTAAAGTTTCTTGTGTTTTTAGGGTTCCGTACCTCAGAATGAAAAAATGCTGTTAAAAATCAAACTTCTTAACCAATGCGAAAGTAACTGCCTTTTACGTAACCAATTTCATACAAATCGGCTCACCAGAAAAACCTCTGTGGCACTTACGTTGACTTGGAAACTTGAAATTCCGTACCAATTAGCTCTTACAGCACAAGTTTAGGAAAAATATTTGAAAGTTACCTATAATTAATTATTTAGGAATAAATTAAGGAAGTGGTATCTACCTATATTAGCGATACTCAATGATCTTAAAATTATTTTTTTTTACTTCGGCACCTAAGGAAGTTGGTATAATTAATAAAATCATTTCTTTGGATACTAGAGTTTAATAGATCGTGACAATTTAGACGCACATAACTGCTCGTGGAATAACTTTGTGTTTTGAACGGAACCAGTTATTATTATTTTTTTGCTTGTCTTTGTAAATATATATCAAATTTTTAGTTGGTTTTAAAATAATGTAAAATACACCGTTTCGATTACAATTCCCAAGGTTGGTGTCAGAGATGTTTCCGAGTATGGAAATTCAAGTCACAGTCCCCACTCGTACACCCACTTTTAACGGATAGTTATTATGTTCCAGCGTGATGGGTATCGCCATGTTTTGAGCATAATAATATCAAACCACAGCCTTCTAAGTTTGCAGATCGAAAAAAAAGTGCCCTGCGGGTTCGAACCTGCGACCTACAAAATAGAATCTAGTTCTAATTCTAGTTCACTCATGGTACATTGTTTTTTATGTAAAGAAAAATACAACTAAAATAAAAACGATAAATCAGGGGTTTTCTGGCTCGCAGAATAAAGTCTTGCCAAGAAAAATATTCCGATCCAGAATTAATTCTGTCAATTCAAAGTCTTCCAAGATAAAAATCAAATAGGAATCAATTTTCTAGTCAAGTTGGCAATCCTCCACTTCGTTAAGTTTATCGAAAAAGATAAATTGATCGAGTAAACGAACGATTTCAGATGCCATTAATTCGATACGATATCTGAGCGTATGCAATTACTCCAAGTGTGAGTCGATTTTTCACTTTAATGTCGCTTCGAGATGTTTGAGGGATCTCGACGAAAAACTTTAGATTGGTTCACGCAACTCATAACGAGAGCAAGGCGGGAACTTACGAAAATCTTCTCATTCAAGATTTATTTACATTTTGCTTTACTTATATAAATATCTAAGGTTTTCTTTTCTATTTCACTGTATCATGTCTATATCTTTTAATAAAGTATTAAAAAAGTCGTATCTGTACATTGATTATACCTAGATTATAGGTGGTAGGGCTGATTCGGTGGAGGTACCACCATCTTGCTCGCAAACCGCTCCCCCGAAGTTATTCAGGGGAGAGTAAGAGGACAGCTCTCAAACAGGCAAAACCAGATGGCTCACCATTACCTGGGACCGATTGATGGCGCTATATCCATCCCAAATTGCCGGACCTTATATAAAATAGACCGGTAACGGGCAGCCGCCGTCACTGGTGTGAGGGTTTCGGCACCGCGTTCAACAAACAGCCTGTCCAGCGTGTGTAAAAATGGGTATTTCTCCAAGAGGACTGTCAAGAGTGGTGAAATATTGGAAATAAACGAAACAAACTGATGGATGGATGGATATGGATAGTACATTGCATATTTATACGAAATTTAATATGAAATGGGTCATTATATTTATTTTTATTTATTTATTCAAGGAGAAAAAACAGAAACAAATACAACTTAGACTTAATAACTATGATATTTAAACTAGTTTAGATGTATCTATTTCCTTGACATTCTCACAGATAGGATCAGACGAGTAAAATTATGTAGATTGAGAAAGTAATAACTAGACTTTTTTAAACTTAATCATAACTTAATTATAACTTAAAAGTAAGCATGCGCATGCAATCTTAAGAATAAAAAGAATAAATAAAAATAACATGGAATCTACATTAAATTTGAATTACTGTTTGATTTTGTTGTTTAATGCTTTCTTAACTCTATTTTTAAAACTATTTCGTGAACAATTAAAGAAATCGATGTTCAAAACATTTACACTCTTGCACATACGATATATTGGGGCTCTTTTGCCATTTTGTGTTCTAGTCCTCCTGAGATAAAATAAATACTTGGATATAGTGCTACGTTGACGGAGACTTGGAAGACGAAAATCAACTTGAGATAAAAGATCTGGGCATTTGTATTCTCCAACGCATATACTACGAAGGACAACGGAGTCGGCCAGACTTCTTCTGTCGGTAAGAGACATTAGCCCAAACTTGACTAAAAGATCATTGTAAGAAAGACGGCTATGCCTGAGACGATAGTTTAAGGCGCGCACAAATCTCTTTTGGATCATCTCAACTTTTTGGACATAATAGTCAAAAGTATATTGTGACTAAACTACAATTTTAGAATTTTTATCTGTCTGTATGAATGTTCCATTTTAACTCGAGAATCACCGAACGGATTTGGATGCAGTTTTATTTATTATCATTGCAGTGACCTTGATCAACAAATGGGCTATACGGGATGTTCATAAAATTACGCCCAAGCCGAAAACGGGGCAAAGATTGAGTAAACGCTTTTAACTTGAGAACCACCCAACACATAGAAACACATCTGGTTGTATGGGTACCGAGAACGAGATAGCCGAAAGGAGAGTCGATCTCCATTTTAGAGCATCTCCACACACGACATTAGTCAAGCATCATATTCTTCTTATACCGGGTGTAAATAAAATGCGACCATTAAATGAAACCACATATTCTACCGACCCTACTGAACTACTTTTCCCAAGCGTCGTCCATGAAACCTCCAGTTGTTTGAGGTCAACGCTCTTTCTAACCTCGCCCGTATGTCGGTGCGTTCGGGTTCACGCGTTTTTGTTTGGAACTCAATTATTTCCTAAAGTAAGGGTGTCCGCGGGTATGACTCTTGGGAAAAGTGGTTCAGTAGGGTCAGTAGAATATGTGGTTTCATTTAATGGTAGCAGTTTATTTACACCCGGTACATAGAATTTCTTTTTTTATTTCTAGAAGAAGTCAGTTATTTCTTTCCTTCATAAAGCACTCTCTCTGTTTAAGCATATACAATTAAAGAGCATGTCTAATGTCTGTTTATAGCTTATGCTTCTAGGCAGAGGCAGCATTTGCTTGGTAATAACAGGATAATAGCGTGATTTCATGCTATTAGATAGCATGTCTATTCCCGGATCAACCGCTATGTAACAAATATCAAAGTTGTCAAATATATAACGTTTTTTTAACAATTTTCTATCATAATAATTAGTCTTACCAATACACTACACTCGTTTATAAAACAAAACATTTTCCAGTATGTGAAGAATATTCAACTCATTCATCAGTCTTAATTTTTATTTTTCATTTTCCTCTCCTGAGAGAAACCCTTACAATTTTCACTAAAAAGGCTAAAGTAGGTGCCTAAAAAGTACATAATCACCTCAATAACGTAGATTGGAAGAAGCATTATCATTATGAAACAACAAATTCTTTTTAAGAAATCTGTGTCGTGAAGCAAAATTTTTGTAAGGAGCCGCGGGTAGCTAATGTTGGTAATATAATATATTTCTTGTTTTCGTGGTAAAATGGTTTAAATGGGAAGGAGTTGATGAAATTAAATTCAAAACGTAAGGAAAAATATATTTTATACGAGAAACATGAAACCAAAAGCATCTTTCATAAGGAAAAGCATCAATATACGCCGAATGAAATATAAATTACGTTGTGCTACGGAATATTTCAAGGTTGACATCAAATACTATTTATAAGCTTAAAATTAAATGTAGTGCCTAAAAGAGAACTGAAAAGGTTCAGTGGCTTAGGCATGAAGATACGTACGTAGTGTACATAATTTACGTGGTTTGTCACGAATAAATGTAATACATAATCATCAGATATCGCGGGTATAGAACTCAAGACCTCTGGGTTAGTAGGCGGGCGCTCTACCACATGGCTACAGATGGGATATAATGTAATAAAAATGAAACATCAATAGCACAAGTTATTCATAAAACTAAACTTCTGATTTTTATTTCTTAAGCTTTATTGGTTTCTGTATAAAGTGCTTCTGAAAACCATCCGCCTTCCGCCTTTGCTAGACCGTATGTGTCAGAATTGTCATACAATTGCAAGCGTGAGCAAATTGTAAACACAAAGCAAAGCAGGGATATTTCATCTAGATATCCATCCATCAGCCTGTTTCGTCCACTGCTGGACATAGGCCTTTCCAGGATTTCGCCACTCTTGGTGGTCCCCCTGGAAGAGATGCCCATACTCACACACGCTGGGCAGGCGGGTTGGTGAGCGCGGTGCCGAAACCCTTGCACCAGTGACGCCGCTGCCCGTCACCAGTCCGTTTTATATAAGGCCCGGCAATTGTGGATGGATATACCGCCATCCATCGGTCCCAGGCAATGGTGGGCCGCCTGGTTTTGCCTGAGAGCTGTTCTCTTACTCTCCCCCAAATAACTTCGGGAGGATTTGCGAGTAAGATGGTGGTACCTCCACAGTCGAGCTCGGCATCAGCTCTACTACCTACAAATATAATTGATAGTATTTAAATATACAACATTTACAAAGTATATAGGTAAATACGTGGCAAGTTAATATTATACTAAACAGAATAATATGACTCAACTAGTTATTCCTAAATTCGATCAAGGATAAGTGAGAAATTTAAAGATTATATCACTCTGGCTTTTCATATTATATACTCTCTCAATCAAAATAATAGCCGCATACTGACTGAGCGAGCAGCCTCGCGAAGCAAATGCTCAGTCGGTCAGTACGCGCCTCGCCCGAGGCAAGTGTACGTTCGGCCTCGCCCGAGCTGTGCCGCGGTCGATCCGTCCAGTGTCGGTTTTTTATCGTGGTCAAAGATGACTCAGTCCATTTGCTGCACTCACTCAAGACAGACGTTGTGTTTCTCGCCCGCTCGCAACATAGATAAAGACCTGTGTTTGAAACTAATCCAGCTGTATGGGGACTACAAACTTCTTTAGGATGCACAATGTCCAGATTATACAAACAGAAGGCTGAGAGATGCATGGAGAAGTAAAGGTCGAATAATTAATCTACCAGTAGTGGATTTCAAAAGGAAAATGTAGTCTTTGATGGGGTCGTACCGTAGAGATGACTAGATATGTTTGGATGGCTTATGGCTCGGCCTTTCCTTGCGCGGCTGCCTCGTGTCGTTGGTTTTATACCGAGGCAGCCTCGCACGGCAAATTGTCGCGCGGCATACGGCCGAGGCGGCCTCGCGAGGCTGCTCGCTCAGTCAGTACGCGGCTATTGGTGATTGGGGAACTATAGCCCCAAGTTAGTTTTACTGATGGGGCAACAAAACATGTTAACTATGAGCTTACGGACATCAAACATACCACAGCAATTAAAAAAATATTTAATTAATGATTTTCCGTATTTTATTTTCGTGTTTCAAGGATAATTTTCTTGTTTAAAGCAAAAATCAAAGCTCAATTGATGTAACTAATTGTATTTAGTTATGCCGCAGACACAAAGAAAAACAGCCAGACAAACATCGAAACTGCCAAAAAATAAAAAATAAATATGTATAAATGCACCTTGACTAGGGAAACACTAAAATGACAGCTAGGTCAGTTATTTAAATTGACGACATTTTTACATCACATTACATTACACAGATTTGAATTAAATTTACTATAAGATACACTGCGCAGAAATTAAGTTACATATTTTCCAGGGGTCCCCAAACTCCGCCATGCAGGAATCTTAGGGTAACAAAAGACAATTTGTATATCCAAGTAACATTGCTTAGTAACATTGCTACATATTGATATATTTGGTCAAATTAAGGAATTATATATAATTAAACATTTTTTTGTTTCTGTTTCCTTATAGTCCACTGTTTCATGTGTTTCAGGATGCGGGAACTTATACATTTTAGTAACTTGCTATAAGTAACAAAAACTCTATTCGTCCTTGATCCTGGCCATGTAAAAACTCGCATATGGAGCAGTTGATGGTATATGGCTGATGTAATCATACTTTGGTGTGTTTTTATGCCTATTTTATGTGTATAAAGTTGCTCTACAATAAGAACTTGGTGGGCTTTTTTATATAAAATGTTAGTGGAAAAGCGGTATGGCTAACGTAGCATGACTTTCAGTACAGATCTTTGATCTCTTTCAACAACAACCATAAAAGATTTAGTTTATAATTTATGCCATTGATAAGAGTAAGTAGTATCTCTTAATACGTTGGAATCTAGTACTTGTAGAATCTTTTAATAAGTGGGACATAAGTTATTTAGCATGCCTCAAATATGTTATTTTTAAAGGCCAAACAAATACCATAGAATTCTTAATTAAATTCGGTCAGTAAGACCAAAGACACAATGTACATTTAAATAAAAAACAGCAGCATGAAAAAGCCTTCGTGGTTATTGTAGTGATATTAGAGTAAGATGTCTTACACTTTTACCAAAACAATATTTTTCTAATGAAATAAATAATTATGTTGTAATTGATGCACTTGGTGGAAGTGTTGATTCATTTTGATTGAAATTGTCCAATGTATTTGTTTGATTTACCTACGAGTAAGTGGTTTCACTATAAAAGCTTTTTAAAAGAGTGATTTGCTGTTGTATTTGGTTCTTTACGCACATTGTACGTAATTCAAATGAAAAAAAAAAACTGTGGTAAGTGTCAATCAAACGTTTAACTCTATCAAAGGGTACTGTCGAAAAAAGCTTGCATCTTCATACAACACAACAATCTTAACTTTTGGGCTAACAGTTCATGCAAAATTAGAAAACATAGATGCAATTCGTATAATAGTCATTCTATAAATTGATCAGAAACCGTTGTTTGTCGGTCAACATTGCTGATTGCATTTAGCCGACAGATTTGCATGTTTGATTGAATGGTATTTACTCGTATATCCGTATCCGTTTGGAATTCTATAAACCGCGTTTAAATGGACAAATATCTTCAAATGAAATCACACAATCACTAAAAAACTTCGTATCGCAAGCGGAAATTACTAACGCATTCATAATTACCGTCCTACACCGAAAGAGATGAACATATATGTTTAATACTTGCAATTGTCGGTACATAAAATATAAACATATTTGAAATCTGAATCTGTCGGCATATAAACATATCTGAAAAAGTGCGTGGCCGAGTAGTGAGGTGCAAGAAAAAGTTGGATATTGCTATTTTTATCAAACGAAAACCTTTTTACGTTTTAGATAATAGGTTTTTAAGTTAACAACAGTCAATCCATCCATCCATCAGCCTGTTTCGTCCACTGCTAGACATAGGCCTTTCCAGGATTTCGCCACTCTTGGCGGTCCATACTCACATATGCCGGGCAGGTGGGTTGGTGAGCGCGGTGCCGAAACCCTTGCACCAGTGACGCCGCTGCCCATCACCAGTCTGGTTTATATAAGGCCCGGCAATTTGGGATGGATAAACCGCCATCCATCGGTCCCAGGCAATGGTGGGCCGCCTGTTTTTTCCTGAGAGCTGTTCTCTTACTCTCCCCCGAATAACTTCGGGAGGATTTGCAAGTAAGATAGTGGTACCTCTACAGTCGAGCCCGGCATTAGCTCTACCACCTAAAAACAGTAATTATTGTTATTTTTACACGACTGACCCCATTGAATGAGTGTATCTTTTTCAGGGTTCATGTGGGTATTTTTCTGAATTCCATCATAATATAACTTCTTAATGCCTGAACAAATTTCGAAGTATGTGGTATCGTTAGAATCCTTATATGATCCTGAGTTGAAAGAAAGAAAGAAAGAAAGAAAGAATAGTTTATTTGTGAACATAGGAAATGTATGTACAATTTATAAATGTCACAACAAGATGTTAGGTATTAATTAAGAGCACTATGTTCTACCTGACGGCGTACAAATATTGAATGGTTTTTTTTTTTTTTTATTAAATTATTCTGTTACATGCACATGCAAATACATAAGAAAGGTGAATTCAAATAGGAATGTCAAAATTCTTGATAATATACATAAAATGTCTGAAGTAGATATACAAGTAACATTCAAAGAAACGTATACGAGTAATTAAAATTAAAAGTTATCATTAAAGAAATTATCAATTTTATAATAGCATTTATCAAGTAAAAACAAATATAATTTATTCTTAAACTGTCTAAAGTTCAAATCTCTAATGCTGGTTGGAATTTTATTAAATATTTTCGCAGCCATACAGAATATGCTATTTCGCATGAGAGTTGTTTTTGAGCTCCGTAAACACAAGTCGTTTCTATACTGGGCTCTTACATCATGGAAGTGTACTTGGGAAACCTCAACAAAGAGCTCGGGGTTTGTTTTTACAAATATAGCAACTTCAAAAATGTAAAGCGAGGGCATGGTTAGTATTTTAAGAGACCTAAAATACGGTACACAAGTTTCATGCTGTTTCAGACCACACATGGACCGAATACACCGTTTCTGAGCCTTAAAGACGTCATTTTTTGCCGTGGAGTTGCCCCAAAAGATTATTCCATATCGCAAAACAGATGCTACTAGTCCATGGTAGGCAGTTAAAACCACGTCTTTGCTAACAATACTGGATAGTTTGAATAAAAGATACGCTGACTTTCCTAGTTTTTCGCAAACTGATGCAGCTTGAGCCTTCCATGTGAGGTGATTATCAACCAATAATCCGAGAAATTTTGTCACAGATACTTCTTCAATTTGTTTATCATTATAATTTATATTGAGATTTGGGGTTTTATTCACACGTTGATAAAAAGTCATTATTTTTGTCTTGTTCAAGTTTGCAATTAATTTATTATTATTTAGCCATTGAATTATATCTTTTAAAATGTCATTGATTGTATTTTCATAATTATTAATGTCATTGCAATTGATTGTTACTGTGCTGTCATCCGCAAATAACACCATGGGAAAAGCAATATTTTTAGGCAAGTCATTAATATACAGTATAAACAACAAAGGACCCAACACACTACCCTGTGGAACTCCACAAGTGATCCGTCTGTCACCAGATAGATATTTAATTTCCTTTTTTGTTTTTGGACATATCCTCGTTATTTCCGTATATTGTACCCTATTATTTTGAATAAGGCATATATACAAAAAAAGTATTAAATAAAAATTATTAATAAAAAACATTAGGAAACACGACTACCGGAATAGGATATAATTCGGAATTCAGTGCAGTCTGGGGATTATTACATTAGACTGCACTGAAATCCGAATTAAATCTATATGCCGGCAGTCGTATTTTTTATATTTTTATTATTTATTTATTTACTTCATGTCACATCACAACATCTTCTTTCAGGCCGCAATGATCCCGTGTGTCAATATTTTCCATTCTATCACTCAATGTCACACATACTCGGTAAGGAACGAATAAATTTGTGTCTGATAAAAAAATCTGCAATAAAAAACCGTTAGTTTGATCTGTTTCCAACGCTAACTGTAAATGGAGATGAAGTTGGAGACAAAAGCTACTAAAAACATAATAAGTGGCAAGGTTTGGTACTAAGTTCAAAGAAAACAATCATGAAACGGAAAAGCATGATCAACCTTCTAATGTAACTTTCATAAGGATTTATAACGATAGAATTTTCTGATGGAGGAAAAATTTCTTTTTACATGCGACTAAATGATTTCCTGTACGTAATAGAAAGCTTATTGGACTGAACAATATTACAACGAAAAGCATTTGTTATCGATACGTACTTAAATATTACGTTTATTTTTTGTACACTGGTACACTGACTGTATTATAACAACAGTTGGAGTTGATGCTTGTGATTGTCGGCACTTGGTGGAACTTTTTTATACATTTTTGATTGTACACGTAAACAACCAAAAAACCTTTGATAATGCTATAACAGCGAAACCGGTAAGGGAAATAATATAAATAAGTGGACAAGTACAAGTGTTTTTCAATAAAAAATAACAACAGTTATTTGTTGTATTATTTTGTTTTTAAAACTTTTTTTATTAATATATATATATATATAATGTATGTGGACTTTTATTAGTTACATATAGGTAAAAAGAAAGAAATAATGTTATCTAAATATATTTCGACCCACTCGGGGTTGTCGTCAGTCGAATGTGGAACAGTCAATGCCATAGATAATATAAACTAAACATAAAATATTTGTTTTTAAACCAACATTAAATCAGTTTTTGCACTTACTAAGATTTCAGAAATATTGTATCATTGTATTATTTTTATAAATGCTATCAATCAAATTTAAGGTATCAGATATTAGTTATTAGACTTTAATAATGGCACACGATAAAGTACAAGACTTATTCTTAAGGCGCAAAACTTATCTGAAAACATGCGCCTCCAATAAATCAATAGAAGTTCGGATAACGCTGAATAAAATTTAATATAAATACACAGAGTTTAAAAAACTAAATTCCTTGTTTAGATAATAGGTTTATAGTTTACAACAGTTATAATTGTTATTTTACTTTATTAGTTTGGACCTTGTTTGGACGGACTGGTGTTTTGAACTGAAAAGACAGCCTTCACTTTGCATTTTTTTTCGATGCAGTGAATTTTTATATGTCACGTTTTGGGCTCTCTATTCGTCTTTTAAAAGGCCTCCTTTCTAATTATTTTTTTCAGGTCCCTATCTTTTGTAGAATAGGAGTATTTAAAATCACCTTTTCCACTACCTATGTTGCCTTAAAAACATATCTGATTAGTATTAAACCTTTTAATACGTACATCAAATCTGTACATAATTCTGTAACATACAGAAAATATTACAAAAACTTTATGTAAAAAACATGCCTACAAAAAAAGCTTATCTTGTTACAAATAAAAAGATAACAAAGTGTTGAGTTACAAATTGCAACATGACACGGTCTCATATTCGATAATGCTTTGAAATTTCTAGTTTTCATTATAAATGTCAGAGCTTCAACTAATTTAACAATGTTGCATCGTAATTTAGGCTTCCAATATTCAATCTCTGACCATAAATCTAACAGCTATCTCAGTATTTGCATAATCCCGTTCATATATTATTAGCAATGTTACAAATAAGTACTTTGTAATTACATAAATGTATATGGAGGACATTTACATTCATTTAGGTTAGTTGATAAAGTAGGTGTAGTTACTTTGCGGAACTCCATCCTTAACCTGGTCCCATAAATTATAGGGGACCAAAATTTTGGCGCGACCTGTACTCGTAAACCTGTAAAGCCTACTTAGCTGTGATAGTTTTCCTTTTAAATTCATTATATATACTATTTCTGTGAATTTTTTCACATTTCAATAAACAACTGTTTAGCCAGCAGGGGGGGGGACGCTCCACTCTAACTAAAATTTTCACTTTAAAGCTTAATATTTCGCCAACGGATCTCTAAATCGAAAAATGGTTTTCACACACACACAATTTTTTTAAACGGCCTGTCCAACTGTACCACACACTATGGAATAGACGAGAAAAAAAATTCATTTCCAGTTTACGTGCATGAGAGGTACCCTTAAAAAAATTTTTTTGGAGATTTTATTTTACCATTTTGTTGGCGTGATAAATTTTTATATTTATGCCAAATTACAGTTTTCTAGTATTAATAGTCTTTGCGCTAAGCCGCGGTCAGACGGACAGACGGACAGATGGACATGGCGAAACTATAAGGGTTCCTTGTCGGACTACGGAACCCTGAAGAGCCTGTGTTTAACCAACTTCATAAAATAAAGAGGTACTCAAATTCACCAGTATTGTTTTTCTTTTTTAAATTATTTTATGTTACTGATGGAAAGCCTTCAGCTATGTCCCAGTTATGATCTTATGCAGGTTGACGACAGCATGCGAGCAACTCGAGATTGCCGAAATTCTACTTTTTTCGAATTCCATCTTGCTAGAGTGGAATAACATTGAAGCGATCTATAAATAACACAAATACGTACCTACATCTTCTGCCTGCGTATTTGATTCATAGTTTTACAAAATGTATAAAAGAAAAAAAAAATTGTTTTCGTTTTAAATTTTATATTTTTTTGCTTATCTTGTCGCCTTTTGCAATTCAATAAAATTTAAATTATTTAAGATCTTTATGTATACTAAACAAAAAGGTTTAGAAGCAATTGACAAACAAGCCTCTTAATAGAACTATTAGGAGGCTTGTTTGTCAATTCTGGCTATATTAACTAACTTATTGGTTGTTTCCAATGTTTTTATGATCAAGAAAACAAGTTGAGCTTGTACATGAAACTGACATATTGTTACGCCCATATGGAGTAAAGGTGTTGTTTACGTTTAACAAGACCATGTTAAATTTACATTTTTTCTTCAGTGTACAGCTGCAAAGTAATTCTTTGAAAAAGTAGAATTTTGAATCATCCTAGCGTTGATTGCAAAGTATTACTTTCTTTCAATTGCTACGCGACCGCATCCCTGTAATCCAGTGATGTTGGGCACAAATAAACCTGCATGCAGCCATCGACTGTTCGCTGTCCCTCCACACTCCAACACGCGTTTTACCAAGAGCCTTGGCTCTTAGCAATGAAATCCTCAGTTTTCACTCTAACGTGGACTAATTCTCAGGTTCGAAAATCACATTTTTAGCTGAACGCTACTTGGAATTCGTTAATCTAAAAACACTCCAAACCAGAATCAGGTAAAATAAATACCGAACATAAAATTTATCGGTCCATAAAATATTAAAATTTTCGATGGGACCGACAAAAACAAAAACAACGCGAGCAAAGCCGCGAGCAGAAGCTAGTAACGAATAAACAAAATCTACGGCCATATTTTCCGTATAAAAATATTAACCCCGCGATTCAAAGTTTGAAAATGACGTGTGTCAGAATATTTCCCTCAAATTATAAATATACCCAAATGAGAAGAACTAAATTAAAAGCTTTGCACGTGGAAATATGTCAGAACCATTTTAACCAAGTGGAGGCTCGATGTTACCAACTTAGTAATTTAAACTTAAAGTTTTAGTGATGTTCGGTTTTGTACTATATTTGTGATTCAAACTTCACAATTTGTATACTTAGAATAGTCTATAAAGTTTTATTATAAAATAATCTTGCGAATTGCATGCTCATCTGATAACAAACAAACTACTAAGTGTTTGAATTTGTACTTAAAACGACCGAAATTTAATTGGTACCACTTTGATCTGAAAAAACAATGTCTATGAAAATTTATTATACAGGATGAACCAAAATATGTGAAAGAATATACATTTTCGCAACTAATTTACTTCGTTCAGGTCTGAAAATGAGGTAACTGTATTAGTTTGTACTAAAATCCATTGTAAAATCTCTATTATTAAATTACCAATCCAAATATTTTTCTATTTAGCATAGATTAGGTTGATACTGTATTTACAAACTGCTAAAATAAACATTAAATTTATAAACAATTTTCCCCGAATTTAATTGAGTATTGCTGAGTAAACAATAGATCACTTTAAAGATTAAGTGGATGTTTAAGTATTCTTAAAGTTTCTTCAAAGTTAAATTGCTTCAATTGCTTATAAATAAAAATATATTTCTTACTTACTATGTACTAAATCGTTACTTATATCTCCATCCATCCATCCATCCATCAGCCCGTGTTCGTCCACTGCTGGACATAGGCCTTTCCCAAATTTCGCCACTCATGTCGGTCCTCCGTCCTCCTCATCCAGCCGCCCCCCGCAACGTCCCTCAGGTCGTCGGTCCAGCGGGCACGAGGTCGTCCTACATTACACTTTGCTGTACGTGGTCTCCATTCTAGAGCCTTTCGGCCCCAACGGCCATCATGTCGGCGACAAATATGGCCTGCCCACTGCCACTTCAACTTACTGATTCTGCAGGCTATGTCGGTTAGTTTAGATCTCCGACGGATCTCCTCATTTCGGATTCTATCCATCAGAGATACCCCAAGCATAGCCCGCTCCATAGCTCGCTGAGCGACCTTAAACCAGTGGATCAGACCCTTTGTAAGAGACCACGTCTCAGCGCCATACGTCATCACAGGAAGGACGCACTGGTTGAACACCTTAGCCTTTAAGCACTGCGGTATTGACGACGTAAATATGTGACGCAACTTTCCGAATGCTGCCCAACCCAAGCATATTCTTCTGTCAGCCTCGGCATCGAAGTTGTTTTTATCCAGCTGTGTGACTTGACCCAGATAAGCATATTTTGAACAACTTCGATGCTGACATTGTCGACGGTTATTGGCCCTTGGATAACGTAACAGTTGGACATGACCTTAGTCTTATCCAAATTCATCCGCAGGCCCACTCGTCTCGAAGAATCGCCAAGGCCGCGCATCATTTCCTCTAGTTCCTGCAGCGATTCCGCCATTATGACGATGTCATCGGCAAAGCGAAGATGTGAAATGTACTCTCCGTTTACGTTTATGCCTCGTCCATTCCAGTCTAGTGTTTTAAAGACGTCCTCTAGCGCGGCGGTAAACAGTTTTGGAGAAATAACATCTCCCTGTCTCACGCCGCGCTGAAGATGTATCGGTCTTGTTTGTACACCCTGTACTTGGACGGACATCTTATATCTATATTATTTTATTGCCCAAGCTAATTAACCCACTATTAATTTGTACTGAACTGAGACCCTTTTCCAGATTAATGTTTTGGTGGGATATTTATTTTGACAATGGAACTCGCTCACGAAACTTCGCCACATTACTCCGAGATGCACAATATCTCAGCGCGGCAGCCGGCATTTAATTATAGTTGTAGAACAGTGTTTTATAGCCGACATGTTGTCGTCGCTCTTTGCGAGTGATGTGTGGTCACAACATAGTGCGGCTAGGTTGACGATACACTGGGTGAATTTCAAAGCGTAATTATATTTTATCAAAAACATGTATACAATTTTGTATCCAGTTTAATCTGTACGATGGATCCGAGCCACGAACTGGACGGTAAAAATTTGGTTAAGTTTTGTTTTAGCTATTATGGAAATTGGGAGGGATTGTGTTAGGATGTACCTGCTATACTTGACAAAGCGCGCAAAAGCTGGATCAGTATGTAAATTACCAAAGTAGCAGAGAGACTGGACTGTTGGTTTATAAAATGACAGAAAATCGACTCTTCTGTACAGAAACCAACTTTTAGATCTTTTTGTTTTTTAGTCTACTTATTTATATATATTATGCCTAATCCCTGGTCTTAAAAATAGAAACAATAAATTGACAAATTATAATTATTAAAACATAAAGAAAAAATCTTTTTGAATCGTCTTTTAATAACTAAGGAATCGTCTTATAATAACAAAGTAATCGTCAATACTTATAATAAAACAGTAGAAACCACTGTGTATGTATATTAAAGAAAAGTAATAGAAATAGAAAGGGGGTGACTAAAGAAGAGTAATAGAACACAAATCAACGATTTTCAGAATTCTTTTCTGTCTGTCTTTTTGTTCACGCACATCTCTAAAACTACTGAACGGATATTCATGTAGCTTTCACAGCTGTACAGAGCTGAATTTGGAATAGAATATAGGCTTTATTTTATTAAAATCGGATCTCGAAAAAAAAGTTATCGTCATTTAAAGATTTTTGGAATTTACTTTTCTACTGATAGTAATTAGAAGTTATGGTACGTGATCTCCTCAACGAATACAGAGTTCGAGTTTGGGCTTATTTGATTGGTATTTATTAGCACTTTGGTAAAACATGGAGACCAGGGTCTGATGATGGGGCTGAAAGATGGGACTGTTGCACGTTGTCGTTAAAAAAATCATATTCTTTTGTTTTCCTGATTTCCACGAAAGTACCTTCGACGCAGGCGGAGCCGCAGGCAAAAGCTAGTCTTATAATAAATAAGTAATATTTATGTCACTTGATCCACGTAATCATTGTAGGTATATTAAATTCAATATTACACATTTTTTTATGACCGTCAGTATCTAGTACAAAAATACTTTATTTCATATTAATCAAATCGGTTTAAAGTTAAAGTTAAATGTCTACAATATTATAGACACAACATGTATTGTATCAAATAGTATAGATTACAGCTGTATACTTTATTATTATTTATTAGCATAAAACACATGATTAATTACAGATAAACACATAGAAGAGTTATTTCCCATTACGTCATCATTTTTATACAAATTGACTCACTATAAAAACCTATAGGCTAAGTACGCCCAAAGTTATAATGCGCATAGAAATTTATAGCCGAGCGACCGGACGTACCACGTGACCTTACTGCTTGTATAGAAAGTGTAGGGAAATACGATCTTTGCCGATTAGTGGCGAAGATTCGTACGGGCATTATAAGTTTGGGAGTACTGTACTTCCAGTTGACTTAAAAACTTATAGTTCCGTTCACAAGTAGGTCCTATAGCCCACGTATAAGAAAAAAAACTAAAAATAACCAATAAGCAATAATGCGGGGAGATGTTGAAGGTTAATATAATAAGAACCCTTGGATACACAGAGTTTCATGGATCGTAATTGTTAAGTTAACATGATCATTATACAAGGTGACATCCCATCAAAAACATTTCATGTAAAAGTCGCCAAGACACAGAAGCTCATAACGCTTTCACGGGTAAAAAGTTATCAGATCTCATGTTGAGCCAAGCCCCTAACTCTTCAAGGCCTAACTCTACAAACCTACATCTTTGTCAAAAAGTATGGCTTGGCTGTTTCGCGGCCATCAGACAGACACTCCCATGGACTTATAATATTATGTCAGGCAATAGTTCCATGAAACGGCCAAGCCATACTTTTTGACGAAGATGTAGGTTTGTAGAGTTAGGGCTAGTAGAGTTAGGGCTTGTACGGTTAGGCCTTGTACAGTTAGGCCTTGTAAAGTTAAGGGCTTGGCTCTACATGAGTTTTGATAACTTTTTAACCGTGAAAGCGTTATGAGCTTCTGTGTCTTGGCAACCTTTACATTAAATGTTTTTGATGGGATTTCATTTATTTTTGTAAAATGCTCAACATTTCAGGCTGCATTTCTTGCGCCTCAGCTATGACTTTTTTCATAGCCCCCTTTCAATCTTTGCCTTTTTTTCTTGTTGGCCTATTATTTGGAATAGATCAGGGCTGCGAAGGCAGTGACGTGGCTTTGTGATGAGGCGACGATAAGCGCGCGCGACGCGTTTGATATCCTTCCATCTCCTCACCCCTTGGATCACACATAACATTAATTAAGGTTCCAGAAGTGTGTCAAACGGGCCCCTATACTAAGCCTCCGTTGTGTGTCCGTCTGTCGCAGGGGTCTACAGTTTCAGCCGTTATAGAATATTTTTTATTTCACACACTTATGATATAAGTTACACACACATGTCCAATGCGTATAACATGGTAGACAAATTTTACAAATTTTAGATAGCCACTGGTAGTTACTGTATTACTAATTTTACAGATTACCTACCTGTTACTATGGCCTCCAACATGGTAGATAATAAAATAAAAATAAAATTAATACCCAAGGGTGGTGTCCATAAAAATATCCTCAAAAAAGTAATTTTTTAACGTTATTATGTCCCCTCTGGGGAAGGGGTTCCTTATCTCCGAAACTAGGAGACCGAAAAATATATAAAAAGTCATGGTAATAGGTGATGGATGATTGATTATGTATTACCCTGTATTTCCCTTACCCAAGAGGGTGTCGATTTGTTTCTCAGGCGCAAGAACTTTAGCGTCTTGTTTTTTGTCACCTTGACCCCTTTATGGGGGGGGGGGGTTGGAGGATAAAATTAACAGATATTTTAATATTTTCGTTAGTTGTGTGCAAATCGTAGCCTTCATACCAAATTTCAGATTTCTAGGACTTTTGGAAGTTGGGAATATATTTTTTTAATAATACAGAATCGGGACCCTCTTTATGAAGATTAAGAGGGTGAAAGTAACAGATTTCTTAATTTGTTTGTTATTTGTGTGCTAATCCTAGCCTGAATACCAAATTTCAGCTTTCTTAGACTTTAGGAAGTTGGAAATATATTTTTTTAATAATACAGAACCGGGACCCCCTTTATGAAGGTTAAGAGGGTGAAAGTAACAGATTTCTTAATTTGTTTGTTATTTGTGTGCTAATCCTAGCCTGAATACCAAATTTCAGCTTTCTTAGACTTTAGGAAGTTGGAAATATATTTTTTAAAGAATACAGAATCAGACTCCCCTTAAGAGGGTTTCGAGGGTGAAAGTTACAGCTTTCTTAATTTATTTGTTCTCTGTGTACTAATCCTAGTGTGCATAATAATTTTCAGCTTTCTAGGGCTTTTGGAAATTGGGAATATTTTTTTTTATAATTCAGAACCGGACTCCCCTTAAGAGGATTTGGAGGGTGAAAGTTACAAATTTCGTAATTTATTTGTTCTTTGTGTACTAATCCTAGCCTGTATAGTAAATTTCAGCTTTCTAGGACTTCAGGAGGTACCCTAGAGGTTTTGATGATCAGCAGTGAGTGAGTGAGTGAGCGAGGGACGAAATCGACGTATTTTAGGCATTAATAAAATTCAAAGTATAAAAGCTAGACAAATGAAACTTATATTTTATTTAATAAGACTGCTTACTGCATCTCATCTTGAGAATTTGGTATCTCTAGTATTATTCAGACCGAAGCTATGACGGTTCAAAAATACAAACGAAACGCTCCGGGAAAAGTTTCGTATTAATAATATTGGAGACCTGTTAAGTAGTCAGGTCTAAGGTTCAATGACTCTGCTTGCGAAATACAAAAAATATTGTTTGTGCCTTTTACGTGTTCAATATTAATTCCATTTAATATTTTAAGATTAGTATAACATTATATTTGTTTTTGGATAAGTAAGACCGCAATCTTGGTGTACGTACAAACCCTGACAGGTTTTTGATAAACCTATATATTATTCTAATGTACGTTTTCTATTTTGAAATAAATAAAAAAAAAAATAATAATAACCTCGACTCAATAGTATGGGAAGTCGAAATTTTATTTTGCGTATTTTACAGAAGGGGTCACTGAACCTTGGTTTGAACCACTTACCGAATCTCCAGTGTGAATTTGTCTATAAACAAAAGTCAACCTACACTTGACGTCAGGTAAAAAGAGCGCTGGGCGAGCGCTGCGCATGGGTAACAGACGCGCGGGAAATGGACCGCCTGAGCCTCGCCAGCAGCGGTCTTTTTACCTGACGCGAGATGTAACTGTAGGTGTAAGTTTCTGTTTTCATCGGTATTTACGGAACCCTCAGTAGGCCTATTCTCAGTCTGTCGAATTAGCCTTCTCGATCGTAAAAACCCATTCTAACTGTCGAAGTCCACACATTATTAGATCGAGTTTTAGAGATCTCGATTCGATTGTTTCTCCAGGGTATATAGCATAGCAGACCATATCGAGCTTTGGCAGCTCGTTATACACTGCCTGTCCCTCTCTAAGTAGATCAACAGAGTGAGACAGAGCACTGTACAAGCGCTATCGAGCTCGACATGGTTTGCTATGCTAGACTAGCTGAATTGCTCCCCAGGGCACGAGCTCTACTCGCACATGACCAGTTTTTTTATGGTTCCGTACCCAAAGGGTAACCAACGGGACCCTATTACTAAGACTCCGCTGTCCGTCCGTCCATCCGTCTGTCACCAGGCTGTATCTCATGAACCGTGATAGTTAGACAGTTGAAATTTTCCCAGATGATGTATTTCTGTTGCCGCTATAACAAAAAATACTAAAACCGGCCAAGTGCGAGTCGGACCCGCGCACTCCCATACGACAGACATGATTTTTTTGTCGTTTTTCTAGATAATTCGTGAACCGTGATAGTTAGACAGTTGAAATTATCCCAGATGATGTATTTCTATTGCCGCTAGAAAAACAAATACTAAAACCAGGCAAGTACGAGTCGGACCTGCGCACTCCCATACAGCAAACATGATTTTATTGGCGTTTTTATAAAATGGTACGGAACCCTTCGTGCGCGAGTCCGACTCGCACTTAGCCGGTTTTTAGTACAGTGTGTTTTTTCAAAATAAAAAGACATATCATCTTAGTATTTCACAGTTGAGTGAGTTGTTTAAGGGCCCTTAATACCTCAATTCACAGTCCTGCTCTAACGCTTCTGCTTTTGAACTGTCTATCTTACCTACTCTTATCAGATGCCGCGCACGCATAACATCCGTTATTTTGAAATCGCGGCTACACTGATGATTTTTTCATTTTTATGTTACAATCTGCATCTTTTTCATCCTAATATCAGTTATATTATGCAATGTTTCAGATCTAATTTCAAGTATTCATTGAATGCTATCGGTTTATTGTACGGTTTGGAGGTAACTTTGTAATTTTTTTCTATCGAAAAAATTTAATGGAATCAAGTTTTCACCATTGCGTTGACATAGCAGTTGTCCTCAACTTTACCATATATCAATTTCAGAGTGATTGTTTGAGCATTTGTTGGTATAAAGCAGAATCATGCGGAGCGAAAGGAGGTATTATCACTCCTTTAACAGTCACCAACTCATGTCTAAAAGTTTAGTTAAGCAGGTATCAATATAGATTCAAAATACACGTAGTGTATCTTCAACTTATGTGTTATCGTAGGTCGTAGTTTGAGGTTAGAGATGTGAATGTGAAATGTTCACAAAATAGTGATTGGTGACTGTTTCGAAATAGGTGTGAAATTGTGGGCCAAATACAAATTGCTGTTCAGATATGTTATAGATACATATAAAAAATCCCAACGTTGCAAATAGCCCACCTCTAATGAACCTATATACCAGTAACGTGATAAAGAACGTAAATCGCATCCTAATCGTAAAGAGTAACTTGCATGAAAAAAAAAACTCTAAAAAAAGCATTTTTTCATTTTAACGTTAATAGGTATGACTATGAAAACATATGGTATTTGGTTTCACTAGCACACCTTGTATAATGTCATCATGACATGCATTTCTAGTAAGTGGTAGAGCTGATGCCAGGCTCGACTGTGGAGGTACCACCATCTGACTCGCAAACCCCCCTGAAGTTATTCGGGGTAGAGTAAGAGGACAGGCACTACTAGGTGCCCCATCCCCAATTCGAACCAACCATAAATTGTAACAGACCCTTTTGTAAATTTTTTCTGAAAATATAGGCTAAATCATGAAGATACATACTGTTCTTTAACTTTCAGGTGGTATTTTCTATAACGAAACTATTTTTTGGAAATCAGTTTGGAAAAATGGGAATTTGACGTAATAGAGTCTTACCGTTTAGGCTCAATAGGGAGAGTTCCTTGAGGTAAATAAAGAATGAAAAAAAAAACTAGGGGATAAAACCTGATTACTGAAAATAAAAATAAAACAGTTTTGACATTACTTTTTTTTCTCTGGGGCAATGGCCTATTTCCTGCAATACCTAAATGACATGACTATAACGTCATCAAAGCTATTTATTCAGTTCCTGAATATTTTCATGTATATCTTTGGTATTTCAAGGAGAAAAAAATTTATACTTTTATATGACCTTAAAAAAGTCTATTTCTGTCAGGAAAATCGACAATTGCTGGTGTTTTGGTGCTGTTTTGGTATTCTGGACCATTCGAATTGCTGGGCCTTATATAAAACAGACTGATGACGGGCAGCGTCAGTTGTACGAGGGTTTCAGCCTGTGTCCAGCGGTGGACGAATTAGGCTGATGGATGGATATATCCCAATTGACTGTCAGAGCTATACTGACTAGCTCATACACCCAAAGAAACACCTGTGAGATAAGGTAACCATCAAGAATATAATCTTAAAATTGTAAGATGTAACCACTATTAGTAACCATTTGTATTTTTTTTCTGAAATAAACAGTTATTTATTATTATTATTATTTCATTTACCTTTCACGGAAGAAAACATTTCTTTATCGTGTTAGGCGCGCGAGAGCTGCAGGATGATGACTGTTACACCTGTTTGAGCGGTGGTGCGGGCCGCGCGTCAAGTGATTTAGTTTATTGGTTTTTGTGGCTTTCCTGTTTAGAAATACCACACGTATTGTATACCTTTGTATTCCTGGATAAATTGTCTAAAATACAGCAGCATTTTCATTAAAACACATGGAACGTAATTGTAGTATGATCGAACGGAAGGCAGGTAAACAAAGAAAAAGTTTACCCGTATTTTGAAGGATTCGTATTCGAAAGTACGGGTAAAAATCTTTAAAACACCTTTTTAAATCGATTAAACACTTGCCTAGGCATGTTTTCCTCGTTTGTTGTGTGTATTTAAACACATATTTCATTTCCACACACGACACTGCACAACACTCAACTCGCCATTTTCCGCCATCTTGCGGCACCACGACACAGATAATTGGACTTTTTTCTAAATTCCAGCCTATTTTCATTGAACTGACTGTTTTCAATGCAAATTTATAACTTGTGGAACCATTTAAAACAAACCACCGACCAAGTCTAAAAGGAGGGGCCATAATATGACAAAAAAAAAACAAAAAAAAACGTGACACGTGACAGATTACGGCTTGCAAAGTTCCACCACAATATGACGAATGACGGATCAGGGGTAGTTTTATAACTGTCCAGTCTAAGAAGTTGGCATTAAATAAAACATATCGTCGGGATATAAATTTCCAAGGAGGTGTCAGAAGTGTTTCCGAGTGTGTAGGTACTGTCACTGAGTTAGTCACCACTCGTAATACCCTCTTATCTTATCACTGACGATTTAAACGGGGGAATTATCGTCGTATTTCGTACAAAAATACACGCGTGTGGAAAGTAAACATATCGCAATTATTAATTATTTCAATCAAAACTTCATGTTCATGTTGGAGAAAAGTATGATTTTCCCTTCTAAAAAATAATCGTACTAAGCGAAGTAAATAAAATAAAATAACTTCAGATTATTTTTATTTAACCACTTTGAATAGTACTACTTCTCTAGGGGATTATAAGATTAAGAATAATATTCAATTTTACTTGCATAGAAATAAATTATATTTTATGAAAAAGAACGGAACGAAAGATTTTTTATTTTCAAATTTTCAGGGTTGTCTTGTCTACATTGGTAAAGTTGTTTGTATAAACGAGTATAATCACTAGTTTTCACCTTTTGAACCCGCGACTACTGGATGTATAGCCCAGTACACAAACCACAAGACCTGAGAGGCGATCAATAATAATATTTACTCACACAAACAAGACCAAAAGTAATAAGTATCATTTGTTAATTGTCACTGGGCCCATGATAAACGCGTCGTTTTCTGAATTTCCATTTACTTTGAATAATCGTAATAATAAAAGACCGTTATATTCCATGATAAATGAAAGAATATTAGACAAAACGGACGCAATAAGGACCCCGAAGTAATATTCGTCATTGCAAAACAAAAGAGGCCATTTGTTCTTCTGGATATTTCGTAATTTGCAAATCATGAAGTGGGGAGAGGAATCGGGGAGTGGGGGAGGGATCGGGAAGTTAGTGGAAAGTATGTTATAACCACACTTTTTAAAACAGATGGCAAATCTTAAAATGAGCCATATGTTCGTTTTTAGGGTTCCGTAGTCAGACAAGGAACCCTTATGGTTTCGCCATATCCGTCTGTCCGTCTGTCCGTCTGTCCGCGGCTTAGCTCAAAGACTGTGAGTACTAGAAAACTGTAATTTGGCATGGGTATACATATTAATTACGTCAACAAAATGGTAAAATCAAATCTCTAAAAAATGTTTTCTAAAGGGTACCTCCCCATACACGTAAATTGGGGTGAATTTTTTTTTCTCGTCCATCCCATAGTGTGGTGTATCGTTGGATAGGTCGTTTCAAAAGATTGTGGGTGTGTGCAAACCATTTTTTGATTTAGGGTTCCGTTGACGAAATATTAAGCTTTAAAGTGCTTATTTTTGTTATAGTCAAGCGTCCCCCCCTGCCGGTTAAACGGTTGTTTACAGATATGTGAAAAAATTCACATAAATAGTATATATAATGAAGCTAAAAGGAAAACTATCACAGCTAAGTAGGCTTTACAGGCTTACGAGTACCTGTCGCGCCAAACTTATGGCCTCCCCTAAACACGACAATGCATGGGCCGTTCTTCTAAATGTATGGGACTAGAAGTTTGACGGATCTGTATTAGTAGACAAACTTATAAAATGTACTGGGCAACTACGGGACCCTACATTGCGCGTGGCCCGACACGCAGTTGGCCGGTTTTATCTGTCATACACAGCCTTTAACTTTTGATCCATTTAAGCTGATTTTAGAATTTAATATACAAAAAAAAACACTCGTCTACTAATGGGACTCATTATGTCACAGTTGCAGAAAATAATATTATTTGCCTATACAAAACACAAAAAAAAACTATTTATGATGGTGAAATAATGAAGATGAAAAAAAAAACAATTTTGTATTGACTTTGTAACCGTAACGGAGGTAAACTTTTTTATTTCATGAATAGTATAGGACCTTTGAGCGATGAATGATGCCTTTGTGTGTTAGCATCGCTGAAGAAAATATATTTGTTTTGTACATTGAGTATATTTATACAACACACACATACGATCATAATACGTTCTATTCTAAATAGCATTTCGAACGGATAAGTCAAACGAGTATTAAATATAGCAAAAAATATAATAGAGGTGTTCCCGGACACGTTTAGGCTTCGATCGATACTCGTTAGCGACTGCGTAAAATATTATTCAATACAGGTGCTCGTAAATGTCTTTTTATAATATTATACATCAAATCTGTTGGTAATATATTTTTTACTGAACTAGCGTTTTTTTTTATTTATTGACAGAAAGTTGGCTAACTTGCGACCTTTACTTGTGTACCATAGATGTTATACATATTTTTTTTCATCTGAATATTCAGTACTTTTGAGACAAGCCTAATTAAAAAAACAAACAAACAATAAATACTTGCTTCAAATGAAATTTAGGCGGGCATTCTTTTTCTTTGCACGCAAGTTGTCAACTTAATGGAAATAAGCTGCTTTCAGTTAGATACGTTCGAAATCTGCTTTCAGTCATACATAACATAATTCGACTGCACCGGCTTATTCTAATAATGTAAACAACAATGCCCGCCCGAAATTATTCTTTAGATACAAAGAAAGTTGTTATCAAGGAAGACCGATCGATAACGTTGTATTTTTTTTTATAATGCACAGAGAATGCAAGTAACCAGTATCATTTCGCAAAATCGCATATAGAAACTTTTTGCCAAAAAGTTCTTATTCATATTACGATTAAATGAGGTTACCTACCGAGAAGTTTATTTTAACCAGATTTCAGTATCATTCTTGTTACCTATATATTATCAAAAAAAAAGCGGCGGTAGCTTAGGGGTTGAACGCTGGCCTCTCAATCTTTGAGATCCAGGTTCGATCCCCGGCCGGGGCATGCACCAATGAGTTTTTCAGAATTTATCTGCAGACAATACTTACCACTTGCTGAAAGGTGAAAGAAAACATCGTGAGAAAACCTGCATGCCCTAAAAAGCGTGTATTTTTGCCTGAAGGACGGCGATAGGGCTCACCACCCATCACGTTGGGACGTAATAATCGTCTGTGAAACGCGGGTATACCGCCAAAACAAATATGGGGTAATTAATTACGAAATGTCAGCCAAATTTTCGTTAGGTTGTCTGCTAATCAGTGTTCACGGTCAAATAATGTTTGCTACAAGTGAGGAATGTTTTCCTTCATGTAAGATTACAGTAAAATAAATAAACAGCTTTAATGTAAAAGTCAAGGGTATAAACTAAGCTTTTGTATGTGAAATGTCAAAATTAACGAATAAAATAAAGTGTCAAAATAATTTATTGAGTAAATTAAATTAACTGTGGGGATCGATTTAAGTCAGTTTGTTAATTTAATATATTTTAAGTGTTATGATGAGTCAGTTTGTTTATTTCTATAGCTTCTAGTGGGTGCATTATCTTACCTTTATCACAAATATGAAGTGGTTTGAAGTTTGTAACTGGGTCAAATTTATGGTTTTCCGTATATGTATTAAATAAATACATGTATTAAATCCTTGAGAATATCGTTAAGGTGAAACTAGTAGGAAATAACAAAAATGTATGAAACAGTACAGTTTTTAATACAGCTACTTCATTTATTAGTTTCCTAAAACAAGTCTCCTCTGGAGTTATTACAAAACTGTAGCAGCATAATTATCCCCCAACAGAAATAAAAATTGTGATTGCATCATTCGTAAGCCCAGTCGAGCACTTGAATATTTTTGCATTCATTGCTTTCATTATGTATTTGAATGGAGATTTTTCTTCGCCTCATCTACATAATCCTGATGCAATTTGCAGTTTTTTTTTGCGTATTTTTATCGTTTTCTTTACGTCTGGAGTCAAGAATTGCTGCAGATTTATTTGTTTATTATTCTACTGTTGATCAATATTAACTTTATTATGTTACGTGTACAATATTATCAGCATAATCAAATTGAAAAAAGTTTTGTAATTTGTTTCTTTTTTTGTTCATAAATATATTATTATTGAATCTAAGGTTTTCGGTCACTTGTACAAAAATATATTTAGTCAACTGCTCGTGCTTATATTAAACGATATACTTAATTTTAACAAACAGTAATGAAGATAATTAGCCTGCGATATTAATATTAATTGCATTTAATTTATTTTTGTTCATATTTGCGTTTTTAAGAAATAGATTTAATAGTTAATAAAACGAAATAAAAAATTGATAAAGTATGAACAGGCCTCGTACCTTAACGGTTCTGTACACACTGCTTAAAACACAAACTTATTCCACGATATAGGACATACGTCATGAACGAAATTTCAAGTTTCTAAGACAACTGGAAGTGTCATACAGTTTTCATGGCGAGCCAATATTAAAAAAATATTAAAAAATATTTAAAAAAATATTGTTTACATTTCCCAATTGAAACGTAATGTAATCATATAGCAGCTGATCGGTACATTATCCCATCATATCAAGATGTCAGTACAAAATATATAATTTTAAAATATGCCGTCTTCTCTCACGATCTTGCAGTGCCCATCAAGGTGGGTTTTAATATGTGTTGGTAAATTATGCTTACAATAAATATATTGATTCTTGATATGCTATACCTATGGCCTTATCCCACGTCTCAGTCCCATCACCTTCAACTAGTTTGTCATGGTTTGCTTCGCAGGTATTGATGGAAGGGACGGCAGATCTATTACGCTGGTTTTTACAAGAGTGCAATGTTTTTCTTCAAGAAGCGAAATGTTTTTAAACACCGGTTGTCTCATCGAGCAATGTAGATTCAGCGGCTCTATTCGAGGGTAATTTTTTTCAAGAAGCGAAGCTTAGAAATTTGTCGTGGCCAGATCGTAGAATTGATCATTTCGTGATCTGCTCAAATATCATGAGATGTGTTAAAACTAAAGGGATCGTCTCCTACGACCTCGCTCCGCTTTGTTTTGTACAACATGATCACAGACAAACTACCTATAAGACGACTATCCTCGCTTCGATCGTCGTCGCACCTATTTTTGACGTTTTATTGGAATTATATAGTAGTTTTTTTATTTCATAGTATTTACTTACGGTATAGTCGATCTGGGCAGCTATTCATGCAAAAAATATCACACGCTTTGCTTTTCATACGCCTCTCTTTATATGAATACGGAAAAAAGGTTCATATTTTAAAAGCTTGATACGTTTCTTTCTTTATATATTGCTTGTAATTTCAGCCTTCGCAAATTGTCGCATGTGTCAAAATCGCCGTCCTGGGCGGGTATTCTGACACGTGCGCAAAAATTGCAAAGACAGATTGCGTGTGATTTTAAAATGGATTTTTTACGGTGTTGATTATTTTGATCGAAAAATTATAGTGAGCATTCCTTATATCCTATAGCTTTTATTTGATGTGGTTTAGTCACTCTCATTTTCATCGCATGGCATTTATCAAAGTTTAAATAAATATCTAGTGACTAATATTGCGAATGCGCAATATTGCCGGAATAGCCGCCCTGATCATGATATGATCAATTCTACGATATGGCCACCAAATACCTACTGGTATTTGCATGTAGCAATTTATTGTTTAATATAAATTTGTCCGATATCATTAGAGCGCTTTTTTTTCAGTAATCGATTTTTGTAACATGTCCACCTATATTTCCATGGAACAATTTCTTATTTAGCACGGATTTGTCAGCATAAGTTCCACAAACCTTTATTTGGGCCAGTAACCACGTTACACCGAGAAAACATATTTAAAATACTCGTTAGTTAAATAAATATGCTTCTTTAGACAATTAACACAGACATCAAAAATGAGACACCATGGATGATTTTTTCATCTGTTTTCAAATGTTTCCATGAGCTCAAATGGCCAAGCCATTATGCCAGACAGACAGACAAATGATGGGGCGAAAACAATGACATTTTACACATGGACTTAGGGTCTAGTACAAAATTTACGAAAAAAGTATCCCTAGTTAACGTATACAAACGTAGATATTTGTATAGACATATAAAGAAACAAAACACTTTAATTTGAACCGTATGTCATTACTACACTGCTTAATTTTGATTGCATCCGTTTATTAGCTTACGTAGCTTCGACTGGAAGAAGCCGCACTGTTCTTAGCTTACGCAGCTTCAAGTAAAGATTATGCGAACACAGAATGTATAGAGTAGCTTCTTACCACCCTTTTTGATCTTTACCCCTGAGAAAAAATATTCGTATAATCAATTTTAGCTTTTAATTTGATCTGATTTGTGTTGCATATTTGTTAAAAAAAAACTAAAACTTAATAAAAAATATGTTAAGTTACCTTTTTGAAAATACAAAGGTATTTGATGGATTCCATTGACGGTTTTTATTAATGTTTTACTATTATAGAATTTTGTTAAATTTTATTTACAATACATAAATACATATGCTTACGCTCGTCTCCCAGACGGGTAGGCAGACACTACAGGTTTTCATCTGCTACGATCCTTTCTAGCAACACAGCTCTTATATTCCAGGTACTTTTTACTTTTATCAACAATACGGAACAAAAACAAAACTAATGGTGTATTTTTAAAATGTGTCAAATAAAAACTTGTTTTCATTAATTCAACAAAATATATTTATTTATAAATCTTTAACGAAAATCAAGAATTTATCCCTTCAATGTAAATGATATTTCAAACGATATAGTGTGGTGAAATTAACCCCAGACCTCAAAGTTAAAAGTTACACTATTTTTAGCGTCGGGTTTGGGGGGAGGGGGGAGAGAAGTTGGGATTTTTAAGTTTTTCTTAAATATCTCTAAAACTATGCGTTTTAGCGCAAAAATGCCAAAGACAAAAGTAATCTAATTAAATTGCAAACAAAAATGGTCTGTAACATAACCTTTCTAAAGTGAACGGTTCCAGAGTTACGAAGGGTGTAAAGTAGCAATTGTTCGGTTTTTTTGTATCTTTGGAAAAGTATGACATTATCACAAGGAAACTATTTTTTTCTTATACAAGATTGTGTTTTGTAAAAACAAATTGCGATTTAAGTGGCCGGTGGTATGCAGTGGCTGATGCTCGAAAGCAATTCCTTCTTGCGATGTTTAGAGCCAAGAACACTGAAGATCTAGATTATTTTTGCTACCAGTGTTACTCACGGGCTATTGCAAAGCAGCCTATACATTTATTGTTCAAATTGGCTGCGCTTCCCCCCACTTCAGCAGCTTCCAGGCAGCATTCATTTAGAACCTACCACCAGGTGTAGCAGTGGCTGAATGAGGAAAAGAATCCGCTCGAGTGGGGGGTGGAAGAAGATTGGCAAGCACCGGAGATCAATTACAACAGCACGTCCTGCAGCTCTCCAAGAATTACCCTCCCTCATAGTGTGCGCTCGCAAAGATAAATGCGCCCGTAACTGCGAGTGCGATGCGCCCGTAACAAGAGTAGTCTAAACTGCTCAAACATATTAATTGCTCAGGCCTAGGATGTGATAACAGGGACATCAACATCATAGACGAATATTTAGAAGAAAAGGGTGCAATGTTTAAGGAGGACTGAATACTGATGACGATTGATGATGATTTAGGTAAGTAGCACCCCTTGGTTGTCGTTCCTTTATGGGCTTATCACCAACATACCAATGGCCACTTAAATCGCAATTTGTTTTAACAATACACAACCCTCTATAAAAAAAATAGTTTCCTTGTGATAATGTCATACTTTTCCAAAAATCTAAAAAAACCGAACAATTGCTACTTTACACCCTCCGTAACTCTGGAACCGTTCACTTTAGCAAGGTTATGCAGTTGCATTTTGGTTTGCAATTTAAAGTAGATTACTTTTGTCTTTGGCATTTTTGAGCTAAACTGCATAGTTTTCGAAATATTCAAGAAAAACTGAAAAAAACCCAACTTTTCCCCCCTCCCCCCAAACCCGACACTAAAAATAGTGTAACTTTTCCCAACAATATGTGGACTATATGGAACAATTTGGAGCTGGAATGATACTTTTACTTTGGATGTTGAGGTTAGGCCGTTTTTTGGGTTAATTGCACCACAGTAATATTTATATTTATATATTATCTTCAATAAAATCTATCATATTTGTATTAATTTCCTTGAAATAAATTCAATTTATTGTACAGTTGACGTTTGGATTTTATTTTTCTGTCAGATGTTTCTTTTTTGCTAATGTAATGCAATCTTACATCAATATATTTTTCAGCTACAGCTTTCAGTAAATTTATCCTATGATTAAACATAGCTGGTTGTTCTAATGAATGTAAGTGGATTTCTTCCAAAATATTTTGATTTATGAAACTTTTCATTACAGTTTTGCAAATATTTGCTTTCTCCATTGCACTTTTCATACGCAAAAATCTCCGTATTGTTTCTTCTGTTTTTTTGCAAATTTTAAAAACATCCTCCGCCACGTATAAGAGTCCACCCATTGTTTTTATATCGACCAATTTATGAAACCACAAATGATTATTTGCCAGTAATGCATTCTTGCAATCGGAACATTTAATTCTTTTTAATAAGTGCCTTACGACGAATCCAGCAATATAACCCACAATTTGATCAACATAATTGCACGCAGTGTCAGATTCTTCTATACCTGATGACAACTGATCAGAGGTCCCTTGAAGCTGCTGGTCTTCCATCTCGTCCCTGTTGTTTTCGTTGTATGTAGTTTCTTGTTCAAGGTCATATCTGTAGCCGGTTGTCGAATTATTAATGTTTGCGACTGTATTACCACAGGTCAAAATTGGAATATTTTCGAGGGGTATAGTGTTTCCAGAAAATTTTGAGCCCAACTCAAGGTGCATTAAAAGCTTCTTGTACGCTGACTTGAATTGACGAGCGTTTGGGTTGTTGTTGAAGCCTCCCTGACTTCTAATATTTCCGAAAAATAGCTCCACGTGATCTTGGGAAAACTTGTAGGTCGTCAAGAAAGAGAGTTTGTTATTCAGCACCAATGTTTCATATAAATATTTAATACTTTGTATGCACACCAATAATCCAATAACGCCTGTATTGGATTGACATTTTGTCAACGGTACATTTTCATTTTGGAATATTGTTCGACTTTCATTCTTATTTTTTAATGTTTTTTTTTGTTGAATGTTAATACTCAACGACGTTAAATATTCTTCAGCTTGCTCTAAGCGTGCAATGATTTTGTCGGCGTTTTTGGGGTGAAATGGTTGCTTGAATCCATAATTATTGAAATTCCGTGAGTTCAAAATATCAAATACATCATTTAATAGCTCTATGCACTCAGTAGTGGTGGAAGAATCCTTAAACTCTGGTAATTGAAGTTGACAGTCACAGAATTCAATAGCTTTTGCCACACTTTTACTAAAAAGTTGAGTGGCAAGCTTCACTTTCATTATTTCGTTTCTAAAAGCAATATGTCTGTGTGTAAGTTTGTTGGCAAGATGCAAATTATTCTTTTCCTGTATTTCATGAAGGTCAGTAATATGTTTCCATTTAACTGCTTTATTTTCAGAATTGTAAATTTTCTTCTTTGCTTCAAGTGTATTACGCATAAGCTTTATCATATGACAAGCATCAAGAAAAATAACTACTTCATAATCGGCGGTAGGGTGCTTGAAATGGGTTTTAAAAGATTCACAATCGGCAATATCACAACCCAGTAATTTCATTGTGGCGATATGACTTTTGCATCCATCAAATGTTAGTGATACTATCTTCACCCCAGACATATGGCATTTGGCTAACGCAATTTTAATTATATTAGTTTTCATTTCCGCTGTCAAACTCGTGATAAAAAAATATGCTAATGGTATTTTCCAGGATTCATTTACGGAGACAAGCAGGATAACATAAGCTTGGGTTGCAGTTTCATTTGAATCGGCTGTTTCAATACCCAAATCAACAAGGCCTTCATATTTTTTACCATTCCAAATCTTTTGCTGTCTTATAGACATTTCATCTACAACCATAGCACACATTGTTTCGATCTCTGTGTTTTTTGATTTTTCTTTTAATCTATCTAGTGTTTCAGCCGTAAAGCCGGGTTCAGCTTCCACACTCCTGTACCAGTCGTATAAAGTGCTTGGGTGGGGTAAACATGAGTTAAGCATCCTTCTCAGATATTTGTACCCGCTGGTTGAATAAAAATGTAATGTGATTGCAAATTTTCTTGCTCCAGGAGGATATTTAGAAAAAGGTCTTTTCTTGTTTTTAATGTTTTTTAGGTATAGGGCGTTAAATGTATCAGTCACCTCTATATGCTGAGATAAATCTTGTAGCAAAGACTCATCAAGACCTTTGCGTTTTTTTAATAAAGTTAACGCACTTTTCAGAGAAATGTTTTTTTTCTTGAGCCGTTTATTAACTTTTTGTAAGTTATTTAGTTTTCTATTTTTTATTACTATTTGTCGCTTACATGATCGAAGTTCTGTTTTTAATGTAACTTTTCTCGGGGTATCCAATATAGATCCTATACTTAATGATGTAGCGGGAGATTTTGGGGTTGCTATGCCTTGTTCTTGCACAAATAAACTTGTAGAAGGTTTTTCCGATTCTTGTTCTAAGTCTGGAGTGATCTAAAAAGAAAATACAAAATTAAAATGAAATGTTTCTTAAAATTATAAATAAAAATTTGTTAAGTTAGTTCACAGTTATCTTACCATATCGTCGTATGCTGAAACATTTGTTATTGCATTTTCATTAGTTTCATATATTATCTCATTATTCATTTCAATCTATAAAAAAGGTGAATATTAAATAAACAAAATATTTCAATAATTGTGAGTATTACACATATGCTGTGATCTTACCGTATTGTCAGTTGTTAAAACACTAAATGCTGTGGTTTCAGATGTATGTACGTCTTTATTTAACTGTGAAGAAATATATTTAAAGTTATTAGATCAATAACAAAAAAAAAATACAATACAAAGGCACAAAAAACCGCTACTTACTAGCAATGTTGGTATAGCTTTTTTTTTAGCCTCCTTAATCCCTTGCTAGTAATGTACATATCTGTTTCTTGAAAATGATCCGAACACACAAGGTTGTATATTTTTGGATCAAAATATTCCTCTCGCCGCGATTCGGCTATAATGTTTTTCCATACTGAGCAACGTATAGGATCTCGAGGGAAACTGAAATAAATATAGGTAATTATGGTATTCCATAAAATAATAGAACAAAATAATTAATTACAAAAATACATCATAGCTACTCTATAGATTCTTTGTTCCAAATCTTTTCGATTGCTGTCACTATTAAAACTGACATTGTAATCCAAACAAATATAGTTGACGTGAGTGGTCTCTTTCTGTCTACTACCCCTAATGAGTAAGAAAAGGACAGATTGATACTTTTTGTTAAATTTCATTGGTAATGTAATTTCTTTTTACAATTAAATAAAATTTTAATGAAACAGTACGTTTCTAGATAAAATAATACTTTTAAATGACAAAATAGTAATCTACTTGAAACATTTCTCCCCACATCTAAGACCCTAACACACTAACCTCACCTACCTACCAACTTTTCTGCTAACTACACTTTCCGTCTCACTGCCTACCCACTCTACCTTATCACATGTAGCTTGAACTAGACATAAATACAAACAAGGTTTGGAGGGTGTTAGTCTAGTATTAGGCCAAATGATCGTCTAGCAGCTGTGATAGGACCCCTCGTTGTGAACCGTATTTAAGTAACCCTAGTTCTTTTAGTGATAATAAGAATGAATCCGAACTCAACATTTCCTAATAAGTCTAGTTAAATTACCTAAAGTATCCGAGAAGTAAATAGTTCCTCTGACCCTAGTAAATTGAATAACATCTGCGCCTAGCTAAGTTATTATATGATGTCAATACTGAATTGAAACTATCCAAGGGAATATCACCTATTGACCAGGCTTATGTAAGAGAGTGAGAGGAGTAACTGAAACCAAATATAATTCATCTAGAAGATACCGCAATTTTATGTTTTTTGTTTAATAGCCCCTACCGGTCAATTTGGGTTCTGTAAAAGCAAAAGCTTCTATGGTTCTGCTTAAGTAAAGTAATAGACGAGAAGATTATACTCCTAGATAATAAGAGTATAAGTCGAACATAAAAGCCCTTACCTTTCGGATGGGGAATAACCCGTGAATTTTTTTTAACAAAGGTTTTATTTAGTTTTATTGGAAATTGTGATTTAATTATTTAACAAAGATTTCATATAGTTTTATTTGAAATTGTGATTTAATACTTTATATTATTATAGACTTTAATTTTGCATTTAGTTTGATGATACATTATTTGTACCGTGCTACAGGGCACTAAGTACTTAGATATTGTAATTTGATAAGGCAGTATTATTATACTGAATATTTATAAGATTTGTTACTTTGTAATAGTAAATCGTTCATGTTGGCAAGTCTTTAATTTCTACCAAACACTACTATAGTCTCATTATAAAATCTTTCAGTAATCTTTAAATAGTACATTATTTATTGTAAGAAAACCTAAGAACAGTGATTCCCTGTCTACACACCTTGGAGGAAGAATCACTAAGAAACCTCAAGGAGTACCTACTCGTAATTAAATATCGTGACCTTACTGTGGAATATTAATTACTTCAGTAAAAGCTGCATACTTCTCCTTATCACATGTCCAATCTCTGAACCTACTGAATTCTACATGAGAACAGCTCTAAGGTAGTTTATTCTAACAGAAATTTATTAGCAGTCAATACTGGATTAATTCAGTCATACAGATAACTAATTCGGTTCTACTAGTCTGACTAATTTCAATTCTTCTGAATTCCAGTTAGTAAGTAGCCGTTCTGATGTCTCAGAATCAAAGCTATAATTATATGAAAGATGTCTCACTCAGATGGATATAATTTCAGCTAGCTGGTTTCCTTGTTAGATCCAGAATAGTTTCAGCAGTATTTAAGGCTATCTCTCGGCCACATTGTACTTGAGAATATTAATTCAAGGAGAGATATATCTATTCACACTTGACGAACTAAGATTCCTGTTCCGTTTGGTATACAGAAGATTCTTATTAGCACGGCATTGCTTGGCTAAAAGGGTGGGATTTTCCCTTAGTATGAACAAATGCATCTACTCATTACCTTTATTTTTCAGGCAATATTATTCACAAATAGAAATCATTCCTTTTCTATGGAAACCAAGCTACTTACTTTGGTAAATTTATTTATATTGAAATCTTCCTTTTTTATAAGGAAATTATGATTCCAGAATTATTTCCTGTAATTAAGACTTAGAACTGGACTTTGCTCCAAACTCTGAACCGATGGTTCTCACACCAAAACAGTTTATCTCAATAAAAGGGTATCTTGAAAAACTAGACACTCATGTAAGTAGGAGTGTTTCTGAGCTTGAGGTTGAACTTTCTCTATCTATTCAGAGAACGATGATCATAAGTTTAATCCATGTGATAGCAGAATTGAGAGCAAAACATTACTTATCTTTACTTCACAACAAAATAACTTTCAGTCATTTAAAGGGCTCTCTCGACCAGACAATCAGGGAGGCTTTCCACTGAATGCTTTCAACACGTCGTTACAAGATTGATCTAAACAAATTCTGCCTTTATTAACTTCTGAATTTCGCCTATTCTTTTCAAACTAAAATCTGGAACCTAGCTGATATCCGCCTACCTATTTGACCTAAATTTCACCAATCCGTGGTTCTACAAGATTTACCTCCTTAAAAACCTTTAAAGCCTACGGATCCTAACCTGAACGTGCCTACGTGTAACACCAAAACATAATTGACTAAAACATACACTACCAGGAGCCTACAACCTTCAGAACCCTATTTTCTCCGAGCACAATTCTAACGTCCTACATTTTTCTATAATACCTGACTGTGTTCTAATCAATTTATCGTCCCTCTTGCAACCCTACGTGAAATTCTAACGTCTTAAGATTCCTTGTAACGTCCTAGCATTCCCGCAAGTTCCTTGACTGATCTGGCTACCCGGGAATAGCCAAGAGAATTCTCAGCCTATTTTGGTGTAAAACAAAACTAGAGATAAAATCTCACATTTACTTTTAATTGTGTGAGTGTGTAATGCATCCTAACAAATATCTTGACTAAATTGACTATCCAAACTTTACCTGCCTATCATTTGTACCTAGAATGAGAATTCCTAGTCTGCCAAATGTGTAAAACCCAAAACTAGAGATAAAATCTCACATTTACTTTTAATTGTGTTTGTGCGGTGATTCCCAAAGAGTCACAGCGGAAATCACATCCCTCAACTAGTCTAAAATAAAGAAGCGAGGCGAGTTTTCTCCTCTACGTGTACCTACTGCCTATAAACTCTCCGTGCCAGTCAGCGGGTGATTCAAGGTAAGGGCCTCACCCAACTGACCGGAAGTTCCCTATATGGTTGTGTGATAAATATATTAATATATACATAAAGACCAAAACTGCGCCACGGATGATAACCTGGAGGGGCAATGTCCGGTTCACACTTCTCTCGTGATCGCCCAGGCAACATCACATGGTAACGTCAGAAATGGGAGATATTATACGGTATAACTAAACCGCTGCAGCGTCATCTCAAAACGACTGCCCCTCCGGAGAGGTTGAAGGATAAGATACAAGTTGTCGACTCCGTTAGGTTACCCTCGCATCAAATCCCCAAAGAGACGTCTCTTTGTTTAGCATCACATATTTTCCCTACCTATTAGCCGTCAAGCCTACTAAAAATACCCCTAAACTAAACCCAGAGACTCCCACCTTTGTCACGCTCGAAACACCGAGTAGCTCCCGCGCTAATATCCCCTCACTATTACAAAACCGCAGTACACTACAAAACCCCACGCCCAGGTCTGATATCCGCGTCCCGAAAACTGGTCTGAACGATATTAACACGAATACCCACGATTCTTAATGAGGCTTTTTCCATCCTTCCCCCGGCCAGCCGAGCCCTAGGGCTCAAAGCCTTTCACAGCCGCAACATCCAGCTTTACCTTATATTATTTAAAATATAAAGCAGACCCCAGAATTCTTAGGAAATCATTTGAAACAAGTCTCAAAAGGAATGCCCTATAACCGATCTACATATTCGTCCTTTTACGGAAATCGCCTCGAACAAACACTCGCGGATCTCTAAATTTAAACTGCACTTTCTCAAAAAGTATCCCACACTCTAAATAATTCCGACAGAACTTTAAAGAAAATAACCCCGAGGAAAATTAATATATCTATAAAACAAACGCCCTGATAAAAATAAAACCCAAGAAAATAAATTCGCGACTAATTACTGCACTTGTATCTCGCTTGACGGACCTCGAAGACTGAACTCCGAAGACTCACCTTCGAAGACTGGGGCCGTTCCCGCCCTACAACCACTTTTATCGACTCACTCCCGGCGCCTCGCCACGCCGCTTCCCCCGTGCCCCGCTCCCTTCTTGTCACTCCCCGTATCCACGACCCACGCATTCTCTCCAAGTATTTCCGTATTACCTTATATGGTCATGAAATCTCAACGCCGACATCCGGACTACAGCAATCATAATGTTTTCCTTTTTAGCTTGAAATAGTATTTTTCGTGATTCTAATTTTCCTTACCACCAATTATTAAGATAATGAAAATATCTAAAATTCATTTGAGCAGGTTTAACTTGATTTTGAATTAAAATACGAAAATGGGATCTGTATCCTTTACTGCTTTGCTAAATACGCCACCTAGCTGAAACAAGTGGCACTTTTGACATAGCCTTAAAACCAATTCACCTAATCTGTACTATACCAAAGTTCATGAGTTTATTGCAAGATGCGCAGTGTCGCCCCCATTTCTCCCAATACTAAATTCTAGCGGGCTCTGGCAAGTTAACAATAACAGCGCCATGATGACGGAAAGACAGCGAATTATGACGGAACTTCTTGAATCGAAGTTTACCCAATTTCCCGCTACTGCGCCCCCATAGCCCGCCTTCTGCATTCCTTACTTTTGTAAAGCCCCCCAAATCTCTCTCCTCAAGAGACATTTCCTACTTCTTTTCACTTAGTGGACCCATTTCGCTTAGGAACCTTAGACACCCAGCAATCTCTAATTCCATACTATTACATAGCCATGAAATACCCGTTTTCGGCGCGAATTTAATGTTCGCGTAATTTAGTATAGAAACAACATCTTTACTCGATTCACGTAATTTTCACTCTTTCCCTGCTTCCAAACATTAAGAATAAAACATCCGGAATTTATTTGAATAATATTTCTTCATTTCCTGAGTAAAATAAGGAAATAAGGTCTGTTTTATTTTCTAATCCCGGAAGTAATGCCATCTAACCTAAACAACTGATACTTCTATGTTTGTTGTAACATTCTTTTCAATGAACCTAATATACCTCCGAACTCAAGCGTTTCCCACATATCAAGCAGATGTCACTTCCTCCCTCAGCTAATATCAAGACATCAATAGTAATCCGAAGGTAGTGGCACCACCTTACCACAAAATGTTAGCGAGTGCTAACAGAACGCCTCGATCCGAGGTTTGTTCTGGTACAGCTCGACCCTCAAAATTTACGTAGCATACATTAGTTCAGCCGAAGGAAATTTTCTCTTCAGACTCGCTAACATGCAGAGACCACTGATTACAAAACAAATTATTATGGCTTTTTCCAGAATGTAGTTGGGTGTGTGCGTTTTTAAACCAATCCACTAACAGAATCCCGCAAGTATCCGGACTCCAACCTCGCAATAACTTAATTATGGATAACTATTACTTCGATTGCAAGAAATCTGACGAAACGAGAGTACCGGGTTGTGAATCCAGTATGCCCTAGTGGCAATAAGATGGCCTTCTAACCCAATCCAATTTTTCGATTAACACTAGATTTGCCATGGACTATCTCTAATTCCACCAGATACCAAGCGATGAACCGCCTCATAAAGGTTATCCTTTAATTTAACTATCTCAGCTAGAGCCCTTCCCCTTGCAAGCCCCATAAGTTTCCTGGTGAGTGTGCAGTTGCCGAAAAGGGAGTAAGAGCTTCTGTATAGTGCGGGTTTATCATGTACTTCTTTTCGTAATTTAACCTAACTCCAATTTTCCATAATAAACCGTTTGCAAGGTGTAGTGCCTCTGGTCCAAGCTACAATAACTTCATCTATACTGTCAAAACTGTTGCCTCCTTAGAGCCCTCTTTTACAACCTGCATTCTCTTTAATAAATATTATAGTATAATTTTATATTATTATACGACAATACCATTAAAATCCTCTTTCTCCTTTTTCTTCATACTTCCCAAATGTACCACGCGTGGATTTCTCTTTCTCGCCACTCTAAGGATCCACCAGCTCATTCAATACAGACTTTCCTGTTTGACCAGGTTAAAAATGAATCGTCCCAATGGCTCTGTAGCATGTAGCGTGTAAGCCGTTTCAACCCTTAACCCTAAATCACATCAAATAATTTGGCTCAAACCAACATTTCCTACAATTAAAACTTTCCCTAGGTCTCCCTAATCTAAATAAAAAAGATGTCCCTACAGTTTTCTATATACCTAATTGTTCACGTTCCGTAGCTTTGCTGTTTTCATTGACATGATCGCAATTAATTTAGCAAAATTTAATGTTGATTATATCTTTAAGATTGAGACATTTCCCCCGATATCAACTTATTGTCTGCCATCTCTACTTAGGCCTAATGTCGCTGAACAACTTGCCTAATTCACGCGCCGTTAGAAATTACCTAACGACTTAATTTCTCTATATTTCTGGGCCTCACTCTCTGAAAGTTTGATACTTTCCTAACTATTTCATCATTCGATTATAAGGGTTTAAACCTTAAGAGGTATGAGATCATTCTGGCACTAACTGTGACTTTGGAAACCCTGGGGCCTAATCATAAAACCAGACTCCATGACGAGGAACCATTTACTTGAGCTAACGGTATACTTTTGTGTCTAATGTATCAGGATTTAATTAGATAGATACAACCATAAAAATGACGTATCAGATTATCTTGTACATAGAATTAACGATGAAACAGAACCAAAACTCATACTAGTAAGAGTCACGTTGCACCCGACTAATTGCGAAGATACTCGATAAGAATATTTCGGTCCCTAAATTATCCTATTCCCGCTCATATACATGTTGTTATAAAATTCTCAAGCAATAAACTAAATTCAGGCACTAGCTTACAAAAGTATCTAGGCCCTCGTCAAAATATAAAGATTTACAGTCTACTATTTGGTCAACTACTTTATCTAATCTTTAAAAGGACGATGAAAACAATCCTAGCCTCCGTAACCAATAACGTACAAGTAAATAAATTGTCTCATACTCAAGTTATTCCGCCCCTCACATAATTTCTCCTGACTCTAGAACCGTCTACTTGCATATTGCATGTCCCAACAACTCAACCCGAAACTGAGAGAATTATAGTGGTGTAATGTCTACAACATCATAGAGGTAAGTACGGCGGTAGACAATGAAGAAAGATACAAAAAAAGAATTCATCAAGAAAAAGGGAGAACGTACCGAGCATTCTCCTCCAGAATAAGTTTAAGCTTCCCTAATTGTGAATCCGTCCCTTACTCGTAATTTCCGCTACAAATCACGATGTTTTCCCTTTTGAATTAACGTCTATGAAATATTGCGTCACTGCATATAAAGCTGATCGCTGTAATTAAGGTCCTGCAACCGAAGTGCAGAATGAAACCTTCACGGTAGAATTCCTCTGTCTATCTGTAAATCACAGTATAGTCACAACTCATCCTCTAAACCACTAGATTTAACACTCGGTAAAACAGCTTAATTCACCTATACCGCATGGGGCAATCAATCCCTATAATTCATAATGGCTCAAAACCATATTTTTAATTTAAATGTTACCTAGGCGAACATGTGATTTTAATAAGACGCTGCACGTTCATACTACAGGGTATGTAAAGTTTGTTCACCCGTAGACTACGATTTGAATATAACATATACCGTATAGTGAATACCGTTATCAAAAATATTTAGTTGTAGCAAGATAAAAGTGAAAAGAATAAAATTCACCTAAGCCATCTAAACCTCTTAACTAAACCCGACCCCCCTGGTTTTCGACTGAAGACGTCTTCATGGTCATTAGCCACTACGAATGTCTCGACATGTATATTAGGTTAATTTTTTTACACCAATATATGGAACCCGTTTATTCAATCGAAACGTTTCTCCTCTCTACCATAATACCCACTTGTTTCTAACATTCTATTAAATCGTCAAACGCTATCTCTGTCATCAAATATTACCCGAAATTCATATGTATATAATATTTGTACTAGAGTTCCGTACCCCAGAGTAACAATAAGATCCCATTAACTAATAAATTTAATGTTCGTACGTTCTTCCGTCACAAAACTGTTATGGCCCTATCTCTACTGTTCGTAGCCTTCGCGCCAATAAGGTCTGTAGTATATTGTTGACTAATTTCGTAACATACATAGTACATACAAGTACATACATATATACTCATATCCGTCTCACAAAGAGGTAGGCAGAGACCATATACTTCCGATTGCCACGACCCTAACACACACATTCTTCGTCTCCTCCACATCCATTATTCTAATCACGCAAGTTCTTATTTCATAAACAAAAGTTTATTCTTGATTTTCACAAATTCTATATAATTACGTGATATTCCGCAAGTACCCTACTATATTTAAGCAACTATCGTATTCGAGGATTAGAAAATAGACACCGTTCAAACATCAGACGAACATACTTATTCACGCCTATCTCCTGAAGGGATAAACAAATACTGTCAACTTTCACCCACTATGATTCCGACACACCTCTTTCGCCTCTTCCACTCCTATCTACGAGGTCATACTAGTTCTTCGATTTCGTATATCACAGCGCCAGCACAGAGCCCTGCGTTTTAAATTCACTCACCCTAACTAGACTCCTATTTGACACATTCTGAAGTACTTTCGAGTTCTCATTTTATCCATAAATTTCCTTTTAAAACCCCGACCCTCCAGCTTGTAAACCTGACTTCACCTTGTCAGATATTACCATTCATTCTATCTGGCAAATTCTCATTGTAGAGTATAGTAAGCTACGAATTCCCACTTCGTCCGTGGAACTCTTATAAATTGTGCAAGGTTAGACACTCATTATTTGTGAGTCATTTATTTATTTTAATTAGTTCCAGAATAATATAGGTATGTAAAATGTGGTTACACAACTTTATACACACGACTCTCAGATTTTACGAAATACCGAAAATCTAACGCTGAAACTCTAACGTATACTTTTCTCGCTTAAGTTTACTTTCTTACGACTATCAAATTATACGGTTTATCCTATTACATACCGATTCCAAAGAAAAGTTTACCATCAATTGAAATAAGTTATGATGAAACAATTTAGCTATTTTAATACCATGTGGGTATTATTCTTCAATGACTTGAAACTTTACTAACTTAGAATAACCTGATCTATTTATTAAGTCCACGCACTAATCCTTCCTAACTAACCCATGCTTATTTGACCTAAATTTCACTCTGCGTTCTACCCTATTAAATGTAGGTATTCATACTAAAAGTGCCCTCCCGTCGCTACCCAAAAATACTTCTCTCTCATTCTTAAGATCACATCAAAAGTGAATACTATGAGTACACAAGGGCCTACCTATTTTCAAAACCCGAATCTTATATTGTTTATCTTTTATTATTAATGCAAAAGTTTTCTCAGGGGATCTCATTTAACTGAAACGAAACTCTCTATACATACATACGAGTAAATACGATTCGTTGATAACCTACCCAGGTGTCCCTTTTTATCAATTCCTAATAATTTCTCTCTTATAATTGCTTATTACCCGACGATAACCGCTAGCTTCCAATTTACTGAGCTACAAATCCTCTCAACACCAGTTTAAACCTCAGCATAGAAGTAGATAAACAAAATTATTATTTACCTAACCAATATCTCAATAATTTTATTTCCCCTTTCATTTACTTATAATTTCATTCAAATCATATCTCACTTACATAACTCCCTTTTCCTCAATAAATTTGAAACATACTTATTTTCCACACTTCTAAACTTGCTACAAAACTATTATTTCCTTTATGAACTACTAGCTTCCTCCCGCGGCTCTGCCCGCGCGTTACTCGGTTCAACGACATGATTTTTTTTCGGGATAACAGTAGCCTATGTGTTAATTTGGGGTATAAGCTATATTCATTCTAAATTTCATCCAAATCCGTCTAGCTGTTTCAGCGTGCAAGAGTAACAATCATACACACACACACACAAACTTTCGCATTCATAATATTAGTGTGATGCCCTTCATGCCTTAGTAAGCAACAAGCTCTTGCATATTCCCGCAATTGACTCACCACACCTACGCTATAACATTACCAATGAAGTTAATCTCTTGTAACTTATCGTCATAGCCCATCATCACATTTCACTTTCCGCACCTACGCTATAACGCTACCAAAGAAATTGTTTTCTTGTAAATTATCATTACCCATTCTTTATCAATCACACTACAAGGATCGAACACTCGAACCCCTTTTCACTTCTCTTATCGATGCAAGATTTTTTTTATTTTGTAAAAACCTTTGTTTTCCCCGCAACGCAAAATATAACCAAAAGTTATAACGACATCGCAAAGCGTCACCGCAAAATTAAAATAGTTTTCTTTAAGTCTCGCTAATATTACCGATTCAGACTACCACGTCATCACTGAACAAATAAATGAACGTCATCTAACATAAAAACATTTAACAACGATCACCTTCATAAACCTCCTTTTTCTATTAGTGCATCTACCTTCCGTCCGCAAAGAACTCTTACGCAATCTTACCGAGCGACCCTCATTCTTTCAAACTTTTCATCGATAGGAGCGCAGAACAAGACTTATATGCATTCATCCACCCATTCATTACTAGGATATTATTATTGCTAAACGATTGTGGGCATTGTGTTCTACCTGATAAATAAGACCGGTAACACTACGATAATTTTCTCCTTGGCGCAATATAGTTAATATTCCTTGACTAAAAGTGAGCAGATGGTTTCCACGGGACAAACTGAAGCTAGTATAATTTTAATATAGCAGACGACAGTCATCGAAGTACATTCGTCATATCAATAACACATTATACAAGTAAATCATGTGACGGCATTCTTCGCCCGTCCATGCCGTTGACTAACTAATGTTATTCTTTTACCGGTTTGTGATAATGCCAGTAACTACTAAGACTTGTCAAAAGGAAGCACTACTCATAAAAACTTCAAATTAGTTTGATTATTTTGGTTTACCACGCATTGGGATGAAAGTCATTTCTAACCGTTCTAGACCGGTCGTTTATGTTTGAGATTAAAATGTGATCAAACCAATAAATAGCGAATAATCAAAAAGTGAAAGAAGGACAAATTGAACAGAAAAGCTTTGTTGTCACCCTACACATCTACTCACATATCCTTCATACAGATGACTAACCACGGAAAACATCATGTAGATGATAGATTCCTTTGATCGTACTAATCATAAGAGCGGCCCTAAAGCTTGGATTTGGATAAAATTGATCGTTTCATACTGAAATTAAGAACCAGAACGCAGCATAAACACGTTCAGAAAACTCAATTCTCGACCGAACAACCTATCTTGTAACATTAAACACAAATGAAATAATAAGTCAATTTCCGTTTTGTTGGATAACACAAATTTGTCAAACTCATCACTAACATTGCCACAGCCTAACAGTGTACGTACATTCGCAAACTAGGTATCTAGGTGTCACAGACATGATGGCCGTTGGGGCCGAAAGGCAATGGAGTGGAGACAACGTACAGCAAAGCGCAGCGCAGGTCGACAACATGCCTGCTGGACCGACAACCTGAAGGACGTCGTCGAGGACGGCGCGGCGGTGACATGAGTGGCGAAATTTGGGAAAGGCCCATGCCCAGCACTGGACGAACACGGGCAGATGGATGGATGGATGGATGACTACCATATCTGAACCGTAAAACTTCCTATAATATTCCCATTTCCCTGCCTGATTAAATATTATTGAGCAAACTAATATGATCATAAATAATCCTTATATAGAATTTCATGTTGTTAGTTACCGAAATTATGATTTACATAGACATCATAGTGAAATTTTTCAAAAATATTTCGATCTAAAAGGGAACAACGAATTTTAATATTAACTCTACGGCTCAGTCTAACATCAGTAAATATTCCCGATATTTCTAAACATTTATTCATCCTCTTCCTACTACATATTATTATGTGTTCGTAATAAGATTATAAAATAAAACACATAATATCTCATTTCTACTCGTGTCGCAATGTATACCACGTTTACTAACCGACCCGCAATGTAAACTCATGCGATTGTTTCCGAAGTGTGACGTCATCCCTAGTCGACTTCAGATTTGCAGGTTTATACCTAAGTATTTGTGCACATAACTCACTACTAAATAAGTGAGAGCAAAACACAATCGATTCCTCACGTCCTATTTAAATACGTGAACCCTAGTCCGTACATACGATTGTACATCTTTTTAGCCCGACGTACATAACCAACTACGTCTTTACTTTATTCTAGTAAAACAATTTAATAATTTCAAAAAGCACTAAAATAATACCACAGTGCTGCCAAACAATCCCCCATAATTGAAACAAAGTATTTACTACACGAAGATGAAAAACATTTTCTAAAGCAATTAGACTTGTCCACTAACACTGCTCTTGTTTTTGAACGCACGCGTCGCTATCGTTCCATGGGACTAAGAACGTTTCCACACTATCCAACCCGACACCGGTGCCGGACGATAACAGCCAACATCCGATAGCCGACACCATGTGCTGTTTTCGCATTACCCGACAAAATCGCTCCGATATGGCCATTTGCTCGATAGCTTTAGTGCGGACAGGTCATTACGGAAGACTAAGATAATTTTGGATACATCCCATTTCGGAAGATAAATATTCAGAGAGAGCATTTTTATACTCTTTTTAGCGAGCTACAAGACGCACCGAGAAAGTTCTTTAATTACTTTCCTACAAGTGAATCCACGATATGATTATTTGCTAATTCATCTGACAAACAATATCAAGAAACAAGACACACATATTCGAATGGCTTTGGGGCCTAAGGAAATGCAAGCGCACACAGAGACAATTTAGATATACGTATATCAACATAAAAATATTATCGTCCGACGGCTCACGGGCGTCCGATAGTGCCGCCAACACATCGGTGTCGGTTCCGATATCCGATACCGGATCGGACAATGCGAAAGACTACTCATTCCATACATTTTACTTGCCCCGATATCGCACCGGCGGCGGCGGCGTCCGACCCCGACATCGGACCGGACAATGCAAAAACCCCCAAATATGGACAAATGGACTTTGAGTCCAGAGCCGTTAAAAAATACTAAAAAAGAAACCAATGCGATTAATGACAGTCAAAACAAACAAACCACTTTTGAATAGTTCAAAACCATCACAAATGAGATATCTCTGATATCTCTATAAATAATAAATAAACTAACTTGTGCGTGCGTTGAGATGAAGATGGAATGCACCTTCAGCTCGGGACAACATTATTATGAACTTAGCGCAACTCAGGATGATTCTCAAAGGTGCAAAATTGGACATGGTATGACAATCTCATTTTAAGGAGATAAATCAAACTAATCTGAGTATTTAGAAATATATTAGTTTAAGATCAGAGGTTCTGAAGCCTAATCAAAGTTCATGTAGATCCGTCCCGGCTCCAGAATACCGCACTCTCCTGGCTATGCATGCATGTATGACGCTGGCACGCGCGGGAGTCAGGCGCGCAGGCAGGAGCGGGAATCAGCGGGATGATCAGATGTTCCAGAAGAGAAGAGTGCCAGAAGTTTGAGAGTCGGCTTTAAGTGAGGTCGGAGCTCAGTAAAGCTGTCCGGAACGGTGTTCCTGTAAGTGCACAGCTAAATTATAATCCATCTTCAACCCTAGCCTTGACTGCCAAATGCCATGCACGCCTAGCATATGAGTAGGTATTCTAAAATAACCAACTAGCTCCTCAGCGAAGTGGCAGGCAAGGTGGTGATAGAAATCAGAAACGGTTACGAATACTAGAATAAATCTATTACAAGATAAGGGCGATAAGCGCAGATTAAATATGATGCAAAGCAAAACACTATTACAATATGAATAACTACTAATGTTAATATTTAAGGCGTTTTTAACATAATAAACAATCAGGTGGGTACATAGGTACTAACACTAATAATGCATAGTTATTGCACAAACTCACCCAGTATGGGAATACAGCACCAGTCACTTTAAATACGTACACTTAGGATCAGTATTTATTTATTAAATATGTATAGACAATTAATATGTCTATACTGGTGATAAGTTGAGTACAGAGACAGAGACACGTATCGAATGGCGGCAGAGGTGCGACGACCCGCGACGCTCCGTACGCAATGCGCAAGCCGAGAACAAAAGAACCCGTTCACGGCTCACAATCACAATTTTATCTACTAAGAAATTAAGATCTGCTTGTCCACCGTCAACATACACATTTTATATTTTATTTGGGAGATATTATATCTCAGATATATATGAACTTTTGTAAAATTTTGGCTCTTAAGGACGTCGTTAATGTAGTGTTATTTAATTATTGTAAAATGATATATTTTAACTATAAATCTAAACCTAAATATTCAAGATTTGGTAACCTAACGTTACATTATCCCCCCTCCCGTAGAAGGGTTTCACCTCAGTGAAATCCGGAAAAAAAAACAAAAATTGACTAAGCGTAATTTTTCAATTTAATTTTATTTAATGTGCTTTCATACTAAATTGACCAAAATTGCCCTATGATGAATTTAAGAAAGATGTAGAACAATTATTTTGTTAAGTTTTTATTATAATTTTAAGGTATTATTATAGTAATTTTACATATTTTTTCCTGAATAATATTAAGATTTCAGGCCATAGTTTACCAATTTAAGGTCTTTGATATGCCAAACACCCAAGTCACGACCAGACATATCCTCTAGAATATAAACCAAGTGGGAACGCTTTTCTTTCACTCGACATTTCTGGTATTTTGGTGCTAACTTTTTGCTAAAGAATGCATCTTTATCGCTTTGAAAGTAGCAACGTTTCCAAACTAAATCGCCTATATTAAATTCAGCATCCTTTCGTCTAGTATTATAATTTTGAGCATTTTTTAAATGACTTCGCCAGAGGGCGGCCTGTACATTATTAAAAATACCAGATAGGTGACCCAAGTTTTCAGCGTACGCATCACGTGGAAGAAAAACTAACTCGTTAGGGATATCATTATCTATGTAATGAGACCCACACGTGACTAGTTCCCTACCATGGACTAAAAATGCTGGTGTATAACGAGTACTTTCGTTTACCGAATTATTTATTGCAAACTGAATCGCTGGTAGGTTAATGTCCCAAGAACGATGATCATTATCCACAAAAGTAGATACAGCGGTCATTATTGTTTTATTATACCTCTCAACAGTATTTATTTGAGGAGTATATTTTGGTAAGAAATGTATGCGAGGTATTTTATATTTTTTAAATAATCGATCCAGCTCATGACTAATAAATTGACAACCGTTGTCAAGGATGACGGTTTGAGGAATACCATGTACAAGAAACACGTTGTCCTCCAAATTTTTAGCGACCGCTGCAGCAGTAGCTCTTCGAAGCGGAAACAACAAGCAATATTTTGCAAAACAACAAGTCACTACAAAAATATATTGGTTTTGTTTTTTTGTATTGGGCAGAGGGCCAACCAGATCAATTGAGAGAGTCTGAAAAGGCCTAGAACAATCCTTTGGTCTGCCCATTTTTCCCAGGGTACCATGAGTAGGCAGTTTGTATGCCAAACATGTATCACAACGAGAAATGAAATCTACAACGTGTGAATGCATACCTGGCCAAAAGAATCGAAGTGTTAAGCGCTCATACGTCTTAAACACGCCAAAATGACCAGATGTGGGCTCAGAGTGATTTTTTTTTAAGACTTCCTCTCGGTACTCTTGGGGGACTACTTCTTTCCAGTCAAACTCCGTAGTAAGTACATTTTTGTTTCTCATATACCTGTATAAAACATTTTTTTCCACACGATAATTAGGAAAGCTAGTTGGAGAGTGCTGGCATCCGTTCAAAATATTAAGATACCAGGCATCTTGGGTGACAGGCAAAGATCGAGGTGTACTAGAGATGTCAGCAACAGAAATCCTGGATAAGGCGTCAGGCACTACATTATCCTTACCACGACGATGTTTAATCGAGAAATTGAAAGAGGAAAGGCGAACACCCCATCTAGCAAGTCGACCGGTCGGGTTAGTAAGTGTAAGAAACCACTGCAAAGCTGAATGGTCAGTATACACTGTAAATGTCTGACCATTTTCTAAGTAACAGCGCCAATGCTCCAGAGCAGTAAGGACAGCAAGCGTCTCTCGTTCCGTTACGCTGTAATTTCGTTCTGCACCAGACAGGGACCTACTCATATAGGCAACGGGATGTTCTACTCCATCTATCGTTTGGGCCAGCATTGCGCCCACTCCAAAATTACTTGCGTCAGCATGGACTTCGAAAGGAAGATTGAAATTTGGGCAAGTCAAGACAGGAGCTTGAACAAGAAGTGACTTCAGTTCAAGAAAAGCCTTGTCAGCATCAGATGTCCACAGAAAAGGAGGAGAGGACTTTTTAGTAGAAGTCAGTCTATTGAGAGGTCCAGCAATCGTACTGAAACTGGGAATAAATCGCCTATACCAAGATGCAGTTCCAAGAAAACGTTTTACTTCTTTCTTGTTGGCAGGAGTAGGGTAGTTCAGTATTGCTTCTACCTTTTCAGGATCAGTGCGAAGGCCTCGTGCGTCAACTAAATAGCCAAGATAACGCAACTGGTCCCTAAAGAATTGACATTTAGACAAGTTTACTGAAAGATTAGCATCTCGAAGTTTCTCAAGGACACGAAGAAGAAGAGAGACGTGCTCTTCAAAAGAATTGCTTATTATTATGATATCATCGAGATAAGCAAAAACTTTAAGCTCAAATTCAGGCCCGAAAAGCAAATCAACCAACCGCTGTAGGGTGGCTGGAGCGTTAGTTAATCCGAAGGCGGTTACCTTAAACTGCATGGAGCCACGACCAGGAACATAGAATGCTGTCTTCTCTCTGTGGGAGTCATGGATTGGTATTTGCCAAAAGGCTTTAGATAAATCTACACTTGATAGGTATCTGGCATCCCGCAGGTTATCAAGGATCTCAGAGACATAAGGAAGATTATAGGCATCTTTCTTAGTCACAGAGTTTAACTTGCGGCTATCAAGGCAAAAGCGAGGCTGGCCATCCTTCTTACCTACAACCAGTACAGGAGAAGACCAGGGGCTCTCACAGGGCTCCACCACACCGAGGCTCAGCATCTCGTCAACCTGTTCGGTTATAATTCTTTGCTTCTCCGGAGACATGCGGTAGTATCGCTGTCTGATTGGATCTGCGTTACCAGTATCGATGCGGTGTGTCATAAGCTGAGTTCTACCTAAACCCTTCTGATCAAAAGAAATTTCCTTGAACTGATCAATAATGTTGTCAGCAGTAACCCTCTGCAAATCTGTTAAGTTCTCATATGCATAAAGAAGTATTTCAGAAGGCTCTGAGACTGCTGACAAGCAGGGATCATTCACACGCAAGTAGTCAACATTATTAAGATATTTAGGGCATATGTTAAATTTATTCCAAAAATCTATTCCTAATATTAGTCCAGAATCTATATTTGGAATTACATGAGCTTTAATTAATGCATAACTAGTTTCAAAACGTACAGGCAGCAGAATATAACCTAAAGAATGTATTTTCTGTCCCCCTGCAGCAGTAACCGTAATCTTATCATCAGTCGATAAAGACAGACCATATTTAAGCAATCTTTTATGTGAATTATTTCCGAGAATAGTTACTGCAGAACCTGAATCCAGTAGACCAAACATATTCAGATGATCATTATTCTGAATATGAATTTTCACATAAGGGCGAGGATCGTCACTCGGTTTAAAATTAAAAATTGTAGCAACTTTATAAGATGAAAGAAAGTTTTTTATGAATAGCAACCAATTTTCCCAATCCGAGTTATTGAAAAAAAAATCTGTTGGCTTACTACAATTTTTAGTAATCAGTTTTTTGAATTATTATCAGGAGTGCATTTAGGACATTCGGGAGTACGTACATCCTTCATTCCGCATTTGAAGCAAAATATGGTGCGATCAGCACGACAGTCTTTCATTGTATGATCATTAACTTTGCAGCGATAGCAGTAAGTTTGATTCGTAGTATTAATTGCACAGGTTTTATTCTCATGCGTATAACTTTTATTATTTGAGTAATATTTATAGTTATTACTTTTATTGAACATTTTTGAATTTGCAGGTTGATAGCAGAATTCCGGAGCCAGAGTCTTTGAAGAAGTCGATGGTGGTTCCTTAAAGTTTTCAGAGCGGGCCTTAACATTTTCATAATTTTTGCAAATTGACTTTAGTTCCGTAATTGTTTTGATGCTTGGACAAGTGGCCAATATAGTCGAATAACATGGCCGAATGTTGTGAAGCAAAATCTCCAATTTATCCTCTTCGGTTAGTTTTTTATTCATACGAGAAAACATACCCTGCATTATGGACAAATAAATTGTTATATTTTCTGCTTCACCCTGAGTGCGATTACGTATTTCGAGGGACATGCGATAATCAAAGTCAAACACATCAAAATCTTGCTCGAGACGAACAAGCAAATCATCCCAAGCATCGATTTCCTCTCGAATACTTCTATACCAATGAAGGGCGTCATCAGTAAATATGTCAACAGCCATAGAAAGCATTTTAGACTCGGACACATTCTTTGCCTCACGAAATTCTTTGACACGTTGGATAAATGAGCGAACACAGGTCTTACCATTGTATTTCAGCTTGTGAATTTCGGAAAACATGCCCCTGTCACAATTTACCGAAATAGTTAGATTCTCGGGGGCGAAGCCGGGTTTGACACTAGTATGCGGTTGCAAATCACTTGTATCTTGGGACGGAACAGGGCCAGTACTTTTGATTAAATCTAAGAAACTGATATAATATTCATTAAACGACTTCGTAGCTGACTCTAGCATTGTGGTTTGTTCCTCAGAGATTGGCTTCACAACTCTAGGTAGCCGATGATAAAGGTGATTTAAAAGTGCCCTAGTTCTATTAATAAGACTATCAGACAAGCCACATTTTAACAACTCCAAATTGAGTGCGACATTGGTCAAACATTCTTTAATACCTGCGAGATCATCCATAAATTCGAAGCAAGATTCTAAGATTTCCTCAGATGGAAACTTTTGAGTTGTTTTATTCACCTGCCGCCGCAACTCCAACACAGTCTCAGACGGTACCTCTCCTCTAATTGAAACCTCATACAATAGCTCGGACTTTTTTAAGAGAAAAAATTTTATTGGATAAGCCATATTTATAATTTAAATTATTTAATATTGATTCGCAGTAGCCCTAGGTAGTTTGTGCAATAAAAAAAATAATTCAAGGCAAAAATTGTAAGCCGTTCTGTTACAACAATCAACTTTGTTACAGAACGAAGGTGCTTTTTATTTAATTGTGCAATATATAGGTAATTTATTTGACTGAATGCAAAAAAATAAACTCAACTAATGTGCCGTACAAGTTAGCAAATATAAAAAAACACTGCTTATAAGTTTGAACACAACACATAATTACAGTCGCATAATAAAACAAAACAAAAACAAGAGGGTAGTTGTACAAAACAATAAAATTTATATTTTGAAAAGAAAATTTTGAATTTTAGGGTTGTAGCACATTAGTTAAGGGAACACAAACATCGTTTTACAATTACCACACAATGCACAAACCAACACCACCCAGAAAGCTAAAAGTTAAAACCAGAGCAGATATAAATGAACTTTGATTTCCTAAATACCACGTTAATGGGCGCCATTATGACAATCTCATTTTAAGGAGATAAATCAAACTAATCTGAGTATTTAGAAATATATTAGTTTAAGATCAGAGGTTCTGAAGCCTAATCAAAGTTCATGTAGATCCGTCCCGGCTCCAGAATACCGCACTCTCCTGGCTATGCATGCATGTATGACGCTGGCACGCGCGGGAGTCAGGCGCGCAGGCAGGAGCGGGAATCAGCGGGATGATCAGATGTTCCAGAAGAGAAGAGTGCCAGAAGTTTGAGAGTCGGCTTTAAGTGAGGTCGGAGCTCAGTAAAGCTGTCCGGAACGGTGTTCCTGTAAGTGCACAGCTAAATTATAATCCATCTTCAACCCTAGCCTTGACTGCCAAATGCCATGCACGCCTAGCATATGAGTAGGTATTCTAAAATAACCAACTAGCTCCTCAGCGAAGTGGCAGGCAAGGTGGTGATAGAAATCAGAAACGGTTACGAATACTAGAATAAATCTATTACAAGATAAGGGCGATAAGCGCAGATTAAATATGATGCAAAGCAAAACACTATTACAATATGAATAACTACTAATGTTAATATTTAAGGCGTTTTTAACATAATAAACAATCAGGTGGGTACATAGGTACTAACACTAATAATGCATAGTTATTGCACAAACTCACCCAGTATGGGAATACAGCACCAGTCACTTTAAATACGTACACTTAGGATCAGTATTTATTTATTAAATATGTATAGACAATTAATATGTCTATACTGGTGATAAGTTGAGTACAGAGACAGAGACACGTATCGAATGGCGGCAGAGGTGCGACGACCCGCGACGCTCCGTACGCAATGCGCAAGCCGAGAACAAAAGAACCCGTTCACGGCTCACAATCACAATTTTATCTACTAAGAAATTAAGATCTGCTTGTCCACCGTCAACATACACATTTTATATTTTATTTGGGAGATATTATATCTCAGATATATATGAACTTTTGTAAAATTTTGGCTCTTAAGGACGTCGTTAATGTAGTGTTATTTAATTATTGTAAAATGATATATTTTAACTATAAATCTAAACCTAAATATTCAAGATTTGGTAACCTAACGTTACAATGGCGTTGATGATATCAATGAAACCTACAACTACAGATTACCAAGGATAATCCAATTAACCGAGCCAAACTCATCTCATACAATGGTACGTATATTCATTCAAACCTGTTTTACAATTGCCTAATCATCAAGAACGCATTAAAACTACGTTTTCCTATACCGGTCATTCATATTGGTTATTAGTACTGCTATCTTGAGCAAACATCTATAGTATTGCAATCCAAAAGTGGCCTAAATTACCTAGGCTACTTTAATAAACAATGCTCATTAGTCCAACAACGTCAAACACAACCCCTTATATTAAAGTAAATTTATGCTATAGCTTCTTAATGATAAAATAGGTATAACTATTCACAACATTACAGACATTCTCCATACATTCGCCCAAAATTAATTATCTTTTTCTACTTTTCAGATACAGCCCACGATGGTTGAGTTCTAAAAGCCCTATATACATATTATGTATGACCAATCTCGCCTGAGAAGCTACGCAGGTGTATGCAATGTGGATAATCCAGCCTACTTCCTAACCAAGAACTTCGCTTCGCCCAATTGCACTAAGGAAAAGATAATAATGTGCATCTGTGTTACCGCTGAATGAATTTACTACATAGAAACTAAATATCACTCTTAAAACACCTCCGTCTCACGTGCAACAATTGAACTAGACCAACACACTCCAACCAAATAAATACTAGAAATCGCAATAAAATATCCAAGCAATTAAAAGTCACTACGCTGCATGTAATAATTATTCCAGCTACCTGAAAACATGATCACGGAGCTTTAATGACACAAAAACGCTAAAATTTATTCAAAATACAATGATACAACCATGATAATGTTAAAACTTTATTCCGACATATGTCTTAGTAGTTAATTTTAATATTATAATCGCAAAAACTGCAATATTCTGGTCACGGCTTCTAATTGAAACATATCCCCCCCCACATCTAAAAACCTAACACACTAACCTCACCTACCTACCAACTTTTCTGCTAACTACACTTTCCGTCTCACTGCCTACCCACTCTACCTTATCACATGTAGCTTGAACTAGACATAAATACAAACAAGGTTTGGAGGGTGTTAGTCTAGTATTAGGCCAAATGATCGTCTAGCAGCTGTGATAGGACCCCTCGTTGTGAACCGTATTTAAGTAACCCTAGTTCTTTTAGTGATAATAAGAATGAATCCGAACTCAACATTTCCTAATAAGTCTAGTTAAATTACCTAAAGTATCCGAGAAGTAAATAGTTCCTCTGACCCTAGTAAATTGAATAACATCTGCGCCTAGCTAAGTTATTATATGATGTCTATACTGAATTGAAACTATCCAAGGGAATATCACCTATTGACCAGGCTTATGTAAGAGAGTGAGAGGAGTAACTGAAACCAAATATAATTCATCTAGAAGATACCGCAATTTTATGTTTTTTGTTTAATAGCCCCTACCGGTCAATTTGGGTTCTGTAAAAGCAAAAGCTTCTATGGTTCTGCTTAAGTAAAGTAATAGACGAGAAGATTATACTCCTAGATAATAAGAGTATAAGTCGAACATAAAAGCCCTTACCTTTCGGATGGGGAATAACCCGTGAATTTTTTTTAACAAAGGTTTTATTTAGTTTTATTGGAAATTGTGATTTAATTATTTAACAAAGATTTCATATAGTTTTATTTGAAATTGTGATTTAATACTTTATATTATTATAGACTTTAATTTTGCATTTAGTTTGATGATACATTATTTGTACCGTGCTACAGGGCACTAAGTACTTAGATATTGTAATTTGATAAGGCAGTATTATTATACTGAATATTTATAAGATTTGTTACTTTGTAATAGTAAATCGTTCATGTTGGCAAGTCTTTAATTTCTACCAAACACTACTATAGTCTCATTATAAAATCTTTCAGTAATCTTTAAATAGTACATTATTTATTGTAAGAAAACCTAAGAACAGTGATTCCCTGTCTACACACCTTGGAGGAAGAATCACTAAGAAACCTCAAGGAGTACCTACTCGTAATTAAATATCGTGACCTTACTGTGGAATATTAATTACTTCAGTAAAAGCTGCATACTTCTCCTTATCACATGTCCAATCTCTGAACCTACTGAATTCTACATGAGAACAGCTCTAAGGTAGTTTATTCTAACAGAAATTTATTAGCAGTCAATACTGGATTAATTCAGTCATACAGATAACTAATTCGGTTCTACTAGTCTGACTAATTTCAATTCTTCTGAATTCCAGTTAGTAAGTAGCCGTTCTGATGTCTCAGAATCAAAGCTATAATTATATGAAAGATGTCTCACTCAGATGGATATAATTTCAGCTAGCTGGTTTCCTTGTTAGATCCAGAATAGTTTCAGCAGTATTTAAGGCTATCTCTCGGCCACATTGTACTTGAGAATATTAATTCAAGGAGAGATATATCTATTCACACTTGACGAACTAAGATTCCTGTTCCGTTTGGTATACAGAAGATTCTTATTAGCACGGCATTGCTTGGCTAAAAGGGTGGGATTTTCCCTTAGTATGAACAAATGCATCTACTCATTACCTTTATTTTTCAGGCAATATTATTCACAAATAGAAATCATTCCTTTTCTATGGAAACCAAGCTACTTACTTTGGTAAATTTATTTATATTGAAATCTTCCTTTTTTATAAGGAAATTATGATTCCAGAATTATTTCCTGTAATTAAGACTTAGAACTGGACTTTGCTCCAAACTCTGAACCGATGGTTCTCACACCAAAACAGTTTATCTCAATAAAAGGGTATCTTGAAAAACTAGACACTCATGTAAGTAGGAGTGTTTCTGAGCTTGAGGTTGAACTTTCTCTATCTATTCAGAGAACGATGATCATAAGTTTAATCCATGTGATAGCAGAATTGAGAGCAAAACATTACTTATCTTTACTTCACAACAAAATAACTTTCAGTCATTTAAAGGGCTCTCTCGACCAGACAATCAGGGAGGCTTTCCACTGAATGCTTTCAACACGTCGTTACAAGATTGATCTAAACAAATTCTGCCTTTATTAACTTCTGAATTTCGCCTATTCTTTTCAAACTAAAATCTGGAACCTAGCTGATATCCGCCTACCTATTTGACCTAAATTTCACCAATCCGTGGTTCTACAAGATTTACCTCCTTAAAAACCTTTAAAGCCTACGGATCCTAACCTGAACGTGCCTACGTGTAACACCAAAACATAATTGACTAAAACATACACTACCAGGAGCCTACAACCTTCAGAACCCTATTTTCTCCGAGCACAATTCTAACGTCCTACATTTTTCTATAATACCTGACTGTGTTCTAATCAATTTATCGTCCCTCTTGCAACCCTACGTGAAATTCTAACGTCTTAAGATTCCTTGTAACGTCCTAGCATTCCCGCAAGTTCCTTGACTGATCTGGCTACCCGGGAATAGCCAAGAGAATTCTCAGCCTATTTTGGTGTAAAACAAAACTAGAGATAAAATCTCACATTTACTTTTAATTGTGTGAGTGTGTAATGCATCCTAACAAATATCTTGACTAAATTGACTATCCAAACTTTACCTGCCTATCATTTGTACCTAGAATGAGAATTCCTAGTCTGCCAAATGTGTAAAACCCAAAACTAGAGATAAAATCTCACATTTACTTTTAATTGTGTTTGTGCGGTGATTCCCAAAGAGTCACAGCGGAAATCACATCCCTCAACTAGTCTAAAATAAAGAAGCGAGGCGAGTTTTCTCCTCTACGTGTACCTACTGCCTATAAACTCTCCGTGCCAGTCAGCGGGTGATTCAAGGTAAGGGCCTCACCCAACTGACCGGAAGTTCCCTATATGGTTGTGTGATAAATATATTAATATATACATAAAGACCAAAACTGCGCCACGGATGATAACCTGGAGGGGCAATGTCCGGTTCACACTTCTCTCGTGATCGCCCAGGCAACATCACATGGTAACGTCAGAAATGGGAGATATTATACGGTATAACTAAACCGCTGCAGCGTCATCTCAAAACGACTGCCCCTCCGGAGAGGTTGAAGGATAAGATACAAGTTGTCGACTCCGTTAGGTTACCCTCGCATCAAATCCCCAAAGAGACGTCTCTTTGTTTAGCATCACATATTTTCCCTACCTATTAGCCGTCAAGCCTACTAAAAATACCCCTAAACTAAACCCAGAGACTCCCACCTTTGTCACGCTCGAAACACCGAGTAGCTCCCGCGCTAATATCCCCTCACTATTACAAAACCGCAGTACACTACAAAACCCCACGCCCAGGTCTGATATCCGCGTCCCGAAAACTGGTCTGAACGATATTAACACGAATACCCACGATTCTTAATGAGGCTTTTTCCATCCTTCCCCTGGCCAGCCGAGCCCTAGGGCTCAAAGCCTTTCACAGCCGCAACATCCAGCTTTACCTTATATTATTTAAAATATAAAGCAGACCCCAGAATTCTTAGGAAATCATTTGAAACAAGTCTCAAAAGGAATGCCCTATAACCGATCTACATATTCGTCCTTTTACGGAAATCGCCTCGAACAAACACTCGCGGATCTCTAAATTTAAACTGCACTTTCTCAAAAAGTATCCCACACTCTAAATAATTCCGACAGAACTTTAAAGAAAATAACCCCGAGGAAAATTAATATATCTATAAAACAAACGCCCTGATAAAAATAAAACCCAAGAAAATAAATTCGCGACTAATTACTGCACTTGTATCTCGCTTGACGGACCTCGAAGACTGAACTCCGAAGACTCACCTTCGAAGACTGGGGCCGTTCCCGCCCTACAACCACTTTTATCGACTCACTCCCGGCGCCTCGCCACGCCGCTTCCCCCGTGCCCCGCTCCCTTCTTGTCACTCCCCGTATCCACGACCCACGCATTCTCTCCAAGTATTTCCGTATTACCTTATATGGTCATGAAATCTCAACGCCGACATCCGGACTACAGCAATCATAATGTTTTCCTTTTTAGCTTGAAATAGTATTTTTCGTGATTCTAATTTTCCTTACCACCAATTATTAAGATAATGAAAATATCTAAAATTCATTTGAGCAGGTTTAACTTGATTTTGAATTAAAATACGAAAATGGGATCTGTATCCTTTACTGCTTTGCTAAATACGCCACCTAGCTGAAACAAGTGGCACTTTTGACATAGCCTTAAAACCAATTCACCTAATCTGTACTATACCAAAGTTCATGAGTTTATTGCAAGATGCGCAGTGTCGCCCCCATTTCTCCCAATACTAAATTCTAGCGGGCTCTGGCAAGTTAACAATAACAGCGCCATGATGACGGAAAGACAGCGAATTATGACGGAACTTCTTGAATCGAAGTTTACCCAATTTCCCGCTACTGCGCCCCCATAGCCCGCCTTCTGCATTCCTTACTTTTGTAAAGCCCCCCAAATCTCTCTCCTCAAGAGACATTTCCTACTTCTTTTCACTTAGTGGACCCATTTCGCTTAGGAACCTTAGACACCCAGCAATCTCTAATTCCATACTATTACATAGCCATGAAATACCCGTTTTCGGCGCGAATTTAATGTTCGCGTAATTTAGTATAGAAACAACATCTTTACTCGATTCACGTAATTTTCACTCTTTCCCTGCTTCCAAACATTAAGAATAAAACATCCGGAATTTATTTGAATAATATTTCTTCATTTCCTGAGTAAAATAAGGAAATAAGGTCTGTTTTATTTTCTAATCCCGGAAGTAATGCCATCTAACCTAAACAACTGATACTTCTATGTTTGTTGTAACATTCTTTTCAATGAACCTAATATACCTCCGAACTCAAGCGTTTCCCACATATCAAGCAGATGTCACTTCCTCCCTCAGCTAATATCAAGACATCAATAGTAATCCGAAGGTAGTGGCACCACCTTACCACAAAATGTTAGCGAGTGCTAACAGAACGCCTCGATCCGAGGTTTGTTCTGGTACATACTTACTGAAAATACGATACACCGTTCTCTTTTTTCACTTTAGCGAAGTAGTTTTTACACCATTTCACTACGCAGTGCGGCATAATGGACACGTTGTTGCTTGCTCGACCAATTGTAGACTGACGCGCAATTGGAACTCTTTTTTAGTTTTGGAATTCTTTTGGTTCGGACGCTTTTGAGCGTCGACCCGATGTCCATGTGTAAAATGTCATTGGGCGAAAAGAAGGAACACTAAAAAACTGGTTAAATTTCAATGCTATTTCGCTCACAGACGTGAGTATCCAAAGAAATATAGCTTCCGTTTCTAGACCGAGGTCTGACACATGAAATAGCTGAATAGTTTAAAGAAACGGGCATACTGAAGGATATCTAGCTAAGATATCGCGCAAGATATATTACTCCCACTTGCTGAGATGGGAGTCCTAGACTAGTTTATTTTGGAAACAAAGAACTTGATATACAAACAAAACAAGTTCACGTCTTAGGACAATTTCATTTCACTGTTTGTAGTGTTTTTCAAGCCTGGTTGTAAAGTAAATAAAAACCGGCCAAGTGCGAGTCGGACTCGCGCACGAGGGGTTCCGTACCATTATCTATAAAAACGGCAAAATATCATGTGTGTTGGTTGGGAGTGTGCAGGTCCGACTCGCACTTGGCCGGTTTTAGTATTTATTATTATAGCGGCAACAGAAATACATCATTTGTCAAAATTTGAGCTGTCTAACTATCACGGTTCTTGCATTATCTATAAAAACGGCAAAAAAATCATGTCTGCTGTAAGGGAGTCCGCAGGTCCGACCTATCACGGTTCATGAGATACAGCCTTGGTGGCAGACGGACAGATAGACAGACAGACAGACAGACAGACGGACAGCGGAGCCTAAGTAATAGGGTCCCGTTGGTTACCCTTTGGGTATGGAACCCTGAAAACTATTTAGGTACATGTATGTAAATTCTTTAATGCACAAAGGCGAACTTAATGCTAATTAGCATTCTCTGCCAGTTAACCTTTAGTTATGTGGAGAGTTCTAGGGTAGTGCCAGATAATTGAATTAATTTGATATTATAAAAATTGGTACTATTTGTATATATTAAACTACACTGAATTACAGATTACATATAAATATAATATAAATAAAATTTAAATATACATGTCTTCTCATAAATACTAAAATATACATATAAAGGTACATAAATACATAATAATAATTAATATTTACGAAAAGGAAAATGACTCAGGGAGACTTACAAGTGAGGTGACCGATTCTGTAGCTGTAGATAGTGTTGAAAGACTCTGTTTTTGAAGGTGGAGATAGAGGGAGATTGTCGGATGTCAAGAGGAAGACTATTCCACAGGCGGATTGCTGACACTGTGAAAGAATTAGTATACATTTTGGTGTGATGTTCAGGAAATCGGAGAAGTATTGCTCTACTTGATCGCTGAGGGCGGCCAAGGGATTCAACAGGGACAAACCGGTCTCGAAGATAGGGAGGAGAGAAGGGACTATTGAGAGAGTTATATAGAAGTGAGACAATGTGTGAATTCCTACGGTAGCGAATATTGAGCCAGTTTAACTGGAGACGAAACTGAGAGACGTGATCGTATTTGCGCAATCCGAAGATATATATATATTTATATTTATATAAATATATTTATATAAATATATTTATATATCTGATACAACGATTCAGGAGACGATCTAATTTGTTTAGAAGTTCTTCAGTGAGATCAGGATAACACACATCGGCGTAATCTACAATAGGAAGCAAAAGAGGATTGACTAATGTAACTTTGGCGGAGTATGGAAGAAATTTTTGCATGCGCTTTAGTGAATGCATTGAGGCAAATATCTTCTTACTGACTTCTGCAACCTGCAAGTCCCAATACATGTTGTTGGAAATGTGTAGCCCCAAGTTTTTAACAGATTTGCAGTATGTAAGGGGAGTGCCATTGAAGCAGACTGGAGGTAAGGTGGAGACATCAGTTCTGTCAACCAGAGCTCTGCTGCCGACAACCATCACCTGCGTCTTACACGGGTTCACAAGTAGGCCAAATTCCTCCGTCCACTCACTGATCCGATCAAGATCAGAAGTAAGTTTGTGTATGTACATTACTTTTCTTGTGAATGGCATTACGGTTAATTACGAACTAATAATTTTCGTGTTGTTTTTTAATAATATTTTATATAACCTCATATCGTAAAATCCTCATTATGAAATCAAAACTTTTTGCATTATGAAAAAAAAAAATCATAGACGTCTCTTACGCAGAATTTTTTTTTTATTGTAGTATAGGTCTCCAAACAATATAATGGTATAACATATTTTTTTCCGCTATTACAGTACATGTGATACCAACTAGGAAGGCAAAGGGAACTTAGCCCATACAGCCATGTCTGAGGTTTGATATCAAGTACCAATGAGGTTTTTATATAATATTATCCAATACGTACAAAGCAATATTGCGACCTAAGTAAGGAGGGTACAGTTCAAATTTTCGGCCAGGTATTGTTTATGGCTGACAGTGCGCGCTAGGGTGAATCAGTCTTTCAATGGATGGACTTTTGTGTTGAAACTCAGCGCCACAGTTTACGGGAAAATTTATTTATTATTTACTGTGGTTTTATGGGTTAAAACAATTATTACTGATAGCAGTGATAGTGATGATAATTTGACTCCACTTGACTTTCTGGGAATAATGACGGAAATAAAAAACACTTTTAAAACGAGCTTTTACCTGAAAAGTTAAAAATGGCTAACGATGAATTTACCGAGATCATAAAAACAGTTTAGTGGGCATGAGTTACATAATAAAAAGGTATGAAAAGACTCGTGTGATAATATCAAAAACCTTTTTATGTACCAGTTTCATAATAGTAGTTTATGAAACTGGTACATAAAACGGTTATTAAAAATACGAGTGTCAGTTTAAAAAACGAGCCGAAGTCGAGTTTTTTTAGTAGAACACGAGTGTTTTAATACCTAGTTATGTATAGTTTCATACACTACTTTATCTAAACTCATTTCATAATAATCTTGATAAAATTGGTCGTTAGCCATTTTTTTTTCTTGTAAAAGCTCGTTCTAAAAGTGTTCGTAATTTCCGTCGTTATTTCCAGAATGTCAAGTGGAGTCAAATTATCATCACCATCACTGCTGTTAGTAATTTTAGGGGTTTTACCCATAAAACCACAGTAAATATTAATTTCCACGTAAGCTATGGCGCCAAAATCCAACAGTCCACCACGCGTGTGTACGTACGCCGTTGCGCACGCCGGCAGCCATAGACAATGCAGGCCGAAAATTAAATTAAATTGTGACCTCTTTTATCACGCCGCAATATTATTTAGTACGTGTTAGAGAATATTATATGATAACCTCATTGGTATTTGATATTAAGCCTCAGACATGGCTGTTTGGGCTAAGTTCCCTTTGCCTTCCTAGTTAGTATCACATGTACTGTAATCTCAGAAAAAGTATTTTTATAGCATTATGTTGTTCGGAGACCTATACTATAATTTAATTTTTTAGAGACGTTCATGAAAAATATTTTTCAATTTGCCAGTTTGAGTTCGTAATGAGGATTTTACGATATGAGGTTAGATAAACTACTATTAAACTTTTGGTCCGACTAACCCAATTCCTCTTGTTCTGTACTTTTTATCTCTTTATTAAAACACCACAAATAAGGACGATGAAAAAAATCGATGTGATCTTTCTTAATTTCTTGCCCTTCTTCTAAGCAAGACTAAACTAATGGGTGAATTAGGCATGTACGTAATTTAAATAATACTAGCTTTTGTGTTGATTTGGTTTCGAGTAGTCCTATCGAATCTGTTAATATATTTTGGACCAATATTTTTATAATACGTTATTTGACTTGGAATTTTGGTTCTTAGGAAAATAATTTTATGTCTGACCCTACGTCTTTGTCCCTAGGGAACTAGCCGTTTCCAGGAAATAAACTAGCCTATGTCCGAACGAAGAGACTAAACATTACAAGAGTAAAACAATTTTCAAAATCGTTTCAGTAGTTCCAGAGATTACCCGCTTGAATTAAAATAAATTTGTCGCTAAGGAACTTAGCTTTTGTTACTCAACGTTCAACGATTGTATAGCTTTCTATAAGTGAAAGAATTTTCAGAATCGGTTCAGTAGTTCTAAAAATTACCCTTTACATAAACAAACAAATTTTACTATATACATACTATAGATGTAACGTTTTAGTATTTAGTACTACGTTATCAATTTTTTTAAAGATCGTTAAAGGCCTTTCTTATCGTTGATTAATAATACAGATGTGATATTAGAATAATTCAATAAACACATCTATTTATCACTTTACATAATAGATGAAGATCAATAATCTTAAAACCTAGTCAATTTATTATTTTCAATTGTTAATTGCATACAAAGCATACATTTTTATGTGCCTGCCCAACTTTATATTATTCATACTAGCCCGATCAATTTAATATTTTCAATAGTATTGTCATATTGCCCTCTCAGATGTTTTACAAACTGTACGGCCATTATAAAAAAATCCAAGTAATCACTTAGTCCATTTCATCAATATATTATACTTTAAATACACCTATAACTTAAACCATTTACGTGAGTTAATTTAATTAATAAAACATAATAATAGAAAAATATTAAAATTACTTGTACGTTGTTCCACTAGTATTTAATTAAGGATGATCACGCTACTGGTTTTAGTCATCGAACATGTAATTTTATAATTAACGTATTTAAGTGTATTTAATGTTTTTCCTTATTGTTTTCACCTGAAGATGTCAATAAATCGATGAAACCGGTAGCGTGATCATCGTTAATTAAATACTAGTGGAACAACGTACGAGTAATTTTAATATTTTTCTATTATTGTGAAACTGTTCCATCAAGAAGTGACTACATACAGCATCAATCGAATAAAACATAAGTCCAGAATTTAATTTAATTTAATTTGTTATTGTTTAATTTAAGTTTAAAATAAAAATTTACGTGCAAATGGTGTACCTAGATATATTACATGCCTAAATGAATTATTCATTTTCATTCTCATGGAACTCAGACTAAGTTGGTCTTCAGTAAGTTAATTGAATAACACTTGCGTAAACTCAAAGTTACAATATATACGAATTATTAATGAATAATGTATTTAAGAAGTTTAGTGATTTTGTTCGAGAATAATTTTACCGTACCTATACTAATAATAAAGTAGTAATAAGGTTTTACACGAACCATTTCAAATTACTTTCTCCTTCCTATATCTCAATTCCTATTGGACCTACGAAGTTGCCATTTCACATATCTGTTAAGCTCCACGCAAGTATCCAGAATTATAAATTCCATAAATGAAACTTTAACAATCTCGAGATATTCAAGTCTAAATTTATCATCATCACCATTATCATAATCATCATCATCATCATTATCATCATCATAATCATCATCATCATCATCATCATCATCATCATCATCATCATCATCATAATCATCATAAATACTTTATTGCACAAAAAAGTAAGGACAAAAAGGCGGATATAATGCATAAAACTTACTGAGGGGTCGGTAAATATAACGCATTTTTTTCAATATTTGTTTGCTCATATTAATAAATAATAAAAATGTATTTAAAAATGAATATATGCTATATAATGCTTAAACTCTACTTAAAATACATAATATTTCAGATAAAATAGGTACATAATCAAAAATAGATATCAATACATAAATAAATACAAATTTTAATAGGTATATTGTAAATAAATACATACCATGACTGCAAAATAGAACAAGAATTAAAGATAAAGCTCATATTTGTGTGTTTTTGGATAGGTAGTGTCTGTGAGAATACGGGTGGAGGCTTTCCTGACATCGCATCATGACGTTCGTTCCAGAGACGAACAGCAACTACACTGAAAGAATTGGATAGAAATCCAGAATCCAAAAATCACTATTTTTATCACAGACCGACTGAGTTACTCATATAAAACCACTACCAGGGAACTTGGAAACTTGAAATTTCAGACAAAGGAAAAATTTAGAAAATTGCTCATATTTAATTACTCTGAAAGTTCTTTGTATCCACCTTAATAAAACCCGTTGGGTACATAGAGTTTAATAGATCGTACGTGTAAAGTTAAGTTGGTTTTTATAACTGATCGTGGAATTATTTTATGTTTTAAACGGTATGTACGGAACTCTCAGGGCACGAGTCTTATTCGCACTTGATTGGTTTTTCTATCTTGCAATGCACTCTAATCGACACTAATATTTTAAGAAGGTACAATTTGGAAACCTGCATGCCCCAAAAAAAGCGTGTATTTGTGCCCGAAGAACGCCGATAGGGCTCACCACTCATCACGTTGGGACGTAATAATCGTCGGTGAAACGTGCTTGTGCCGAGTGTGGACTGTGACTTGCATTTCACAGTTCACACTCGGGAACACCTCTGACACCCCCTCGGGGATTCATGTCGTGACGATGTTTATGTTTTGTTTATGTAAAAATTGTTCGTTTGTACATATAGGTATATAGAAAGTAATCTGTTGAACCACTGAACCGATTTCTTAAATACTTTATTTTATAAGTTTTAATCAAAGTTTCCTGTTACGGACTATTTTTGTTTGGTTTCATTATAGTTATGTTACTTTCTATTGAAAAAAAATTTTTTTTCGTTCCAAGTGCCAATATTCTTCAGGTTTCAAAGCAAACTCCTTACGGAATACAAGTTAATTTATTCTAATGTGCCCTTGACCGATTTTCGTAAAGTAAACTTCAAACTAAGATCCAAATTGAATGCTCCAGAAGGCTTCTTTTTCACCAATGAATAAATTAGCATTTTATCTAAATGGCAAATCTCCTTAAAAAGTACTTTAGAGGTATAAAGGAAATTGTATTCTTGGATCGCTCAGATATTGGCTTCTTTCTTCTGAGTGCCCCATTAATCAGATTTCATTCAATATTTATTAGGAGATTCGTGGTTTAGCTTCCTAATCTACACCTAAAATAATAATAAAGTAATCAAAAAGTCGGCTCTTATGAATATTTTTGCAAAATTTTAAATGAAATGGGTTATAAGTACTGTACTGATTTTTTTGTTGTTGTTTTTTTGTCTGTTTGGTTCATTCTAACAAGAATAATTCAACGAATTTGAATGCGGTTTTTTAATCGTCGTAGAAGCTCTGGTCAACATAAAGGCTAGAAGGGGTGTTGATTAAATAACCGCTAAGCTGAAAACTGTCCGTGAAAACGTAACAAAAAAAATCAATTTTGATGTATGATTATGTTTTTATTGCGAAATCCATAGCTTTGGAATACACTAAACATAATAGCACACATAGCATACATTATTTGTTATCAATAAATAAATCTAAATCTAAATCTAAATCTATAGCACATATAGCACTCTAATACACTATTAGAGTGCATAACTAAAACTTATTAAATAAACTAGAAATAATAAATTAGAATTCTGTCCCGAGGATTCTTTTTCAATTTCTTGTCTTTACATTTATATCTAATTTATCTTTTCTAGTTTCTATTGCACACTAATAATAATTTTGATTTACTTTATATATGAACTATTCTTTCGCGTCTCTGTCCGCGTTTATTATTCTCTGTCCTGTTTTCGGCTCGGTCGTTATTTCATCATCATCCCTTGCAGCCTATATATTGATCGAGTCACTACGATAGCAAACCGCTACCAAATTCTTTGAGTTGCTACAAACAAACTCTCAGATAGTTTTTTTAGGGTTCCCTACTTTGGGTACCTTTATAAATAATAAATTATGGTGTAGTCTAGTTAGCACTATAGTAGCTAATGATATATTTAAATAAATGGTTCCACATTTATACCAAAAAGTACAGCTCTTATCTACATCTAACACACGTACAGTTATGTGGCGATCGTGCCACCACACGTACCTCAAAAGGAAAAAAAAACGTACCCTTATAGGATCACTTTGTTGTCCGTCTGTCCGTCCGTCCGTCCGCCCGTCCGTCCGTCTGTCTGTCAAGACCCTTTATCTCAAAAACGCGTGGAGGTATCAAGTGAAAATTAAAACCATATACTCAACTCTAAAGTCCTTTGAAGCTGTGAAAAATCAAACTTCCAAGTTGTTTTTCGACACTCTCAAGGGAATCAAAATTTATAAGGTATTTCCCGTTGGCCTAGAAATATGAAATTTGGCAATTAATACCGTCTTATACTAGAAATAATGGGAAAAATCTGAAAACTATACGTTTGTAATTAAATCATAAAAAAATTAAATTAAATAAAATATTTATAATATGTACCTAAAAACTTGTATGGAACTCTCGGTGGGCGAGTCCGACTCGCACTTGTCCGGTTTTTGTAGTTTTGTCCTCAGTACAATACTAAAAACTCATTTCATTAAAATATTTGCAAAGATATATAAAATATCAGATCTCCAAAATGGGTTCAAAAACCATATATATACAGGTTGACTTTTAACTTAACCCCGATAGTTTAGTATGTTGTAGAAGAATACAAACTCGGTATATTAAAACCGTTCAAAGTAATACTCATAATAATTTTTTTAATTTGGAGCCCTTTGAAGATTTTCGTAAAATCCAAAGAAATCATGGTCATCCGAAGAGATAACATAATTAGATCGCGCGAAGTTATTTTTATTATTGATCCCACTATTTTGGACTATTTTCAACTTTTTCCCTATGGCAATGGCTACTAGAAGTATAACCATACATTTTATTTCCAAGTTACATTTTTTAATAATATTTAGATTTTTAATTTTAATTGTTTTTACATTTAAAATGTTTTCTACTAATGTTTGTTAATATAATAACCTCTAAAATTATCGAGGTTTGTTTGAACGTCAGCTTGTATAGCTCCTGAATCGAAAAGCAGACGCGATTACACGTTAAATAGAATCCATTAGCAAATAATTCGTCGTATATTTGCGTTTATTTAGCATACAGGAAACCCATCTCACTTTAAAATGCTGTTCTCGATATATCTCCCATCCATTCCAATTCGATTTCAATCTTTTTCGTGCGAAATACCATATCGGTAGACGGCGTCTCGAAGCCATCATTTCGGATGATCGAAGCCTTAACAGATTTTTGCTCGTTTCGACCAAATTATGGCTTCATGTTTCTTATAAGAAATTGATTTTTCATGATGTTTTGTAAAATTCTATGTGTACTGAGCACTGGCTGATGTTTTCAACTGCAAGAAAGCCAAAACCTAGAAATAGTACTCCTAAATACGAACAATTTTTTGTACCTAATAGCCAACCCTGAGATCACAAAAGAAAATCAGCTGTTCCATATAACCATTATAACAAAAATATAAATGTGTCGAAAAGTAGACTTTTTTCACCATTTCTCTTTTGGCTCTATACAGGATGTTACGAAAAGTACTTCGTTACTTTAAACCACGTGTGCATAGATATGAAAAAGTATGTTAAGCGTGTTTAATTTTTCTTATAACTATAAAAAAATTAAAATATTTTTAAAAACTTCCATAAATTGCTATTGTTGTTCAGAACACAATCGATAGATAGAGATAGGTGATAGAGAATTGCAAAAAAACGGACAAAGGAATCTTAATTTAATTTTATAACACAAAAAAAATAAAAAAAAAAATTAACTCGCTTAACATACTTTGTTATACCTATAGCACACGTGGTTTTAACGAACGAAGCACTTTTACTAACAGCCTGTGTAATTGATAAAACTTGTTCGTGGAGACGTTTACCCTTGGAACGCGCAACGTTTCAGTGCCTGATGAAAAGCTTCGATATGATCTAGGATGAAGTGGTCTCGCGCAGAAACGGGAAGAGTGGTAGCTGGCTAGGCGTTAATCAGTCTAGGGGCACTAAAAAATGATTTTTGCCCTTTGTTCTGATCACGAAAACCCGAGCACTTCCTTTACTTAAGTTTTATTTTCTCAATTTTCCATCTAAAACCTCCAAGCTTGTTCCACACAACATTAGACAACAAAGGGATATATTTTCTCTCCATCCATCTCGGTAAAGTGACGCTACCCCTTTAACAATTTTTCATAAATTTGGCGTGTATTGATTGTGCTATAAATTAATAATTATATCTATAAAAAATGCTGAAAATTGCGTGGCTCTACACAGAATATTTTTGCGTTTTTTTAATTATTATTATACAATTTTATTTTTGTCTATTCTGTCGTTTCTGTAGGTAAGGGGTGTTGATAAAATAACTATCAAGCCAAAACTACCAACAAAAGTAAAAAGGATGCATTGATTGAAAGAAACTTCCATACGAGCAAAGCCGCAAGAAAAAGCTAGTGAATAATATAAATACTCGTAGGTTTATTTTGCGGCCGGAGTAAAAATTAATTGCCAGCGTGCAATCAATCTACTCCGAACAAAAACACTCAAACGCCTTTGTAAAGAATCCAATTTTTTTCGAGTTTGATGTGCTTTTCATATCAAAAGCTTGTCGTATGAATAGCAAAAGTTAAATTTTTCGATGAATCCTTTGAACGATAAATGGAAATAGCTATTTGTATAACAAAGAGAGTCACACAAAATAGATCTTGCTACCCTTTACGCTGGCCTAATATATCCATATTTTATGAAAATCAATATAAAACTACTCAAAGTTTAGTAATAATTTATTATGTTTTAGTTACAGAATTAATTATGAGAGCCAATTAATTCAAAATATTCTCTACAAACAAGTAACAATTAAGGGTATCGCTTGCGGGCAAATTGCTGTGTTCTGCCTGGTATTGTTCAAACTACTTACTTCGGTCTTTACAGGTGTATTTTGATTATTTGAAATATTTTGATGTTATCTAGGTTATCATATGATTTTAGATCACTAAGATTGTTCAACACGAACAAATATATGCTTTTAGCATTAAGTCCACCCACTGTACATAATTACTTTTGTGCAAAAAAGAATATAATAATAATAAATATATAAGATTTTGTGTTCATGACTAACATTTTTCGATATGAACAAATATACGATTTTTTATATTTTAGCCTTTCGTTTATAATTCTGTGAATTCTAATTCTGTAAATATTTACTCTTTCAGAATAAAAGAAAAATATAAAAAGAAAAGAAAATTTGTCTCAAAATATATTTTGGGCCCTTAGACAGTAGTTTTTCAAGGGGGTGCGGATGGCAAAATCCGAAATTAAAGGGAATATCGAAAAGTCTTCACAGGAATCTCCGAGCCGATTTTGATGAAAACTGCATCATCAGATTTTAAAAAAAACAAATTCCCTAGCCAGGAATCGAATAGGTTGATAAAAAAGGCACTCTGTATATTATTGTATCATCTGATAGTGTCACTTATAAGGATCAAATTCTAGCAAGTAATATAATTTGGCAAACCAAAGGAAAAGGCTTATTTTTTGATATTCTCCATAGATTCGGATTTGGCAATCCACACCCACTTGAAAAACTAAGCCTGTAAATAGATATAATATATTAAGATGTCTATGCTGCATATATACTAAATTGTAGCGCCATTAGAATGGTGCCTGCCAGGCCGCGGCTGTAGCCTCTATCAATAGAAATAAGAACATTTGTCAGTTTGTTTGTCTAACTACCCAGAGTGCGCTAAGTACGTAGAATTATAATAAGTTGTTTTATTTACGCCACTCGGACAAGCTCCTTTGTGTATGTTTCGTTTTAAAGTTATTTGGTGTGATAGTAGAGTGGTTGTAATTTGTGATAATAACACTTTATTTATTTACACTAATAATATGTAAGATACATTGAATATGTATTGTTTATGCATATGCATATACCCAATATAAGCAACATTGCATTGTGATTGTGACAATGTAAGCTGGAGTGGAAACATTAATCTGTGTGCACAAGGGAATTACTCGGATTGCTTGTAAACTGGCAAGGATTGATAGTTATCAGTGACAATCCGGAGGGTTTCGTCATGTTGATTCTATTTATTTTTGTATCCACCCAACTTATTAAACGAGCAATATTTGTATTTGTTATCGGTTTCTAGAAAACGGCCCAAGTACTTCGACGAAATTAACAGGATAAGGATTTTCAGGGAAGAAAAATCGACTTAGAGGCTTCATACCTATGAAAAAGTCGTTTTCTGCAAGTTTTCACAAGCAAATCACCCTATATCGTTTTGCCTTCGTACAAGATTGGCTCACATGGTAGAGCGTCTGGTTTGCGCGCAAGGGGTCCCTGGTTCGAATCAGGCCAGAGAAAAGATTGTTTTTTTTTTTTTGTTAGGCACTTATTTGTCCCCAAGGTATTTTAATCGAACAAAACTTTACCACAGGGACATATTCATGTTGGGAATTCAATTTGCTTCGGAAGGCACGTAGAAAGCTATAGCTCCATATTTTGGCATTATTATGTCGATACGGCTGTCGAATTTATTTAATACTTTTTATTCAAAAATAAGACAAACAATAATAAGTTGTGCGTTTAGAAACAAGACCCGTGCATCTCAACGGTCATCTAAGTCGTTTATAGGGTCACCACCGCTGGACACAGTTGGAACTAACGACATACTGGGAAAAGCACCCGTAGTAGTAAGAAGAAGAATTGAGTTGAAATTGTTCTCGAAAATATATAGAACAGGGTCATTGAACATTGGTCCTGACCACTTACCGAGTCTCTGGTATGAATTTGGCTGTATAAACGAAAGTCATCTTAGGCCTGAAATAAAGAATTTATTATTATTATATATAGTTCTCAATTTAAAAATTATTAAAAAAAGGAATTTTAATTTACGTTCAAATGAAGATACTGCGAGATAAGACTCGTCTATTTAATTACGGGGACATTTTACAAAACGCAAAATATAAATTATGTTCAATAGGAAACGTACATACCTACTTGAACAAAATGTATAGAACAGCTATTTGTTGTTCGTATTGTTAAGTACTGTGACAAAATCCTTAATGATAGAACGTCCAAGCCCTTGTCCTTCTGGAAGAATCTTCCGGAAGCACATTCCAGCGGACGTGCGTCCTGTCAGCAGTACACAATTTATCGTGGAATTACCAGAGGCTGTCCTTTTAGCAGTACTTGACTTTCATGCGTGATAAAATTAGGCAGGGGTGAGAAACATTTTTGATACGAGTATCTAGAGATAGGCGCACGCTTCTTGAGTCTAAAGGGTAGAAAAATAAAACAAGTGAAAATTGTTATTACTTTTGATTGAACATTATAATCATTTAATTCCAATATTATTATGAACTGCTTCACCTACCATATCACACTAGAATTCTATTCGTGTTATGGTAGGTGAAATTGAAAATTGTTTTTTTGTCAATTTCCCAATAAACCCTCGCGTATTTGTTTTCTACCTTTTGCACTATACCCCAACAGTAACTAATATTGTAGCTATCACCAAAATGTTTGCAACTCTAGGCGTTTTGCCATGTTTCCCTGATTAGCCTAATACTGGATTATTTTTGACGTAAAGTTAAGAGGTTCCTGAACAGACTGAAAGGCTAAAAAAATGCTCAACATTACTAATAACATTAATTTAATGATTATTCGAAAATAAATAGTAAAAATTATTCAGTATCTCCAAAAATAAATTGCAAACTATATTATATACAAAATACTCCTTGAAAATAACTTTCGTCGCAGATGTCTTGGGATATTGGGCGACAAGGAAACCATATTAGCTGTACTGTTGTATTAAATGGATAATTGAGTACTTTTCTTATATTATATAAGCCTTAGTTTTCCATAAAAAGTAAAATTAATTTCATGTTCACAAATGTGTTTATCACAAGCGCCCTAGCTTATAAAGGGTGTTTTTTTTAGAGGTATAGAACTTTGAAATGCAATAAAACAAAGATGATTTTTTTTATTGATATGAAATTTATTTTATTCGAAAGACAATCTTCTGGCATTATAATTTAAATATGACTTCTGGCATATGTCCGCCACGGCTGGCTCGGACGTAGTCAAATCTGGAGGTCCAATTTTCGATGACTTTTTCCAACATTTGTGGCCGTATATCGGCAATAACTCGCCGAGTGTTGTCCTCCAAGTGGTCAATCGTTTCGGGCTTATCGGCGTAGACTTTTTTCGTTCATCAATCATCAATTGAACAACCATGATGTGCAGGAGTTGTGGTTTCAACAAGACGGCGCAACATGTCACACAGCTCGTGCCACAATTAATTTATTGAAGGAAACGTTTGGTAACCGCATAGTTTCACGTTTCGGACCCGTGAATTGGCCTCCAAGATCGTGCGACTTAACGCCACTTGACTATTTTCTGTGGGGATATGTGAAGTTGCAAGTCTACGCCGGTAAGCCCGAAACGATTGACCACTTGGAGGACAACACTCGGCGAGTTATTGCCGATATACGGCCACAAATGTTGGAAAAAGTCATCGAAAATTGGACCTCCAGATTAGACTACGTCCGAGCCAGCCGTGGCGGACATATGCCAGAAGTCATATTTCAATTATAATGCCAGAAGATTGTCTTTCAAATAAAATAAATTTCATATCAATAAAAAAAATAATCTTTGTTTTATTCCATTTCAAAGTTCTATACCTCTAAAAAAAACACACGTTACTAACCGAAATCGGCTTACGAAATAGTGTACGTTAAAAGTGGTTTCCGTTTACTGGGCGGTTTCGTTCTAGCAAGCCCGCCTTTATGTAGATTCGATTTTCCATTACGTAGCATATTTAATTGTGAAAGTGATAAACAGTGTGTGGTTCAATAAATGCACCTAGTAAAGAACCCTGAGAACCTTCGTTTCTCTTCTCAAAAGCAATTTCGCCAGCAATAGTCATTTCGCGAGGCTTGGCAATCAAATTAGGATCAAACGAGTTCTACCGCTCAGAGGCTATTTGGTTTACAAAGATTTGATCCTTTTATTATTTTCTCATTGCCCATTGTCAAGTGTTGCATTCTGAATGATATTTCCTAGGAATATAAAGTGTTTCATGGAACTGCAAACAATGCAATAAAGATTCAAAACTTTAGTTGTGACCAGTTTTGAAGAAATTGTGGAACGTTTTTGCTTGTATTGCAAAAACTTACCATTGATGAAACGAAACCGAATATATATTATATCTTAATGCTAATATTATAATACATATTAAGTCAGGATTAGAATAAAATAGGAAAACAATTGAACTAAATAATCGTAATCTTTTAATTCGAGGAGAAACAATAAAAACCTTGGCTAACTTAAATTTAATAAAATAATATACTTGCATAAATAAAATATAGATGAATGAATTAAAAATCATCAATCAATCATCAATCAGCCTGTTTCGTCCACTGCTGGACATAGGCCTTTCCAGGATTTTACCACTCTTGGCAGTCTTCCTGGAAGAAATGCCCATACTCACACACGCTGGGCAGGCGGGTTGGTGAGCGTGGTGCCGAAACCCTTACACCAGTGACGCCGCTGCCCGTCACCAGTCTGTTTTATATAAGGCCCGGCAATTGGAGATGGATATACCGCCATCCATCAGTCCCAGGCAATGGTGTGCCGCCTGGTTTTGCCTAAGAGCTGTTCTCTTACTCTCCCCCGAATAACTTCGGGAGGATTTGCGAGTAAGATGGTGGTACCTCCACAGTCGAGCCCGGCATCAGCTCTACCACCTTAAATTAAAAATGTAAGGCTTTAAATAAAGAAAAGCCTATATAAAAAAACTATAAATTAATACAAATACGTGGATGAATTTTATTTTCAATCACTTTTTAAACCAGTTTTCTAGAAGGTGAACTACATGGTTACAGATAATTTATTATTATCTTCATAATACATTTGATTTTAGATACAAAATATGTAATGGTTTGCAAGAAATATGTTTTGTGTAATAAATTTAGTTTTTTGGCTCTCCAGTAAAGTTTTCCACTGGAGGACATGAAGCACACACACTGTGCTAGAAATGAAAGTTTCTGTCTGGGGTAGACTTAAAGCCTCTTGTAGTATTGTGTCCAAGACCTTTATTCAAGTTTTTATTTTGTTTTTATTATCTCTGTGTCTGTATGACTAGATACATTTTCAGTTGCTGTAGAGTCTGTAAGAACTCATTTATACTAACAAACTTTTGTTTTGAAGACAAAAAGTAAAAACGCAAAAGAAATCCGCTGTTTATAAATTTTTGCCAAAGTGCCACACGATATTCGTGATAGTCCAACTATTAGCATACTTATACATAGGTAACACTAAAAGTTTCCGGAACTGGCCACTTACATAAACAATATTTAAAAATTTATTGCAACATTTGAAAATAGAACTCTTTGGCTGTAGAATGCAGTTTGTTTCATCTGACTGTCTTTTGTTTTTACCTTGTGGCGCCATTAAAAAAATTGTGTGTCTGCATCAACATGGATTTAACTCGGGAAAATTTTCGTAGTATGATTTTCTACGATTTTAAGTGTAATTTGACAGCTCAACAGAGCATCGCTCGGCTTGAAACAGCTTTTGGCAATGAAGCACCATGCAAGACGACTGTTTATAGCTGGTTTGCAGAATTCAAGCGTGGTCGTATCAATCTCAGTGACGAATTGCTTCTTTTTTTAATAAAACTGGACACGTGGCTACTGTTGCTTTAGAGAATCGTCGTACCGTGAATAGTACACGACCATTTGTTTGCCGGAAGTTATTGACGAACTCCGTAAAAATAACCGTAAACGCCGTATCATCCTGCACCACGACAATGCTAGTTCTCACACGGCCAGACAGACAAACGACTTTTTGAAGACGAAAAATGTAGAACTCATGAGTCATCCTGCATACAGTCCCGACCTGGCACCTTGTGACTTTTTTCTGTTCCCAAAAATTAAGAACCAATTACGCGGTCAACGATTTTCATCACCAGAAGAGGCTGTCGAGGAGTATGAAAAACACGTTTCAGAGGTCACCACAGGGGAGTGGCACAAAAGTTTTCAAAACTGGTTTGATCGAATGAAAAAGTGCATAGACGCCAAGGGAGGTTATTTTGAAAAACAATAAATTAATTTTGTACCTTTAATAGTATTTTTTCATATTCATTCCGGAAACTTATAGTGCGTCCCACGTAATAAGAAAAAAAAAACAAAGGGCACATCCATCAATTGTAAGACATGTATTCTTATATTTTATTCATTTTATGTTTATTAATCATAATCATGTTATCATTTTATTCATAATTTTTATTACATGTCAACAGAATTAAATATAATAGATCTCAAAACCTTACAAATAACATTAATATATTCACATATTTTTTTTACTTACAGTAATCATATTTATTTATTTTCTATTTTTATCTTAATATAGTAATTTTAGCATGTAGGTATTTAATTAGTAAGTAGACTACAGTTATCTACGTATTTTTTTACTTAATTACATAAATTTCAAAATTACTGTTTCTATTAATATTTTGTGTGGAATGAAAAATTTTAAAATTTATATGAATCTTATCTCTAGTTTCTGGCTTTTAAGCGACAAAAATCCAGTCTGTATAACGTTAAATAATTCTGAACTGTGGTTGACGTAATCCTCTTACGTTATTGCACTTGTTTCGTAACAGAATATCATGCGGTTCTAATTAAATGTCAGTGGCGCGGCGTCGCGTCGCATCGCGAAGAGTTCAAATTACTTAACCGATGACTCTGTAGGATCAGTTCAGACGTCTGCGACACAATTTATCGCAGAGTCGCAGTTTGACAGAGAAGTCAGACACTCTTACTGCTTTCAAGTATAAAAAGATTTACTATTACATTACTGTCTTGACTACTCTACTCAGTACCTATAAAGTTAATATTCGCTCATAAATTGTAGTGAATAAGTAAGTGGGTACTCCGAAAGCTTGATCTTTTAGTAAGAATTCGTAATAAAATTGTAAACATCTAAAAAAAACGTTAATTGTTCTATTAATGAACTACATTCAGCAAAAGTACAAATTTTTAGAAAATGACAAATAAATGATTTCTTATAAATTAATGACTCGAGAATAATAGATATAATAAGAAAATATATAGAATTTTAATCGACATATTTTGGCCTCTTCAATGAGGCTAACATCAGTGAAATCTTTAAGGGTTTTTTGTATATTTATTATTCTATTAGATGCGTGACTATACAATAGTTGTATCCCTAATGAGAATTTCGTAAAATTTGATAATATTATATAGGTATATTTCGAGGTTGCAGTCATAAGATGCAGACATCTGAAGTCTACCTAAAAGCTCACAAGTTTTGCGGACTCCTTCTCGAGCTTAGACTTGAAGTGAGATTGTTGAATAGTTCTTGACGTTTCTTGCGTTCTTGTGTTTTAATTTTTAATATTATTATTTTGGCACGGTTACTATTAAAGTACCATGCAAAAATACCTTTTTAATTTAAATCAGGACCAGACGGAAAACAAACTTATTATAAATTAGAACACTTTATTCTTTCTCTTTTAATTAGTATTAAAAGATAAAAAGAAGTTATTTTTTAGGATCTTAAATACAGGCTCAAAAATGGCTACCCTTTCCTTCGTTTTAGTTCTGTGAAAACATTTTTCAAAAATAAGATTATTTGATTTATAGCGAAATCCATCGCTTTGAATACTCAAAAAATATTAAAAGTGCATTGCAAACATGAAATTTGATAAAAGTGCATTATAAACTACTCAATAATTTTTTGTAAAGATAAATTCTTAAAATTATCTTTAAAAAGATTAAGTTTGGCGGATCCAAAACTAAAATCAGTGCCTCTTAAATTTCAGGAAACAATTTCAAAGTCTATGCCATATTGAATATACGCCAATTTGATATAAACTTATTTTTCAGTCACCAGCTATATAAGTACGTTATATAGTGGAGTATTTGCAAAGTTCCACATTCGCGACATTTTAAAAAATCTATCGTGAGGTAACTTAACGCTAGTTGAGGCAAAAAGTACTCACCCACATTTCTTGAACTAGGCTGACTTTTTAATTACGAATTTAAAATAGAAGAAGGTTCTGATTTCTGTGCCAAAAATGTTTTCCTCATTAAGAATATTCTTATACTGTTAATTTAATTGAATAGTTTTTCGCCTCTACTCTTCTAATATAACCTCATCTATATCTATACTAATAATAAATGTATCTTTAATAAATTCTCTACTAATAATTAAAAGTAAACATGTCGAGTCTGTGCATTAAATACTTTTGCGAAATTTAAAAATATAAAGTTGGTTATTAGTATTTTAATGAGGCCAAAATTACAACATTTACAATTTTTGTCTGTCCATCTCAGTTTTAACTCAAAAACCATTCTACGATGCGGTTTTCTTAATTATCATTGCCATGTATTGAATTGTTTTAATATGTAGTCCTGATAATTTTGTCATTTAATAATGTATAATCTGTATCCATTTTGCATGCTGTGTCCGCCTGTAATTGTCTAGACATATACCCTACAACTTATAACTCGTTAAACAATGTATGTATTTATGTACTAGATGTTGGTGGTCCAAATAAATAAATAAATAATAAATAAATAAACAAATGACTCTAATCAGCATATAGGTTAGAATAAAATAACCGTCAAGCTGAAAACTCTTGATAAAAGTTTTATTGAAAGACTTTTCCACGCAAGCCCAGCCACGGACGAAAGCTGTAATTATCCTGTATAATAAGGATAATATGAGCATTCGTTTGGCTCAGCCACCTTAATTTAATTTTTCAATTGTCTCACTAAAATTTCAGTTACTTGAAATTATTTCAAGTTGTAAACAGAGTTTATCAATTTTATTACAATAAAAATATTAATTTAGTTCAAATAATTAATAAATTACCTTAACCGTAAAATAATAATTAAAATGCTCGCCTTGAAACTCATACTTTAAATAAAATATGTATCGGTTTCCACAATTTTCCGGCCATAAATCACAGTCATTTATTCGTCCTCATTACTCTTTCATTTCCAAATACTTGAAAATGCACTCTAAATGCAGATCTAAAGAATTCATTTCAGGTCGCCTGCGGCGCGTTTCGTTTCATCTCAAATCAAATGGAAAAACCGTTGGTATGTAAACTAAAGTGCGCAGCATTCTGCATCGGCATCCAGTTGAACACAGTTCTTTTTTTGAACGCAGCCTTCTGGTTGGTTGACGTTTTCCGTAACGTGCGGGTGGAGATGATGAGAAACCTTTGCACATCAAAAGAAAAAAATGTGGGAAGCCTCATTAGGAAAACCATAATTACGGATAACGAAAAGAACGAGTAGAGAGCTTTTACCTTATTTGTGTAGAGTTAAACCTAGCTATATCTATAGGATTTTAACCTTAATAACGATGCAATAAGAACTGCCATGGGGTAGGTTTTCCTGCGCAAAACTGTACCTATACAAGTATATGCTTTAAATGTAATGGAAATAGAACTGAGGCTACCAATTCTTCAGATCATGTTAAACAACAATGTTAAAGAAACATCATGGAATGCTTAACATATTCGTTATTCTTTCATGTTTATAGCAGAAACGTAAATACATACAAACTTATGCAGAGAAAACTATTTACATTGGCATTTCTAAAACAAGCTTTTTTACAGCAAAAACATCTCGATATAGGAAACTACGAGTATAAGTACCTCCGTTGAATAAGGGTTTAACTCGACTTAGAGCCAAAATGAGATTTTTTTACCACTTTACTCCGTTTTTTTTCTCTACAAAATGTTTACAAGAAGTTCGATATCATTAAAAGCACCGAAGATAGACATTTATCAGTTAATTTTTGGCGGTACGTCGCGTACTAATTTGTGAAATTAGATGTAACTTAAATTAGATCGATTTTCACGTTTCTTTTTTTTTGTTTATTGCACGTTTATTTCATAATATCATGATAATGCACTTAACAATGCACAATTTTTTTGGTGCAAAATGTTTTAATTCAGCTCCTGAACGATATATCTCTAAGATGGTTTGTTTTCTAGGGGCTGAACCGATATACAGGAAGAGAACTTAATGTTATTTGATTTTGTGAACAAAATGTAACTGGTTGGCAAAAAATGTTTTTCGGCTCCTGTAAAACTGGGTTTTATAAGTTAAATCGTTATTCACCAGACGCACATATACATTTAAGAAAAGTTATCATAACTAAATAAACTACCTATATATAATTACTTAAAAACATGTCAATACCATACCATACCAATACCATTAAAACGCGCAGTAAAATATTATGAATATACATTGTGTATGTACGTTATATATTTACTTTTTTAAATTAAATTATTATTATTATTATTGTTCCAAATTATTATTCCTTATATACCTATGTTACAGTTAAAACCCGAAATCAGTTATAACTTAGAACCCGCTGTAACTAGTTAGTGCTAAACAAAACTTCGAGGGTCGTCTCGCTCCGCAACATGTTAAGCTTACCGCTCCTTCTCGCTTCGCTCGTCGTCGCTACCTATTTTTGTTCTTTTTTGTATAGAAATAACTAGTAAAAACGGGTTCTAACTGATTTCGGGTTTTAACTGTAGCATATATTTTTTAAGGTACTGATTGTATGACAGTCTCGTATGCTATGCGGAGGAGCATGCCATAATAATACTGATTGGATTTTAAATGAATTTCCATAACCATAATCCCAAGTACTATACTGTGTTGAGGGGAACAGTTCCAGAATATAACTGTTACACAATTTGCTTTATCACATAATTACTCTAGAACGGTAAACAGGTGTAGTATGTTGAAATTAACTTCATTTTGATAGCTCAATTGTTGAGTAGGAGAATCCGCATTTTGCAAAAGCTTTCACACAAACGAAGCTGCAATTAAAATATACTCTAAAAAACTAATAAGTACATTTTTATTCCACTCACGTAATCAAATAATGAGTAATTAAATAATAATAAATCGATTTTCGTCAATTTCAGTTTCTATCTAATGATAACAAATTTCATCAATTTATAATGATAATTGACCGCGTTATTGCAGCAGTTATTACAAGATTATTATAGGACCATTATACTTTCTCTCAGTTCATTGTATAGTAAGCTTGCCAACATCAAAAGCAGTACTTACAGAAAATGTAATAAAATTTCAGTTTATATAAGGAAAGTAATATAGGGAAAAATCTGAAAAGTGTACATTTTTCATTAAATCATAAAAAATATAGTCTTTAACGGAACCCTCGGTGAGCGAGTCCGACTCGCACTTGTCTGTTTTTTTCGGAACATCCTCTCCTTTATGCCAACCGTGAATTTAGTAAGGGCGTACCAGCTTTTTCATCTGTGTGTTATTTCAGCAAAGTTGTTCAGTGTGATTGAAGGAGTGCGTGGGTTTATTGAATCCATCTTTTTACATGCTGTATTACATCTAGATTTCATCTATCCATCCATCCATCAACCTGTGTTCGTCCAGTGCTAGACATAAGCCTTTCCAAAATTTCGCTACTCTTGGCAGTCCTTCGTCCTCCTTCATCCAGCCGCCACCCGCAACATCCTTCAGGTCGTCGGTCCATAGGGTACGGCCTACGCTACATCTTGCTGTACGTGATCTCCATTATAACGCCTTTCGGCCCTAACGGCCATCATGTTGGTGACAAATATAGCCTGCCCACTGCCACTTCAACCTACTGATTCGACAGACTAGTAGGTCACCATCGAACTCCGACGGATGTCCTCATTTCGGAATTCTATCCATCAGAAATACCTCAAGCATAGCCCGCTCCATAGCTCGCTGAGCAACCTTTAATCGGTGGTTAAAGAAAACACTTGTACTGTTTCACAAAATTGATGTAGGTATTTTCGACAAGTTTCGCCTTCAAGGATTTATAACCATTAACGAGTAAGTACACCACACAAAAGCTGTTGATTTATGTAACAACAGGATGACAATAAACGAAACTAATCGAAAAAACATCAATTTTGTGAAACAGTACAAGTGTTTTCTTCAACCATGATGATGTTTCACCAGGTGCCAACACCCGCAAGTATTAACCTTAAATCGGTGGATCAATTTCAATTTCCACCACTGAGACCACTTCATCACAAGAAGGACGCACTGGTCATCTCGATGTAACACGTGAAAAAAAAATCTACTCCTTCATTCTCTATTCTATTCCTGATATAAAGTAATTTTTTTCAACTCGCATTTTTACTTTCGTATTCAATTCAAAATGAAATTCTTCAGTGACAGTGTGATGGATTAAAGGATTGAAAAACGAATAATGGTTTCATTTGTAAATATTTGGTACCGAAACATTCTTCGTAAAATATTTATGTAGGTATATACTATTAATAAAGTAGTAAAAAAGTCGTGTCTACGGAATATTTTTTCAAAATTTTAATTGAAGCGCTTTAAAGTATTGTGTTGAAGCCTAAACTACTATTATTAGAATTTTCGTTTATCTGTCTGTATACAATATGTATGTTCGGTTTTAACTACCACTCAACGGATTTCGATGCGGTTTTTTATCATCATCATAGTGATCCTGGTCAACATTTAGGCTTTAAGGGGTGTTAATAACATAACGCCCGAGCTTAAAACGAGGCAGAGATTGAATAAACAGTATCCGTAATTGTGGCGTACACATGGTAGAATCCACTGTTGTTGTTATGCTCTACAAATAGAGCGTAAACAGAGCGTAAATTGAGCTGACTTAGTGCAATAATTAAAAAAATAGTGCCTATGTACCTATAGTCTAAGAGATAAACATACGGAATTTACAAAAATTTACATTCCGTAATGATTGTTCATAAAAGAACGGAGGTATTGACTAGACTTTTGAATCCCCTATTTTGGAACTACTTATATTTGTAAATTGCCTTAATATAAGCCGTTTTCAAATATGGCCGTTTTCAAATATGGCCGTTTTCAAATATGACCATTTGTATGTAAAAATTATCTTTATCTCTTAGACTAAAGCGGCACAATTTTGTAAATTATTGCACTGATTAAGCTCTATTTATAGGGCATAACAACAACCGTGAATTCCATCATGTGTGTGTGTGTGTGTGTGTGTGTACGTACGCCAACATCAAGGACACAATAAACGTGGGCGGAGCCACGTGCGCAAGGCTAATCCAAAATATATCTGGAAATAGAATACCGTTAGTTCATAAGAAAAATGCCTTTTTCATACCGATTTGTGACCGTTTTCAAAATACTTAATAGTAGAGAGAAACAAGCATAGTTTTTACTTAAATTAATCCAAATAATATTAGTTCGCTTCGTTATTTATGAACTTTTTCAGTTGTAATATAAAACAGAAAGTCTCCTGACCCATGCCTCATCGTTTCAATAACTTGTACTAACCCTTAAATGTTGTGGTGAAAAGTAATAACGTTTTTATAGGGGTGAGTCCACTGAACCCATCAGTATTTAAATTATAATATAATAACAATAAAATTACACTATATTTATGACTAGATTTTGCCCGCAGCTTCGCCCGCGTTCAGTGAATTTTTGCCCCGTTTTCAGCTTGGATGTTATTTTATGAACACCCCTTATAGTCTATGTGTTGACCAAGGTAACCACAGTGATAATAAAGAAAACAGTATTCAAATCTGTTGATTGGTTCTCGAGCTATAAAAGCATATATTAAATATTTGCCCCGTTTCCGGCTTGGGCGTTATTTTATGAACATCCCTTATAGTCGATGTGTTAACAAAGGTGACTATAAAATAAATAAAACCACATTCAAATCCGGTGATGGGTTCTCGAGTTATAAAAGCGTTTATTCAATCTTTGCTCCGTTTCCGGCTTGGGAGTAATTTTATAAACACCCCTTATAGCCTATGTGTTGACCAGGGTCACTACGATGATAATAAAAAAAACGCATCCAGATCCGTTAAGTGGTTCTCGAGTTAAAACGGGACATACAGACAGACAGACAGATAGAAAAATTCTAAACATAAAATATTTTTTCTTAAACATAAAAGTATTCTTTATAAAAGCATCGCAAAAAAAAAAACATTCGTTAAAAAAAAACCTATTACCTATCTAAAATCTACCTATAGTGATAGGTCCTGACCTTAGCAGTGGCGAGCGAAACGTATCTGTGCAATTGAGCTTGCTTCAGCCTATTGCTGGAAGGTACATAAAAGCGGGAGGTGCTGAGGCGCCTGCGGAAGTTTTTATACACGTTCGAAAATTAAAATTGGGTCCAATAGACCCAGGACTACAGATAAGGGCTAAAAATCTTATTTAGAAAATTATCCACTCATTTCAAAAATAAACAACTAAGGTCAAAAATGTACATTATATCATTGCGGTATAGAAACGCAAAAGAAAAGTACACCTGGATGTGAGCATCTCTGAACAGGGATTCAAACTAGGAATCTCTCGCTTACTTGGCGATTGCTGTAGCAACTGGGCAGTCAAAGTCTTAAGACAACTGTGATTTTACCCATGTGCTTTCCCAAATATGTCATAAGTTATATCCCATGACGGTCAAAACATTGACAAAAAGAGTAAATTAACAATATGAACTGCGTATAATAAAGGGTGTTCAGTACTGATTATACTGAACAAGTTTTCCCGCAAAACATAAGAAATCCTATGTAAGACAACAAACGGCTACTCACGATTTACGAGTAATAGTCAGATTTAATCCCATTTTTGCCTCCGAAGAAACTGTACGAATACAGTGAAACTAGTCGGGCGAAATCTGACTATTAAATCGTGAGTAGTGTTTCAATATCAATATGATTCTAAACCACGAATCTTTTAGTAGTAAAAATGTTAGACATGGTTTAGTTCGAGGACCTCAGTGCACGGGAGTAAGGTCTATTTTTAAATACGTACACTTTACCTTTGCAAATAAAAAATATCCCATATACTCGTAACACGTTTGTCGAGTGAAACAATTTAAATCTTTTTTATCGTTGACACTTTCCTTTTAACCTAGCGCTACGGATCCCCAATAAAAGGAAATGCAATAAAACCTGGTCAGGGGGCCGCAAGCAATCGTTTTTTATTGGAGACAGGGAGTTGGCAACTTTATTGTTACTAAGCTTAATTGAAATTGATACAAATCAAAATTAAATTTGTTGTGTTTCAATTGAAAGTAAAATAAGTATATTCTCTTGAGATCTTAATATAAACAATTAGTTAATTTAAATACAGCAGGCAAGTTGTGGCTCGAATCTATTTTACTAGTTGAGATTAAATATTAAATTTGGGAATGTGGTTTTAAGGGTAATGGCACAATATTGAACGTCTGTTGTTCCTTCCCATAGACAATAGTAGTTTATGCTACGAGTGCGTAAAGGAGGCAATAGCTTATACGAGTAAGTTATTGCCCTTACGCACATATACAATACTTCGTTTTTCAATGCATAGTGTGAGTAAATAAATTAAGCGTAATTAAAGGAAACAAACAAACAATAAATACTTGCTTCAAATGAACTTAAGGCGGGCATTATTTTTCTTTGCACGCAAGTTGCCAACTTGACGGAAATAATTCGACTCCACCAGCTTATTTGAACAATGGCTGCCTGAAACTATTCTTTAGATACAAAGAATGTTGTTCACAAGAAAGACCGATCGATAACGTTGTATATTTTTTAAATAATTTACACAGAATAAAAGTGGCCAGTATCATTTCGCGAACTCGCATATAAAAACTTTTTGTCAAAAAGTACTTATTCATATTACGATTAAATGAGGTTACCTACCAAGAAGTTTATTTTAACCAGATTTCAGTATCCTTCTTGTTACTTATATATTATCAAAAGAAAAGCGGCGGTAGCTCAGGGGTAGAACGCTGGCTCTCAATCTTTGAGATCCAGGTTCGATTCCCGGCCGGGGCATGCACCAATGAGTTTTTCGGAATTTATCTGCAGAGTATTTAATACTTACCACTTACTGAACGGTGAAGGAAAACATCGTGAGGAAACCAGCATGCCCTAAAAAGCGTGTATTTGTGCCCGAAGAACGGTGGCGATAGGGCTCAACACCCATCACGTTGGGACGTAATAATCGTCGGTGAAACGCGGGTGCACCAGGTGTGGACTGTGACTTGCATTTCACAGTTTACACCTGGAACATCTCTGACACCACCTCGGGGATTCATGTCGTGACGATATATTTTTATTTTTTATATCAATAGATTGGTTGGTTAAGTTTCATCAGAAATTTCAATTTGTAAAGTTACTACGTTCTCAAAATGTCGTCTAAACAGCTTTCATTTAATTTCATCAATCAAACTGAACGCAGCTTATGAATGCATCAAACTGAAACCAGCTCATTTCTGTCATACATGTCTATCTATGGTACACAAGATTAAGACTGGCAACTGTTTTCGATAAATAAAAAATATAAAACATACCTCGAACATGGCTGTATGAGCTAAGTTCATTTGCCCTCACTATGTGGGGAAAACAAAATTTAAAAAATAACTTGAAAAAAATGAAAACATTAAACACTCGTGCGGTAAAGTTGACTTTGACAACGGATTAGAGGCATATAAAACAGAACTTTACGAGCACTTGCATTGAAAAAATAATTATAATATAAAATGTATTGTTCCCTAAATAGCCACTGAAATTTACGAAAAAGTTATTTTTAGCCTCGCTGTCTTTCTGAAAATATATTTTTAATTCCTTTGTTGACACATTTATAAAATATGTATGCCACCTGAGGTTTTCGAAGTTCTCTAGATTGTCAAATTAACAGTCAGTCCATTTACCCACAGCCCCAAATGCTTATTTGCAACGTCGCGGGAAAATGGCCCATCGCTGCCTCATTGTCTATAATCCCTTATCTCGTGAGAGAATCGTTATTAAAAAGTTGTAATATTGTTCTTTCTTATTGCTCGTCACAAATAAAACGATTCGTTATGTTCTAGAGCCCTTCATTTTGTTCTCTTGATTTTTTGAGGTTTCAAGAAAGCGGGGAATATTTTTTCATCATCTTTTATTACGTAAACTCGGTTAGGATGAAAAATTTAATAATACACTTTGACATTTGGGTGTATCTTTTATTTTTAGGGTTCCGTACCCGAAGGGTGCCAAACTAGACCCTATTAATAAGCCTCCACTCTATGTCTGTCTGTCTGTCTGTGCCAGAGCTCTACAGCTTCAACCATAATAGGTCGGAAATTGAAATTTTTGCATAATACGTGTTAATGGTATAAATAATTGAATATATATTTACAAAAATACAAGAGGTTGCATTATTTAAACGCTATTGGTTTGGATCTTACTGAAAGACGGTAATACATACTAGTTTTAAATTTAGTTAAATTATGGGATAAATTCTAAAGCAAAAGGAAAAATAATAAAAAGCACGGTTTCGTAGGCAGACGGCGCAAATTTTATTGTCAGGCGCTACCATTTTAGCGGCTATATTTTTGTAGCCTTGATGTTGCTTTGGCATGTTAATTTTGTTATAATTTTTTAACTTACGGATATTACCAATATTTTATTGTATTATTAGCAGCTTCACAGGAGCAATCTAGTAATTGAATAAATAAAACTAAAATAAACTTAATAAAAACTAAATAATCCCACAAAATAAAGAAAAATACATACCTATATAAATAAAAAGTTTTAAGTTCTATAATATAAGGTGACTTTAATTATACAGCCAAGCCTTACTGAAGACTTGGTAAGTGCTCAGTAACAAGGTTCGATGACCCTTTTTGTGAAATTCGTAAATTATTATTTTCCTGTTCCTTACAAACGCAAGCCCAGCCCCGAGTCAATTACTATGGGACATAAAGATTTTATTTTGCGAAATTAGCAAAAAAGTGTTATCGATCCGTGGTACTGATCACTTATGTCAAACGTCAAGCAAATATCTATTAAGGTATGTTGTTAGTTATCGCGAGTAAGACCCCAATACAAAGTTAATAATGTGTGAAAATCGCGAAAGTTTAAAGTTTACACTTACCAAGCCTCCAGGATGAGTTTTTTGGCTGCATATAAAACCTGTTAAATTTTCTTAAGCTTAACAATGCTATATTTTATATATATCGCTACTTAAATCCATTTAGAAACAAAATCCTTCTTTATCCCTTAACCAATTCACCACTAAAAAGTAATCACCCTCGAAATGGAATTGATTACGACCAATAGACACAACCACTGGACCTTTTTACCGGGATAAATTTCCTTCGGAAAAAAATAATGGCTGCGTCCGAACTGGCTGCATTGGCAGAAGCGATTTTAACACCCACCTACAAGATTTTAGACGATTCAGATTGTCTTTTTGGGAGGTATTTTAAGTCATCTGGTATTTTATTGATGTTTTGATGTGAAGACGAGGTTTCCCGGATTTGTATTCTTTTGTTTTTTATTAGCTTATTACAAGAATTTCAATACAAACATATACGTACATATACTCAAAGATTACAGATTTCCATCTGATTCGATCTTTCCTCACGTCGCGCCTCTTTTGCTTCATCTATATCCATCAATCTATTTGATCTTCTATCTCTTCTATCCCAGGTTCTTTTTACTTTGCCCTTGTTCGAGCAAACCTAGGGTTAGCTTTATCTTCCACTTGTGCAGCATACATTTCTTTCATCACTCCAATTTCATCCATTTTCTCTATATATATAAAAAATACGATCATATTTCACTCTATATTACTACTTGTATTTTCCTGTATCCAATAAAATCGCAGAGATGGGCCTAAAATGTGATCTAAATATTATTTTATTTGAGTTATATTAATTTTTAAACCATGAAACTTATATCAAAATAAACGACGTAAAAAAATTAACATAAAATTAAATATAAAATAAATACCCTCTATGTTCAAAACAATAAATTAAAAAACGCCGCAATCGCGAGTTTTCTGAACAAGATTTTATACAAACAAACACCTGAAAGTCAACTTTACCACATTAGTGTTTTACTTTTATTTTTTTAATTTATTGAAAAATACTTGTCAGTCTTTTCTTGCGTACCATAGATAGATTTGACAGAAATTAGCTGCTTTCAGATTTATCCACTAACCACTGACAGCAAGAGACAGCAAGGCAGGTATGTAATGAGTTTAAAAGATAAACAAACAAATAATTTGAATTTTAAAACAAAAAGAGTGTCTTTTGAAAGAGTGTTCAGCTGTCAAACTTGATATTTTTGCATGTAAAAGATCATGTTTGGCAGGTAAAGACTCTTTTAAAAGACGCTTTTTTCTACCTCTTTCTAGGCCCCAATGAAGAACTAGTCATAAACTTTTTTGCAATTTTCAGTGTTAGGTACCTTTTTCGAATGCCACTTTGTTAGAAACGCGTTTTCGAAGTATTAATTAATATATATATTATTTAATTTAAAATTAAAATTGACATTTAAACCAAACGTCACACTTTCCATTTCTCTACATGAAAGCAGGACTAAGTTCATTTAGGTGAGTACTAAAATAGTGAATTTTAAATTGCCTGAAATTACCTGAAAGCGCTCAGACGAGCACCCAAGATTAATTGGGAAACTTCTAACTGAAACTGCACTTAGCAGCTCCGTACGAATGCATTATTTAAAGATTCGAAGACACATTGAGAAACGTGAAATACAAAACTAGTTTCAGGTAGATAATTCCTTTTCTCTTCTATCATTTATATTATTTCTATTTTGAGGGTTCTCTACCTCATCATAGAAAAACGCGACCTTGCAGGATCACTTCTCAGGTACGGCTTGACGTATTATTCCTTTTTTGTGATTTATTTAGTTTTTCTTTTAACATAAGGAGACAGAGTTATACCAAAATAATTCGCATTTTGAAAAGTTTAAATTTAGTCCAATAGAGTGGAAATTTTGTATACATTTTTTTAAGTCTGTTAGAACCGAGCCCACTTTGCCTCCCAGAGTCCCATCGTCCAAATACGATACATTAATTTTAGATTTTAGGCAGGTAATTTGTGGTTGTATGGCCAAACTGAAAATGGTGGGTCCAAGTGGGTCATATTTTATTACCTCAAGTACCCGTGAGAATGGCTAAAAGCGAAACTGGTTGGGTGTGGCGTATTCAAATATAAAAGTTTATATTCGACATCAGAAGTGTACGAGTATTTATTACTTTACGAAGTGTTAAGCAGCATGACGTCTTTGGAACAGGTGGATAAATAACTCCGAAAGTCATTAATTTAAAATTTTATACCGAATGATACTTAATTTAGCGGTTTTTTAACTTTTAGTCATAATCATAATATCATCGAGAGCTCGACTTGTCCCTCCTTTCCACACTGAAATCTGAGTCCTATCTAGAGTTCTATCTGTAATTCAAATTCAATACTATAAGGGAACACCCCGCGTCTACATCGGTTACTGTGCGCCTCTTTACTTATCGCGAGCTAGCAACCTCACAGGCGCCGTGTCCTGGCCGCCTGTGTTTGGAAACGTTGTAGAGATTTGAATTTCACCTGACGCACGCCCTGCGCTGCGCTTGCGTAAAGTCGGCATTTTCCGCACTTGTGCTATAAAATATTATACAAAACTCGTGCGAGAAACTTTTTCTCGACTCGTGTGATCGCTCTCGTATCGTAATGTACTAATATTATGATGGTAGAATTCCGGATTTAAGTAAACTCTTTTGATCAAAAAGATGTTGATCGGATTTTAAAATATTAAAGTAATTGTATGACTTTTATTTGGTTGTGACGCCATTTGGTACGATTCCGTGGCATTCTCCTTTATATCTTGTGGACCACTTACTAAAACTAAACACAATAAATACCATTTTCAAAAGGTGTAAAATTATTTACAGGTCTACGGCTTTTGGTGACTAAAAAAGCCGAAATAGGCAGTACCTTTAAAAAGAAAAGAAAAAAAATTAACACAAACGAAGTAATGAAACAGATTTAAGAACTAGTATTGTAGTAACTATATGGCAAAAAAACTGACGTATCCCATATTAAAGAAGCCTTCCGTATTTTTAAACGGTGTAAATAACCGAGATATAAACACTGATTACTTCAAATACGGAGAGGTAGACCAAATAAAGAGCCGAGAATTACTGATACTAGGTAACGGCTAGTAACCACGGTGCGGCCAGAGAATATGAAGTATTACTACGTAAATAAGGCCAGAAATACGGGGTAAAGAATGTAAACACACTTTCAGAGGATCAAAACAATTTTATTTCAATAAATTATTAGTACATATAAAATTTTAACTCCCTATTCTAATCGTTGTCGTCTGTATTAGACGAACGTGATTTGTCGGAAGAGTCCGAATCAGCCGTATTTATGACAAAACTATCTATTGTATAACAATCAATTAAAAATCAACAAGAAAACCCAACAGTAAAAATCAAAGAGCAAAACTAACGATTGATTAATAATAACAAAAAACTAAACAAATACGTAAACGAAAGAATACTTATCACTTCGAACGCAGTCCAAACAGGAATGAACTTGTTCACAAAATGGCGGACCAAATGTTAATAACTGCGGTACTGACTGCTTACCTGTATAAACATCTTATAATATTATTCCCTGTACCACACCAATCACGCAATGACAGCTGTCGTCGACTAACGAGATAAGGATAGAGATAACTCAGTAACGGTCCGATTGTTTACGTATTTTATCTCGTCTCGTTGGCCTTACTTTAGTACGGCCTCTCATGATGTCATGCCTGAGCAGGACAAGCCGCTTGGCGGTGTTTTTCGTCATGAGCCTAACCATCAGTTGGAGTGAAAGGATTAGTTAGTTGTGTGTGTCACAGTACTATGGTTTTGTTCGGTGTTGTTCTAGCCGTCTCGTTGTAAGCGCCAGAAATATTTGGAGTAGAGATTATACCTCACTTTACAACTCCCTTTCATACACCCTAAAAAGCAAAAGAACTAATTAAACCTATATCTAAACTAATAATAAAGTAGAAAAAGTTAGTGTCTGTACATTGAATATTTTCACGAATTCTGTCCGTCTGTATGTATTTCTGCATGTGTGTCATTGTGGGTGTCTGTACGTTGTATGTATGTTTTAACTCAAGAACGACACAATGGATTTGGATGCGGTTTTTTAATTATAATCTTAGTGACCCTGGTATGAGGATATAAGAGGTGTTCATTAAATAACGCTCTAGCCGAAAACGGGGCTGAGATTTAACTAACGCGGGCGGAACCTCGGGTAAAGGCTAGTATAGAAATAGAGAAACAAAAATCTTCGGTGACATCATCATCACACTTCACACTAATATTATAAATGTGAAAGTTTGTGTGTGTGTGCGTGTGTGTTAGTGTATGTTTGTTACTCTTTCACGCTGAAACGGTTGGACGAATTTGGATGAAATTTAAAATGGATACAGTTTTTACCCTATCTTAACACATAGGCTACTTTTTATTCCGGAAAAAAGGATAACACGCGGGCGGAGCCGCGGGCAAAAGCCAGTATTTAATAAATTCATAATATTCGGTGACATCATATTTATAAAATTCACATTGTTTGTCAAATAAAGCGCATTTTCAATCCAATCACATCTGTATTGACAGAACCTCTAGATAATGTACGACTTACCCTCTACACACTCCTTTATCTCAAAAAACAGGGCCAAGCTTATTTTTCTTACCACATTACATACTCGGTATAAATCTCCCTGTCCCCCGACTCACGTAGCAACTTTATATATCACTTTAGCCTCCTCTTAAAATTGTACTCACCGAGCGAATAGAAAACGTGGATGGGTTTTGAAATCCGTACTAATACTTTAAAAGTACGTCTGTTCATCGGAATCTTTGTTTGAAAAGGTTTGAAAAAAAAAATGATCCATCTGTGACCTCTCTTAAAAATAACTTGAAATATTTTTCGCTCTTGAAAAACTTCTTCTCTCTCAAAAACTAAAACTGACTACGCTATTTGTTTGTTCATTATGTATGCATTCGCGTATTATATCTTAACCAGTAGAATTTCATCGTGCCAAGATCTTGACTAAACTTAAAGTGTGTTGACTGATATTATTTATGAGTAGTTATTATTATATATATATATATATATATATATATATATATATATATAGTAAATGGGTATCGTTGGAAAGCTATAAAGTTTGGCAAATAATAATAATAATAATAATAAAAAAGTTGTGGGTTGTAATTTCTTATTAAAATTTTACGCCTACCTAATTTTTATATATAAAGTTATATGTATATATTTTTCATTTTTTTTTTTTTTTTCCACAATATGATACAGTTTGAATAGACATATATATACAGTTTACATACATAAAAGCTACTATTTTTTATCATCTTCTTTTTTTCTTGAAAAATTGGTAAATTTGAAATCATTTTATCAAAAGTACGAGTTTTTGAGTTTCGTGTCATCTTGAAATTAAATTATTTGACAAAGTATTGTAGGATTACCCGCAATCTAAAATTACTCACAAACTTCAGTTGTCAAGTTGATTGCATTGCTGAATTTCTTTAGCTAAATGTATCAGAAATATAATGAAGACTGTCGTGTATTTTCAGTAAAAAGCTCATGTGGGCAAAACCAGAAAATATGTTCAGTACATTTACATCTGTCCTTTATCTCCTTTATTGGCGTTGCGTGAAATGGCAAAACATGGTTTATAATCGAAAAAGATGCGTTTTTTCCCTTACGAAGGTAAAAGTATTTGTATATCGTACGATTTACGTGTTCATTTATTTACACTTGTATTACGCGAATGACACATTGGAGAAACTTTTTCTAAATTAGACAAACCTTTCCTTTTCCCTTCGGGGACGGAACCCTAAGACTCTCTTACTTATAATTATATTAGTAGATTTATTTATCATAATTACAAATCTTTTCTTTAAACATTTGTACCCACCCACACTCATAAATTTTTACCCACATTTCCCAATTTATACATCCTACAAAAATCACCTACATACACTCACACACCCCCTCCCACCTTTTCCTTTCCACCACTCGTAATACATACACACTAGCATAAGTTATTACACACATAAGTTATAATTGTAAATAAGTATCCCGTTTGTTTGTTTGTTATATTAACATTAATTTATATTCAATTTCAAATAGTTAACATTAAATTAGTTTTATCTAAAAATTCTAAATTGTATTAAATTTAAAATTTTATTAAATTATACATAAATATATAAATCATAGCAGAGCGTTAGAGACTAGTTACCTACAACCTAAAGGGAATCCTAGTGTAGGGACTAGAGAACACTATTAAAAATGTATGTACATGGTTTATTTCAATAAAGATAAAGATATATATATATTTAGTATCGAGCGTGGAGGATTTTCGAAATTAATAGTATGATTTTATTCAACTGCACTTAATATTACATAACATAAAATATTGTCATTTTGCTTTCAGCAATTTTAAAGCTGCATTATTTAGCTTTTTATTTACCGTTTATGTACGGACTTTGTCCACACATTTTATTATCTTGACACAATTGATATTTCCTTATAACATAGTTAACTTAAGTCAAGGTTGCTTATACGGCATTCGCTGGTATTGAGGCCAATTTCTAGTGCTATACGGAAGACGAAGTCCAAAGAATACTGCCAGCGACACATAATTAAGCAAGGTCTAAATTCATGTACAAAAGTCAGTTGGTTTCGTGCCGCTCACGAACATTAACATAACAATTTATTAATAACATAACATTTATATTATATTAAACAATATTATTAACAAAACAATAATTCTTTCCACTATTATCCTGCCAAGACATCTGGACTCGTGGTAGCGTTCGGCCGTCGCGTGCGGATCACGAGTACTTTCTGTAAGGGTGAGCTAGTCCGATATTAGCCCCTACCCTTCCAGTTTATGTGTTTTAAACAGTCAGTATTTATTTGTAAAATATATAATGTTGTGGGTAGATAATAAGTATGAAATCGAAAACCTTTAGCTAAAGTTAAAACTAGGTGCAGCGACTGGAAGGGTGAAGAGAATCGTGTTAGGTTTAAGGGTCCGTATAAGGCTAGATGGACAACTTCAAATAAGCATATCACATTGTGTAACTTGGTCAATCGGTAAAGTTAAATAGTGTAGACAGTAGACTATAGAACTGATAGATTCATCTTAGAAAAAACTGAAAATCTTTAAAGATTAAGCTCGTTTGATAGAAAAAAAAATAAGTTACCTCAAAATTTAATGTTTTTCGTGTGTTAAAGAACCTTCCATAAATCATACAGTCTTGAAATTTGTATTAAAAATAAATTAACAAATGAAATTGTCTTAGAATATTTTAAAAATTTAATCTATAAGCCGAGTTATTGCCAATTTTTGTGGGCGCGTGTTTTTTGGTGGTCGTAACAGCCACGGCTGAGAGCGCGCTATCTCTATACATATAAAATGCAACGTCTGTCTGTCTGTCTGTTCGTTCGCTTATAACTTGAGAACCAATCAATGGATTTTGATGCAGTTTTCTTTGAAAGATAAAACATTTCTTCGGGAAGGCTTAAAGCTATTTATTTATTTATTTATTTTTACATAAGAACCTTAGCCTACTTACAGTGCTTGTCACCAACTCGTAAGCTAAAACAGTCTTGTTTTCAACAACATATATTACCAAACTAAATATTAAAGTAATAATAAAACTAAATGCTTAAAAAAACTCTTACATAGGCTATAAACTTCGGTAAATTGACATTAAAAATGTCAATTTCCGGATATTTACTGATGAGCAAATTTAACAGTGTACACGCATGGAAGGTGGGCGCAAAACGAGCATGCTGTGTGCGTACCACACCCGTCGCGAAAAGCAGGCGCGACCGCAGCACCCCGTACCTTTCCGGTGCCGCCAGCGCGCAGCCCGCGAGTGCAGCGGGGTCGTCCACTCGGTTGTGTAATAGCAGATAATAGTGCACTAATAACGCTAGCCTACGTCTCAGCTCTAGGGTGTCTACTCCTACCATTCCGACCACGAACATGGATGGGAATAAATAGGGATAATACCCATACATTTTTTTATACAGGTATCGAGCAAATTTAGCTATGTATCATCACGCTATGATAAAAGGGAGCAGCGCAATGAGAATTTTAGTGAGACATATGGAAGATTCGCCGCCGTCGATCGTCGATCGTCGCGGGTTCAAACCCCGACTGGTAAAATTTGTTTTCACATTTTATTTTTTATTTTTTATTTTATTTTCAGACAAAAAAAATTGCTTTTGTAAAAAATACATTAAAGCTGAAATTATATTTTTTGACTGAGCAAAGACCAATAACTAAAATATTTTTATTTTCAAGTCCTTAGAAAACGCCATCTCTAGGAAGCTATCCTGAATAACGGCTCAGTAAGCTGGTGATGAAATTGTTTTTATTTTAATACACTAGATGGCGCTGCATGTTTCAAAATATCGAATTTGACGCAGTCTGGTTCAAATCAACTCACGTTAAAGTTTGTCTACCTACACTATTATATAAAGAAAAAAAGATTTGTTTGTTTGCATATAGGTAATGGGTAATATCTAGAACTACTGAAGTGACTATAAACATTCTTTAAGCACTCAATATTCTTTAAGCACTCAATAAGATTTTTAGTTAATCATGTGGTATGTACGCCTTGCGTAGTCGTATTATAGTCTCATCGTCGGGGTTTCTATCATCCACCGGTAAATGTTTTTTTTAGGAGACTCTCAAGTTTAAGTTTATTTGATCGGTATTGATGAGTATTTTAGAACATGGTGACCAGGATCTAATGACAGGACTGGGAGGTGGGTACGGGATCTCCTCAATGGATAACAGCAGACCCTTCGAGTTTGGGCTTATTTTATTGGTCTTTATTAGCACTTTGGTAAAACATGGTGACCAGGGTCTGATGATGGGACTGGAAGGTAGGTACGGGATCTCCTCAACGGACAACAGCAGACCCTTCGAGTTTGGACTTCGATTGGTATTTATTAGCACTTTGGTAAAACATGGTGACCAGGGTCTGATGATGGGACTGGAAGGTGGGTACGGGATCTCCTCAACGGACAATAGTGGAGTCTTCGTGTTTAAGTTTATTTAGTTGGTATTTATTAGCACTTTGGTAAAACATGGTGACCAGGGTCTGCTGATGGGACTGGAAGGTGGTTATGGGATCTCCTCAACGGATAAAAGCAGACCCTTCGAGTTTGGACTTATTCGATTGGTCTTTATTAGCACTTTGGTAAAACATGGTGACCGTATTGTCGTTTCAAAAATCATATTCTTTTGTTTTCCTTATTTCCACTAAAATCTCTTCACCGCGGGCGGAGCCGCGGGCAAAAGCTAGTTTTAAACTAAAAGAAAACGTCGTCGTAGAGTTCAGTTCATTGATGCAAATTGAGGTGCTCAATCTGACCTTATATGCAACCTTAAATGTAAATTCATTTAGGGAGCCGAGCAAAGCGAGCGGAGCTCATCGACACATGGTAGAATCGGGCATTTCATGATATGCCTAGGTAGATCATGACATGCTGATTCTACCGTGTGCTGTACAGAAATGGTTGCAACTTCTTGCAACTCTTCTGTCAATTGATTTATTCTCCACCCAGGTGCAACATTTCTGCTAAATCAATATAGCCGTCTTGAGTCATGCCCTTAACACAAAGAAAAACAGACACTAAAACTTAGCTACAGAGGTTTTCATTTTAGGAACCCTAAAAGCAGAAAACAATTCTCAGAATACGTTTCAATGTTTTGATAAAATCGACAACTTTGATATCTCCCTATTTCCTTATTTTTGGAGATAGGTAAAAAGAAATTAAAATGTTATGTGTCCATTGCAAAATCCATCGCTTTAGAATACTCCAAATTTTCTTTCTTAAACAAAAAATTAGTTACAGTAAAACATGATACATATTAATTCAACTTAAATTACTAATATGCAAACAGATAACAAAAAATAAAAAATGAACAAATAAGTCTCATATAAGTAATAACATTGTTAGCATTTTCCTGGTTGAACTGTTATATTAGATCGTCTCACCTGCACTGGCCTAAAAAGACCGTCCCGCAGAGTGATAGTTTCATAATTTGGACACACAATTTGGAATAGGTATACCATAAATTAAAGTACTTACTATACCTATATATACAAAACTAGCATTAAATCAATGAAAACACAATAATATTATAAATTTATTAAGATGGACGTGTGTCGTGTACGTACTTCAATAACAATGAAGGTGAGCATGTTTCGTGAGAGAAGGTGTGTCAGTGTGAATTGTGATTGTGAGGGAGGGTGTATCGTCTTTTTAAGTAAATGTAAGTGTATTTGAACCACGTCTCATTAAGCTGTTGCATTTGTTAGTCAACTAAACTAGCTATGGCTCAACTTTCAAATAACTTCCAATTTTATGGTAGTCTTTGCTTTACAACCAGCTTCTAATTTCTGCTGTTGCTATTTCCAACGAGTTTGTATGTTTTAAAAACTTTTTTATCAAAAAGGGACGAAATCTCTGTGCAAGGGCAGTTTTGCAGAACACCTGTTTTTGTAAGTTTCCAAACCGAGTCCTACAAGCATGATAATGTTACTCAAAATATTCGCAATATAGAATTTTCGTACACTAAGCACAGTTTTTTATACAGCTTCGTGGTAGGATACTGATAATTTTTTTTTAATAGTACTTTTGATACCGCCCGTTGCGCACGCTTGACCTCAACTAGGTGTGGTTTTGCAGTTCCACTCCAACTACCTGTACAGTATCTACTGAGAGACTCAGCTAGTGCAGTAAATATCACGCTTGTGGTTAATGTCACCAATGCATCGGAGTCTCTTATAAATGCAAAGAAGTCTTCGAATGCGACCTGCAACGAGTTGACAATGATTTGCCCAGTTTGTTTCTAATTTACCTTTTCTAGTTTGTAATGCACTCTAATAATAATATTTAAATTAAAATGTTTTATACTTATTTATTTAATTACAAGGGACATCAAAAGCAAAATAATAAACGAATACAATACACAAAATCTGAGAACAAAGCCAATTACAGATATCCACATGAACATAATAAACAGGGTAACTATGCAAATGCGAGACAAAACAAAACTAACTAAAAAACATAAAATAAACTAATTTTGACATATTAAAAAACAAAATAAAGTTAAACACAAAAACAAAGGAAAATTAAAACATGCAACTAATGAAAGCAAAAAAAAAAACTAGACCCTTTACTCTACATATTAAGTTCTAGACAACGACACTCCACATGACGGGGAAAAATTTTTTTTTTTCGGCTCCTGCTTGGTAGGTGGTAGAGCTCGTATGTATTTACCACCATCTTACTCGCAAATCCTCCCGAAGACATTCGGGGGAGAGTAAGAGAACAGCTCTTAGGCAAAACCAGGCAGCCCACCATTGCCTGGGACTTGTCGGGCCTTATATAAAACAGACTGGTGACGGGTAGCGGCATCACTGGTGTAAGGGTTTCGGCACCGCGCTCACCAACCCACCTGCCCAGCGTGTGTGAGTATGGGCATTTCTTTCAGGAGGACAGCCAAGAGTGGAAAAATCCTACAAAGGCCTATGTCCAGCAGGGGACGAAACAGGCTGATGGATGGATGGCTCCTGTTTAATTTTTTTGTCATATGACCCCCTAAAAATTCACTTTATTTTTCATTCAATATCCGGTTTTGGGTAAACATGTTACATAACTTTTATCTGAATTTCAGATCATACGGACGGACAGACAGGAGAACGATATTAATAGGGCTCCGTCTTGCCCTTTGGGTGCGGAACCCAAGAAAGGTTGAATGCGTGCTCACGAGGATATTAAATTTTTAAATCCTAAACAGACACAAAAACACTAACAAAACTCAAGCAACATAATATTGAACAAAGTGAGTTTCACAAACCCTCTGCAGCCTTGAAGAGTGTTGTCCAGAGATTTATGACCCTCCTTTGTTCATGAAACGATTCTGAACTCTGAACTTTAGCTCGGGTTACCAGAGTTGCCGATTTATCTTTCTCTTTTGTTCATGCATAGGATTTCTGGTGATACATGATTGGTTGGCTTATTCAACTTTGATCTTTATTTGAATGGATGTAATTACGTTTTTTCAATGTCTTTGTAACTGTTAAGAAAAGTAATTATAATAATTAGAGGCCAACAAAAAACTCATCTTTTAGTGCTCAATAGTTCTATTTATTTTTTGTTTAAACAAGGTTTACAATATAAGTGAGGCTTCATTTAAAAAAAACTTTTCCCGCTTTAATTTTTAATAATATTTCACTGCAATTGGCTCATCTATATTCTATATCTATATAGTAATAATAAAGTGGTAAAAAAGTCGTGTCTGTACATTGAATATTTTCACGAAATTTTAAATAAAATGGGTTATTGGTACTGTACTAAGGCCGAAACAACAATTTTTAGAATTTTTGTCTGTCTGTATGTTTCGTTTTAACTCGAGAACCACTTAACGGATTTGGATGCAGTTTTTTTTTTATTATCATCGCAGTGACGCTGGTCAATACGTAGGCTATAAGGGGTGTTAATAAAATAACGCCCAAGCCGGAAACGGAGCAAAGATTGAATAAACGCTTTTATAACTTGGATTTGAATGCGGTTTTCTTTTTTATCATTGTGGTCATCTTTTTTAATACATAACTATAGGCTGTGTTCATAAAATAATGCATAAGCCGGAAACGGGGAAAAGATTGAATAAATGCTTTTATATATCGAGAACCAATCAACAGATTTGAATGCAGTTTTATTTATTATCATTGTGGTTACCCTGGTCAACATATAGACTATAAGGGGTGTTAATAAAATAACGCCCAAGCCGGAAACGGGGCAAAGATTGAATGGACGCAAACGGTAAAAGCTATTTATATAAATCCATGGGAAGTCTGATTCGAATTTATATCCGAAACTCACGCGAACGAAGTCGCGGGCATAAGCTAGTTAGATAATAAGATAAAAAGATTCATGCAACAAAGCGTACTTAATACTGTTCCGTACTTAACAAGGACTATATGTCTCGCCACTGTCTGTCTGTCTGTCCACCCCTGGCTTAGCTCGAGACTCTTAATACAAGAAAGCTGTAATTTGTCTCGGGCATACATATTATTCACGCCGACAAAGTGGAAAAAAAATTCTTTTAGGGTACCTTCCCTACGCAGAAAATGGGGATGTTTTTTTTAGTTTATCGTTGGATAGGTCGTTCAAAAATATTGCGAGTGTGTGAAAACCCATTTTCAATTTTTCGAATATAATGAATGTCTACCATAACGCACTTCCAATGATCCGGAGAAAGAAGTCACCGAGTTTGATACAGAAGAATTCTTCGGTAAACAGTAAATTCCAAATACGTAAAAATAAAAAAATCTGTTTTCAGAGAATTGAGTTTTTCTTAAGACTATCAACCTAAACCCCATCTTGTCTCCGCCTTTAATAAATTTCATAACTATGATAGGAGAGTTAATGAGCAGACGTTCTTAGAGGTTTACCAAGGTTTGTGGTTTGGTTAGAAATACCGATTTGTTAGATGTGGTTCTGTAGTCTAGACATAACATTATTTGTAAATGTACTCATAATTCATTAAACAGTTTTTTTACGCAGTAAGTATATTAATAGCAGTTATAAGCTGCTTTAGCAGGACATCTACAAGCTCGACGGGCTACAACACAAACGCCCAGTCTACGAAAATGTGTGAGTCTACAAACAGAGAAAAATGCTACGAGTAGCTACGCCCGGGACCGTAGCAAATGGTGTCAGTGGAAGCAGTAACTTATCCGAGGCATAAATGTAAATAATAACTCCTTGTTACAATGAACCATTACAGAAATGTAAACCGGATCCTTATGATTAATTATTGAGAATGTGTAAGCCCTTGGGGTCGGTAACAAAGGGTTAAGGAAGGTCAAATAGCTACGTCAAGACAAGGAAGTTTATGGGTCGAATATGACAAATGACAATATATTACACATACAAGGGAGATTTTGTAGTAAACATTGATTTATTCGCATCCCCACATACCTACATCGTCACGATTTAAATCACAGTGCCAATGTTAGTCACAGTGCATACTCGTACACCCGCGTTTTACCGACGATTATACCGTCCCAGCATCATGGATGGTGAGTCTTATTGCTTGACTGTCTACAGCTCACCGTGCCCTCTGAAGCACACAAACACTAATGTGCCCCTTCGGGATATGAGCCGACGACCTCCGCATTAGAAGCCGAGTACTCGAACCACTGGACCTTAGAGATGGTCACACGGGTACTACATTGATTGCAATATTTTATTGTGGTACAAACGCCCTGATTCAACGATTATACAAAGACGCCCGTTTCTACAAGCCGTCCAAAGGATCCTTGCATTCCCGTCTTTTTACACGACTGAACCAAAAATGGCGAGAAGAAAAATGTTCAGAGGCGGACATCATATCTGACCCGTCTGCCACACAACCAGGTTTTAGAGAACACCGTAAGCTATGGACTACGCTGAATAGAATTCGTACTGGCGTGGCAAGGTGCAACTACAACATGCATCAGTGGGATATAGCTGACTCACCTCGTTGTGACTGTGGAGCCTCGGAACAAACTATCCGTCACATCGTGGAAGAGTGCCCCAATAGAAGGTTTTCTGGTGGGCTGGAGCAGCTACATAAGTTAACACCTCAGGCAAAAGTATGGCTATCAAACCTGGATTTAGAATTGTAGCTGTTTGTATAAAATAGAAAATACTAAGATAAAGCAGGATACCAAGGCTATACGATGATGATGATGACTGAACCAAAAAAAGGAGTGTATTCTTTTCATGGTTCACGTGGGTATTTTTTTAAATTGAACCACAACTTCTTAATGCCTGAACTGATTTCGAAGTGTGTGGTTTCGTTAGAATCCTTTTAGCATTATGAGTGGAATAGGCTATAAATATAAAAAAGTATACATTTTTTTTTGTTAACTGCTTGAATAGAGATTTAATTCAGATTTCAGTGAGTTGGGGGACTATTACATTGGATACGCATTGTTTTTTGTTTGTCCCCCGACTGTATTGAAATCCCAATTAAACCTATATTCCGGCAGTCGTGAAGTTTAATATTTTTTTATACTAATTTTTATTTCGAAATGTTTATTGTTATCTTTTGGATGGTTAATAACTAGGTGATACTGCTTCTAGCCACGAGGAGATGTTTCAGTAAGTAATGAGTAAGTTGTCTTTAAAAATTATCGTTACGTCCTTTCATTAACATTTGTAGACTAAAAAGTAGTTGGAATTCTTTTAAAATCCCCAGTACCCGTAACATTCTAGTCAAGTTTAGGTATTTACATACAGACATACACTCACGCTTGTCTCCTATAAGAGTATGCATAGATTTCAGATTTCTATCTGCTACGATCCTGACACGCTTCTTTCCCTTCCATATGAATCAATATATTCATACCAGCTAGGGTATTTAATGTGGTAATTTAATTTGTAGGTGGTAGAGCTGATGCCGGGCTCGACTGTGGAGGTACCACCATCTTACTCGCAAATCCTCCCAAAGTTATTCGGGGGAGAGTAAGAGAACATCTCTCAGGCAAAACTAGGCGGCACACTATTGCCTGGGACCGATGGATGGCGGTATATCTATCCCCAATTGCCGGGCCTTATATAAAACAGACTGGTGACGGGCAGCGGCGTCACTGGTGCAAGGGCTTCGGCACCGCGCTCACCAACCCGCCTGCCCAGCGTGTGTGAGTATGGGCATTTCTTCCAGGAGGACCGCCAAGGGTGGCAAAATCCTGGAAAGGCCTTTGTCCAGCAGTGGAAGAAACAGGCGGCTCCTAATATTAAAGGTACTAATCAATTTCCAAATCCTCCAATTATAATTGGTATAAATTTAATCTTTTAATCATAAATTATGTATCAATAAAATCAATTATTAATGTTAAATTTTAAATAAAAAGTTATTTTAATTTTTAATTGATTAAACAATATCTTTTCAATGTAAATGAAATACTTAAATATAAGCTTTAATTTGTTCTTTCTAGAAACTTATTGTTTAGTAATTTATGGATGGAGGGTATTTAACCCGAGAATATGCCACATTTACTCTACGGGTTACATGATGATTACAATATCTACTGTGACTTTTAATCCTCTCCTACCTCCTAATCCTAATTCTACTTCCTATTTCCTACTAATATTATAAATGCGAAAGTTTGTGCGTGTGTGTGTGTATGTTTGTAACTCTTTCACGCTGAAATGGCTGATATAGCTTATACCTCAACTTAAAAACAAAGGTTGCTTTCTATCCCGGAAAAAAGCATGTCGTTAAACCGAATAACACGCGGGCGGAGCCGCGGGCAAAAGCTAGTAAACTCATAAAAAACTAAAATATTTTCAAAATATTCTTTCTTTCTTGTAAATACTTCTTTTTAAAAAGAAACATGCCTTAAACTAGAGTTAAGGATAAGTACTCACTGACTACTTACTAAATTAAGGTTTTAATGTTGTAATAAAACTTATTTGAAACATTCTTCTTGCTAATAAATTACAAGAAGCACAATAACTGCCAGACAAAAATATAATGCTTTTAGAAGTAATAAGTCTTGTACAATTTTTAAGTATATACTTGTTTATACTCGTGGATATACCTTACGCTTTATGTCCAGCAGTGGACGAACACAGACTGATGGATAGATGGATACGTTATAAAAAATAAACTTTTACAATTTTAAGTAATTAAAATGTTTTTTTTTAGATTATGGAATAGAAATTAACTAACTTTAGCTTATAAAGTTATCTGAATTTTACCTCTTTGTTAGGACTCAACAAAATATCGGACTCAAAATGAGACATGCTTCAGTTCGGTTGTCACGTGACCTTTGGTGGCATCAGTTAAAAGCTTTAGATATCTAACTTTTCTATCATAAAGTTGTTAAACAATAGGAAAAAATACTGCTTTAGTGTACATAGAAACATATATCAGTGGAATATCCATAGCTACCGTAAAATAAATTATATTATTCATACATTCATACATTCATTCATTTATCCATTAATTCATTCATTCATTTCTATTGATGACAAATCACCTTTTACTTCAATTGATGGCTTCGGCCGTGGCTTGTCAGCACCTTAAAGACAAAACCATGCCGCCAAGCGACAAGTCGTGTTCCTGCTCCCGATTTTGTCCTAAGAAGCATATTCATATTCATATTCTTTATTGTACACACAAAACAAAACATAATTTATACATTTCACTTATAAATATCATGCACACAGACGAGCTTATCTCTAAGAAGAGATTTCTTCCAGCAAACCCTGATTTATAGAGAGAAGTTAAAATAAATAAGTAGACATACATACGTGTACACTAAAATATAAATATACTTACACCCTACAATTTATAACTACAATCTAATATACCTACATATATATATATATAATATTTACAATAAATAAGACAAATAAGCAAAAAATATATATAAATAATATATAAATATATATTCTGCTATATAAAGATACTTACGGAATTGAAAGGAACTCTTTCAGTTTGTTTTTAAATTTTTTTAGTGTAGGACAGTCTCTGATGTTCTGAGGAAGCAAATTCCATAACTTGATGGCCACGACGGTGAAGGATTGCCCGAATGCACAAGATTTGTGCAAAGGAGTTTTAAGAAGAGAGACAGTACGTGAATGAGCCGGCCTGTCCCTAGAGGACAGCAAAAGTTCAAATCGTTCACGAAGGGGTGCGAGGATTACTGAGAATGCTGTAAAGTATTACCAGGAGAGAGGTGCATTCTGAGCGAGAACACTTTATCCTAGCTAAGCGTAAGCCCATTGTGTGAAAATAAAACAAAAACAGTGACAGAGGTGTTCTCAAGTGTGAGTAGTGAAATGCAAGTCCCAGTACACCCGCTTTTTACCATCGATTATTACATCCGAAACGTGATAGATGTAAGCCCTATCGCCGTACTTCGGGCACAAATGGACCAACACTTTAACGTGTATTCTGAAGCACGCAGACCGAACACAAATTATTGTGCACCGCGGAGATTGAACTCACGACCTCTAGGTTAGCAGACGAGCGCTCTATCACTGTCCCGAAAATACTGGTTTAAAATTAACCGTCCAAATTTATTTATTTTAATCTTTAGTGAAAATAATGAAATACGTGTTTTTTCTTTAAGTATCACCCAGTACTAAAATATTAAGATACGGCTATGCAAAGTTATCCCAAAAACAATTGCGTTTGTAGACACCATGCGCCGTGCGCACTATGTGGCTACGTTTGTAGACACCAAGCGCCGCACGCGCTACGCGGCTACGCGCCTTCCGTTCGCCGTTCGTAGCTTAGTGTAGTGACAACGCTGTACGAAAAATCTTGTAAAAAAAATAATTGTTGAGGTGAAAATTTCACCAACCTATTTTATTTTCAAAATGGCCTCTATGAATAACATCTAATGCTTGAAAAAAATTTGGACGATGCTCGAAAAGTCACCCGGTATGTAGTAAACAGACAGGTGAGATAATAGATAGCTTTACAATATCAAACGCTTACCATATTTCGTCTGCTGAATTCTATCACACACTCCACACCACGAGATAGAGTTTGCACACGGCCCATGCGGGTCGGGATTTATCTGAGACTCGGAATGTGTTTACCACCATAACCCTGTTTGAAGATACCAACAAATGATGACACTCATTTATTCTTTTACCTCGTCTTTTGTTTCAGGTTCGTGAAAGGACAATTTCTCCGAATAAAGGGAAAGAAGGAAATGCAAAGGAAAAGGAAACGGTCTTGGGCCTCAGTTCTGCTGTGCAACGGAAGTTTTAAAATAATGGAACGGTGTATTTTTGGGAATGGTTGTTACTTTATGTTATACTTTATGTTATATTTTATAAGAATATTAATCATATATATATAATTATTTAGTTTAAATAAAAGAAAATTAAATAAATGATAGCATAGTTTGAATATTTTTTGAATGGTACTTAATATATCCAAAAATTTGAAGTATATTATCATTAAAAAAACTTCCTGTAACATTTATAGTCATTTCAGAAAAAAAGACTGGAATTAAAAGAATAACTCTCGAATAGGATTGTTGCATTTTAAGTATCGTGATTGAATTACCATAACAATAAGAATTTAAAGGATACAGCATGAGAAAGGGGCTGATCGATATTTAAAATATTGAACTAACAATGAAATTCGGTAGTAAATATCAAAATAAAAACTGCCAATAAGGTGCTCATTTTGTTTCAATCCTCTATTAGGGAAATTATATGGAAAATTGAGAAGATTGTTTAACGAAATGACGTTTTTCTCAAATTAGGCTTGGTTCCCCTTCTTTTTCTGTGCCCTTATTTTCAGAAACATAGTAACACATCAAAGTACGTAGGTATTATAAGAAAACACACTTTCGGTAAAAGGTTTGCTTGCGCGCGTTATGGTGACTTCGTCGCAAAAATTTGCAACATGATTCGGATTGGTTGAAATTTCCAACAAAACAATAAATATTAAAATAATGTTTATATCAGCTCGCACTGCAATATGGCTGTTTTGCTAGTCACTGCGGCTGTCAAGTGCGAAATTATTTTGTTTTTTATTAATTTTAAATAAAATGAAATGAATTTTTAAAAAGCGAATATACCATATCATTTAATAATATTTTGTCTATAAGTTGCAACACTTTTATACCGTTTCGATAAAAACTGCAGCAGTAATATTGTAACAGGTGGACAAAAGACCGATAAATAAGGGTGAATTAAGTTTTATTTTTTTCTTCACTTCTATATATTAAAATTAAATTCAGGTTAAACCACATCACTATTTGTATCATATTAATTACTATGTATTATTCTAACATGAAAAAAATTACCGTATAAAGTGGTTATGAAGTTATTCAATTCAAGGTCGTTGGCGTCGGAAGAAGCTTTAATTAGAGCGAGATTTACAGTTAAAACCAAAATCGTTAGATCGAGACTTTCCCCACGCAAATACAACCTAACATAATAATTATATTGATAACATTTATATTTATTGATGCAACTAGCTGTGCCGGCACCTTCATACAAAATTTTTGTATTGAAAATGCGTTTTCTACGAGTAAAACGGGCTTTTACATTCTAGACCTGAGTTGTTCACGATTGATCAAATCACATGATTCGATCACAACCCGTTTCCGAGTGATTGAATCATCAATCAAAAAAAGATACGATCATTTTTGACACACCGCCACTGCCTATGTAAAATAGAGAGATAATTGTTTGAAAAACGAAATTGGACTTAAGCTACAGACAAAGAAAAAAAAATTGTCTCCTTTGTGGGCTCGGTGGTGCGACCGACCTGCGGGTGATCGATCAAACTATCGAATCATTTTGCCCCAATCACCTAACCAATGGATCAAGATTGACCTAGGTCGCATGAAAAAGCTTAGGTCACAGGTTTATTTCATTTCAAATCCAAGGTGTCATAGTCACAGGCGTCTTCTAGTATTAAGTAAATAAAAATAGTTGTAGATAGCTTTCCAGGGTTGCTGAGGAATTTAAAGATTTTGACGCCGGAAAAACTAAGACAGATAATATCCATTAGAGATAGTGTGAAAAACTAAAAACTCACTTCATAAAAATCGTTTCGTGCCAACACGAAATATAAGCTAAGACATCAATTTATTTTCAGATACGCTATTTTCAATTTCTTATTACTTTGCCTCTGCCTTAAGCCTCCATTTGGTCTAAAAATAACATATTGTCAGTGTCACCTTTCACGTTACAATAAAGGTGGTTGTAACGGATAAATATTCCCAAATTATGATTGCTTTTGTTGTTTTTGAATAAAAAATATTAAATAAATGTCAGTTTGGCTTTTCTAGCAAAGTTCTGGAAAAAATAACAATAAATACATTTATAAAGTACCTCATGCATAAAATAATACAACTTTGCTAGAAAAGCCTAATTGACATTAAAAACTTGTCGCGTAGTACCAGCCTGTTTCGTCCACTGCTGGACATAGACCTTCCCAAGATTTCGCCAGTCTTCGCTATCGTCCTGGAAGAAATTCCCATACTCACACACGCTGGGAAGGCGGGTTGGTGAGCGCGGTGCCGAAACCCTTGCACTATTGACGCCGCTGCCCGTCACCAGTCTGTTTTATACAGTTTTATATAAGGCCCGGCAATTGGGGATGGATATTCACACACCTAAGATGGCTAAAATATAGAAAATCATATATATTTATTATTATTATATTCTTTTTTGCACAAAAGTAATTATGTACAGTGGGTGGACTTAATGCTAAAAGCATATATTTGTGTTGAACAATCTTAGTGATCTAAAATCATATGATAACCTAGATAACATCAAAATATTTCAAATAATCAAAATACACCTGTAAAGACCGAAGTAAGTAGTTTGAACAATACCAGCTAGAACACAGCAATTTGCCCGCAAGCCCTTTATTTGATACCCTTATTTGATACTTGTTTGTAGAGAATATTTTGAATTAATTGGCTCTCATAATTAATTCGGTAACTAAAACATACCGAAACCGAAACCCTCTCACCAGTGACGCTACTGCCCGTCACCAGTCTGTTTTTTTATAAAGCCCGACAATTTGGGATGGATATACCGCCATTAATCGGTCGAAGGCAATAGTGAGCCACCTAGTTGTGCCTGTTTGAGAACTATCTTCTTATCTTACTTTCCCCCGAATAACTTCGGAGGGTGTTGCAAGTAAGATGGCGGTACCTCCAAAGTCGAGGCGGCACCAGCTCCACCACCTGGACTCTAGCATCATTAACCACATTTTTAGGGTTCCGCAGTCCGACAAGGAACCCTTATAGTTTCGCCATGTCCGTCTGTCCGCGGCTTAGCTCAGAGACTATTAGTACTAGAAAGCTGTAATTTGGCATGGATATAAGTATTAATCACGTTGACAAAATGGTAAATTCAAACCTTAAATTTTTTTGTAAATGTTGCCTCTCATACACGCACTGGGGATGAATTTTTTCCCCTCGTCTATCCTATAGTGTGGGGTATCGTTGGATAGGTCGTTCAAAAACATTTTGTGTTTGTGATAACTATTTTTCGATTTAGGGATCCATTGGCGAAATATTAAGCTTTAATGTGAAAATTTTAGTTAGGATGGAGCGTCTCCGTCCCCTCCCCCGTTGCCGGCTAAACGGTTGTTTATAGAAATGTGAAAAAATTAACAGTAGTAGTACATATAATAAATTTTAAAGGATAACTATCACAGTTAAGTAGACTTTACAGGTTTACTGTATTAGTAGACCAATTATTAAATGTACCGGGCACCTACGGAACCCTACATTGCGCGTGGCCCGACACGCACTTGGCCGTTTTTTTTTTAAATACATTTTATTCAAAACTAACAAAAACAATTATGTTTGTATGTGTGCGTTTGGAAACGAGACCCATCCAACCACCTTTGTATAAAATAAAACCGTCAAGCCCTCAAAACTACAAAAGACCATCGTACACAGATTACCGAAATAAGCAGAAAGATTCAAGCAACAACATCCCGGCTATAAGAGAGGTTTCAATTTCAAATTTACATATTTCTTATTCGGCAAGAAAAAGTCGGTCCCTAATTTCCCGCCCGATTGGTCTCGTAACAGAATCTATATCTTATCAGCGCAGCAAATCGAGGAAAAGCTGCCATCTTGGAATACAAAATAGCGCAAATCTAAATACTGAATGTTGGTTTTCAGAGAGTAAAATGTATACGTATCGTACGTTTGGTTGGTACGTTCCTTTATCTATATCTATACTAGGTATCTTATTCGTATATTTTGCTAAATTTTAAATTTTAAATTTTTTCCTAATTGATCGTTTCTAGTTTGTAATGCACTCTAATAATAATATTTAAAATAGACTATATTCATCGTCCGGAAGCCAAAACAACAATATTTTTATTTTTTTGTATCTATAATGTTCGGTCTCGAGAATGTTGTTTAAGAAAGTCACACATTTCTCAAATAATTTATAATTTGAGGTCGTTTAAGAAACGTAGTTTAGTATTTTACGTAACAAACATGGTTTAAGTTTTGTATCACAGTACTTTTGGTATGGCTCTATAATTATTTTGTATTCTGTTTGTAAGTTAATTTGCTACTCTTATAAGTATAAACATGGTTTAAGTTATTGTATCACAATACTTCTTGTATGGTTCTCTAATTATATTTTTATTCTCTACTCCTAGGTATACATATACTTAATCAGCTTGGTAGAATTACATTTCTTTGATATGGTACAAATGTGACGTCGTTGAAAATTTTTCTTTGTTTCAGAATCCTTGTTCTTTTTCTATCCGCATGTCAAAAGCTCAATCGGATTAGCCGTGTTCAAGCTATGACGCAGATAAATGGATAGACGGATGAAAACAAGGCCTCAATAGTTTTCTTTTTTCACGAAAACTCAGAGTTATTTTATCATCTTAGCAATAATTAACATTAAAAAAAACATCAATCCATCAGCTGTTTCGTCCACTGCTGGACCTAGGCCTTTCCAAGATTTTACCACTGTTAGCAGTCCTCTTGGAAGAAATGTCGATACTCACACACGCTGGGCAGGCGGGTTGGTGAGCGCGGTGCCGCTGCTGCCCGTCATTAATAGTTTGTTTTATATAAGGCTCGGCCATCTATCAGTTCCAGGCAATGGTGAGCCACCTGGTTTTGTCTGTCTACAAGCTGTCCTCTTACTCCCTCTCGAATAGTAATAGTAATTTTCAACACATTTGCTCATAAAGTAGCCCTTGTTGCAGCGTTCTTAGGGTCAAAATGCAGCATATTAAACACGCCTGCATTCTACTTTACATTATCGCACTAGTGTTTTTTTAATTATATTTTTTTTTAAATCTTAGCAAAGAGTTTTGATGTCTTGAGAAATAGTAAAGTTTTTGCGAAGAGAAAGACCGTCTCAGTTAAAATATAATAAATAATCATTTTCATCCATCCATCCATCAGCCTGTTTCGTCCACTGCTGGACATAGGCCTTTCCAGGATTTCGCCACTCTTAGCGGTCCTCCTGGAAGAAATGCCCATACTCAAACACGCTGGGCAGGCGTGGCGTTTACTTTCATCAAATTATTTATTTTTATCGACAAATTAACACGAATTTTTGTTGTAAATACAAATATATTCAGTTTGTTAATATTTGGCTGTTTGGCAATATCTGGCTGTTTGGCTTTTGGCGTCAGTGCCTCTATTTCCATTTGCGCAAAAAAACAAAATCTCCGCCGCCATTTTTCAAAGAAAATGGTTAGTTCATAGCTGTGTTTTCGATTATGTGGAAAAAAAGACAGTGAAATTTTATTCTTTTTCCTCGCAAGTGTAAAGAAAAACGTATGAAACGCGTGAGCGTAAGACATTACACTCTCGGCTCCATTACGGCCTCGGCTTCGGCTCGGCTGGCAATCCCGCCTCGACTAATGGCCAACGCAGCTCACTTGTATCATAATGTACAATTATTCACTCAAGTAAACTGACATGACAATTTTAGAATAAGTTCGATGGGTTTGTTATAAGATCCAACTGTTAACGGACTTTTCAAGTTTTTAAGTCTACTAGAAGTACCCTATAGGTTTTCATGGCGAACCAATTTGTATGAAATGGATTACGTAAAGGGCATCACTTTTTTTTGCATTGAGTTAGAAGCCTGATTTTTCAACAGCAGTCTGGTATCATAGACTTCTGAAAGAGGTATTTGTTTTAACTCAATATCTGTAAAGGGGCCCGAGAAAGAAAGTCTTGATAGACGGATAGAAGACGGAAAACAAATTGATGGTATAAGGATTCCGTTTTTATATTTGCAGTTATGAATCAGATACGAGTATATATGAATGATATAATATGCTATTATTATATAATATGCTATATGAAGCAGAGATGAAAAGTATGAACACAAATAATATATTCTAAGTATAAAGAGCTTTTTGATGATATTGTAAGAGAATATATTTAATGATTGAATTTCCCATAGTCGTAAATTTATTTGTGAATTCATAAAACTCGTAAATTCCATAAAAATTCAATAATCTTTAAGTTAATATGATGAAAGCTGATGTTTTTACATGTAGTATGAAATATTTGTTGAAAATGTTTGCGTATTATTTGCACACAATGTTTTTTTACTTGAGAGTTGTTTTTAAGTTTTTTCTTACGATTTCAATGTATTTTGGTTATAATTTTACTTATAGGAGGAAAATATTTTTATGTCAAGTCATAGTGGCTAATGCTGCTAATGGCCCGAAACACATTTCACAATAATATTTAATTTTATGTGTTTTTTATATATTTATACTAAATTATACTGATATTACATGTGAAGGCTCAGTAGTTAACACATGCATAGATAAAAAAAACCTAACGAATACAACATTTTGTCCTTCAGAGAATGATTGTATAACACTTGATATTTATGTATAGAACAATATTATTATTATTTCATAACCGTAAGAGTAAGCTAAATCGCCTCTATGGCCTAGTGGTAGAGCGCTCGCCTGCTAACCTAGAGGTCGTGGGTTCAATCCCCGCGGCGCACATTAATTTGTGTTCGGTCCACGTGCTTCGGAAGGCACGTTAAAGGTTAAGCTGTTTGTTGTCCATTTGTGAATGAAGTACCCACATAAGGCTCACCATAGGGTTGCCAAGTTACGTAATTTTACCAAAAACGCTCGTAAAATGCGGGAATTTTAGGTTATTTGTATAGATTACCGTAAAATTAACGTCAAGTTATGACATCTTAAATTTTGATTTCTTTTAAATCCCGCACGTTATGTTTCTAAATAATTCAGTGTAGGTAGTCATCGTAGCACTCGTAGTCGATTTCGCGAAGTTGCCGTTCCGCTTCCGCTCTCTGTCGGCGTTACGCTCTGTCGGTTAACGACGACTAGTGTTACCGTTTTAGCCACTTTGTGGCTAGATCTGTCGGATTTTCATCAGTTTTAGCCAAAAAATAATCAATTTTAGATACCAAAACGAATCTAGCTACTTCCAGCTACTCTGGGATTTTTTTCAAGAAATATTTATTTTAAAGAAATTTTTGGTTATCGCCTTTTACTGAGTAGGCAACACCACCGCGTTCCGCCTTCCACGCCGCATTTGTAATCTATGATCGGGGTTTTCCCAGTGAATGTTTATATTTTTGATTGGACCCGTACAAACATGACATAAATAAAATGCAAGTGAAATAAAAGCTTGTAAAAACGATTAGACCTATTTATTCATATCATATTTACTACATACCTCAGAGTAATTTACTCTAAGCTGAAAGACGTGTACAATAATATTAGGATAAGCAATTATGATATAATCGTGTTCACAGAATCTTGGCTAAACTCTTCCATAAATGATAATGAATTGGTGGACTCCAGATATGCTATCTATCGTCGAGATAGAATCTGCACTCCTTGTTCTAAAAAAGATGGAGGTGGTGTATTAATAGCAGTTTCAAAAAAAATACCTTCGGCTCATGTACGCAACTGGGAAAGCAGTTGTGAGGATCTCTGGGTTAATATTAGTATCACAATTAATAATGTAACCAAAATAATATCTCTTTGCGGTGTTTATTTGGCTCCTAAAGTAAATTTAGTCTCTTTGAAAACTTTTCTGGACAACACTGATAAAGTTTTAGCTCATGCAGATGATGTGATAATTCTAAGTGATTTTAACTTGGGGTTTATTGAATGGACTAAACACAACTCTAGTGATCAACATACGACTCCATCTAATTATGGTACCTCTTTAGGTTGTGCTTTGATTGATTTTATTTCTATTCATAACTTATCCTAGTTAAATTACGTAAACAATGTAGATGGCAACAGACTTGACCTAGTTCTTACTAATATCCCCAACACTAAAGTAGATCAACCATTAGATTTACTTTCCAAACTTGACGTACTGCATCCTAATTTAGAAATTACTATTCCGAACACATGTTATTGGCATCTCCCAACTAAACCTCGTAGTGATTATAATTTTTATAAAGCTGATTATAACAATGTTATTCTGGAACCCAAGAATACGGAGTGGCTCCAAATTTTCTCTGACTGCTCGAGTGTGAATGACATGACCTTAAAATTCTATAACACCCTTCAAAACATTATTGAGCAGTTTGTACCTAAACATCAACCAAAAAATAGAAAGCACCCGGTTTGGTTCACCAAAAAACTAATAAAGTTACTATCTGAAAAGAATAAAATGCGAGCAAGATATCGGAGATACGGTAATCCTCGCGATGGAATCGAATACGACTTATTGAGAGAACGATGCCATAAACTTCTTAATGCTTGTCATAGTACCTATCTGCGAAATCTTGAGGCTGATATAGCCAGAAACCCTAAAGCTTTTTGGCGGTACATAAAAGATAAACGCAAAGGAAATGCATCTATTCCTGAAAAAATGCATCTTAATGATACAACTTCTAATGTTGGACCTGAAGTTGCCAATCTTTTCGCTGATCATTTCTCGTCAGTTTTTTCAAATGGTTCTTGTAACGTTGTCCCTACAAATCAGGCGAGATCAGATCTATTCATAAAACGAGGTTCTTAGGAAAATTAAATCACTTGATATATTCAAGTGACCTGGGCTGGATGGTATTCCTCCTCTTTTCATAAAACGTTGTAGAGCAGCTATTGAGTTTCCCCTTACCCTTATTATAAATCGATCTCTGCATGATGGCTGTTTTCCGGACGAGTAGAAAAAGGCAAAAATATTTCCAGTTTATAAAAAGGGTGAATTAGATGGTGTTAGCAACTACAGGCCGATTTCAATTTTATCATGTTTTTCCAAAATATTTGAATCCTTAATAACACCAATATTGTCTCGCCACTTGGACAGGATTCTTTCTCCTCATCAGCATGGTTTTAAAAAAGGTCGCTCTGTTCAATCTAACCTGGTTGACTTTGTGTCTGATCTGTCTCACGAAGTGGACAAGGGATATCAGGTAGATTCCATTTACACTGACTTCAGCAGTGCGTTTGACAAAGTCGATCACAATCTCCTATTGTACAAACTGAAATTAGCGGTTGTGTATGGTTTAATGCTTGACTGGTTCAAGTCATATCTGCTGAATCGGCCTCAAATGGTGGTTGTAAATGGTCACGTTTCTGAGATATATATTTTTGATTCAGGAGTGCCTCAGGGATCTCATCTTGGACCTGTTCTTTTCTCAATTTTCATTAACGACCTTTCGTCTCAAATTCACCATTGTAAATACTTATTGTTCGCAGATGACTTAAAATTGTATAAAACTGTTAATTCTGTAGAGGATTCTACACTTATTCAAAGTGATTTGGACAGACTATCTCAGTGGTGTGCGTCAAATGGTATGCTCCTTAATGTAAAAAAATGCTTTCATATAAAATTCACGAGGAGAAAAAAGCCTATTGAATCGCACTATTACCGAGACTGCGCAGCTCTTGAGGCGGTGGAGCAAATTCGGGATTTAGGAGTAATTCTGGACAAAGAACTGAACTTTATACCCCAGATTGACGCAATGGTCAAGAAGTCCGCACAGATGCTCGGATTTGTCAAGAGAAATAGTCGTGAGTTTCAGTCAAAAGGGATCAAAATATTGCTTTTTAATTCTCTTGTCCGTAGCCAACTCGAATATGCTAGTTCGGTTTGGAATCCGTCTTATGCGATTCACTCACAAAGGATTGAAAGTATCCAGCGTGCCTTTACAAGACATTTAGCTTTTATCTCACCGGGTATGTCACATAGATGCTCATATGATGAACGTTTGAAACTTTTTGATATGTCATCTTTACGTAGCCGAAGAAATATGCTTGATTTGACTTTCTTACACAAATTAGTGAGTGGTTCAACACCGTGTCCACAGTTGCTTGGGGGGATTTTTGTGTCAGTGCCCTGTAATATGCCTCGTAAGCCCATTACTAGAATATTTTGGTTTCCCACTAGCAAAACTAACTTAGGTCTTAATTCACCAATCACTAGAATGTTAAGACAACATATCGGGAAGTGTCAAATTATCCCAGATCTTGACATTTTTCACTTATCTTTGACCAATTTTAGGACCAGTTTGCAAAGATTCTGTTAAGTTTAATCTTATTTTCCCATTTTGTAGATATTTTTTGTATTTTTTGTGTTAGTTAATTAATAGTTTTGTTTTGTATTAGTAATTATAAAAAAAAATAGTACTTGCTGTAAATGTCTATAATGTAATGTCTGCTTTGTGTTTACCACTTGTTTATTGTTGAATGTTGTGAACGCCTGTCACTGGTCCACATATCAGAATTTTAGTTTTATTTTTTAATTTGTTAAGTATGTGTAATATGTGTACTGTTGTTAAATAAATAAATAAATAAGCTACATACCCTCATGAGGCCACATTATGTGGTACGATACGAGTTTGTATAATACGGTTTCTACGGAATTTTACCGTAACTTACGTAAAATATCGTTTTTAACCGAAAGTTACCGTATTTTACTGCCGTAATTTTACGGCTTTGCAACGCTACTCACTACCCATCACATTTGGGACCTCATAAACGTCCGTGAAAAGAGAGTAGGTATACCAATACGATACAAGTGTAGACTGCGACTTGCATTTTACAGTTTACACTTGCGAACATCTCTGACACCCCTTTGGGGATTCATGTCATGGCGATAAGTGTTTATGTTTGTAACCATGACCCCAAAGTTTGGTGTTTAAGAGTGATACGCTCGGGTTCTCCAGCCAACAGGGATTCACGAATATTTAAAACACTTCTAAATATATGTTATCCAAACACTATTTAGTAAAATAACTTGAACTGTTACACAAATGGATCAATTTATTGCTTAACACACGGCAGCGTAACAACATAGTCAGAAAGCAATACTCGAATCCCCAACATTCATAACACCACTCCTTTTAAACATCTGGTATGAATATCCCTTACCTACATATTACCATAGATCAAACTATGACTATTTAAATGATATTGAATAAATAAATTAACAAGTAATAAATAAACGAGCAAGACAAATACTACGCTCAATAACTAAACAGTAATGTACTCGGCTGAGTTACAAACAAAACATATCATGACAAGGAAATGTTTTAATATTGGTAACAAGATGGAGTCCGAAATTACATAACAGCTGGTTTTAATCTTCAAAATTATTTAGATTCATTTCTGAGCTTATAGCGCTTAAATAACACCCTCTGTCATCGTTATTTGGGTAATAATACGAGTTTTATTCTCAAATTCACTGTCATAAAATCATAAAAGGCATTTGGAGCCCATAACATGAGGATTATGATACTTGTACATTATACTAAATTCTGTCTGACTCATGCGACAATTTGCGATGGCTGAAGGCGAATAACTTTTACAGACACGTACTAAGCTTTTAAAATATAAAAAGATTTAATCTGCAGTGAGTGGCGGAAAATTTCAAATTGTGTGATCGGGTTACATCCATCTTAAATATATATATCTAATTAATAATAATATATATTATGTACCTCATACTACACCGGTTGAAAATAAACCCACTAGCTATAACAAAGGAAACTGTTCTACGTTCGAAATGAAAAAATACATGTTATGTTACTTTTGTCATGAAAATTCATAATTAAAAAAGATATCGACCGCCAAAGAAGCACTAATACTCCGGTGACAGAGACGACGCTCTACAAAACCTATGTGTACATGGCCTATGTGCATTATTTATAAATAGGCATTGTCTATTGTCAGTCACATGTGGCGACGCGAAGGGTGTAAATTAAAAAAAAAATGTTTTACCGTTTTGTGTTCTATTATTGATTCTGATTCATAAAGTTCAATACGGCTACAGGGTTCATTTTCAACCTGTATAGATCGAATAAATCAGCCTGCCGTTACTACAAAATAAGTTAATTATACACAACACGTTACATCATACTAATAAAGGCAAAATAAACGGTACTTGTTACCTGTTTTATGACGATTTAGTTGTGATGTGTAGGCATCAGTACTTCCTTATTCTAAAACTGTTTTGTGAGTTTCTTTTTTATGTCAAGTCAGCTGATGGCAGCAATTTGAGAAAAAAGATCACACTGTTTTTTTTTTGTGATGTGGTTATTTTTCAACACAGATAAAGACGGAAACACAGGGCGGAGAAGGCAGTCGTACAAGTACATAATTAATTTCACACACTTGATATAACTTGGACTTAACTATTTACGAACATGTGCTAACTAGGCCTATACCTAGGTAACCTAGGCTGTTGTTTGTTGCTAAGAGGTCAGCGGACGTGTTTACACGGGTTTGATATTAGCTAAGGACTCTCAAGAGCCTCCGAGGTTAGTCGAGTTCCAGATTCTATGCTAATGAGAGTATTGATTTGACAACCTTACAGCTATTAGTTATAAGATAAGTTGACATTAATTTATGCAGCCAAATTGATACTGAAGACTTGGCAAGTCGTCGTCTTAGAGTGAAAACCTCGTAAGAGCCTTATGATGAATTGTATTAGGAGGCACAAAAAACTGCCTCGTTCTCACCAAACTGAGCGGTACGAATCAATATGAGGTTTACCAACATATCAATAGATGGCGCTACGTGTAACAGAAATGCATCACAATCAAAGGGAAATGATGTAATACAAGATTATCATTCAAATGAAATAATAAAACTCTTTTCGTATAATTTGGTCATCCGAGGTTTTCACTCTAAGGCGACGAAGTAGTTATCTGTATTTGATGACCTTTTTGGGATATACGAAAATGATTTTTTTTCTGCTTGCTACAAACGCAAGCCCAGCCCCGAGTCAATCATGTTAAGCCATAATTTATTTTTTTAGGTGTTAATGATCCGTAATAGGTACTGATCACTTACCAAGTCTCCAGTGTGAATTTGGCTGTAAAAATTAATGTGACCTAGTATATTCCGGGTTTTAATGGAGAGGTATCTTTAAATTAAATCACATGGTTCACTGATCATAGCGAACATCTTTCTCAAAGAAACAAAACATTTGACAAGAAAAGTCGTATTTTTTGTCTGAAGTAAATAAAATAATAAATAAATCCTTGGAAAAACAGTAATTGTAACAATACATCGTCTGAAAACCGAAGGGAACTCCAACTGCATCCGCCCCGATAAAATTCCTCGCAGCCCGTGTCCAAAATGCAAAACTCATGTTATAAGCCAGACCTATTTTTGCAGAGATGAATTTCATAAATACCTCTCGAGAGATAGGAACGCTGGGACAGACAGTGTCCACTTTCTCCTATTCGTCGGCGAAATCACCTCGAGGACAATCACAGAAAGTCTCCGAGTGTTTAAAAGAAATCCAATATCAGCGACCACAAAAAACATTACAGTGCGTTTATACTTTTATTTCATAATTTTTCTACTGTTTGTACATATTTTCTAACATACATTGTGTAGTATTTGATAAAACATTTTGCTATAATATAGGCACCACTCGTATGACGACGCCTCAGCGGCAGTCCGTCGCTGTTCCATCCACCAGTGCGGTTCAGCACAGCCAGGCCGCGTCTGCTGGAGACCTTGTGCAATGCCCTCAATGCCCCCAACCCACTCTATTAAAAGGACAGAGAGGCCTCAAAATTCATACAGGAAAAGTACATAAACAAAATAAAAACCAACAACAAATTGAGTGCCCCAATGTAAGTACAACAGATATTCTGAATACAACCCCGTTCTGGCAAGAAATAAGTCATTTCAAAAATAACCTACCTTTGGTCAAAAGGATTCCCCGAGGCGCACGAAACACCGTGGCGGCCTCTCTGTCCAGCTGCATCAAAAATGCAGTCGATAAGAATGACTATGATAGCTGGAAGCATCTCTTTACTTTCTCTTTTAGGTCTCTGCACGTCCCGAAGAGTAAAAACGACGGCTCCCTAACCCAAAAAATTAAGAAAAATTGTTTGTCCGCTTTAAATCCCAACACTGACTCAACAAAAAAAAAACATCACACATACAACTTAAGCCGTATAATTGAAAATAAATTTGAAGTCGGTGACATTAGGAGAGCTGCCCAGATACTCTTCTCCAGAGACGCGGTTGCCCCTGACACTCCAGAGACTCTTTTGGCCCTAAAATTAAAACATCCACCTCCAGCAGCAACCCTCCGACTGCCCGATCCACCCCATTTCTCAGATCCTACGCCACAAGGAACAGCAGAGGATGTGCAAGCCACGATCATGTCCTTCAGGAGCGGCTCGGTAGGTGGTCTCGACGGACTCACACCCCAGCATCTCAAAGATCTCATATGCAATGCGACAGGTGACACGGGCCGTGCCTTCTTGGAGGACTTGACCGGGCTTATAAACCTGATACTGTTTGGAAAAGTGTGTTGCCAAATAACAGTCATTTTATACGGCGCCAACCTTTGTGCATTAATAAAGAAAGATGGGGGAGTTAGACCCATTGCAGTCGGTAACACCATTCGCCGCGTTGCTTCCAAGATCTGCTGCCACTACTTGTTACCTCAACTAAGTTCCAAATTTCAACCGGTGCAGCTAGGTTTTGGAAGCAAGGGAGGTTGTGAGGCCGCCGTCCATGCGGCCCGCACATACCTCAAACGCGGGGGTGGTGAGATGCTTCTGAAGGTGGACTTAAAAAACGCCTTTAACTCGGTCGACAGGAGCACCCTGCTGTCACAAATAAAAGAAAACACGCCTCAAATCTACAACTATATGCACCAATGCTATGGTTCACCATCCAAGCTGATTTATAAAAATCACCTTATCGAATCAGCTGTAGGCTGCCAACAGGGTGACCCTCTCGGCCCGGCAATTTTCAGTTTGGCTATTCATCCCATTATCACAAGCGGAAATTCCAAATTTAATGTATGGTACCTAGACGACGGCACCATTGGAGGCGACGCGACCACCGTATTAGAAGATTTCGAGAAAATGGTAGAGGAATTCGAACTTATAGGCCTAACACTTAATAGTTCAAAATGCGAACTATAGATCTCAGATTCCATAGACCAAAATCTAAAAAATGATATTATTTCAAAATTTAACATTGTTGCACCAGATATAAAAGTTTTGACAAAAGCATCGCTTCGCCTCCTTGGGGCACCAATTTTAGACGACGCTATCCTAGATTACGTGAGAGACCAAATTTCCAAATTTAGGGAGTCGTCTAGTCGCCTTACGGAAATCTCACCCCACATGGCGTTATTTATCATAAGGTACTGCATGTTCGTCCCTAAATTTACGTATGCCCTACACTGTACCCCCCTTTGGCAACATGACAGTCTCTTAAATACCTTAGACGATATTGTCAAAAACACCATGACGAATATTATAAATTGCCCACTAGACGAACGCAGTTGGACTCAAGCCACCCTTCCAGTCCGGATGGGTGGCTTGGGTATTAGAAAAATTTCTAGTGTCGCATTACCGGCCTTCCTGTCCTCAGCCTACAGCTCATGTGACCTCTTCGATAAATTAATAAATCCATCACTTGGTGATGTCGAGGTCACGGGCTTGACCGAGGCCAGGAATGCCTGGTCACACGCCTGCCCCAATCAAAATTCCCCGTTTACGTTACATTCACAAAAGCTATGGGACGAGCCCCTCTGCCGCCAAGTCCAGGAACATCTCTTAAACACTGTGACAAACGCTGCAGACCGGGCTCGCCTCCTAGCCACTAGTGAACCAGAGTCGGGGTATTGGCTAAACGCTTTACCATCGCCTAATATCGGCACCTTGCTGCACCGCACCACTTTCTCACTAGCCATCGGACTGCAACTGGGTGCCAATTTGAATGAGCCACATCGCTGCCGTTGCGGAGAGAAAGTCGACCGCCTCGGTCACCATGGCCTGTCGTGTCAACGCAGCGCTGGCCGCCTGCCTCGTCACGTCAGCATCAACGATATCATCCGTCGGGTTCTTGCGAGCGTAAACGTACCTGCCATTCTGGAACCGAATAGCCTGTCACGTGAAGATGGTAGGAGACCCGACGGGATGTCGTTGATACCCTGGACGAACGGGAGGTCCCTGGTGTGGGACGCGACCTTTGTTGACACAGTTGTTCCGTCCCACTTACAGGTGACTTCGTCACAGGCCGGGACGGTGGCAGCGTCTGCAGAGGAGGCGAAACGGCGCAAATATGCATCCCTTGGCGTAGGATACATATTTGTGCCTTTCGGCGTTGAAACCCTCGGGCCGTGGGGACTGGGAGCGCGTCGTCGCGATTGGTCGACACTTCCGGAGATCCCAGGGCTGGCACTACCTCGGCCAAAGAATTGGCCTAGCAATTCAACGAGGTAATGCTGCCAGTATCCTGGGTACTATTCCACGTGACAACAGCGATTTCGGCTCAATTTTTTATCTAATTTAATTAAATGATTTTGCTAGGTAGTTTTAGTTTACTTTATTTCGTAGAATAATTAAGTTTTTTAAATTAGTTTATTTAAGTTTTGTTACTAAATAAAAATAAATAATAAAGCCGATTCTGAAGACTTTAACTTTAATGAACAGAAAATCACTTGTACTATTCCACTTCTTTATTTCTCTCCTGACCGGTATCGCCTTTATGACATTTTCAAAGGATTTATAGATCTAAATATAAAACAAACAATTTAAATTAGAGCAATTAAACCAAATAAAATGAAACAAAGGTTTCATTGATAGCTTTACTGTTTAAAAATGTTTGTTTTATATTCAGATCCATAAATCCTTTAAAAATGCCATTAAGGCTAAACCGGTCAGGAAAGAAAAAATAAATAGAATAGTACAAGTGATTTTCTGTTTATTATGTATTCAAAGTTCCATCAAGTGCCAGCAATCAACAGTATCAACGCTTTAATTTTAAAATTAATGTTGTCAAAACAAAATTTTCTTCATTCCAAAATAGTTCTTTAGTGTTAACAACAGAAGCTATATTACTTTGAAAAAAATTAAGTTTTATCAGTTCTAAAATATATTCAGCATCGACTCTAATGAATATAATATAAGGTGAGTCAATTATACAGCCAAACTCATACTTTAGGCTTGGTAAGTGATCAGTAACACGGATCCATAACACTTTTTGCTAATTTTGCAAAATAAAATCTTGACGGCCTATGGTAATTGACTCGGGGCTGGGCTTGCGTTTGTAAGGAACACGAAAAGAATAATAATAATATTCATGAATTTCACAAAAAGGGTCAACGAACCTTGTTACTGAGCACTTACCGAGTCTTCAGTAAGAATTTGGCTGCATAAATTAAAGTCACCTTATTATAATCAGCAATCTATATTCAGAAGTCAAATTATCCTTCGTTAAGGATTTAATTTCATGTTCTTTATAACCCGCTTCGTATTTTTCGTCCGTTTGATCCAAAGCGTTATTGTTATTTTATTGTTCTTGTAATTGCCACGATGTTTTTGTAAAAATCAGGGACATACGCCAGTCCATATTGGCCATCTTAAAATTTATTTGATTCAATTCCTCAATTCAGTTTCTCCTTTGCGTATTTTGGTACTTAGATATTATGAATAACGATTCGGAGCGGGCTCGTAATTACCAAAATAACTCGTAAAAGACAAACAATTCAATAAAATAAATGCTAGGCCTTCATAAAGACGGCCAATATGAAGTAATGTATGTCCGTAATTTTTCCAAAAACATCGCGATAAAGGCCAGAAAAATATTTAACATATTCCTTTTCATCAAAAGTTGTCGTCGTCGCGGACCGGGCTCTTATCATGCCCCTCTATACGAGATTCGAACAAAGAAGTATCCACTTCACAAACTGCCGATAGTTTAAAAACCAGTTTATAAGTATTATTATTAGAGTGCATTACAAACTATAAAAGATAAATGAGAAACAAATGTAAAGACAAGAATTTGACAAAAGTCTAAAACTCAACGGTCTAGGTAGGCGGTCAACGGAGGCGCAACTGGTAGCGCGCTTGTCTTGATAACAAGAGGTCGCAGCTTCAAAACCTGGCTTGAGTATTTTTTTTAAATTTTGCCTTTACATTTGTTTCTACTTTATCTTTTCTAGTTTGTATTGCAATCTAATAATAATATTTAGAGTATACCAAAGCCATGGATTTCGCAATAAAAACAATCTCAGTTTATAAGTTATCTCACTGCCAACATTTCATAGTAATTTATGATTCAAAGAATAAGTAACAAATAAACAATAGTACATTTTGATGCAAGTGCGAAAAGGTTGATATTTAGAGTCACGATTGACTTTTTTGCTGAGACGCTGTCTATATCAGTAAGATAGGTTAAATATAATATAAATTATTACAAATAAACATGTTTTACAATTAAACATATACAATATATTTAATAATAAAATATAAAAGTTTAAAAAAACTCATGATAAACAGTTTTAGGCTTAAAAACAAACAAAGGCTTACATGCTTACTAAATGATGTGGCCGGATTCCCCTAGATGGCGTCAGTTGTAAAAACAAAAAGCGCGAGTGTGAAATATGTCATTTTACGCACGCTAAACAGGCACTTAATCTATAATATTTTGAGCAGGTGTATTAAAAAACAATTTTTTAACAACTCAAAAGTTTAAAATTATTTTCGTCTAAGCAAAGCAAAGCAACAAAATTCATATAATAAAGCCATAATGCAATGATAATAACTGAAAAGCCTATTTTGGAAAAGGGCTTAAACTGGAAACCTTATTTATGGAACTATGTAATCCAAACTCCAAAACTAGGCCTTATTTATTGTTTGTATTACCCAGAAACTAAGTAAATAGTTTAGCAGTAAACCGTTATATTTTATTGAATACTAAGTAACGCTCACGGCTTCGGCGGCGTTGATTCTGTTTTTGTGAAACGAAAGAAGGGAATTGATCAATTTCATTAACCTGATGGCAAAAGGATTCTTCTAGAGCATTTATCCCGGATAAAAAGTCAAGCGTGTCAGTTCAAATCAAATCAAATCATTTATGGTGGAGATGTTCAAGCTATGTTCCGTAATTGGCATACAAATATTGAAGTTTATTAAAATTGATACATATACATAGGTACATTAAATCATCATGTACATCAATATGTAGAGTTGTTCTGTTGCTCTTAAAAATGGCTTTTACCTTTAGACTATGACGATCGTGAACATCTACTACTTGCACAAAAATATATTAAGAAAATCCACAAAATTTTGGCATTTTTTTTTCTTTTGTCTATATATTTTGTATACATTTTTTTTACATTGTTTTTGACTACATAACTGGGATATATCTAAATTTATACCTTCCTATAATAATTACGAGATTTAGAAGCTATTTTTTTTAACTAACATTCGAAAGTGTTAAGCATAGTTTTATTTCCTCATTTTAAGATAACTCAAATATATTACAATAAGTTTTTCTTACCTGTTATGGTATTTATTAAACAATACAAAACTGTTGTGATTCTAAAACTTGGGTTATCATTATCATCTTCTTTTCTTTTGTGTAGATTGCTAACATTTAGTACAAAATAAATTTTATAGTTGTTCAAATGTTTCCGATGATATAACTGGAATATGTTTAAATTTGTACCGTTCACAAATAATTACGAGATTAGAAGATTTTCTTTTTTATTTTTTTAGCTGTTTTAAGACTTAACTTTCGAAACTGTTAAATATAGTTTTATTTCCTCATTTTAAGATAAGTTAAAAATATTAAAAATATTGCTAAACTAACAATACTTAAGTATAAATTGCCATTTACTATAGTAAGACTACTGTATATGTCTTTAGCTGATTCTGTAATAAGCTACGGCTTAAGCAGTTACGGTCGAACGTTTAAAACCTATTTAGATAAAAATTTTACATTACAACGTAGCATACTAAAAAACATCGTACCTTCAAGCATAAGAAACCAGTTTATGGATGATAATACTAGCCTATTTAAATATTGTAAAGTTATTGATGTATTTAAAAAAATCAGACTCGCCATTGTTTGTGAAGAGAGCGATAACATCAGTAATTTAAAAGAAAGAGAGCGACGCAACATTTACGTACTTTATCTTACCTACCTTATTATGTTTTACCAAGACATAAAAATGTATACGGTATGCGAACATGGGAATTCATGCTATCAAAATTTTTAAATGAAATTCCAATTAATATTGTCAATCAAATTAAAGGAAAAGTAAAAGTAAGATTAGTCATTAAGAAATATTATTTAGGGTTAAATTGAGAGTGATCTCATAAACCACAGATAATCCTTCGGGATTCCGTGGCTTATTATTATGTTAAAATTTAATAAGTTAAAAAATTGTAAACTGAATAAATAAATTAAAAAAAAAAAAACAAAATAAAATAAGTTTTTGTTACTCTTTAATAAGCAATACAAAACTGCTGTGACTCTGACTAGGCAGTAGCCTAATATCTATTATTTTGTACCATCTATTGTGTTTTTATAAATAAACCTTTCTTTCTTTGATTCTTTCACATCTAGTTTGTGCTGTGAAAGCTTTATTACTGTTAGTTAGTTAATCCAGAATATCATATAACCTAATAATGTCAAAATTCTCTCCAAAAAGATCTCTACCTTCCAATAAAAGTCTCGTAAAGATCAGTTCAGGTGTTTCGGAGATTATTCCAGACAAACAAACAGACAGACAAAAAAACGTTTAAACGCTTGTTTAGGTTATATTAAGGTGCAAATAACCATATGAGCTAAATAAAAACCTTTTTTTTTTTTTTTCAAAATGATGATGGATGGATTAAATCGTACAATCTTTCAGTTAAGCCGCAATATGTCCAATGCACAACAAAAGAGATAAACATTCTGAAAAAGCGCGCACTTTAGTAGTCCGGTGAATCAAGAAAAGGTTGGATAATGCTGTTTTTTATATAATTTCAAACGAGAGCGTTTAAAAAGAACGCATTTCTATCTTTTAGATAATAAGTTTATAAATATGTTTACAATAGTCATTATTTTTATTTTTACTTTATTGGTTTGGACGGATTACTGTTTTGAACTGAAAAAACAGCCTTCACTTTGCAATTTTTTCAAGCGATTTTTTTCTCTATCACATTTTGGGCTCTGCTATCGTCTTTGAAAAGGCCTCTTTAATAGCACGTTTTTTCAACCCTATTGTAGTATTAGACGTCTACAGTTTTAAAATCTCAATTTTTACTACCTATATCGCCTTAAATCTTCAGTCTCTCTAGATTGTAGACATTATGGTACAATAAAAAAAAAAAAAATTAAGTTTAATAGGACGCAATGATGATGTGTTATACACATTAGGTACTCTAATAGGTATAGCCAAATTCATACTGGAGATCTAGTGACTCATTAGAACCAAGGTTCAATTTCAATAAGACTCCCGGTAGCTGACGAATTAAAATATTTTCAAAAACGGATTTAACACGAGATCAAACACTTATTATCTCAAAAATATTTAAAATTATACAATTTATCAATTACACTCTAACATCAAACAAAAAAGATTAGGCACTTCAGTAAATGGCGTATGAGATAAAAAATAAGCGTAATTTTTATGAAGATTTTTTTTGTTATTTGCAGAAGCAAAATCCGCAGGTTTGAAGGGACGAAAGGTCCTAATTAATAACAATTGCTGTTTAACGAACCAGACGTTGCTTCTCGAGGGAAAAAACGTCGTATCTTTTTTACCTTTTCTGTATCTCCAGATAGCGGTATTCGCCTGTTTGTTACGTTGGTTTATTTTAGGGGTCCTTACGCCTGGAGTGAAAAGCTTTACATAAATACATAAGACTGAAACCTAAGAGTTAAGCAGGTCTTGTTAAAAAAAATCCCTGATATGTTCAAAACTGTGTACTGGTGTAATAAAAAATAATAATCTTAATCAAAGTGAGCATATTTTAATACTGTATGATTCATTTAAAGGCATAAAATTAATTAATATGTAAACTGACTTAGTTGTTAAAGGCAATTTATAAGACGGGTTGAATAAGATACATTTTTCTCGTGACATAATTTCTGCAGTCTTATATTTTTTATGTCTTTACTTTTTAAGTAGGTTTAAAACATTTTGTTTAGAATACGATTTTGTCTATTTGTTTTGTCGATTCTTATCCAAAATTATCATTGATTTATTATGCCTGCGTTTATTTATGTATTTATATAAGTAAGTTTATTCTATATAATTTCTTTTGTGTATGTTTATGTATCAGTTTATTATAGCGGTAGAATAGGAATCACATATGTTATCTACTCACGTATTTTACTTTATTATCATTCTCTCTTTTTTCGTTTGCACGCTCCCTTTTTATGTTTTATTCCTTATCTACTATTTCACCCAAAGGTTGCCTGAAAGATACTCGTATTGCTGTTAGCAATAAGTGCCGCCTTTGTACTCTTTGAAATATTTTTAATATCCTTCTTCATGTTTTCGTGTAAATGTACATTAAGTGTAATAAATAAAAATAAAATGAGATTTTGTACCAAATCTTTATGGAAAAAAAAGGAAAATCGAAAAAAGACATGTTTGCTAAGTTTCTTGTGATTCTTTTTAGCAATACTAATCGAATGGTGCAGATGGTTAGGCTTTATTTTTATTTATGGTTTATTTAGTTCATTCTTCAACACATTTTTTCATTGAATTATGTATATATAATATTTTTATTCCTATATTTCTCTATTTTATGCAAGTGTATATCTTTATTACATTTTAGTAGCCCATATTTCCCGTATTTATTTATCAACTTATTTGTTCATTGTATTATGTGTATTTAATTTTTTATTCCTAGATTTCTCTATTCTATGTAGGTGTATAATTACATTTTAGTAACCTAACCCAAATATTTTTGTATGTATACCCCTTATTAGTATATATATTATTGTTTTTTATTCTTAAGATATATATTTTAAAGATTAACTTTGACTTGTAGAAAGTATACTTTATGTATCTATTTTACAAAATAAATATTTTGATTTTGAAGTAACGCTTTTTTAAACACGAAGTTTTATAAAATAATATACATACATACCGCGAGAAAATTTGTTTCAAAGGTTTAACCTGATGGTAATTTTTTCATCATAATAGTCTCCAAAATTACCCCAAGGCTTTTCGACCAACTAAATTGTAACTTTATTGACATGACCTGATATTCTGTAAATTTACAATTAGATCACCGGCCGTATTTTTCTTATGATACTATTTTCTACCACTCTATAGAGAAATCGGTGGACGATTGAGCTGCCCCTAGATTATCTATCTTTGAGTCGGTTGCCAACTAGTTGCCAAACGTTAAAAACATAGATATACTTTCGAATTCCGATTCTATAAGGATACTTTACTACTAAAAGATTCATGATGCTATTAAAACGGCTACTCACGATTTTATAGTCAGATTTCACCTGACTAGTTTCACTGTATTCGTACAGTTTCTTTGCAGGCAAACATGGTTACGCGGCGGTCCCCCGTTTGACACCGCGTCTTTCAGCGCGGCGGGTACGAATACAGTAAAACTAGTTAGGCGAAATCTGACTATATAAAAATCGTGAGTAGCCGTTTCAATAGCATTATATAGGGGATAAGTTTGTACTTAAACCTACGTCACTGCTCGTGAACAGTTCAATACACACTGGAGGCAATTTCGAATGTTAAATTTTTATCTATGTTTTTAGTGTTTGGCAACCAGTTGGCAACCGAAACAACATTACATAATAGGCCCGCTGGTTATGAGATTGAATTAAATTGACGTCATAGTTTGTGAACAGTTTCATATATGTACACTGAATTAAAATTGAAAAGTTCCGCTTTTATCTATGTTTTTAGTGTTTAGCAACCAGATGGCAACCGACAATAAGTAACATAATGGAACATGTAAGTTGGTGGCACTGTAGCAGTTTTTAAAGGATTTAATAAAAGAGCATCTATAAACAGAATAATTAGACCCGTCAAAAGTTAATACTTGCTTAATTAATAATGGGTTTTCGCTCCATTTTGTTCAGTGACTTAAGAAGTTCCGTAAAATAACATCTTCTCTTGTGTTAAATGAAGCAATAAAGTAATGGTGATATTATCATGAAAATAAAAACAACAATGATATATCCAAAAGACCATAGTCGCTGATTTTATAAGCCGATTAAATTTTGTTGTGTTTAAATTTTTACATAATTCGGTTGTTTTTTAAACTTTAAATGTTTTATTTTTTTCTATTCTTTGGAATAAATAGATCAACTGAGGAATGTAATTTCAATAATACATTTTTTCATGATTTTATAAGTATTTTAGTATTCACAGGAAGTGACGTCATCATATTAGGTTGAATGTTTGAATCCATGTCAAGCTATGGATGCGTTCAAGATAAATAAATATGCCCATATAAATGTGTGATGATGACGTCACTGAAGGTTAAATGAAAGACAACCCTTTTGTTTCATTTAATCAAGGATTATGTAAGTTTTTTTTAATATATGTCAGTTAAAAAAAGCTAAGGAAAGCTATTCTCAGAAACTGTTTTCGAATCGTAATTATTGGTGAAAAAAGAAAAGGCCAATTACAGAACCAATTTTATTAAACCCAAATCCCTCTAGTAGAGAGGACGAAAATCTCTCATCTTTATTATTAACCATCAAAATGTTGCCATCATAAAGCAGTAGCCCTTATTTTGACGTTCTTTTCTCAAAATTAAGGAGCTTGAGTAGCCCATTATTTTTTAATTTAAAATTTAAATATATTGTTTATTTATTTCAGAAATTCGGTACCTGTCTATACCATGTCTTATACGATCTTTCTTGGTTAAAGATATTATGAGGGCTGTTTAACAAAAAAGTTATAACGATTAAATATAACCTTATAGGATAACCTTGATTATTAAGTTTAATCCCAATCGCCGGGCCTTATTGCCCGTCACTAGTTTTAGTGACGGCCAGCGGCGTCACTGGTGCAAGGGTTTCGGCACCGCGCTCACCAACCCGCCTGCCCAGCGTGTGTGAGTATGGGCATTTCTTCCAGGAGGCCGCCAAGAGTGGCGAAATCCTGGAAAGGCCTATGTCCAGCAGTGGACGAAACAGGCCGATGGATGGATGGATGGATTAAGTTTAGCTAAATACGTATCCACTGAGAATTGAGCAAGCAAATGATTCTATAGAGTTGTCAGATAAAATTTGTGGTCATGAAAATAAAGGTAATTTTGTACCCCTCACCTGCAGTAACGGGTTAGCAATCAACGCGATCCATCAACGTCGGGTTGCAAGCTGCATAAAAAAAATAGTGCCAAAAACAAAAAACCTGCGAGAAACGTGAGAGAACGAAAAAGGAAGGTGAAAAATTGGGCTGAAAAACTATTTCTGGAACGGAAAAAATGTAACCGGATTTTTATGTAAGAAATTAGTTAAGGTTATATATTTTTATCGTTATTTTATTTCACATATTTTGAAATAACTGACTACAGTAATAGTAACTACAGTAATAGTAATTTGACTTAATCTAATGAAATCAAAACTGGCACTATCCAAAATTCTCACGTTTTTTACTTTTTGCTATAAAAAGAAAAACGTCTCTGTCATGTCATGTGCAATAACACCACAAAGTTATTTGTACCTATTACCCTTCCTGAAGGAACGAAATTGTAAATTTCTGTACTGTAAGGTCATGTTTTTGCGATAGTGCCATACTTAACGACGTAAAGTGTACGTCTGTTACGTACAGTAGTCAAAAGATTTTATTTAGTGTCAACTATACGTATCTTTATCTTTGTAATAAAAAATACAACTTAGATCGGTAGTCGTCGCTAATTCAGTAACAGAAAACAAACATTTTGCGTTAATTGCTTTTATTTAAATTAAGTGTCATAAGCCCAAATAAATAGCAAGACGTTACTGGAATTAAAAAAAACTTTTTTTTTATTTATGTGTGTTTATGACCTCGAAAATAAATGAAAAATTGCTGTTGTAAAAATCTGTATGGTTTTAGAAGAAACTTATGAACCTCTAAGAATTATAAGAATAACCGTCGTAATAATCGTGACTTGCATTTCACAGTTTTTTACTCGGAACACCGTTGACACCCCCTCGGGAACTCATGTCGTGAAGATATATATTATTATTATATTATTTATAACAAAAGTACAATTATAAGAATATGAATAGAAGAATTATAGAAGTATAAACGTTTGTAATTAATATATTTTAAATACTAGCCTTTCGCCCGTGGCTTCGCCGTTTTCAGCTTATGCGTTATTTTATGAATATGTTGACCATGGTTACTACGATGATAATGAAAAAAAAGTGCATCCAAATCCGTTGAATAATTCTCAAGTTAAAACAGAACATTTAAAATTTCGCAAAAATATTCAATGTACAGACACAAACTTTTTTAGGGTTCCGTAGTCAACAAGGATATAATAAAACGTTGAAATTTTTATAATTATTGTTCTTTCCCTTAACGAAGTGGGGATGAATTTTCAAAACTAGACACCAAGGATAAAAATTCCATGCAGCCAAGCCGACCACTCATTTTTCAACACATCATTTTTTCGATTTTATCCCTTTCTAGGAAAGGCAATACTAATACTATTGTAGCCTATAAGACTATATTTGCTATAGGTTTCCAATAAATTATTCTATCAGTTTTCATTTCATCTTGGTATATGCAAAGATATAATAGCAATAGCCCTTGCAACTAATTTTTAATACTGTGCGTGTGTTAGTTTTTTTTGTGTCTATAGTTCAAAACAGAACTGAATACGTCATCTAGGCTGCATGGTTGCAAAAACCTTTGCCTTTTCCATTCAAGAAAAGAAACAAAAACTAATTGAATGGCGGCAAGAAAAGTTTCACTCACGGTACGGCCAGAGCGGGCAACCATTTGAATCCCAATGTCTATTGATTGATACGAGTTATACACGTCTTCATCATGAAATTTCCTGAATCGTTACTGAATCTCCGCAAATATCTTACATAAAATGTAAATACGAAGGCTTAGTTCTGAAAAATAATTAATAACAAGCTTTAACAGAACACAAGATTGTGTGCAAACTTTTTTAAACATTCAACATTGACAATGCTGTTCAGATAACTCTTAATAGTGGTGTTTTATGAACGATATTGGCTTGTCTTTACGATAAAAGGTCGTGGGTATTACCCAAAAAGGCAAAATTAAGCAAATCGGACTTCGTTGAAATGGCGAAGGAAATTGTTTTTTTCGCTTGAATGGAGTTTTTAATTAAAGCTACCTTCAAACATCGATTGATTCCCAAAGGTAAGAAATTTTAACGAATTTTTTCTGTGTTTCTGATGTTTGGAATGGTTATTCGTTTATTGCCTGGTTAGGGTTTCATTAGTTTTTTGGGGTTCCGTACTCAAAGGGTGCCAAACGGGACCCTATCACCAAGCCTACCTCTGTCTGTCCGTCCGTCTAGCACAGGGTTTTACAGCTTCAGGTGGATAGACAGACGGATAGCGGAGGCTTAACAATATTGTAGCGTTTGACATCCTTTCGATACGGAACTCTAAAAGAGAATACAATACATAGACTTCTTTAGTAATAATTTTATTATTTTCAGGAGTATTTTCTGCAGTTGACGTTATTACAAAGCTAGTGACCGACTCGTTTAGTCTGTTGTCATTTATTTAATTTAAATTTCATCAAAATGTATTGTCAACAATTTATTATACTTCTGAAGCCGATAGGAGACTGTACAACAATTGTTACACCAAGTATCTGAACAATATAAAAACAGACTAACGACACCCCAACCGCATCACTACTCGTAAAATGAATATCCGTTTTGTCTTACTAAATCAATACTATATTTCACAAAATTCACAAACAATAATTCAACAATTCAAACAACAATAAGCACAACAAAGACCATAGAACCCGTAGCTCATGTGACAAGAATCCTGCTCACTGGGCTACTGATTGGATTTCGTAATAAATGCTTAGTGAATGCCTTAATAATTAAAAAGTAGGCTAATAATTTTTAACATCGAAAAATCAAGGTTATGGTTTTTTATGCCGAAAAACCAATATAATGGTATTCTGTATTCACCTATCCTCGTCTAGTGTAAATTTTTCCATGAATGTTCTTTTTAGATTGTATTTGCGACTTGTTTTAATATGACATTTTAAGTGTTATTTTCTTAATTTTAGCACGTTTCCAGACTCTTGGGTGGCACTTTGTAGTTCACACTCAAAAAAACTTTTGTCCAGCTGGTAAATGTATAAAATTCATAAAATAATTATAATAAACATCCAACAAGATGGAGGTAAAGTGGGTATTCAGTTCAATGAAATAAAAAAATATTCTAAAGAGCTGTGCTCATGTAGGTGGAGTCTTTTCCATTCACTTCTGCACTCCGCATTCTCTTTATATTTTGATACGACACTACATTTACTTTCTCTTTCACTTGATACATGAATGTTCTCCAGGGCCTTCCTCTCTTTCTTTTCCCCTCCACTTTTCCTTCGATGACGTTTTTGGTATAATTGTCGTATCGTATCAGATGTACCAACATCTTTCCCTTCTTTTATCTATGGTCTTCATCATTTCTCGCTTTTCTTTTACAATCTGCAGGACCTGTTCATTGCTCTTTTTTTCCATCCAACTAATTCTTTCCATTCTTCCAAGTAAGTATAATGTGTTTAAATTCAAAGCGTTGTTATCTACTATATTTGATAGGTTCTTTCAAATATGGACGGGTCAAAAGGCTCTAAACTTTCCTCGAATTGTTTTTACCTTTTATGGAGTTTCGCCCAACTAGTTGTAATGTTGTAATGGTTTATTGTGATAGTGATATTTCAAAATTTGGTGAGGTGCGAGTATTTTTCAAATCCTTCGTTTTTTAACACACCTATATTCGTTTCATCTAAAATAGTTATTTATTGCGACAAATAATTGTCCAAGCTATTTACAAAATCAGTACATAAAACAAAAACTGAAGCTAATACATTTAATTTAATACATTTTAGTTTACTTTTTTTCTAATCGTCTTGTACAGTGAAGAACACATCAAGTTTTTCACATTGGACTTTTTACCTATCTTATATCCTTCACTATAAAGACTAATTTCGTACTGTAATTGTTTAACTTGACGTGTTCTTCAAAGGTACAATGTCACTTACTAAAAATATAATAAATAAATAAATTATAAATATGATCAGAGTGCATTATAGTCCCTATGATGAAAAATAAGTAAATAAGAAAATTATACAGGAGAAACACGGGTTCTAGTCCCGTCAGAGATTTTTTTTTCTCTCTTGAAATGCAGTTTTATAATATTTGTTTCCCAAGCAATTAATTTCGATACAAATCATATAATTTCAGTTAATAAGTTTAATAATAGCAGATTCTATTTACCACTAAAAAGCTTTAAAGCTCTGTTTCCGATAAACGTCGAATTGACGCCATAAGTTTTGGCCAACCATTAACGCATTTCAATTTATGCTTATAATAAATCCACTTTGAATTGGTCGATGTTTCGAATTTAATGTGTCGCATGTGGGTCTTCATTATTTATTCAACTTGAAGCCGAAAATAAAAGTAAATATCATAAACAGAAGAGTAAGCAAATATGAAATTTAATGCGGATGTAATAATTGAATTATATGTGTTTTATAAACATGGTTATCATAATTCTGCATTCTGCGCACATCAATTTAGAGTAATTCCATATGAAATCAACAAATTGGTGTATCACATGATTTTTTATTTTAAGGCGCCTAGGCATGCCACCGTTTTAGTACAAAATTTGATAACCCGTTTCTCTGTTGTTTTTCATTATAGACTAAAGGTATAGACCTCAATAGTTTAATACAGGCATTTACAAAGTCGCTATGTGGCTGAAATATTAAATTTTTATATATGTACACTCTGAGGCAAGAAAACAACTTTGTATGTAAATCTGTCCAGCTTAATATCTTTAAAACAAAATTAATATTCAAAATTTTGGCAAAATGGTGCCTTTTAAAATACCAGCACCAGATGATGGAGGTAATATAGTTTGGTCTATTACGAGAAACAACAGAGAAACGGATTATTAAACTTTGTACTAAAACGGTGGCGTGCCTAGGCGCCTTAATAAAAAAATTGAGGATAATCCCCGTAGAGTCACAGTCATGACGATCATCACGCCTAGGCCGAATTATAAAAAATAAATATTATTGTTAATTAATATACTATAAACCTAATGATATGGGTATTTTTCGAAAGCTATTAAGATGAGGAACAAAAAAAAAAAATTACAGTGATATAAAAAAAGTTTTGGATTGTAATTCTAGGCCCAGTTTTTTTTTTTTTTAATATATATATGGAGTTATATTTTTTTTTATTTTTTTTATTATTCTTTATATTTTTTTACAATATTATAAAATTTGAATAGACATATATACAGTATGCATACATATATTTATATACATAACTAAGATTTTTTCAAGGAGAAAGCCCCCCCCACTTTCCCCAAGAAAAAAAAATGATTTCTTGTAGGAAATTTTATCTAGTTTTAGAAAAAAAACCGCATTAGAATTGGATAACTAGTTCCGGAGATATAGCCCAAAACAAAATTGGCGGGAAAATTTGCAAATTTGCAAAAACGCGCGTTTTCCAACGGTTTAATCGTGTCAGAAATGCTAAAATACCACATTCTTTTTTATTGTATAATTTCTTACCAATACCCATCCGAAGTTAAAAATTTGGTCAATTTCATACTTGTACATAATGTGCACTAGCTTTTTTCTTATACGAGTAATAGGTATTGAAATTGCTTAGCATTTCTGACATCACAAAAATTACCCTCGATTTTTTTTTATTAAAGTTAAAAATCATGCGGTGGCTGACCAATTTGTTGATATCGTATGAAATAACTCTACCAAATGGCAGTTCATTTACCCTCTTTTACGCTCTCTTATCATATCGTATGACGATAGAAAAATATAATATGTACCTAATTTTGGCTTGAAAATTGGACTCGCAATTTATAATAATAACAATATTTTACAGATTTCAGGACTGGCACTTATTTCTCTAGTCATCAATCTGTACAAAATAACTACAATATGGATGGATAGTAATTAAAAACCGCCTCAAGACAACTAACAAAATAAAGACATTATCCAAACGACACCAAACCATCAATCCAGTCAGCTGTTCTCGACATAAAACAGATTATAAATATCGCATCAGTCCACCGTGTCAATCCTTGTCGTTCCATTCCACGGAACAATCTATCAACACAAAACTAGGAGTAAAGTATCAAGATTGAAGCGCCCTCCACTAGACCATTTATCTTGAGCATAGCAGGAAACAAATTAAACACTCTAATATTCGAGGCGTGACTAAAAAAAGAATCGGGGGATGAAAAAAGCCGGATCGGTTAGCGGTGTCATTGCATCGGTATGTGGATGACAGAAACTGGGATTGTCACTTTCTTGTTAGCAAAATGGGGTATCGAAACGTTTCAGATTTTTTAGTATGAAGTACTGCCCAGCGTGTATGGGCATTTCTTCCAGGAGAACCGCCAAGAGTGGCGAAATCCTGGAGAAGCCTATGTCCAGCAGTGGACGAAACAGGCTGATGGATGGATGGATGGAAGTAATTTGGTTTTAATTTTCGACATCTTGAGTGAGCACTTTATATCTTAAAATACGTACAATCAACGCTTCGCTACGGTTATAGTATGGCAGTTCTATTTCGTATTAAATCAAAGAATATGTATGCATATACTTTCTTTTTATGTGCAGATATCCATTTTTTTAGTAGAAACTACTATTCAACTATGTATTTGTTTAAAATGTCTTAAAATGGAAATTAATATTCTAAGAAAGTACATAAATGATGGTACGTTGTAAAAAGCGAAACACCCAAGTAGCAGCTCTATTTCCATTTAAATAAAAATAGTATATTTTTTTATGTATCTTTGAAAGTAATAAAATAATAGCAGCTCTATTTCCATTTAAATAACAAAAAAACATAGCTTATTATGTAATTTTACAAATTTTATTAGAAAGTGATGTTTCCTGTTGAAAGGGGCATGTTCCATAGGTTTGTTTCCTAATTTATAATAAAAAATCCCCTGTTTTAGCAGCAACTTCTACGTTTTTACCTTAGTTTGTCCTACAACAAATAAATTCAAATAAACGTTGAAAATAATATCTGTCTAATACTAAAGAAAAAAAAAACCGACAAATATGCAGTGCGCGTGCATCTTACCTACTCTACGCATGCGTAGATAGGTTGGAACGTCCCCTTCGGTTTCTAAATTTGCTGTCACGGAAGTTCCTTGACATTTAGGAATAGGAGATGCTTCTCTTGTCACGGAATACTATTAAATGGCCATAAAGTGAACAGAGATGATGGAGCGTTCGTTTTTAAGTCGTTAAGTTTACGGAATAAGATAATATCCCTAAGATAAAATATTGATAATTTTTTAATTTGTATTTTTTGTTTGTACTCGTATTATTTTACACATAATAAAATCATAATTTTATCGTGTTTTTTATATTTTTTTCGTTGGTCACAAGAATCAAAGGCCCAAATAAGATACTTATCACGTGAACGGCTAATCCAATTTTAATGGAATTTATCCCAATAATTAGGAAATCAGAGAGCTGTGTTGCTTTTGTTGCTTTATTAAGTCACTCGCACGGGAAAAGATTAAGCAATTTTTTTACAACAAATAAAAGAAATAACACGACCGAATTCACGAGCAAGATCTATTTTGTACACCATATTTGTAGCAGAAATTTGAAAATTTTATAATTATTATTCATCACGCGTGGGTTTACAAAGATTAAACGAAGGTTCTAGAACGGAAATTAAAATTTGACCAAATCCCGTAGATTACACATACGACTACTAACGGAATTTCGTAGATTTTACACTAATAAAATATTACCGTTTTGAAGGATTACGTATAATTACATTTTAAATTTTAAATAGGAGTTGGCTCCTTAGAACCGACGAAGTATTAAATAGAACCGCATGTTTTACATATTTTTTTGAGTTATGAATGAGTTACACTGTAACTTTTATTGAATCTCTGATCTTATCTGATTATCTTGAAGCTACTGATCAATATTAACTTACCAAGCCACTGGTCTGAATTTGACTATATAAATAAATGTCGTCATGCATACCGTTTAGAACACAAACGTATTCCACGGGCAGTTAAGAACGATCATATTTACTTGACAGACACTTACGATCTATTAAACTATATTTATCCAAAGGGTCTAATAAGGCTGGGAATAAATTTCTTCTGGAATAACAATTCCCATCCATCCATCAGCCTGTTTCGTCCACTGCTAGACATAGGCTTTCCTAGGATTTCACCATTCTTGGCGATCCTCCTGGAAGAAATGCCCATACCCACAGACGCTGGGCAGGCGGGTTGGTGAGTGCGGTGCCGAAACCCTTGCACCAGTGACGCCGCTGCCCGTCACCAGTCTGTTTTATATAGGACCCGGCAATAGGGGATAGATATACCGCCATCCATCGGTCCCAGGCAATGATGGACCGCCTGGTTTTGCCTGAGAGCTGTTCTCTTACTCTCCCCCGAATAACTTCGGGAGGATTTGCGAGTAAGATGGTGGTACCTCCACAGTCGAGCCCGGCACCGCCTAATATCTAACTAATTAAATATCGGTAATTTTCAGTTTTTGCCCAGACTTGTGCTTGTGACTTCATTGTGAACGGAAATTCAAATTTCTAAGTCAACTGGAAGTACCCTATAATTTATCATGGTTAGCCAATTTATATGAAATTGACATAAAGGGCAATAACTTTATTCCGCATTGAGTTAATTGATTTTTTAACTGCACTATGGGGCCGTAGATTTTTGTATTAGTTTCAAATTGATATCATTAACGGGGCTCGAGAAAAAAGTCTTGACAGACGGTAAGACAGACACACAGACAGATGGTTCCGTTTTTTCATTTTGAGGTACGTAACCCTAACATAAAACAAAACTCACTTAGACAAAAAAGCTTTCCGTATTTTATGCAGTTTTAACTTTTATTACCAATATTTTACACTTTAAGAGCAATGTACGAGCCGCTTTAATTTAAAAAGTTATCTTAAAAGCGTCTATGAGGGAAGTCTCTCATACTACTCCAGCAGACCCAAATTTAAATTCCAAGAAGTTGAGCCTAAACTGTGGTCTAAAATAGTCCTGAAGACGTGTCTGACGAACTATATAGTCTAGACATATCTTGTTGCATCAGCTGACTATACCCTGCTGGAATGTCATTGGACGCATTTAACACAGCAAGTTTACTTGACGACCATAGTATAGTAAACTTAAAACTTTCGCGATTTTCACACATTATTAACTTTGTATTGGGGTCTTAATCACGTTGACTAACAACATACCTTAATAGATACGTGCTTGACGTTTCAACGCCTCTGTAGGCTGTCGTGATCACAAACTCTTAGGCTAGCTTGTGACCACGACAGCCTACAGAGGCGTTGAAACGTCAAGCACGTATCTATTAAGGTATGTTTTTAGTCAACGTGACCATAGTATAACTGTCCATGACCGAAATTACACCGTCTAGTATGCAGATTTAATGTGGAGAAGTAGGAACTATCATGAAAGTTGTTTTGGACGTTATGGTTAGCATTTCGAAAATTGAAATTTACCTAAATTAAGTTTGAGACCAAATGCATCACTAAGTATTGGCCCTATTTCGACTTACACTTTCCAATATAATATTTTCGTAAATTCAACTGTTTAATCGCTTCAAAGGGCAAATAGTACTTGTCTGTACGATAAACCAAACATCGCGGAAAAATGTCAACAGTTCAAGTAAAAACGCGGAGCGGAGCGAGTTTAAATTTTCCCGTAGTTTAAATGAAATCATGATATAAGAAAAAATCCTCAATCATTTTAATTTATTCGCCCGATTTATAGCACCTCGTCAGGCAATACCCTTCTTCTCATCTCTCGCATAAAGTACCATTTTTATTGAACCACTGGTGCTTTTTTGCGATTTGATTGTTGGTTTATTAGTAAAAATATATATTTTTTAAATATCAATGTTGTGTATATGTTACGGGTAATACTAGAAGATAGAGTAAACCTAGGTTTACCCGGGTAATGTTATACAAAACTTCGGGAATCGCCTCGCTCCGCTCCGTTTCGCTCGACGCCCAATGTTTATCAACATGTCAATCTAACACGCTCCTCGTCGCACCTATTTTTGATATTTTTCGGGCTTTACCCGACTCCGTGCTTTACCCGACTTCGGGCTTTACCCGTATGACGGTGCTATAGTTTCCTGCTTTTCAGATACTAATAATAACGCTAATATTTGGTAATCTGGCAATACATACTTGTATCATAAAATTTATATTGTTAGAACATATTCAAACACACGACAGTGGGCAGCTAGGTCGAAAAAAAAGTGACGCATCCATAGGTTAGATTATACGCCGTTAATAAATTACTTGAAAAAATACCTTTTTCTTCCCGTTTATTCAAATATCTTCTAATCCACCCAAAATCCTTCGTAAAATATCATAATCCGATCTCCTCTCTAAAAGTAATTTTATGAAGCTATTTTGTAGCTCAATTTATCAGTAATTACAATTAATTTGTACGTACACAATTTCAGCTTGTTTTGATAGGGGGTGCTTATAACGATTTCAATGAATTTTTCAGCTTCTACTGCTTTCACTTTTACTGTGACACTTCAAATAGTTTCTTTGAATTAGCATCTATCGCGGTCTTTCCAATTACATCGGAAGAAAATTTAACTGAAATGAAATCAAATGAAAATTATATTTTTATTAGTACCTGAAACAAAAACTAAAAAAGGGATGTATATTAATTTTAGTATGATGACTTCGTATGAAAATCCTTTGGAAACCTATAAAATCCAATAAATTTAAACAACAAACAAACCGACGACAACCCCATCCAAGCGCTTCCTGCCATCTTCAACGTCAGTTACCATAATCGGTTCGGAAGGCCTAATGACAAGAGGAAGAATCCATCAATCTGTTACGGAATTGACTATATTAAATTCTTTTAGAACCGGACGTCTATTTTTAGACCATAGGCGTCTTTACTCGTTATTGCTCCTTGCAACATATTTCGTTCGTGACTTTGCCCGTCTTTTGTGATTTGTTTCCAATCGAAACTTGGTTAGAAATTCAGTAAACACGGAACCTCAGATGCAGGAAAAGAACAACCGCATGATAACTATATGTTTTGTGGTAAAGCTTTAACAAATCAAAGAAAAGGATATAAACAAACCGATCGTTTCACGTTAAATGTAGTGGAGATAGTGAAACGTGGCAAATGGAGAAATCCCCTTAGTCTAGTGAATGTGAACGAACGCGCAAACGCGTCGCGGCATGCGCCGTTCTAAATTTAAATAGTTGGAGGGCGCTCGCCTCCCCTCTTCTTTTGTTCCTGTTTTTGAATTTCGAAAAATAGACGGCGATTAACCCTCCAGTGCATGTGGTTTTAAGCGTGATATTTACGGAACTATAAACAGATTTCTTACTTTAAAAAATCAAACTAAAACGAAGAACGAGGTTCAGGAACTATGTTCTGCCTACTTATTTAGGAGACAGTCAAGAGTTTTTGTATAAAAGAACCCTATGCCAATGAAGAGGTGTCAAAAATTTACGCATTCATTTCATATCACGATATTCATTGACACTGTGAAAAGTAAGCATTATTTATGTATTTATAATAACCGTAACAGTTTCAAAAATTATAGAAATGTTACAAAGTGTTTATTTTATGTGTAAAAGTGAAGGTTTATTAGGATTAACCATGAAATATTTTATTTTTTTCATTTCCCCTTTCGGTATCATTATTCCTCTTTTCAGTCTTCAAAAAACCTTTAATTTAATTAAAACTTTTGCGGTCTACATTCACCCATTCACCGCATTAAAGTGTTAAAGAGGGTGTTTCAGCAGAGATGCGCGGACGCATGATTCAGACTTCAGTGCCGCGCGCGCCGCCGGCTGAGCGCGTCCTCTACACGCGGCGGTTAGAAAAACGCCGGGAAGTCCTTGTGTGTCCCTCTAACGTGGTGTTGAGTGATTTTCTTGCTTCTAGGAAAATGTGGAGATGGTTACAGTGACTATTTTGTTCATTGGAGATGCTGGTTCGCTTGTTGGTAAGTTTTCATTTTGTTTTCTGCATTGCAATTGTCTCTTTTTTCGTTTTGTATCTTTTCCTGTGTTCTTTTACTTCCTGAAAAGTATCGGAAACATTTTACCTTTTGAAGCTCAAAGCTTGTTCAAAGCACATAATTACATTATCACAAATGCGTACAGTAAGTGGTGGAGCATGAATAAAATATATAGGTATATAGAATACAGCTTTTCTTTGTGTAGAAAAGCTCAAGGTTTTCTGATCCTTGTAAGGTTTGAAACAGTTTGATTATTATCTTTGGATTTATAATGCACTCTTATTTAAAAGTGCGTATAAGGTACGAGTATAACGATTGTAAATATACAGGTGACAAAATGAAACCACTTGTTGAAAATAAATAGACTATCCATACATCCATCCATCAGCCGGTTCCATCCACTGCTGTACAAAGGCCTTTCCAAGATTTCGTTATTATTGGAGATCCTCCTGGAAAAAATGCTGAAACCCTTGCATCAGTGACGCCGCTGCTGCACGTACAGTGGAAACCGCATCAAGTTAGACACTTCGGACTTTGTATATAGCTTATATTCTTCTCCGTAGGGGCTAATATTGTACTGCAAGTGTATAGCTTGATGTGGTCTCCACTGTACATAGTCTGTTTTATATAAACCACCATCAATCGGTCCCAGGCAATGGCGGTCCACCTGGTTGTGCCTGTTTAAGAGCTGTCCTCTTACTTTCCCCCAAAAGACTTCAAGGGGCTTGTGAGTAAGATGGTGGCACTTCCACTGTCGAACCCGGCACCATCTCTACCGCCTGCTTATTTTTGGACTATTTAGTAAAAAAAGAGATTTCTTTGATGTTATTACCTGTCTGTTTACGCCGTGTATTCTAATAAGTTTAATTTTGTAGTTCATCCGAAAAAAACATAGTGACATTGTGATAAAATAAAGAAACATTGAAACAGCCGTTCCTAAATAAATACAACTATAAATATAGGCTATGAAGTTAATTGCTTTATCCAATTTCGTGTCTAGACGCACTTGTATTAAGAGCTATTTTCACTTGTATTATATTTTAAATTCGCACAGACCAATGACCCCATTTTGACGTGTTATAATTTTGCGTCTGACCGTATTTTAACATTTTTAGCTAAACCATAGGTTATGGAAACAGGTAGATTAGACGTAGTAGCTAAAACGTAGATTTTTGGAGTTTCTTAATAAAAATGGAAACTATGAAATGAATTGAAATGAAAGAATGAAATGAGAATTAATTTCTTATTTATGCAATATAGGTACTTTCCTCCATGGGTACATCATGCATAGCTACACTTATTAATTGTAAATTTTTATTAAACATTTAAACATAAAACGGGAAAAAAAATCATGGTACGTAACAGTAACGTACAGGTACGTAAACTGAATTAAATGTTTATTTAAGGGGGAGTTATCCTGATATTGTCTCTTTGCATTGGCAAAGATAAATTTAAACGTGAAATTGTAATAGTAACATTTAAACAATACATTATATAGATATATATATCAATATTTCTCTCTCTGAACTCAATATTTTGGCCGTTTGATATACAAATACTCACATTTTTCTACATCCAATAAAATGGCAAAGATAGGTCTAAACTATGATACGAATACCATTTCATTCGAGTAATATTAGGTTTTTGGCAATAAAACATAATTACCTATATCAAAATAAACGCCGTAAAAATGTGATACAAAACGGCCGTCAAAATCCATCCTCTTAATTCCAAAATAATAAATAAAAACACTTCGAAATCGCGAGTTTTCCCACTGAGCAGGATAGAAAAGAGTAATAGCAAAGCGTAGGAGCAAGACAGATTTCTCTGTAAAACCTTGCCAACATCCATTCACTGTTGCGCATGGGCCTCTTCTTCTCCACGCCATTATCGTTGGTCTCTCGCCAATCTCATCTACTGTTCATCGACAGCCTTGACGATATCTTCTCGCCATCGGGCCATCGGTTTACCCATACCCACTGATCGCTTTCGTGGCCTTTTCATTAATGTATACAGGTACAATAATGTATAGAGTTACACCAGATAATTACCTATATGAACAACTTTTATAAGTAATTTTGATTGAACCTTGCCACAGTATACCGGGTGTAAATAGAGTGCGACCATTAAATGAAACCACATATTCTACCGACCCTACTGAACCACTTTTCCCAAGAATCATACCCGCGAACACCCTTAGTTTGGAAAATAATTGAGTTTCAAACAAAAACGCGTGAACCCTGACACACAGACATACGGGCGAGTTTAGAGAGAGCGTTGACATCAAACAGCTGCAGGTTTCACGGACGACGCTCTCTCTAAACTCGCCCGTATGTCGGTGCGTTAGGGTTCATGCATTTTTGTTTGGAACTCAATTATTTCCTAAGCTAAGGGTGTCCGCGGGTATGACTCTTGGGAGAAGTGGTTCAGTAGGGTCGGTAGAATATGTTGTTTCATTTAATGGTCGCACTCTATTTACACCCGGTATGTAATTTATACTATGACCTTGCGATCCAGATTTCTTCAGGGTAACTAATACAAATAATAAAGTAGTAAAATGGTCTTGTCTGTACATTGAAAATTTTTGAAAAGTTATAATTTAATGAAATATGTAGTATTCTACTGAGGCTAAAACTAAAAGTTTTGTTTTCTCTCTGTAAGTATGTTCCGTTTTAGCTCGAGAACTACTCAACAAATTTGGATGCGGTTTTCTTAATTTTCATCTTAATAACCCTGGCCAACATATGGGGCCACAATGGGTGTTGATAAAATAACCGCCAAGCTGAAAACAATCGACACTACATAAATATTGAAAGAAATTTCCACGTTTGTAGCGAAGCCCACGGCTAGTTTATAATTAAAAGCAATAATTTTTAAAGAGCTTTAATTTTATTCATTCCGCTTCAAACGCTGAGAGTTTTTTTAGACAGAGCTATTTAGCTTTTAGTACTAAGTGGTTGGCTGACTTGTATTTACACATACAGCTTTGATACGAAAATGTATCCAATCATCATTGACCTCCCATTAAACAACTAGACTCACAATCTCGCTCAAAAAGAGTCCGCGATGAATTTTGTCACCGCTATGGGGTGCCAAATTTGAATGACGATTTCGTATAACTGACATTGCATCTTATGTTAACGACATAACGTCTTAATTTGGTTGAAGATTTTTGCTACGTTGCTCGTCGCACGTTTGGACACTTTCTGACGAACTTTTATTAGAGTTGTTTCCGATTACGGACTGTGAAATAAGATCTGCCTTGGCAAATTTTGTTATAGATGCTTTACGAAGTAAGCGTGATAGATGCCTTACGAAGTATGCAGACCGAACACAAATAAAGGGTACGCGGGAAGAAAGATTATTGTCAGTTTTCATTTTCATACATCAAGTTATAAGCGGCAGCTAATGAAGTGTTCAAAGTACAATAATTAAGCAAAAAAAGAAACTTGAAAGAAAGAACACATTCCACAGAATTCATCTTTTATAATAAACCGGATTTTAACAAAAGGGCCATACCCTTCTTTCATACCTGTTTCTGCCTATTTCAAAATTACCTTCTACATATGATCCATCTATCCGCTTACCCTTCAAATGGACCCATACGGGGCTTGAACTTGCGACGGCTGGATCAGATGTCCAAACATTCAAACCACTACACCTCGGAAGGGCTCACTACAGTAAAAATCACTTTAGTCAAATAATTTTTAGGGTTCACATAAGCTATCTACACGTTTTTGATACTCAGCTATCCTAACGATAGTTCAGTCAATCCGTAGGCCTACCATGAGTTTTGCTTACTATACAAGTTACTGTTTCCGTAAAATATTTTGTATGAGAAATGCTGGTTCCTGTAGTAAGCCGCTAGGGGCGCTGCATAATTTCTCATAAAAATATTTTACGCAGACGTTAACGTCTATAGTAAGCAAAACTTATGGTAGGCCTACAGTTAGTTGTTGCCTCTTATACTATTGCAGCCTCCGTTGTCTGTCTGTCCGTCTATCAGAGGGTTTACAGCCTCAACCGTAAAAAGGAGAAAATTGAAAATTTCACAGATTACTTGTTACTATGGCCTCTACCACGACAAGTAATAAAATATTCTAAAGTTTAAAGTTAGTGTTGCCTTGCCTTATAGGTATATTGTTGTTATCCACCATTAATGTTTTTAGGGTTCCGCACTTCTATTGTGATTTTTTTTTTTTACTTTAAAGTTACAGGGGGTCCCCATACAAGAAACCTCGAAAAAGATGCGTTATTTAAAAGTTATTGCTTTTGATTTGGCTCTTTAAGACACACAAGTTTCAAATTTAGTCATATTGTAGGATATACTCTTATAAAACAAAAATAATAAAAAGTAGGGTTCCGTACGCGACGGTGCTAATTTTTTTGTCAGGCGCAACCATTTAAGCCGCTTGTTTTTGGTAGCCTTAGTGTTGCCTTGCCTTATAGGTATATTGTTGTTATCCACCATTAATGTTTTTAGGGTTCCGCACTTCTATTGTGAATTTTTTTTTTACTTTAAAGTTACAGGGGGTCCCCATACAAGAAACCTCGAAAAAGATGCGTTATTTAAAAGTTATTGCTTTTGATTTGGCTCTTTAAGACACACAAGTTTCAAATTTAGTCATATTGTAGGATATACTCTTAAAAAACAAAAATAATGAAAAGTAGGGTTCCGTACGCGACGGTGCCAAATTTTTTGTCAGGCGCAACCATTTAAGCCGCTGGTTTTTGGTAGCCTTAGTGTTGCCTTGCCTTATAGGTATATTGTTGTTATTCAGCATTAATGTTTTTAGGGTTCCGCACTTCTATTGTGGGGTGGTACAAAACCCTTTGCGCGTGAGGCCAAATCGCAATTGGCAAAATTATTTATGTAAATAAAAAGTAGGCTCAAACTTGAATGACAGTCAAAACATGATATAAAAGCACTTCAAGCCTTCAAGCACCAGTCCTCAAAATCACAAAGCAGGTTTCCAGAGACCCTCGAAACTTCCAAACAAAAGGGTTATTCCGTGACCCAATCTTACCAATTACCCCTTAAGTGTACTCGAGTTCATTTGTAAAACACAAAACAAAAACTGCCTCGCTATTGACAAGGTCCTACTCACGCCTTTTTCCCAGAGGGGTAGGCAGAGACTACAGATTTCCATCTGCTACGATCCTGACACACCTCTTTTGCTTCTTCTACATCCATCAACCTAGTCATACAGGCTCTTCTATTCTGAGTACTTTTCACTTTGCCCTTTTTCAGTATGTCGCTTATTTGGTCGGCATACGTCCTTCTAGGGCGGCCCGGTCGAGCTTTACCTTCCACTTGTGCAGCATAAATTCCTTTCGTCACTCTACTATCATTCATCCTCTCTGTATGCCCAAACCACCGAAGCATACCAATTTCTATTCTAGTCACTACATCTTCTACATCTTCTCAACATTGTATTTTTTTTTTAAACAAACTTTGGTATTGCAGAGTAGTTTTGATACTAATATTACTAGTAATTCAACCCGAACTGTGAACTCGCGCTCATCCGATTGGCGCTTGACAGATTTGGCTCATGTTTAAACCCAAAAAATATTTTTTCCTTATTTACTCGCCTACCGAATTTCATGACATTCCGATCAATGATACTCGAGTTATTGTCGAACAAACATTCATACATATACCATACAAACGGCGGATTGTTCCAGTAGGCTTGGCGAACTCGCTTGCTTCGCTCGTTCGTTCAATTATGGTGATCATCCATCATCATCATCCATAAGCCTGTTCATCCACTGCTGGACAAGAAGCCATTCCAAGATTTCGCCATTCTAGGCGGTCCTCATGGAAGAAATGCCCATACGGTGAGCGCGGTGCCGAAACCCTTCCACCAGTAACGCTGCCCGTTACGTATGTTTTATATATGACCCGGCAATTGGGGATGGATATACCGATATATCAATCGGTTCCAGGCATGGTAGGCCACCTGAGTGTGCCTGTTTGAGAGCTATCCTTCGGAGGGGTTTGCGGGTAAGTTGGTGGTACCTCCACAGTCGAATCCGGCATCAGCTCTACTACCTAGGATTATACCGGGATCGAACCTGGGTCACAAGATTGAGAGGCTGCGTTCTATCATCTGAGCTACCGCCGTTTTTGTATACAAGGTGACTTTTATTTACACAGCCAAATTCTTATTGGAGGCTTGGTCAGTAACACGGATCGATAACACTTTTTGCTAATTTCGCAAAATGAAATCTTGACGTCCCATAGTAATTGACTCGAGGCTGGGCTTGCATTTGTAAGGAACACGAAAAGAATAATTTACCAATTTCACAAAAACTTACAGAGTCTTCAGTAAGAATTTGGCTGCATAAATTAAAGTCACCATATACCTACTGCATATAAAAACAGAAACTAAAATTAATGAAATTTAATTAGGGCGGAATAATTAGTGACCAACTTAATTTTGCAGTTTAGTTTCATAATATATTTTGTGCAATACAATGAGGAATGTAGAACGAGAGCTTCCGTCCTTTTGTGATCCGATGAAACATGCATGTGTGTCCACTCTGGTGTTTCGTAAAATGACACGCCTTGTACTATTTGAAACAATTTGCTTTCGCACACGGGAAGCTTTTACTGACGTCCCGCTCATTAAAATAAACTGCTTACCTTCGAGGCAGCAAGTGCGTTTTGTTACAGTACAAATATTTCTCTTTGTGTTTCAATACGAAAAAAATAATACAAAAAAAGTTTTGCCATTTAATAATTACTGTTACAATTTTTGCGGCTTTTGCTTTATGATTTATTTATTTGCAATCGGCGTAGGCCGAATGGCCAATACCACATCAAATGGAAAGCGTCAATGTAACCCAAGATGAATTGGGTTCACCCAGAAAGTGGGAAAGGAAAGCAGAGGAGGCGTTAATGCCTGACTGGGGCCGTATGTCAAATTAGCTTCAAGTTCATTTGAAAAAAATAACGAATTTACCACTAGTTCTCTTTCAAACGCAGTTGGAGAATGTTACTCTGTCCGATTCTGGTGCCATCTTAGGCCAGTTTTAGTTCAGTATCATTGAAAATAAACGTTAAGTGTTAAAAGTAATCTTGTGAATTGTGAAACTATAGGTATAGTGTACTATAATCATTGTGAAAAGCATACTGAGACTTTATTTAGATTTGCATTAAGAACTACTGAAAATCTTAGAATATTTCAGTATCAATTGTAGCTTTTTACAACTTCTTTGTTTTATACTTAGAAAATATAAACATAATGTTTATATAATTTAATATACACATATTTATTCATAATTTAAAGAACCTTGTTCGAATGGAGTGACAGAAAACAAGCCATCAGCGGCCGCCAATGTTAGTTCTAAAATTAATATTCTGTCGTATTATCACGCCACCTATAAAAAGCCATAATTGTCATGTTATTTTAACATGGAATGAGGTTTCGTGGCGTTTACTGGTTCCTTAGTCTGAGTTACTGACCAACGATTTGGATGTACAAAGTGGTTTTATTTAAGTGCAAAAAGGTAACTGGCTGAATACAAACGAAGTTACGCAAAAAAAATAAGCGAGCAAAACGTGTTTTTTTTATTATTTACTAATTGTTGTTTATATATCCGCACGTTGTTTGAGAAAAGTACTCGTACTATACAAGCCTTGGCTGCAATTGGCCATTGATGGACTCACGTTTGTGTGCTTCGACCATCAATGCCTAACTTGGCGGCCGGCGCGGCGTCCGTCCGCTGCAGTAACCTACTATTCGTGTCCAGTCTGAACCCCTCATTAGTTGAAAACACACAAATGTATAGAATCCTTTTTCCTTATTATTATCCTTTATTATTTTCGTGATTCACACAAAAGAGAAGAATATTTTTCCGTTCCCAGACTATATTTCATCAATAAATAAAATAATGCCCTTTAATATCCTGTTATATCGATAAACATGGTCCAATTTTATCTCCAGTAGCAATAAAGCTTCCTGGGGTTACTCTAATTATATTTCTCATCTTTATGTCAGGGCGAGATTAGTACATATTAAGCTTTCAATGTACACAAGTGTATATTTACATATACATAAGCCCTCCCTTTTAATTAACAAAGTAAAAAGTTTGGTTATTCCATTAGTTACCCTCTTTTGTGATTTACTACAACTTTTTAAAGGTTTTTTTTAAGTAGGTACTTTTAAAAATGTGAAAAATTTAATAATTGCGCTATGCTTTGTATGTTTGTATGAAATTATGTATAATTTATTAATGCACAAAAATTGTTTGGTTTGCACAAATTACTTGCATTTTTTTTGTAAATAATGTGCTTTTAAATGGCTACTACCATACCTGATTCAAAACGTCGAAGAGATTTAGAATGAGGGCGCTTGCCAAGACATTAGGAAAGTAAGAGCAGACGAAGCGTTAATCAGTATTTCCAGAGAATTCTGCAAAATCCATGAAAATCTGTAACGAACGTGTGAGTATGGCTACGTAATATCCTATTACCACTCTGCTTTATATAAACTGGCATATATCATTTTGTGATAGTAGAGAAACCCCGTCGTAATATCGTTAGAAATAACGCCTTTTATTAATCATAAAGTCGTTTATTAATGTTTTAAGACGTTACACGTTGTTTTATTTTAATTAAATTTCATACACCTGCTGGCATTCAATAGAATACTAATGAAATTACAGAACTTATACCTATACAAATATATTTTTATCGTCTTATAGTATTTTGTGAAGCTATGAAATAATGAGGGCCATTGGGACATTTGCTTCGTGTCGCACCTAAGAGAGACGTGTATAGGCATAAAAGCACTGCCTACCCTGGACTCATTTCAACGCTTTACAGTAAACACAGTCTCTTGGCACAAAATAGATAGGTATTTTGTGCTCTTGGCCAGTAACAACGTAGTAAAGCGCAGCAATTCAAATTTCTGAATAGGCGAGCGCGCGCACTTATAAGCGCACGCATATTTAAAATTTTATGACCGATAAAGGCACCCCGATCACACACACTTTGAAATTCTCGTACACACGAACGAGTGTAACACGCACACAACCATGGCTCCTCTAAGCTTAATGACCGCGATTAGTCAATCATAATAAATTAGTCATCCGGATTCAGCTATTATCACCCTTAACTTCAAGCTTAACAGTTAATTCTTCAGATTTCCGCATCTAAAGGCTCTGCTTGTCGGCTTTCTGCGTGTCCGAATCGCGCGCGCAGTACTGAAATAACCATCAAACTACTCACGCCGCACGACCATCACTGACTCGGAATGACGATAGACTCGATATAATCGACTAGGTGAATCGGAACGCATTGTTTGTTTGTTTTTGTTCTGTTGCGGACTGTTTGTTTACATTTTGAGGTTAAAGGTAAAGTTCAGAGTTTAGTGTAGTGCAAAGATAACTGATAAGTAGTAGATATTATAATTAATCCATCCATCAGCCTGTTTCGTCCACTGCTGGACGTAGGCCTTTCCAGGATTTCGCCACTCTGGCGGTCCTCCTGGAAGATGTGCCCGTACTCACACACGCTGGGCAGGCAGGTTGGTGAGCGCGGTGCCGAAACCCTTGCACCAGTGACGCCGCTGCCCGTCACCAGTCTGTTTTATATAAGGCTCGACAATTGGGGATGGATAAACCGCCATCCATCGGTCCCAGGCAATGGTGGGCCGCCTGGTTTTGCCTGAGAGCTATTCTCTTACTCTCCCCCGAATAACTTCGGAAGGATTTGCGAGTAAGATGGTGGTACCGCTACAGTCGAGCCCGGCATCAGCTCTACCACCTATAATTATTGGTTCGGTATTTTTGATAGTTTTTTTATGTTGTTGAAATGGAAAGCTTTAGTTGCGAGTCATGTAACGGCCTTGTGTGTTTCTTAAAGTTAGTCAAAACTTTGCTTCCACTCGCTCAAATATTTGGTAAGTTATTTTTAATTTGTCAAAATTAATTCTGCCTACCCAGGTTAAATATGCTGTGCACGCCACTATGTCCCAATCACCAGTTTTGTCACAGTTAGACACGATACTTTATCTACGACCGTCTTTTCTAATAACCAACATTTGTCGTTAAAAATGAGACAAAGAAAACGCGATGTCCTTATTTATTATTGGTGTTTTATGCTTAGGCAATAATCTTATTTTTTCACCCTTACTGTCGGTAATTTACGGACTAACCTTTATTGAAGGTGTTCTGTGGAAGCATTAGAGGCTGCATGGTGGAGATACTCTTTGCCTGTACCAAAGTAAAGAAAAAGATATCAGTCGCTAATTAGTTATATAAGCGGTGTTATAATAAATTGGATCAATCACAACGCAGAGAACATGTGCTATAATTTAAAAGATATATGTACATAATATACCGTCAGTTTTTACGATGCAAACAAGCAACCTAGGTATACTTATAGAACAATTTTTTATTATTTAATTAAATCATTGTAATAAAAGAAAATAATACATCGGAGTGACGAGAATCCCTGAAGTAGGTGTTATACAACTGGAGGATGGAAAACAAGTCTCCACACCCGTGCACCCACATTTCACTGACGACTCGATGAACTTCGGGCACAAATTGGACCGAAGCACTCAGACCGAATACAAAAATGCCCTACGGGATTTGAATCCACAGCCAAAGAATTCGAATGGTCCAGAATACCATAACAGCACCTAATTGTCGATTTTTTTGAAAGGAATAGACTTTTTTAAGGTCTTATAAAAGTATAATTTTTTTTCTCCTTGAAATACAAAAGATATGCATGAAAATATTCAGGAACTTGCTTTGATGACGTAATCATCATGTCATTTAGGAATTACAGGAAATAGGCCATTGCCTCCAAGAAAAAAAAAAAGTAATGTCAAAACCGACGTCTGTTTTTTTTGTTTTTTTCAGTAATTCCATCTTCAGGTTTAATCCCCTATTTTATTTTTCATTCTTTCTTTACGTCAAGGAACTCTTCCTATTGAGCCTAAACGGTATGACTATCACGTCAAGATTACGTCACATTCCCATTTCTCCAAACTAATTTTCAAAAAATTATTTCATTATAAAAAATACCACCTGAAAGTTAAAGAACAGTATTTATCTTCATGATTTAGCCTAAATTTTCAGAAAAAATATACAAAAGGGCTTGTTACAATTTATGGTTAGTTCGAATTAGTAGATAGATGATAGATGCTTTATTTAAGAACCAGTTTTCTTATAAAACTAATACATGACCCACAAAACTGCATGTACAGTTTGACTGTGGGATCCGTGAGTCTCTTACATAAAAAACACAGTATAATATATTTAGGTGTTAAAACTGCATGTGCAGTTTGACTGTGGGATCCGTGAATCTCTAACATAAAAAAACACAGTATAATATATTTAGGTGGTAAAACTGCATGTACAGTTTGACTGGGAGCTCCGTGAGTCTCTAACATAAAAAAAAATATATTATAACACAGTATAATATATTTAGGTGGTAGAGCTAATGCTGGGCTCGACTGTGGAGGTACCACCATCTTACTCAGAAATCCTCCCGAAGTTATTCGGGCGAGAGTAAGAGGACAGCTCTCAGGCAAAAAACCAGGCGGCCCACCATCGCCTGGGACCGATGGATGGCGGTATATCCTTCCCCAATTGCCGGCCCTTATATAAATCAGACTGGTAACGGGCAGCGGCGTCACTGGTGCAAGGGTTTCGGCACCGCACTCACCAACCCGCCTGCCCAGCGTGTGTGAGTATGGGCATTTCTTCCAGGAGGACCGCCAAGAGTGGCGAAATACTGGAAAGGCCTATGTCCAGCAGTGGATGGAACAGGCTGATGGATGGATGGATAATATATTTAAATTAGTATACGATCAGCCGCACCCCAGCAGCTACGCCTGCGCCAGGATTGTATTATGAGAGTAATACAAAGCAGGGGCAAGCGTCTCTGCCGACGCGCGGCCGACCGTATGAGTTACAGTCTACCTACTTAAACTAAAAGCTACATACTATCAAGGAGATAATTCATAATCTGCTTTTTGAATGTTTTTTTGTTGGCCTCTTGTCTAATACTAATAGGTAGGCTATTTAAGGTGTATGGAATACGTTTTTTAAGAGTTCTATCGCCATAATAATTACATACTCTTGGTACATCGTATTTACTCGCACTTATCGACCTTGTGTCGTGAGTGTGGCTTATGAACTTAGTAGTCGAGTATTCAAACAAAAATACTAAATCACATTTCAAACCAACCGCTATTTTAATATAAAACAATGACTCTAAATTACGCCTTTGTCGTATTAAAAGTGCGCTCTTAGAAAAATATTAAATAATAATCTCTTCAATACAAGATTTTCTAAGAAAAATCCTTATAGCGAAATAACATTAAATTATTTTACATTACAATGCCTTGTGAAGGAATTTTCCCTCCCCGCACCCTTTCATTTTCCGCTACCTCAGAGCGCAGGGCATAACGGTCTAATATTATGGAAATGAGCTAAGTTTCTCGCATTCCTCAATAAAAACGACTGGGAGTCTAATGGAATAGAAAACGTGATAAGACGCTTTCAAAACCGGCAAAGTGCGTGTCGGGCCACGCGCAGTGTAGGGTTCCGTAGTTTCCCGGTACATTCTATAAGTTCGTCTACTAATACAGATCGCGCCAAACTTCTAGTCCCATACATTGTCATGTTTAGAGGGGACTAAAAGTTTGGCGCGACCTGTACTCTTAAACCTGTAAAGCTTATTTAGCTGTGATAGCTTTCCTTTTAACTTTATTATAAGGCAGGGGGGACGCTTGACTTTAACAAAAATTAGCATTTCCAAGCTTAAAATTTCACCAACAGATCCCTAAATCTAAAAATGGTTTTACACACCTATAATGTTTTTGAACGACGGATGCCGCTGACAGACGGACGGATGAACATGGCGAAACTATAGGTATATCTAACGTTCCTTTTCGGACTACGGAACCCGAAAAACTGAAAATGCACGTTAAAAAGGCGTACGTTCAATATTTGAGAAGCAGGTAAAGTAAAAGAGTGCTCTAATAGTCATTTGGTGCTAAATGAAGGGTAAAGAACTCGCTTTAACATAATGGATAATATATTTTTGTATTGCTTTTACTATTTTTCTTCTTTTTACAGAAAAATATGTACACATCCCTCTTTCTGCCTTTATATAACTGAATGTTTTTATGGTTCCACGCCCAAAAAGCAAGACGGAGCCCTATTATCGCTCTGCTGTCTGTCCGTCTGTAAGTCATGGGTCTCTAGCTTGCAGACGGAATGAGATACAGATCTGAAATCTGGATGTGTTGTGTAAAATGTTGACCCAAAACCTGACCCGAAATTAAATTATTTTTAAAGTGGGAATTTTTTTTACTGTACCCCAACCTGTGTCATTGTCTAGAACTCATCAAGTAGAGTTCAATACATATTGTTTAAATCTTAAAGTCAAGTAATGGGGGAGCCATCCAAGTTGATAATTTAAATCAATTCAATTCAAATTATAAAATAGACTGGTGACGGGCAGCGGCGTCACTGGTGCAAGGGTTTCGGCACCGCGCTCACCGACCCGCCTGCCCAGCGTGTGTGAGTATGGGCGTTTCTTCCAGGAGGCCGCCAAGAGTGGCGAAATCCTGGAAAGGCCTATGTCCAGCAGTGGACGAAACAGGCTGATGGATGGATGGATGGATATTTGCACCATAATGTTCGAAAGGTCATAAATAACTATGAGAGAAATAAATTTCTATATTTTCAAAACACTTGGCGATTTATCCATCGCACGGAGAAAACAAATTAAATTTATATCACTGCGGTACAGAAAATCAGAAAAGTAAATCTGGACGTGAGGAGCTCTGAACCGGGATTCGAACCCGCTCTAGGCGCCAAGAGGCTCACTACTAAGTACCTATAGGTACATATCGTTGCGGTATGGGAAAGCACAAGCGTAAATTCGCAGGTCATTTTGAGAACTGGATAGCTCAGTTGGTAGAGCAACCACCCGGTAAGCGAGAGATCCCGGGTTCAAATCCCGGTTCAGAGCTCCTCACGTCCAGATTTACTTTTCTGATGTTATATACCGCAGTGATATAAATTTAATTTGTCATAAATAACATTTAATGGTATCAATTAAGGACCCTGTCGGGCACAGCAAAATAACTTAAAGCTTGTAGTAACACAATTATTCTTATTCAATTACCTACATGCTTATGGGATATAAATCCATCTTATATTTAAGTAAGTATCATAAACATGGCATAATTTAAGATAATTTTTGTAACAGCGTATATTCCTGAAACTGAACTAGTTAGGAATTTGGAATATACTGGGTGCCAATACTGTATTTAAACAACAAATACTGAAAAAGTTACGTACCCGAATACTTGACCAACTTAATTCCGCAGTTTTTTTTCTTACGTTTTTTAGGTACCGATAAGTTTGTAACTCTTATTCAAATTATTTAAATCTATAAACCCTCAGGGTACAAGTCCTACTCGTAAATTACCGTCTTTTTTTCAAAACTACAATGGTGTTATAACTAGATCACGAAGGATCACCGACAAAGCTTTCCTAGTTCGTGATGACGTACCAAAACTATTATGATGTTCACAATAACGTGGATTAAACAGAAACAATGTTAGCTTGACGAACTTTTTTGGAAGCATTCAGTGAAACAGTGTGACTTTTTTGTCATTTTCCGTTTCGTCATTTAGGCTCGGTTCGTCCCTCGGGGGGTCGGCCGCTAGCTGTCACGACTAGCCGGTTAATCTGCGAAAATCAACCTCGTGATGCTGTGCTGTGGTCTGGACAAACAGTCTGCCACTTACTGTTTGACTTGGTTTAACCGTTCAAGTCATACCATCGGCGGTCGAGATAAATCATAACGTTTAGAAATTTCTGTTGTTTTTTTAGTTTTCTGTAGCCGGGACCCTACTAAGCCTCCGCTGTCTGTCTGTCCGTCCACTTGTCGCAAGGGTATACAGCTTCAACCGCAATAGTATTCTACTCTATCACGACAAATATGAAATATTTTGTTTTGGCATGTATATTGTTATTTACCATGTTTTGGGGTTCCGCACTCGTATTTGTGGGGTGGTACGGAACCATTTGTGTGCAAATCGGACTTGCACTTGTCCAATTTTAATTTCATCGTTTACTTCTTATTTCTTAGTCATGCATGATAAATAATACAACTATGTGGAAGAAAATAAGTAAACCTTTATTTGTGTAACGTTACTTTTTACTGAAAAACCAAGTTATAGTTGGGTACAGACTTTGACAAAAGGTAAAACAAATGAACATAGTTAAGCCTGTTTCTCACTGGATATTTCTGTATTTTTAAGGGTTTTAATTAAGTAGGGAACAATCGATAAATAAACCGTTTCTGCAACGAAAAACATTTCTACTACTTTCTACTTCTCTCTTTCTCCAAGTTCCAATGATGAACAAAAGACATCTAGCGCCCCCAGTCACCAAGAGAAACTTGATCAGGGACACAACTACCACAGTTCTCTGATAAATGAATTTTCGTCCCTGAGCTGACGGGCGAAATATAAATGAACCGGCATTATGCAGCGAGTCAGTATTTATTTCCGCTTTACACGGCGGCTCAATTATATCGATTTAATCTGCAACTCTGGCATATTTTTGCACTGAAAAGTCGATGATGTTTATATTGTTACTGTAGGAATCCTACTTTTATAAGTATGGATATGATATAGATACATTTTCCCATAAATAATTATTTAAATATATGCATATGTATATATGTATTTACAGAAAATTATGATCAGAGACGGTTTGCATTTAAAATTTAAAATTTCCAGTGCCTCATTTACCATAGTGTTGAATACATCATAAACATAGACAATTGTTTTATTTGTAGTGATTAATCCCCGAACACACTATTACGAAAAAATTATCACATTGTCAGCTTCAAAGCTAACTAAACCTCTGATTCAAGTTCAATAACTTTGCTGAAAAATTATCAGGCACATAAATTTGTTGAAACATGAATTTTTATTTATTTTTTTTTTTTTTTTTTTTTTATTTAACACACAGGTAATTTACTTATACTAGGTACATAAATTTCGCAAAACTTTGCAGTTTGTCTGCGAAAACGTAGCAGCTTTAATAGTTTCTACTTAAATTAACTCAACCCTAACTACTTTTGTCCTTTATGAACACACCTTAATACTTAATATAAATATAAATAATACTTGGTAACTGATACATAAGTTTGAAGTTAATTATGACAGATAATACTTTTTTAGCAAATCTTTAGCTTTGGAAAGCTTTCTCTCATTTACTACACAATCTGGTATCTTATTTATTAAGTTAATAAACAATGGTCCTTTCAACCTACGACCGTAATAGTTGTTTACCGGCGGGCGACAGGCAAGCCAACCGCTGCGCCCCGCTCCCCTTTCCGCACGGCGCGTGACTTGCCCCCCGCGGGCCGGTTCTCGCTTATACGTGGCATAGTTATGAAATTCATTCTTTATTATTAAATATTCAACTTTTTTACAAACTGGCATTACATTACATATTTTAAACAATTTATGATAGTCTCCTTTACAGTTTGCCATGACTTTTCTTGTTACCAACAGTTTTAAAAATTATTATTTATCATTATCACATTAACTGTTAAAAAAAGACTTTCGTAAATTTTTCCGGCTAATGTCGCAAGTTTATCATGATTTTTGTATTGAGTAAAGCATAACTACAATAGAAATTTCATGTCAAATAAAAGCAATGATCTTTAACTAATCGTATCATGCAATTTTATTGGCAATACATTTATTTAATTAGGCGGTAAATCATCATTAACATCACTCCAAATTCTACGAAAATTACTATCCACGAATCGTAATTTTGCACGCCATACAAATAGCGTAATTTTATGAAATGGCTCTTAAGGCTGTACCTGACCCTAGAATATGAAAAAAGCTAGATTTTCGAGGAATGTAGGACTATCTTAATGTTGGAAAAAGATATTTGATTTATTGATCTCTTATCTAGGTGAACAATGTACTAAGATTTATACTTTTGTCAATAAATAAGTTTTCCAACCTTTTTTTTTTGTTTTCAAACGTTCGTTTCAAGAACGCGCTTAAGAGATCAACTTGATTTTTTTTTCATAAAATAGGTTATAGAAATATAAAGGTTTTTTACTTAAATCCGGTATTTTTTTCCTCACAAAGTATTTCAGTATTAGCTAAAAACCCTCCGATCTGCTGTTTCGCGCGTAATTATTAGTATTACGCGTCCGAGGCAAATAGGTCAATTAGCTAACCAATAATCGCTCTATCAAAAGCTAATAAAGTATTCGACATAGGCCTGTTTGTGTTGGACGGGTAATAACATTTTTTCCTGGGGTATGCCATACTCTTAACTTCCACAGTGCCCTTGACGCATATTTGCATTTAGACTACGGCCTAACGGGTATACAAAGCTCGAAAACTATGGGATCGCAACACGTGCTACGCCGTAGTCAAAACCTGGATGTGAGTTTGTAAAGGTGTTACTTAAAGTATCAGCATAGTTAAAAAGGGCCATACGAGGTCCATCGAAGGCGTTTGACGGAGCGCTCTCAGGCGGGGCGAGACTCCAAACTGATTGCTCGAAAATTGTATGTTGCTCGGTGGCTGGTGTTTTGAATTTGCTTCTTTAAGGCGGGACCCTGCTTGTAACTGGATGATGATTTTAACAAAACATGTAGTGTATTATATTAATTCCTCAAAGATTCGTTTTATAGATTTTGACGTTGGAAATTACCGACAAATATATATATATATATATATATAACCCGCTGGACCGACGACCTGAAGGACGTTGCGGGGGGCGGCTGGATGAGGAGGACGGAGGACCGACATGAGTGGCGAAATTTGGGAAAGGCCTATGTCCAGCAGTGGACGAACACGGGCTGATGGATGGATGGATGGATATATTTTAAATCAAATGCCTTTAAAACTTTGTTTGGGGAATTTTAGGGATTCATACAACTTTTATATTAGAGAGTTTTGGAATTACGGTTGATTGTAAAAAGTTTAATTTACACAAGCTCGTGAACTTCTTGTTAAAATACGTCTGAAAGGTTTCAGCTGTGTTTCATCGTTATTTTATGTTTTATATATTAGTTTCGCATGTTCAATTAAACTTTTTAATAAATAAATAATATTTATGCTTTTTTAAAAGCTTTTATTCAGTATTTTATAAAAAGTGGCAATTAATAAATACGAAAAAAAAGGACCGGCTCCAGTGGAGAATAACCAGTAGGGCCCGAAATATATCTTGATCTAATTTCCCCTATATTCGTATTTATTATTTTATTATTTATAAAATACTAAATAAAAGCTTTTCAAAAAGCATAAATATTATTAATTTTTAAATAATTATATCATCATTATATATCTCCAAAGGGGCAACAGAAGTTTCCTGAGTTTGGAATAGAAATTAGAGATATTCTGGAATAGAATATCAATTTATACATCTGCTGACATTATAAAAAAGTATTACAAAAGCAAACAATGTCATAAAATAATGTTACGAAAACTAAAAGAAGTCACGTGTCGCAGCAGAAAAAAGGCATATGCAGTAGTCTTATAAAGTAAGACCAACAGCGCTGATTTTCAGTGCAAAACACCGACACTCCTTTTACGTCAAAACATAACAGAGGGTAGGCCTTATCGCCGTACCCCGAGCTCATATATAAGCTGTTTAGGGCATGCACGTTTACCACGCAGTATTTTCCTTCACTGTACGTATAAAACAAATATTAAAACTAAAATAATAAAACGAATTAAATTTTTCTCCGAAGATATATACCTTTTTCTACAAAAAATTACTATAGAAGAAATTAATAAAACAAATCTTATAAATAATAATGATATCCAATCTAATAAAATTATTTTACGATCTATCCCTAATAAATTAGGAGGAGTAATTGCTTTATTTTATCAATTATAATTTTATTTATTTTACCTTTTACCTTTAACAAAAAAATTCTGATAAGAATACTTTACCTTAAATTGTGGACGTGGTGAGTCAGGGACACCCCGACGTTCCTGATCACCGCAAAATGCATACCTCACCGCTAGCATCCCACGTCTTGGTAGCTTTAGCTCTAGTCACTAAACTTTTGAAGTGAGTCTAAGTCACGTTTTCGCGTCTAAAATTCAAAGGTGACTTGTCCACGCTTGAAACTGAGTTTAGTTCGTGTTTTAGATCTTCATGATAAGTCTGTTGTTGAAGCTGAAGCTTAGAGTTGGATGAGGAAGTAAAAAAAATACAAACTTTGTCCATAATCGCTTAGAAGATCTGCCTATGTCTGCCTAGCCTGCAATCGACCAATTTTTGTTATTTTTGTCTTCTGTACTATAAAACACAATGGAAAATTGCCTGAATTTTTGTATAATAAGGCCATTACAAAATTTTATTGCTTGTACATGGAAGCGTGCCTTAATATATTTTTTTCTTACACAGATCCTATAAATATGAAAACACAGTATTTTTAGATTTTTTGCACAAAATTTAAAGTGCCTGTAATTGATGACATTTATAGAATAAAAAAGCTAAAAGATTAAATTTGATTAAAATGTATATATTATGCTATTGAAACGGCTACTCACGATTTTATAGTCAGATTTCGCCTGACTAGTATTGTACAGTTTCTTCGGAGGCAAACATGGTTACGCGGCGATTCCCGAATCTGACTATATAAAAATAGTGAGTAGCCGTTTCAATAGCATCATAAATCTAAACCACGAATCTTTTAGTAGTAAAATGTATATGTTACCGGCGGAACCCGATTTTAGGACACTTCGCTTGTCGTTGTTGCAATTACTTTATATGATCTTACCATATAATATTAACTATATATGAACTAGTTTGGCCTAGGACAAACTAGTTTGTCTTAAAATCGGGTTTGGCCGGTGACATATACATATAAAACAAGACAATATTATTTCACAAGGGGGATACGTGAACAGTTACACCCGAGCGAAGCGATGTTGATGATGATGTTGCTTATAGTTCGATGGTGTAATTGATCAATTACATCCTTGTTGAATGCTCTACTTTTCATTACAAATGCGAGGATTTATAAAGACTTAAAAAATATATTTGCAACATAATTTTCAACAAGAAAATGTTAGTGCCGTCAATTATTTTTTCTGCTACATTTTATTTTTTGTGTAATCGTACTGACCAGAGCGATTATAAAAAAAAAACAATTAATTGTGTGACTTTTAAGCATATTTTAAACATAAACTTAATTTCTTAAAAAAAGAAATAATATAACTCGGAATAAGTAAGTTGAATTACCTAAATGTAAATCAATTATGGTTTTAACTAAAACCGAAATAAAATAAAAATTAAATTATTACCTATATAAATGCCTAGTCAAATTAGTGAATGAATTAATGATTTCCTCGTCGATGCCCCAAAAATATTATTTGCCAAACATTGTACACCGCGTTTTCTTATCAACCTGAAACCAGTTCTTGGTTATATATCACTATGTTGTCTTCAACTATTCTAACGTATTCATTACAGTAATTACGGACACAACAGGCCTTTGATATCCCCTATGGGTCCAGCCGACAGCGACCATAAATCTAACCATAATTAATATCGCGTTACCAGAAACCTACTCGTACATATGGGTGAGGATACTCCCGTTTACGTAACAATTATAATAAAATAAACTGCCTTATTGGACCTTATGGTAGGTGGTAGAGCTGATGCCGGGCTCGACTGTGGAGGTACCACCATCTTACTTGCAAATCCTCCCGAAGTTATTCGGGGGAGAGTAAAGAACAGCTCTCAGGCAAAACCAGGCGGCCCACCATTGCCTGGGACCGACGGATGGCGGTATATCCATCCCCAATTGCGGAGCCTTATATAAAACAGACTAGTGACGGGCAGTGGCGTCACTAGTGCAAAGGTTTCGGCACCGCGCTCACCAACCCACCTGCCCAGCGTGTGTGAGTATGGGCATTTCTTCTAGGAGGACCGCCAAGAGTGGCGAAATCCTGGAAAGGCCTATGTGGACAGCAGTGGACGAAACAGGCTGATGGATGGATGGATATCATAGACAAATTTATGTTCATCCATGCTCTTATTTACGACGTCAATACTGCAGTGCTGTACAACCAGTGCGTCTTTCCTGTGATGACGTATGGCGCTGAGACGTGGTCTCTTACAAGGGGCCTGATCCACTGATTTTAGGTCGCTGAGCGAGCTATGGAGCGGACTATGCTATGTATATCTGATGGATAGAATCCGAAACGAGGACATCCGTCGGAGATCGAAAGTAACCGACATAGCCTGCAGAATCAGTAAGTTGAAGTGGTAGTGGACAGGTCATATTTGTCGCCGACATGATGGCAGTTAGGGCCGAAAGGCTATAGAATGGAGACCACGTACAGCAAAGCGTAGTGTAGGCCGACCTCGTGCCCGCTGGACCGACGACCTGAAGGACGTTTTGGGTGGCGGCTGGATGAGGAGGACGGAGGAACGACATGATTGCTGAAATTTGGGAAAGGCCTGTCCGAAGTTCGGCGATAGGACTCACCATTTATCACGCTGGAACAAAATAATGGTGAAACATGAGTGTACAAGTGTGGACTGTGACTATCATTCCACAAACCATACGTGAAAATACCTCTGACACCTTTTGAGGGGGATTTATTTCGTGACAGTACTCTTTTGTTGTCAACCATAATAAAACAAATTACAAAATATTTTAACAGAAAGGGTACGTACATATATACGCATTTAGTAAACTAATTAAACTAGTAACCTAAATACAAAACTATCTACATATCAATATACATAAAAATATACACAATATATAATATTATATATGATACCTATATATAGGTAATCACACTAACATTATAAATGCGAAAGTTTGTGTGTGTATGTTTGTTACTCTTTCACGCTGAAACGGCTGAACGGATTTGGACGAAGTTTAGAATAAATATAGCTTATACCATAACTTAACACATAGGCTTCTTTTTATTCCAGAAAAAAGCATTTCGTTAAACCGGATAACACGCGGGCGGACGGAGTAATATATATTCATAATACCAATATCAGAGAGTTATGAATATATCTACATAATCGCATATATCTTAATTAAAGGGAGGAAAAATATTCTTTAATTCATCTTTTGAAAATGGCCAAGAATCCTACAGAAACATTCAAAGCATTCCTCAAACGCACAGCTTCAACTGTGAACGATTAGCCATTTACAGTCGAGGCGCGTCGTGGTGTTTTCAACTGAATATTTTTATATTTTTATTATTATTTCATATTATATTTAATATTATACCATGTATTATTTTTGTGTATTTTTTTTTCATAATTACATGTCAACGCTTCATTATACATATATATCATCTGACTAGTTTTGCTATAAGTAGTATAGCTTCTTCACAAGCAAACGGAGCTACGAGATGATTTCGTGCCTGAGAAAAATGATTTAGATGGGACTGACATACACTTCTTTATGTATATTTCTTATGCCGTCGTAAATAATTACGTTTGATGATGATTCCTCTTCTCAATCTTATGCTGAAGAATAGTTTACCTAAAAAGAAGTTAATTAACGATAAGTCCTATAATAACATTGTTAAATAATAATTTAATTAACTAACGTTATCATATGCAAAATATTAAGGTTTTTGATGCTTTAAGTCGTTTAAAAATAAAGTGGATCTCTTGACATCAGTGTATGGTTACTATTCTGACTTAAAATAATAGGTATAATTATTAATAAATAGCATACCATGAACTGACAGAGTTTCAAGAAACAAACACTTTTTATTTGATGTTTTTGCACAAAAAGACGTGATTTCAATATCCGCAACGAAAATAACTTTTTATTATAATAAATGTTCACCATTTACCTATTTTCTGGATAAAACATAAGACATCTGCGATGTAACAAAACAGAAAACGCACTTGAGAAAAACAAGAACGGTCGCAAAAATGTTAATTTATTGTTGGTTTATTTTCTTGCATTATACTTTTGTAACATAACATAATTTGGATTGAAATCCCACTACTGAAATACTAAAAGTTGGATTATTTGTTTATTTATTAGCTTGAAAGCTGCAAAAATTTTACGGATACCAGTAGAACTTAGTTTATCAGATTAAAACGCGATTTGATTGATTAAAAAAATGCATGATTTTTATTAAGTCGGGGGGAAAAGTAAGTTTTTCGGAAAATAGTATCAAAGAGTTGTCGGCTATGATTGGCCTATGTGCTGTCAGAATATTTGTTCAATTGTTGCATTCCGATTTTGCGCTTTTTACGTACTATACTAGTGTATATGCAGTCAAGCTGTGTAACTTTGTATAAGCTGACTTTGTACAAATTCATTCATTCATTCATTTTCGGCAGAATCCTTTACATTTAACTTGATTTAATGAATTGAACATTACGGTTCATGAAATAACGCCAGATCAAGTTGCAGTACTATACCTGCTATTCGTTCACCTTTCTTTCGGCAAAATGTCGCCTCCTTTAACATAGGGTTAGATATTAAACATGAAGGAAAATCCGAACGGAAGGTAACCCTTGGAGGTACTTAGTGATCGGGTTTTGTAAAGCTGAAACAATATTGATACACGAAATTACGAGGAAACGTTATTTCAGTTGAGGCGCAGTAGGTTCATTGTATAACGAAAGAGATAAATATACCTAAAAATAATTTATACCTATACTATTATGGTAAAATTTAAATAATAATGTATACTGACTCCTTGATGGAACTTCATTATAACTCTTATAAAAGTCTTCGTGGGTATTGGAACTTGTAAACGGAGACTTTTTGGAAAAAACGCTCTGCTGTCTTTTAAATAATGGGTTCATATGTTTAAAACAGTAATTATTATTAATTTGGATGGGCTACTGTTTTGAACTGAAAAAACAGCCTTCCCCTTACATTTTGTTTTGGATCATACAAACTTTTTTTTTGTGTGTACTTTTCTATAGTATATTTTGGGCCCTCTCATCAAATTGGAAAAGGCCTTCTCTTTTCAAAATGAGCCAAGGAAACTCAAATTTAAAAGATCTCGTGAAAAGTATCTATTAAAGAATTATCTAAAATATTTTTTATACGTTTAAATATCTTCGTCATAAATGAAGACAAAATGATTTCTCTTTTGTTATTCTCAAGACTTCTTTCTGCCGACAAACTGTTTATACAGTTTAACAGGGCACTGTTTAATTAAACGTATGACATTTTTTTCCTGTTTAATAATTAAAATAATTAATAAATAAAATTATAGGTTATTTTTTTAAACCTAACTATCTATTTTATTTTGGGAATAACACAAATCACTTTCCAACCATTTCGTCAAATAAAGCTTCACCTGATACCTGAAACTGAGATTTGGAATTTAGTTATATACGCCTACCAACAATATTTAGACAGATTTCACCTGACTAGTTTCACTGTAATTCGGGTAACATTTAATACGTACAATAAGCTTAGCTTATTTCGTATGAAGTATTTAGAGAATAGGTACTCTGTCGGTTTTGTTATTATAGACAAAATAACGTAGTATTAGTAAATAACGTAGGCGTTATATAGTAAATAACGGACAGCTATGCAAAAAATATTATGTTCTTGCTCGTAAGGATAACTATCTCGCTCAATAGAGCAATATGTTAAGCATGAAACTAAACGCACTAATACTTTTGATTTATCGGAGTCTTGCGTTAATTTTACTCTTCGTTATTCCACTCTCAATATTATTCTAACCAAAGCACAAAATATTTTAATAAATTCGTTAGATAGATCCCGTAACAAAAAAATACTAAGAGCCCAAAAAACGGTCTAAGGAAAAGAAATATTTAAAAAATGTGATTATGGGCAGTTTACTAGATGGTGTGTAACAATAATTCAGTAAAAAAATGAGATTCGTTTTGGTCTGTAAGCTACAAAATAAAGAAACTGTCATTTTAAACAACGAGATAATCATATCCATTATAAATTTGAACTTAAAAAAATGAATTTATTTTCACTAAAAGGACACGATAATTCGAGTTACTCAATGGATTTTTTGATAACTCAGCTTAATTCGAATTAACTTTTATGTTAGTATGTTTATGGTATCGAATGCATGGCTTAGAAGTTCCACATAAAAAAGCATGAATGAATTTGTTCTAACCATTAAATTCTACCGAAGTGAGGGACCTAAGCCGGATATTAAGTATGATTTACTCGCCGAAACGGTCAGTAAGGTCTACTAGCCAATTTATGGCAGAGTAGACCAGACTCAGACTGTTTAATATAGAAGATAAATCTTCAAACGTACTGATATTTGGAATTAAATTTTAGTCACCACGTAGTAACGTAACTAAGCGATATTTCTATGAAACATTATATCGATTAGAAATATAAGTTTAGAAGTTATATTCCATTATGCGAGTTGTATGCAATTTTCTTGTACAGAATCAAATAAATTATAAAAATAAATTTTTATCATATACATATTTTTTTTCGTTCAAAAGTACAAAAATCTTTTTGTTTGTCGATTGTACGGGTGCCCGGGCGCCAGGCTCAATATGTAGTCCCATATCTACTTTTCTTATATTTGTGTATATTATTTGAAAATTCTAAAACAATATAAATAAGGTGACTTTCGTTTTTATATACAAATTTATACCGGAAACTCAGTAAGTGGTCAGGGCTAAGTTTGAATTACTCTATTAGCGAAATACGAAAAATATTTTCTTATTCCTTTATTACTGCTTCAATAACAACATCGACTCAATTAGTACAGGAAGTCTGCATTTTATCTTGCGTATTTCACAGAATACTCGCAAATCCTCCCGAAGTTATTTTTTTTAAATATTTTTTTAAATTTAGATTTATGTAGGGGAGAAGTTATTCAGGGGAGAGTAAGAGAACAGCTCTCAGGCAAAACCAGGCGGCCCACCATTGCCTAGGACCGATGGATGGCGGTATATCCATCCCCAATTGCCGGGCCTTATATAAAACAGACTAGTGACGGGCAGCGGCGTCACTGGTACAAGGGGTTCGGCACCGCGCTCACCAACCCGCTTGCCCAGCGTGTGTGAGTATGGACATTTCTTCCAGGAGGACCACCAAGAGTGGCGAAATCCTGGAAAGGCCTACGTCCAGCAGTGGACGGAACAGGCTGTTGGATGGATAGATGGATTGATTTCACAGAAAGAGTCTTTGAACCTTGGTCCAGTGTAAATTTGGGTATATAAACGAAACTCGCATTAAATACCTTAATGCTTTGAATTCCTATAAACGACTAAAATGTTGAATGCGCAGTGTTTTCGTCGTTGTAGTTTTTAGAGAAGTAGTTGTAGGGGAATGGCCGCCACGCCATGCAATCTTATGGTGTATTTAAGATATCTACCTATGTAAGATAACTTTTATTTAAACAGCCAAACTCATACTAGAGGCTTGGTTAGTGATCGAGTAACACGGATCGATTACATTTTTTGCTTATTTCGCAAAATAAAATCTTGACGTCCCATAGTTATTTACTCGGGGCTGGGCTTGCGTTTGTAAATAACACGAAAAGAATAATTTACGAATTTTACAAAAAGGGTCATCGAACCTTATTACTGAGCACTTGCTGAGTCTTCAGTAAGATTTTCTCAGTATAAAATAAAGTCACCTTATATACGTGTATGTATGTACATAAAACAAAAAAAAATCTACTTGCAACTTCATTAATTAACACTTTCGTTAGGTTCCGACACTGACAGCAGGATAGCATATACAAATTTCAAAGCGTGCGAAAGAGATGGCATTAGAACCCGTGTCGAGACCCCGAATTTATGAACGCGGCCCTGGATGTGGTGTAATTTTGAAACCATTCAGGCATAACGTCATGATAGTATGAATCGAGAGAGGTGACAGGCAGTTGTGGTAATTCTAGGGAAGTTCTTAGACAGACTGATTTACGCCTCGCCTGCTTTTACTCTCCCACTTCCTGGGCGAGTGCCCTTCGTCCTAGGTCTCAACGACGCTTTTCATCAAGTGCTGGTTAATAGTAATCATAAGCTCATATTTAAAAAAGCTAACACCTTACATGACGTTTAGTTGCTTCGGAGTTAACTGTGAAAGATGAACAGAACTACAGTGATAAAAAATTGCGGGTTTTTATTCCAACGGAATGCCTAAAAATTTAAAGACGCATTTATCCAGAATCGATTTAATCCAATAGACTTAGTTAATAACTGACAACGCTTTTATGAAAATAGCTATTTTGCGGATTATTCCAAAGTGGATTTGTTCATTTCTGCACAACTGCGTCCATTTATTTAATTGTCGTCATCCTCTTTGTCATTTCCTACTGTAGGTCGGATGCAGTGCAACAAGGCTGTTTTAGCGCGGGGATTGGTCGTGGCGGAAATCGGAACTAACATTACTATCGTAATAAAACGTAGCCCTTGTTTCACAGCTGCGCCCCCATATCAGTCATCCATGCACCAAAAGAGCATTGTCATTTTGTACTTATCTCATGTGACCCATCGGTTTTTTTCGATCAATGTTTTGACACAATCCATTTCTTGTTTTTTAGGTCTTCATCTTGTGACGAAGTGAAATTTTTACTCTCAGAATGGGGTTGGAGGTTGTACTTTATATAAAATAATAATTGTAACAACTGGGGACTGTGACTTACATTTCACAGTTTTACAAGAATCTTCAAATAATATAAAACAACATAATTACTCGTAAGTAGAAAACTTGTTATTAAACTAAAAACACTTTATCAGATTATTTTTCTAAAAAAAAAGCTGTTCTTCAATCTTTTTTTATTTAAGTACCTACCAGAATCGGAAGCGTAATCATAAGATTCCATCCATCCATCAGCCTGTTTCGTCCACTGCTGAAGATAGGCCTTTTTAGGATTTCGCCACTCTTAGCGGTCCTCCTGGAAGAAATGCCCATACTCACACACGCTGGGCAGGCGGGTTGGAGAGCGCGGTGCCGAAATCCTTGCACCAGTGACGCCGCTGCCCGTCACTAGTCTGTTTTATATAAGGCCTGGCAATCGGGGATGGATATACCGCCATCCATCGGTCCCAGGCAATGGTGGGCCGCCTGGTTTTGCCTGAGAGCTGTTTTCTTACTCTCCCCCGAATAACTTCGGGAGGATTTGCGAGTAAGATGGTGGTACCTCCACAGTCGAGCCCGGCATTAGCTCTACCACCTAATCATAAGATTATACCTTAGTTACTGACTTGAGAAAATCTCGTAACGTGGTACTAAGGCCAAAATTGAACCAATCCTAGCGCTGCATTCCGTAGCTCATTTCATAGTTAATCACCACTTAAAGGGCTTTGGAAACAATACTGCGTATATACAAATTTTAGAAGTAAATAATAGACACATTTTATTGACTTAAGTCCCGTAATTGTGATAATTTAAAACTTTACATCTTTAGAACTAACTAGTCTGCAATCACACTAATATTATAAACGCGAAAGTTTGTGTGTGTGTGTGTGTGTGTATGTTTGTTACTCTTTCACGCTGAAATGGCTCGACGGATTTAGATGAAATTTAGAATGTATATAGCTTATACCCTAACTTAACACATAAGCTACTTTTTATCCCGGAAAATATCATGTCGTTGAACCGAATAGAACGCGGGCGGAGCCGCGGGCAAAAGCAAGTAAATACATAAAATGTTTTAAAATCCACAAAAAACTTTTAAACTTGTTAAATTAAAAAAAGCTGAAGCCTATCTTTTACACATACGACCAATAAAAAAATCTAATTTTCATAATGAAAAGGTATAATATAAGTACCTATCTGATTTACAATTTGGAAAAGAATAATTTTCTCCTATTTTTCACTATGCGGTAACTGTTGGATTTTGAACTGATTTGACCGTTTGTTTCAATGTAGTTTCTGTCGATGTTTGTACCGACACACGTCAAGCTGCTAAAAATAAATGAAAAAATTTAGCGTACGAAGCCCCTTAACTTTAAATTCTCAATTAATATTGTCCTTAGTTTTTGGGCGAGTCATATAATGTTATTTATTTATCGGGCAAAATTTTCAATTTAAAATTTTCTCTAATGTGACTTTCAGTGCAACGACGCGTCACTAAATTCCAAAATAATTTTCGTCGGAAATTTTCGGAGATTGGCTCGGGATCGCTCGGATAATTTCAGATTAACCTAGCGCGATGTCCCCAAGCGTGGCATAAGGCAGATACGAGAATCTAATTAATAACAGGCTCTGCTGCCTCCAGCTTAATAAAAGTAAATTAAATTTGAATTTTCTATACAAAAGGGCGTCAAATTTCTCCGGGAAAATGATTAATTTTTTGCACGAAACTTTTCGCACGCAAAATGTTTTTGCAAACAAGTCCGAAGACGGGGATTAGGGGAAGCCTCTTGGCGATAGACGAAATCGGTAGAAATAAAGTAGTAATGTGTCTATCACTTTTTAGGGTTCCGTAACTGCAGGGTGCCAAACAGGACTTTATTACTAAGCCTCCGCTGTCAGTCCGCCTGTCTACAGCTTCAGCCGTAGCAGGTAGCCAGTTGTAATTTTCGCAGAATAGGTACTATTATGCCTTCTAACATGGCCACAGCAAATAATAAATATTAAAAAATCCTCGAACAACTTGTTTTTTTAACGTTATTTGTTTCAGCTCTATCATAAAGTTAGTAATACAGACAAGTTTTAAATTCGGTTAGGTTGTAACCAAAGACATTGTATATTAACAAGACTGTGCACTGTACAATTTTTGCTCAGCTAAACTAGATTTTATTTCCTTTGAAATAAGGGTGTAATTATTATGATACCATTTAGCGAAAAACGAGCCGAGCGAGATAGCTGTCGCTACTCGTGTATCCTTGTCTAGCAAGTTGCCAGTGTATATAATATATACAATATACTTACATAGTGTTGTTGAGGTTATAACGTGTTATAAAAAGACCAACGAGTGCCAACACCCATCTCGCTCGGCTCGTTTTTCGTATCATAGGGCACAGTCTTGTTCTCTATAGGTACAATGTCTTTGGTTGTAACACATACATACTCTAAAGTAAAAAAAAAATAATTAAAATAAGGATTCCATACTCAATACCGTCTGATCAGGCGCTACTATGTTAGGTTAGATCATTTAAATTATAATATCAAGATATTCCTTTGGCATCTATATAAGGTAACTTTCGTTTATGCAACCAAATTTATACTGGGGACTCAATAAGTGGGCAGGACCAAGGTTCAATGACCCTCTTTGTTAAATACCAAAAATATGTTTGTGCCTGTATACTTTTTCAAGAACAACCTTAACTCAATTAGTCACTATAAAGTTGTTGTTATTTACCACAATCTAATTAATTAAAATATATCAAACATTGGGTACGTATAGTATTAGTATGAATATGTTTATGAATGTAATATTTTAAGTACAGTAGGTATATATTGTATACGTGTGTATGTATATTTTCCGACATATCTATTTATGTATTTACTATTTCGGAAGACAGAATTTGTAATGAAGTGTAGTTGTAGATTTAGTTAAGTTAGGTTTATGTTTATATTCTTTCATCAGTAATGTTCACCAAAAGTTAATTACAAGTCTATCTCTTTGTGAAAAATGTTAAAGGGAGTAGATTTATGTACATGTCAACATTTCTATAATACTATTGCTTTCTGTAGTTTGCTCCTGTTGTTTTTCCATAAATAAATAAAATAAAATAAATAAAATAAAATAAAACAATGTTTTTAGGGTTCCGTACCCGTATTGTGTGGTGATATGGAACCCTTTGTGCGCGAGTGCGACTGACTCACACTTTGCAAAATTATTATATCGGGGTTTAAACTTCTTTACAGATTATCTGAAAGAATTTTTTCATATAAAACACTGAGAATTTTACCATTTTAAGGAAAATTGTTAACTTAACGTGTAAAAGGTTAAATTTTTGTAACCTTGTTACATAATCTTTTGAAATAAATTGCTGAAAGATTTTCATTATTCATGAATCTATACCGTATTCTATACACTACGTCTGAAATTATACGGTGTTTTTCTTTCAAAATGAACTTAGTATCGAACAGTCGAAAGAACTGGGGTTTTATAACAAACCCCCCGTTGAGATTTTATTGCAAAAGTTTCAGAATCAATATTAAACATGTAGAGTTCAATGCTAAAATGTGTATGGATTCCATACAAACTCAAACAAAACGTTCGCTGCTTCGTATCGAACAAGTTACTCGTTCTAGGTGTCGGAAGTTTTCAACTAAAACAGTACAATTTTATTGTTCGGCCACTATACGGGGTCACTTTCATTAACCACTCGTCATTTACATGCGTCAACTTTTTAAGAAAGTAATTAATCTCACAGAATATCATTAACATTTTGTGTTGCCAAAAACTAACCTTAGACCGCCTTTGTGTCCGAGTGGCAGAGGGTTCGCCTGCTAACCCAGGGGTTCAGTCCCCGCGGTGCTCATTAATTTGTGTTCGATTTGCGTGCTTGGAAGGCACGTTAAGCAGTTAGTGCATTTGTGCCCGAAGTACGGCGATAAACATAATCGTTGGTGAAAAGCGGTTTTACTTACCAAGTGTGAGACTTTAATTTTACAATTCACAATTAGGAACATCTCTGACACCCCCTCAGGGATTCATGTCGTGACGATACAATGCATAAATCCATACAGTTATCTAACGAAGCGTTCAGACGGGGCGGTTGTACAGGCTTGCGGGGCGAGACTTAATTATGACTGCTTGTACAAAATTGTATGTAGCTCGGTGGCTTACCTCCCGCGTCTCGCCCCGCAGGCCCCACACAATTGCTCTGTCTCAGCACTTTCGTTGAACAACTGTATGGATTTTTAAACTGTGGTGCCAACTTGCCTTCCAGTCAGTACGGGTGTTTCGCTCAGGCACCTTAAGTTTCTTGCCCTTTTTCTTAGCAATACTAATTGAATGGTGCGGATGGTTAGGCATTATGTATGTATAATATTTTTATTCCTATATTTCTCTGAAGTTGATGCCAGTGATTGTTGGCACTTGTTGGAACTTTTGATACATTTTTGATTGAAAAACACTTGTACTTGTCCACTTATTTATATCATTTCCCTTACATTTTTTATATTCTGAAGATATATATTGTAAAGATTAACTTTAAATTGACTTGTAGAACGTGTATTTTATGTATCTTTTTTACAAAATATTTTTTTTTTATTTGATTACAGAGTACAAATGTATTTTTAATCATTATTTATCATCAAAATAAAAGCCTTTAAAGTTGTCAGTTTTAGACTTTTTTTAAAGTTGTCAGTTTTAGACTTTTTTTGTTACGGGGTCTATCAAAAAATTAAACTAGTTTACAATTCGGAATTTCACCATACCATATATACTGTTTTTTATACAACTAAATCTTGGATACACGGATTCATAATGTAATTTTAGGGTTGCGTGACCGAATAACTTAACTTTGCAGTTTTGTTTCATGAATTTTGTGGTAATGATGAGTTTATCTTTTTTGTTAAAATTATTTTTAGTCTTATAGACTTGTGTGAATAGTAGAAAATCCTCAGGGCGTGAGTTCTACTCGCACTTGACCGGTTTTATTGGTCTAACCATTAAGCTTAACGCGAATATGCCCTTTTGACCAGTATCGAGCTAAGTTCAGCTCTTATCCATCCTGTATATTTACGTTATTGGTTTTCGTTCTACACCGGCAACGTTGCACATGAGACACATTCTACTGCTGACCCAGAATTAATGCGGCTTTTACGACTTTCAATTACATCCCCGGAGGTTCACTGACAAATTAGCGTCAATTGGGTTGCAGAGTAAAGGGTAAATACGTTTAGGTTTTAGATTTGAATGTAGAAATACAAACAAACTAGTTTATTTTGTTTGGTTAAGTGTATGGCGTAGGCTAGGAAAAAATGTTATTACCCGTCTAACACAAAAAGGTCACTATAAATTTCTATTACCTATTTTATACAGGTTGATCTATTAGTCGTGTTCTTGAAATGAACGTTTGAAAACCAAAAGAGGAGGGTGGAAAACATGTTTTTTGGACAAATGTATAAAACTTAGTAAATTGTGTATAAGTGGATCACCTAGATAAAAGATCAATGAACCATTTTTTTTTTGCAATATTAAATTAGTCCTAATTTCTTCAAAAGAACCCTCGAAAATCTAGCTTTGTTTAAGTTCAAGGCTCAGGTAAAGCCCTAAGGTACGGAACCCTAAAAAAGCAAAACAAAATCGTTACAATAATTTTACGATCAAATCGATATTTGAAGATATTTGTTTCCAAAATTAAACATAATTGCCTACTTATGAATAAAAAACAACGATTCCTTGAAATCGGTATTCAAGTCTCACTCATAGGAATATTTCAACGACGCGCAAAATGAGGTGTCAATTTCACAGGCAAATTTTTTATCTGTTGTCAAGAAGATTTTCGTCGTAAAATTCAAAGCTTTGTCATAAAACTGAAGTGGCGAGATCTCATTTACGAGTACTTCGTCGATGGTAAAAAGCTCGTAAAATTGGGAAATTTCGAACCGAATCTGCGCTGGTTTTAGTGATGGGGATTAGTGAGGGAGGCTGGAAAGGTTGTTTAGGGATTCTGAACTGGTTACTTTTGGAAGATTATGTTTATGAACATGGGTATTCAGTAAGAAAGAGACTTTATTAGACATTATAATAGAGATCTTAATATTGAAAATAAAAATTTTATTTTTTGATCTTTTATATAGGTGATCCACTTAAAAACACTGTACTAAGTTTTATAATTTTGTCAAAAAAAAATGTTTTCCACCCTCTATTTTTGGTTTTCAAACGTTCGTTTCAGGAATGCGGCTAAGAGATCAACTTGATTTTTTTTCATAAAATAGGTAAGTAATAGAAATATAAATGTGATCTACTTAAATCCAATATTTTTATCCCTAAAAAATATTTCAGTATCAGCTAAAAACCCTCCGATCTGCTGTTTTGCGCGTAATTATTAGTATTACGCGTCCTAGACAAATAAGTAGATTAGCTAACACATAATCGCCTCTATCAAAAGCAAATAAAGTATTTGACATTGGCCTTTTTGTGTTGGATGGGCAATAACATTTTTTCCTAGCCAATGCCATACACTTAAAACAAAAAATTGGAATCCTTATAGGATCACTTGGTTGTTCGTCTGTGTGTCTTTCTGTCCTGCCAATATCCTTTTTCTCGGGCCCTATGAGAGAACTAATATTTCTTCAGAAATCGACGACCCCATAATGCTAAGGACTAACTCAACGCGAAAAAAATGTGATTGCCCTTTACGTTATCAATTGGCAAACATTTTAGCGTCTTATTTTTTGTAGCCTTGATGTTCCTCTGGCATATAGGTATATAGTTGTTATTTACCATAATGTTTTTAGGGATTGTGGGGTGGTACGGAAACCTTTGTGCCCGAGTCCGACTCGCACTTGGCCAAATTATTACAATCCCTTTGTCACCTCTTACGATAGCTGATAATTACATGAGACTTTCTTAAGTTAATGTTTACTGTTATCACGCTACGCAATATATATAAGTCAAACACTTTGTGTTAGATAATAATAGAGGTACATAATATGTATTCTCGGAAACTGACAAAATTTATTACTGTTCTGTTTGTGTTGGAAACTTAGAGATTGGAATTCTAAGAATCTTTTGACAGAGAACTTTCTGTTGGCTTTAACATAAAGCCTTTATGTTTTGTAACAAATTACTAGTTTGTATCTAAGTAATGTACTCGTTATTAGGTTGAACCAGTCGTTATCCTTTTTTATTAGGGTGATTTTTTACATTGAGTAGTTTTTACAAAGGTATGCTGAACGCAAATCTATTTCAATATCAACCTAATTTATTTTAGATTTTTTGTTTTTTAATGTTTATAGTTTATGGAAATTTCTTACATTGTGGATTTTACCATTATAATGTAATTGGTGAAGCTGAATAGTTTAGTGGTCTTAAGGGCATGGGTGACCCGAGATTGAGCATCTCATTTTACATTAAAGCGCAATTATGTCGATCGCACAACGAAAGAGACAAACAATATCTGAAAAAAGTTCGCGGACGAGTAGTGCGGTTAATAAAGAGAAGGTTGGATATTGCTGTTTTGTTGGAAAAATGCATGGTTCCTGTAGGATAGATCAATATCATTAAAAAATCAGGTGTCTTATTAGAGCGGTCACAATCATTTGTGGTGTATTAAGACATGGCTTTGTTATTTTATACATCAGGTGTCTAATTAGCGCGGTATATTATCGTTTGTGGTGATATAAGACAAGGCTATGCTATCTCATCACACTTCACACTAATATTATAAATGTGAAAGTTTGTGTGTGTGTATATGTTTGTTACGCTGAAACGGCTCAACGGATTTGTATGAAATTTAGAATGGATATAGCTTATACACTTAACACATAGGCTACTTTTTATCGCGGAAAAATGCATGGTTTCTGTAGGATAGATCAATATCATTAAAAAGTCAGGTGTCTTATTAGCGCGGTCATAATCGTTTGTGGTGTAATAAGACATGGCTTTGTTATTTTATACATCAGGTGTCTAATTAGCGCGGTCTTTATCGTTTCTGGAGAAATAAGACAAGGCTATGTTATCTCATCACACTTCACACTAATATTATAAATGAGAAAGTTTGTGTGTGTGTATATGTTTGTTACGCTGAAACGGCTCAACGGATTTGTATGAAATTTAGAATGGATATAGCTTATATCTTAACTTAACACATAGGCTACTTTTTATCGCGGAAAAATGCATGGTTTCTGTAGGATAGATCAATATCATTAAAAAGTCAGGTGTCTTATTAGCGCGGTCATAATCGTTTGTGGTGTAATAAGACATGGCTTTGTTATTTTATACATCAGGTGTCTAATTAGCGCGGTCTTTATCGTTTCTGGAGAAATAAGACAAGGCTATGTTATCTCATCACACTTCACACTAATATTATAAATGAGAAAGTTATGAAGGAGTCTAGCTCCAATGCAGAGTGCGCACTTAGAATCAATAACCACCATATAGTATAATCAAGTTGTAGTATATGTAGGTAGGTAGTTTTAACTTTTATGATGATTGCTGTTGTTTTGCGAATGTGGGTAGCGGGAGATTATTCATTCTGTTTTCCGAGAAATAAAAAGTGATACGTACAACGGTTTTTTATTTAATTAAATATCTATAAACACGATATTTTTGGCGACGAGAAAGAAATTCACGCGTATCAAGTAGTGTTCAACATAATTGTGTTGAAAATGGCAAACAATATTATTGGAAACAGTCTCACGTTCGACCACCGAGTGCAGGAGTGGAGCATTTTTAAAAGTCGGTTTAATCAGACGTGTCTCGCAAATGGAATTAACGAAGAAACCGACAAGTCTTTTGTAAAACGAAGAGCTTTACTACTGGCGGCTTTGGTGGAGGACACATACCGTGTCGTGAGAGATTTGGCTTTCCCCAATGAGGTGGAGAACACGGAATTTGCTGAAATTTTGGTGCTACTGGATACCCATTTTGCTTCCAAGAAAAGTAGTTTTGCTGAGCGATATGCCTTCTACAAAGCAGAACAGCGAGTCGGAGAGAATTTAGCTGAATGGGCGGCGCGAGTGCGTAACTTGACGTTATACTGTGGGTTTAAATCGGAACTAGACACAGCGTTAAGGGATCGTTTCGTTCTTGGGTTGGAAAACACCAAAGAAAAGGAAAAGCTTTTTGGTGAAGATGTTAATAGCCTCACTTTCAATAAGGCGGTAGACCTGGCGAAGAGCATGCGGTGTGCGCGGCAGGGGGTGCAGTCTTCACGCACCGAGGCCGCGGCCGCGCTCGCTCAACCGGTATTCGCTATGCAAGCTGATGTAGGCGGTGCGCGAGCGGGACCATCATCGGTTACACGGAATGCAAAGTGTTGTGACGTGTGCGGCTATAAAAGTCATTCGCGAGACCAGTGCCGATTCGTTAACTATAATTGTCAGAAATGCCATAAAAAAGGTCATTTGAAGCGTATGTGTAAAGCTCAAGTGAAAAAAAATAATTATTATATGGCGGCGGACGATGACGACACTGTAGAAGGTATTTATGATCTTTATAATATCAAAAGCGTGAACGGTGACCCGATGAGTCAGAGCGTTATGATAGCTGGCGAAGATATTTTATGTGAAATTGATAGTGGGAGCGCCGTTTCAGTTTTGCCCGAGTCTATCTACGATAATTGTTTTAGAATCAAATATAATTTAGAACCTTGTAGGGTGATTTTAAATTGTTATAACGGAAGCAAAATTTCACCGCTAGGTTACGTGTCTTTATTAATCACATACGAAAACCGCACGGAACCGATAAAGCTATTTGTTATTGCAACACAAAACAAACAACCCACCTTGCTAGGTAGGGATTTCATAAGCAAGTTTAATTTACAGTTATGTAGGGTGGATTGCAATAATATAACGAGCGAGGATGTGGGTTCAATGTTGAGAAATAAATATTCAAAATTGTTTTCAGATGAATTAGGAAAATTTAATAAGTACAAAGTTCACTTAAAAGTGAAATCTGAGGCAGAATTCAGATTTTTTAAGCCTCGTCCGGTTCCTTTGGCATTGAAGACTAAAGTTGAGAATGAATTAAAACGTTTAGAAGAATTAGGTATTTTGGAAAAAGTTCAACATTCAAACATTGCTACGCCAATTGTTCCAGTGTTACGCCGCGATGGCGAGGTAAGAATTTGCGGGGATTATTCGGTTACCCTCAATAAAGTTTTATTTTTGGACAACTACCCCATTCCTCGTATTGAAGATTTGTTTGCGAAGCTGCACAATGGAGTGGAGTTTTCTAAGCTAGATCTGGCTAGGGCCTACAATCAGCTAGAATTAGACGAGTCTAAAAACCTAACTTGCATAAATACTCATAAGGGTTTATACCGTTTTAATCGTTTGGTCTTTGGTTTAAGTAATGCACCCTTTATTTTTCAACAAACCATGGAAAATTTGTTAGGAGATATTGAGGGTACCTGTATATTTTTAGATGACGTTTTGGTAACGGGGGAAACAAAAGAAATCCATATTCAAAGATTAGAGCAAGTTTTGAGTAGATTAGAAGATGCAGGTTTGAGATTGAAGCCAGATAAGTGTAAGCTGTTTCAAAAATCTGTAGAGTACCTTGGGTTTGTAATAGATAAACATGGGCTGCACAAATCAAAAAATAAAATTGAAGCAATTTTGAATTGTAAACCACCCAAAAATGTTAACGAATTAAAATCATTTTTAGGGATGGTTAATTATTATAGATGTTTTGTTCCTAACACGTCTAGTTTGCTTAGTCCATTACATTTATTATTAAAAAAGGGTGAAAAATGGATTTGGGAAGAGGCACAGGAAAATTCATTTAAAAGAATAAAAAAGGAAATGGCTGATGAACGAGTTTTAGCTCATTATAATCCAGAGTACCCGACAATAGTGACTTCAGACGCTGGGCCTGAAGGGTTGGGAGCTTTACTAGCTCAACGGCAGCCGGATGGTTCAGAGAGAGTGGTGGCTTATGCATCACGCTCTTTATCTAAAGCAGAACGTAATTATGCACAGATACAAAAGGAAGCGGCTTCCATAATATTCGCAATTAAAAAGTTTCATCATTACTTATATGGTCGCACGGTTCCATTTATTTTGCGTACGGATCACAAACCCTTAATTACTATATTTGGGGGAAAAAAGGGTGTACCTGAATTAGCAGCGAACCGTTTACAACGATATGCTATATTTTTATCAGCGTACAATTATAGGATTGAATACGTTAAAAGCGAGAATAACGTAGCAGATTTTTTATCTCGATCAGTCAAAGTCGATAAATTCGATGAGTCAGATATGCTAGGTACAGACTACACCTTGTACGTTAATTATTTACGTGATTCCTTTTTGAAAGCGGTTTCTGTTAATGACATAAAGGTCGAAACATCTCGTGATAACGTATTACGGGAAGTGATGGAGTTAATAAAAAAAGGGTGGCCCAGTAAAATAACGAACGAGGATTTAAAGCCATATTTTAATTGTAGGGTGGAACTATCTTTAGAGAATGACTGTATCATGAGAGGTCATAAAGTCGTTATTCCTTCAAAGTTTCGTGAGCAATTGTTAGAAGAATTGCACAATTCGCATTTTGGTGTGGTAAAAACTAAAGCTGAAGCCAGGTCTCATATGTGGTGGCCTAATATTGATAAGCACATAGAACAAAAAATAGGGTCGTGTAGTTTATGTAATGCGTTGCGTTCCGATCCACCACGTGCCTCCTTACAGCCGTGGCCGTATCCCGAGCGAGCCTGGGAGCGAATTCACATCGATATGTTTTCTTTACACGGTAAACAATATATGGTCGCAGTAGATGCGCATTCCAAGTGGGTGGAATGTTTTTTACTGCCTACTACGGACAGTAGTTCGATCGTAGCAAAACTGGAGGAAATGTTCAGTCGTTTCGGTTTAATTCGAACATTAGTAACGGACAACGCAACTAACTTTTGTTCAAACGTATTAGAGAGTTTCTGTAGTGCAAACGGCATCAAACACATAACAAGCGCCCCCTATCATCCAGCTTCAAACGGCCAAGCAGAAAACAGCGTCAAAACAATAAAAAAAGCTTTAAAAGTCATTATAAAAGAAAACGAAACTCAGACTTCAATTGTTAAAAAATTAAATAATTTTTTGTTTGAGTATAGGAACTCTGTGCACTGTACGACAGGTTTTTCGCCAGCTCAGCTTCTAATAGGTCGCTCCTTGCGATGTAGGTTTGATCTTATGCGGGTCCCCGTTTGTGCTGAACATAATGAGCCATCAGCAGTGTCGTTAGCGTCCGAAGCTAAACGTATTGTTTGTTCTAAACAGATCTCACAGCATAATCAATACGGAGGCCATAGAAAAGTGAAGTTTATAGTTGGACAAAAAGTACTGATAAAACATTTTTTCTACAATGGCACGAAACATCTGTGGAAGATCGGTGTAATTAAAGAAGTAATTGGCTCAAGAATGTTCATTGTTTTTCTACCAGACTTAAATATTAGCATTAAGAAACATGTTGATCAATTGTTAAGATACACGGGATCAGAATTAGCGGATCTCAATGATGGCGATTTTAGTACTTTTGGAGATTGTCTTGATCAATCTCTAGATGATGGCGATCGTGAACGAGTAGACTCATCCACGTATCCAGTTCAAACTGTTAGTGATGTGTGTACTCCTGGGAGTATTTCGTCACCACCATCGCCTGCGTCTGATCCAGGGATGGAGAGGGGTGAGGCAAATGACTTAGTTTTGGATGTAGCATCGACGTCCGAGGATAATGCTAGTTCTGGTCCAGTGGAAGAAGAAGCATTTTTAGATTGTCGTCCAGATGATATTGTTTCCGAGTCTAATTCTGATGAGGCCATTCGCCGTCGTCCTCTCCGAAGGACGAGAAATCAGAATCCTCGTTATAAAGAACCTAGGTTAAGATAAATTGTATTTTTAGTATTTTATTTAAATAGTGGTGGAGGGATTGTAGTATATGTAGGTAGGTAGTTTTAACTTTTATGATGATTGCTGTTGTTTTGCGAATGTGGGTAGCGGGAGATTATTCATTCTGTTTTCCGAGAAATAAAAAGTGATACGTACAACGGTTTTTTATTTAATTAAATATCTATAAACACGATACAAGTATATTTATGAAGATAACGTAAACAATGGACTTTGGAGAAAATCAGTAAGCAGACATCTACAAAAAGTCACTCTGTCAGAGTATCATAAATTAGGCCGCAGGCTGCCAGTGGTGTTATTGCTATAAAACCTTCAACAAAAGTTTGTGTGTGTGTGTATGTTTGTTACTCTTTCACGCTAAAACGGCTGGATGGATTTGGATGAAATTTAGAATGGATATAGCTTATACCCCAACTTAACACAAAGGTTATTTTTAATCCCGGAAAAAAGCATGTCGTTAAACCGAATAACACGCGGGCGGTGCCGCGGGCAAAAGCTAGTTCAATATAAATTCAAACGAGAGCCTTTTAAAAAAACGCGTTGTATATTTTTTGTTAAAAGGTTTAATAAATAATAATTATTATTATTAGTTTATGCTATAAGTTATAAGGAGGCAATAGCTTACGAGCGATGAGCGAGCGTTTTTAACGATAGCAGAACTAGTACATATCTTACGTACGTATCTAGCACGTATCTTTCAAAAAATTACATATATCACTGATCATAAGGAAATTTTATGCAAGTGAAAATAATATGGACTTGCTTACACAAAATTTATAGTAATTAAAGTGAGTAAGTAAGTATGGAATTGAAAGTGAGTAAGTAAGTATGGAATGGTGAATGGAGAACAACTTTTATAAGACACTGTACTCGTAGTCAGCTGCTGTTATAGGCTTTTGTGCTACTTGGGCAGAACATTTTCTCCGGGTACATTGATGTACCATAAAGTGGGTATAATCCCAATAGCATGTAAAAGCCCACTTGGCAATGAGAACTATTTTTTATGCTGGTGAGCAACTGACATAGTTAGCGAAATGGGTTTGTCGGCCGAAACGTGGGCGCGAGCCACAATATTTTCAAGTGGATATTTTTTTTTCAATGTAGCTGTTCATTTTTGTCTGACTGAAAAGTACTTTTAACCGTGACTGATGTTGTTTTTACTTCTTTTCAGGAGACAACTGAAAAGAGCCTCGCTAAAGGTATGTTTTTAAAATAATCCATATTTTTATGTACGATTGCTTTAAATTTCATAACAAAACTTGTAATTTCAGATTCCTTCAAAATTGAGTTAAATTCCATCTGGGCAAGCGCGCTTCATGCTAGGTTTCATCAACGCTTAACATGAGGCGTGGTGGTGATCAAGAGTGAACCCAATGTGAATAAAAAAAATGTAATTAATTATTTCTCCATTTATGAATAAGGACTCGTGGTCTAGCTATTTATATTGTTAGGTTTATAATTATGAAATCCTTTCATCAAGTTTATCTTGTTTTAAGAGTAGAGAATAATTAATTTTCTTTCGCATAATTTCTACCCTTTGTAGTTGAAGTGGAGTTAGTATAATATTCTAATTAATATCATTGGCGTAACAAGTATTTACAGCTGGGGGGGCGTTCCCCGGCTCCAACTCGTGTGGGCATCAAGTATCTTTTCTCTATTATGGTCTTGGAGGCACTGATAAAAAACATGTAATTTTGCTACGATAATGTTGTGCTTCTACGTTATTTTCAGTTACTTACGTTAACTTCTGGCAAGCTACAGCTTTTGTGTTTACGTAGAGCTAGTCAAGTCTTTAGTTTGATGCCGTCTGGCGGTAAGAAAACAACGTGTTAATAGTATGTTATTTCAAATGCGGTATTTTTTATTAATGCACAGCAACATATAAAAGAATCAGCCTCAAAATCACGTGAATGAAGTCTTCCTTCTTGTCACTTCAAATAGGTCTGGCATTGCTTAAGCAGCTATATCTTGACCCTCCATACAACAAGATTACACACAAACCGAAAACGAAACTGATAACGGCTTAAAATTGAATAAGCGAATTTTACATCAATGACACCCGTGTTTGGGGGGGGGAAGGGCAAACCAAGCCAAGTTATGCCTCTGATTAATATGTTTGGTGAACAAAATAAACTAATCTATTAAATCTTAGAAGGTATAACCCGTCTCATGTATTTCCATTTATCAGAAGTTACTTCAGCATTAAGGACTTTTCCTCAATCCAAAAAGTTTCCTCATTATTTAGATCTCAGCAAATAGCGACATTTTGCTACAGATTTATACTTCGGTAAGTACCGGGAAAAAACTCATAAACTTAGGCTTCAAGAAATAATAACGATAAACAAGTTATTGTCAAAAAAATAACCCTGGCATGGTGGTATCTCCTTTTTTTCAAAAACCTTTACAGTTCAAAAACTGTTTGGAGAAATAGATTTCCTTAACTCTTTTTATAAGACAGATTTTAAAATAAGAATGAATAAAAGTGACATCTTTCATTTGACCTTCAGTGAATAAGTAATAATCACACATTTCCATAGACATATTTATTTTTCTTGAACGCATCCTAAAGTTTGACAAGGAGATGAAGTCACTTCCAGTTAATACTAAAATACTTATAAAATCGATTTAAAAGCATTAAAAAAACTATTATTGAGATTTATAATTCCTAGATTGATCAATTTATTCGGAAGAGCAGTCAAAAATAGCAAATTGAAGTTTAAAAAACGACTAAACTAATCCAGGCAAAAATAATAAACGCTACTAAGACACTAGAACTTTTTTTTTTCACGATGATAATTCGTCCATTACTCAAACATTGAAAAAATGTTAAAAAAAACTTCACAGAAAACATTTTTTTTTTTGGTGAAAAAACAAGGATTAATTTACACATAGCCTAGAAGGACCACAAAAAAGGGAAATATCTGAATAGATAACATTATCGCACTCCTTCCTTTGTCTTGGTCAAACGCCGCAGCGGAAATAAAAGTGTAAAAATTATGGTTCTGAAGGGCTCGATAAAAAGCCACGGGTTCCGTACCGTCGTCGTTGACGGAGGCGACCCGGGTACAAATGGCTTCAGATTGACACTGAATGAATATAAAGTGCTGTATTTCTGCCCTAAGAACTACTTTTCCAAGGGTAATGACCTGAGAAGTGTCAGATTAGGGACATGCGATTTTATGTCTCGAGCGGTGCATACTTTGATAGTTTCGAGGAAATATCTAGTAGAATTCTTTTTTATTGTGATGAAACCAATTTTGGTGAAATTGTAAATATTTGTTATCAAATACAATTAAATGACTTATTTGTCTTGTGGTCTAGTGGCTCAAGGATCTGGACCACTCAACCAAATGTCACGAGTTGAAATCCTGCAGGGCTTTGCGCTCATTATGCTTGTTTCAGTTTTTTTTTTTTTTTGGATTTTATGGCGTTTTATCAAAAACCTATAAGCCACGTCTTCGTTTATTTGCTTCAGAAACATGTTAACCTGAGGTTCCATGCATCAATAAAAGAAACGAACCTGGTCAAGTGCGAATAGGATTCGTACCCTGAGGGTTCCGCACAACACGTTTAAAACACAAACTTATTCCCCGTGTAGTTACAGGTCCAACTTAATTTGACACTTACGATATATTAAACTCTATGTATCAAAGAGGTCTCATTAGGTTGGACATTAATATTGCCTGGGATGATTAAATGGTGATAATTTTTTTTTTCATGTATATTTTTTATTATTTCATTATTTTCTTGAATGATAAAAATGTATTGAATTGGCAGACGGACAAAAAAGTGATCGTATAAGGGTTCCGTTTTTGGGGTTCCGTACCTCAAGAGGAAAAAACGGAGCCCCTTCAAATACCTTTGGTTAGCGCCAAGGGTTGTAGACAGGAGTGATGATTTAAACGAGGTGTTAAGTTGACATGTTTATTATTTCGATGCCAAAATAGAGTGAACCTCCAAAAATGTACATCAATCGGTTTTATAATAACTCAAGCAGCGTGCGTCACAATGTTGCAGTCAATAGCTGCATGTCGCAGTAATATTATAAAACAACGTTTCTTCGTTGTTACTACACTTCATCTCCCCCTTAAAAGTCCCTTCATTCCCGGGGTACTGCAAAAAAAAATGTGAGGCATACTACTTGGTTCACATTTTTATCAAAATAGAATTTTCTTATAGACATAATTAATTTCTTAAAACGTTAATACATTTAACGGACTTAAATATTTCATTTAACAAATAATTTTGTATTATTTTTATGGGTAATATACTCTTTACCATCCCTTAAAATTTTGACATTCGGTTCCAGATCCTGTATAACTATAAAAGGACCTAAATAAATTTTATCTAGCTTATCACCCACTTGGTTTCTAATTAAAACTAAATCACCACTCTTATACTTCACAGGATTCGCATTTTTATCAAAATGTACCTTTCGTAATTCCTTGCTCATTAATAAATTATTTCTAGCTTCAAGTTGTGCTCTTAGAAGCCTGTATTTGAGTTCCAAAGGATAAGAGTCGGGATTATACAATGGTTCTACGACTGGGTTCTGTAAATTGCTCGGTAAGTTACAGACTTTTCCAAACACTAACTCGAATGGCGTGTATTTTGTCTCAGTGTGAACCGCGGTGTTATAGGAAAAACACCAAAATGGAAGCCAACTGCTCCAGTCAGTTTTGTTGCTATCGCACTGTATCCTAAGATAAGCTCCTAGATGCTTATGAGTGTTCTCTAACGATCCTAGAGTTTCATGATGATACGCGGTTGAATGTAGCTTAGTAATATTTAATAAGTTACAAATTTCCGAAAAAACTGACGACATGAACTCTGTCCCCATGTCAGTTATAATTTCTTTCGGGATACCATATCTTAAAATAAAATTATTTACAAATAACCTAGCTACGGAAACAGTATCCTTTCTTTCTAATGGATATGCTTCGACATACTTCGTCAAATCACACTGTAACGTTAAAATATATTTATTATTTAAATTATCTAAATCTACAGGGCCCATTAAATCTAAACTTACTCTTTCAAAAGCGGTGGATGCCGTAGATGTAATGACCATCGGCTCCTTTGTATGTCTATTCGAATGCTTTTGAATTTGGCAACTGTTGCACTTTTTGACGAATTCGCTTACATCGTTAGTCATTCCTGACCAAAAGTAATATTTTTTGATATTATTCAACATCCTGTTTACCCCCGCGTGGCCACTGGTAGGTAACAGATGGAAGTCGTTCATGATCACAATTTTTGTGTCTCTATCAGTTACTCTCATGACGTCTTTGAGAATTAGTAACTTCGGTATATCACTTAGCTTTTTAATTTCCTTCAAGAGAATATTTATTAACTCTTCATAACGTTTGCATTTAATAATTACGAGCTCATCTAATTTTAATATCTTGCAAAAATCTTGTAATTCTCTCGCTAACACACTTACGGTAGAAAACGATCGAGACATTACGAATATGGCCGATTTTTCAGGCACAAAAATGCAATTACCTTTATCACTAGTGATTTGCTTCATTTTATGTATTTGTCTCTGAGTACTCATATTAAAACCTATAATTAATTCTATGCTGTCTGCTGGACGCTTGAGGATTTCCACTACTTTTGGTTGATCAGACCTTGGAGTAGCGGGAATCTCAGGAGTCGTAGCAGTGCTGTCACTACGCAACTTACGAGTTTGTGCTCTGGTCATGACTGATACTACGTGTTGGTGCATATTCTTTAAATCGGTGGAAGTTAATGTAATACGGCTCAATGCATCTGCAGCTGCGTTGTGCCGTCCCGGAACATAACTTATTTCGAAATCATACTCTTCAAGATAGAGTCTGAATTTAGTGAGTCGACTTGAAGGATCAGTCATGTTAAATAAATAAATGAACTATTCCCTAATTAAATTAATTCTAAGATGTAATTCCTTTAACTGCTCGGACATATTACATTCAAATAACAGTTAAAATTAAGCATTCTAACTAAACAATACAACTGAATGAAAACGTTTTACTTGAAGACATTATAATGTTTGTTCAAAAACTTACAGAAATGCGCGCAGTAGGTATGTACCGGTAAGTGATATGTAGGTCACGATGACGTTGTTTGACACGTGCTGTGGTAGGTCATCGGACTCGAACGGGCTCCCAGCTGCTCCTCATCGGACCCGTACTGTGTATCTCCCAGCGCCCTGCATATCCTTGAATCTCATATTGGGCTTGAGCATATCTCCCGGCACCCGGCGCCACCTTTTCTTTTGCACGATTTTATTCCAAAAAATATTTCTGCTACGTCGCGTTTCGGTTGTTCACGAAGTGCCAAGTTTTTAGCTGGATACTTTCTTCTTAACATTGGTGCTGTTCCTCTGGTCTTTTGTACTGTGGTGTTGGTAGGGCATCTTCTTTTTGCCTTCAGTGAGATATCAGAAAAGCTTCACAGGTAAGACTGGTATGGGTCGCCATCAAATACCTTTGGTTAGCGCCAAGGGTTGTAGACAGGAGTGATGATTTAAACGAGGTGTTAAGTTGACATGTTTATTATTTCGATGCCAAAATAGAGTGAACCTCCAAAAATGTACATCAATCGGTTTTATAATAACTCAAGCAGCGTGCGTCACAATGTTGCAGTCAATAGCTGCATGTCGCAGTAATATTATAAAACAACGTTTCTTCGTTGTTACTACACTTCACCCTATAGGATCACTTTGTTGTCCGTCTGTCTGTCCATCCGTCCGTCCGTCTATCTGTCAAGACCCTTCATCTCGAGAACCCGTGGAGGTATCGAGTTGTCAGAGAAAAATCTGAAAACTATACATTTTTAGCAAAATCATAGAAAAAATAGTCTTTAACGGAACCCTCGGTGGGCGAGTTCGACTCGCAGTTGTCCGGTTTGTTCATTTTGAGCTACACAAACCTAAAATTAAACGAATTATGGAAATATAGCCATCACGCTGGGAGTTAAATGGTCCATGAAACGTTTTTGTAAGAAAATACACTTTAAATTACATGCATTGTCATTTTAATGACGTGGAGATTTTCTCCGCTTCAAAAGTTAGATTCAAATCTGAAATGAGAGTGGCTCTAAAAAGTATTTCTTATGATAATTCTTGATACACATCGTGTTGTGTATAGTAGCTAAAACTACCTACTTTAAAATTTATATTTTTACACTTTACACTATATATACATATATTTACTTACATAGAAAATATATATTTTACCATAATATTATGTATACCTACCTATATATTAAATCCATTATAACTATTTATTTAAAAACACGAATTACTAATAAAGTTGCATACCTGCCTGTTAGACATTTCTTGATCTATTTTTTGAAATACATTGAAATTGATTTACGATATTCACAAAATTAATTTTACTACTTTTTGAACTCATTGTCTAAGTTTTGATTTTTAGTGAAAACCTGTTATTGGAATGAATGAATAAACACTTTATTGCACACAGAACAAGATATTTACAAATATACAAAGAACAGACAGAAGGCAAGGGCGGACTTATTCCTAAAAGGAATTTCTTCCAGTCAACCTTGGGAAAATATAAAACATTTTTATTGAAGAAATTCACATCAGTGCATAGGTACATTCTAAGTTAGTTCTAAATCTATAATCTAATTATAAATATACTAACAAATACATACTTAAATACACAAATACATACATACAAATAACCATGTAGCTTAGTCAGTAAGTCATTCAGAGAGAGGAGAGGTAAAATTTTTTCAAGTGATATTTAAAAGAGGACACAGAAGGAAGATCTTTGAGATTTTGCGGAAGTTCATTCCAAAGCCGAACAGCATTGACCGTAAAAGATTTGGAGAAACGATCAGTGGTATGCGGAGGCATCGCCAGATCGTGGTGGTGACAGGAGCGAAGCGTTCTGTTACTACGGTCAATGCGAAGGACAACTCTTTCTTTTAAATAATTGGGGTAGAGGCGATTGTGAAGAACATTATATAAAAGGGAAAGGATATGCAATTTCCTGCGAAGTCGGATAGGGAGCCACTTTAATCTGCATCGAAACTCGGAGACGTGATCATACTTGCGCAGTCCGAATATGAATCGAATGCACAAATTCTGAAGACGCTCCAGCTTATCAAGTAGCTCTTCAGTGGGATCTAGATAAGCAACATCGGCATAATCCAGAAGGGGAAGAAGAAGAGATTGAGCTAACGTTATTTTCGTATCCAGTGGCAGGAATTTCTGTAGGCGCTTAAGCGAGTGATATGAGCCGAAAACTTTACGACTTACTTCATTGATATGTGGACACCAAGACAGAGTTTGGTCCATCCACAAACCCAAATTCCTCACTATCGTACAGTAAGGCACTACTTCCCCATCAAAAATCACATCTGAAACGTTGAACATGTCCAAGCGGGAGACATAATAGTTACTACCAATGAGGATAGCCTGTGACTTCTTCGGGTTGACCTGCAAACCAAAACGTTGCGTCCAATCTCTAATGGCAATAAGATCAGAGTTAATGGTGTCTACAGCCCTGTTTATGTCGTCTAGCGGTGCTGCTGCGTACAGCTGCAAGTCGTCAGCATATAGATGAAAGGAGGAAGACAGAGAGGTAGTAATAGAATTGATAAAGATCGAGAAAAGGAGAGGAGAAAGAACGCCACCCTGTGGGACGCCGGCAGTAAGGTTACACCATTCGGATTTGAAGGTATCGATTTTAACCATCTGCTGTCTACCGCGGAGATAGGAATTGAACCATGAAATTACCACTGGAGATACATTGAGAGACCTCAGCACGCCAACAAGTATGTCGAAGTCGACAGTATTGAAGGCGTTGCTGAAGTCTAGGAGCGTTAGGACGGTAAGATTCTTCTGTTCAATGTTTAACCTTAAATCATCTGTTACATTGACGAGAGCTGTAACAGTGCTGTGTCCTGGACGAAAACCAGATTGGTAAGGATTAAGGAGATGGTTATGGGACAGGAATTCAGCAAATTGCTCATGAACAATATGCTCAAGAATTTTGGACAGAATAGGGAGAATGGATATAGGACGAAGATCAGAAAAAGAAGCAGGGTTAGACTTTTTTGGGAGAGGGATAATGTGGGCTTTCTTCCAAGAACTGGGGAAGGAACCAGAGGACAGGGAACAATTAATAATATCTGCTATTATTGGACAAATAACATCAGAGATAGGCATGAACATATCTTTACTGAGTCCATCGTCACCTACTGCCTTAGTAGTTATAGAGCGAAGAATCTTCCGAACATCCATAGCGGTAATCTCATGGAACTGGAAAGGTGGACAGTCAGTCGACGGGATTGTATTGTTAAGGGTATTCAGGGTATTAGATTTGGGAAAGGTAGATAAGAAGGAAGGTGGACTACTAAAATGACTATTGATGGCGTTTAAATCAAAGTTGGAGAGAGGACCAGACTTTGGCTTGCCAACACCAAGGGTTTTTAGGAATTTCCAAAGATTGTTTGGAGGACATTTTTCGATGGATTCGAATATATGCCGACGTCTAGCATGCCTGCAGGCACTATTGCAGCGGTTACGCAACAGCTTGAACCGTTCAACATTCTGAGGAGAAGGATCCAGTCTAAATTTAACCTGAGCCCTATCCCTTTGTGCCATGAGCATCTTAATCTCCGTTGTGAGCCACGGTGCTGGGAGATGTTTTACCCTGGTCTGATTTAAGGGAGCATGCTTATCATACAGTTCTAGAATAATTTTGTTTAAATGCTCAACCTTATCATTAACTGGAGAGATTTTAGCTATAGAGGACCAGTCCATCCGACTTACATCAGCTCTTAACGCTTCCAGATCCATACCACTGAAATTACGAAGAAAGAGGACCTTGTGTTTGAATTTAGGGGGACGAAGATTATATGATAGAAAAACGAGATCATGATGGGAAAAACCAGGAGCATTGAATTGACCATGGAAAACAACATGAGCTGGAGACGAGGTAATAATCAAGTCAAGGAGTGAGGGGGCAGAACCAGGTTGAAAATGAGTTGGACCAGAAGGTAAAATATTCAAATTAATGGATTTCATCATTGACTTTAGTGATTTTGCCCTGTGGTCATTTTTGATAAGACAGGTATTGAAATCTCCCATGAGGATAATTTGCTCATAATGAGACCTAAACGATTCAAGAGTTGTTTCAAGTGAAGAAAAATAATTAACATGACAAGATGGGCTATAAAATACACATAAAAGAAGTTTTGTGTGGCGAAGAGATAATTCTAAAAATAAATGTTCAGTAGGACTACCGGGATCAGACTCAGAGGCAATCTTGCACTCCAGATCAGCACGTAAATAAACAGCAACACCACCACCAGTAGTACGAGTCCTGTCCCGTCTAAGAAGACGATAACCAGAGATGGGATACAGCGTCGAGGGGAGCGTCGGCCGAAGATGAGATTCTGATATACAGATTGCATGGATATGTCTGGTTGTGAATGATGCCAATAAATCCGGGTAATGTGCATTATTGGCCTTGTTTATGAATCTAACTATAGTAATATCTCATTGTGTGATCGCTGTTGGTTTTCCAAATAAACGATAAAATTGAAATTAAAAATTAAAATTAAAATTCCCACCCCATAGTCAAAAACAAATATGGCACCCTCTTAAAATACAACACTTGGCGATTTGTCCATCGCAAGGAGATAATTAACAAATTAACATTATATCATTGCGATATAGAATATTAGAAAAGTAAATCTGGACTTGAGGAGCTCTGAACCGGATTCGAACCTGGGACGTCTCGCTAACCGTCGATTGCTCTACCAACTGAGCTATCCAGTTCTCAACACAACCTGCAAATTTACCCATGTGCTTTCCCATACCGCAACGATATATATAGATACTCACATAATAGTGAGCTACTTGGCGTCTAGAGGACGCTAGTGTATTCAAGACGAGTCTAAGACTATTACGCTTTGCTGTCACCTGTTACAGCATCGCGTAGAGAAGAATACATATTCTCTTATCGAAACTATGATAGAAATAAATTACTGTAATTTATTTTGAAAGCTTAGTATTTGAACAAACCAATTTATCTTAATAAACCGAATATTGTAAAGGTAAATAAGATATATTCAACTTCAATTTCAAGGAAACATTATTGACTCTTCAGTCTTAAGTCCTAACGATTATTTAACTTGTGGACACCTCAATCAATGAAATAAACCCAATTAAGCTCTGTGATTAATAGAATTCATTAATTATGACTTCGCAGAATCTTATCTACTTGGATTAAATATTTGTGAAATTGTTTTACGAGGACAGAATCTATTAATTATGAAAAGGAACTGTAGTTCAGTCGTTAGGACGCAGGACAATCAAATCGTGAGAACCGGGCTGAAATCCTGCCGGTCGAATATGTACCAATGAGTTTTTCAAAATGTGTTTATAAAGCATTTCTTTACACTAACGGTGAAGTGAGGTACTGCGATAAAGCTCACCCACTATCAAGTTGTGATGTTAAACCGTCTGTTCTTCCACAGTTTACACTCATCAACACCCTTTTGGGGATAATATGTCATTCATAATAATTTGTTACACACCAGCGATAGTTAAATAGGTCCAGCGAACGAAGAAAACGTCGAAAACTGATTAGCACTGAAAAATAACCTCACGACTAGTTCTGTTGTGTTCAACACAATTTAGTATGGCGACGGCTCCAATAGCGTTCGATATGTCTATGAGTCAACCAATCACGGCTGGCCCAGTGTCGCCTGACACACAGTACGAACCAATCATAAGTCTTGTGCCCTTTTGAGTATCTGGTGTCATTTTTCAATGACACCTTGTTAGAAACTGATCTTCTATGTTTTTTTATTCGCCGCACGGACAGGTAGCTATTTTAGACACAAGTTTCAAATATATATGGGGTCATGCACGAGTGTCAAACAGGGAACCGCCCGCCGCGTAAATTTATTTCGCATTTGTTATCAACTTTTTTTAATCGCTATAGTTTTTCTGTAATTGCCCAAATATGGCGGTTGTCGTCATTTTTGTGGTCCACTAGTTTCGTCATTAAGGGGGGCGACATGCATTTTTGTGGTTTTTCAAAGATGTCTCGAAATTGGTGCCAGTAAATATAGTAAAAATGTATATTTTATCATCAGATCTTTAATATCTACAATTTGATACCCATATTGTATTTTTAAGTTTTTTTTTTCTTTCTTTTGTATTGGGAATATTTTGAACAAATTCATTTTTATTGTTATTTTTATTTTATACCGTATCATGCAGGCAAGTGAATGCTATTTTGTTGCAAATTTCAAGTCTTTTTCTTTAATGTTGCTAAAGTTATGAGGCTATGACATACGGACGGACAACGGAGTCTTACCATAAAGGTTCAATTTTTACCCTTGATTGATTGATGAGTATACCATTGCAATAACGAAGCAAAGATATCTTAATATATTACACAGACACATAATTAGGTATTATACTGATCAGTGTAATCACAGACGTGTAATATACTTGGTAATAATTAAATGTCTGTGAGTGTAACGAAGGCTCATAAAACAGAGAGCAATAATTTATCACGTCCTATTGCAACCTGCATGGTAAATTCGTTATCAATTTATCATAGACCCGTCCACGTACAAACACAAACATGCAATATATCGACAGTTTCCATTTCATTAACTTGATGTCCACTTCAGATAAATCGATTATTGTCCATTGTTATTGTCATTCATCAGAATCGATTCTCACAGCCTAAGAGCACTTAAGAGGAAGAGAAAAATCTTCTCGTTGATATTGGAGCCCTAGATGCTATTAATAACTGACTCTATCGAATCACTTTCAAAGACTTTCATTCATTTATATCAAAAAGAAGGTATTTTTATTATATATTTGCTTTGATGGCGTAATAAATCAAATACTGTTTGTGACTGAAGTAGGAGTAAAAAGAGACTTTGTTATTCACATAACATTGTTGTATTGTGCTTATTTTAACGGGCTTCACTATATAACTTACTAGCTTTTGCCCGCGGCTCCGCCCGCGCGTTATACAGTTTAACGACATGCTTTTTTCCGGGATAAAAGTAGCCTATGTGTTAAGTTTGGGTATAAGCTATATCCATTCTAAATTTCATCCAAATCCGTCCAGCCGTTTCAGCGTGAAAGAGTAACAAACATACACACACACACACAAACTTTCGCATTTATAATATTAGTGTGATGTGATTTCCGTACTTCTAAATTCTGACTCAACCGACTCAACCAAAAAGGGTTCACGAAATATAAACATTATAATCGAGTCAAATTTTATCGGGTAATCGAATCGTTTCCACTCATTGCGCTTTCAACTGCTGATGCTGTAAAAATGTGGCAGGGCGGGCGGCAACGCTAAGATTTGTTATCACTATCCCAAACAAGGGTATAGGTAAATCCTGAAATTAGTTCTTTTACTTTATTTTTATGGAACCTTTACAGTGGGATAGTTTATTACCTACCTATTCCAAAATTATCCCAGGAATTGGGGCATTTTCTTAATTAATATTTCGGCTTCGGTTTACGGGCAAAACAATTATCTGTGTATTTTTTTTAATGGAAGACGTTTTGAGTTTATTATTTATTCTACACAGATAATTTGATAATTATAAATGAATGTATGTACAGAGGCGAGCTAATCTCCAAAAAGAGATTTCTTCCAGCAAACCTTAGTGGGAAAGATAAATTATATGAAAATAAATAATCATTCATATGTTTATTGCTACAAAAGATATGACATACATACAGATCTGTTGCTGAAAAAAAAATTACAAAATTGATTTCATATCCGTACACAATTTAATTAAAATATTCCATATTTCCGCTGTCTAAAAAGTTAGTGGCTGAAAAGTTAACCCTTTCGCTCGATTTGCGTCAAATCGATTCTGAAAGTAAACGATTAACATCTGTATATATGGACGCTAACTAAAATAGCTTATTTTACTAACAGAAGGTAGTTTATGAACGGTATAAAATCTATTTGTATTAGATTAGACCCTTTTGGTTTAGGCTAAAGACCTACTCGTTTATACATTTAGAAAATTAACCTATTAAATAAGTTTTCCGTCATTATTTTAATCCAAAACTCAATTAAAATAATCGTTTGGCATTTACTATAAGTAATAACAAAAATAAAATAATGAAATCACCTTTTTGGAATTATTATAACTATAAGGGGCAACTTGAATATGAATATAGCAACAATTCGCATACATTCATTGATGTAATATGTAAAACAATGCATGGATCAGAATATCATAAAATTATAAAATCTTTCTTCACACTTACAAAATGGCATCTAATTCCATTATACCTATCGCTTGTATCGTGACTGACAGACAGCGCAAACATAATACCGCTGATTAATAACATTTAATGGATCAGATGTTCTATAAGGGGTGTAGAAGTGCACTAAGAAAGGATTTTTGGAAATTCACCTCAACAGGGTGTTAACTTAGTACCGAGAATGCGTTCCCAACGGCTACAACAACGGGCTGTTTAAGGTGGTAACGGGGGATCTTGGTGCAAAATGCACCACATCATAATATTGTTTTCGTTACTTTTGAATAAAAAGTTTGCAACAAATGCGTTTTATAGCTATTCGCGCAAACTGCTTGTTAATAGTTAGGTGATTATTCAATTTTGTGCGTTACATTTCAACTATAAACATGCTTTTAAGTTTGATAATGTAATGCAAACAAAATGTAATGATAGATTGGGGAAAAACTCTTTTCGCAAATGGTATGTATGAACTTATAATAAAATCTCTTTGGCTATACCATTTGTATCTGACTGGTTTTGGTATTATTAAAAAGTTCAAATTTTAAAAAAGATAATTCCAAATTTAGATTAGGTAAAATATGTGATTTTCATTTTTTTTTTCTTACTGTTAAGATGAGTGAACTAATGAAGAAATTCGATACATTTTAAAATTTTACTATAAAAAAGGTAAAAATGCAACGCAAGCCGCGAAAAAAATTTGTGATGTTTATGGACCTAGTGCAGTGTCTGTAAGAGTAGCACAAATTTGGTTTAAGCGTTTTCAATCCAGAAATTTTGATGTCAAAGAAGCACCTCGCTCTGGGCGCCCTGTTACGGATAAAATTCATGCCATTTTTGAAAAAGTGGAACAAGATCGGCATGTTAATAGTTACGATGGAGCTGAAGAACTGGGGATTAACCACAAAACAGTTTTGGCGCATTTGAAAAAACTTGGGTACACAAAAAAGCTCGATATTTGGGTGCCTCATGAGCTCACTGAAGGACATTTAATGAACCGTGTGCTCATTTGTGATTCTTTATTACGACGTAATGAAACAGAACCATTTTTGAAAAACCTGATAACTGATGATGAAAAGTGGATCACGTACGACAAGAACGTGCAAAAAAGGTCGTGGTCAAAGGCTGGTCAGGCTTCACAGACTCTGGCGAAACCCGGGATAATCGCAACAAGGTAATGCTGTGTGTATGGTGGGATTGGAAGGGCATTATTCATTATGAGCTATTACCGCCAGGCAGGACCATCGATTCTGAACTCTACTGCGAACAACTGATGAGATTAAAGCAAGAAGTACGAGAGAAAGCGGCCGGAATTAGTCAACGGAAGGGGTGTGGTTTTTCATCATGATAACGCTAGACCTCACACATCTTTAGTCACTTAGCAAAAATTAAGAGAGTTTGGCTGGGACGTATTAATGCATCCGCCGGATAGTCCTGACTTCAGATTTCCACTTGTTTCGGTCTCTTCAGAATTCTTTAGGCAGTGTCAGGTTAATATCATGAGAGGACTGCCAAAACTACTTGTCGCGGTTTTTTGATCAGAAGCCCCAGAATTTCTATAGCAATGGGATCATGTCCCTACCTACAAGATGGCAGAAAGTTACCCAACAAAATGGCTTCAACATACTTTAGTTAAATGTAAATAAACTTTATAATTTTTTTTTTTAATTTAAAATGCGAAGAAACTTTTTCCCCAACCTAAATTAAAGTACGTAATTTTTTTGTGAAGACTTTATTATTAATAAACTATTTCCGCAAGTTGCTTTAAAACACATTTATTGCATACTTTTTATTCAAAAGTAAGGAAAACAATATTATGATGTGCATTTTGTACTGAGGTAAAAAGTTACCCCCTTAATTGATTATATCCGAGGGCCACGCGGAGCGGGCGTACTTAAGTAAGAAATTAAAGTTTTAGATCAATTATTCTTCCGGAAATAAACAAGAAAATCATAAAACCGTCTTTTAATTTTAACACCGCGTATCTCAGTTTTAATCATTCTCTACCCCTAACTTCTTTGAATAAAATTGAAAACGCTAAATATTTTGACTAATGCGGTGCTGGGAATCTAGAGCAGTGGTTCTTGAACTTTTTGTAGCCACGGACCACTTTTATAATTTCAAAGATTCCACGAACCCCTGGCGAAGAAATTTTAGGAAAAGACAATGAAGGATATTATTAAAAATAACTGGCCAAGTGCGAGTAGGACTCACGTACGAAGGGTTCCGTACCATTATCTATAAAATTGGCAAAAAATCACGTCTGTTCTATGGGAGGCCCCCTTAAATATTGATTTTGTTTCAATTTAATTATTTATTTTTAAAGCGAATATGTAACTTAATATTCTGTGAATATTTCAAGCGCCTACCTGTTGCTATTGTCAATATCGAGCAAAAACAAGCAAAAAAATTACGTTTGTTGTATGGGTGCCCCCTTTAATATTTATTTTATTATATTTTTTAGTAACACATCATCCGTGAAAATGTGTACTGTCTTACTATCACGGTTCATGAGATACAGCCTGGTGACAGACGGACGGATGGACAGACGGACAGACCGACAGACCGACAGACAGACGGACAGCGTCCCGTTCGTTACCCTTTGGGTACAGAACCCTAACAACCACTTTCATTGGTTACTTTACATTAAATAGTATCAAAAATAAGTTCATGAAAAGGACACCATTGTTTGGATAATAAACACCCATGTTATGAGTGAACTGAGTGGCGGTGGACCCCTGGCAATTATGTCACGGACCCTTAGAGGTCCATGGACCCCAGTTTAAGAAATCCTGATCTAGAGCAACAAATGAAGCAAATATGTACACCGCGTAAGTAAAAATATTACTTTTTTCTATTTTATCTGGAATTATGAAGTTAAGTGGAAGAGTAAGACCATAACCAAGATACGAGGTGTTAGAACTAAAGCGACGCAATGTTTCATATCAGTTGCTTGAAATAAAGTTTAGGCAATGGTGAAATGTGTTAGTGACGTCATTTATATAAGGCGTTTCTGGAAACAAATCAATATCCACGATATAAAATAATGTTTGCATAAGGTGAGGCCTTATCTTTATTTTCAAATAAAAGAAGCATGACAGTCTTTTTCTCGTTTATCTATTATCCTTTAGATAAGAAATGAGGCAAAAATACAGCGCAAAATTTTAAAAATATAAACCTCTTTCATCGCTGCGAGGGTTCCGTATCAAAATTAAAATCAAAATATTTATTTTGTAAAATAGATATATAAAGTATACTTTCTACAAGTCAAAGTTAATATTTACAATATATATCTTTAGAATATGAAAAAATATATACTAATAAAGAAAATACATACAAAAAATATTTAGTTTGGGCCACTAAAATGTAATTATACACCTGCATAAAATAGAGGAATCGAAAAAATAATAATTTTGTATAAGATGTTAATTGTGAAGGGTGCGGGATTACAAGTACGGGTACCGTCAGAGAAATCCTATACATAATGCAATGAACAAATAAGTTGATAAATAAATACAGGAAATACATACAAAAAGTATTGAGGTTGGGCTATCAAAATGTAATAAAGTTATACACCTGCATAAAACCTGCACCTGTTATACATTGTAGGTGGTAGAGCTGATGCCGGGCTCGACTGTGGAGGTACCACCATCTTACTCGCAAACCCTCCCGAATTTATTCGGGGGAGAGTAAGAGAACAGCTCTCAGGCAAAACCAGGCGGCCCACCATTGCCTGGGACCGATGGATGGCGGTATATCCATCCCCAATTGCCGGGCCTTATATAAACAGACTAGTGACGGGCAGCGGCGTCACTGGTGCAAGGGTTTCGGCACCGCGCTCACCAACCCGCCTGCCCAGCGTGTGTGAGTATGGGCATTTCTTCCAGGAGGACCACCAAGAGTGGCAAAATCCTGGAAAGGCCTATTTCCAGCAGTGGACGAAACAGGCTGATGGATGGATGGACCTGCATAAAATAGAGAAATATAGGAATAAAAATATTTGAGATGAGATGTGCATAACAAACTTATCTAGTGTCAAACGCGTATGTGTGCCTATTTATCAAATTTAATTTAGGAATTAGTAAGAATTCAATCTAGGACAGGCTTTAAAGCAATCCAAAACAAGATGATTCTATTTGGGGTTCCGTACCTCAAGAGGAAAAAACGAAACCCTTATAGGATCGGTTTGTTGTCCGTCTGTCTGCCGTCTGTCCGTCTATCCGTCCGTCCGTCCGTCCGTCCATCCGTCCGTCTGTCAAGATCCGTTATCTTGGAAACGCGCGAAGGTATCGAGTTGAAATTAAAATCATATACTCAAGTCTACAGACCCTTGAGGCTGTGAAAAAATCGCACTTCTAAATTAAGTAAAAAAACGATTCGGCCGTTTATGCCTCGAAAATGTATGTTTTGATATTCTCAAAGGAGTCAAAAATTAGAGGGTATTTTCCGTTGACCTAGAACTATGAAATTTGGCAGGTAATACCGTCATATACTACAAGTATAGTGAAGTCTTTAACGGAACCCTTGGTGGGCGAGTCCAACTCGCACTTTTCCGGTGTTTCTTTTTTCATTTATATACATTTTTTTAAGCTCCAGAACGGTTTTGCTTAATATCCTACCATCCTCAAGGGATTCAGGGAATTAACCTATTAATACGACGAAACATAAAAGATATATACAATGGTTATGTCACATGTCAAAAAACCAAAATAAATCATTTAATCATGGGAAGAAAATATTTTGACAGATTTACAGGAAATTCATAATTTAATTTACACTCTGTATATGCTTTATAAACGAGTTACACAACCTCCTTAGCTTAAACTATTATGCGAAGCATTTAAAGCCTTAAATTTCTCATTCATCTCAACATCCTTGAGCAGAAATTCCAAGGTAAATATCCAAGGCATTTGTGCTACAAAGTAAATACAATATATCTCAGTGCCTGTTATGCCTACTACTTGTAAAGGTATGAGTACCTCCCAAGCCCTCTGAGGGCTTACCGTGGATCCATAATTATGAAAATATTCTCAATATTTCCTTTGATACCGTTCATCTTATCCTCTGTACCTATACGTAAACCGCAAATGTAGAGGTTTATTGGACATACGTAGAACGTTTCCATTACAAATGTTGGTTTATCAAACGGAAACTCTAAGGGCGAACGAAAGTTCTCATGCTACGCGATGCGATTTCTAGCGATGCCTGACCTAGAGGTGTATTAAATGGGCTGCCTCAAGTGGCGTAAATTTGAGAAAGAATCACTGTTTACACTAAATACGCCTTGCACACCCTGCAAAGTTAGACCAATCCCCAACCAACTAACTGACAAATATTGGATGGATTCGATTAATGGTTCTTGGTGGAATATCATCTTCGTAGACTAATTTTGAAACGCAAACTGTGGTGATTCACATCCATTTACTTTATGATTGCTTGATAGAAATGCTATCTTTTTATGTATTAATAAATAGTTATAAAAATGAATAATTGTGGGCCCGATGAGGTGTAATACGAAATCGGTAACCTAAGTTGTAGTAAAAATAAATAGTTGGGGAACAAAAAGTACAAGAATTTGTGTAACTCAGTGTAACTGACAAATACTTTTACTTTGACTGTTCCAACGTGACGTAATGGGTAGTTGTACCGGGAAAGTGGTTAGAGGCAGTTGGTTGAATCAGTGACTTCCGTAAATTTTGCCTAAGTCCCTGGACAAACTGATAATGCCTCGCCCACTTTGAGTATCTGTCTTTCTGGGCGATCGTGCTTCATTTAAGTCTCATTGTCACTTTCCTCAGACATGGTAGTGGCCAAGCGTAAGACCATTAAAATTAAAAAAAAAAACTTTTCGCATAAACACACAGCACCGCACCGCATGTAAGATGTTCGAGTTTTCATTGTAAAAAATCATTTTATTGTATAAGATTGAGTTTAATGTTGAGTTGTGTGTGGCATATAATTATATTGTATCGTACTTCATCGCTCCGCATTACATGGCATAGCATTAGTATATTTCCTTGCCGTAAAAAGCAAAGACTCGACTTCTGGTCACAAAAGAGTAACAGGCAAGCTAATTATTTAAAATACCATCTTTCTGTTTACTAAAAATCTTATCCAATAGATTTAACATAATACGATTCTGAAGGTTTCAATTTAATTTCATTTTTTGTGCTGTCAAAACTTTAAATGGTCCGAAGTAATATAGCTTCTGTTATTCACACTAAACAACTATTTTAGAATGAATAAAATTTGATTTTGACAGCACTAAAACTAAAATTAAAGCCAAAGTAAATATTTACGTCGATTCTGAAGACGTTACTCTACGTATTATAAAACAGTGCTTCAAGTATCTACGTTAGTGCCAATTGAATTTCAGCCGTATATAGAGCTTTAATTTCCTTATAAATTAATTAACCTTTACAAACATTAGCTTCTAGAAATAATCCATCTATTTAACCAATTAATAAAATATCAATATAGTCACAATTTTAAATCCAAACAATTTTAAAGATAGCTAACGTGTCTTATGAACTGTATGTTTATCTATGTATATAAAGTAATACTCTGAGAATAAATAAGACTGACTGACTATGACTAACTGATTTATTAATGCCTAGATCAAACGGCTGGATATAGGATTATGAATTTACCATACTACTTGTCTTTTCAGAGAGCACGATCCTATTTGTCGTTCCATAGAGCGCAATACTATTTGTCATACCATAGATCGTGATAAAGGCGCACTGCGGATGTTTACAATATTCAGGCCCTAAATACAGGTCCTTTTAAATCTTGATTGATTTATTAAAGAGATCGAAAAAGTTCAATTGAATAATAAAGCCTCCGAAAAATAAATTAAATCCCAGCGAAATGTTGCACACTGTTATACTATTTCAGCAGCGGTAAAATTAGTTACCGAAAAATATACTAATTTAACTGTGTAACATCTACCGAAAAATAAATAAACAATAGCAAACTAAAATTCCTTACGACCACCTAGTTTAAATAATGAACCTCCGAATAAATTACTGAACTTCCGAAAGAAATACTAAGTTAACGAAAAAAAATGTTCTGATGAGTCAAAAATAGGTGCGACGCCGAGCGTAGCAAAGAGGAGCGTGTTAGGTTGACATGTAAATACGTACTGGGAGCCGAGCGAAACGGAGCGGAGCGACGCGACCCCTTAAGTTTTAACAGAATTCATGATATGGTCAGGCAACTTTGAATTTTTATTCGGAGATCTACGACAAAAAAGCTGACAATAGTTTTCACTGAAATTTATTTTCAGCCGGTGAAATAGTATTATGTCAGCTTTTTGATGTATTAAGTTTTCTGAATTTTTAGTATTTCAATCGGTAGTTTTCGGTAGTTGGTAGTTCATTTATCAGCACAGAAGTTTTAATTAGTAATCTTAGTTAATTTAGTATTTAAGCAGTAACATTCATAAATTGAACCTCCTCATTTTTACTTAGTTTTCGGAGCTTTTATTACTAGCCCTAAATAAATGTGAAACGGTACCGTAATCATTATAGATATCATTATCTTATCACCCAAGCCTTTTGCGAAAATCGCGTTTTTTGGTTTTTGGACCTCCACCTATTTTCGTAACTCCACGAAAAAGCCGACCAAATTAACAGGACCTCTGTGTAAACAGTGTGAAATTAAGGCAGAAATATTTATGTAGGGCCAGTCTACATATTGCCGGGAGATATTCAATTGTGGACCTTTGTCGCACCTGCGACTGTTTACTAACTTGACTTTGTTATTCTTGTTGGCGTTTCTAATTAAAGAAACAAAAATATTATTTCCTTGAGATTGTTTTATTTTAACCCTTAAACTATGAACAGCCCTGATTGGAACTCACGTGCCGTACATTGTTTTTTAATTGTTATTTTTTATTGCGGCTAAAGAGGTTAAGACCATCCAAGTAGAAATGTTATGTTTCCTGCTGATAGATCCAAAACTGATGCATCAACTTAGAACTAAAATGTTTACTGACCCACTTTTCGTTTCTGTTACGACGTATCAATAAAAAATACCGTCACCTTTTCCCGGCAGTACATATATCTCTATATAAGAATCAGGTGGCATAAATTCATACCGAAGACTCGGTCAGTAGCCGGTATCAAGGTTCAATTACAATTCTGTAAAATTCGAATATATCTATATTTTTTTCTTTTCCCTACAAACGCAAGCCCAGCGCCGAGTCAAACCTACGGAAAGCCAAATTTTCATATTTAAAATTTTGCAAAAAATATTATTAATCCGTCACCAAGCCTCCAATACGAATTTGGCTGGATAAATTATTAAAAAATAATATTTAAAAAAATTGCTGTATTCAGGTAGCAAGGACCCATAAAATTAATTAAAAAACACACACACGAATAATATACATTAAAATACACAAGGCACAAGATAAATAGACCATTTAAAATTATTTACAATATATCATTTTTTTTTAGGTAGGCAAAGTTTGGCAATCCAATGCTTAATATGATTGTCAAACTTACTAGAAAATGTCCTCAGGATGTCCCTGTCGGATTATTGTTGACTTGAATCAGGGAAATACCACGCACTTTCCCGTCACAAAATCTCTTGAAATATAGAGCCTATGAAGTTCAGACAATTAAATAGTTCCTTTTACGACGCTAAGAAAGGATATGGTAATACAGGATCTTGAAGTCTGTTACTTCCTTAGCACGGCCGGAGGTAAGAGGAACATGCTAAGTAATAAATATAAAAGATACGCAACGTGAAGTACTTTTACCAAACTGCATGACGTCACATCTACTTCGAACCAGATACACTACTTTCACAAATAATAAACAAACATTTTCTACCAAAAAGATTTCAGATTTAATTTTCGACAGACACCTGGCGTTTGCGGCATATTCAGTGAAATATACAACAACATGGTTGAATGTGCCCGTGTTTTGATACAAAACTATCACATTTATGTATATGTTACGGACAAAGTGTTTAAATAGCGATTATACATAATGGCTATCATATGGTATGTTTATTGACTAAATTGTGTAGTTCATTTGGTTAATTAATTAGTTTATAAAGACATTATTTATAAATAGCTCACGTAGATTTACCAACTAATGTTTTCTCGTACTTTTGATTGTATTTTAATATTTTATTATTGTAGTAAGGTTAAATAAACTTTGTTTTTTTTTTCATTCTACGGTACGGAACCCTAAAAACAATCGCACTAGCCAGTAGGACACGATATTGTATGAAATAAAAAGTCCCATAGAAAACGACGGCAGTAAAATTGTCTTGTTGTTGGCAGTTGACAGTGGCGTGCATAGGATTTTTAAGTAGGGTAGGCACAAAACTGTCCTTATGTTTTTTGCACATATTACAGCGAGAATTACGATAAATAACGATATAACTCGCACAGTTGTCTTTTTCTTTTGTCCAAGCTCATTGGCAAAACGAATTCACTATTTAAAAACGTGTGGCGCCATCTAGTATCAAGTAGTGCAAGTAATCATGACAACGTGGCCACGTGGCACAGGCGTTGCGTATTTTAATGAGAATGTGTGCGTGCTTAGCGCGACCCGCTGACGTCATGGGAGTATAGTTACAGATACACACATAGAGAATTGGCTTCGAATTTTAGTTATGCGTGTTGCGACGGTAGCGCGAGCGCTGCGGAGCAGGCAGGTAGGTATTTCAAAGAAAGGGTGAAGGTTACCTGATTATAATATTGAAATAGTTGTGTGTACCTTCCTATATTTAAATAGATAGTGGTCTAGTTAGCTAAGCCAAGCCCAGGGTAGGCATTGCGTATTTGCCTATATGAGATGCACGCCACTGGCAGTTGATAAGGGTAGGATAGACAACTAAAAGAAAAGTGATATAAATTTAATTTAAAAGAAAATCGTTACAGCAGGACTGAATTTTAACTTAGTACTAGGCCTCTATTATTATTTCGACTCTATTCGCCCGAACTCCCATTCTAGCGCAGTTCCCTAATCATACCCTTATTTATAGGTACTTGTTTATTATTTTTTCTTTTTCAACACATCTCATACAATATCCATGATGTGAAACTAAAACATTTATCAAAATAAAATATATACAAAAGTAACAAGCATATAAAAGTCCTGGATTTACACATATTTTGATGAATGTTTATGTACCATATTGTCCTACAAGCGATACACTAAATCAAATAGTTTAAGTTTCACAGCATAGTATATTTTATACTTTTCAAAACTATTTTTGTTTCAGTTCGATTTTTGGATATTTCTCCTGAAATCATAGGAACCACCAAAACCATTCTGGAGTTTTTTCAAAACATGAATGTTGTCTCGCGTTAGCTTGCCTCTCACACCGTGTTCGATTAGTTCCGTACGAGATCGGGAAATGAACGTTCGGGCCAACCAATAACAGTCAGTCAGTGCTCTATAATCCGAAGTTGAATGTAGAATGAAATAGCAAGCTTAGCGACCCCGCGCGCAACTGACTTCAAGCCGCTGACTACAGGCTTTTTAACGGTCCATTCTTCGGATTTGTAATATTTTGCAACCAAATCATAAGAAATAATGATATCGCCCAAAAAACAACTTTTAACTACGAACAATGTTTACAAATAGTTTAATATTCAACATTTATATTCAATTATATTAAGTAATAGCCTTAAAATAAAAGAATTTTCCATAGTTGTTTTTACGATCATTTTGAGATTTTTCGTATTCGTAAGCACGATGATGGAAAATCCTATTATTTTGAAGCTACTATTAACACTAAAAATAAATATCAAACTATTTTCATACATTGTTCGTAGCGTAGGTCCAGGTTCGATCTTCGGCCGGGCATGCACCAATGAGTTTTTCGGAATTTATGTGCAAAGTATTTGTTCTCACTTACCACTTGCTGAACGGTGAAGGAAAACATCGTGAGGCAACCTGCATACCCTAAAAACCGAGTATTTGTGCCCCAAGAACGGCGATCCGGTTGGGACGTAATAATCGTAGGTGAATTGTATTTCACAGTTCACACTCAGAATACCTCTGACACCCCCTCGGAGATTCATGTCGTGACGATATACTTCTTTATTTTATATATGTTCGTAGCTAAAAGTTGGATTTGGAGCGTTATCATTATTTTGTAATATATCATGATTTTGTAATATACCAAATCCGGAGAATAGAGTAGAATAGAATAATCTTATTGAATATAGACCGTTAATAAAACTGCACAGAGATACTAAAATCACAGTTTGAAATTACACTGTGGTGAAATTCTGCTATCTCTCTAGATACCAAAAGAATGTTTTAATGAAGTGAGTGGAGCGAAAAGCGGCGCTGTGTTGTGGTGAGGTGAGGGGCGGGCGGGGATGAGTGTTCTTTCAGTGTGAAGAGGCCCTTATAGCAGGCGTGATATGTGTTGCAACCAGACACTGTTAGTTAGCAGGGAGAGGAAAAGAATTTGCGCTCATCGGTGAAAACTGGTCAAGGGCGAGTAGTACTCGTGCCTTGAGGGTTCCTTATCATGACCTATATTACGTTAGGCAGACCTAAGTTAATAACATAAAAATCTGTATAATTTTTAAGTAATATTAATAAACTTAAGCAAAAATAATATTAAATTAAAAATAATACTGAAAAATACTAAATTCAATAATATAAAAGACTAAAACCTAATTATAAGAAAACTATTAAAATAAAAACAAAAAAAAACTGTGCAAAATTATGTCAATCCTGTATCATTCAGCATTCATTTCGAAATAAATTATTTTCACATTTATTCCACAATTTTTGCCATCCGTCAGTGAGTGGGATTTTTATTTTAATATGAAAATACACTCACAAAATCCTTTTTGTTTTTGCGAAAACCTAGAAACTTCATTTTTTACTGCAGACTGAAGGTACAGACGTTATAAGTATTCGATATGGATTTCATCGTGCCCATTGGACCAACGATCTGAAAGATGTTGCGAGTGGCGACTGGATGAGGAGGACGGAGGACCACCAAGAGTGGTGAAATTTGGGTAAGGCTTATTATGTCCAGCATCGGAAGAACACAGACTGATGGATGGATTGATTTCAACATGTACCTTAAGCCTTTTCAGTCAAAACAGCCGCTAGCCGTGGCATAAGCACAAACCGAGAATAAAGGGTCCCTATGATAGTTTTATTTTCCTTTATGACGTAAGGAACTCTACAAAATAGAGAAGTGCATGTAAGTAACCAAACATTTTGTGTAGCAACCTTTTTATTTGTTTGTTCTCAGAATTTAAACCCCCTCGGAGTCTATGTGAATAAAATAAAATTCAAGTTAAAGCTGAAGCCGAGAAAAGATTCTATTCGAAACGACGTGCGTCCCCGAGGAGGTGTCAGAGGTTTTTTTGTGTTTGGATTGTCAAATGAACAGTAATCACAAGATACAAGTGGCTCAATGAGAGCTGAGGAGAACACAGCATTCACACAGGCACATTTATTGAATTAGGCTGATTAGTTTTTTATGAACGAATTTCAAACCTTACTAGCAGAATGTCCAAATCGCATAATGTCAGATGGTCGCAAATCGTCCGAAGCGCGTATCGTCTAAATCGCCAAATGTCCAAATCTCATCAACCTTAAGCTAAAAGTAATGTTTTTAATTTTCTGTGTTAGAAGTGTTGGCCTAGGTAGTACAAAATGAGATCTTATAACAGTAGAACTCATATACTACAACAAGGGTTCTGAAAAAACATGTTACAAGTGAGGCTTTTTCAATAGAGCCCAAAAAGTGATAGAGAAAAATTCGCTGCATCAAAAACATTGCAAGGTGAAGGTTGTTTTTTTCAGTTAAAAACAGTAGTCCGTCCAAAGTAATAAAGTAAAAATAACAATATCGACTGTTGTAAGCATATGAACAAATTATCTAAAACGATTTTTTTTTATATGCTGTCGTGTGAATTTACTAAAAGCAGTATTTTCACGTTAAGTTTAACTCTTGTGTTGTGCAATGGACATATTGCGCCTTAATTTCATTCAAAGTAACTATTGAATGTTCTGAATGAATTGAATTTTCATTCAATAGTGACTCACAAGCCTATGAATTTTGTTGAACGTTTTATACACCTTCGTTTTATCGACGCTTGTTACATCAGACATAATTTAGAGAGAACCTATCACAAATTTAGGGTACACAGAGTAAACAGTGCATTACAAACTAGAAAAGTTCAACTGAAACTATATCAAGTGAACCAAATATTTTGAAAAAGTACCTCAAACTTCGAAGTCGAATTCGAACCTGCGATCTCTTGCTTTTAAAGCAAGCGCGCTACCGCTGCGTCATGAAAGCAAAAGGTCGCAGGTTCGAATCCTAGCCCGAGGTATTTTATTCAAAATATTTGCCTTACTTGAAATTAGTTATAATTTAACTTTTCTCAGACGGCTCGACTGTGGAGATACCACCATCTTACTCGCAAATCCTCCCGAAGTTATTCGGGGGAGAGTAAGAGGATATCTCTCAAACAGGCACACCCATTGCCTGGGACCGAATGATGGCGCTATACCCATCCTAAATTGCCGGGCTTTATAAAAAAAACTGCCGGACGACAATGCAAGAATAACATATATAATAATATGTACAAATAATTAATTATTGACACTGTTCTGCATTCTACATAGGTGAAACGAAAAACGCCCTCCACATCAGACTCAACCAACGCCGCCACACATCCGACTCAATTACTAATAACACTCTACCCATACCCGCCCACACCCGACTCCACAATCACACTTTCAACAATTGTTTCACCGCCCGCATCATCAAATCATTCACACCTCCATTAACAGATATTCAACTCCGCACCTGGGAAACCTCATACATATGGTCGCTTGGTGCCCACTATGGCCCCGGTCTAAACAGGCAATGTACATGCACAAATAGACATTTAGAGAAACTAGCACGAAATTCTTTACAATTAACTAATCCTTTTTTATCGTTTATACTTTTTTTATCCATCCATCAATCTGTCAATCAAGATTATGCCTGTCAAATTTAATTTCGACTTCATACATTTATCTCATAATCTTTATTTAATTTTAATTTTGACTGATGCCGACAATAGTAATGGCCAAAATATATCTCAATATATTATTTCAATGTGTTTTCTAACTTGTATATACATACATTATAAAAAAAGAATATAGGATATAAAAATAAAAGACGAAAAAGTCTTATATTCTTTATTTTCATTGTATCTATAATAATAAAGTTTAAAAAAGAAACTTTTTTGTATGTACCGTGATCTTAATTAATAATATTGCTAATAATTTACTAAAAATTACCGTTCTCCGCTGATCTCCTGTTTTTCTAAATCTAAAATTTAGGGTTAGTCATAAATAATCGAAGACCAGCAAGTTTTTTTACAGTCTCAATAGCTGATAAAAACAATAATAACAAGTATATTTGGCAAAATATAACCGAAAAGTTCTATGTACCCAAATTGGCACAAATAGCACAATAAATCCCTATTCGTGCTCATGGAACAAAAATTTACGGCCGAAATCCTAAGCCAAAACAGTCTGAAAATTAATAAAGACGTATAAAGTGTTCATCGTTGCCAAAAAGCTCCTTATAGCGCTTAATGCTACATATTGAAGCGTCAATTTAGGCGTTTACACGCCAGATTCAGGTGCCAATTTTGATAAAAGTGACAGTTATGACTTTGTGAGTTCGGTGTGTTTAACTAACGACTTTAATAATGAGTGTTTGCTGAGTTTCTTGCTCTTCTTCTTAGCAATACTAATCGAATGGTGCGGATGGTTAGGCATTATGTATATATAATATTTTTATTCCTATATTTCCCTATTTTTTGCAGGTGTATAACTTTATTACATTTTAGTAGCCCAACCTTAATATTTTTCGGATGTATTTCCCGTACTTATTTATCAACTTGTTTGTTCGTTGCATCATTTATATATAATATTTTTATTCCTAGATTTCTCTATTTTATGCAGGTGTATAATTTTATTTTAGTAGCCTAACCTAAATATTTTTGTGTGTATTTTCCTTATTAGTATATATATATGTTACTTTTATATTCTAAAGATATATATTGTAAAGATTAACTTTGACTTGTAGAAAGTATACTTTATGTATCTATTTTACAAAATAAATATTTTGATTTTGATGAACAATTAGAACCATGTGCATCGTCAAACCCACCTCTATCGATGACGCAGCCGACTGTCAACGCAAGGGCCGCGCGCGCAGCTCGCCAATCGGCAGTTGCCAGTGGCCGTGTGACAACGTCAGTGAACGCCGCGTCGTCGTCCTAAGAACGACACTCGCCTTGAGAATGCCGAAATTGTCTCGGTGAAACTGTTGGCATAAAGTCAACAATAATAATACGTGAGCGTAATAATAATTTAGAATGTTAACTCACGTGAGTTTTAATAACATTATAGAATTATTTAATACTAGCTTTTGCCCGCGGCTCCGCCCGCGTGTTATTCGGTTTAACGACATGATTTTTTCCGGGATAAAAAGTAGCCTCTGTGTTAAGTTAAGGTATAAGCTATATCGATTCAAAATTTCATCCAAATCCGTTCAGCCGTTTCAGCATGAAAGAGTAACAAACATATACACACACATACAAACTTTCGCATTTATAATATTATTATTAGTGTGATTAGATTATATTTGTGGTGCGTTTTGTTTAGAGATGAGTCCAAAAATACATAAAATGCGTCTAAATAGTTTTGAAAATAATGATTGAAAGAATTTGGCGCGAGTATGTATGACGGTTGTGGAACTTGAATTGTGATCCAGTAAGAACCTATATACCGGTAAATGAACTCTCTAGCTGTAACTAAAGAAACTGTTCTATGTTCCAAATGAAAAATACATGTCTTGTTACTTTTGTGATGATTCATAATTAAATAAAATCATGACTGTTGTATGGGAGTGCGCAGGTCCGACTCGCACTTGGCTGGTTTTAGTATTTTTTATTATAGCAGCAATAGAAATACATCATCTATAAAAATTCCATCTGTCTAACTATCACGGTTCATGCATTATCTATAGTAACGGCAAAAAATCATGTCTCTTGTATGGGAGTGCGCAGGTCCAACTCGCACTTGGCCGGTTTTAGTATTTGTTGTTATGGCAACAGAAATGCGTCATCTGTGAGAGTTTCAACTGTCTTACTATCACGGTTCATTAGATACAGCCTGGTGACAGACGGACAGACAGACAGACAGACAGACGCCAAAAAAGAAGCAATAATACTCTGGTGACAGACGACGCTCTACAAAACCTATGTGTACATAGCCTTATGTGCATTATTTACCGCCGGGAATATGTACTGTATATTGTCAGTCACATGTTACGTCGCGTAGGTTGGCTATTTTTTCGAAATTTGAAAACCAAAATAGTATATATAAAAGAGAAAAACCTTCTTTTTACGGCTTTGTGTTCTAAAAAAGCTAGAGGGTTTATTTTCAACCTGTAAAGTAAATATTTTTAGTAGTTATTTAAAATAGTGGTAAACTGTCAGACTGTTTAGCCTTTCGAATACTTTCAATGCTCTATGCAAAATGGTGTTTCGCTACCGAAATTATTCACCGAACAGTGCAAAGTAATTAAGACTGGTTAGACCAACGTTTGTAACAAATTTATCTTTTCACAGATTTGTTAAGTACAAGCACAGTCAAAGGAGCTTTAACAGTTCTATACTTTACAAGTGAATAGATAAATTCCTATATATTTCTGTTGAAATGAAACTCGTTAATTTCTATTGAAACATTTAAAACTATTTGTGACTGAATGTTCGATAATTGCAATGCTACCCTAATGACTCTACTGTTTCATTTTGTAACCCATCCATCCATCCATCAGCCTGTTTCGTCCACTGCTGGACATAGGCCTTTCCAGAATTTCGACACTCTTGGCGGTCCTCCTAGAAGAAATGTCCATACTCACACACGCTGGGCATGCGGGTCGGTGAGCGCGGTGCCGAAACTCTTGCACCAGTGACGCCGCTGCCCGTCACCAGTAACCACCCATTAGGTGAAAATTTTTATCGGCACTTAGCAATTTATTCTAAATTTTTACTATACCTATTTGTCTGATAATCTTCCTGTGAGTAAATAAACAAATAAATATTATTTCCCCAACCGTGCGACGAATTCCATTCCACCCTCGGTTAAAGTCTTATTAAAATAGATTCCACTCTAAATAAATGATAATTCATTCCCTTCTTACTAAGAGGTATCTATGCCTATGTAAAATAGCAATGGTGAAACTACCACCTCTTTACCGCAATCGACACCTCTAAAATGTCGTCCCCTTTGTCTTTGTCCATTTCCGAAAAGGGCTACTCGAGTTTCCTTTCAGAAGGTGCTGTGGGTAGATGGCACGTAGACCGCAGTGAGGGTATCACTGATCTATCGAAAAGGAATTCTTCATTAAACGGATTTGTTTGACTAGTTCCTCAGTTTTGGTCCGAATGCTCTAAAAGTTTTAGAATGGTCTCGTAAAATTAAAGGCGAGGGTTGTCACACTGTTTCATGAAACAATTTTAATTTAAGTGTCAATTTGCAGAAATGTGTTGCCTAGTGCTTATACAGATACTGTTTTTACTTTGACTGACTTTTTAATGTTGCCCTAGTACCTCGTCGTGTTCCAACCATAGATGAATAACAAAACCAGCCAAGTGCGTGTCGGGCCAAGTGCAGTGCTGAGTTTCGTAGTTACCCTACACAATATGCGGACTGGCCCTCAATTCTGGCATGTGCGCAAAAATTGCGGAGGCAGATTGCGGGTGACCTTAAAAGGGATTTTGTACATATATTTGTTGATTTTTTTGTTTATCCTATAGCGTCTATTTGATGTGGTTTAGTAATTCTAATTTCCATTGTATGGCATTTATTAAACTTTAAACAAATATATACAGTCAGTGACACAAGAGCGTACGGGGTGAAAATAAAAAATGGTGGACCAGGGGAAAGGGGGGATGCTACTAATGTATACAGCGGAGCAACGACTCTGATGCACAGTGCATGGTCTCGGGAAAAATATGATTGTTGAGTTCTATCTAGGTTTTGCTATGTAAAAGTGAGACCTAGTCTCAAGCCTAACCTTAGGTCTCTGTGAATATGAGCGCAAAAACTCTTTACTGTTAACCTGTAAGTGCACCTTGTTGTAGAATTGGTTGTAGGTAGCAACATCCATATCAGTAAATCGTTACAGCATAAGAACGGCCACCCGCGACGGCGATAACGCTCTTATCGCTGAACTTAAATGGTATTTATATTAATTTCCTCTCATTCAATTAAATATGTTATCGGGCTTAATTAACCGATCTCATCCTGTCCGTGGGGTTTATTGAAATATTAATAGTTCGGAAAAATGAAACAATACACCATTGTTCGATAAGGTTTGACGTCATACCTACGGTAAGGCATACCTATGGTAAGGCATACCTACGGTAAGGTGTACAGGTACACCTGCCGAGGTAATTAAGTGTTCATCACCTAACGATGGTGTGCATGGACGATTCAACAAAAACCCAAGTCTCTCGGGTTCGCTTGGTAAACTGCTTTGCGGACATGAGTGCACGCTGCAACGCTGTAGTGGGATAGCTTGTCGGAGCCGAACATCCGAAGAACATACAACATAGTCGAGTAAGACTGCAGGTCACGTAGCAAGACTGCGTGCATACTCAGCATGCCGGGGTGCTTGCAGTTAGAGTTGAAACAATCGTTGGTTGCATTTGTACCGTAACGAGCACGTACTGAAGCTTACCTATACTTTTTTCCATACGGAGCATGATTGTGCTAGCTAACAGAAGTTAACACAGTGTATGATATGACTCCCGTAATAAAATGTAAAACTGTATGCATTATCCTTATCAATTTTTTCCTTTTCAGCTGAAAATAACTGGGTATTGCCGATATATGCATGTATTACCCGTTGACATCATCGATATTGCGCCATTTTACCACAAAATACGTTTCTCTACCTAATTTGCTTATCAATTCTGTCGTTACTGCGGTACACCATGATGTCACGGTATTTGAATTATCCCTCATGAACGAGCTTATTCAAGTGGGAAAAAATTCGCGATAATTATGGAACAACGAGTCCTTGTTAGGTAGTTTTCGGGTTAGTATAAATGGAGGAAAGTACATATACAATCAATCATTAGCACATATACACTCGCCATAATCACAAGGCTGTGTACAATCGATCAGTCTTAACAAAATCACCATGTCATCATTCACAAAATCATCATCCACCATGAGCGGAAACTCTGGAGAAGCCGTTCATCGAGACAACGGGGAAAAATCTCGGAAGGAGCAAGAGCGGGCGGAAGAAGAAGCAGAAAAGCGCAGACAAGACTTGGAGCGTGAGGAGAGAAAACGTCAGAAGGCAGAGCAGCGGCGACTGGACAGGCACTTGATGCAGTATGCACTAGCTTTGCGTGAGCAGGCATCGTGGCGTGGAACTCTCAACCGGCCGAAGTAGTGCTAATCATAGATATGATCATTTGTTTATATAATAAGTATTAGGTATTTGTGTACATCAGTATTGAGTATATTGTGCATGTGAGTGTTTGTTTTTGAAAATAAAAAAAAAAAACTTGTTCCCGATACATAGTTATTTCATTTCAAAATGCATGCCGACTTACAAATGTCACGACATACCAGTTTCCTTCATGATACTAGATATTTAGGTAGTTAGTTTAATAATGATAATAATATATTGTACTAGTTCTATCCACTAAGATGTTGTACAATCTACATCCATGCATAGATAACCGTGGTCACTACACTTTGTAACACGATAGAGGGGCACCGCGACATGCTATGCAGCGATAGGTAGGTACGGTGCAGTGTTTAGGTAAGGTATCTGTCATACCATAGTCCTAACATTACAGGAATCATGAAAAGTATACATATTTAGAATTATAGTCTAACCAAACCTGTAACACCTATACAATGACAAATCTTAAGTATAAGTGAGGTGTATACGTGTATGAAGCACACGTGTATGTCCCGGTAATTTTCTATGGTCACTCATCAGTTTTGATTTCGTTTTGAAATACACGCCGCCAGTCGGATACAGATCATAAAATGAATATAGCACGGGTTTTCCCGAATATTTCAAGACAGTGCCAACTAAACGTGGGTTGCCGTAATACGCTGGAGCTACTTACGTTCGGCCGGCAGCCTGTAATAATATTTCGATGAAGGTCCCGTCGTCTGATCATATTTACCTATCTTTTGAGTAGTGACACATAGTTTGTTCCATATTTAAACGATAGCGTGCCATGTGGTCATACGTATTATCGGTCCATAAGGAGTTACAGATGTAACGCCAATTGCCGCCGGTCTTTGTCATAATACTGTTTGCGGCTTACATGCAGTTATTCATAGATATAAAGTTAAGAAAAACCTTATTTAGACGTCTCATATTCCTGTATGGTCAGCTCCATACCTAAACGTCGCAGATACACGTAGTCAGAGGCGAATGCACACTCAGGCCTTGCTCAAGACATATGATAAGCATATGCCAAGCATAGTTTGTGATGACGGAGCTTTGCATCCCATGTGCACATAACGCTAATCATCACGCCTTGCAACTTATCTGCGTTAGTGATGTGACGTGCTATGCAGCGGCTAGTAGCACGTTACCTAGACGTTACATCTGGTGCAGTCCAAGCTTGACTTGATTGTATCTAACATAGAGTGGTCACGAGAGAAACTAAATTTCAACTTGAAGCAACGTCAGAGGGAATGATCTCAGTACCTTACCTGCACAACTCTCCATCATCCTACACTCATAGGGGTACAAGAAAAAAAAAGTAAACATATTATAAACACAAATATTTATTTTAATAAGCGAACGTCACATTGCAGCAGCATTGCTGCACTATTTAGCACTATTATCACTGATGTTGCGAGCCGAGTGCAGCAACATTTCTGTGTCCGTCCGGTCACCCGTCGAATAGTATTCGAGGATTTGCGGATCACCTTCATGCACTTTCTGGATGACCTCTCTAAAGATTTCTTGGGATTCTTTCAGCAGAATCGCCGGGACCATGTACTTGGTTATCCACGCAGAGACGTGCGCCGTGCAGAAATGATGAAAGTGCTGTGGGATCCTGCACTCACGTCCCGGTGGTACCACTACATTAGGCCTCTTGCCGCAGGAACAGGTGTCCCCGGCGACCGCCTTGCACTTCGAAAAGCGAATCTTCTTTTCAACAAACTCCAGTATAGTGGGCACCCTCACGAGATCCCTCTCACCTGGCGGCGGCCCCCAAAATAAGGGCATGAGCCAGTCCCAGTTCACCATCAGACGATCTTCTTCTGGCCTCGTCGGATCAAAGTTGTAGCGGACGGGGCATGGCTTCCCGTTAAGGAAAGTCAGGTCGTCCAGCTGTCGTTCCGCCTGAAGAAACTGTTTGTATGCTTTATTGAATTGCAGAATTTCGCCGGGGCTGAAAGGGGCCTCCTCGGGTATAGAAGGCCCGCGCGTCGTGAAGGTGTCCACCGGGAAACTGAGTATTCTGTCTTGGGACTGCATCTTGAGTTCTGGATGGATGTCACGGGACTCCTAAGTCTATATGATGTTCTTGCGGTAATGTTGACCGTGTAGTGTCTAGCGACTGACTGCCCGCATAGCAATTTATACCACTCCAGTTGTTTATCGTACCGAAAAAAGAAAACAATATAGGGATAATATCGATTTGGAATTCCCCACAACCTCGCGTGCGGGTTATCGTTCGGCGCGGTAATTGGATCATTCCTAAAATAAACGAGTGAATATTAAAATATTCTTGGACCACGTCAGTCAAACTTTCATCCTTATGAAAATAGACGATTTACAATTCATCCTGCGCTCCCATACTGGGGCCCCGGGAGTCACTCACGTGTTCACATAGTCACTATAGATCGTATCACATACCTACGATAAAAATTACGCTACCAATTTGGGACATCGATAACAACGTTTAATTGCTGTACTCGATGCATTGTCTTAGCTCGCAACACCATAATATAAATGCCGGGCATTCATAGGGAAAACCAGGTCAATAGTTTGTAACTTTAGTATACAGGTAAAACATACCTATTAAGCACATACGGCATTGTGTGCGCGATAAGAGCGTGTCTTAACAACGACAATGATGCAGATCGGATGCAGTTTTAGTAGGGTGAAACAACTAGTATGTGACTCTTGACCGAATACTGATAACACAGAAGATATAAACAAAATAGACTGGGTTTCTCCAAAACGCGAAACTGTTAGGTTATCGGGCGACTTAGTGATAAGGTATTTAACTCGTGTAAAAGCAATGCTGAGACCACGTCAGCCGATATTTAGATACACGTCGCACTTAGGTATCATCCCACTTTAGTACTCCTGTTTGAAAAAGAACTACAATTATAGCACTAGTGGATCTTGTGAGTGCCCGCTATGAATGCTGCGCTGCAGTCCAGCGTCATGCTCACATTATGCAAAAGTGGCAAAGCGGTGTATGGCCTATGAGATGCGGGTGACCGCTGCATGGCAACAAAGCAGATAATTCTACAAGAAGTATGTTTATTCTAGGCGTTATAGGTATCGTTCCGTGAGAACGTGAGCTGTAGGTTTCTGGCAATTCGGCCCCAGCTTGGATGCTGATGCTGCGGCCCCAGCAATTCATGTTACCTGCTGCTTTGACCCATACTCATATCACTTTAGAGGCGGCACATACGAAAAAAGTCAAAATTTTCGGAAATGCATCTGACCCCTATGCACTATAGAATCTTCATCACTGAATACGAAAATAGTACCCTTGCCTTACCTAGATGTTCAATTTTGAAGTTATAGACCGTACGCTACCGTGTCATTGACTGTAATGACTGATATTGCGAACACTTGGGGAGACTTGACTATAACAAAAGTTTGCACTTTAAAGCCTAATATTTAACCAATGGATCCCTAAATCGAAAAATAGTTTTCACACTCCCACAATGTTTTTAAGCGACCAATCTAACGAGACCCCATACAAATGCCCCCCATTTTACATGAAAGGGAGGTATCCCTAAAAAAAATTTTTTCATATTTTTATTTTACCGTTTCGTCGACGGATTAATATGTATACTCATGCCAAATTACAGCTTTCTAGTACTAATAGTCTCTGAGCTAAGCCGTGGACAGACGGACATGGCGAAATGTAAGGGTTCCTTGTCGGACTATAATAAAAAAGGGGACGGAGTAGCCGCTAAGCAGCAACTGAAGCATAGCAATGGCGGCGGTTTACAAGTGTGTGAGTGGATTTACTATAGAATTAGGCTTACTTTGATGTGAATGTGTGCATGCGGGCTCGTGCGTACATGCAGTAGGCTTACTATGGGTGCTTCAGTTTTTGTTTGGCGAAAATCCTTCCGAATTTTTTTGTACTTCTATGGATCCAGCATGAAATCATGAGAAGCAGTACCGGAGAGTAGTTATAGGCAGTTTTGTAGTTTCAGTCATTCATTCGTTATCGAATTCTGTAGGTTTAGTGAAAGTCCCTGGACAAACTGATTACCGCCTTACCTGCTTTCACTTTCCCACTTTCAGCAAAAGTGCTTTCATTCTGGGTTTTAACAACACTTTTCATCATACGCGGGGATCAAGCTATTAAAACAATTTAAAAAAAAGCAATCTGTCTGTATGGAACTTGGAAATAGGAATCCTTAGAAACGGGGTTACCATCCGTCCTTATTTGTCCGGACATATCTGGACTTCCGGCCTTCTATCCAAACTTTGCTCAGCTTTTTAATTTGTCCGGATAATCAGCTAAAATATTATTTATTTTAAAGTTAATGTATGTATTTTTAATACTATTTTACATCTTTATTATAAATCACAACTATCACTAAATATAACTTAAATAAACTAACTTAAAAAAACTAAATTATCTTCAAAAAATTAAAAACAAATTGTAATTTAAATGAATGTTTCATTTTCAGATTAAATCACATAAAACATAAGCATTAAATCAGCCCTCAGTCTTTCCATAACTAGTTCAACGAGCTAATCAATATTTTCAATTCAACTAAGTGCTAACAATCAACTTTAGCTCAGGTACCTACGATTTATATTCGCTTATTTATAAACTAAGTTTATTTATAAAGCTTTTTTGTCTCATTATAAACCAATTTTTTGATCAAAAAAGTTATTATTCTTATTATTAACTTCTAGCTCAAACTTATAATACGAGTATGTACCTCTGCAAACACCCCTCCCCGCGCCCGCTATCCCGGTAAAACGTGCCCTGAGCGTGGGATTTTTCAATTATATTTTTTTTGCTAAAAGGACAGGGTATTTTTAGATTTCCAGCTATTGGTCTGGATATTTAAAATTTCGAAATGGTAACCCTGTTTAAGCCACTTGATTTTGATGATATTTCTCATGTTTGCCCTAGGTTTCAACGCCTTTCTATTGAGGCTGTACTTGACCCTAGAATATGAAAAAAGCCAGATGTTCGAGGGTTCTTATGACGAAAGTACGACTTCTTTATATTGGAAATAATATATTTGATTTGTTGATCTTTTATCTAGGTGATCTACTTATAAACAATGTACTAAGATTTATACTTTTGCCAAAAAAATATGTTTTCCACCCTCTTTTTTTGGTTTCCAAACGTTCGTTTAAGATATCAACTTGTTTTTTTTTTCATAAAATAGGTAATAGAAATATTAAGGTTTTGTACTAACATCCATTTTTTCCCTACACAATATTTTAGTATTAGCTAAAAACCCCCCGATCTGCTTTTTCGCGCGTAATCGCGTTATTACGCGTCCTAGACAAATAGGTCAACTATCTAACCAATAATCGCCTCTATCAAAAGCTAATAAAGTATTTGACATTGTACTTTTTGTGTTAGACGGGTAATAACATTTTTTCCTAGGGTATGCCATACTATTAAGCACAGTAGGGACCCACAAAAAGTTCACTGTAAGAGTTTTCCCAATAAACATGATCTTTCGTTTCCTTGATTGCATTAATGAAACTTGATTTCCTCTGAAAGGGCAAGCACCATGAAGACCACAGAAACGGACGAAGTTGCTTCATTAGGCAGTTCTGTTCTGTTTGTTGATGTTGAACATTTCACGTGTGGTGTTGAATTACGCCGGAAGATTGGAATACTAATTAGTAATGTATACAGCTAGGACACAACCCTTTGGAATTCTATCAACGCAGAATCATCTTAAAAATAGCCATCTATTTTTGGGGCTTCGATAATTGGATTTGATTTACACATACCAGATGTATCTGTAGCTTGCTACAAAACTTAAAACACATGGTTTTCTGATCATGCTGACCAACTTTTGTTCAGTGACTTTTAAAATAATGTGAGCACTTTGCATTTGTAAGCAGCAATGACACCCCAATTAAGGTTCTAGGCAGTATGTTCTAGCTCTGAGCAGTACAACGCGTTGCTTCAATGTCGTTAGACAAATTCATTATGCAGATACTTATAGATAAACACAAAACGATAAATGTAGTTGGTAGAGCTGATAGGCTTGACTGTGGAAGTACAGCCATCTTACTTGCAAACCCCCCCTTCCCTCGCGTCCCCCGAAGTCATTCGGGGCAGAGTAAGAGAACATATCTCAAACAGGCACAACCTGGGACCGATTGATGGCGACATATCCATCCCCAATTTCCGGGCCTTATATTATAAGACAGACTGGTGACGAGCAGCGGCGTCACTGGTGCGAGGGTTTCTTCCAGAAAGATCGCTGAGAGTGGTGAATTCGTGGATAGGCTTATGTCCAGCAATGGACGATCTAGCCTGATGAAGATGATAGTTGAAAACTTCATATAGACCACTGAGTGTATGATATTATTATGATGTCTACATACGACCTCCTGTCCAGTATTTAGGCTAGCTGGAGTCTGACCTGTCTTTCCTAAAAGTATCACTAAAATTACGGTGAGTGGCCATCATAACCAAATAAAATAGATATTACGCTAACACTCATGCTTTGATTTTTACGAGTAAAACTCGACGTTTCGATATCGATAAAAGTTCATTTATATATTTTTTCAAGCTTTGTTAATCATTAGCTTTTGTCCGCGGCTCCGCCCGCGTTTTATTCGGTTTAACGATATGCTTTTTTACGGGATAAAAGTAACCTTTGTATTAAGTTAGGGTATAAGCTATATATAGGTACATTCTAAATTTCATCCAAATCCGTTCAGCCGTTTTAGCATGAAAGAGTAACAAACATACACACGCACACACGCACAAACTTTTGCATTTATAATATTAGTGTGATTAGTGTGATGCGATGTGATAGTGTGATAATATAAGTAAATATAATAATTTTCCGCCAAACGGTTGAGACAGTTTAACGGTAGACATACACTCGCACTTAATGCTAGCAACTATGATTACATCACCTAATTCAATTGTATTTATAATTAGTAAAATAATCTAAAAAAAATATTACACGATTGCAGTTATTACTAAAATGTGGATTTAACAAAAAGAAATCTCTTAACCTATTCTTAATCTGAGTTACCTTTTTAGTACCTCTGTAGTCTTTTAGGTCTTGTGGAATAGCATTAAAGAGTTTTGGAATAAGTCAATTTTTGTAACCTTTTCCATTTAAAATTTAAACTTTTGGTACTTGCAATTTACTAGCTACTTGTGACCTAGTTTGATGTCCACGTTTATCATTTATATTCGTCGTTCCAAAATTCTTCAATTGCAAAAAATAAACACTTTCGTTTTCCAATAATTTTCTTCCCAAAAGACAGTTCTTTCTTCACCATTATAAACGGTAAAATCTAACACAAATATTCTTCATAAGCGATCGCCCAGCCACTTTTCATGACTGAGAGGGTGACCACATTGTAACCCGAAACCCGTGGTTTCGGGGGGAGGTAACGTTTAATTTTACCCTTTTTGTCGCCCAACGCACGTCGACAGGTCGTCGTCGTGTTACGAATATTAATGTGTGGAACTTTAGTCGGCTGGCATGTGGCGTGTTAATTTGGGGGTAGGGAATTAGCGGACCGCGTTCTGAAGGGTAGGAGCGATTTTTGCATTGAAACTATTTCCAAAATGGTATAAAATGTGATTTTATAAAAATTGAAGCAAATTTCCAACGAAAAAAATTCGTAATTTTGCTGCTATCACTAAAATTAAATAGATAATCGAATATGCGCTAATAAGTTAATATTTTACACGTTCGTGTACTTTTAAGGATCCCATTAAAACGTAGTAGGTCTAAAAAAGAGACATTCATGTACTCGTAGTGCATGCTACGCCGTAGCAAATAGGTATAGCAACCATGGCCAAAGCTATTTTCTAAATGGAATGGACAGAGTGACATTTATAGTGGAACGCTTGGGTATTCAGAGAAATCTGTTCTGCTCCAAGGTTTTCATTTTCCACTTGACTATCCTGCTAAGTGGAAGCGGTCCGTTAAAAAAACTTTTTCGGAATGTTTTTTACAAATAATTGTTTCCATAAGAAACCAGATAATACTATATCCTTTCACTAGATGTATTTTTCATTTCGAAATATTACATAAACCATAAATGAAATTGTTTTTTAGCGGAAAATTATCTAATATATACTTGTTTCAGAATTATTTTAATGCAGTGAAGTTAAATATATTGCTTAAAAATTCCATAGTTAAATTATCAATTAATATATTAGTATTTATTATAATTATTTGAAAAAAGACTAAACGGAATATTTTTTTTAAATTTCTTACACGTATTTTAATGACCCGGAAATTTATTTAAAATCACGCATTTTTAGATAAAACACGAATCTCACAGTGATATGGCTCCGTCTAATTCATCATCACCATTTATCAATCATTTTCCTTATTTTTCTCTTCCAACCCTTAAGTTATTAGCCGCAAAGGGACAGAAAGATACTAAAACTTTTATATAGCTGGTCATGTGAGTACTTTTGAATATATTTACGTAAATTATTTAAATCCTCGGCCATTTCATTACATCCTCATCGCTATAAACATGAGCCGCATACTGGTTTATGTCGGTTTACCTACACCCTGTATGATATTACACGTATTTAGGTGCGTAATCACTTATCTATGCGCTTTATTAGTTTAGATGAGGTTACATTGTTGTAACTTAGAACTAAGCACCTATGAAACCTTTATTTATAACAAGCCCTTTGCTTGCGCTTAACGAGTAACAAACTTACCTACGTCAGCCGTTACATTATCAAATTTAAATTTTTCAGGCTTTATAGTTTGGAAACTTTCGTATACTTGGTGTCAGTAAAAATGCCGCTGGGTGAGAGTAGGAGGAGATGTGACTGCATATTGGTTACTAACAGGTGCGCTAAAAAGATACCTTTACGGATTTTACTTGACGCGAGCTATAATGAAAAGGTGAGTCAGCAGTATTTTGTTTTTAATGCTCGCGAGGATTACTTTTGTTTAGGTTTTTGAATAAAACAGAGAATAGCTTACAGATTCTCCACTACAAAGAGCTATATGACTCAAGTTCAAGCAGTAACTTAGCTCCCGGATGTCTAAGTGTTAATATTTAAAGACAAAGTTTTACAGAGACACTATATTTTCATTTTTATTTACGCTTCCTGTTTTCTGTGCAATTTGTGATTGATCGATGTTTACTTTTGGAATTGTACAAAGTAGTAAAACTGCAAAACTAATTTTGCGTTGGTAGAATTCGCACTTTTGCATGCCTTTTCTTTTTAATGTTTTACAGGAACCGTCATTTAAAATCATAATAATCATAATCATTTTATTCACAATTTCCATTACATGTTAACTGAATTAAATACAATAGATGTCAAAACTTATACCACCTAGTATAAAAGGTAACATTAATATGCAGCCAAATTAACACTGGAGGCTTGAGAAGTGTTCAGTATTACGCATCAATAGCTTTGTAAGCGATATTTGAAGAAATTAAAAATCCTTTTCATAGTTGAATCGAGGGGGGGGGCTCGCGTTTGCAAAGAACAGACAAAAATAAATTTTCAAACTTCCCAAAAGGAATCATCGAAACTGATAACGACTGCGTACTTACCGAGTTTCCAGTATGAATATAATGTCACCTTAAATACATATACATCCAAAAATATCAAGTTCTTTATGGCATTAAATATAATTAATATTACTTTATTTGCACTGAAATTTGATTCATAGAAACTTTTGAGTTGACGTTATTTTAGTTATTAAATTGTCTTTTCCCTTTAGTAGAAATAAAAGTTCGCTGCGAGGGTATTCAAGAATGTTGTTCCTCAATTTCTGAACGAACCAAAAACTGTTCTATTATTCGTATTAAATGAAAGGTCCTTACATAAACACCTTTAGATAAAGTTACCCCGAAATTTCTTCACTATTGCCTACCATAAAACCCTCTTTCGGCTTGATTGCTCAGCAAAACAAACTTGAGTGGTCTAGGAGCCTTACCTTTTAAATTTATACGTCTGAGTCTAAATATTAAGAGGCTTTGTAATTAGGGTTCCGTACCCGAAGGGTGCCAAACGGAACCCTATTACCAAGCCTCTGCTGTCTCTCTGTCACAGCGGTCTATAGCTTCAGTCGTAATAGGTAGAAAGTTGAAATGTTCATAGAATACGATGTATCCTGGCCTCTACCACTAAAATAGTATTATTTTTCTTTTTAATTTTTCACAGAAATAAATAAAATGACCCGAAATCATATAACATTGTTAAAACCCATCTAATAAAATATATTTTAGTTCCGTTCATAATTCCTATTTGTCAAACGAGGAATTTGAAGACCTTATTTCTATAGTGTACAATCTACGCAAGCATTTTTACCAAAAACGAAACCCTAGATTATGTTGTCGAAATAAACTATATATTTTCGGTGTATTTCATGAAAAAAAAATGCAAAGCAGCACCCCTATTTTATTAAAATAGCCTCTTAAATATCTCACAAATATACAATCTTGCAAACTGGAATTTTTCCTAGAATATTTATTGATTTCTTTTGAAAAAACAACATTCCGAACTTTTTTTGAAAACATAAATGCATCGTCACGGCATGAATCCACGGGGGGGTGTCAGAGGTGTTTGTGAAATGAAAGTTCACACTTGCACACCCACGTTTAACCGACGATTAATACGTCCATGGGCAACGATTAATACGTGATGGGTGGTGAGCCCGATCGCCGTACTTCGGGCACAAATTGTACCCACAGTTTAATGTCCCTCCCGAAGCACACAAACCGATCCTAAAGAATATAATTTCAAATTTTCGTTTTTCGATCGATCGATCGTATTTTTATATTTATATTTTATTTTATTACTCATGATAAACATTCGTGCGTATGAATGTAAGTAATTATTATCACACAATTATACTTAAGTTTTAAGCCAATACAAATTTTAAAAAGGCATATACACACAATTATTATTACTATTATACCGACTACAAATTGCAGGTACATTTAACTCTACAAACCGCAATCATTAGTAAAAACTCCGTTGTCCAGTCTCCTAGCCTATTACCAAACTTTTACTGAAAGACACCATGTAAACGATTTTTAAGGAATAGTTGGAACTACCCTGACTAAAACTCGCTTATAACTTTCAGCGCTCTACTCCGCGAAACCATTTAAAAGTTTTCTTTCCCACACGTTGGAAGGTATTCGTTTTCACTTTATAAGAAAGGGGATGGAGAATTCAGTGAACTACTCAAAGGCTGTGCGTTGTGTGGCATAGAGTCCGTTAACTCGCTGTGTTGCGCTTCTTTGCTTCCAGCAAAGTTTATGGCCGAAAATATCTGCTTTCAGTAAAGTTTATGGCCGAAAATAACTTACCCTATCTGTTGTTGAAGAAAATTTATACTCCGAGTAGTAAATTCTATTCCAAGTTAATAAAACTACAAGTTTTAGTAAAAAACAATGCAAGATATAAATTAATTATCATATAATTGTAGTACTGAAACGCAGAAGAGAAGTACTTAATTCTGGACCTTTTTTCTACGGTTATACTACGATATTATATCTACTTATTTGTATTCTCCAAGTGTAAAAATTTAATTATTTATTTTCATCATAGTTTCAACAGGATAAAAAAGAGATTAAAACTCTCAGCGAGTAAACAAATCTCAAATCTTATCTCTGCGTACCACGGACCTATGCTACACATAAAGTTCAATATTTAGAGTACCTCAAGCGATGGATTTCGCTATAAATCATAGACTAATGGACTTATTCGAGCATACGTAAGTTTTTCAGTGACAATTTTAACCTTCCAACATGAGCCTTGTCGCCAAACTTAGAGCATAAATGCACCTTTTTTGGGCCATATTTTACTACTAAAAGATTCGTGGTTTAGATTTATACTGATGTTGAAACGGCTACTCACGATTTTAATAGTCAGATTTCGCCTGACTTGTTTCACTGTATTAAGACTAGTACAGTTTCTTCGGAGGCAAACATGATTACGCGGTGGTTCCTCGTTTGACACTGTGAGTATTAAAATCGTGAGTAGGTAGCCGTTTCAATATCAGCATGCAGTTATAGCCGGTTAGACCCGAATTCGGGCACCGACTGAGCTTTCATTGCATAACGTATTCTATGGTTTTCATCTATATCCCATAGTGCCTTTAATAGTGAAGCGTCTCCAACTCAGATAATGAGTTCCACTTCAAGTTCTATTTCAGAATAGTATTACACTTTAAATCAAAACCTTCATTATTAATGTAAAAAATATATTGAAACTACTTGTACACTGTTCCACTAAATATTCTTGTGAGGAACGATCACGCTAACGGTTTCATCGATTTATCTCAGGCGAAAAACCATTGGAAAATCATTTTATACATTGATTTTATAGTGTTTGCATGTTGGATGACTAAAAAACAGAACCTTTATTTTTTGTAGCGCAAAGAATGTGTTTGCAGCGGCACGTGTAAACGGTATTTATTTAAATTAGCAAGAAAACAGCTTCCTTGTTGCACAGATTGCGGTCCAGCATCAATGGCATCCTAAATATAATATATTGTCCTAATAAGGGATACTGGGTCCAGAGATTGGCCAATAATAGCCTCTGGTCTGCCATAATTTCTTACATAATGTAAATAATTTAAGATTTACAAAAGCATCTTTGATTTAAAGTTCTATTGACACTGTGATGTGAAATATGTGTTTAATTAATTTTATTTTGTTGAATCCAGAGCATAAACTATTCAATCGGAGGACTTCTAATATAATTAAATTATTCTCTTGAAATTAGTACACAAAACGTGCTTTTGTATTGTCCAAATTCAATTAGCATTGTAAGTACTCATAATTTTCACGTCATCCCAACGAGCTCGTCATTCATTATTTATCTACACAAATTCTCAATGGAAAGGTGGAAGAGGACTTCCTCAAAATCTTGTCAAAACTAAGACAAATTGCTGTTTACAAATGCCAAAGTAAACTTTTTCAATTAATAAATCCGAATTAACTTTAAGATTAACGACGTTCGCTAAATTTTCATTTAAACTCCAACTGCCATTTCTCAAGGTAAATAAATTTGTTTATCGCCAAAATTTTTGCACTTTCCTTAAAGGACTTCCATTTGGACCCTTTAAATCGGTGCAGGTTTAATTTATTACGAATAAAGTATTTGTTATCCGCCCTTTTTTCTGCGAAATGAAATATAAATTCAACAGTTTAACTTAAAAAAACCTAAAATACTTTTAAATCCGTTTATTAGTTCTATCTTCCAGGCTACGATTTAGCTGTGTGCAAAACCGGGAAAACCATGGATTTCTAGTGCTTTCTTCGTATAAAAGCGGGAGAGCAATGAATTTGTACCATATTTAAAGTGTAAAGGCGGGAGAGCTAGGGATATAAAGCGCTTTTTTCGAAGAAAAGCGCGATTACTACGGGTTTTTAGTGCTTTTTTCATAGAAAAGCCGGAGAGCAATGAACTTGTAGCACATTCTTTGTGTAAAGGCGGGGGAGCCAGGGATTTAAAGCGCTTTTTTCAAATAATTAAATTATAATACTTATTATGGAATATCTACATATATCTGTATACTCTATACAGGCTGAACCAAACGAATGTTCCCTGGATATTAGGGATAGCAAAGATGTTTTTTTTTTATTCTTTGAATGCAGTTTTCCTTAACTTTAAAAACAAATTAAAGGTTCTTTTGAGTAAAATTTGCTATCTCTAATATTTAAGGTATTACTATGTATTTGTAACGCTTTCTTCGTAGAAAAGCGAGAAGGCTCTGGATCGGTAACGCTTTTTTCGTAGAAAAGCGGGAGATCTATGGATTTGTAACGCTTTCTTCGTAGAAAAGCGAGAAGGCTCTGGATAGGTAACGCTTTTTTCGTAGAAAAGCGGGAGATCTATGGATTTGTAACGCTTTCTACGCCATAGCCGGGAGATGTCTATAATTCTGGGCTTGCAAAAAGGTTATTTTAATATGAATTCATCATGTTATTCTGTATTTCTTACGAGTATATGTTTATTATTTAGTTCATTTATATAATTATATTAGCTATTGCCCGTGGCTCTGCCCGCGTGTAATTCGGTTTAACAACATCCTTTTTTCGGGATAAAAAGTACCCTATGTGTTAAGTTAGGGTATAAGCTATATCTATTTTAAATTTCATCCAAATCCGTTCAGCCGTTTCAGCGTGAAAGAGTAACAAACAAACACACCCTCACACACACCCTCACACACACACAAACTTTCGCATTTATAATATTAGTGTGATGATAACGTTTCATTTGTTTCAAATGGGTCTTACTATACCTCAAAATTAATGTTCCTACTTGGCCTGGTTTATCATTCATTACATCAGATAAAATGTCAGATAGTGTATTCGATTTGTTTACTATTTAAACGGGGTTTGCTTAAGGCTTAATAAAAGGGACGAACGTAGACAAAAATAATATTACAAAAATAAAAATCTATCATGCAATACTTAGCAGGGTGTGCAATTGTATCGAAAGATTACCTCTTTTTCGAAATCTATAATGATATTTATTCATAATACGATCGGCTTGTAGAAAGCTTAGAGATAGACACTCGATATATTCCGTTTTATCAACATCTAGAATTCCTATGAAAATTCAATTTATTTTAATTTGGGTCCAGTCATTCAATCCCTAAGCGTAAGATAATATTTCCGAGCCGGCAAATAATATTCAATCAAGGTTAATTATCTGGTATCTCGCCATTAAATTTGTTTTGCCTTTAACGTTATAAATTTGAAATATGATCTCAATTTAATATACATATATTTTGTTTAATGCTTATATTATTCGCTTTAGATTTGCACTCGTATCTGCATCGATACCTATGAAGAGCATTTCTCTGATGCTGACATCTACTCCCTCAGGCATGGACAGTACATTTCACATATAATTAATTATCTTCAAAAATATATTAATATCATCGTCATATCGTAGTTTCGTTGTTCTATCCATTCACATCATATTAAGGCATATGTTACTCACTATATACTCACACTAACCACTCACTCTCCCTTACACACACACACACACAAACACACACCTCTCACACACACACACTCACACACACACTCACACACACTCACGAACTCACACACACACACTCACACCACACATACAGGCTGTTTCTTTTTCTTTTGTTTTTTAGGATTATATCTATCATATGATATCAATCAATACTGCTAGATTAGTATATTTCAGTTATTTTCACAGCATTATGTCATATGGCATAATGTTGTGGGGTAGAGCCGCGGATATAGAAGCAGTCTTTGTCTTGCAAAAGAGAGCAATTCGGTCTATTTATAACATGAAGTACCGAGATTCATTAAGAGAAAAGTTTAAAGAAATTAATATATTTACGGTCCCATGTGAATTTATTTATCAAGTTATTAGATATGTCAGAAAAAATATTGATAATTTCCCTAGGCTTGGTGTGCACCACTCTGTTGAAACCAGAAACAAACATAAACTAGCTTTTCCAAAATTAAGACTTGCCAAAGTAGGTACCTCTTTTGTAGGACATGGTATAAGATTTTACAATAAGCTTCCAGAGGAGGTCCTTAGTTTGCCTGAAAATAAGTTTAAACTATATATTAAGCAGGGACTACTTAAGAAAGCTTATTATAAAATCAATGATTATTTGGATGAAAATGAAGCATGGTGTAATAAATAATAATAATCTTATTCAATATTGTAATTAATAATTACCATATTTTAATACTGTATGATTCTTCTAAAGGCTTAAAATTAATTAATATGTAAACGTACTTTGTTAAAGGTAATAGACAATATGAAACGGGTTGACTAAGATATATTTTTTTTTTCTCGTGACTAATTTCTGCAGTCTTATATTTTTTATGCCTTTACTTGAGTAGGTATGTATATGATTTTGTATCATATGTTTTATTTTGAAAAAAGGAATGTTTGCTAAGTTTCTTGCCCTTCTTCTTAGCAATACTAATCAAATGGTGCGGATGGTTAGGCATTATGTATATATAATATTTTTATTCCTATATTTCTATATTTTATGCAAGTGTATAACTTTATTACATTTTAGTAGCCCAACCTTAATATTTTTTGTATGTATTTCCCGTTTTTATTTATGAACTTATTTCTTCATTGCATTATGTATATATAATATTTTTATATTTTTATTCCTAGATTCCTCTACTTTTTTTATTTTTTATTTATTTATCTATTTAAAAACTTACGACTATCATTTATTTATGCAGGTGTATATTTTATTTCCCGTATTATTATATATTTTTTTATATTCTTAAGATATATTATATTGCTAAAATTAACTTTGACTTGTAGAAAGTATACTTAATGTATCTATTTCGCAAAAATAAATATTTTGATTTTGATTTTGATTTTGGATTTTCACGATGATCCCATTTTTTCATAATATCCTTCGACATATAACTAGTCAAAACGAAATAAGGGCCACTAGGTTTTTAAGGTGTACCAAGAAATTGTTAAATTACTGCAAACATAAAACAATGTTATTTTCTACCGTTTAGGCTAGTAACTGTTTAAATTAATTATCATTAAATATGCTTATCTAACTTTTCATAAAAAAATACAATTTAGAATTAAAAACACACACAACGAAAGGTCATTGAAAATTTGAAAATTCTTAACTTTTGATTTCTTTTTCTGTTTGTTAATAACGGGTATGCCCTCCTCTTTTAGCTATGCACTCCTGTAGCCTGGAATGCATGCTTTCGATCAAATTCCTGACGTTTTCAGCTGAAATCTCTTCCCAGGCACGTTTCAAAGCGTCATCAGTTACTGCTAGTTGTAGACCTTCTGCTCACTCTCTTTAACTCTTCGTTTCAATTGGTCCCACATGTGCTCGATCGGATTTAAGTCTGGACTGCTTGCTGGGCACGGTAACACTTGAATGTGAGAGTCTTCCAGCACAGACTGGGTTGCTTGAGCTGTGTGTGCACGGGCATTGTCTTGCATCAGGATGAATCCAGGACCCATTCGCTGGGCAAATGGGACCGCCTGATAACTTCCTCAATGTAACGCTGAGCAGTTACGGAACCCTCATTTAAAATAGCGAGCTCAGTTTTGCCATGTAAGCTAATCCCATCCCAAATCATTACGTTGGGACCACCAAAACGGTCAACTTCGTGTATGCAGGCTTCCGAAAATCGCTCGCCGCGTCGTCTCCAAACCCTAATGCGCCGATCGTCATTGAAAATTTTTACTTTGCACTCGTTGGTGAAAAGCACCATGCCCCACTGATTTATGCCCCAGTCGAAATATTGACGGGAGAACGTTAAACGATTTGCACGTTGAGCCCTGAACTAAGGGATTCGAACAACTCACCGTTTTGAAGTTTGCTGGTCTTCGTGCAATCGATTACGGATCGTTTGATCACTGACACGAGTACCCATTGTCAACTGTAGGCGATTTTGTAACTTACGAGGCGTTACTGTGTGTCCACTAGTTACCATTATGATATTATTATGGTAAGTGGGCGAAAAATCTTTCACCAAAAGTAAAAAAATAGGTGCGACGACGAGTGAAGCATGGAGCAGCGTGTTAGGTTGACATGTAAGAAAAAATAAGGAGCCGAGCGAAGTTTCTAGTTTTATTAGTAAAGTCACCATTTTCAATAATAAATGGTTACAGACTATTTAATTCTCTGTTTTAAAAACTATACAGTATCAGTAAGTGTTGGTTCTAGCCTTGTATAGTTTCCAAAACAATTCACTTCATTGTTATTAGAAAGTATACGCGACCAGTACGGGCAAATCGTGTATACTTTCCGAGAATTTTTATTGCAAATAAATTTGAACGTAAACAGTTTAACTTTACTATGGATGCGTACTGGCCTTGCATACTTTCAAAAGACGCGTCGTCGTTGGTCTAGCAGCCGCGAGGTTGGCCTACGCTACGCTTTGCTGTACGTGGTACGTGTTACGTGGTCGTGTTGGTATCAAATATGGCCTACCCTCTGCCACTTCAACTTACTGATTCGACAGGCTCTGTCGGTTACCTTCAGTCTCCGACGGATGTCCTTGTTTCATCAAATTTCGCACCAACTCCTAAAAATCTATCCTTGAACGAAAAGCAATTTTCTGTATGTAAAATCTTACATCTACAATATCATCTAAATAGGCATGATGACTAAAAAATTTTTATTAGTCCGTCAGTTAGATTATCATAAAATATTGGACACGTATTTTTTCTGTTTTCAATTAAACAAACAACGATGAAGATACAGCCCGCTGAAGTTCCGCGTGACGTCACATCTAGGTACAATTTTCTGAATGCTAATGAAGAGTTACTTAGTAAATTGGAACGCCTCCAAAACTTGGCCATACGGTTTGTTTTTGGATTACGGAAATATGACCACGTGTCCCAATACAGAAGGGAACTTGAATGGCTACCAATTTGGCAACGTCATAACGTTCTCATTTTGTGCGCTCTTTTTAACATCCTCAAGAACCCTTCTGCTCCTCTGTATTTGCATGACCGCTTTGAATACCTTCATTCGAAGGATAAGCAGCATAGATCTCACACGGTTTCACTTCTGAAAATCCCATCTCACAACACTGGTGCCTTCAGTAACTCTTTAACTGTAGCGTCGATCAGGCTCTGGAACTCACTACCGCACACTATTCGTGATATTCCAACTATCAGTTTATTCAAAAGGAAAATTAAAGAGCGCTTTCAATAAGTATTTCTTGTCACCGATATAGGTATATGTATTTATATTCAAAAGTATTTGTTTATTTTATTATAATTTTGTATGTATTTTGATAGCTTCTGTTAACCAAGTAGTATTACATATTTTACAACCGTTTCTTTTCTTTTTGCTCGTAAAATTTTGTATTTTTTTTGTGTGCACATTGTGGTACTCATACCATAATATTTATCTAAGTTAATTGCTTTTATCACCAAGGGTTTGCTGGTAGAAATCTCTTTAAGAGATAAGCTCGCCTATTTTCATAGACTGTAAGTTTCAATGTAATTATTAATTTTGTATGTGCAATAAAGAATTTGAATAGGATAGAATAGAATTTTACTTAGAAGTGACGTCATTTTCCCCCACTCCCAAACTTTGACGCGCTTTATCTCTGTTATTTTTTGTCTGATTGACAAAAGAAAAAATACGTGTCCAATATATTTTGATAATCTAAATGACGGACTAAATAGAATAATATTTTGTTTACCCTGTGTACCACACACTATTGACAGACTTGAAAAACTACGTCGTAAATACAAAAACTGATCGCCGCTTGAATACACAAGAAGGTTTCAGACTAAAGAGGTATTACGTTTCTGTAATATTCCTTCTTGCACGCTATCTCCACACTAATGGCTTATTCCATTAGGACTTCATAACTCAGTGCATTCAAATGATTGGTCTACCAGTCGGTAATGATGGCAAACGTGTCTGATTCAGTAATATTTAGATGAAAATCCGACCAAGTAAATGGAATTTTAATTAAAATACGGCGCAAGGAGCTTGTGCCGATATGCAGACCTGGATTCCCGACTAGGCCAACAAGGCACTGGCCTGGGGACCCAGCCGCTGAGGGGGCCCCGGCCAGGGCGGAGCGGAGACCTGAGGTGCAATTGTGTAAGCCAATGGTATTCAAATTGATTGTCATAAGGCTATTCGGTTAAGCAAATTAGCCCATTTGACAGTTGAAATCGTACATTTTTGGATGTCAAATGAATACAATTGTCTTATTTTGTTGTTGAAAACCAAAAACGTACGATTTCATTTGTCAAACGGGCTTATTTTCTTAGCTTAATAGCATAATAACCATATGACAATCGAATTTGAATCACATTGGCTTACACAATTACACCTCTGAATAAAAATAGCCCAATCATTTTCGCGACTTATCGCGCAATCTGACAACAAAACAATGCAGCGGTAGGGGCGCGGTAAAAGTTTAGTATACTTTTTTTGTTATTTCTAAGTCTGATCGTCTACTTTATATTTAAATACAAATAAAAGTGAATAGTTTTTTTTATTTCAGCAGTCCCTTTAAAATCTTTTTTTGCCCTTGGCCGACATTCTCTTGTGAGTGCCTGGGGGCCCTGGATCCCAAGTCCGGGCCTGCCGATATGCGGATATTTCGTTAAATTGTTAAGCTTTTAAATAACTTGCAGCAATAATTAAGTTGCTATAATCTTTAACAAACTATGCATGGATGGCTGAAGAACATCCCTTGGGGTAAATCTACTATTACGTTATTCTGCTTTCTCGTGTAAAATCTACTAAGAAAATCATGTTTTAATATTGACGTTAGGGAATGTTCTGAGTCCGACTCTCCAAAATTTATGAAATTTTGTGAGTGCGAGGAAGGCTTTTGTGAACACAGCTATATAGGTGTATTTGTTGTTTCCTAATAAATAGGTGTGAAATCATACATTTGAAAATTCTACGAGTACCATTATGATTTACTTAAACTACAACTTCTAGTTTCTTTTATTCAATGTAATTGTTTATCACTGGGATGGAGAACAAATTTGCGAAATTAAATAAAACTACAAAAAATATTCCAGAACAGTTTTGGTTTTTCAGATTTTAAAATTACTCTTAACAAAGGAGCAAAAACATGAAATTTTGTTGAAAGAACCGAAAGTTCTTTTTTGTAATATTGTCGGTTTTGAAAGCCAGAATTCTGAGATTTAAAAGCGTGATACATGTTGTGAAAATTATAAGGATTTCTTATAAATTAAGAAATAAGTTAGCTCGGCCGATCTAGACCTTGACTTGACATTGGTTTGAAAATTTGGGTAATTGTCAATTATCCACAACTACAATGCGTGCGAGCGAGACAGCCGGTCCACCGCGAGTACAAGTAAATGAGAAAAAAATGCCGCTACGTGAACATAATTTTTATTCCAAACAGCGTGTCTTGTAGAATTCATAAAAGTCTTTGGTGTTAATTTTAAAATTCTCCTTACAAATCCCAGGTTAATATTTTCTGCATACCTTTTTATTTATAAAACCATTTTGTTTTCCATTGAACGGTAAAAAAAAATTCTGACTTTTCTCTTAAGCTTGGAATAGCGACGTATTTTCAAAAGCAATCGAGGTTTTTTTTTAACTTTCCTTAATAGAAAATTCACAAATAATACGAGGATTTGATGTCAGGGAAAGCCAAAGTGTGGTAAAAATTGAAATTATTTGTCAGATCTGCGTTCTATGTTCTGCGTTCACTATAATCTATGTGAAGGCTTGAATCCTTACATCCATCCATCCATCCATCAGCCTGTTTCGTCCACTGCTGGACATAGGCCTTTCCAGTATTTCGCCACTCTTGGCGGTCCTCCTGGAAGAAATGCCCATACTCACACAGGCTGGGCAGGCGGGTTGGTGAGCGCGGTGCCGAAACCCTTGCACCAGTGACGCCGCTGCCCGTCACCAGTCTAATTTATATAAGGCCCGGCAATTGGGGATGGATATACCGCCATCCATCGGTCCCAGGCAGTGGTGGGTCGCCTGGTTTTTTTGCCTGAGAGCTGTCCTCTTACTCTCCCCCGAATAACTTCGGGAGTATTTCCGAGTAAGATGGTGGTACCCCCACAGTCGAGCCCGGCATTATCTCTACCACCTAATCCTTACACAAATCCAAATTCAAAATGTTTATTTGAAAAATAGATACATAAAATATACGTTTTACATGTCATATCTAATATTTATAAAAACAATTATTATATGATGAAACAAATATAAAACGGCAAATATATTTAAAATATACTATATTTAAGTTGGGCTACTGAAGTTATAAATATGCATAAAAGAAAGACTTATTGGAATAAAAAATTATTATACCGAAGCTTTTGCCCGTGGGTTCTTCCGCATTAAATTAGTTTTTGAGTACTCCTTTAAAATCTGTCAATATTTTTTGGACTGCTACCTACAGTAAACATAGCTGGTGGAATGTGTGTGTTATGCGCCCTTGTGTATCCCATTTTGTATGTCTCTGTTATATTTTTTCTATGGGAACTGATTTATGGGATAAAAAGATATTTTTATCCTATTCTAGATCTAGAACATTATTTGTGTAAAGTTTCAGCCCAATCGGTTCAACAGGTACGGCGTGAAAGGGTGCGACATCATTTTTCTACAGAAAATTGGAACCTCATTGCCATCTCATGGGAACTGATTTATGGAATAAAAAGTAGCCTATTTCCTATTCCAGGTCCAATCGGTTCAGTAGTTACGGCGTGAAAGAGTAACAAACATCCATCCATCCATCCAAACTTTCACATTTATAATATTAGTGGGATTAGTGGGATGCGATAATGCATCTAATAAATATGTTGATAAACTGAATAGACCATGAATAAATATAATGCCTAACCAAATTTATACTAACATAAGTTAAAAATTAAAATATTGTATATACCTACATAATGCAATGAATTAATTAGTTAATAGATAAATAAACTACAAATAGATATAATGCCTAAACGATTCATCTTGCTAAGAAGATGCACACACGGACAGCAGCAAGAATAACGCGCGTTTGGATTGTCTGCAACGCAGAATGCAAAATTACGTTTTTAGGATTGGCTTCATAGTAAAAGTTGATTGATCTATATAAGGTCCTACAGTAATAAGTGAAAATGATTCTAGGATAGATTATGTATCGTTAACTGATCACATTCGAGAAGAAGAAAAAGTTTGTTAATCAAATATAAGATCAATCAGCTGTTTCAATTTTTATGGAAAGATAAAAACAAATACGCGCAAAAGAAATATTTTTCTCTTGAATTTTGTCTATTAGGAATACTCTATATCATCTGTTAAATTTTGTTCACTTTGAATTGTAGGGCCTTATTTAATAAATTGACTGAATATTCTCTATAAGCGTAACTACACCATTCTGTCTGATAAAAGTTGCATAAACTAAAACATTTGTTAACCTAACACCAAAAAATATCTTTACATTAAGCTTATCTCAGCCTCTACCTACCGATTTTCTGAAGTCTTTAAATAGCTCCATTTTGTCCTCAAAGATAACACCGTTAGTGTTAAATGTAACTTCTCATAAACACGCTCGTACATTAACACGAATAAACAAGGGGAAAGAATTGATTTATAGCTAAGGATTTGTACTGTTTTTCTTTTTGTTGAAAGGGTGTATGTACAGTAATGTACATAACGACGCACACATTTGTATTACGTTTGTTTAGGATGTGGAAATAAAGGTTTATTTATTCCTGTACGCACGTGTATACAGTATAACGCAATCCTGGCTTGGTATTTGAGTTTGTAGAGCTAATAGTATGTTCAGTATTTTGATGTGTATATGTACTTAATAAAATTGTATTAATCTCTAAGGTGGGTCCAAGCCATGATCTGGGCTGCAATTAGTATAATCGTGGTGTCAAAAAAAAAATACATTTTGAAATAAAAAGGTTCTACTTTTTTTGTCCAACCTTAGGTTTGAAAAAAAGAAATTATTAAAAATACTCAATATTTTCTGCAGCTTATTTAAACCTCCTGAGAGCCAGATAATATTAGAAAAGAAATAGGCCTTAACTCTTTTTTAAAGGACTTGAAGTGAATATACATGTGATACTTTTACAAGGCACCTGGGTTGTAAAACACAATATAAACTGATCAATTCTGTATGATACATACTTGCGATTGTCGGCACTTGGTGAAACCAAGTATTTTAAGTTATTGTAATTTATTGACATATTTATATTAATTTATTCACAAATGTGTAATTTACTGACATTCACTGATATTTATTGACTACTCTCAAAATTCTAGACATTATTACTTTAATTTCATAGAACTAAAAATGTCCCCACTGTAAGGGAATATTTCTGCGCCTCAACACTGAATTACTATCATCATCTAGCCCACCATCTATGACATTATTATTTACCATCTTCAATGAAAACTGTTACATACATACATACCATCTGCATAGTTTTTAGTTATTAAGATATTATAACCTGATGATGCCGTAAGGCGAAACCGGTAGTTTAATAAAGTGAATTAAGTAAAACAGTACAATGCCAACTCTCAAAGGAGCCAATCCCGGAGATTTGAATAAAGAAGTTAATTGATGAAGTTAATTCCTTTTTTAGTAATGTGGGTATTAATCTTGCCTCCAAAATCCCTGTTAGGGTGAATCAATCATATAACTCTGATATACAGAAATTCTCAAACTCACTCGTCTTATTGCAAACAGACGAAAGAGAAGTGACCTCAATAATAAATAATTTAAGGAATGACTGTGCTAAGGGGTGGGATAATATACCATCTACTTTACTTAAAATGACAAAACACGTGATAGTTAAACCACTCACCCATATACTCAATCTTTGTCTCAAACTAGGAGTATTTCCTCACGTCTTCAAAAGAGCAATAAAATCCATCCTATCCATAAATCGGGAGATAAACAGTGTCAACAACTATAGGCCAATCTCTGTTCTGCCTGCCCTATCTAAGATTCTAGAGCGATTAATGAATAATAGACTGGTTCATTATATGGAAAATAATAATCTTCTAGCTGACTCCCAATTTGGGTTTCGGCAGGGCAGATCCACAGAGGACGCTGTATCCTCTCTTACTGATTATATTGTCAAAAACCTTGACCAACGTATGAAGTGTGTTGGCAATTTCTTGGATCTGTCAAAGGCATTTGACACTGTGTCTATCCCCATCCTGATTCGTAAGATGGAAAACATTGGTATACGTGACACAGCTCTAAAACTTTTTTCTGATTATCTATCACATCGCTCGCAAAAAGTAAAAATTGGCTTAGATGTAAGTATTGAATCACCAGTATCCACAGGAGTCCCTCGGGGAAGCATCCTTGGCCCGAGTCTTTTCCTGATATACATAAATGAGCTTTGCCTCCACATTCCGCGCGAAGGAAAAATCTTCTGCTACGCAGACGACACAGCTATAGTTTATCAGGGAAGGACTTGGGATGAGGCTCGCCAAAATGCAGAATTCGGACTCCATAAAATTATGCGCTGGTTACAAGAAAACCTGCTTTCCCTTAACTTAGATAAAAGTAGGTTCCTGTCTTTTTCAATTAGAAATAAAAAACGCAGTAATATAAAACTTAGTGCTCATACTTGCAGTTTGAACAACTCACAAAACTGCTCCTGCATAGCTCTCACGAGGGTATCGACTATTAAATACCTCGGAGTACTAGTAGACGACAAACTGACGTGGACACCGCATATTGACGCTTTAACTGTCAGAGCAAGGAAGCTGATATTTCTTTTTAAGACTTTACGTCATATAGCCTCCCCTGATCTTTTAAAAACAGTTTACCTTTCACTGGGTCAGTCAATCCTTAATTACTGCATTCTAGCATGGGGTGGTGCCTGCAAGACAAGATTACTCAAACTCAAGAGAGCTCAAAGATCAATACTAAAAGTGATGACTTTTAAGCCCTTTAGATACCCCACCGAGTTATTGTATAGCCAATGTAAGGTTCTTACTATTCGTCAACTATATATTCAGCAGCTAATACTTAAACAACATTCAAAGGCATCGTTTGATTTAGACTTAGACACAAATAAAAGAAGAAACGACCTAGTTTTTAAAACGGAATGCTGTAAAACTTCTTTTGCCCAACGTCACTTTTCATTTCTAGGACCATATGTCTACAATAAATTAAATAAAATCCTGAAGATATATCCTCTGATACGTCACGTTTGTAAAACAGCAACAAAAAATTGGCTTCTTACCCAGAATTATGTTAATACAGAGTCTCTTATTGTTACAGTGAAGTAAAATATTTAGTGCTTTATTTTATCCGTAAATTGCTTTACTACTTAAACGCTTATTCGGTGTAAAATTTTTCATATTCAGTATATTTGTATTATCTATGTAAGATTATACCACATGTATTATGCAATTTAGTGGTAGGTGTCACTGTATTTGTTTATTTCTCCATGTAACATGTAAATTGTTTAATCAGTCACACACATAGTTACGTCTCGCAGACATTTTATTTTATTGTTAATATGTCAGTGGTAACTTGGCCTGCAGGAAGGCGCTAGAGGCCATAACCCAGGTTTTCGGCTACCTTGGTCTCCAACGTAACTCACTATACATATTTACTATATTATACTTGTTATGTTACTAGGTTAAGTGTGTAAAATGTTACATTTATAAGAGAATAAAAGTTTTTTTCTTTTTTTCTTTAAATCGGTGTCAGGTTGAAGGAAAATCAGTACATTATTTGTTAATTTTTATTTTTTTAATTTATATTTAGATTCACAATTCACCATCACAATTCCAACTGTTTGTACAACTCTGGTATTACAATACGTTTTCGTAATAATTTGTAAACATTACTTCACAACGTTGTCTCAACTACCTTCCATTGTTTATCGGCCATATTTTATTTGGTATTCCCCTAATCAATTCGATAATATTGTTATTTTATTGCACGTATTTTATTTGTAGATTCTGAAAATGTAATTAAATAAATATTGTAGTTTAGCCCTTGAGAATGCTGAATAGCGAAACCGGTTGGGTAAAATATTTAATATAAGTATATTGTGGATAAGTACATGAGTTATAAATAAACGTAATGTATATTTAGATTGCTTCTGAGAAGAATATTTGTGGATTTTTGACCATATAATCATAAAAAGTTTTACAGGAAAAATCAACGTTTTGTAACATTTGTAACTCTGCTTTAACCAACGATACCTATATTCATTCTGTTTCTTTCCTTGCTCCACACAATACCCGTTCGCAAGAAGCATTATAGACAGGAATAGAAAGACCAAACGTGACAAGCTTTTTCAATTCTTGACAGTCATTTGTAATGGTTCTTTCAGTGATAAAATTTTAATTGCTTGGTAGGTATTTCGGGTTTTCAAAATTATACCCTTTTGTAAATAAATCAAACAGCATGTGAAAAACTTGTTGACTTCAGTTAGACATTTAATTTTTTGAGGTTCATCAAAATTCGTTAATTAGTCCCTTCGCGCGACTATTGCGCGCGCGATTTATTAAGTTAGATTTTTAGAAAGTTGGGAGAAATTAGAACCTTCCGAGAGCTCAATATTCCGGGAGTATCCCGGGAATTCCGGGAGGGTTGGAAACCCTAACAAGTGTATTTTTTTAAATGATCAATTCTCAGTAATACTTGTGCCCTGAGGGTCCCGTACATACCGTTTAAAAAACAAACGTATTCCATGAGCAGTTATAAATGACCAATTAACTTGACACTAACAATGTGTTAAACTCCATGTATCCAAAGAAATCAATTATTCTCGAATATCGGTAATTTTTAGATTTTTTTCTAGACGTGTACTATAAAACTCTAAGCGGATTCTAAGTTTCTAAGTCAACTGGAAGTCCCACTAATATTATAATCACACTAAATGTTTTGATGGGTGGATGTTTCTTACTCTTTCACGCCGTATCGACTGAAATTTTGCATAAAATATAGTTCAAGTACTGGAATAGGACAAAGGCTACTTTTTATCTCATAAATCAGTTCCCACAGGATGGCAATGGGATGTCACAAAATTTAATCTAACGCGGGCGAAACCGCAGGCTAAAGCTAATACCCTATATATTTTCATGGTAAGCCAATTTAAATGAAATTAATTACGTAAGGGGCCATTTAGTTATTTTCGTATTGAGTTAGAAGCCGGTTTTTCAACAGCGCTATGGGGTCGTAGTCAGGGGGTATTAGTTTCAACTTGATATCTCTTACGGGGCCCAAGAAAAATGGTTTTGACAAACACACTGACGGACTACAAAGTGATCGTTCAAGGTTTTCGTTTTGTCATTTTGATGTACGGACCCTAAAAATAGTATGTCAAAAAAGTTACTCTGTGCCGGTACCACTACTGAACTTCAGATCCTTTTAAGAAACCTTTGGGCTGCATGAAGCTCAGGCAATTTTACTATTACAATAGTAAATAGAAAAGACATTATTCTCCACGGTTCATTCCCATTCGCTGCGCTTTCTCATCCCGATCTGGCGGGATTCGTTCACGTGATTGATTGCGTTTGAAGTACTAAAAGACGTGTTGCGAGATTTCAGATCAAAGAGATGTTACTTTTCCCTTTAAAAATAATTATTTTTGCAGGACTTAATGACATCAAGAATAAGTGGCAAAATTTTAGGTACCTTTTTCGACATCCCTGTCATAAAAAAATATTAGTTGTTGTGATTTTTTTTTAATATTAGTGTAATTCTAACGCCTGCGCTCTACAGGTTGAATTTTAAACCAGTGTAGTTTTAAAGTGAGCTTATACCGATGTTCGAGAATAATTGATTTCTTTGGATACATGGAGTTTAATACATTGTTAGTGTCAAGTTAATTGGTCATTTATAACTGCTCATGGAATACGTTTGTTTTTTAAACGGTATGTACGGGACCCTCAGGGCACGAGTATTAATGAGAATTGATCATTTAAAAAAATACACTTGTTAGGGTTTCCAACCCTCCCGGAATACCCGGGATACTCCCGGAATATTGAGCTCTCAAAAGGTTCTAATTTCTCCCGACTTGCTAAAAATCAAACTAAATAAATCAATATTTACATTTTGTCCGCAACTTTGCTCGTGTTTTTCAATTAATGTAGTATTATCGCTCGACAGTTTTCGGCTCGGTGACTATTTTATTAACAACCTCTATAGCCTTTATTTTAAACAGGGTAACTACAAATGATTATAAAGAAAACCTCATGCAAATCCGTTGAGTAATTTTCGAGTTAAAGTGGATTATACAGACAGACAGACAGAAATAAAAAAAAATGTTGTTTTAGCCTTAGTGCAATACTAATAAAATACTCAATGTATAGACACGACGTTTGTAATACTTTAGTATTAGTATATATGAATATAGATAAATGACAAAAACTCTCTCTTGTGAAATGATATAGTATTCTACTTTCAAAGAAACAATCCTCCATAGCACATCTCAAAAGTACTAAATCAGTGCCCAGCTGACAGAAGATCTTTATCTTTCTTCCGTCGCTTTCTCCGAAGCACTATTTCAAGTTAGGGATGTGCCGTTAATCGGTAACCAGAGTTTGTGAGATTAGGCCCTTGATTCTATCTTTATTTTCTCTTTGGAATTTTCTTGAATACTGTTGCGAACTTATCGCAGGATTCTAGCAAACAGTGTAACTTGATGTGTAAAGTATTATTCCAAATCACTTTATTAAAACATAGTTGTCGAGATCCAAAATTAATAGAAACGCCATAAACCCCCTTTAGACGGCGATGAATACCGACACTAAATCAGTTAGAGACTAGAGTCCACTTAGATACGCTAATTAGTAGTAGTAGATACCGAGTCTGACAGTCTTCTAAAGCGGGCAAAATTCTAAACAAATACAGTATTTAGCGAATAAAATCCTTACTATGTCGCAGCATATCCAAAATCCCGAGGTACAAGTTTCGTTTTGTTTATTATAATCCTACGAATAAAATAAAGATTACATAAAAAGAAAATTTTTAGAAACAAAAATAAAAACAAAATGACCTCCACGTTAGTATTCGAGACCCTCAAACCACTATATCAACGACAGTTTCATAGCAGAACCCTAAGAACTAGCTTCTCTTCAAAAAACACGAACAGCATCATACGGATTCTATTTTAAAATTCATCCCCAACGCACAATAAGTACGGAACTCGAGGCGCACGTAGCGAGGTTACACCCTCCGATAGATTTCAATCGCGATAGAGGAACCCTAATCCTGCTCATAGGATGTGTTCATCATTGTGGAACAGTATACCTACGGAAGGTTTATGCGAAGAGATTTAAAATGGGCTGATCATAATTAAAAACTTCATGATGATTTTCATACTGATGTCAATAAAAAATATAAAAAACATCGTCACGACAAGGATCCTAGAGGGTTGTCAGAGGTTTTTCAGAGTAGGGATTGTGAAACATAAGTGCACACCAGTACACCCGCGTATTACCGACGATTTTTACATCCCAACGTGATAGGTGGTGAGCCGTATGTCGTGGCTCTGTTACAAATATGAAATCACAGTATAACGTGTTTTCCGAAACAAAAAGACTGAAAATAATTACGCCCCTACGGAATTACAACCCATTACCTCATGATCATATTAATAATATAAATTTATAAATATTAACAAAACAAAAGGCCTGACTGACGATTTCATACATAGACAAATCTAGTCGCAATTTCAAAAATAAATATAGTATAACTTGTCCAAGAAGACTTTCATAACTGTAAGAATGAAGTTCATACAAGGAATCGCACCTTACAGTATAAATTATAACAAAATAAAAACCTTTATTGTCACTGAACTAACCAATCAGCCTGTGATCATGACAGATATAAATTTTACTGTAAATTCTAACGAATATTTAATTTTCATTCTTATTCACAATCTGCAATTCCATACATTTTTTATAAGTGAGACATGAGTTTTTATTTTCGTAGAACGTTGCGTTTTTATCGGAATCTGCTACGCCGTAGCAAACGCTACGATTCTATATTTTCTTGCTATTTAGATCCGCTACGCCAAACCTAATTATTATAGTTTGGAACCTAAAACTTGTTTACCTTACGTCCGATGACAAGTCCGGATGATTACATACATGTTCATTAATAATAGTTGTTGTGATGTTTTTTTATTATTATTATTTCAAAGCTATTAGTGGCCTTTCTATAGTTTATTGTGGTGTACCATCGATGTGACGATCTGATTATACCTGATTCACCAATACACCTTGAGTCTTGAAATATTTTTGTACTATTTCCCCGTATTATGTTTACTATTTTATAATATTCTATTTTTTTTTTAAGATTATTATCGACGTGTAAAACAATTTTACAAAATAAAGTATTTGACTTTGATATTACATGGGAAACCCCCAGGAACCTCTGATAAATTCATTTATATCTCCTATTCAACTAAACATTACATAATGGAGTCGAGTTCACCACACTGTTTTTCACGGTCTCTTAATAGTCGATGAATGATTTATAACGTAGGTAGTTCTAATTCTTTTCAAGTTTTTCTTTGAGTTTCAAGTCCGTAATGAGCCAATTGGACTATTATTCGCAAAATTGAACAACACAAAGCCCCAGCCTCTGTCGTCCCCGTACACCCGGCCACACAACTCCGTACACGTCCTAACTTGTTCCAGCAGTTGTACACACGCGCTCCTCGTATTTCCACTGATAAAGGATCTAACCTGCCGCCTTATTCTGATTTCACAAACCGTTACACAATCGCATCTGTACTAATACATTTTTCAATATTTCGTTTATCGTATCAAGCCATGCAATACCCTGAAAACTCCCCTTCATTACCAGAATTATACCGGGTGTAAATAGACTGCTACCATTAAGTGAAACCACATATCCTACCGACCCTACTGAACCACTTTTCCCAGGAATCATACCCGCGGACACCCTTAGGCGACGAACAAGGAGACGCGGGGCGTCAAGCGGCGCGGTACGCGTAGCAGGCCGCCGGAAACACAAACATACACCGATGTATGGAGCGCGCACCGCGCCGCCGCCTGACGCGCCGCGTCTCCTTGAACGTACCCTTAGTTTGGGAAATAATTGAGTTCCAAACAAAAATACTTGAACCCTAACGCACCGACATATGGGCGAGTATAGAGAGAACGTCGTCTGTGAAACCGCTATTCCGGTACAGCGTTCTAAAATAGACCTTCCTCCTACGAGATAAAGTCTTTGAGTTACAGTTGAATATCTTTTTTTCTGAAGATTTTCGGTTTTTTTTTATTCAAATAGTTGTTCAGTATGATCAGTAGAGTATGTGGTTTTATTCAATGGTCGCACTCTTTACACCCCGTATGGTATAATACATCAAAATATATCATCATGACAGAACTTACCGAGCGGACCATAAAAGTGTCTCCGAGGTTGGGCTGTGTACTGTAAGTCACAGTCAATCATCATTTATTACAACATGTATTATAACTAGAATATGGTGTTTAAATTCAGCATTCCAGTGCATCTCTATTTTATAGTTTCCTCTAACAAGCATGAAAACGCAACAATTGTATGGTATCGTCGTGTGCAAGTCACATAGCACAGAACAAACGTTGAAAGTTTATCAATATTGAAATAATAAATCCTAAAACATAAAAGAGGCAAAATATTCATCCTTTATCAAGTTCTGATTTTAAATACTTTTTTCGTAATAAAATTCGAAAATTTTACTTAAAGTTGTAAACAAAACCTTTTAGAAAAACTTCGTCTATTCATGACTCTTTGAAGTAAAATTTAAAAACTACCTGTACCAGTTGGAGTGGAAAAACAAGTTTTGTTTTTTTGGAATGCTCAGTTATTTTATATTTATCATAAACATCTGTATATGTATACGTATATATAGATAGATCACAAAACCATACAAACACAAAAATCATAAGAAGTCAAACAAAAGGTTAAATTATTTTACTTTGTTCCAGATACAGAAATAACGGCGCATTTTCCACTGAAGATCAGAAGGTACGTAATTTTTATATAGGGCTGACTTCACAAAGTGCATTCTGCGTTCTAAGGGGCCGACTTCAAATTCAAGTTCAAATTTTTTATTTGCATTATCAATCACATACATAATAAAGATGACAAGGTTTTTTTTTGAGATCTTGTGATACCCCGTAGGGGCACAGCAAAGCAATGACAATGAGGGGAGGATGTACATTGTTTAACATTATTAAAGTATTAATACGCTTACAATATATAACTTCACAAAATAAAATAAAAATCACATTTAACTCAATAGTAGGTATTCTTAACTTTCGATAGAAATTATGCGTGAAAATAATGATGATCAATTTATAGTCTGTCAAAAAAGTGTTGAAATGAATATTGAACTTTAATAAACTTTATTGAGATTTAAACGTTAAAGTAGCATAATTTAGGTAAAATATTTATGAAATAACAACGCGGTAAACTCGATTTAACAGATTTTGTACTTGTTTGTTTGGTGTAACCAGGCGAAAGAAAAATAATTCATTCAATATTCATTTCAACTCTTTTTTGACAGACTGTACTTACACTTACTACTAAGTACTAACTTATAATTATGTAGACAGCTCAAAACAGTAATAAAGCAACAGTATTTATTTATGGATTGTGGTTATCAAAATTATTGTAATCTATCATTTAATCTATCATTTAATCTATCATTTAGGTATTATTCAATGAATAGCAGCATTTTGTATTTAATAATATTTTCAGTTGTTTTGTAAATGTGGCGTCTTTTGTTTCATTTTTTATTATTTCGGGTAAATGGTTATAGATCTTTATAGACATGGCTAGAGGACCAGATGAGGTAAGTTTTAGTCGGGAAGGGGGTTGTATTAGTAGTTTCTTACTAGAGGTTCTTAAAGGGTATTTTGAGGGTACATCTTCGCGTTTTTTATAGAATTCAGGGTATTTTCTAACAAACTTACAAATTTCAAGTATGTATATACATGGAAAAGTAAGAATTTGGTGTTGTATGAAATGCTGTTTACAAGTTTCCGTTTGATTTATATTTACTATAATTCTTAATAACTTTTTTTGAACTGTGAAGATATTCGTCGCATCCACACTATTTCCCCACAAGATGACGCCGTAGCTGAGCCATGCGTATGCATATGCATTATAGGTGACAAGTGCTGTTTTCAGTTCGATCGTTTTTTTTCACACAGTGCATTCTGCGTTCTAAGGGGCCGAACGCACAGAGCACGTTCTGCGTTCTACGATCCAAACAATCAGAACGCGCCTTCTCCTTGACCACCGCGTTCTTTCATCTGTCTGTGTAAAGAATCTTACTAAAGGTTTACTAAAAATCTAAGCCATTGCATATATTACAGTGGCCGCGGAATGCAAAACACGGAACTAAAACGCGGCTTTGTGTGGTTGGTAACTAAAAATACAAATAGAAAAGCCAGAACACAGAATTCCGTTCTACTTTTAAAATTGTTTTTATTTCAGACATTCTGTCGTTTTAAATTAAAGCAAGACTGACGCTTTCAAAAAGATTGTTTTTATACAAATCTCGACCTATTCACGGACAAGTCTTAAAAAATAGGGATGAAAGAATACTTTTTACTTCTTTTAAAACCCAACCCTCTAAATCTGGAATAATCTCGATCGAAAAATGAGATTCCGTCGTTTCATTTTATCTGTATTTGACGAGACGAGTGGACCGCAGGATATTAGGGGCTATTCCATATTGATTCTCTGCCTTTCGTTTATATTTCCATCAATCAACCTTTCATGAGTTTGTTTTATTACTTACCCCAACAAATGAAGTAAAAAAAAGTAGTAGGTATTAGTAGTTAGTAAACTTTTTGGGCACCAATCCGTAAAACGATTTTTAATTATCTAGTTCTCGTTTTGTTTTTACATGCAATAAGAAATGTTTTTTTTTTCAGATATATTTAAGATATATTTATTTTATTGAATTTAAATAACTACAAACATCTTCAACCACCTTTTAGTTCGATTCCTGCCTCTGTGGCATGCACCAATAAGTTTCCAGAGATTATGAGCGTAGTATTTAGAATAATATTATGATATCTATGATTTGTATGCATTCGGCTCGTTAAACAATGAAAGAAAACACTGTGAGGTAGACTGTACGCTATTACAAGCATAACCCTTTTATGCTTGTAATATTTGTATTTTATTTTTGATTAAATAATTGTATAAAATTTAACTAACGATTTAATTGACTAACGATTTTGCAACACCCCAAATAATATACAAATGCACCAATCACTGCTCAGTCTAGAATTTTACGTTAAACTGACGCCCGTAACATAACTGTTCTCTGATTAGTCGATGGTATTGGTGGCAAGCCACAGAGGAAAACAAGCCAATAATCACCTAGACCTGACATTTTAATATTGATGTCTGATGATCTGCCTGGGCACATCTTATTTTTCTTAAAACTAGAGGAGTCGCTAGCTCAGCTCCGCTTTGCTCGGCTCCCCAAATAATGATCACAAGCAATCTAACACGCTTCTCCTCGCTCTGCTTGTCGTCGCACCTAGGTATTTTAGAATTTAATAAATTAAAGTCACCTTATTGTCATTTAATTGTTACGGAATTACCCAATCGACGCACCCAAATAGAAAATTAGAATTTTCGTTTAGAATTTCAATTCTTTGTTGTGTTAATGGAACGGGTTCAATCGGAATACATTTCCTATTGAAATTAGGGATATTACTTCTTTGTCCCTCGTCGCATGTTTGTGGTGATGTTGGATTTGCCTGTGTCTGGGACTTTGATGAATATGGCACCAATGGTTGACGTGTTATTTGTATTTAGATTACAAAATCTCCGTTGGAAAAAATACGGATTTGATTTACATTATTTTATCGTCGGAAGTTTGAGCTCCTATTTGTTAGCGATTTTAACGTCTATGAGGTCGCAATAAGACCTGCCATTAGGTAGCTTGTCATTCTCTCGTACATACTATTAAAAATCACTAATACATACTATTAAAAATACAAAAATACTTTATCTAACCTCATATCGTGAAATCCTCATAATGAACGCAAAACAAGTAGCATAATGAAAAAAAAAATCATGAACGTCTCTAAAACAAAAAAAAAAAATTACAATAAAGGTCTCCGGCATAATGCTATAAAATAACTTTTTCCGAAATTACAGTACATGTGTCACTAACTAGGAAGGCAAAGGGAACTTAGCCCAAACAGCCATGTCTGAGGTTTAATATCAAATACCAATGAGGTTTATATACAATATTCTGCAATACGTACAAAACTATATTGCGACCCATCCAATGAGGTTACAGTGTAACTTTATTTTCGGCCAGGTATCACACTAATATAATAAATGCGAAAGTTCGTGTGTATGTGTGTGTTTGTTACTCTTTCACACTGAAACGGCTGGACGGATTTAGATGAAATTTGGAAACCCTAACTTAACACATAGGCTACTTTTTATCCCGGAAAAAAGCATGTCGTTGAACCGAATAACACGCGGGCGGAGCCGCAGGCAAAAGCTAGTTGTTTAACTGGCGGCTGGCATGCGCGTTGGACACAGACTGAGTCAATGAGGATGGCCATAGTTTACGGGGATTTTTTTTATTATTTAGAGTGGTTTTATGGGTCAAAATAACGAGCTGTTGGTACTTATCTATAGGTAGTTGGATCAAAAGTATTAATTTTGCCCTAAAATTACTAACAGCAGTGATGGTGATGATTATGTGACTCCACCTAACATTCTGAAAATAATGACGGAATTTACGAACACTTAGAACAAGCTTTTACAAGAATAATGAAAAAATATACATAACTAGATATTAAACCCTTTTTATGTACCAGTTTCATAAACTGCTATTTCAAAATACGAAGTTAACACTTATATATTATTAGTGTTGACTGCATACCAACTGATTTACTGACCCAATTTTGGCATTTTCGAGGCGAATCTCATTTTAAGGACGTCGACGGTGTGACGTTCACTGTCATAAAATTTTATCGTAGAACTAACAATGAACACATACGTTGCCCCTGACGCATATTTGCGTTTGGACTACGGCGTAGGGTCTACAAGGCGGGAAAACAATGTGGTCGTAGGCCATACGACTCGTAGAGTCGTAGCACTTGCTACGCTGTAGTAAAATTTGAATGCGATCGCGTGTAGTAGTTGGCATAAAGTCAACAAAAATAATACTTGAATGTACAGTTATCGTTTTTTATGTTTCTTACATTTTAATTTTATTAATTATTTTATGTTTCATCTTTGTTATAAATTGATAACTATTCTTTGTGGGGCGAAAACAATTGGCCTCATTTTTTCTCGTCAACATTTATTTATTTAACAACAATTTTTTTTATTAGACAGATTTTAAAATAAGCGTGCTATTTATTAAATTAATAAAAGCAATGTCTTTCATTTGACCTTCAGTGACATCATGACGTTTTTTTTCCTTGATCTTATCTTAAAGTCTGACAAGAATCCGACCATTCAACTTATATGAAGACGACTTCCTGTAAATACTAAAATACGTAAAAAATCTGTTCAAAGCATGAAAATAAATAATATTATTTAAATTACGAGTACATACCTAAATGATAATTGATTCATGAAGTTTAAAAACGATCGGATGGGGATTCACATGGCATTAGCAGAGGTCCAGCCAAAGAGAATACGTTCCTGCTATGTCAAACTTTATTGTCCGGTTTTAATACTGTTTTTCTATAAAATATCGCGTTTTTTTTCCTTTTTCTTATCACCTGTATTCCAAGATATAATACTCGTAGAATTGTTAGAATTAATTTGTTATTCATTTTTTCGGCAATAAATTATCACCATGTAAGAGCACCTTGGTACGGCGCACAAAGTAATTATTCCAAGAAATTGTTTGAAAAACGCAAAAACTACAACAATGTACTGAAATGTCAATATCGATGATGCGCCATTAGGCAAACGTTTATCATCCAGGGAAACGTTGGCAGTGAGGATTCCCATTATTTTTCTTAAATTTCAAAGCTGTTACTTAATCCACAAAATAACGTAATACTTCATGAATTTTTATCTAAAAACTAGCTACAACTGAAAAACGTTTCACCATTCCCGCTTTTCGACTTCAATTTATGTCTGGCACAAATCAAACGTCCCTAGCTGCTAGAGCCAATATCAACGGACTTCGAACTAAAAAAATATCGAGATTTCTCGTATTTGTTTGGAGAACAGTTTTAATAAACCAAAAATAACTTTCTTATCGTAGGAATATTTATTTATCTTTGTACTCTTTTTTTTTGTAGAAGAATTAAAAAATCTTTTACGGCTACTTATAGTTCTGATGATAATCTTAGCATTAGCCGGCGAACCTTAAGTTTAGTTTTGGGCAATAACTAATGTTAATTTATTTCTTTTTTAGTCGACTGAACTTAAGAATAACCTCTAACTAATGGCTAAGAGCGTCTAAGGTTGCTATATAAATAAATTGATTAGCCAAGCGAAGCGGAACGGAGCTAAGCGTACTCCCTAACGTAGCAGATTTCATAATATGCGCAAAAGTCTTCGTCATCGCATCTCTTTTTGCGTTTTCTTGAATTATGAAATGAAATGAAATGAATACTTTATTTTTGCAATGTAGGTACATAAATACACTTATCGCACGTAAGAATATATTAAATAAGTAAAATGGTTTAATTTAAAAGAGGAAAATACAATACATTATAATAGGATTTGGGTAGGTGTATATATATACGTAATAAGTTAATACACGTACATGAACTACATTAAAGGTTTTTTGTTTGATAAACACTTGTACTTGTCCACTTATTTATATTAATTTCCTTTACCGGTTTCAACAGCTTTAACAGCGAAACCGGTAAGGGAAATTAATATAAATAAGTGGACAAGTACAAGTGTTTATCAAACAAAAAATGTTTCAAAAGTTCCACCAAGTGCCAACAATCACGAGCATCAACTACATTAAAGGTATATTTAATGTATACAATAATATATATACCCACTAATACCAATTCTACCTACTAATCACTATATTGTCTCATCTTTCCGTGTGCTTCTATATTTTTGGCCGTAAGTTAGCGGTTATTCTTAAGTTTAGCCGGCTAAAGATGAAATAGACTAAAAATTATTGCAAACATTAGTTGAAAACTAAACTTAAGACTAACCGGCTAATCTTAAGTTCGTCATCAAACCTAACATTAGCCGTAACAGATACACATATGAACCCAGAATACCAACGAACTCTACATTTATTTATTATTCGCAAGCTAGTGCCTGGAGCTGTTTGCTGACGTCATAGGAAATGGCTTATCCGTGATGAAATATTTTGTGTCCACAAATACATATAACTTATGAGAAGATGGGAAGCATGATAGGTTACTACTGTCATTGCTGAAGATATTTGGCAATCTAGTAGGTTAAATAAGGTTAATATTTATACACACATTGTGTCTGTTTTCATTTCTGTGCAGTTTTATACTATATTAACAATTTTTCTCACAATTTTCGGTTAGAAATAAAACTTTTTTTACTTTTACTTATACATAATATTACAACTTAACAAGTACTCAAACATGTTATACAACAAGGAATGCTATTTTATACAGCAAGGAATGCTAAAAAAAGCCATTATGGTGAGACTCCATTGTTCGTCCGTTTGTACGTATGTAAAAAATATTATCAAAACGTTGGCAAACTCAGATTTACCTTGATACACTGACACAATCTTGCAATAACTTTCATTGAGAACAAAAGATACTCCCATTGTATTTGATTCTGCACCTTCTTTTGTAAAAATACGCTTGTGCGTGGAGATATCACAATAAATAATGCGCTCTAATCATGAACAAATTATAGAACATCCTGACGCTACGTAAATGTTTGTGGTTCTGTTATGAAAGTGATTATGTAGGTAACTCTTTATTTGACAGACTCACTAGAAATAATGAGATTTTTTAATATGAACATGAATTTATAAAGATAATACAAATGTTCAAAAAAATTACGCATGTCACTCGTTTTAATATATTCTATACTAATAATAAAAAATTCGTGTCTGTACATCGAATAGTTTTGCGAAATTTTAAATAAAATGGGTTATTGGTTTTGTACTGAGGCTTTTTAGGGTTCCGTAGTCCGACAAGGAGCCCTTATAGTTTCGCCATGTCCGTCTGTCCGTCTTTCCGTCTGTACGCGGCTTAGCGCAAAGACTATTAATACTAGAAAGCTGTAATTTGGCATGGATATAAATATTTATTACGCCGACTAAATGGTAAAATAAAATCTCGAAAAAATATTTTTTTAATGGTACTTCTCATACACGTAAACTGTGGATGAATTACTTTTTTCTCGTCTATCCCATAGTGTGGGGTATCGTTGGATAGGCCATTTAAAAACATTGTGGTTGCCATCTTTCGATTTAGAGATCCGTTGGCGAAATATTGAGCTTTAAAGTGAAAATTTTAGTTAGAGTGGAGCGTCCCCCCCCCCCTGCTGGCTAAAAAGTTGTTTATAGAAATGTGAAAAATTTCACAGAATATAATGAATTTAAAAGGAAAACTATCACAGCGAAGTAGGCTTTACAAGTTTACGAGTACAGGTCGCGCCAAAATTTTGGTCCCCTATAATGTATGGGACCAGAAGTTTGGCGCGGTCTGTATTAGTAGACCAACTTATATGTACCGGGCAACTACGGAACCCTACATTGCGCGTGGCCCGACACGCACTTGGCCGGTTTTTTTATGTCTTTGTATCAGTCTGTATGTATGTTCCGTTTTAACTCGAGAACCGTTTTTTTTTATTATCACTGTAGTGACCCTTGTCAATACAGGCTATATGGGTTGTTCATAATATAACGCGCAAGCTGAAAACGGGGCAAAGATTGCATAAAAACGGGCGGAGTTGCGTTCAAAGGCTAGTACAAAATATAAATTATTAACTTTCAAAATTAATTTATGTGGCAGATTCTAACAGCAGCACACACAAACCCCTAAGGGTTTAAGTGGTGTATACTTAAGTAATATTTGTAAAACTGTATGTGCTTAAAATAAACAAATTAAAAAAAACATATTTACGTCCTCTAGGTTGTAGTCTTTCAACCAGTATTAATAAGGTCGCTGGTACAAAAAATAGGGGTACATTTGTGTACGGTCTGCGTGTTTCAGAAGGTACGTTGAAGGTCCATATTTTGTGCCTGAACTACGGTGATAGGGTACTACACACCCATCACAATGGGACGTAGAGTTGTCGTCACGAAAGAAGTTCTACGGATTAAGGCATTAGCGTATTTATGCTTTGACAATAAGTGTTTTGACAGGGGACTTCTTTCGTGACAAGATCTGTAATAGTTGTACAAGTGTACAAGTGTTTTTTCATCACAACAATGTTTAATAGTTGTGTTAATAAATACGAGTGTTGACTGTGACTGGTGTTACCAGAAACAGGAATTTTCCTGACATGTCAGGAATATGAGCCCTCTGTCAGGAAATCAGGAAAAAATAGGATTTGACAGAAATTTTTAAAGATAAATTATAAATGCTTAAAATGTATATTTATGAAGTTACATTGTGCTTAAAACAAAAGCTGTTGAAAATCGCGCTGCCTCCACATTAAAATAAAACCTGTATGAAAAGATCAGGAAATTGATTGAATTATCAGGGATTTTACACATGCTACTGGATCTAGCAACCCTAACTTACTGTGGTTTTGATTTCAGAGTCAATACTCGGAATAAGCCCTGACATCCCCTCGAGGGTTCTTGCCGTAACGATGTATTTTTGATAAAACAAAGCTCTTTTCCGACAAGTCAAGCAGAAGGCTAAAGAACTGGATTATAAGCATGTTTGGGTGAAAAACTGCTGTATTAAGGTACGAAAAGATGATACAAGTCATGTTATCAATATTTTTTCTGATAAGGATTTAATCAAAATTGTATAAATCTTAGCTTGATAACTTTTTCACTACTTATAAGTAGTCTAGTTATATTTATAACATCTCATATTATCGTACTTTACTATTACTATACGCATAGTTATATGTACCTACTAAAGCAAAATCCTGTTATTTGTTCAACATCGTATGTAACAGCAGTTTGTTATTTATCAGCTCACTTTGTCAAAATACCCTACCTTAATTTCCTATCAATGCGAGTGAATGGGCGATGTTTACATTCCATGTTTAGTGTTAGTTATAGTTGTAATACAGTGATGTTTGGGAATATTAAATTGATTGTTTCCCCGATTTCTTACGTGATGACTTGGATGACTCGTATCAAGTTTTATTTTTGTGGTTTTTTATCGACGGTGTATCATTATAAATTATATTTAAAACTCTTATTTACTTTGCCACCATTCTATTCAATCGATTAAAAGTTTACTATCAAAACGTTCAAGGTTTGAGGACTAAAACTCACGAGTTTCTTAAAAATATATTAAATATGGATTATGATCTTATTTGTTTAACCGAGACGTGGCTTTTACCTAGCATTTTTGATTCAGAACTCTTTGACTCCCGCTATGTAGTGTATAGGGTGGATCGCGATTACTTGGCCCGGGAGCAGTGCCTCGGCGGCGGAGTGCTGATCGCGGTGCGGCGCGGACTTCAAGTGCTGAGTGAGATTGGCGCGAGCGCCCCGCGGAGCCCTTCGCTGCCGGCCCTGCCGGATCTGCACGGGGCCGAGTGCGTCTCTGTCACGCTTAAATTAAATTCTTCTTCTAGTGCATCCTTTTTACGTGTTTTCTGTGCTTACTTCCCTGATAGTGAGGACAAAGAAACGGGTAAAAAACTTCAGTATGATGCTGAGCTTGCTTTTTGTGAATATGTTGACCTCATTTTTACAGAACGCCCGGATGATCTCTTTTTATTACTGGGCGATTTTAATATTCGTCATGCTAAATGGATACCAGGTTCTAACAATAGTCTTGTACTTTCTCGTGACATGGGTAAAGAAGATCGATTAGTTAGTTTGTTAAATTCTTTTCTTACATTAACTGATTGGCGGCAATTTAACGGTATTCCTAATGCTAATAACAGAATGCTCGATCTTATTATTACAAATGGTTTATGTTCTGTTTTGCACTGTGCTGATCCGGTCGTACCCGAGAATGTACACCATCCCGCGCTTGACGTGCAACTGCAATGTACCCCGCAATCCTGTCTTCACCCCGCACCTCGCTTACATCGTAAGTTCCATCTTGCTGATTACACCATTATTAATAATAAACTAGCTTCAATTAATTGGACCATATCCCTTGAATCAAGTTGTGTTGACGAAGCTCTTGATAAATTTTATGAAATTATTAATGAGATTATAGATTTTTATGTACCAACTGTGGTATTAAAACAGAATGGTCGCTACCCCCATTGGTTTTCTAAACCACTTATAAAAATAATTAATGAAAAATCTAAACTACATAAAAAATGGAAAACTTATGGTCGACTTTGTGATTATTATGAATTCTCCTTGTTAAGAGCTCGACAAAAAAAGATTGAAGCTTTATGTTATTCCAATTTTATAAGTAAAAGCGAGACCTTAATTCGCTCCAATAATAGACACTTTTGGTCTTTTGTGAAAAGTAGAAAATCTTCTCCCGACATACCTGACTCGATGATCTACGAAAACTCCCAGGCTGATAATGGGCAAGATATTAGTAATTTATTTAATAACTATTTTAAATCGGTCTTTGTACCTGAAACACCTCCCGATCAGATAAATGCTTACAACCGTTCAAACGTCCCATCACCGATAAATCTAAATTCAATAAAACTAAGTTCTACCGATGTATTTAAATATCTTTGTAAAGTTAATATAAATAAAGGGAGTGGACCAGATGGGATTCATCCCACTTTCATAAGAAATTGCTGTAAAACGTTAACGTTACCCTTGCATATTATTTTCAATATGTCCCTTAGTTCTGGTCGCTTCCCATCAGAATGGAAAAAATGTTTTGTGATACCCATATTTAAAAATGGAAATAGGCATAATGTGAAGGACTATAGACCAATTTCAAAATTATCTGTATTTGGCAAGTTGTTCGAAAAAATAGTTTTCGATCATATATTCCCTCACATTAGTCCCTATATAATTCCGCAGCAGCATGGTTTTCTACCGCATAAATCTACAGAAAGTAACCTCAATGAGTTTTTGGAATTCGTATTACATGAGTTGGACAATGGTCATCAGGTGGACGCCGTGTATACTGACTACTCGAAAGCATTTGACAAAATTTCTCATCAAATATTACTTTTGAAGCTAGAGGACCTCGGTATACACGGCGACCTTCTAAGATGGCTTGTTTCTTACCTGAGAAACCGTACCCAGGCTGTTACTGTTAAAGGTTTTACGTCCTGTTTTGTTCCTGTTACATCCGGCGTCCCACAGGGTTCACATTTGGGGCCGTTATTATTTATCGCATTCATAAATGATATCTCTAGTGTTTTTTCAAATAGTTCTTTTTTACTTTATGCAGATGATAATAAAATTTTCAAAGTTATAAAATCTACTGCTGATTGTAACTTGCTTCAGCAAGATCTTAACCTTCTCTGCAATTATTGTATTCACAATTTACTTTCTTTGAACACTACTAAATGCGCGGTAATAACATTTTCTCGGAAGGTTAATAAAATAGTTCATAATTACCAACTTTTTAATGAACCTTTAGCCCGAGTCCATGAAGTTAAAGATCTAGGTGTTTTACTTGATAAAAAAATGCTGTTCTCGTCGCACATTGAAAAAATGACCAACAAAGCATTTCGCATGCTTGGGTTTGTCTTAAGAATGGGTAAGGTTTTTAAGAACTCATGCACCCTAATTTTACTCTTTAATAGTTTTGTTCGTCCTCTTCTTGAATATGCTTCAACTACTTGGAATCCTCAGTATGCAGTCTATATTGAACAGATAGAAAAAATCCAGCGTAAGTTCATCAAACATATCTCTTACCGTATTAATACTAAACAATTGATTCATTGTGATGATTATTCTTCTCTTGTCTCACTTCAAGATAGACGTAATTACTTAGACCAAGTCTTTTTATATAAAGTCATAAATAATTTAATTGATACACCCAATCTTCTTTCCAAAATTAAATTCAATTGCCCCACTCGTAATGTTAGGCACCCTAAACTGTTTCAGTTACCTAAAGTAAGGACAAAGTATGCTGATAACAGAGTATTGATTCGTGCTTGTAATACGTATAATAAACTTTCTTCGGGTTTGGATCCTTTCTCACTCAATATTTATTGTTATAAAAATTTGTTAAAAAAGTATTTGTGTGGGTTCAGTGCTATGCACATGAACCTATAATTGTATTTTTAATAAGATAGTTCTCTCTTAGAATTGTTTTAATATTTACACTTTCTTCGGGTTTGGATCCTTTCTCACTCAATATTTATTGTTAAATAAATTTGTTAAAAAGTATTTATGTGGGTTCAGTGCTATGCACATGAACCTATAATTGTATTTTTAATTGGATAGTTCTCTTTTAGAATTGTTTTAATATTTATAGTTATGGTCGTAGTAATTTTCTCTTTTGTAGCGCGCATTAAAATAATTTAAATTATATTAGTATATCTGGATTCGACTGGTATTTCTGTAACACTGAAATTATTTGTATGTCAATAGAAACTTTATTGGACTCTGTATTACCTATTTGTACCTTATTTATAAGCTTTATAATTTGTCTGTTTGTTTCTTTCAATAAAGCAAAAATAAATATAAAATAAAAACCCTCTACTCGTAAATACTTGTACTAGCAATCGCTATGTTACATAGCAGTCAAGCGGATACTGGCAGGATGACAGGAAAAATATAACTATCGAGAATTTTTCTATGAATTGCGGATGTAAAGAAATAGGTCGAGTGCGAGTTGGACTACTCTTGATAAACCAGCTAGTAATGTACGTACCGAACGCTCACGAGGGCGTTATGTAATTACACGCTTTGTCCATACGAACAGAGATGGCGCTGTCGTCGCTAGAATACCTCGTGAGCGTTCAGGATGTGCATTACTGGCTGCTGTATCAAGTAGTTACAAAAATTCGGTGTACAAGTATCGTGGGGAAATTCATGCGTCTAGGATGAGCACCACGGTGGCACAGTCGGAGGTGCACTTGCCGTGGAAGCAAGAGGTTTAGGGTGCGAATTCTGTTCCAAGGAATTTTATCAAAATATTTTTCTATCTTGAAATTTGTTTCTACTTGATCTTTTGTAGTTTGTAATGTAATTAATTCAAATAGGCGTTACTTTGCGGAAGTCCATCACTAAGTTATGGATATATGAATATAATTTGTTTAGCGCATTATTGCAAATTATATTCATATATCCATAACTTAGTTTGTAATGTATTCTATATGATATAAGCAAAAACTTAATTTCTAGACACTTTTTGCCGAACAAAAAAGAAAATAAATAGCTTCGTACCAAAGTTTCCATTCAAACCGTTCGGCGGCCAAAGTCAGCTCACAAATTTATGTTTCGCACAAATCAAAGAGCGACGAGATCGCTGGCAAGCGGTTCGAGGGTGGGGCCGTGACGTAACAGGATGTCGCATTTCGGATGCGGGCGCGCATTGTATGCGCTGCACTTCCGGCCAGACGTCACCAGCTACAAACATTTTGAATTTAGAATTTGTTATTCCACGGTGCAGTTTTCGGTTAGGTGGCCCGGAATTATGCCCGGGTTCAGTTAGAACACTACTAGTATTTGAACAGAAACGGATCGGTTGACTAGTTTCAATTGGCTAATAGTCGAGTTGAGTTTGGAATAAAATATCAAAAATTTCAACTTAAGGGCACTCTATTCGCCCTAATTCCCATACTAACGCAGTTCGCTGATAATGTCCTTATTTATAGGTAATTGCTTATTATTTTTTCGTTTTCAACATATTATGCAATACAATATCCATGGCTTGAACCTAAAACATTTATCAAGGACATAAATTCCGAGAAACTCATTAGTGCTAGCTCGACCGGTAAGATTTGAACCTGGAGCTCAGAACTAAGAGTCCTAGCGACTGAGCCACCTTTGTTTCGTTAAAATACAGTTTCAAATTAAACATTTATAAAACAATGGCAGTCTCGAGATATTTCCGCCTGGTCGTAGGTTCGGTTCCTAAATCAGAGTTTCTTTTGAATAATTTTGGAGGTCATTGCGGGTCAATATTTCAGTGGGTAGCCAAGCCCATAAATATTAATCAGCCGTCCTGGTTTTCGTTCAAGCTTTCTTTTTTCCTTTTCCTTTCTTTTCTAACTGATATTGTTACGTTGATGACGTATTAAATAAACCAACCACACATAAATGACTTAGAAGAGTTCGTTCAAAAGTTTCTACATTTTGAAGATAGAACAGTGAATATCATCTAGTTTTTTAGGGTTCCGTAGTCCGACAAGGAACCCTTATAGTCCGTCTGTCCGCGGCTTAGCGCAGAGACTATTAGTACTAGAAAGCTGTAATTTGGCATGGATATAAATATTAATCACGTCGACAAAATGGTAAAATAAAGTCTCGAAAAAAAAATTATAATGGTACGAATACATCTCATGCACGTAAACTGGGGATGCATTTTTTTTCTCGTCTATCCCATAGTATGGGGTACCTTTAGATAGGTCGTTTAAAAACATTGTGGGTTTGTGAAAACCATTTTTCGATTTACGGATCCGTTGGTGAAATATTAAGCTTTAAAGTGAAAATTTTAGTTAGTGTGGAGCGTCCCCCCCCCCCCTGCTGACTAAGCGGTTATTTATAGAAATGTGAAAAAATTCACAGAAATATGTATAATGAATTTACAAGGAAAACTATCACAGCTAAGTAGGCTTTACAGGTTTACGTGTACAGGTCGCGCCAAACTTTTGGTCCCCTATATGTACGAGACCGGGCAACTACGGAACCCTAAATTGCGCGTGTCCCGACACGCACTTGGATGGTTTTATTTTTTATTCAGTAGACTTCAGTCTCGGTACCCTAATTTTGTTGGGAAGTTCCGTTGAGTCAGTTTGTACAAAAACGTGTTATAATAGGATATATCGTTTTACTATTTTAATAACCTAATTTATTTATATATTGTGGGTCTTAATATTTTATTTTGATATCTGAAGCTTTTCCTAAGATAAAAATTTCTTAGCAAGACTTTAGAAGAAGGTCCGCTGTTCTGATCGAATTGTGTATTTATTACTTATACAATTTCAAAATATTCCCTAAATATAAGAAAATTAAGGCATTTACTGCATGTTTAGGTCTCATCAGTATCAAATACTAATTAGTATTCCCATTTCAGTCCAACCAGCCAGTAGTAATCGAATTATGTTTGAGCCAGACAGACAAAGGAACGGAACCAACAGGGTTTTCATTTCTTGGTAGTACCCTAATAACCTACACTAGTTTATTATTGTACCAAAATTACAAAAACAATACAATAAAGGTAGTTGGCAAAAGAATCGTGTTTTTTCTGGTAGAAAAGTGTGAGTGTATGTACGATATTTGTAACCAGTTGCACCCGATTTCAGAAAAATTTAAGTTTGTCTTAAGACATAAAGAAAAATTTTCTAATCAATCAAATACTCTTCAGCATAACTTTGATGGCCAGCTGGTTTTCATGACGTCTTTCCTTCGATCAAATAAACCTTGGATGTATCATTCCATACTAAATCAGATTGAAAACATGGAACAGGTTTGTTATACAACTATAGTTACATCTATACATCGAAACAAAAAAACAATAACTTAAGAGCCAATTAATAATTTTCCGAAAATAGACCTTGATAGCCATGCTATAAGATTTGTTTCCTCCCATCGATTTAAGGAGAAATTTCATTTTGCCTTCATAGCTCACAAAAGCTCAGGGATTCTTATTTTATTTCTTTCAGTTTTATGTTAATGCAATAGGTAGAAAACTAATTGCATAATATTGTCGATTTAAGACGTATTATACAAGTATGTTTGAACCAGACTTCAAATATATTTTGCGTTAAAGCATAGAAATATTTACAATTTATTCTACCTACGCATATTTCTACAACTTTTATGTCATAAAAGGAAATAAATACTGGAAACTCAACGAAAATACGGTATACAGTTTTTTTTTTCCTTCTTCGCGTGTCATTTTTGCACCCTTTCAAAACAAAAATCAAACATGATTGCGTGTCGGCGGTCGCGCGCTGTCTGAACGAAAACACCACTCCTCAACTTAATTGAGTGGGCTTTTGCCGGGCCGCTTTCGGTGCGCTGTCGCGAAATCTAGGATTTATTTGATAAATTCTTTATCTGAAAATATTTTTTTGTAATGAGAAGGGGACTGGGCGATGTGGATGTGTGCGGGCCTATTATGTAACTTTGTATCCGTTGCCAACTGATTGCCAATCTCTAAAAACATAAAATTAAATGTGAACTTTCAAAACTGCCTGTAGTTTGTATGAACTTTGACATCACTTTGAGCACGAACGTGTCCTTAGATAATCGGAATTCAATAGTATATCTCTGTTTTCGACGTTTGGCAACCAGTTGCCAACCGACTCAAAGATACATAATTTAAGGGCTAGGTGATGGATTGCGCATTCCTTTCGGACTAAAATACCAGAAAGTAATTATTAATTTTTGAAAAACTGTTGGCGTATTCATCTTGTCTGAAAATAAAGTAAGTACAGATAAACTTTTGTTTTTTGACCTTTGCAAATTAATTTTTTGTTTCGGATATTCATAGAAAATTACGAGTAAGTAATAATTTTTTTTAAAACTGAATAATTGTTCCTTAAGTCCAAAAAAGTTGCAACGAAACTTTACTAAAAGAAAAATAGGTACGCCAAAATAAGTTCCTAAGAAAATAGGTTCGTCCAGTAACATAATGTTTACCAATAAAACTAGCAGCGCATTTCCAAACCCTACTTCAGTTCCGACTGTTTACCCGAAGAGCAGCATTAAATCCGCATCGTTGCCAACTAGTGACACGTTAACACGCTAAATGCGTAAAGTGGAAACCAAAACGTACAGCTTCCGAGCTAGAGATTTATTGCTTTCTATACTGGACTGGGAGCACTTTCGTTCTGCTCTATTTAATGTCTTGGCTAGGTTTTTGTTATGGATATTGCCTGTTATGTTAGACGAATTAAATTGTTTGGGTATACAAGGTGAAATTAAAACTGGTGATAGTACTCCTCCATATGAACAACTTTTACTATGAAGCCAACCCTGAAATCGTGAAAAAAATATCAGCTGTTTCATATGTTTTGGTCGAGTAGGTATTTAACATTTCTATGAAACAGCTGATATTTTTTTCACAACTTCAGGGTTGGCTTTATAGTAAAAGTTGTTCATATGGAAGAGTAAAATCACCAGATTTCGTTAACAAAATGACTTGAATTTCACGTTGCATGTTTAAAAATTTGGTTAATGAAACATTTGCGTTGGATGCAGGGCTGGATTTAGGGGTGGGCAACCGGGGCTGAAGCCCAGGGGCCTCTACACAAGAGGGGCCTCCACAAGTTTTTATTTAATGTTGTACACTAATTGTTTTTTCGAATAAATAATTCACCGTGTACATATTTTTAACTAACAATACATAAAAATACAGTAAGTACAATTTGCATTAAGATGTGTAAGGGCTCATGATGTTTTTTTTTCTATTTGTATTGGCTTTATCCATGAGAACTATACTTTTCGTTTTACCTTACTTTTTTAAGAAATGTAACTATACTTATACAAAGAGCAATGTTGAAACACGAAATTTTTACCACCCACCTTACTTCGTTCTTGCCCAGGGGCCTCCACACCTTAAAATACGGCCCTGGTTGGATGTACATTTCTTCCCGCTATAGAGACATTCTCTAGATCAATATAAAAAAATATTATTTTTCCATACGTTTTGGTTAAGCTACTAGAACTGAAGGGTCATCTCCGACAAGGCCTCGCCAGATAGAAAGCATTGCGTGGTCGAGAGATGAAAGTGTTTTGTTGGCGGAAGATTTACTGTGGAAGCATGTATGAAAGACGGAACATTAAATTCTATGTAAGTACTTTTCTTGGGAACAGCTGATTTCATTCCCAATTTCGGGTTCGTCTCCATAGTTTTAATTGTTCATAAAGACGATTACTATCCCTAGTTTTCGGTTTTTCAACCACTAAAAATCCAGCCAAAAATATATTTGTAAGTAAAGACATTAAAAGCAGTACTTTGCGTTTAAAATAAAGAGAGTCAGGACGCCATTTTTCTTTCGCTCTCTCTTACGTCATCGTTAGACAGACCGAGAGAGACATACTCGTAGTTAAGTGCGGATGAGATACCACTCTTATATGAAACGCATAGTAAAGGCTTTACGGGTATGTAAATAACGGGAATGTTGCCAGTAAAGCCAGCACGTCGATCGCCACAATGGGATGAGATCCGTTTAATTAAGGGAAACGACACCCTGTACAGTCCGTTTGTCCGGGAAAACTTCCGTGTTTTTTTTGGAGAAACTCGGAAAATATATTAAATTGTTCCAGTCATTGCATTTTCTTGTAAAGACTTTAAAAATAAAATAGCAGAATGAATGAAGCAGACAAGGTTTATGTAATTTTAACCGTTTGACTTTGCATTTCATAATTACAGACAAATCAATTCATTGACATACGAGTTTAGACTACATGATTTACGCAATCAAGATCACACTAATATTATAAATGTGAAAGTTTGTGTGTATCTTTGTTACTCTTTCACGACTGAAACGGCTGAACGGATCTGGATGGAATTTAGAATGGATAACTTAACATAGGAATCACAATTATCTCGGAAAAGAGCATGTCGTTAAAAATAAACACTAGTTTAAAATAAACACTTACGCATGACAAAATAAATGTAGAGAAATTACCTCATTTATTTTAAACTCAGTCAAGGTGTCTTATTAAAATTCTGTGACATGATTAATGTTTTATTAAAAATTCAGTTCATGATCCCCTAAACCATTCGTCTTTGCGAATAATGGAAATACCAATTGGTTTTTTGTTGAACAAAGCTTTGAAAGTTTAATTTCAGGTTCTGGATAAAGGAAAAATAAATTAAAGACGTGACCCTACCGCAATCTCTTTTTTTGCTAAATTTCTTGGTTATACTTACAATTTTGATCTTACGAGTATAACAAAAAAATTATAAAAGACTGGTCCAGTGCTTAAAGGACTCATACCCTGAGGTTCCGTACATACCGTTTAAAATACAAACTTATTCTCAGTACACTTATAATATCCAACTTAAATTGACACTTACGATCCATTAAACTAATTAGGGTCTAACTAGGTTGGAATTCAAAATCTCCTTGAATTATTAAAAATTAATATTTTTTTTATTGTTTACTTTACTAATGTTATAAGACCTACTTCCCAATGGAATTTCAATTTTCTAAGTCAACTAAAAGTGCCCCATAGATAGTTTTATTATTGAGTCAATTTGTATGAAATTTATTACGCAAAAGACAATAACTTTATTTCGCGTTGAGTTTAACTCCGATTTTTCCAAAGCAACATAAAGGCGCAGCCTTCTGTAGGAATTATTAGTTTTTTCTTGATACGTTTAATGAGTAAACCTTAAACTTTCGCGATTTTCACACATTATTAACTTTGTATTGGGGTCTTACCCGCGATAACTAACAACATACCTTAATAGATATGTGCTTGACGTTTCGACGCCTCTGTAGGCTGTCGTGGTCATATCATATATCTATTAAGGTATGTTGTTAGTTATCGCGGGTAAGACCCCAATACAAAGTTAATAACGTTTAATGAGGCCCAAAAAAAATGGTCGCACATTATTTACGTTTACATTATTATTATTATTAACGGGTATTTTCCGTTTACTTTTAATTATGAAATTTGGCAAGTAATACCGTCTTATACTACAGGTAAAGGAAAAATTGAAAACTATACAATTTTAATGAAATCATAAAAAATATAGTCTGTAACGGAACCCTCGGTGGGCGAGTCCGTATCGCACTTGTCCGTTTTTTTTGTTATTTAAAATCATTTAAATTATTTCGGCCCACGGTATAGGTCCGTCAGCGGGTAATTTCATGAAAAGTGACCACTTCTGTCGCGCCGTTACCCCATTTTCTTTTTTTATTAGCAAAATATTCAAATTACGGTACCTATTTTATGTGCATCCATCCATCCATCCATCCATCAGCCTGTTTCGTCCACTGCTGGACATAGGCCTTTCCAGGATTTCACCACTCTTGGCGGTCTCCCTGGAAGAAATGCCCATACTCACACACGCTGGGCAGGCGGGTTGGTGAGCGCGGTGCCGAAACCCTTGCACCAGTGACGCCGCAACCAGTCTGTTTTAAGGTCTGGTAATTAGGGATGGATATACCGCCATCTATCGGTCCCGGGCAATGGTGGGCCGCTTGGTTTTGCCTGAGAGCTGTTCTCTTACTCTCCCCCGAATAACATCGGGAGGATTTGCGAGTAAGATGGTGGTACCTCCATAGACGAGCTCGGCATCAGCTCTACCACCTAATTGCAATTTATGTGCATTGGTAACTTTAAATACAACGTTCTTAAAATTGGTAAATAATTATTATATCCTTTTATGTAATGAGAGCGACATCTTATGGAATTACATCAGTCAAATTATACCCGGGGCCGAAATATATCAAGTTAAAATATGTTTTATAAATATGAGTAATCGATTGTTTTGTCTTTATTATACAGTAATTATACAGGCTGTAATCATGACGTGCTTATTAAATTAAACCACATGCTCTACTGATCATCCCGAACCACTTCCATAGAAAAACTTTTGAAAAACAAAGCAATAAAAATTCACATTTTCTATGGAAACTTTTTTTTTGCGTTTTATCAATAGTTTTTTTATGGAAGTGGTTCAGGATGTTCAGTAGAGCATATGGTTTAATTTCATGAGCATATCATGATCACATACTGTATACTCTAAAGTATTTTGTGTTTCTTATATTTATAATTGACTGTCTCAAATACAAAACTAAAAAAGCTTAAAAAGGGTAAAATACATTTCAATTTTTATTTTACAAATTCCATGTTCTTTTTTTTCCAAACAAAAACACAATTCATCATCAATATTGTACGTACTCGTACCGACGCGTGGATTCGAACGAAATTTTACAATCGTAATCGTAATTGCGAATTACAAGTTAGGTCAAAAGCGGGAAAGTAATATTTAAAACTCAATTTACATTAAACAACTAGCCTTTTCCCGTGGCTCCGCCCGCGTTTATTCAATCTCTGCCCTGTTTTCGCGTTGGGCGTTATTTTATGAATACTTCTTATAGCCTGTATGTTGATTAGGGTCACTACAACGATAATAAAAAAAACCGCATCCAAAGCGATTGAGTGGTTCTTGTTAAAACCGAACACACATACATACAGACGATAGACAGACAATTATTCCAAAAATTGTGGTTTTGGCTTCAGTACAAAACTAATAATCTTCTTAGAGATAAGTCTATCCTTGTTCATTTTAATTTGTTTATATGTTTTGTAAATGTTTATTTTCTGTGTGTACACTAAATAATTTGAATAACCCATTTCATTTAAAATTTCACGACTATATTGAATGTACAGACGCGACCTTTTTACTACTTTATTATTGGTATATGTGGAGAGATATTTTCAAATGTTTCAGTCATATAGTTGCTTTCAGAAATAATGGGAGGAAAACATTGTTATTCATTACCACGACAATTTGTGCAGTTTCATCAGCAGAGTATCAATTTAATTTAATATTACCTGTTCAGTCAACAGTACGCAAAGTAAATTGCAGACTGCATTAAAACGGCACTGACATATCGAAATGAACTCGGCTGAAGCTGAAAACAAGACGTTCAAAGGAAATGAGACCATTCTCTTTTCGCTCAGAACAAAGATGCTTTATTTCCTGTTCCTTGGAAAGGTTATTCACACTTCCGGTGGAAAATACATCCTCCAACAACCATATATGGGACTGTTAATCAAAGGGGCTAGAAGCTAATTTCCTTTGTAAGAACAATGACAATTGGTAATGACAAGGTTCTCTCAAGTGCTGGTGTCCCAGTTCATAAAAAGTGGCCCGTCGTTCGTTTGCCAAGAATTTTATCTCTTTTCTTCATAAACTTTTAAGAGGGGCATGTTTTTATGAGTTTTTAAAATGCGTTCTGTAGCAGTCAACATTATTATCTTTAGGTACTCAAGGAATACTTGAGGAAAAGGTTTAGGTATTGTAAAATTTTACACTGAAATTGTTAGATTTTTTTTGTAATTATTTGCCACGATAAAGTAAGGAGTCAAAACGCTAACATAATTACCTTCCCAAATTTTTTTGAATACACCCTTTCACCCATTTAGCCTTGTTCATCCGTTCGACATTGGCCTCTCCAAGATTCTGCCTCTCTCAACGGTCCTCCTGGAATAAATGCTCATACTCAAACACGCTGACCAGGCGGTTTGGTGAGCGCGGTGCCTAAACCCTAGCACCAGTGACGCCGCTGTCCGTCACAGTCGGTTTTATATAAGGCCCGGCAATTGAGGATATACTGCAATAAATCGGTCCCAGAGAATGGTGGGCCACCTGGTTTTGCCTGTATGAGAGCTGTCCTGTTACTCTCCCCTGTATTACTTCGGGAGGGTTAGCGAGTAAGATGGTGGTTGTACCTCCACATGCCGAGCTTAGCACCGGTACTACCACAAAATATACACCCGCTCGCTAATAACATGTCAACTAGCAAATAATTACAGCAGAAATATTCTTGATATTGTGGATGCCTCGTCGGCTAGCACTCAAAATATGTCTGCTAGATTTAAATGGATCTGTGCATAAGTGAGACTATTTTTGATGCGTCTCACTTCAACTTTCCATTTAAATTGCCACACGGTGAAACTGATTAAAGTTCTTATTTTTGTCTGTAGACAGAAATAGTGTTTACTATCAGATATTTACAAATTATGAAATTTTGAACCACCAACTAAAACGCAACTTACCTATTAATTAATCCTTTGTAACAAAAAACCATAGTTTCAAGGCATAGTTCGGAGCGTAGCGTAAATATTTGTGGAATAAAAAGTACAAGAATCCATCCAATATTGAATGCGTCAGCTTACATTTTGTGTAGAGATAAAATATTTTTTTCAGAAATATCATGCCAATGTTTGATGCTAATAAGTCAGTCCTAACAAACCTAAAGCGGCACCATTACCGAATAGTCTCCACGTTAACCCATGCACGGTCGAACGGCACGCGTGTCTATTTAGGTCCGTCTATATTTATCCAATATGGCGGCGGAAGACGGGCTTCCGTTCTGTTCGCAGGGGGCCGGCGCGGCGCCTGACTCAGCGGAACGGCCATTGATCTTGGGATGCGTTCCAATATTTACGAGTACTTGCTGCGTACAAATTTTTGTGACTTTTTATCTTTGATATTTTGTAATAAACTCCACGTCGTCTTACTAAACAACTTTTTAGTGCAACTTTTGAAAATATGCGATAAATATTTTTTTCTTTCCGATGCAATTTTTACTTCTTACATAGAGGTGTATCGGAAACCTTTTGGGGTTTTTATGTAGTACATCCAGTTCCAAATCTCATCTGAAAACATTATTTCAACACATTTTTTGTCTCCTAGTTCTGTACAATAAAAGTTGGTATTATAAAAAAACAAATTGTATCTGATTGCTTTAAAATGGGGTGGTGAAATAAGAAAAATCCAAGATTGTTTGAGTTTTGTAGTACGACACTGATACGCCGTACGAGTATATTCTAACGTCACTCTTTCAGAGTTGCAGGCAGAGACTGCAATCTTTATCTCCACTTCTCGGGAATATGGAGAAATCTGTGCTTGCAGACTGTTAAAATGTCCCATTCATTCCTTCTTATTCTCATAAATATGCAACTTACTATTTTTATACCATTTGACATAAAAAGCAAAAAAAAAAAATTAAAGGTTTTTTTAGTTTATTTTTAACACATTTATATTTATTTTGAAATAGGAGACCTTAGGTTGTTACTAACCTATGCAGATTAGATATTTAAAACAATTTACATAAAAAAGTGAGAATATACTCAAAAACAAAAAAACAGAAGTCGAAAAGTATACATTTCGATTAAGTTCAATCGATGCTGCAGGTGTAAAGTTTTGAACGCCGCTCTAGTTCATCAGAAATATGTTGCTAGCGGGAAAATGAGAGGAAGTTTAATTATTGGGTGGATGTCAAAATGAAGTGAGGAAAAGAAAGGCCCGAATATAATGGAGATTGGGAACATATGATAATTTGTTACGTATTGATAAAAAGAACACAACACTGGGTAATTTCAGAATTTTGTGGACGTACGTATGTGTTCTCTACATAAATAATAATTACATACTCAATGTAAATAAATATATTTTTTACTTTACCAGTATTGGCCTTAAATTATTGTAGTTTTATTATATTTAAAACACAGTTACTAAAAAAATACAAAAATTAACGAAATATTTCGACTCCTTCAGTGGAGTCGTCATCAGTCGAATAAAATAAAATTAAATAAATGACATAAGAGTATAGAAGAGTTGAAAGGTGATGTCTGTACAAGTTGAAAGAGGAAAACAGAAACTTTTTGGAGATACTACATGTAGATGATGATGATGATGAGGATGAGGATGAGGATGATGAGGATGAGGATGATGATGATAATGATGATGATGATGATGATGATGATGATGATGATGATGATGATGATGATGATGATGATGATGATGATGATGATGATGATGATGATGATGATGATGATGATGATGATGATGATGATGATGATGATGATGATGATGATGATGATGATGATGGTGGTGGTGATGACAATATTTATATTTAGTAGTCAGTATTTAATGGTGAGTGACGTCATGTCTGTCAGTTAGTGCTGTCTGTTAAGTCCTGGTCCATAGTGAGCACCAAGTGACCATATGTATGATGTTTCCCAGGTCCTTAATTCAATATCGGTCAGTGGAGGGGTGAATGCTTTGATGATGCGTAAGGTGAAACAGTCGTTGAAAGTTGAATTGTGGAGGCGGGTGTGTGTAGGGATAGGAAGAATGTTGTTTGGCATGCGATCTGATGTGTGTCGATGTTGATTTATTCGGATGTGTACTGGATTCTTGGTTTCACCTACATAGAATGCCGGGCAATGACGGCATTCTAGTAGGTAAATGCAGTTGCTCGTTTTGCATGATGTGTTAGGGTGTGTTTTGTATATGTTTGTCGTGTGATGAGTGTTGATGTCTGTAGCTGTATTGATGATGGGGCAGGTTTTACATCGACGCCGTCGACAGGGAGATGTACTGGGTGAGAAGTTGGTAAGGTCGGTATGTTGTGTCGTTTTTGTTTTGCTAAGCGTGTGTCTCAGATTTCGGTTTTGTCGGTAGCATATTTGTGGGTTTGGAGGGAGTAAGTCTTTCGTTTCGTTATTTTGTCGGAGAATGGGTAGGGATTGTTTGATAAGGTTCTTTAGTTTGTGGCTGCCGTGAAAGTAAGTGGTTATTAGACGTGTTTGGTGGGGTTTGTTTGTGTTCCTGTTATGTCTGTGAAAATTTGGTCTGTGGTGCAAGTGTTTTTGAAGGAAGTTAGTTGGATAGTTTCTTTTGGAGAGTGCGTTGTGAATTTTGGCGTGGTAATTGTCAAGTGTGTGTTGGTTGCTGCAAATACGGCGGCCACGTAATGAGAGTGAGTACGGTATGGATTTTTTGATATGTGCCGGATGACAGCTGTGAAAGTGCAGGTATTGAAGTTTGTTTGTCGGTTTGAAATGTACGGAGGTGTGAATGTGGTTGTTGCGATCAATGAATAAATCTACGTCAAGAAATGTGATTTTGTCAATGGAGATGTTGTGAGTGAATTTCAATGAGCTATGGCTGTTTAGTCGGTTTAGAAATGTTGTAAGTGAGTCTCGGCTGTGCGGCCAGATCAAGAAAATGTCGTCGATAAATCTCCTCCACACAAGTGGCTTCAGAGGCTCCGAGGCTAAGAAGTCGTTTTCAATGGACGCCATGAAAATGTTGGCGTAACTTGGTGCCATTCGAGTCCCCATGGCTGTGCCTTTTATCTGATGACATAATTTATTTTCAAAGCTAAAATAGTTGTTGTTTAGTATTATTTCCGAAAGTGTGATTATGAAGTTTGTAGATGGTTGATGGGGTATTAATTACATACTCACTCACTCACGGGGTAGATACTACAGATTTCCACCTGCTACGATCCTGACACACCTCTTTTGCTTCTACTTCCATCAATCTAGTCATAGGAGCTCTTATATTCCGGGTACTTTTTACTTCGCCCTTCTTTAGTATGTCACCTATTTGGTTGGTCGTCCTTTTATATATATAATAATAATAATTAAGAATATGAATCCCCGAGTGGGTGTCAAATGTGTTACCGAGTATTGAGTACCAAATGCATGTCACAGTCCACTCTTGTACATCCACATTTCACCGACGATTTCCAGCTCTACCTATATATTGAAAACGGTAACACGCACAAGTTTTAAAAAATTTGGTCTGATTGGCCTTCACTTTCCATTTTTTTTTTTTTTGTTAGGGCTCGATGACGATGCCTTCGATAATTTATTTGTAGTAAAGTTAATATCGACAGACTCGCCCCCTCAACAAGTCGACTCACATATCATGGCCACCTCGGTCTATCAAAATCCGGTAGACAATAAAACTACAAACACCGCAACATCAACTATGCTGAAACGTTGGCTGATCGACGGACGGTCTACAGTGTGTGTGAATTATACCGGGTGTAAATAGAGTGCTAGCATTAAATGAAACCACATATTCTACCGACCCTACTGAACCACTTTTCCAAAGAGTCATACCCGCGGACACCCTTAGTTTAGGAAATAATTGAGTTCCAAACAAAAACGCGTGAACCCTAACGCACCAACATACGGGCGAGTTTAGAGAGAGCGTTGACCTCAAACAGCTGCAGGTTTCACGGACGACGCTCTATCTAAACTCACCCGTATGTCGGCGCGTTAGGGTTCACGCATTTTTGTTTACACCAACATACGGGCGAGTTTAGAGAGATCGTTGACCTCAAACAGCTGCAGGTTTCACGGACGACGCTCTCTCTAAACTCACCTGTATGTCGGTGCATTAGGGTTCACGCATTTTTGTTTGGAACTCAATTATTTCCCAACCTATGGGGTTTCGCGGGTATGACTCTTGGGAAAAGTGGTTCAGTAGGGTCGGTAGAATATGTGGTTTCATTTAATGGTCGCACTCTATTTACACCCGGTATAATTAATTAAATATGTAATTGAAATAAATAATATGACTTTTTATACAATTCCTGGCATCAAAGTAATTCTAATAATTAATATAAGTACATATAATAATATTTAATAATATTATTATTAATATTGTATATCAATTAAACATATATTATATAATTAAAAATATAATATATTTATTTCTATTATTATTATAGATTTGATGTATATTACTGACATGACAACTAATTTTGATTAGTTAGTATTATTAACAGTAATATTATTAATAATATTACCTACAATTGAAAATTGCCAATAAAGAATGGCTATTAGCTTTACTAGTAAGCCTTCAAAATAAATGCTTTTGTTCCCATTTCTTCCTATAGATATTCTATCTCACGAAGTCCTTCTGACTGTGGTTGTAGTAGTGACTTGTACAGATTAGCCCGGTTTGTGTGCGTGGCACGTTTAATAGCGCTCCCAACGCTACGCACACTACAAAAAAGTACGTATGTACTACAACCATAGGCGAACTGGCTTCGTGAGATAGAATATCTGTAATAGTAATAACCTTATTTATTAAATCTGAGCATAAGTAACAACCGAAGAAATAACAAGCTGCCAATAAACAAGTTGCTCAGTGGTTATCAAGCAAATATAAGAAACTTCTATCTCATTTCTCAAAGCGAAAGAAGGAACTTCTTACCAGAAAATAATAAGAAGATTACGTGCGGAACTCACAACAAAAGTTACGAAAGTGGGTAAATAAATGGTTGTGTGTGCTTTGGTTATATTATGATTGGGCACATTAATGTTTTTTTGTTGTTATTGTATTTTCTTCGGTACAGTCTGAGAATATAAGTATTGATCTAAGATTAACTTAAGAAATTTTGAAATAACAAAATATTTTTAGGTTAGGATAGCTAATTATGTAATAACTTAAGAAAGATGGTCCCTTAAGTAGGGACTGAATAAATTAAACGATTTGGATTTATATGGATCTCACAACTTTTTACGGTAGAAGAACTATGTTGCGAGACTTGTTTTTTTACAAGTTTTGTTTTTGATGGCATATCTTTTATGCAAGTATATATACATAAGTTTTATGCACGCGTATTGTAGGTAGTGTATTTTGAACCCTACTACAAATAGGCAGAAAGACTGTGGAAGTTATAATAGGACACAATGTATTAATCAAACTCTTAATACCTACTGCTTTTGTAATGATAATGATACCTAAATGATACTAACCTGCCCCTCACAGTGTCAAAAGTAGGTAAATAAAGTAGAAATAGCATTGAAACAGATCGAGTTTGTTACATTTTTTTAACTTTTTACTGAGTTAGAGACCACGGAATGGCGGAGATAAAAAAGTTGAATTCCGGAAATTGAAAAGTTCGACAAAACCTGACGGAATTCATTTGTATCGCGTCTGACAGTCTCGCTTCATACGACCCACGGGGTGGTTGGTTAGCGTACTTATCTGTCAAACGTCCTTTTGTTCAAACCAAATAAATGATACTTTGTAAATTTAAGCAAGACTTTTCAAAATTTTAAATATATAAAAAATCTACTTTTAACAAGTTGACAATGAGAATGAAATCCGTATTTAAAGGACACTGATATAAGTCTAATTTTGGTTAACTCAAGTTAACACAGGTTTCTGATGTCCATCAAATACAATTATTTTACAGGTAAATAAAGTGTTTGGTTTTGCATTTAATACAATATAGCTTTTAGGTTTCAAAAAGTATGTGATCATCACTCAATATTCTGAGATCTCTTCACTGTTTATATAAAATATTTGCTGCTGTTCAGTTTAACATTTATCTTGTATTCTCGGCTTTCAATTGTATTTTTAAAGTTTTTGGGTTGGTTCAGCAACCTTTCACTTAGAATGAAATGAAATAATTTATTTATGCAGTACAGGTACATCATAAACATTGATTAATTACACATCAATTTTACTGTAAAAACAAGACTGTTAGACTAAATATAGTATGGGGGAATACAATTAAAAAATAAAAGTACTCTAATGTAACAAAATAATATATGATAGCAAATACAGGAAAAAATATTGGAGGTGTTAGAGCTGGTGCTGGGCTCGACTGTGGAGGTGCCACCATCTTACTCGCAAATCCTCCCGAAGTTATTAGTGGGAGCCTAAGAGAATAGCTTGCAGACAGGCACAACCAGGTGCCTGGGACCGATTGATGGCGGTATATCCATCCCAAAATGCCGGGCCTTATAAAAGAACACTAGTGACGGGCAGAGGCGTCACTGGTGCGAGGGCTTCGGCGCTGCGCTCACCAACCCGCCTACCCAGCCTGTGTGAGTATGGACATTTCTTACAGAAGGACCACCAAGAATGGCGAAAACTTGGAAAGGCCTATATCCAGCAGTGGACGAAACAGGCTGATGGGTGGATGGATAGGAAATATAGGAAAAAAAGTACATAATATATATATGTACGTACTTAGTATAATGCCATAAATACAACAAAGTTGATAAAAAGTAGGCTATAAATAAAATATATTTATGTCTACTGCACTTATTCGATTGTTCTTGCTAAGAGGAAGAGCAAGAAACTTAGCGAGGTCATGTATTTCTCTCCTACGTTTTTAGGAACTTTCTTAGCTGGGTTCTTATATACTTTAGTTAAGAAATACAAGACAAAAGAAAATTTTGTTTTGAGGAAGAAAAATTCTATGTCTACCTGTCCCACATAGTCAGTCAGTAACCTGACGCCACAAAAATCCAAGCCTAATCGTGATTACATATCATAAAAGTCGAGTCGTGAATGAAAATGTCGATTGGGACGCGTAGTTATGAGAATATTTTGAAAATGCATACAAACATTTCCTAGAAGAGCACCACGGCCGCTATACATGTTCCTTGAAAGCCAAGAGCTATTGGACAAACGAAACATGAGAGTTCATACGAGTTCGGTATTACTCTTTACTCGATAGTTTTCTTCCCCGTGAGTCCCAGCTATTTGCTGTAAGCCACAAGGGGGCGACAGAACTTTCGTCTGCTAAGTAATCCTTCAGTAACAACCTCGTTTGACGGAAGCTTCCATTGTCGCCTTTTCTCGCGTTTTCGTTCTCGTTTTTGGTTCACACTTGTACAGTTTTACGGATCTCTAATTAATTGTACTAGATTGTCGGATTTTGTTGTACGGGAGGTTGGTAGATTTCATTAATTGATTTTTGACCGTCTCTGTGGCTTAGAGATAAAACGCTCGCCTGCTTACCCAGAGGTCGCGGGTTCAATCGCTATGATGTACATTAATTTGTGTTCGGTCTGCTTGCTTTAGTAGGCACGTAAAGCTGTTAGTCAATTTGTGTTTGAAGTACGGCGATAGGGTTGGTGAGCGTTTGGGACGTAATAGTCATCGGTGAAAAGCGGGTGTACCAAGTATGGACGTGCAATTCAGAGTTCACACTTGGGGACACCATTTACATCCCCTCGATTCATATCATGATGATAATATTTACCTTTCAGTTGTGAATCTGATACCAGTAAGTATGTAGTACTTACCTACGCTAGAAATTTACACTTGCTACAGATAGCGCGCGAGTTGATTGCAGTCGGGGGCTGAGGCGAAGGACGGGGAACGTCCCCACGCCCCGTCCGCACACCTCCCTCGCACGCCTGCTCTGTAGTGCTGTGTACGTAGAGAAACACCTTTGTGTGTGTGAAGCGCATTCCATAGCTTTGCATTCAATTCGCGCGTATCTTAGGTGTTACATATAAAAAAGTAGATAAACAAAAGAGTAATATTGAAGTCTGTCACTAGTTTGAATTTCATATTAATATAAAAACACATAACACGTAATATTTTACAAAATGTGTGTAAATCATATAATATATAAGGTTCTTAAAACGGCCGGCGGTGAGGAACAATTTAAAATTAGACTAACATGTTACCGGAAAGTCGTGATTTGTTGTTTTCATAAAGGAGCAAGTGAGTGAAAGGCGAAACTAACAAATAAGCAAGGATAAAAATCAATAAATCCAAGTCACGAACCAGGGTATAACCTAGAAATATTTGCAAACTCCTTGTGTCTAGTTATTAATGGAATTGATTCAGATGTTAGTAGTCTTGTATCTGAAAATTTGGCACAAGATTTCCATCTATTGGAAATTATGAAAATATTACATTGTAACTTTTCTAGTTGAACCTTCGGTTCACCGATTGCTTCGTTATTTTCGTATACTATACACATAAACCTACGGCCTGCAAATTCATGAGCATATGATTGTTTGGCCCGCGACTTCCCAAAGGTTGCCCATGCCTGCTGTAAATGAAAGGGCAAAATATAAAGGGTCAATATTGATGATGACAATTGAATCTTTTTAATCTAAGTATACGTATGAGGGAATATTGATTAAAAAAGTAAATTTAAACTTGTATTGGGTATTTATATAATTATTATTTATTAACTATATATACTCACTTATATATACTTTTACTTCCGTTTTTTTTCCTAAATTTACTATCACAATTTTATAACATCGTTAAGTTAACAGACAACCCTTTACTTTATCTTCAGTCCCAGAAATGTTGTACTAAAACTTCAGTACCTTTTTCTGGTTTATTTTCGTTCTCTTTGATGTTTCTAGCTAATAATTTCATTCACCGGGTAAATACGTAGACCTGAGAAAGATTTAGGGCGCCTAGCAATTGTGATATTGTTATTTGTTTACTCCGAACAAGTGAATTGTTATATTCACATTCTCAAGGATTTATTGTGAGGCAGTTGAAGGATACCTATTTCTTCCCAGAAATTATTGAATGAATATATTCGGGAAATTCGATTATCATGTGAGCAAGTTTCTTCAAAGATAGTTATAAAAGTAAAATCAAAATATCACTTACTGGCTCATCACAAACTCTCTGGAGCTATAAATCCTGCAGACTTTAATTTCGGCAGTTAAAATAACGACGTAGGCACACAATAAGAAATTTGTGATACAAGTTGTTCAAGATTGTTAGTCCTTCAACGCAGGCAAAGCCGTGGACAATAATAATAACGTAAGTATTTATGGCTTAAAAAATACAATCATTGTTTAAAGACGAGCTTAATACTAAGTAGTATTTTATACCAGCTAACCTTTAGCAAAAGGGAAATCGTTGAGGGTCGTGCCAAAACTTTAAAAGTTTCATCATACAATAAAATCGTACTTAAATAGTTGAAAAACATCATAAAAACATTTAAAGTGAAGCTATACGTAGTTCCTAATAAAACACATAAACTACTTACGGTGTTTACATAAATACCGGGTGTAAATAGAGTGCGACCATTAAATGAAACCACATATTCTACCGACCCTACTGAACCACTTTTCCCAAGAGTCATGCCCGCGGACACCTTAGTTTAGGAAATAATTGAGTTCCAAACAAAAATGCGTGAACCCTAACGCACCGACATACGGGTGGGTTTAGAGAGAGCGTCTTCCGTGAAACCTGCAGCTGTTTGAGGTCAACGCTCTCTCTAAACTCGCCCGTATGTCGGTGCGTTAGGGTTCACGCGTTTTTGTTTGGAACTCAATTATTTCCTAAAGTAAGGATGTCCGCGGGTATGACTCTTGGGAAAAGTGGTTCAGTAGGGTCGGTAGAATATGTGGTTTAATTTAATGGTCGCACTCTATTTACACCCAGTATATAATGGGTAATAACCTGCGTAATGACGAGGTTTCACTAATTAGTTTGAATTACTCATAAAAACATAACAATACAAGAAGAACTTAAGTAATATTTTTTGGGAAGCCTGACGCTTGATGTATTCCATAAGCGTATTGCACTTACAGTGGAAGAATAATTGGTGTAAGTACGAGTACACCATTGACCTCTAATAAACAACAAGACACACAAACTCTAAGAAAACTTCGTCAGAAAATGTCCGAACGTGCGACGTGCATAGTAGCAAAAATGCTTCAACCAAATTAAGACGTTATGTCGTTAACATAAGATGCAATGTCAGTTGTACGAAATCGACATTCGATTTTGTCACCCCGTAGCGGTGACAAGATGCATCGCGGACTCTTTTTGTGCGAGATTGTGAATCTAGTTGTTTATGAGGAGGTCAATGGAGTACGTGCATGAATTTGCGCAGGAGTGCGCAAAGAAGCCAAGCTTTGCTGGATAATTGAAGACGATCGAGGGATGAGACGTGTATAAAACGTTCTTTGAGATATTGCGGGTTATTAGGATAATGGAGAATACCAAATAGAAAAGCAAGAACGTAGAAATCTTTTCGTAATCTGATGTAAAGCCAATTGAGTTTACCACGGAATTCAGAGGTGTGATTACACTTACACAGCCCCAATATGAAGCGGATGCATAAGTGAAGAAGACGATCAAGCTTGTTCTGAAGTTTCTCAGTGAGGTCAGGATTGCAGACATCTGCATTATTTATTGGGGAGCAACAAGGAATTGACAAGAGTAACTTTAGCAGAGTCTGTCAGGAATTTTCGCATATGTTACACTATGCCTAGTAACATATACATTAAAATAAATTATTGAGTAAACATGAATTAGTAGTTTATGCTACAAGTGCGGTAAGGAGAAATAGCTTACGAGGACGATTTGAAACACGAGCGATAATCGAGTGTTTTAAACGTTATAAGTAAGTTTTTGACCTTACCCACGTGTATCATACAACGTTTTTCAATGCGTAGTATGAGTAAATAAATGAAACGTTATTAAAGAACATAGATAAAGTAACATAGATATTTGTTATTTTTATATTTGACATATTTTATTAATTAAATTAAGGTATTTTATTTCCTTTGTATCGAGCCTGAGACTGATACCTGAGAAATTTGCATGTTAATTATATAAATAAAATTTCCTGTTATATCTACTAATATAGGTATAATATGTAATTGCATGCTGTCTTAAATGTTGAATGCACAGTAATTTTATATTCATACGCCTCTCGGCAGAGTGTAGAGCACATAAATTATCATAAGATCAAATGTACATTACCTACATTCATGAATAAACGCATCTTATCTTATCTTATCTTATCTTATCTTATCTTATCTTATCTCATCTTATCTTATCTTATCTAAGAAACAGACAAACAATAAATACTCCAAATTAACTTTAGGCGGGCATCGTTTTTTTTTTTCTTCGCACGCAAGTGGCCAACTTGACGGAAATAAGCTGTTTTCAGTTTGACGCGTTCGTAGCTCATTTCTGTCCAGTCTATCTATAGGTAGTACACAAGTAAAGACTGGCAACTTTTTTCAATAAATACAAACAGTATAAAATAGGTCTTTATGAGCACTTGCAGTGAAAAAATATTTACTTGCATCCTTTGGCTTACAGGAGATCAGCATGTTAAGTGATAATTTAAATAATCGCACACATTTTTCACTGAAAATTATTACATTCCGATATGATATAAGTGTTTACCTAAACTTCTTGGTAAAAATACACATTTTGTGGAGTACTACATTTTGATTTGTCAACATAGTTTTATGTGACAAATAAAATTGATGTATCAGACTAACCCAATTTCTATTCAGTCTGGTAAACAACATATAAGGTTAGCTCTAGGTTCTGGCTAGGCAATAAAATATAAAAAAAACAAATCATACATTTTCATAAATTTACGGCATGAAATTGTATTTTGCGATTCGCTCCAAATGGAACGTTGACTTTAGGGTTCGAAGGGTGCCAATCAGGACCCCATTTACTAAGCCTTGTCCGTCTGTAAAAGCGGTCAACAGCTTCAGCCGTAACAGGTAACCAGTTGAATACTGTGGCATCGACCAAGGCAAAAGATTAAAAAATTAAAAGAATTTACCCAAAAGGGATCCCCATAGATAACACCTCAAAAATGTAGCGTAATGTGTTTCAACTTTATCTTGAAAGCGAAGTTTCCTATTTATCAGATTGTACTTTACCAAACTTTACTGAGTTTACTACTACTAAAAAATGATATAAATTGGAGTTCCGTACTTAGCGGGCGCCCAACTGTTTGTCAAACGCGACTTGTTTTTGTAGCCTTGATGTTGCATCTATATTGTTATCACACTAATATTATAGATTATACATAGGTAACACTAAAAGTTTCCGGAACTGGCCACTTACATAAACAATATTTAAAAATTTATTGCAACATTTGAAAATAGAACTCTTTGGCTGTAGAATGCAGTTTGTTTCATCTGACTGTCTTTTGTTTTTACCTTGTGGCGCCATTTAAAAAATTGTGTGTCTGCATCAACATGGATTTAACTCGGGAAAATTTTCGTAGTATGATTTTCTACGATTTTAAGTGTAATTTGACAGCTCAACAGAGCATCGCTCGGCTTGAAACAGCTTTTGGCAATGAAGCACCATGCAAGACGACTGTTTATAGCTGGTTTGCAGAATTCAAGCGTGGTCGTATCAATCTCAGTGACGAATCTCGCGATGGTCGGCCGTCCACCGCTGTGACCAACAAAAACATCGATGCTGTGCGCCGTATGATTGAAACAGACAGGCATGTGACCTACCATGAAATTCGCGCATCCTTAGAAATAGGCATGAGTCAAATACAATCAATCCTACACAAACATTTGGGTGTGAGAAAGCTGTGCTCGCGGTGGATCCCACACAACTTGACCGAGGCTCAAAAAACGGACCGCGTCACTTGGTGCAGTGCCATGCTTACCAGATTCAACGAAGGTGCGTCAAATTTGGTGTGGGACATAGTAACAGGTGACGAAACATGGATTTATTGCTACGATCCCAAAAAAAAACAGCAATCGAGCGTATGGGTCTTTCAAGATGAGCCGAAACCAACCAAAGTGGCGCGCGTGAAAAGTGCATCTAAGCGGATGATTGCTTCTTTTTTTAATAAAACTGGACCCGTGGCTACTGTTGCTTTAGAGAATCGTCGTACCGTGAATAGTGACTGGTACACGATCATTTGTTTGCCGGAAGTTATTGACGAACTCCGTAAAAATAACCGTAAACGCCGTATCATCCTGCACCACGACAATGCTAGTTCTCACACGGCCACACAGACAAACGACTTTTTGAAGACGAAAAATGTAGAACTCGTGAGTCATCCTGCATACAGTCCCGACCTGGCACCTTGTGACTTTTTTCTGTTCCCAAAAATTAAGAACCAATTACGCGGTCAACGATTTTCATCACCAGAAGAGGCTGTCGAGGAGTATGAAAAACACGTTTCAGAGGTCACCACAGGGGAGTGGCACAAAAGTTTTCAAAACTGGTTTGATCGAATGAAAAAGTGCATAGACGCCAAGGGAGATTATTTTGAAAAACAATAAATTAATTTTGTACCTTTAATAGTATTTTTTCATATTCATTCCGGAAACTTATAGTGCGTCCCACGTATACATAACATATTATAACGCAAAGTTTGTGTGTGTGTGTATGTTTGTTATTCTTTCACGCTGAAAAGGCTGGACGGATTTGGATGAAATTAAGAATGGATATAGCTTATACCCTATCTTAACCCTTAGGCTACTTTTTATCCCGGAAAAAAGCATGTCGTTAAACCGAATAACACGCCGACGGAGCCGCGGGCAAAAGCTAGTTTAAAATAATGTTATTAGGGTTCTGTACTAATTGGGCGGTGGTACGGGACCCTTCGTGCGGGAGCACAAATCGCACTCGTTTTTAGGGTTCCGTAGTCCGACAAGGAGCCCTTTTATTTTCGCCATGTCCGTCTGTCCGCGGCTTAGCTCAGAGACTATTTATTAGTACTATTTCTCGATTTAGGGATCCATTGGCGAAATATTAAGCTTTAAAGTGCAAATTTTTGTTAGAGTCAAGTGTCCCCGGCTTTCTGTCGGCTAAACGGTTGTTTATGAATATGTGGAAAAATTTACAGAAGTATAAGTATAGTATATATAATGAAGTTGAAAGAAAAACTATCACAGCTAAGTAGGCTTTACAAGTTTACGAGCACAGGTCCCGCCAAACTTTTAGTCCCCTCTAAATACGTCAATGTATGGGCTGTTCTTCGGGAGAGCAACTTCAGAGCGGATTAGAAGTTGGCGCGATCTGTATTAGTAGACCAACTTATAAAATGTACTGGGCAACTACGGAACCCTACACTGCGTGTGGCCTGACACGCACTTGGACGGTTTTTTATTTACAAATTACCGCTTTTGCATCAGCTTATAATTATTCTTCTGTTTTATTAATTTCTATGGTTTGCGGAAAATCGCATAAAAATAAAATACATTGCTTTTAACTTATAATTTATTTTATTTAGGTAACCAATTATTTTTCCAAAAATTTCATACCGGTCATCCTGCAGCGTTGCTTGCTTGGATCCGATTTCATCGATCCCGTAGGAATTCCTAAAAAATCCGGCCATTTTCCTTGTCTACATTAGGTGCAAGCCACATAGAAAAGGCGCGGGTGCGGGCGCGCCCCCAGTGCACCTCTTCTATCTGTTTTACACCACGTCCCTCTCCTACATTTTATATGAAAGAAAATTGGACGGGCGTCGAGACGGCGCGCCGCGGGTCCACCAAAAGCGCACCACCCACACCTTCGTCGTCAGAGGAGGACATCTTGGCAGATCAAAATCAAACACTTGAATAGCACCGATACACACCAGTAGTGCGCAACCGGTGCGCCGGTAGCACGCCGCGCCGCTTCTATGTGGCTTGCACCTTTTAAAGGGAACCTTTCTGCAAAATTACAGCTTTCCAGGTCCAAGGGTTTGGGCTGGGCGTTGATAAATCAGTCAGTAAGTGAATCAGGACTTCTCTGAACGTGATTGAAGGGCATAAAATAAGTCAAGGTGGTCTAGGTGAACCATTCTGTCCAAGCAGTTAAAATTACTACAGTTACTTGGTTAAAATAAATCGCCTCTTCTTAAAAACATTCAATTTGCCCTAGTTGAAAATACCAATCATTTCTCCTTTGCAGCCACAAAAATTAAAATATTTAGTAATTCATTCAACATTAAATCAACCAGCTCAACATATTTGTATACTTACCAAGGGCGTAACGGTGAAGAAACACTCTATCCCCCATCACTCACGTAAAAATCGTCAGTTCCAATAACATTCCACACTCGGAAACACCTCTGACCCTCCCTCGGAGATAGATGTCGCTATGCAATGTTTGTTGTTAAATGTACAGTTCTGTTCTACTGAGTTTCATCCATCTCTCCTTTTCATCTATCTCCCTCTATCCGTCTGCACTGGCTTATTTTTCAACTTTTTAGATAATGTAAAACCGAAGAGTTCAGAGCAAGGTACTGCAATTCAAAAGGAGATTAAACTTATAATCTCACAAGGCTTGAGCCTATGAGCACCCTCATTAATTTTGTTTTACTTTTATTTATTACCGTGATTCGCTATTTCAACCAGCAGAGACCCAGCTTTGCTGACTCCTCGTGGAAAAACGTGGAAAAATCCTATTATTTAATACAGTGTTGCCAACCCTACTGTTATAACAGTAGATTAACTGTTTTCGCCATGACATCCCTGTTTTCTGTTTTAGTTTATATTTCTACTGTTTTTGGTGATGTAACCGAATAATAAAAATAAAAAATCCAAATCGCAATAGGTCACAACCAACATGTCAAACCAGAATAACCTTTTAGAGAAAGCAATAAAGATAGTTTTTGTATGCGTAGGTAGGTCATGCGCCTATTTACAATTGGTAGATTAAGAAGAACAATTAGAAGGAACGTTTTTCATATAATGCAACTGAGGTGAATAAAAGCATGACGATTATAATTTTAAAAAAGATTCAGAAAACGTTGAAGACCATGGAATTGAAAATGTTAATATGTAATTTTTCAATGTAATAAAATGGATAATTTTAATTACTTAATTTTTTTAATTTTGACTTTATTTACTTTACAATTCCCAGAAATTCCTTAAATAATCGCAATTTGCGGTAAATCTAACAGTAGTTGTATAATTATTTACCAATTATATGAATAATATGTCGGACAGTAGATTTGATGTTTTAAAATTACTATTTTCCGGTTTTCTGCTGTTTTTTTAAGTTCCTTTTGCTGCTCTTTGCTTTCATGAGGTTGGCAACACTTAATACATACCTACATCATGTTCACTTAACGTCAGCACGCTCCGAGTTTTCAATTTTGTAATGTTAACATGTGTCTAAGATTGGTTGATGGAACTTCTTCAGATAAATACTCTTACAGTATGACTCAAAATTTAGAAGAGACGAGCAATTATGTCATTTTATTTCTGAAAAGTGTGCTTTATTTTTTGATTTTTCTCATGGTCACGGGCCTGACTAAAAACCAGCTTTTTGCGATTTACTAAACACACAGTCTCTAAGAAAAGTTCGTCAGAAAGTGTCCGAACGTGCGACGTGCATAGTAGCAAAAATGCTTCAACCGAATTAAGACGTTATATCATCAACATACTCGTAAGATGCAATGTCAGTTGTACAAAATAGTTATTCGATTTTGTTACCCCATAGCGGTGACAGAATGGATCGCGGACACTTTTTGAGCGAGATTGTGAGTCTAGTTGTTTATGAGAGGTCAATGTTTGCTTAGTAATAAATAGGTTATGCATTAATAACGAAATATACCGGGTGTAAAGGCAAAGTCAAGAATCCTTTAAAGGTATGTTAGTATGACCGGTAAAGATATTATTTTAAAAACTGGGATCTCTAAATAAAGTACCAGTACCTCATAATAAGACGATTTTCTTTACTCAAAATACACTAATCGCGTAGACACCATCACGGTCGCTGGCCACTCGGATGAAGGGTGCGGGTTGCGGGGTGCAATTAGGTGTGCGGAGAGGCCGGTGAGCTGCGTAGCCATAGCTTAGTAAAGTGATGGAATTTTTGGTGAAAATTCAAGGTATATTTTTTTTTCTCGTATAGACATCAGAATCGTGTATACTTTCATACCCTAAAGGGATTCTTGACTTTGCATTTACAACCTGTATAATGTGACTTTAATTTATGCAGCCTAAATCTTGCTAAAGACTCGCCAAGTGCTCAGTAACAAGGTTCGATAACCCTTTTTCTGAAATTCGTAAATTATTATTTTTGTGTTGCTTACAAACGCAGGCCCAGCCCCGACGGGACGTCAAAATTTTATTTTGCGAAATTAGCATAAAATGTTATCGATCCGTGTTACTGATCACTTACCAAGCCCTGGATGAGTTTGGCTGTTTAAATAAATGTCATCTTATATATCAGAGCCAAGACTCACTTTAATTTTAACAAGAAAAACTCGACGATTCGATCAAACTTTTCTTGATGAATCTTAGCTGTAATATAATTTTCTTGATGATACTCGTCCTAATTTTAGTGATATAATGCATTAATAGCATTAATAGGGTATTTTTATGGAAATTTGTGGTTTGCAGTCAATAAATATTCTTTTAAAGAGAAATCTTGTCACTCTTAAACAAATTAATTTAAAATTGTCCGTACATATTCCTCTCATCTAGTACAATGGATGACATTGACAGAGGGTGCTGCTGTTGTAAACAAAGGGTTACGTTTTATTAGGATTACTGCGTTAGTTCCGTCCAATTATGGCCAATCTAAGCACAAAAAGAGCCTTGTGCCATATACATATATACACATATATACATTTATATATACATTCATTTTTTTCAGCTAATTTGTAACATCTGTAGGGTAAATTTAATTCGTTTACACATTTTAAAAACCGCTAGATACTTAAAAGCTTCTTGAAAAAACCTATAATATCTTTTCTACTTTACAAGATCCATTAAATCTCCAACTAAGTCAGGCTTACAGCGGAAGCAAAATATCCGGACATATTAGTTTTACGTGATGGGATAACGAAAAGTGGCTTCTTTACTGAGGACTTTTTGTGATACTCTTAGGGCAGAACTGAACAAGATTTTCATTACATATTTGTGGAAAATCCTTTCAAAGAACACAGATTATGGTAGCTTGTGACGAAGCTAGAAGATAGTGTCGTCGTAGAAAGGTATAATTGTGTATTCCTTAATTTTACATGTCTGCGTGTTGGTTTGTTGTGCTGCGTGATGGTTTGTTGTGCTTTTTTATGCAATATATATTTTTTTACTATGTGGATATATTAATAAATTTACAATATTCCGCTGAACACTATTATCATGCTATTCAAAACGCAGGCTCATGCAACGCCGCCGCCCTGGCACATAAAACATGCACAAGCAAGCAGTACGATCACAAATGCATGTTTTATGATTCCCATGCGTCTGCATTTTGAATAGAATGGTAAGAAGGTTTCGTGGAATATTTCAAATTATTGATAAATCCATAAGTTGATAATTGACTTCTGCAATATTTTTTATTATAAAAAATTCAATTGTAAAACATAATGTACAATTACGCAATAATACATTTTAGAGGGCGTATAGTGTATTTACATATATATCACATAAACACGCCCCTGTGAAACACCTAAAAAAACGCAACCTTATCAACAACTCAAACCAAAAACACAATGGCACCTAAGGTTGCCAACTCTCGAAGGAACAAACACGAGAGATTTGAAAAAAACCGGTGGGGAGTTGAATGTAAGTCGATAAGATTTGTAAATATTATTTTTTAATTTTTATTTTTTGAGCCTTTAATCATGTGAGATCAAAATATGGTAGCACTTGTTTGTAACTCTCTTTTTACTACATATTTGGTGTGATTTATTTATTTTATTTCAAAAAATCTGGAGAAATGGGATTCCATGAGGTTTGGGAACCCTAATGGCACCGCAAACGGCGCTCTCTCACCCACTTGTGAAAACGTGTAACAATGATTTTAAATCAACAACTAAAATATTTTTGTTTGTTTTATCCATTGTAAAGAAACAGAACAAGCTTAAGAAAATTGATTACTGCATATGTAAATAATACAAAGTACGAAGTCGTAATTTTCAAGCGACCCACAATTTCGTGCGTAAAACAATAGGGAATCATTTTTTCGTTTTATTATTTGCGTTTTTATCAACGCTTCGGCAGATTGAATTTTAAGTAGAAATACAAATACTTTGTGAAGACAGACAGAAAAAAATGTCAAATACAAATAGAACTCGTGCCCTGAGGGTTCCATACATACTGTTTAAAACACAAACGTATTCCACGTTCAGTTAAAGGACCTACTTAACTTGATACGTTAAGATCCATAAAACACATAAAGTTTCAAAGGGTCTAATTAGTAGGTTTGTCATTATATCTTCATGAGTAATTAAATATAGATAATTTTCTGATTTCTTACTACACGTACCTAAGATATAATACTTATGAACGGAATTTCAAGTTTCTACGTTTCTGAAAGTAAAAAAAAAACGTTTCTGAAAGTAAAACCCTAAGGTTTCATGGTGAACCAATTTGTATGAAATTCATTACGTAAAGGTAGTAATTTTTTTTCGCCTAAGGCTGTCGAACCAAATCTCGGTGCAAAATGCACATCTTATTATTGTTTTCCTTACTTTTGAATAAAAAGTATGCAAAAATTTCGTTTTGAAGCAATTGGCGGAAATTTATTAGTAATATTTAAGTTTTCACATTCAAATTCTATAATTTTATGACTTGCATTTGGATTGCATTTGGTTAACAATTTTAAAGGCGTATTTATCGTTGTAATCGAATGTACAAATGTAAGGTCTTGACAAACGGACTACAAAGTGATCCTATAAGGGTTCCATTTTTGGGGTTCAGTACCCAAAGGGTAACCAACGGGACCCTATTACTAAGACTCCGCTGCCCGTCTGTCACCGGGCTGTATCTCATGAACCGTGATAGTTAGACAGTTGAAATTTTCACAGACGATGTATTTCTGTTGCCGCTATAACAACAAATACTAAAAACAGAATAAAATAAATATGAATAAGGGTTCCTATAAAACAAACGTGATTTTTTTGCTCGTTTTTGCTCGATATTGATAACGGCAACAGGTAGACGCTTGAAATATTCACAGAATATTTAGTTATATATTTACTTTATAAATAAATATTTAAATTAGAATAAAATTTATATTTAAGGGGGGCTTCCATACAACAGACATGATTTTTTGCCGTTCTTATACTTTAGACTGGTTTTATATTTTGAGGTACGAGACCCTAAAAGTAAAATATAATAAAGATGTACTTCAAATTACGTCTGGTAGGGTATATAGGATATAATTATATAATTCAGCCGTAAAACATATACATACGCGGGGTCACACACATGAATTCCTGAACATTTCATGCCAAGCCTTCAGCCGCACTACGAAGATACGGAATGTCGCAGAAATTCCAATAATACTGCGTATTATGTTGGTATTTCGTGCAAATTCTCGACGACTTTCAAGGATATCTCGGGCTTTTGAAGGGAGATTCCGGCTCAGATGTAACAAGATTGTTGCTTATTTACAATGCCCTGAATTCTAGTTGCACTCACAGCTTCCATAGATAAAACTGTTTGTTTTTGGGGTTCCGTAGCCGAAGGGTGCCAAACGGGACTCTATTACTAAGCCTCTGCTGTCTCTGTCTGTCTGGCTGTCCGTCCGTCTGTCACAGGCGTCTACAGCTTCAAGCGTAATGGGTAGCTAGTTGAAATTATCATAAAATACGTATTTTATAGCCTCTATCGCGGCAAATAATAAAAATAAATAAAATATTAAACCCCCAAACAATAAACATCGAATTAACCATCTGAGATGACTTGTTTAACAGTAGCTTGTCAACCTTTTTGTACAGAGGTTCATTAGTGAGCTGATAGACGCCGCTAAGGGTAGCTTGTCAACCTTTTTGGACATTAACATTCTAAGCTACAGTACTTGCAATCTACAAGCGCACAGCGCCTTTAGTTGTGTGGGGGACCAATCTGTTTACGCGTCAATGTAGGCGTGACAGTGACCGTGCGTACGGTTAGCAAACAAAAATTAATTCATTGAAGTTGTGGATATTTCCAATTTTTTAATTTTAAGGTCTTCTTTACATTTATGAGGATTGGTCAAAATAAATAAAAGTCAACACCTTTAAAGTTATATATATATATATAATTAATTACAGGTAGAAAATTAAATAAACATTGTCCACATTGTTTAACAATTATCCACATTGTTTGCTTTCATAAAATTATACTCGTCTTGAAGAAAGTGATACACTCGAGCAATAATGGCGCGTCCCTGAAAATAATAAATAACTATTTTTAATTGATAGTTTTTCAACATTTGTTTTAAAAAAAATTTGACACGATATCTTTTCTCGAGAAAAATTTTTAAATATCAAACGCGATCCACAAACCGGACTTTATCGAACTAGAAAATTACCTTTAATAAGTTTTAAAATGAATAAAAAATCTTACCTCGCTATGAATTACTTTGCGTTTTCCTTCACCCGTGTGATTTGACATGCTGATGGTAATTCATGCACATTAGCAGCGTGAAAACACTATGCACAAGTGACTCGAACGATGGCTCGCTCGCTACTGACCGCTCCGTCGGGTACACACACTAACGCAATTATGTATTTACGTTTACAACTACAAATAATGATCACGTGCGCTCGTAGATTGTAGAAACTGTATAAGAAATACAGAAATTAGTTGAAATGAAAGGACTCATCGAAGGTTATCGAGTTTGGAGAAAAAAACGGTTTAATGCCCCTCATACCCGGATTTACTTTTCTTTTGCTTTTCTACACCGCAATGACTGTTAATTACTTATGTATCTCCTTACGATAGATAAATCGACGAGTGTTTAAAATAAAGACATTTATTTGTATCGTAGTTTAAATAAAAAATGCATTCAAAGTCTTTTTTGTTTATTACTTTCCTTAGCCGGGTTTGATACTCATTTTGCAAAAATAATAACATTCTGTATTATGAATGACATCGATCGATGGTGTAACAAGTAAGGACTAAGTCTTGCAAAGGTGCGCCTTTTCACCATACTTTGTTCTTCGGGCTCAAATACAAGCTTTTATTTCATGTACATATATAGGTTTACTTTAGTGTTTTTCCTTACTGTCAGAAAGTGGAAACTATACAAATAATAGGCACATTAATTCCTCAAAAAATATAAATAATATGCACACTATTGCACACAGATAACTCAACGGTGCTTGCTCGACCTATAAGATTCGAACCCAGACCTCGATGTTGAGAGGCTGCTGACCTACCGCTTGAGCTACAGCTGATTTCTACGAAAAAATGTGAAAATACGTGAAAATATATTTCTAACTTATCACTCTGCATGGCGAAATATGTTGCTAGTACGTTCTATGATTTATTGCGTTTAACACACAAAGGATCATGGCAGTTGGCGGCCCGCAATTTTCTCGTTTTAACCGCATGTTCAAGAAATCAACGTACGTGCATTATACAAAGTGCAAAAAGTTGTATCTTGGAAAAAGTTGCATGATTTTTTAAAGTATGGGGGCCAAAGTAAGATTTTCTGAAAAATAAATGGTTTTGAACGTACGAATGACTGCCATCTTGACAACTGTCGATGCGATGGCTAGAGTTTACGCCACCACTGAAGTCCTGCGATGAAGTCTTTATTGGCTTTGGAATATCAACCCTAATGCCTTAATCTATTGGACTTTAGAGGTGACGAGGATTCTATGATTGACTATGTCATTTTTACTTTATCGTTCTGATTCATGCTTATAATGTTTACGTACTTTACAGGCAGTTCAGCTGTGTAACTTTGTACAACCTGAGTAACTTTATATAAATTCATGTATAGAGCATGTCACAAAAACGAAAATTCATGGTTTTGATACAGCTTTTATTTCGGCAAAATCCTTTACATTTAACTTTAATTTAACATCACGGATTCATGGAAATAAGACCGGGTCAAGTTCAGTACTAGACCTGCCATTCACCTTTATACTTACCGAAATATAACAAATATCAATTTTGCTACCACAACCTCCACTCAACAATTTGTGTAACTAACGTATCAAAACTAGCTAAAAGCTCTCATATTTTGTCGTTAGAACTAAAAGCGTTTCTGTCATATTTTAGGTTTCTATAGTCTAGGAGACAGAATATGTTTGGCAAATTTTCAAAACGGACCAAAACTTTTAGTCCTATCTAGGCCAATTACTACGAACAATCTACGCTACGAAACAGTTATCTGAATATACGAAACACAATTCGCATTTACTCTACTTACTTTTTCATGTATCTTTCTACCTACAATGTTTTCTTTTACCTTCACGTCATCTGAGATAATGTGACGTCACACGACTTGATCTTACTTTGTTATGTAAAAATATTACCATAAAAAGACAAACAAGAGCACAGCATTCTTTTGAGGAGGGTCCGTTGCAAAATATGAAACTTCATATTCAAATTATTCACTATACACATATTCATGAACCCAAACAGTTACTATAAAAGGTAACACAATAGGGTAATAAGTCTATCTCTATTATGAGATTTCTTACAGGAATTTAGGAAACAGTAAAAATAGGAGAATCATACACAAAAAAATTTGCCTAACATACTTACAAAAACAAACATCGTAAAATTTCAATTGAATTCATTGAAATGAATATTATGATGACAGGGTTGGCAACTCTGATATTAAAATTCTTTATAATGACTTTTAAAATTTATGCCATCAAAAAAAAACTTGTTAAAAAAACCAAGTCTCGCAACTTAGTTCTTCTACCGTAAAAAGTTGTGAGTTCCATGTAAACCCAAGTCGGTTAATTTATTCAGTCCCTACTTAAAGGACCTTCTGTCTTAAGTTATTACATAATTAGCTAAGCTAACAACATCTTAGAGTATATATACCATATCAATATTAAAAATCTTTTATGTTTTAAATAAATAGATTGACTCGGCCATCGCATGAAAACACAATGTATCTCACAAGTAATACATATTATATTAAATTAGATTATTTAGTGCGATTTCCAAGTCAATCTATTTATTTAAAACACAAAAGATTTGTAATATTAATTGTTAGGTTAGCTAATTATGTATTAACTTAACACAGAAGGTCCCTTAAGTAGGGACTGAATAAATTAACCGACTTGGATTTATATGGATAAGTTATGACTAAGTTGCGAGACTTGTTTTTTTTTAATCTTTGTGTTTGGTGTGTAAACTGATAGATTGTTGAAAAATTGATATATTCCTCTAATTATTTTTCTAAACAATTTAAAGTTTAGTCTCAAATATCGCTCACCTACCCGCAGAAAAGTTGTGTTCGAAAATTATGTAAAGTCAGGCTTAAAAATAAAGATTCAAAATGTTTATTTGTTTAATAGATAAAATAGATACATAAAGTATACGTTTTACAGGTCATATCTAATCTTTATAAAAGCAATATTATATGATGAAACAAATAAAATACGGGAAATTGAAAAAAACGATATTTAAGTTGGGTTAATAAAGTTATACATATGCATAAAATAAAATAAAATAAAGACTTATTGGAATAAGAATATTATAATACATGATGAAATTAATAAATAAGTTGATAAATAAACTGAATAGACCATAAATATAATACCTAACCAAATATATACTAACATAAGTAAAAAATTTAAATATTGTATATACCTACATAATGCAATGAATAAATAAGTTAATAGATAAATAAACAGTAACTATAAATAGATATAATGCCTAAATTCGCCCATTCGATTAATCTTGCTAAGAAGAAGGGCAAGAAACTTAGCAAGATCAAGTCTTTTTTATCAATCTTATTTTTTTCTCATCATTGGCTTATTACTATTACATTTTTTTAACTTATATTATTATTATACTAAACCAGGTGTTTAGCTTTAATAAGTAAAGCATAAAAATAAAAAAGACAGAAGGAAATTGAGTCATGAGGAAAAAAAACATTTTAGTCTACCTGCCTAATGAGCAGATATCGGAATTGGGTGTGTGAAAATACCTAAAGTTTGAACATGTTAAACAAAAAAACCAAAACTGAACCGGTAAAATTCAAAACCGGTTCAACTTAAGTGGTTGTGACAGCTCCATGTTATGTCCCGCTGCAAACTTTAGATGTTTTCAGATACCCAATTCCGATCTCTGCTAATGAGTAAGTTAAGCCATGCAATAAAACTTAAGGCTGTACCTGACCCTAGAATATGAAAAAAGCCAGATTTTCAAGGGTTCTTTTGACGAAAGTAGGACTATCTTAACATTGGAAAAAATATATTTGATTTATTGATATTTTATCTAGGAGATCTATTTATAAAATATGTAATAACATTTATACTTTTGTCAAAAAAAAATGTTTTCCACCCTCTTTTTTTGGTTTTCAAACGTTCGCTTCAAATTTTTTTTTTATAAAATAGGTAATAGAAATATAAAGGTTTTCTACTTAAATCCAGTATTTTTTCCCGGCTCAACTAATTTCAGTATTAGCTAAAAACACTCCGATCTGCTGTTTTGCGCGTAATTATTCGTATTACGCGTCCTAGACAAATAGGTCAACTAGCTAACCAATAATCGCCTCTATCAAAAGCCAATAAAATACTTGACATTGGCCTTTTTGTGTTGGACGGGTAATAAGATTTTTTCCTAGGGTATGCCATACTCTTAACGACACAAAATAAATCAAAGTTGTATCCTAAGATGTAACTTTACTTATTCAGTGAGGGTTTCTAGTTCTCAGTAAATCCCTAAATACCAACGCAACACATCACTGCCAAGAACATAGAATAAACCAGACTTTTTGAATACTTTATACACTTTTTGCTCTAAGCTGCTTGCCTACGAAGACGGAAGAAAATGTAAATCACTATACTCTTGCTAAGTAAGTGGGGAAAAGCTTCCAAGCTCTCCTCTTCCTATAATAAAACAAGAGAACCCTTATTTTGTAAGAAAAGAAAAGTATTAGAGAAAGCCAGACGTATAATTAACTAGCTTTGGCCCGTGACTTCGTTCGCGTAGACTCAGGATTAGGTGTAGAGTTTTGTCTGCTACATGAGCTTGTTAAATGTGAGCTTTCTCTCGAAACGAAATATTCGAAAGTAGTGCAAAACATGCGTTATTACTTTTGAACGACGACGTTAGTAGTTTAGGACGAATTTTCTTCTCGATATTGACTCGGTCTTAGCTACGAGTATACTAATTTTACCATTATTATACACTAGCTTTTGCCCGCGGCTCCGCTCGCGTGTTATTCGGTTTAACGACATGCTTTTTTCCGGGATAAAAAGTAACCTGTGTGTTAAGTTGGGGTATAAGCTATATCCATTCTGTATTTCATCCAAATACGTCCAGCCGTTTCAGCGTGAAAGAGTAACAAACATACACATACACACAAACTTTCGCATTTATAATATCAGTGTGAAGTATGGCAGGCTGAAGTCGTTCGGCTCTACTTCAAGGAGCTGTCCTGGCTGGGCTGACTGACCGGGGGGAAGTGCACAATACTCACGATCCCGGAGAGTCAGTGCAGGACTCATCGCCCCCGTCGCGAATTTAGAATTTGGAAGTATGATGAGATAACATAGCCTTGTCTTATATCACCACAAACGATTAATATCCGCGCTAATTAGACACCTGATTTTTCAATGATATTGATCTATCCTACAAGAACCATGCGTTTTTCTGGGATAAAAAGTAGCCTATGTGTTAAGTTAGGGTATAAGCTATATCCATTCTAAATTTAATCCAAATCCGTCCAGCCGTTTCAGCGTGAAAGAGCAACAAACATACACACACACACACACACACACACACGCGCGCGCATTTATAATATTATATATATATAGTAGGAGTAGGATAGTAGGATAACACTTATGGATAGCCCCATCTTCAGACACGGGGTGGCTATCCACCATGCACCAAATCGAAAATGTAAAATAAAAAATTAACTTATTATTTTATATGTTTTGCTACTAACTTTAATATACTTTACATTTTGTATTGTATTGTAATACTAGATTGTAAAGATCTGAAATAAAATTTATTCTCTGTAACTGGTTATTAAGAAACAGGTTTATTAGATATTATGTGTATGTTATTAAAATTTACTAAGCAATGAAGGAGAACAGTGGGGTTAAACTCCATTCCCCATAAATTGATCGTACGCGAAGTGCGGCCATAAGGTTCACAGTGATGATAACTTATCACTTTGGATCGTAAATACTATAATGTAGGTAGGCAGGCTTAGGTCATATAATTAGATTATAGAACTTTTTGGGCTTGTTATTCGGTAACCTTTATGAATATTTTGTACGTCGTATTGATAGATTTGTCGAGACATTCTATAAATGAAATAATGTCCACAAAAGACAAAATAACGAGCAGGGTTCTAGTCCAGATCCCGATTCTGAGCGTCCCCTTCAATGAGTTGAGTGATCTAGGATATCTGAATAAATGGTAAAAGATTGAAAAAACTCTTTAAATCCATATATATCTCCGGTATTACAAAACCGTCTGTGAAAACAGGTAGTGCGATTGTTGACTATTGCATTCAACGATACCCACAATATTTTGTGACATAATGAAAGCCATTGGGAATAGGCTGCACGATGTTTCCAATAGCTAATTACATATTTCACAGTTGGACACAATATTTTATCTACGATCATCTTTTCAAATATAAAATTTTATGATAAATGGGAAAAATAAAGCGTGGAATTGTTTATCCTATTTTTTTGTTTGTGCTTTAAGCTATAGGCAAGGATTTTTTTTGCTGTAATTGTCGGTAATTTACGGACTAATCCTTTTTGAAGGTTTTGTGTTGGAGCTTTCAAGGCTGCATGGAAGAAATATCCTTTACCTAGCACAAAGCAAAAGAAGAAATTATTAGTCGCTGGCTGATTGGTTATCTTATAGCGGTGTTATAATAAATTGGGCCAGTCAGTGATGGCAGTCACAGCGCAGAAACGTGGTATTATTACATCGTGTTTCTGTGATATTGATAAAGAAGTAAGATACCTATAAAACTGTTTTTCTTGTTGAAACTTAAACCACCTTATTCTAGTATCGGAGTAGATGAACATAATTATGATGTAACCATTTTTTTTTTCTCTTGGACATAATTCCTATGGTTTTATATTTGCCTTTACTTAAGTAGGTATAAGAAAATTGTATAGATTAAGTTTATGTGAATGAAAAAATTCATGTTTGCTAAGTTTCTTGCCCTTCATCTTAGCAATACTAATCGAATGGTGCGGATGGTTAGGCATTATGTATATATAATATTTTTATTCATATATTTCTCTATTTTATGCATAACTTTATTACATTTTAGTAGCCCAACCTTAATATTTTTTGGATATTTCCCGTATTTATTTATCAACTTGTTGGTTCGTTGCATAATTTATATATAATATTTTTATTCCTAGATTTCTCTATTTTATGCAGGTGTATAATTACATTTTAGTAGCCCAACCTAAATATTTTTTGTGTGTATTTCCCTTATTAGTATATGCATATAATTTTTTTATTCTAAAGATATATATTGTAAAGGTTAACTTTGACTTGTAGAAAGTATAGTTTATGTATCTATTTTACAGAATTAATATTTCGATTTTGATTTTGACCATAACATGATTAAACGTTTTCTTGTGGAAAACAAGTTGATGGAGCTGATGCTGCGCTTGACTGTGGAGGTATCACCAAATATAGCAAATTCACCCGAAGTTATTCGGGGAAGAGTAAGAGGATAGCTCTCACACACAACCAGGTAGCCAACCATGCTTGGGACCGTCTGATGGCGGTACATCCATCCCTTATTACTGGCCTTATATAAAACAGACTGCTGACAGGCAGCGGCGTCACTGGTGCGAGAATTTTGGCACCACACTCACCACCTGCCTGCCCAGCCTAGATCTCCAGGACAACCGCCAAGAATGACCCCTTTTCCACTTACCGGCAATCCACCGGCACCGGCACCAGCAACGGCGACGGCACTGTAATTAAATTACATTTTTACCACCTTAGCCATGCCGTCGCCGTTGCCGGTGCCGGTGCCGGTGGATTGCCGGTAAGTGGAAAAGGGGCCAATAGCGAAATCTTGGAAAGGTTTATATCCAGAACTGATGGATGGATGGATACAATCCGTTTCAAGCTATTGGTCCCATAGTCCAATAGAAATAGCTTTTTGAGGTTTTAATAGATAAAAATAAAAGATGCGAAGCTTGTTTTTATTTTACAGAAATTATTTGTAAAATTAGTTTACATTTTTAGTGACAGCCAGAGGATCAAATCATTTTTCAATATATACTAGTTCCCTGCAGAACCAATAAATTCCTCAGATCACGAAAATCCAGAGAACTTCCTATTTTGATACATTATTGAACAATCTATTTTGGTTATATAAAAACAGTTGACATGAAAAGAACCAAAATTTCTTGGTTAAGAAACCAGTAAATAATTTTGCTGAATATTTACACTAAATCCTGACAAAAATAAAATCATGTACCGTGTTACTAATTAATAAAATATTAACAACGAGGCATTTAGCTAAACTGAAAAAAAAATCACAGCTCCCGTTCAAAGCGAAATATAAAAAATATATATGTTACGGGTAAAGCTAGAAGATAGGGTAAACTAAGGTTTACCCGGGTAGTCTTATACAAAACTTCGGGGGTCGCCTCACTCCGCTCCACTTTCGCTCGTCGTCGCACCTATTTTTGACCCGTAACATATATAATAACAGAAAAAAGCTATACAAGTGTGTATATATATTTATTTTAGCATATCTTCCTTGTTAACCCGTTTATCGTCTTTATCGTTAAAGTAATAGATCGCAGTCGTGGCTCTGGTCCATCTTACAGATTAGTCTTCTAAAGACCATTAATATTAAAGCGTAATTTGCTAAGTAGATACCCATTAGGAGAACAATGAGAGCTAAAGTCCATATGATCTTCGTAATGAATTCTAGACAATTACAAACCACTTGTCAGGTTGAAAAATCTGTTCCTCTTTCATGTGTGGGGTCTGTCTACGAGCCTTAGACCCGTGACATACGGACAGACAGACAGATGGACAGACAGACAGACAGCGGAGGGCTATACATGCTGGTGACCTTCAAAGTCGAAATTAGTGGCTGGTTTTATCCAGAAAATATTAAACAAAAATATTTGAAAAAAAAAATATGATAAACTACAGAAAATTATACTAAAATTAATAAAGAATACATTATATATATGGAATGATGTGCCAGATATAGTTTTTTTTTTTAATCTTTTACTAAATATATACCAAACCTAGTTCTAATTTATAACGAACTACGTTTTGCCCGCGGCTTCGCCCGCGTTGTATTAGTTTTTGTGTAGTCCTATAAAATCTGTTAATATTTTTCGGACTGTTACCTACAGTAAACACAGCTGCTGAAATGTGTGTGTTATGCGCCTCTGTGTTTCCCATTTTGTATGTCTCTTTTATAGCTTTTCCATGGGAACTGATTTATGGCATGAAAAGTAGTTTTTATCCTATTCTAGATTTAGAACATTATTTGTGCAAAGTTTCAGCCCAATCGGATCAATAGGTATGGCGTGAAAGGGTGGGTGATACATCACTTTTCTATAGAAATTTGAAACCTCATTTCCATCCCATAGGAACTGATTTATGGGATAAAAAGTAATCTATATCCTATTCCAGGCTTAGAACTACATTTGTGCAAAATTTCAGCCCAATCGGTTCTGTAGTTACGGCGTGAAAGAGTAACAAACATCCATCCACCCATCCATACATCCAAACTTTCGCATTTATAATATTAGTGGGATATCCGGCTAAACGAATTATGTACGCAAAGAAAATTGAAGCTATTGTAACAACAAATGATTTCTCTTGATTATTTTTTGGAGAATTTTAGTTATGATGATTGTAAATATTAAAAAAACGGATAGGACTCACTCGACTGATCGCCGTGCGCGAAAGTACTCCCGAAGAGTCCTGATGATGATGAGTCATAATCTCATCGAAAGCTCGACCTGTGCCTCCTTGCACAATTATAAAGTGAGTCTTATCCATTTTTTTAATATTCATGCCAAATTTCGTAGTTCTAGATCAACGAAAAATACCCTATAAATTCTGATTCCCGTGAGAGTGTCTAAACATAAATTGCCATATCTTTTTTTTACGTCAACTTAGAAGATTGATTTTTTCACAGCTTCAAGGGACTGTAGACCTGAGTATATTTTTAACGGCAAGTTGTGAATAAGGCCCTTGGAACTCCGTCTTAGAATGCACACCGATAATCAACTATTTTCCTAAAAGAAAGATGACTCTAAAGTAAATCGTTGCATACTCATTAAGTTTCCTCAAACTCGTTAGCAAACTGAGGATCAAGCACAGATTTTCTGCTTCACAACTCTAGCGTACAAATATGCAAAATCTTGCTTTAGTCGGTCTCATTTGAAGTTTACCTAGATTTTTAGACCAAAAACAAACTGAAGACGGCTTTGTTACTTTTGCTTTAAGATTAATGGAAATAACTTACATAAATCTGGTTGGATTTTACCCTTTTAGATAGTGCCGTCTATAGATATACGCATGTAGAACAACTGGGCTAAAGCTCTACTAATAATTCCTTGCATATTTAATAACTGAATATGGCACCGAAGTTGCTGATATTGATCATACAGTTATAGTGTGATATACTCAGATATTTTAGAAGGAAGATCTTCTCGTACTGTAAGATATTTTGGGAGTTTGGCTTGCCTTTCAATAAAATATTTGACAGAAGATGTAGTAAAAGGGCGTTTGTGCACTGACTCGTATTCGATTCGAATTCGTGTTATTATGTGTTTTTTTCTAGGAAAAACACGATTAAGAATCGAAAACGAGTGAGTGGACAAACGCCCTAACAGTGCGACAAATATCTAAATGAACGTTATTGAGGGCGCTGATACTTCGCGGTGAACTGCCAAAATGTGACATTTCATCTGCAAGCGGCATTAGTTCTGCTTTTCGCCACGTTTATTAGGTCCTTGTCGCACTGTAATTCACTATTTGATATTTAAAACATTCAAACGATTGGGTGTATTAGTCATAATTCAGAATTTGAATGTGCTCATGAAATTAATCAACTTTTGCCTTGGAGCATGGGTCAAAATAATTCCAAGGAATAGCCCCTTTCACGAAAAACGATAAATTTATGGGCTTTTGCCCGCGGCTCTGCCCGCATGTTATTCGGTTTAACGACATGCTTTTTTCCGGAATCAAAAGTAGCCTAAGTGTTAAGTTAGAGTATAAGCTATATCCATTGTAAATTTCATATAAATCCGTTCAGACGTTTCAGCGTGAAAGAATAACAAGCATACACACACACACAAACTACTTATAATATTAGTGTAAAGTGTGATGAGGTCATAAAATTTGTATTGATAAAATAACGCCAAAGTCTAAAACGCGGAGATTGAATACACGCGGACGGAGCTGCTGGCAAGGGCTAGTATATAAAAAAGTATAGAAAAAGTTTCTTCGCATTTTATATGAAAATTCAAAACATTTTTAATAAAGTTTATTAAAATTTAACTAAAGTGTGTAGGTGCCATATCGTTCGATAACTTTCTGCCATCTTGTAGGTAGGGACATGATCCCATTGCTATAGAAATTCTGGGGCTTCTGATCAAAAAACCGCGACAAGTGGTTTTGGCAGTCCTCTCGTGATGTTAACCTGACACTGCCTAAAGAATTCTGAAGAGACCGAAACAAGTGGAAATCTGAAGGTTCAAGGTCAAGACTATACGGCGGATGCATTAATACGTCCCAGCCAAACTCTCTTAATTTTTGCTGAGTGGCTAAAGATGTGTGAGATCTAGCGTTATCATGATGAAAAACCACAACCCTTCTGTTTTTATTTTTTATTTATTTTTATTTTTATTTTGCTTCAATCTCATCAGTTGTTCGCAGTAGAGTTCAGAATCGATGGTCCTGCTTGGCGGTAACGGCTTATAATGAATAATGCCCTTCCAATCCCACCATACACACAGCATTACCTTGTTGCGAGATAACCCGGGTTTCGCCAGAGTCTGTGAAGCCTGACCAGCCTTTGACCACGACCTTTTTCGCACGTTCTTGTCGTACGTGATCCACTTTTCATCACCAGTTATCAGGTTTTTCAAAAATGGTTCGGTTTCATTACGTCGTAATAAAGAATCACAAATGAGTACACGGTTCATTAAGTTTCTTTCAGTGAGCTCATGAGGCACCCAAATATCGAGCTTTTTTGTGTACCCAGCTTTTTTCAAATGCGCCAAAACTGTTTTGTGGTCAATCCCCAGTTCTTCAGCTACATCGTAACTAATGATATGCCGATCTTGCTCCACTTTTTTAAAAATGGCATCCATTTTATCCGTAACAGGGCGCCCAGAGCGAGGTGCATGTTTGACATCAAAATTTCCGGATTGAAAACGCTTAAACCAAATTTGTGCTACTCTCACAGACACTGCACTAGGTCCATAAACATCGCAAATTTTTTTCGCAGCTTGCGTTGTAATTTTTCCTTTTTTGTAATAAATTTTTAAAATGTATCGAATTTCTTCATTAGATTCACTCATCTTAACAGTAAGAAAAACAAATGAAAATCACACATTTAACCTAAATTGAATTTGGAATTATCTTTTTAAAATTTAAACTTTTTAATAATACCAAAACCAGCCAGATACAAATGGTATAGCAAAAGAGATTTTATTATAAGTGCATACATACTATTTGCGAAAAGATTTTTTCCCCAACATAAACCGGGTGTAAATAGAATGCGACCATTAAATGAAACCACTTATTCTATCGACCCTACTGAACCACTTTTCGCAAGAATCATATCCGCGGACACTCTTACTTTAGGAAATAATTGAGTTCCAAACAAAAACGCGTATAACGCACCGACATACGGGTGAGTTTAGAGAAAGCGTCATCCGTGAAGCGATGTCTGTCAAAAGTCGATAGAATATATGGTTTCATTTAATGGTCGCACTCTATTTACACCCGGTATATTATATATCCATGTTTTAGGTACCAAATTATAGGGCATCAATCATCATCAAGTCACAATTATTTTACTTATCAGCAGTACCTATGCTTACTTTTTAGAACCAGATTGAAATAACAAAATTCAGATCCCCTACTATTATGTAGATATACGAGTATGAGTTTAGCACATACTAAATACTGGTAAGCATGTGAAGGTGAAATATCGACAGTACCTCGGAATCGAGCACTTAATCCTTTGATTGATGATGATCCAACTAATTGGCTGAATACAAAACCGTGAAGCTGGAAATTTGCAACTACTATAAAGCTTTATAATTATATAGCTTTTGCCCGCGGCTCCGCCCACGTGTTATTCGGTTTAACGACATGCTTTTTTCCGGGATAAAAAGTACCCTATGGGTTAAGTTGGGGTATAAACTATATCCATTCTAAATTTCATCCAAATCCGGTCAGCCGTTTCAGCGTGAAAGAGTAACAAACATATACACACACACACGCACAAACTTTCGCATTTATAATATAAGTAGGAAGTAGAATAGCACAGTCAACTTTATTTAAACATTTGCTGTACTCATCTACCATGTTTTTTTCGTTCCGTAGTCCGACAAGGAACCCTTATAGTTTCGCCTTGTCCGTCTGTCCGTCCGTCTGCCCGTCCGTCCGTCTGTCCGCGGCTTAGCTCAGAGACTATTAGTACTAGAAAACTGTAATTTGGTATGGGTATTAATCACGCCGACAAAACGGTAAAAAAAATCGTAAAAAAATTGGGGAAGAATTTTTTTTTTCTCGTCTATCCCATGTTTGGATAGGTTGTTCAAAAATATTATGGGTGTGTGAAAATCGTTTTTCGATTTAGGGATCCGTTGGCGAAATAGTGCTAATTTTTGTTTGAGTCAAGTGTCCCCCCCCCCCTGCCGGCTAAACGGTTGTTTATAGATATGTGAAGAAAATCACAAAATTAGTATATATAATTAATTTAAAAGAAAAACTATCACAGCTAAGTAGATTTACAGGTTTACGAGTACAGGTCGCGCCAAACTTTTAGTCCCCCCCACTCTAAACACGACATCTTCTAAATGTATGGGACTAGAAGTTTGGCACGATCTGTATTAGTAGACCAACTTATAAAATGTACTGAGCAACTACAGAACCCTACAATGCGCGTGGCCCGACACGCACTTGGCCGGTTTTCCATTCCTCTTTAGACAAAAAGAGTAAAAAACCATACTGTAGTTGAATTTTTTCAGAATGCGTACTTAAATTTATCATAATAAATCATTGCAATCATATCAAAAGTTTTAAAACCATTTGTACTACATTACAGTAATCAAGTTGTACAATGGCTCCATACAGGCCTTGTTTATCAGGAGAGTCCTTAAGTCACAATAATACTAGCAGGGCTGTGGAGGGGTGTCAGAAGTGTTTCCAGGTGTTTAATGTCACAGTCATCACATCACATTATACCCTCGTTTCACCGACGATTTTTGCATCCCAATATAATAAAAGGAAAGCGTGTCGCAATAATTCAGGCACTTACATATATGTATACCAGGTGTAAAAAGACTGCTACCATTAAATGAAACCACATATTCTACCGATCATACTGAACCACTTTTCCCAAGAAACATACCCGCGCTAACCATTACTTTGGGAAATATTTGTGTTCCAAACAAACAGGCGTGAACCTTAACGCACCGACTTACGGGCGTTTTTTGAAACAGCGTCTTCCGTAAAACACCTGTGCCGACGCAGCGTTCTAAAATAGACCTTCTACCTACGAGATAATATCTTTAAGTTACAGTTGAATACTTTTTTCTCTGAAGATTTGCGCGGGTTTTTTTCTTCAGATATTTTTTCAGTATGATCAGTAGAGAATGTGGTTTTATTTTATGGTCTCAGTCCATTTTACATCCTGTATATGTCGTCGGCAGATCCTAGAGTTGGGCATATCATAATCTGCCCAGGCATACCATGGTCTGCCCAGGCATATCGTCGCCTCGCTCCGCTTCGCTCCGCTTCGCTACACTCGTCTTCGTACCTATTTTTCAATTTTGGTAAAATATTTTCAGTTTCATACTTCATGATCTGCCCAATTATACGATCTGGTTTCTTCACGGTGTTTACTCACAAAATGTCAAAAACTCATACGCTTTTTAGCTCCTTAAAGCTACAATTGGCCTGTTCTTTTTTTCGCCAATATTTACAATTCGAAAACCATTACGAGGAAAGCTTTTCTTAACTGTTTTTAATATACAGATTTTAAAATAAGCGTGCATATACTTTATTAAATGATAAAAAGCGATGTCTTTTCTTTGACCTTCAGTGACGTTATAACAACACAATTCCACAGGAAAAAAATTTTTTAAAAGCATCCTGAATTTTGGCAAGCAAGGATCCGTCAATTAAACCTGACGTAAACTATGACGTAAACTTCCTGTCAACACTAAAATACTTATAAAATCGGTTTGAAAGCACAAAAAATGTAATATAGAAATCTCTTTCCTGAACTGATCTACTTATTTCAAAAGGCAGACAAAAATAGCACATTGACGTTTTAAACACAACTGAATTAGCATTAAGAATTAGAAAAAACATTAACGGCGAGCGCGCTTCATCCTAGGTCCTCTAGAGACTTTCCATTTGGCCACGCGTAAGACCATTGTGAAAAGAAAAAAAACATTGTTTATTTTTTTTTAATCTACTTCCTTATCTGAAAAGGAAACCAAAATTCCTATAAATATTTATATTAACGATTTCTCCACCAGCACTTACAGAATTATCAAACTTAGTTTCCGTTTTAATAAATCACACCTATTTGTTACCACAGCGGTGGTAGCTCAGGCAGTGGAACGCTGGCCTCTCAATCCTGAGACCCAGGTTCGATCCCCGGTCGTAGACCAATGAGTTTTTCGGAATTTATGTTGTGCATAGTATCTAATGCTTACCACTTGCTGAACGGTGAAGGAAAACATCGTGAGGAAACTTGTATGCTCTAAAAACCGTGTAATTGTGCCCGAAGTACGGCGATAGGACTCACTACCCATCATGTTGGAACGTAATAATCGTCGGTAAAACGCAGGTGTACCGGGTGTGGACTGTGACTTTCATTTCACAGTTCACACTCGGGAACACCTCTGACACCCCCCCGGGGACTCATGTCGTGAATATATGTTTGTGTTGTTATTGCAATATCAACACTTAGCAGAACGGAAATCCCCTCAACCTCTGAATCAGCGTGCATTAAGAATTTAATAAGCAATCAGGCTCAAGTGCTGCTAAGTAGCTTACGCCACTTTATTCTAGGGGTATTATTGAGAAATTTTAATTAAATTTGCCCTATATATATGAGCATTAAGGCTGTATGATATGCTGTGTGATATTGTGTTAATGCAGGAACCAAGTACTCTCAGGTTGTTTGTAAGCATTGAGTGTGTAGATTTTGTAATTCACCTAATCAATGTTCACATACTCAAAAACGGATTTTACACGAATCGTCAGTGTCAGGATCGTAGCAGATGGGAATCTGTAGTATCTGCCTACCACTCTGGGAGACAGGTATGAGTATATATATATGTATGTACTATTTGTTTTATTTTTTACTAGCCTTTGCCCGCGGCTCCATCCTCGTTGATGAAATCTTTGCCTCGTTTTCGGCTTGGGCGTTATTTTATGAACACCCCTCCCTAATAGCCTATAATGTTGTTCAGGGTCCCTACGATTATAATAACTAGCAGTTCGCTCCGAACTTTGAACACGCGCTCGCCCGATTCGCGCTTGACCGATTTGGCTTATATTCGAACTTAAAAATCCTTTTTGCCTTATTTACTCGCCTGCCAAATTTCATGTCATTCCGATCAACGATACTCGAGTTATCGTCGAACAAACATTCATACACATACATACATATAATACATACATACAAACGTCGGATTGTCCAAGTAGTCTCTAAGAACTTGCTCGCTTCGCTCGCTCGTTCAAAAATACGCAGCAAAATCCGTTGAGTGGTTTTTAAATTTAAAAAAATCTCTTCATTTATAATTTTTATTGCATGTGTCAAATATTTGTACGCCCTGCGCGGCAGAGTTGAGAGGAGACATAATATTGTTATCTACACAATTAAATAATCTTGAATCTACTTTAGTATTAGTATAAATTGAAACGTCAAATCGTAAAGTTATATTATAACAAAATAAGTTACCCTAAAGTAGGCCAAAGTGTCTGGGTTTCCATTTCACAAAAGGGTTACTCAGAATTCTTCGGCTTAGTGTTGAGGTATTCTCCTTAGAACTGATTTACAGATCCTTCAACTTTCAATGATCCTAAGCCAAGGCTTCAAACAAGAAAACTCTATAAAGTGGTCTGACAAAACGGTTGTGGTAAAACAATTTTAAAACACGCTACTTTTCTCGACCAATAATTATTTATAAATGAATCACGGATCGATATCCCATAGTAATTCCTGGGCTTGCGTTTGTATTCTAAGGAACAAGAAAAAAAAATCTACCTATACAAATTTCACAAAAAGGGTCATCGAATATTGTCTTCAGTACGAATTTTGCTAAATAAATGAATGTCACCTTGTGTAGTCGTATTTCGACTGAGCTTCGCCAAACGGGAAACTGTTGCATAACCACTGTTGATTTTCTCCGAAGAAGCTGTACAAATTACAGTAAAACTAGTCAGTCAAATCTGACTATTTTACCGTTAAAAGCAGTTAATATTCAACCAGCTTTCGCTCACGGCTTCGCTCACGTGTCTTTCAATCTTATATTTTATTTGTGCTTGGATACAATCGATAGTTTTCGGCTTGCCAGTTATTTTATCAATCAATATTATGTTGACAAGGGTCACTATCATTATATTTACTTATAATAAATTAGTAAAAAGTTTTGTCTGTACATTGAATATTTTAGCAAAATTTTGAATGAAATGGGTTATTTCTATTGTACTGAGGCTAAAACTACAATTTTGTGCGTCTGTCTTTCTGTATGTACGTATGTTCCGTTTTCATTCGAGAACAACTCAATGGATAAGGATGCGGTTTTCTTTATTATCATTGCAGTTTCCTTGGTCAACATAAGATGTTCACAAAATAAACGCCAAATTGAAAACGGGCAGATATTTAAAAATGCTGTTGGAGCCGCGGGTAAAGGCTCTCGCGTTAAAACGAAACATGCAGACAGACAATAATTCTAAACATAGTAGTTATCTACTAATAATTTGACAAAAACATTCATAATAAATATGTACAGACACGATTTTTTTACAACTTTATTACTAGTAGTTCGCCCAGAGCTGAAAACACGTGCGCGCCCGATTCGCTCTTGAACGATTTGGCTCATGTTTGAACTTGAAAATTCTTTTTGCCTTATTTATTCCGATCAACGATACCTACTCGAGTTATCGTCGAAAAATCATTCATACGTACATACATACAAACGCCGGATTGTTCAAGTAGACTCGGAGAACTTCACTCGCTCGTTCAATAAGTATATGACAATTATTTTGTATTTTTCTAACCACTGACCCGAGCTTTATTTTAAAGTTCTGTTCCACAAAAGAAAAGTTCCACAAAGTATAATTACTTGGTCTTCCTACAGACCTCGGAAGACTGAAAAGAAAAACAAATGCTAAAAGGCTTTGCCCGCTACATTGCTGAAAAACTCTCTCAGGCGAACTAGTTCATGAAACTTTTTCGTGATATTAAAGATTTCCATCAAATTAAAAAGCACTCCGAAAAATAACTACTGTGAATGTATATTTTCGTAAATACCAGTGGCAAAGGGTCCATATAACACGATTCCCATCGGGTTGTTTAGGATATGGGATCCACATTTCTTTATTCCATAAATCTCAGTAGGACAAATACACTTGGCTGACAGGAAGTTGCAAAGTACCTACAATTTTTTTAAATGTTTTCCTTGGTTCCTTTTCTGAGTAAGGCGATCTTTTTATTTGGCTTCCCCTTTTAAAATATTTACCCTTTACCACTTCTATCGTGAATGTGTATTTTCGTAAATACGCTCTTGTATTGTACGAAAGTGACTCATGAGAAAGTAAGTACACATCACATAAGTCACCCATAAATCCATCCATTGGCCTGGTTCGTCCACTGCTGGACATTGCTCTTTCCAAGATTTCATCACGCACGCTGGGAAAGCGCGTTGGTGAGCGCAGTACCCTCGCATTAGTGACGCTGCTGCCCGTCTCCAGTGTATATGGGCTGGCAATAGGGAGTGGACCGCCATCAATTGGTCCCAGGATTGGGGGCTACCTAATTGTGCCTGTTTGAAAGCTGTCCTCTTACTCTCTCTTAAATAATTTCCGGAAGGTTTGCTAATAAGATGATGATACCTCCAAATAAACCAAATTTTAATCATCCCTATGCCATTGGTTGCCTGAAAGAAAGAAAGAAATTTCTTTAAGGAATAAGTCCGCCCTTGCCTTTTGTTATTTTGTATTCTGTGTTTTTATTTTGATTTTCTGTACGATAAGGTGTTTATTCATTTATTTATTTCTCCACAGTTAAGCTCAGCATCAGCTGTACCACCTTCACATAAGTTTATGTATTTGGTCTCAGACTGCCTCTGTTGTCTAGTGGTTCAAGTGCTCGACTGCTACTTCGTAGGTTGCGGGTTCAAAAACCGTTGGGGCACATTTGTGTTCGGTCTGCGTGCTTGGGAAGGCACATTAAACTGTGGGGTACATAAATTGTGCCCGAAGTACGGCGATAGGGCTAACCACCTATCATGCTGGTACGTAATATAGTAAGTCTGAGCATACTGACTGCTCCCAGTTTGTAAAGGGTGTTTTTTTTAGAGGTATAGAACTTTGAAATGGAATAAAACAAAGATGATTTTTTTTATTGATATGAAATTTATTTTATTCGAAAGACAATCTTCTGGCATTATAATTTAAATATGACTTCTGGCATATGTCCGCCACGGCTGGCTCGGACGTAGTCTAATCTGGAGGTCCAATTTTCGATGACTTTTTCCAACATTTGTGGCCGTATATCGGCAATAACTCGCCGAGTGTTGTCCTCCAAGTGGTCAATCGTTTCGGGCTTATCGGCGTAGATTATTTTCGTTCATCAATTGAACAACCATGATGTGCAGGAGTTGTGGTTTCAACAAGACGGCGCAACATGTCACACAGCTCGTGCCACAATTAATTTATTGAAGGAAACGTTTGGTAACCGCATAGTTTCACGTTTCGGACCCGTGAATTGGCCTCCAAGATCGTGCGATTTGACGCCACTTGACTATTTTCTGTGGGGATATGTGAAGTCGCAAGTCTACGCCGATAAGCCCGAAACGATTGACCACTTGCAGGACAACATTCGGCGAGTTATTGCCGATATACGGCCACAAATGTTGGAAAAAGTCATCGAAAATTGGACCTCCAGATTAGACTACGTCCGAGCCAACCGTGGTGGACATATGCCAGAAGTCATATTTAAATTATAATGCCAGAAGATTGTCTTTCGAATAAAATAAATTTCATATCAATAAAAAAAAACATCTTTGTTTTATTCCATTTCAAAGTTCTATACCTCTAAAAAAAACACACGTTATATATTTGTTCTTCTCACTGAACTTTTTAAGGGGGGGTTATCCCATTTTGGCCCTTTTCAAATTCATTTTAAGCCAATAAATAGGGATGATTAAATTTTATAAAAAATATATGTCATATCTCTTTGATCTTGTTATTTCGGCCATTTAATACACGATTACTTACATTTTGCTCTATCCAATTAAATCGCAAAGACAGGTCTAAACTATGATCTAAATATCATTTCATTTGAGCTGTATTAAGTTTTGGACAAAATAAGTTATACTAAAATAAACGTCGTACATAATGTGACATAAACGGCCGTCATTTTAAAAATACATCCCTCTTATTCCAAAATAATAAATAAAAACACCTCGAAACCGCGAGTTTTCTGAGCGGCGCGCTCCCGCTGAGCAGGATAAACATGTTTAAAATGAAAGCGTTGGAGCAGGACAGATTTCGCTGGATAACCTCGCCTTAAGAAACTAAGGATGAACAGAAAATTAGAATTACCTCTAGGTTTAGTGAACAACTTCCATCTTGAACTAGAAATATCTAAACAATACACACGTTACCAATCGGTTGTTTTATTCAACCAATTGCCTATATAACTTAAGAGTCTCTCAAGCCTTAATCTATTTAAACGTAAATTGAAGCAAATTTTACTGAAAGTGTCTGTATGACATTGATGATTTGTAGATTTGACATATTTTTAAATTGTAGATTTGACACATTTTTCATTTAAGTATTAAATTGAATATGAATTTGTAATTATGAAAAATTTACGCCAAGTTCTTAAGATTATTTTGAACATGATCTTAAAAATTTAAGGATTTATAATGTAAGCTAAAGTATAGTTAATTTAGTTACTAAGTACTTTCAAATGTGATGTATATTGCTTATGAAAAATAAATGAATGAATATAATCGTCTCTGAAGCGTGGGTGTACGAGTGTGGACTTTGACTTGAACTTCAAAGTCCACACTCGGAAAACCTCTGGCAGCCCCTTGAGCATTCATGAGTTTGGATAACTACAGATATTCTAATCTCACGAACTCCATTTGGCTATGGTTGTAGTAGTAACATGTAAAGATAAGCGCGTTTTGTGTGCGTGTCGCGTTTTGTAGCGCTCCCGAGATCACGTACACTACAAAAAAGTGCATGTGTATGAACTACTACAACTATAGCCACACGGACTTCATGAGATAATACATAGGTAACACTAAAAGTTTCCGGAACTGGCCACTTACATAAACAATATTTGAAAATTTATTGCAACATTTGAAAATAGAACTCTTTGGCTGTAGAATGCAGTTTGTTTCATCTGACTGTCTTTTGTTTTTACCTTGTGGCGCCATTTAAAAAATTGTGTGTCTGCATCAACATGGATTTAACTCGGGAAAATTTTCGTAGTATGATTTTCTACGATTTTAAGTGTAATTTGACAGCTCAACAGAGCATCGCTCGGCTTGAAACAGCTTTTGGCAATGAAGCACCATGCAAGACGACTGTTTATAGCTGGTTTGCAGAATTCAAGCGTGGTCGTATCAATCTCAGTGACGAATCTCGCGATGGTCGGCCGTCCACCGCTGTGACCAACAAAAACATCGATGCTGTGCGCCGTATGATTGAAACAGACAGGCATGTGACCTACCATGAAATTCGCGCATCCTTAGAAATAGGCATGAGTCAAATACAATCAATCCTACACAAACATTTGGGTGTGAGAAAGCTGTGCTCGCGGTGAATCCCACACAACTTGACCGAGGCTCAAAAAACGGACCGCGTCACTTGGTGCAGTGCCATGCTTACCAGATTCAACGAAGGTGCGTCAAATTTGGTGTGGGACATAGTAACAGGTGACGAAACATGGATTTATTGCTACGATCCCAAAACAAAGCAGCAATCGAGCGTATGGGTCTTTCAAGATGAGCCGAAACCAACCAAAGTGGCGCGCGTGAAAAGTGCATCTAAGCGGACGATTGCTTCTTTTTTTAATAAAACTGGACACGTGGCTACTGTTGCTTTAGAGAATCGTCGTACCGTGAATAGTGACTGGTACACGACCATTTGTTTGCCGGAAGTTATTGACGAACTCCGTAAAAATAACCGTAAACGCCGTATCATCCTGCACCACGACAATGCTAGTTCTCACACGGCCAGACAGACAAACGACTTTTTGAAGACGAAAAATGTAGAACTCTTGAGTCATCCTGCATACAGTCCCGACCTGGCACCTTGTGACTTTTTTCTGTTCCCAAAAATTAAGAACCAATTACGCGGTCAACGATTTTCATCACCAGAAGAGGCTGTCGAGGAGTATGAAAAACACGTTTCAGAGGTCACCACAGGGGAGTGGCACAAAAGTTTTCAAAACTGGTTTGATCGAATGAAAAAGTGCATAGACGCCAAGGGAGATTATTTTGAAAAACAATAAATTAATTTTGTACCTTTAATAGTATTTTTTCATATTCATTCCGGAAACTTATAGTGCGTCCCACGTATTTATATCTAACTACTCCACTTGCTGTAAGACACCGTAAGTTTGCATTCGTTGATTTCGTATTTAGCAGGGCACGACGTTTCCAGAACTAAACTCAATCCAAAGCATGTAATGTGCAAAATACATGAAAAATAATTAGCAAAAATATTTGGTGCAAAATGAACGCAATAAACAAGAAAATGTTTCCCATTACAGTAATTTACGTCAGCCCGCGGCAAACGCATTAGTGCAGACTTATTAATATAGTTTCGTCACAAAAAACAGAGAATTACATTCGTTTATTCGTTTGCGTTTATTACGGGCCCATAGTACCTCAACTTGCAGTCCTGCTTTAACGCTTCTGCTTTTTAACTGTCTATCCTACTCTAATCAGATGCCGTGCACGCAAAAATATCAGTTATTTTAAAATCGCGGCTACACTGATGGTTTTTTCATTTTTATGGAACAGTCTGCAGCTGCTTTATACTAATATCAGTTATATTATGCAAAGTTTCAGGTCTAATTTCAAGTATTAATCGAATGCTATCGGCTTATTGTACGGTTTGGAGGTAACTTTGTGATTTTTTCCTATCTATGGAATCAAGTTTTCACAACAGCATGGACATAGCATTAGTCCTCAACTTTATTATATATTAATTTCAGAGTGATTGTTGCAGTATTTGTTGGTATAAAACAGGATCATGCGAAGCGAAGTGAATTATTATACACCCGGACGAATTAAGTCAATGGGTGGGTAGTTTTCTGAACATTATACCTAACTGACCTAAATATTTCTCTTATCGTATCATAATGAAAGGAAAATCACTTGTACTATTCCACGAAATTATTTATTTCCTAACCGATTTCGCCTTTATGGTATTTTCAAAGGCTTTATATGTTACAAATAGTTTACGTCAGTGCATTTCATAAATCAGACATTACCTAACGAGGGATTAAAATTAACAAGGACACTAACATCTCAGTTAATTTTTTGTGTCCCATGTCGAAAATGTAACAAGCCATTAGTAAATCAAACATTAAGGGAATTACTCAAATATCATTTAGGCAACCAAAACAAAATTTCATTTTTTCATGTCGTATTATATGTTTCGTGTTTGGTAAGGCGACTGATTTGAAGTACCGTTTATTTTGTTGAATTCAATAGAAATCGGTTTACATATTTTCGTTCTGCTGGTTCAAATGTCAAACATTTTGAGTCTTCGAGATAGGTCAGTTGCCGGTTGCCCTGACAACAACAACAAACATGGCTGATCCCTACAGCTGTGAGTCTGTGTGACAGTAAGCTAATATCTGTCTGTTATCAATCTAACGAACCCCTAGAGCAGTCATTAAGTTTAACGACTGATTAAGGAAATTAAACTTTCGTTATAGCATGGTGGGACACTCACTAACTTTAACAGTCTGTTAAATGATATAACAAGGGTGTCAACTAACTAACAAAGTATGGTGAAATGGGGTCTTAACATTACAAATGTGAATGTTTGGATGTTTGTTCCTTAACCACGAGGTAACAATTGAATAGATTTTTTGAGCTGGATAGATTTTCATACGTACTCGCACATCCCGTAATAAAGATTCTGTCTATCTATAACTTATTAAGAGCAACGCTCTTGTCGGTTGAGTAACCGCCATTCTTCTCTTTCTTGACATTTGACATCTACGACATCTTCACTTGAGTAAAGTAGATGCATCTAGATTTTTCTATGATGTTTTTCAAGAAACTGTCAAGTCGAATCAAGTGTCTTATCAACTTCCCTGTTCTGTTTTCAATGGTTTTTAACAAACATCTTTCTTCCTCTACAATTCTCAGCACTTCCTCATTAGTCTTCTTCTCCGTCCAGCTAATCCTTTACATCTTCCTCCAGCACCATATTTTAAACGCCCCCAATCTCTATCTGTCTTTCTTTGCTTTAATTTCCACGATTCACTGCCAAACAATGCAAAGCTCCATGTAGACTTTTACGCATTATAATAATTATTTACTTGTGATTTAGTCACAAAATTGAAAAGTTAACCCTTAAAAACCAAGGCTACTAATAAATATTATTTAAATAGAACGGCTGTGACAAATACCCGTAGAGTCAGATACCAACTAAGTTGCATTAACCCTCAGCCGCCGCTTAATAATTACGTCGCCGCACCTAAATGAACGCCCCGAGCGTCGTCTTTACCAAAGGTCTAATTTTAATCTGAGCATTAAGGACATCCCTAAGAAGCCCACCGCAATTAGTGGAGCGTGAGGCTGGCGACGAAATTCTGTTAAGACCTCCGGGTTTTCATTTAGCCGAAAATAGCAAAAAAAAACTGAAACGTTTACAAAAAAAGTGTCGCTTTTTATATTGGCAAAAAATTCATTTAAACATTTGTAAATGCGTCTCGAACCCTAACGTTAATGAAAACAAGACGTTAAAAATATAAAACTGTTGCATAAAGATTCGAACTTTCATTGTATAACAAGTATTTAAAATATCATATGAACGCAACATATATTGTTATCTATCACGCAGATTCACGCACAACAGGGTTGCCAACTCCTAATTTTTTTCCCCCTAACCAAAACCAAAATACCCCTAAAATGCCCAAATTTCATTGTAAAAACGTCCAAAAAAAAGAAAACTATCTAAAGCTTTAAAAAAGTCTTCGTTTACTCGTACACAATTTCAGTAGGACAAAAAAATCAGTTTCATTTGAAGTACTTTTAAAGTCATACATTTGACTATTAAATAAACGTTACTTTTTTTTCGATTATATAATAATAGATGCAAGATCCTCCATTCCTATGCAGAGACAATTGGACTATCGTAATGTTTTGTAGATAATTAAAACTGGTTGTGAAATCAAAAATAAATTTGAAAAGCGCTATCTAGCTGTTCCAGTCAAAGTAACGAGATATTTCATTAAATGTAACTTTTTTAACTTATCAAAAGATAAATTTTTTATTTTTTTTATTCATATTCCCCCAAAATTTACCACTAAAAATATTAGCCCCCTAAAAAACCCCATTCCACATTCTTTTCCCCCTAAATTTAGGGAGAAACCCCTAAGTTGAGAACCCTGATGCATAATAAGAATGGTAATTCGAACAGTAGAATCACCACAAGCATCTAGCGATCGTAGCGAATGCGTGGCCCCAGCCACAAGAAGTCAGTCAATGTGGCCGAAATTGGCCGAAATACGAGCCATTGTCAAACTCTATGCAGGGGTCGAGGCGGCCAACTGTTAATTTTCTTCAACTATTTACTTTCGAGTATCAAGAAAGGAGTCGCTTTCGTTAATGGGGTGACAAAATTTGACCACCATCCGTTTTCTAGGATTAATCGTATTTAAATTGACAAAGATTTTAGGCCTAAATTGTTAGTGTAAAAAGTAAGTTTGAGTCTTATGCCAAATAAAATTCATATTAATTTACTTTCCAGAAAACTCCTACTAATTGGTTAAACCATGTACAGTACAGTCCGCATCAAACTTCCGAGTAAGTAGTTCCGAGCGTTCGATTAAAGTAAGCTTTGGCGAGGTGGATATATGTATGAACTAGCTTTTGCCCACGGTTTCACTCGCGTTGAATTAGTTTTTGTGTAATCTATAAAATCAGTCAATATTATTCGGACTGTTACCTACAGTAAACACAGCTGGTTAAATGTGCGTGTTATGCGCCTCTATTTCCCATTTTGTGTGTCTCTATTATAGTTCTTTCATGGGAACAAAGGGAAAAAGTAGTTTTTGTCCTATTCAAAGTCTAGAACTATATTTATGCAAAATTTCAGCCTAATCGGTTTCGTAAGCATGGCGTGAAATGGTGACACATCACTTTTCTGTAGAAATTTGAAAGCTCATTTTCATCCTATGTGAACAGGTCTAGAACGACATTCATGTAAAATTTCAGCCCAATCAGTTCAGTAGTTACGGCGTGAAAGAGTAACAAACATCCATCCGTCCATCCATCCATCCATACATCCAAACTTTCGCATTTATAATATTAGTGGGAAGAGATTTTTATATCATAAGAGCCCGGTCCGCGACGACGACAACTTTGATGAAAAACAATATGTTAAATATTTGTCTGGCCTTTATCGCGATGTTCTTGGAAAAACTAGGGACATACACCACTTCATATTGGCCGTCTAAATAAAGGCCTACAATTTATTTCATTGAATTGTTTCTCTTTTGCGAGTTATTTTATTACTTACAAGCCCGCTCCGAATCGTTATTCATAATATACAAGTATCAAAATAACGCGCAAAGGAGAAACAATTGAATCAAATTAATTTTAGATCTTCGTTTAGATGGCCAATATGGACTGGTATGGTGTATGACATACTATGTCCCTGATTTTTACAAAAACATCGCGGCAATGACAAGAAAAATAATTAAAATAATGCTTCGAATCAAACAGACGAAAAATACGGAGCGGGTTCTTAATTGCTTATGTTATAATATACGTATAATAATTAAAGAGAGAGATAGACAGCTGAAGAGGTGCATTTAAGATTGAAGAAAACTGTACTTTTGATTTCATAAACGAATGATCAACACTGTAAGATCATAGGCTTATGTTACTCATATGAGTACCAATTAAGTACTTTAAATGTGGCGAGCACTTTTAACACAGCATTCAGAAACTTCTTCTATTTAAAGTTCGTTAAATATATATAAGGCGACTTTAATTTATGCAGCCAAATTCTTACTAAACACTCGGTAAGTGCTCAGTAACAAGGTTCGACGACCCTTTTTGTGAAATTCGTAAATTATTATTTTCGTGTTCCTTACAAACGCAAGCCCAGCCCCGAGTCAATTACTATGGGACGTCAAGATCTTATTTTGCGAAATTAGCAAAAAGTGTGTTATCAATCCTTGTTACTGATCACTTACCAAGCCTCCCGTATGAGTTTAGCTGTATAAATTAAAGTATACCTATCTATATGATGAATTAATATTATTATATTAAATATATTCGTTTATTCAAGAAATGTTTCTGAATGAGTTCTGTGTTCGCCTCAACTCTCGTTGAGCTTTCTTCTACGGGACTATTGTTTTCATTTACATTTTCCCGAATATTCGGGAAAGTTGCATCTACAGGGTGACCGGTAATTGCTCTTATTCCTCTCGGGGGAAGAAACTATGATTAATTTGGAGTGATTTTACCCTATAACTTGGGGTTCGCAAAATCCGCCATTTTCGAGAAAATTTATATTCTTGTTTCAATTTTTAATTCTTTGTTATCGTGATTTTAGACATGCAACATAGGATTTTGCAATTGTTTGAGTGATTTTTAGTTTTAAGGAGATCGATCAATCAGTTCACGCCAAAAGATTTTTTTCGGCGTTTTGTATTTGCCAAATTCCGAAATTTTATAAATAAAACAAAGAATGTCGATTTTCTCGAAAATGCCGGATTTGCGAACTCCAAGTGACAGGGGTCAAATCACTCCAAATTAATCATAGTTTCTTCCCCCGAGAGGAATAAGAGCAATTACCGGTCACCCTATATATAGTCACGGTAATACATTTATTTATTAGTTGATTCTTTTGATTGTTGTCACTTGGTGGAAATTCATTCACATTATGTGTCTTTGTTGTTACTGTTAGTTTATTACAAGTAGTATAATTTGTAAAGCCCTTGAGAATGCTGAATAGAGAAACCGGTTGGGTATAATATAAAATACAAATATTTATGTGGATAAGTACAAGTGTTAAAAATAAACATAACATCCATTTATCGTTCGTTATCCGTTCATCCGTCAAAACGTTTGAAGCATAGCAGGATACAAAATATACAATGCACTTCCTGATGAGATCAAGTCTTGTGAAAAACACACAACATTCCTAAACTCATTAAGAACATGGCTACTACGAGAAGCATTTTGTAATGTCAAGAAATATTACATTTCACATAATATTGTTGTATAAATAAAAATTTTACATTCTATTTTTTAATGATATCTGGTCAACAAAAATGTAGAAATTTTCTGTCCCAGAAACGAATTATTTTAGAAATTTGTATGCTGAATCCGAATATGAACTCAGATTTTTTCTATCACGTCGTGATATTTGTCTAAGACAGACTGAATTTTGAAAAATTCTCGTGTTTTTACTATTTCTGGTGGGGCTTTACGCTTAGCACAATTAGTTTTTCGGCTTTAATTTTCAATTACACTTCTTCTCAAAAGTTTTTTTTAATAATATGATAAAAGATTCATGTAACCAAGCCTAGTTTTTGATTGAATGTCTCAAAACAATTACACCCAATTTTTTATAGTAAAAACTATATGTAAATATTTTGAAAAATAAGTTTCAGTCGTGAATTCGGTTATTTTCATCTTGATAAGTATTGATAATATTGACTTGTAATGATGGAAAATAACTATATAAAATACATTTGTAATAAGTAAAAAAATTGTTCAGAAGCATTAAAGAAACGTAAAATTTCAATACTTTACATTTAGTTAATTTCACAAAAACTGAGATCTGATAGAAGAAATCTAAGTTCAGATTTAGATTCAGCACACAGTTTTCTGCAAGAATTTCAAAATATCGTTTCTGGGAAAAAAAATTGTTGATTAGTATATTTTAATGGTGCAAAATTTAATAAATAATTAATGATTATTATTTATTAATAAATTACTTAGTCTAATTTTTAAAATAGACAAAAGTAAATACATTTATAAATAAAACTTAACTAAATCAAAAAGGGTAAAACTTACCTAAAATCCCGATTAAACCGGTAATAAAAATAAACCAAACTAAATTAAAAATCCTATCCAAATCGCCACCGTCATGTGGAAGGGTACCTAGAAGGCTGGCAGCGTTTCCTCTTTAAATGGCCAGGCTGATTCTCTGGCCAAGATACGCGCCAGCCTTCGGGTCCCCACAAATTGATAAATTATAAATAAATTAAGTTAGAAATTTTCGAGTTTGCGAGACAGTCGTTTGTAAAAGTAAACACACGGATTCCCGTACTCCTTATAATATTAATAATGACCTTGTTAACCTAAGACTTATAAAGCAAGAATAAAATTATTCAAAATTAATGTATTAAGAGACCCTTTATTGTACACACACGAAATGAATAAAAAATACAAAGTAACGTGAATACACAATATTGTGCAAAGGCTGGCTTATTACTGAAAGAATTTTCTTCCAGTCAAGCTTGGAGTGGTGAAGGAATTATTATTTACTAGCTTTTGCCCAGGGCTCCACCCACGTGTTATTCGGTTTAACGACATGCTTTTTTCCGGGATAAAAAGTAGCCTATATGTTAAGTTGGGGTATAAGCTATTCTAAATTTCATCCAAATCCGTCCAGCCGTTTCAGCGTGAAAGAGTAAGCGATACAAACAAATAAATATTTGATAAAAGAAAACAAAAACCAGTAACTAAATGACAAAATTACTCAGTATATAATTTTAAAATAGAAAGTAACTAAATAGTATCACACTAATATTATAAATGCCAAAGTTTGTGTGTGTGTGTGTTTTGGACGAAATTTAGAATGGATATAGCTTATACCCTAACTTAACACATAAGCTACTTTTTATCCCGGATAAAAGCATGTCGTTAAGCAGAATAACACGCGGACGGAGCCGCGGGCAAAAGATAGTAGATAATAATATTAATCCTTAGTGATCAATTATTTCAATAATGGGCAATGTGTTAGGAGCTTTGACGTCTAATAGTGCGTTACGTGTTGCTATGAATATTAAACGTGGCAATTGTGAGAATATGATCATTGTTCTATGATATACTTAGACTATACGTTTGTAGTGAAATTTGCGGAAGTAATAAATGTTTAATCCCAAAATTTATTTCCATATCAAAAGTAAAGATCCGTAACCTTTTCAAATGACTCAACCACAAGTTTGAAAGTCGCGAGTTTAAATCCTGTGGCACATTTGTGTTCAATCTGCGTGCTTTGAAAGGCAAGTAAATCTGTGGATAGAAATCTGTGCCCGAAATACGGCGATAGATCGCACCACCCATCACGCTGGAACGTAATAATCATCGGTAAACAGTCTGCGTGCTTCGGAAAGCGCGTTAAGCTGTTGGTCCGTTTGTGCCCGAAGTACGGCGAAAGTTCTCATCACCCATTACGTTTGGGACGTAACAATTTTCGGTGAAAAGCAGGCGTACCAAGTGTTGACTGTGACTTTCATTTAACAATCCATCCTCAGAAATACCTCTGACACCCTATCGCGGATTCATGTCTTGATAATATTGGTATTTTATTTCTTCAGGTAATACAAATAGATAAAATCAACATGCGTTGCTAACTAGCCGTTAGATACTTTTAGATCTATGCTCAAAACATTTTTTCTTTTTATGTCTCATACAATTTCTTAAAAGAAAACCGCACACACAAGGTAAACACTTTTCTAAATCTAGGTTAAAAGAAAGATTTTCAGGTTTTTCCATTAGTATTCCCTCGTACTCAAACAGAATATTCAGCGGCTGTAAAACCAAATAAAAATCTATTTCCTTTTAGAAACACACCAACTGACTGGCTGCTCTGTGTAGAGTAAGAGCCAGTAACGTTTCAAACTTTGTTTTTAACGTTCCATACCCAAACCCTATTACTAAGCCTCCGCAGTCTGTCTGTTCACCCGTCTGTCACAAGGGTCTACAGCTTAAGCCTTAATAGGTAACCAGTTAAAAATTTCACAATACGTGTTAGTATAGTCTCAAAGCAGGACTGTGGACAGGAGGAAAGCTAGGCTAGGATGGGTGGAACGCGCGCGAAGTTAGGTATTTCCTTCGTATTGTTAAATACACATTTTGAAAATGTAAATGTATAATATTTTGTTCTGTTAAATTTAAAAAATCCATCAGGCTTTCTCTGGCGTATTTACGCCGTACTATAGGTTTATTTTGTTTTTTAGAGATAACTTGATTTTTTTTTCTATGGAGGAAACTACAAGTTATCGTGTTTCTAAATTGTATGGTTTATTGAGTGAATCCCAAGTTATCTTATGTATTAATCGTGTAACTAAATCTTAAGTAAAAACGATGCAGCAAGAGATCAAACGAACGCAATTATGTCTAAAAAGCTATCAGGATATCAAAAATATTTACGTATTAATAACATCTAAATTTCTTAATGTAAATATTTTTTTGGAGGAGCCTAGCTTCCACTACTAAGGGAAAATTTCTATGGGAACTAGTGTTTCATTTGAGTATATTGTAACCCCTTTATGCATTAAAGAAATGTTTGTTTTCATTTTCAAATCCTCATACCCATTTTAGAAACCTACTGTGAAAATTTAACTTGCCGGTAAGCGTTTAAAACAGGTACAATGCGTGTAGGCTGCAGCTCAACGCATTCATACTCGTAGATAGACTACATGTACTGAATTGTGTGACCGTAGCTAGCCCTTTTCCTATTTGTTTCTATACGACAGAAGTTTTCTACAGTCTAAACTAGCAACGTAAACACGAGGTAATATTGTGCAGCACCAGGTGTTCAAAGAAATACATTTTAAGATCTGTTGAAGATTGGAAACAACCTTTTAAAGGACACGCTTATCTAGTAAAGCGTTAACTTCTTTATTCTTAGTTATTATATTCTACTGGATTTACCGAAGCTAAACCACAATAAATATTCTAGAGTGCATTACAAAATAAAACTGCAAAACAAATGCTCCAAAAAAAAAAATTTTTAATAATACTTGTCTTGAATCTCGTACTGATTTAAATTTTCCAAGGCGGTGAATTTTGCAATAAATCATAAAGTCTGTAGAGAACTGTATCCAAAAATATCACACACATCCAAAGGTGTTCTCTTTGATAATGGTTTCTCCATTTTTAACGTGAATTCGATGAATTACTTCCTCTTTGCCCCAGCGGACGTTCCACAAAAATTGCGACAAAAAATTCATGTACATTTGAAAGCTTCATACTCCGAAACTTTCAAAAGTTTAAAAATAATAGTTACCTCGTTGTGACACCAACAACACAAAAATATATGTTTAGACCTCCCTCCACCGCCCGCGATGTCGTCACAGACCGCGGAAGTGAGCACCAAGAAATAAATGTTTACGACGTACAGTTTTCAGGTACAGTTAAAATCAAATTTCGACATGGCATCCAAAGAGATCTCTCATTAAACCTACTTGAAAGTCATCAATTACGAAAAAAGAGCAGCAGTGGTAGCACGACTTCTACCTACCTTATATTTTCAATTAATTTCTAATATTTGTGTTTTTTTAGTACCTGGATATTTTTTATTTGATTAATTGATAAACCTATCCTAAACCGTAATACTTAACTTTCAATCGTTAAATTCACCTTCAACAAATAAACTCTCGCTATATAATTTTAGGCAACTAATTTGAATTACTTTGGAACTCGTAATTCCTCTGTAATTTCAGTAACTTTTCCACTCGGCCTTCCCTAAATATCCCTCTTCCATTCGTACGCGTATGTTTGGGAATAATTTAACAATGTAAAGTTTGATTCTTCGTCACACGTTCGTTCGTAAAGACGGAAACATAATTAAGTACATAAGGTGACTTCACATGATATGGCTAAATTCATACCGTTTGTGTTTTAAACAGTATGTACGGAACCCTTAGGGCCTGCCCGCACTGCGAATTTTCACCGCGCGGATTTTTTCTCGCAATTCTGTAACACATTGAATCTTTTACGAGTATTCGCACTAGCGATATAAAATAAAATATAATAATACACGGAAATAATTCGCGAGAGTAAATATCGCGCGGTGAAAATTCGCAGTGCGGACAGGCCCTTAGGGCACGATTCCTACCTGCACTAGACCAGTTTTATTTACTACCAACGTTGTCTTAAACGCTACCACGTCGCGTAGCAAGATCCATGATTTATAGACCTGCTACATCGTAGCAAAAACATGACTTGTAGACATTACAAAGCAACAAAACTGTTTAGTATCTGCAACATTGCTCATATATTTCTTTACATAACACAAAATTGTGTTGGTGCCAGCAGCGCACATATTAAATTAACGGCTTTTTTTAGGTTATTCGTCGCAAAAATTAGCAACTTGATTCGTTGAGGTTGAAATTTCGAGCAAAACTATAATAGAGGTAAAAAGAAGTTTATATCAGCTTGCATTGCAACATGGGTGTTACAACAATCGCTGCGGCTGACAAGTGCTAAACTAGTGTGTTTTTCATTTATTTTAAATAAAATAAAATGAATTTCCAAAAGGTGAGAAAACCATTTTGTTTTATTTTGTCTAGGATTTTTTTTACACCATTTCCATAAAAATTGCAGAAGTAATATTGTTACAAGTGGACAATAAACTGATCAATGAGGTTGAATTTTTTTTTTCTTTTTTAACCTCTATAAATTAAAATAAAAAATAGGAAAACCGCATCGGTATTATGTTGATTACTATATATTTTTTTAATACACCTGCTCAAAATATGATAGATTACGCGCCTGTTTAGCGTGCGTAAAATGACATATTTCGCATTCATGCTTTTTGTTTTTACTACTGACGCCATCTAGAGGAACCCGGCGACATCATTTTGTAAGCATGTAAACCTTTGTTGTGATGAAAAAACACTTGTACTTTTCCATCGATAATATTTAATACTACACTACACAACCGGTTTCACTATATAAGCATCATCAGGGGCTTTTTATTTAACTAATATATTAGTGGAAAATCTAATCGTATCTGTGGAAAAGTACAAGTGTTTTTTCATCACAACAATGTTTGATAAATTCCACCAAGTGCCGACAATCTCAACTATCAACTTCCATGTAAACCTTTGTTTTACCGGATACTCGAAAAACTGTTTTCAAACTTTCATAATTTATTATTAAATATATTATGTATGTTAAATTGTAAAAGATGTTTTAAAATTCAAAACGATTTGAGACATCACAATTTATATTATATTTTAACTATCTTAGAAATTATTATTAAAAATATTTTAGAAAGAGACATTGGTCTTTGTAGTACAGATTGGCGCCAAGCAGACGGCGTGCTATTTCTGTCGACTTGTATCTGTTTTGATTTACAACAAAATTGCTTTTATTTTATTATTTCATGTAAATTTTTGCAGGTGTATTAAGAAACGTCGTTTGGTACACGTGCGAAAGTGTTGGTATTTCTCCTCCCGACTGTTTTTGCCGAGACAATCGTGATTCTAAATATCAACCTTTTCGCACTTGCATCAAAAAGAACTATTTCTTATAATATCAAATGTTATAATTACTGTATAAAGTTGTTATAAAGGTATTAAATTCAAAGTCGCTGGCATTTGGAGAAGCCATGACACGATCGCCTCCACCTTTGCTACGACGTAGCAAGTGCTACGACCCCATCGTTTTCCCGCCTTATAGACCCTACGCCGTAGTCGAAACGCAAATACGCGTCATGGGTAACGTATGTGTTATACACGTTATTATGTTTATTATTTATTATTATTAATAAACTTCAAATTTTGGCATCAATACGAAATTTAAAACATAACCTAACATTCCTTGTACGTATAGTTCGAGCTAATAACTAAGAAAATTCCGTTATGTTTTAATGCGTAGTTTATGTGCAGTTTCATACACGGCTTTATCTAAACTCATACAATGTTTACCTTTATATTTTTTATCCATAAAAGCTTGGTAAAATTTCTCTTAAGCTTTTTTTTATTTTTAACCGATTTCAAAAAAGGAGGAGGTTCTCAATTCTAATGTTTTTTGTACCTATACTATTACTATCCGTTAAAAAATTTAATGTACGTCTGTCCAATATTGTATAAGAAGCATACTACCATTTGTGTAATAGTAGCAAATTTTTCTAAATATCGAATAAATAAGTAAATATGTGCCTCAAGTAACTGAAAACAATATTTTTTTATTTTTTTTACTCCAGAACTTGCCAAGTTGACTTAGCAGTCTAAACCAAACTAGTGTGTCCTAAATTTAATCTGAAACCATATATTTTACTGCACATAAATAAACAATTTTTGGTTACAACTTACAATAAGGCCAAAAAAATACTTCCTCATACAATATTTCGATACCTACTCGTATTCATGGGTAGGTCAATTTTCTTTCGCGTAATTTTGTCCTCATGACGAAACCATGCCGCCAAGCGACTCATCGTGTTCCAACATGACATCACGAGAAGCAGTACCGGGACGGAGTGGTTATAGACAGTTGCGTAGTATCTGTATCAGTCTTCTTGCGTGGATTTTTGCGAAAGTCGTTAAAAGATCGATTAACGTCTAGCATACTCTCAGTTCGTGGGCGAGCGCGTTTCTTCCTAGGTCCTATCGACGCTTTTAAAACAAAAGTTGATCAGTGTGATCAATATAATATTGAAGCAAAAGTTATATCTTTAAAAATATTAAGTATACAAAAATTATTAAACAAAACATGATGGTTCTTCAGTACCCTTAAGGCCGGAAAGGCTTAACTCAAAATCTCGAAACACACAAACCACATTCCAAACTTGTATTTCCAACGAAGCCTTAACCCAACGAAAATTTATTGTCAAAACTTGCTCTAATTTATGTGTTCCAATAAGTCAGAACATTTACCTACAACTTTTTGGTCCTGCTGCCGTCTGTACTTCATTATTTGTATAGCCAGCGCGCTTTTAATTTATAGAAGTTTGCCATTCAGATGCTGGGAATCGCTTACATACCTACTTTTATTGACAAAGAAAATGGCGCGGCGGGAAGTAACATGAAAAAATTTTAACCGGTATAGAAGAACAAGACAGTATAACGAATATAGGAGAACCGAAAGTGGTATGTCAGAAACGTTGCAACTTGGTTCCGTAGTCTGACAAGGAACCCTTATAGTTTCGCCATGTCCGTCTATCCGTCTGTCCGCGGCTTAGCTCAGAGACTATTAGTACTAGCTGTAATTTGGCATGAATATAAATATTAATCACGTCGACAAAATGGTAAAATAAAATCATGAAAAAAAATTTTTTTATGGTTAACTCTCATAAACGTAAACTAGGGATGATTTTTTTATTCTCGTTTATCCTAAAGTGTGGGGTATCGTTGGATAGGTCGTTCAAAAACATTTGTGAACAAATGTTACGTTGGCGAAATATTACGCCGGCTAAACGGTTGTTTGTAGAAATGTGAAAAAATTCACAGAAGTAGTAAATATAATGAATTTACAAGGAAAACTATCACAGCTATGTAGGCTTTACAGGTTAACGAGTACAGTTCGTGCCAAACTTTTGATCCCCTCTAATGTATGGGACTAGAAGTTTGGCGCGGTCTGTATTAGTGGACCAACTTATAAAATGTACCGGGCAACTACATTGCGCGTAGCCCGACACACACTTGGCCGGTTTTCTTCTTTGAGATAGACGTGAGCCAATATACATTTTTGTGAAAAACCCTATAATTTAAAAAAATCTAACCCGAATATAAGTGATATAAGTTACACGTTACCTTATCTTTCTTTGTTTCTGGCGCCCAACAAGCCACCTTTTTAGTATAAAATTTGATAACGCGTTTCTCTGTTGTTTTTCGTTATAGACTAAAAGTTTGAGGGCTCTATGGTTAAATACAAACATTTACAAAGTCACTATCTGGCTGAAATGTAAAATTTTGGTATAGGTACAATTAAAGGCAAGAAAACAACTTTATGTAAATCTGTCCAGCTAGATATCTTTCTAGAGGTCTTATACTTCGGTCTATATAAAAAACAACTAAAAAAAGGGATACCAAATTTTGTACTAAAACAGTGGCGTGCCTTTGCACCTAACAGAATAGTTTTTATTTCCTTATGTAATGTCAGCGAATAATTAGAATTGATGGTTAGACTAACATATACTCACGCCTGTCTCCCAGAGGGGTAGGCAGAAACTTCAGCTGTCCATCTGCAATGATCCTGACACATCATTCTGAGTATGATAATCTATTTAATATAATGAACTAATCTTTAAAATTTTTAATTGTAATTTTGAATAATTTAGTATATACTGTACTGGCGATTTGTACATTTTAGTGATTGAATTTACTTTTTATCTGTGATTTTATTTATTTTTCAATTGTGTTCTAGTTTAATTTAAACCGATGTTTGGCTTGGACTGAAAATCGGCAGCTATTAACCTGCATGCTTAATAGCTATATGCCGAGTCTTTGACTATTTTGTTTTTCAGATTTTTTTTATTATATTTTATTTCAATATGTTATTTTGAAAACAAATAGAGTACTATTCTATTCTATTTTTGCTTCTTCCACATCTATTATTCTAGTCATATTATTTCTTCTATTCCGGTACTTTTTACGTTGCTCTTTTTCAGTATGTTACTAATTTGGTCAGCAAACTTAACTCCAGGGCGGCGCGGTCGACTTGTATCTTGTCACTAGACAAGATCACGAAATAGAAACAATGTAAATAAACTAAAGCAAAGGAGCTGAAAAATATTTATAGATTCTTTTTAAGACGCCAATTTTATTGTCAACGAATGTACCTGCCTTAGAAGGGTGGATTTATATAATGTAAAGTAATTTCAGTACAAATGTTTGTATATTTACGTTACTTAAATTACTTGGAACGAAAATGCCTTTGAAGAAAGGGTAAATGTTCTAACGTATTACATTACAATTTTAATTTACTTTATGTAACCATAAACCCGTATTATTTGTTTCTTGTTTCTAATATTGCGTTGTGTTTTTTAAGGGTGGGTTTCTCAATCTCCAGATAAACTGTTTTATTTATTTCATTAATAAACATTTCATTTATAGAATTTAAATAACTTACAAAAGTATAGCTTAAGCAGAACATTCTACACAGACATTTATAAATGGGAAGGAACAGGTAAATCTTTTCACAGGACAGCACTATGTTTGGACCTTTCAGTGTAATTACGGAGTAGGTCGTACTTACTAATCCATAAGATTGGATATGACCAGTACCAATAAACCTTGGATTTTATATGTTTAATAACGAAACGCAGCTGTCATCTGACAGCTGTCACTGCTACTTCAGCCATCACTCGCTTTACCATTACATTTCCTTTGCGAATGTAGTGCCGAATATCATACCTAAATTTATTAGTAAATGGTAAATTTATTATTTATTAGTAAATGGCTATGAACTGAAATATAGATTCTTTGTTTCTGTGTACATCACGAAGTATACAGAATTTTTTTATAAATTTCTGGTACAGATATATGCATTTTGACGATATAATGTTTTATTTTTGGAAAACACGTTTGGATGAGTTTCGAAATAATTATTGAAACGAGCTAGGTCTTTAAACAAACTTTTTGCTCTCGTTTGACAAATATGAACCAAGAACAGAGCTCAAACATATTTAATTAAATGGGTTTAACAATATCTTGATTTGTGATTCTTGAAATTTTGCTAGCCATTTTAATTATTTTATAAAATTGAAAAATATACTTTTTTCTCTTTTGCGCCGGATCTGCCCCTCTCGCACTGCGCGTTTTTTTGGTTGGAGTGACAGTGACAAAAATAAAATTTAGATTGCCTCTTAAACATTGTAGCTGTTCTATTCGCGTCTCACTTACACACTATCTTCGTCTACATTTGCATATGGCAATACAAGTAATATAAAAAATCAATGTCATTATCAATCACTCGCACCTCATACTGTGATGTACAGAATTTCTAAATAGTATTTACAAACCAGAAAAGATAAATTAGAAACAAATGTAAAGACAAGAATTTTAAGAAATTCCTCGGGCCAGGATTCGAACCTGTGACCTCTTGTTTCCTAGACCAAACCTTACTTGAAATTTGTTTCTAATTTATGTTTTTTTTTTAATTATAAAACAATTTCTCTCCCAAACGAGTACAACTGCATAATTCATGAAATACCAACAATGTACAGTTTATTTAACAATTTCAATCAAAAACAGATACAAAGTAATGGCACCGATGCAGATTTTATGGCTCATTTGCACATACACCATACGGCAGTAACATAGTAATTTTAGCTAGTTTCAGAGAAGATTGGATTACATAGTTGTTGACTGAAATCCAGAAGACTTTTAAAACATGCATGTGTTTTATAACGAATACCGATTTATATTTTTTTAACACATACGTGTCCCCTGATGCATATAAGGTGCCTATAATTTATGCAGCTAAATTCTTACTGAAGACTCGGTAAATGCTCAGTAACAAGGGTCGATAAACCTTTTTGTGAAATTCGTAAATTATTCTTTTCGTTTTCCTTGTAAACGCAAGCCCAACCAATTACTGTGGGACGTTAAGATTTTATTTTGCGAAATTAGCAAATAGTGTTATTGATTCGTGTTACTGAGCACTTACCAAGCCTCCATTATGAGTTTGGCTGCATAAATTAAAATTACTTATGCGTTGAGACTACGAAGCGGAAATACTATGGGATCGTAGCAGTCGCTACGCCGCGCGTCCGCGTCCCCTTTTTGCTACGACTGAGACAAGCGCTACGATTCCACTTTCAACAATCTCATAGTCTAGAGTCACGGAACAAACAAGTAGTACTAGAGTCTAGACTAGTCTGTAGACGCAAAGGAGAATGGCAGGTCCAGTACTGAACTTGACCCGTTGTTATTTCCATAAATCGGTTATGTTCAATTATTGAAATTAAGTTTAAAAGTTTTGCCGAAATAAAAGCTGTGTCAAAACCATGAATATCTAAAAGTATGGAGAAACGGATATTTGCGTTTCTGTGACATGCTCTATACACGAATCTGTAAAAAGTTACTCAGCTTGCACACAGTTACACAGCTGAACTGCATGTTAAGTACGTAAGCATGATAAGCATGAATCGGGATGATAAAGTAAAAAAGACACAATGAAAACACATTAGTCCTCGCCACTAGTTTCCACCACTGAAGCCCGATGGATTAAGGCATTTGGGTTCATATTCCATAGCCAATAAAGACTTCGTTGCAGGACTTCAGTGGTGGTGTGAATTCTAGCCATCGACAGTTCTCAAGATGGCAGTCATTCGTACGTTCAAAACCATTTATTTGGATAAATTTTTCAGAAAAACTTACTTTGCCCTCCGGACATAAATTTTTTCCAAGATACAACTTTTTGCGCTTTGTATAATTCACGTACTTTGATTTTTTGAACACGCCGTTAAAACGAGAAAATTGCGGGCCACCAAATGCAATGATCCTTTACGTTTGGGCCAAAACTACTATTTTTAGATAATTTTGTCAATCACATTTTAATTCTTTTTCTTTCTTTCCATCCATCCATCCATCAGCCTGTTTCGTCCACTGCTGGACATAGGCCTTTCCAGGATTTCGCCACTCTTGGCGGTCCTCCTTGAAGAAATGCCCATACTCCCACACGCTGGGCAGGCGGGTTGGTGAGCGCGGTGCCGAAACCCTTGCACCAGTGACGCCGCTGCCCGTCACTAGTCTGTTTTATATAAGGCGCAGCAATTGGGGATGGATATACCGCCATCCATCGGTCCCAGGCGATGGTGGGCCGTCTGGTTATGCCTGAGAGCTGTTCTCTTACTCTTCCCCGAATAACTTCGGGAGTATTTGCGAGTAAGATGGTGGACAGTCGAGCCCGGCATCAGCTCTACCACCTAAAGCTCTACCCCTTTCTTTCTTTAGTTTAGGTATTTATATTTTTTTTATCGAGGTTAAGATATTAGATAAATTAACAAAGTCAAAAACTTTGACTTCTTATCAATAAATAGGTAAATACAAAAATACCCTAGTTTTATTGCCTCTCTGCTTTGATACTCCTGATTTCGGCACTGAGGTACTCGGCCTTGGTATTATTTGAGAAGTAAATACCATCATAATGCCATCCAATCTGGAAATATTTTCTGATTGGGCCTTAATAACACCCGTTTTAGTCATTTTTGAAAATCTTAACGACTCGTTATGAATCCTAAGTTATTAAAATACTGTCTAAAAAAGTGCTCTTTTATTTAAACCCGTAAAAACGAGGGAGAAAGCATAAAATCTGTAGATCGTCCGTACACGGTGGCGGTTACTCGAGACATGGATGAACAATAATTATTGTCTATGCTCGAGATATGTGACGTCAATTCGGTCAAATAGGCAACGCGGTAATTTTGGCGAGCGTTTACGTTTAAAGGTACATTCATTTTGCTTCAAACTTTTATTGTAAATATCTCTGTAAATATTTGGTATATCTCGATGATTTAAAAAGTTTCCTTCATGTAAAAATACTGCCTACGCTATCTGTTTACCCATAAACATAAATAAGTTTGAGTGGAATAGTCTATTCCGAGAATTCAATTTCTCCAATAACGGAAACCCAATTTCATTTAATTTTAGTATTTCTTAAAGCATATTTTACACTTAATTAACAAAGGTACATAGCAGTTGTAACAAGATTACGAGATTTGATTTCCCATTTACACAATCTGCCAATTAACTGGAAGATCTATTTAGATTTCTCCAAATTACAAGATTAATGATGACCTGCCTCAGCTATAATATTTTATAAGAGCCAATTTCTCACCTTATGAATCCACGTAAATACAGAGTGTTTATTTGAAATGGAACGGTATGGGGAACATCTAATGTTAAGAGATAGAAAAATTTAGTCATCATAGTCTCTTTATCTATTTTTGAGAAAACAAATACTGCGTTCAGAGAATTTAGAATTTAGGTTTTTTTTTATTGTAACTGGGATTTAAAGCCGCATAAAACTATATATTCTGTGTTATTATTCCAATCCAATATCACCAAAAACTTTAACCTCGTGTTATTACGGATAAGTGAAAGAAACATTATGTGTCAAATAAAAGGAAATAGCTTGCTTTTTTTTAAATTGTGCAGGTAGAGATTTATCCTCGTATAACAAATTGCCAAGCATACATTTACACAAATTTTGTGCCTATATTTATGAACAAAAAAAAACATTATTTTTAAGAAAGTGGTCGACTTAAGAAGGATTACGTAAAACTTCACAGAAGTTCAACTCTGAACTTTCACAAGATTCAACAAAGAAAGCGTCAAAATATTCACTCACAAGACCGTTTACAAACCCATCAAAATCTTGTCCTCAAGCCCTTTATATAAGAACCCTTTTGGGAATACGTTCATATTTACAGAGATCTACATATTTACCTAAAGCTACTTTTAACAGGTACAAAATACTAACAATATTTTGTACCTCATATGTTAAGGGTTTTAGGAAAGGGTTGGCACACCTTTTAGGTTTTTTGCGAAGCATTTAACAAACCGTGATTTATATTTCAATAAGTATCGGAGTACTTAATACTATTAGTTTTTTTTTTGTTAATAGTGACCAAACCACTGAGAAAAAAAAAGAAGTTAAGAATCACGGCACTGTTAAATAGACGAAGATGGCACATCTAATTTATATTTATGAAATCGTTGGAACTAAACATGAAATATAGCTATACAATTGATGCTGAAATAGTAGTTTATGGTATAAGTGCGGTAAGGAGGCAATAGCTTACGTGGACGATTTTAAACACGATTAAACGTTACGAGTATTCAAGTGCCTTACCAAAGTGTATCGTGCTACCTTTTTCAATGCATAGTGTGAGTAAATAAATAATACATAATTAAAAAAACAAACAAACAATAAACACCGCAATTGAACCTTAGGCAGGCATTATTTTTCTTTTTCTCTGCACTCATTTCAACTTGACGACAGTAAACTGCTTCCAGTTCCATGCGTTCATAGGCAGCTTTCAATCGCCCATCTTACATGCCTTAATACTGCCCTGCTATCAGTGGCAAGTGCCATCTGACGATCAAATGATAACAAAGCCTACGAATGCATCGAACTGAAAGCAGTTCATTTCCGTCAAGTCTATCTATAGTACACGAGAAAAGACTGCCAATTACTCAAAATATTTTTTTTTTAAATATGTAATAAATTAATAACCATCAATATTTTCAATTAAATGTGTGTTAAACAAATTATTACTCTAAGATAATTCTGTGATAGATAAAGATAAACATAAATCTTTTCAATCAAAGCTGTGAACAACAAAAAATTTGTCCAAGCTACTGGTCAATTAAAACTGTAAACCAAGTTGAGCATAATTAATATTCAGTACACCCTATAAATTATCACTATAGTTTCGAATAAACCAAAGCATGAATTCCGTTTTGGCTTGGCTTGGTACAACTGTTACAGTAAACTTGTATCGACTTGTTTCCACGTTTAGAATTTCAACTTCTGAGGGAAAAACAAACAAAAACATTCACAAGCAACAAGTTTACAGCCAAGCCAGGCATCACATCGTTAGATCATGTTCAGAATATAGTGATTTATTGTATACATACATATAAGGTCCTACAATAATAAGTGAAAATAATTCTAGAGTAGATTATCTATCGTTCACTGATCAAATTCCAGGTGAAGAAAAAATTGGTGGCGTACAAAAGAGAAGGATTATACTTAGTAGTGGGTGGAAACGAGCTATCAGTGATGATAATAATAATTATTGATTGAAGATTTAAGTTATTCCAGTTATTATAAATCTTACAAAACTGAAGGATTGCCATTGAAAATATGTCAGTAGTGATGATCATGTTGACAGAAAATCACCATATTAGGAAAAAGTTCTTAAATAAACTGGGATATACTCGGATATAATACATTTTTGAAAACGTAAACTGGTCATAGGGCTCGTGCATAAGAACAAATATAATAATGGAGTCAACAGTGAAATCACAAAAATAAAACTGCTACTTCATACATTGACGTGATTCATTGATCTTGGAATAAATTCACAAGATCATCATTGTGTGAGTTTTTGTTTGTTTTATATATTTTTCAAATTTACACAGGGGTCATTTTTTTATTCACATTGAGCTGATGAAAGGCGTCGATTACGCTTTTGATGGAGCGCGCTCATTCAGAAGGAGAATCAATGTAGGTGAGGCGATAGTCTCAATACAGATAGCGATAGATAGCAAGCAGTCTTGCCAAATATTCCACAAAATTTAACGTCGGTAACGGTCGGAGAACTGATACTATATAATTACCTAAATCCACTCTGCCAGTACGGCTTCAAACGACATCATGCCAATTGCCAGAACCCGACAAGTCAATTTTCAGCATGGATTTGTCATGAGGGTAGTGATAAGACACTGCCAACCAGTAAATACATACGTCGTCTCTGCAGGGCCAAAATCCGATGATCTTATGACCCTCAGTACCACAGAGACATACACGAAGATGGTTGGCAAACCTTTAATAATCCTTTCGTCACCTTTTATGAAATCCATGAGAAAACATGGAGTGATAATATTCTTTTATATGACGTTGTCATACGCCACTATTGAGTCCTGTTGTTGAGTATCGTCGTAGTGTAGAGTATCTACAAAGTTGTTTCATTACTGAAATGAAAATCCATGGTACCACTTCAACTCGTCAACAAAGCAAAGACCGCCTGGAGTAATCCAACCCAACAAGTTCCGAGTACCAGGATTTCACACCTATATTAATCTCAAGTCTGTTTCAAGCCTAAAGGGTTGTCCACAGCAGACCCCAAAGTAAATGAAGTGCATCGAAACCCAATGGCGAATTTATTTCTGGATGATTGTACATTTGAGTTTGTTGCTGTATATTGAATTTCGCAGATTGTTGTGATTTAAATACTTGTACTTTCCAAGCTAAATCGTGTTTCAAATGGTTAAGATCTTTATTTACTCATTCAAACATAGCTCACTTGAAACAACGAGACCACTTATACCTACTTGAAATGAGTTTAGTAATAAAAAACATAAATTTTTCAATAGTTCGTCGACACAGTGTTCGTAGGTATAAAAAATATTTTCTGACAGTTCTTGTAATGTAAAGTTTCCTGATCGTATTCCTGGTTTTTTGAGCTATAAATGTAAATTAAATAAATCATTTTCTGATGTTTTTAATTCCCCTATACAAAATCCTGGCTTCGCCCTTATTCCTCCTACTTACTAGCACTTTTACCCATCTACGGTGGTCTCAGTCTTAACCTTGTATGGCCCAGGCCCAGTCTTCCGGATGTTGACAAAAAAATTGCTAGATTATCCAACATGTAGGTAAGGACCGTAGTGAATTATAGCAGGAATTATGTTCAACTAGCTTTTGCCCGCGGCTTCGCCCGCGTGTTTCCGTTTAACGACATGCTTTTTTCCGTGATAAAAAGTAGCCTATGTGTTAAGTTAGGGTTTAAGCTAAATCCATTCTAAATTTCATCTAAATCCGTCCAGCCGTTTCAGCGTGAAAGAGTAACAAACATACACACACACACACACACACCCTTTCGCATTTATAATATTAGTGTGATAAATATGTCGATATGAGTGACAATAAGCACCGTTTTGTTTTGCTTGATGCTTGCAGCTATTTCTTTAGCGGTTGGTGTATAGTATATAGGCTGAAATTAAACCAACCGACCAAATTCATACTAGAGACTCGGTTAGTGATCTAGAACTAGGTTCAGTAATCCTTTTGGCCAATTTCGAAATATAAATTTTTTTGCTCCCTTCCTGGTTGGACTAAGCTTAAGTAGAATTCCCAGTGCAGGCACTACAGGGCAAAAAAAAATGTTTTTCGAACTTCACCTGGAGGGTCATTAGACCTTGTTCCTGTTGACTAACCGAGTCTCCAGTATGAATTTGGTCAGTTGATTTAATTTCACCTTGTATGTATTGTATGGGTCTGTGTATTAATATGGATGAAATTTGTCTATGGTATTAACACGCAAACGGATCCCTGGTCTAGTTCATAGATAAATTTAGTTCATCCATGGTCTAGTTTAAATATCTTGGTCATAAATCAGAATAAAATTGAAAATAGAGTAATGAACGTTTCATAATAGACATATCTTAATAGCGTTTTATGCAATGTATCCAATGCAGTGTTCAAATAAATCAATTTGAAGCTGCTTTGGACAATTTCCAAACTTTTCGGCCCAACGGAGTTTTCACTTCGGGTTACGATGAGGTTTGGATAAAGCGTGCGATTTTAAGCTTTGACTCAATAAATCTTGTCCTTTCTTGGCAACATTGTGGTGTTTGCAAGTCGCGATGAAATCTTAATTTTCCTCAATGCGACTTCATCTAACTTTTCTTAAAGATATTTTAATTTTTCCTTAAAAAAAATATTTAGTTGGTGCTATTAAGAAACTAGCTTTATGTAGCGTTATTTAAATACCTGCTTTAGTGTTATCCGATCTGCCCCCTGATTCTGTATCGTAAACTCAGTTGCCAAGTGGCTATCGTCTAAAACATACATATCCGCTTATTTATGGATAAGTTTGCACTTCACAATTCGTCATTAGTTCAATACTCATTAAAGGTTATTTTGGAAGTTAATTTTTTATCTGTTTTTGGTGAATAGCAACTATAGCTAGCAACCGAAACTGAGTTACGTAATAGCCCCGCAGGTTATCGTATAAAAATCCTTTGCCCAAATTACTACTAAAATCAAACACAGCGCCATCTACCCATCAAAGGAAGAACTTACAAAGCCGAGTGTGTAATACCACGCAAGACTCCGCAGCAGGAACGCGTATCACATAGTGCATTTGGGAAGCGTCTTAGAATAGTTCTGTATTTGGTTATAAGATGGCGCTATAATCCGATGCTCTAAAATAACTTTAAGTAATATTATTCCCTACAGTACGTACTACTTTTTGTTCCGTTCCGTCTTCGAATAAATTCGTAGCGTTCCGTTCAGTTCAAGCTTCGTATTAATTTTGTAAACTATGTGAAGCGGTTACGGTTATGATGCTGCAATAAGCAAAGAGAATATAATGTATCTACCTATACTCAATAAGAACAGCCATTGGTTAACCTGTCATGCTGGCATTCGTAATACCATAGACGAAATACTATTTACTCGTACCTAGTTACTTCTCTTCCAATAATTTGTTTCTTTTTGTTTCAGATCCAAAGCACAACAAACAGCGGAACTCCAAACGAAACATTTCCACGTTTTAGTCATAACCTAAAAGTTCCTAAAGCTATACGTATTTAGATCCTAGATAGGTAGTGTAATAAATTGAAAATGTACGATTCAAGCGAATTCCTTCAAAGCGCAGGCGTTAGCCGAAACATGCAGGCTTCTGGGGAAACTCCTACGCAAAAAACTAGTATGAAGAGGAGATCTTGTGAAGTTCCTTTAGGAGATATATCCTCCAACAACTTCAAAGTGTCCCTGGGAGATATAACCAATGTACCGAACGACGGGCCAAATTACGATTGTCGGTCTCTCCGTTCCGTAAAATCTATTTCCGAAGATACTAGATCCTTGCGTTCATACCGCCCAATAGACAGCAGAAGTGTAAAGAATTTTCGCTCTTCTCTCATAGATCTTTCGAACTATTCTAACCTGTCGCGGCCTCCGAGTTATGACCAACTGTCGCGAAGGTCTATGATAGAAGTAGGTCCTTCAGACGGTCAGTTCACGTCCAGCATCGAAGGGGTCCTGTGGTCTGATGAGGAGGAAAATGAGTACTTTTACCACGAGAACATCACATCGGCCTGGAATCAAGGTGAGTTGAAAAAGTACAAAAATATCGAAAGGAGTTTCGCCAACCAAAAACTGAAGCACTCATAGTAAGCCTACTCGCGTGTACGCACGAGCCCAGCACACACACATTCACATAATAGTAAACCTAATTCCATAGTAAATCCACTCAACTTGTAAATCGCCGCCATTGCTATGCTTCAGTTTTTGCTTAGCGGCGACTCCGCCCCTTTTTGTATTCGTCTATGAACCGCAAGTTCTGTCACAGGAGCGTTATGAACCTACTTTTTTTCTATCCTTAGTGTTTCAAATTTAGCTTTACAAGTAAATAAACGGCTTACCTCAATAAATACAATAATCGGGATTGTCTGTCAGTTTCAGTAGATTCAGACTGCCTTCTTCAGGGCGAGTGAAGTGTATGTTTTGTTTATTTACATCATAAATCCTTTTAATTTACATAATATTATACACAAACAGAACGCAACCGCTGGCCTGCCTCCTTTTTTCAATGCAAGTGCTCGTAAAGGCCTATTTTATAGGCATAAAAACTTTTGTCAAAGTCAACTTTACCACACTAGTGTTTTTTTATGAAGAAGTTGCCAGTCTTACCTGGTGTTTGTGTACCATGGATAGAATTGACAGAAATGAGTTGGTTTCAGTTTGATGTGTTCGTAGGCTGCGTTCAGTATAACTGTCGGACGACAAGCGCCTACCACAGACAGCAGGTTTGTCATCAAACTGAATGCAGCTTATTTCTGTCAAGTTGACAACTTGCGTGCAAAGAAAATGATAAAGAATGTCGCCTAAAGTTCATTTGGGGTATTTATTGTTTGTTGGTTTCTTTAATTAGGTTTCATTTATTTACTCACACTATGCATTGAAAAACGTAGTAGGTATGATACACGTGGGTAAGGGCAATAGCTTACGAGGAACGATTTGAAATACGAGCGATAAGCTCCTTACCGCACTTATAGCATTAACTACTAAAAAGTTTTAAATCTTCTTTTAAGATAGTTGATTGAAATTTTTTTTTTATTTCTCTTTTTACATCTGGATTTCTCAAAAACTAGTATGAAGTTGGATTTCCCAAAGCCCACTTCGCCTTAAGAACAAAAAAAAACATTTTTATAGAGTATATTTTATTGCTTATTTGTCTTGCGATTTACTAAGGAAATTAATTATTATTTTACTAATGGGTACTTCAATATTTATTGGTTCTTAGCCTGTACTTTTTCACTACACTATCCAGTAAAAAGCGATAAAAGTTACACTTAAACTTCACTTTCACAGCTTTCTGGGAAAACATTGAAAGCTAAGATTATCCAGTTTATTGCACACAAAGTTCAAATATTCTGCTCAAAGAAAATTATAAGACTGTATTCAGAGGTGCAATTGTGCAAGCCAATGGTATCATGTATGAACATTTTGTCTATGATGGTATTCAAATCGAATGTCATATGGCTATTCGGTTAAGCAAATTAGCCCGTTTCACAGTTGAAATCGTACATTTTTGGCTGTCAATTGAATACAATTGTCTTATTTTGTCGTTGACAACCAAAAACGTACGATTTCATTCAACAAACGGGCTTATTTGCTTAGCCGAATAGCCATATGACAATCGAATTTGAATACCATTGGCTTACACTATTGCACCTCTGACCTAAGTTTCTATCAATTTGTAGAAAGTAAAAAGAAATATTTGATAAGTATTATTTAAAAGAAATTATAGTTAATGGATTAAATATGCATAATGAATGACTTTAATTTATACAGCCAAATACTTACTGAAGACTCAGTAAGTGCTCAGTGACAAGGTTCGATGAGCCTTTTTGTGATATTCGTAAATTATTCTTTTCGTGTTCTTTACAAACGCAAGCCCAGCCCCGAGTCAATTTGATGTGTATGCGCATAGCTATACCTCCCTACTATGGGACGACAAGATTTTATTTTGCGAAATTAGCAAAAAGTGTTATCGATCCGTGTTACTGATTTGATCACTTACCAAGCTTCCAGTATGAGTTTGGCTGTTTAAATAAAAGTCACCTTATATAAATAGAAAAGTATTACGATATTTCTATAATATTTCGACAAACTTGTGATCGTCGTCAGTCGAATTAAGAAACAGTGTATTTTACATTTATATATAAACTAGCCTTTACTAGCGGCTCCACTCGCATCTATGCAATCTTTGCCCTGTTTTTCATATGGGCGTTATTTTATGAACACCCCTTATAGCCTATATGTTGACCAGGGTTACTACGGTGATAATAAAAAATCCGTATCCAAATCCGTTGAGTTTTTCTCGGGTTAAAACGGATCATATATACAGTACACAGATAAACAAACAGACAAAATTCGGTTTTGGCCTCAGTATAATAACAAATTAGTATATACATACATATATATATATATATATATATATATATATATATATAGATAAATGTTATATATTCGTAACTTACGATTCAGTTCGATGAACTTCACCACATATCATCCCATCAGTATTTGAGACAGCACCTTCATTTTCATTCCGAAGATGATTGCTGATGATTTACAATGTACATCTGAATACTCGGGTGCCTTGTTTAGGATTTTACAAATTGTTTCGGAGGTTAAAGTGTTCCGAATTCATAAGTCATGTCGCGTTTCAGATGCAATCTTTACTAAGCAAGAATTTAAAGGGTTAATGAAAAATATGAACTGAGTTTATTATTAGAGTGCATTACAAACTGGAAAAGATAAATTAGAAACAAATGTAAATGAAATCACATAACGCCCTCGTGAGCGTTCAGTATGTGCATTACAAGCTGGCAAGATCAAATAGTTACAAAAATATTCGGTGGACAAGTATGGTGGAAAAATTCAACGGTCTAGGTAAGTACCTCGGTGGCGCAGTCGGAAGCGCGCTTGTCTTGATAACAAGAGGTCGCAGGTTTGAATCCTGGCCCGACGAATTTTTTCAAATTCTTGTCTTTACATTTGTTTCTAATTTATCTTTTCTAGTTTGTAATGCACTCTAATAATAATATTTAAAGTATTCCAAAGCGATGGATTTCGCAATAAAAACATAATCTGAGTTTTATTTATTCACAATTGGCTTACGCCTCTATGGCCGGGTTGACCGCCTCTGTATTCAAGGGGTAGAGCACTCGCCTACTAACCCAGGGGTCGTGGGTTCAATCCCCACAATTCACATTAATATATGTTTGGTCTGTGCGCTTCGGAAGACACGTCAAGTTGTTGGTCCATTTGTGCCCGAAGTACGGCGATAGGGCTCAACACGCATCACGTTTGGGATGTAATAATAATAATAGCCCAACCTAAATATTTTTTGTATGTATTTCCCTTATTAGTATATACATATTATTTTTTTATACTTTTTTATTCTAAAGATATCTATTGTAAAGATTAACTTTGACTTGTAGAAAGTATACTTTAGGTATCTATTTTACAAAATAAATATTTTGATTTTGATAATGCGATATGAAAAAGCGGATGTATCAAGTGTGGACTGTGACTTTTCCAGTTTACATTAGGGAACCTCCTGAACCTCGGGATTCATATCGTGACAATAAGTTTTCTTGTTGTTTTTAATTGGGTTTCGGTTGGCCACCACCACCCCTGATGCCATCAGGCTGATGACTATCATGTTTGAGGACTATAATGAAGAGCGCACGCCCAGAAGGTACCTATTGGACTCTTATTTGAAAGGAAACTTTGTTACAACTACCCCAATATGCGGATGCTGGCAGGGATTCACATCTCAGCTGTACGGCTGAAAAAACTATTTGAAAAGCTGCGTTCAAACTAACGGAATATTGACATATTGTAGCAGACGTTTTACTCTCGAAGCAGTCTCAGGCTCTGGGGGTTCCCTCTAAAAATTTGTTCTTTCCATGGTTAGCTATTCAAGTGGGCGTGGGTGACCAAATCCGAAACTAAAAGGGAATAGCGAAAAATGCTTAAAGGTGTCTCGGGGCCGAGTTTGCCATTTACTTCCCAAGAATTTAATCCTTTTAAACGACACTATCGTTTGTGTGGATGGGGCGATAATTTTTTTTTTACACCACCTGCTCGACAATGTCTGCAACCTCAACGTAAAGTAAAGCATTGTATCTTATGGGATATAAAGTTGTATGAAACTCCCTGGGGAATAAAGTGATTTGAATTTGGAACGTCAAATTCGTGTGGAGACTCGAAAGTAAAAAAATGCATAAATGGCATTGTAAAGAGGTTTGTTCGAAAATCGAACTGGCCGCCATAAGCAGAATAAAAAAAAAGAAAAAGGTGCGTTTATAAAGAATGTGAAACAAAAGACGGTGTTTGGTGCTGTGATTGTCAGTGAATTTATTGCAATATTCATTTTGATAAAAAAATGTCGAGCGATAGTGATTCTACTCCAGAGTTTATCAAAACAGACGCTTTAGAAATTATTAATAATCTACTTCCGGTAAAATCAAAACACATATACGAAAAAGCATATGGTGAAAATACTTAATTTATAGAGCCCTGAGCAGCTGAAAAGTAGAGAATGCTCCTCTGGAATAAAGCTGTCTTCGTCTTGGGCAGCTTGAACCCCTCGCATCGCTCAGGACTCTATACAACTCCCTCGATTCAGGGTTCAATATTCATAAGACACTGCTTTATTCCCTTAATGCATAATCTACTATTATCAGCTGGTTCAAATCATGGCAAGAGTTATTAATTTTTTCGAAAATCGGCCCCGAGTTTCCATTGAACATTTTTCGCTATTCCTTATAATTTTGGATTAGGCCATCCACGCTCACCAGAAACTAACATGTATATAATATATTTTAAATCTTTGTACCTTTTATCTTTTAATTTATTTTCTTTGATTTTGTTTTGTTTATATTTATTGTACTTTAGTTATTTTATCATGTATTCCAACATATATTAAAAGGCTTAGTTGAAAATGGGCGTCTGTCTGCATGCGTGTCAGTCAGCTAATGCCGAACTTAGACCCTTTTGTCTTTTCTAGCACGTTTGTAAAGACAAATAAGGTAGCATTCATTAATTATTACATTACATTTATTTATATTTACATGAAAGTGACAGCAGGCGACAAGCGGGGCTTTCTTTTCAGGAACATTCGCAAAAATCTACGGAAGTCTGTAATGGACGAATGATTGATCTTACGCCACTACCTGTAATCATTTCCCGGCACAGTTACTCGTGACGTCATACCGGAACACGGGGAGTCACTTGGCGGCTTGGTGACGTCATGCTGAGGGTGGTGATAAGCCACGGCCCTACCACCAGTAACTAGGTGCCTACCTTATGACCCTCGATACTACAGAGACAGATTGTTGTTATACCTTTTTATTATATAATCAATAATATTATTTTTAAATGACGTTGCTACACGCCACAATACAGTAAAAAAAAGAAAGAGTGTTATATTCGTATATAAAAAACTACCAGACCTTTTGAATTTCTACAGTTTACAAGGCAAGAAAGCCGGCGGAAATAGAGATCATACCTTGAAATTCACACGACCACTTGTTCCATAAAAACTGAATAAAAATATACCGACCTGCTATTGGCGCCATGAATTCTCAGAGAAGCAGTTCATAACATGCGAAAGGGATGTCATTAAAGTATACAACTATTTAATAATCTTAAAGACGGAGTTTACGAGCTGGTTAATATAAGTCTTGCAAAGATACTGCCTCAAATGACATAGAAAAACTAATTGGTACTACTGGAACTTCAAACAATGCGTATATTGCTTAACTTATGAATCTTATAGACATTTATATAGAGACTATTTTGTGTCGTATCAGAAGCAAAGTTGTATTTGTTAGGAAGCAAAGTAGCATCTTCGTGATAGCCCTATTCCGTTCAGATGATCTGCATCATCTCTTAAAGAGATGAATATTGAGTCATTTGTATAAGTAAGCTGCTATCAGATTAGCATGGAATTTCCTTTAACATTTATCAACTTATCTACTTCGTAGAAGGGAAATGTAAGTAGAGGTGATATTTTACGCTAGTATAAATGCATTTTCTACTTCATTATAGCAATAGGATGAACATTACTTTCGGGATTTTTTTTCTTAAGTTAAATTTATCCTACTATTTACAAAGCAATCACTTTTCAATGACATTAATCATTTTACTCGACAAGTTTTTGTAAACAAATAATTCAACAAAGACATGAAATAAGTTTCAGCGATAAGGATTGTTAAGTACGTTAATATTAAAAAGAATCTACTATTGTGAAATATATAATATTGTAGGCAGATATATCCACTTAAGTTAGTATACGTAGCATTGGGCATTGCATTACCTTAGTAAAAATCTAAACTTATTTTATATGTTTCAACACATGATTTAAATGCTTGTTTTTTAAAAGGTATTTATTTTTTATTTTATTTTGCAATGTTGAGTTTGTTGGTATATGCATTTCTGATAATGCATCATTTCCACAAGGCCTTTTTCCTGTGAGTTTTGAGACATTTAGCTTTTCACTAAGGAAGCCATCTAAAGATTTCACTCTGCTCAGAGCAAGCAAAAGCGAAGCCAATAGCGAAAAATTTAGATCCTAAATAAACCCCGTCACAACCGACACAGTAGTGTCCTGCATCTTATGTACAGCATAGTACCATCATGGGCAACATTCTTCGTTTACCCGTACTATTTGGATGAGGAAATTTAGTCTGCCATCTTCAGGCATTTGCTATATTAGATTTAGACTGACATCATTAGGCTATTATATTCTGATCATTAGGCTATTGTCAAACCCATTTATTTTTACCCAAATCAAAGTGGTGTTTATGGAAATAATAAATCATCATCGTGTTGCAATCAATGAAATGACCATTTGCAATGAAAACAATCACATGTATAATATCCATAGTTATTAGTAATTAATCATTATACTTGTACTGTTTCAATCGTATTCACTTTATTTAAACAACCGGTTTCACCTTACATCATCATAAGATGGCAAAGGGATCATAAGATGATCTAAGGTGAAACCGGTTGTTTAAATAAAGTGAATACGATTGAAACAGTACAAGTGAAATTTTAAGATGATGAAGATGTCAAATCAATTGCGTCCGCCATATTGGATTTAAAATAACGTCACTAAGCTAGTTATGCAGTCACCAAAACCAAACGTGTCTGCAAAATTTCAGCTCGGGGAACTGGTTTAAAATTCCCTTGCAAGATTTGACACAAACATACCAACAGGTGAAGTTACTCTGAAATAAATGCTTGTGATAATAAAACATATGTATCGTTCGTGCGTTCAGAATAAGCCTCAGAAGAGATTTCACTCGTACGCAAGTCTTGACGGATAAATTGTAGCGATTACTAAGTTTATTCCTACTTAATAGAGGGTTTTAAAATTTTAATTGCTTAAATACGAATATTGCATTTGATTCCATATTGCTATCATCAGCATTTGTTTACGATTCCCTCAACAAATAATAATTAAAAGTTATAGTCATACTTTAACTTTAGAACGAGTTGTCAAGGGATTTCAATAACACGTTCAGTGCACATACAAGGATTTCTTATCAGTTACAATTATTACCTTCTTCCCTCCATAGTTCAGTGGCTTTATTAGGTTTAGCTTTCCTCTTATACCTTGTTGATTGCTTCTCCTCGATTTTTTCAATCCTTGAAAAAAAAACAATTCTGATTATATTATAAATATATAATATATATGATTAAATTATATTATAATTTTAATACATATTTGATTTATTATAAAGGTTTGTTCATTATTAAATACTCATACTTATACTCGTACTTTTTATTTTGCAATAATTAAATTACAGGTAAAACTAATTAGTAACTTCTCATAAGATAACGGAAGAAAGAGACGTGAGGTTAACCGCAGAGCTAAATATGCTTAAATTCACTGTTTTTAATTTGAATAAATATATACACTTAAATAAGAAAGATAAAATATTTGGTATTTGGTAAATGGGTATTTATCAGTGGCAAAGGGTCCATAGAACACGATTCCCATCGGCTTGTTTACGAAATGGCATTAATACTACATTTCTTTATTCCGTGATCTTTGCTTTGTCAAACATTTCCATAAATCTCAAGACGACAAATACACTTTGCTGACAGGGAAATGCAAAGCATAAAAATATTCATGTTTTCCTTGGTTGCTTTTCTGAGTAAGGCGATTTTTTGTCCAGCTTCCCTTTTTAAAATGTTCACCCTTCGCCACTTGTATGTATATGTCGCAGTCATCTGGTTGAATCTGCTATTCGATTGAATGACTAGTGCGTTCCTTGAATGACGAAATTCAATTGAATGTCTAGGCCGAACGTTGATTGAACAAGCGTCACTCAACGTCCAACTAGTTAGCGGATTGTAACACAGCCCTATGAACAGAGCGGACGTAAAATCAGTCGGGTGATTCAAATTTAGTTCATTTTTTTCCACTGCGGCGCTAGTAGTCACCAAAACAAATATGGTGTCAAACAGCTCGCATAGATAGAACTGTGTTTATATATTTTTTGATTAAATTTACTTTATAGTGCGTTATTTGTAAATGAAACTGATCCTGTGATTTTAAGTATTTTTTTTTAATCTAAACCCTCATTTCACTAGGTGACAAAGACTTAATTTAACAATTTTTTGGAGTCCCAGAGACTCGCATATTTTAATAAATTACTTCTGAAATAATATGATCAATTTTTCTATGTTGTTCACTTTTTTATACGAAGCAAAAATATGAGATTAAGTAGAGCATTGGAAATCATGCTACAATCTTTTATTATTTTAAGCTAAGCAGTTTATAAATCAGTAATTTTTTAACTCTCCCAAAATTCTCATGAGCATCCTACCTAATAAGCAAACCTAATCTTTATGGTCACCCTACATGGGACCCCACTATAGACGACCTAAAATTTTGGCGGCCAATGATGAAACTTACGGCAATCGACAGTAATATCGTAAGGTTAACTTTTAAGTTGCGAACTCATGGTCACCCTAACCAAACATTACAAAGTCGGCTATATCCCATTCAACGACTTCGCTAAATGACGTTCAGTCAAGGTGTTGAACGTTACATTCAACGACTTGACGTGTTGTCCTTTAGTCATTCAATTAAATGTCGTCATTCAATAGACGCGCTAGTCATTCAATCAAATAGCAGATTCAACCAGATGACTGCGACATATACATATTATAGGTACCCTTCACAGAACATTAAAGTAAACATTTTCTGTTCTATGGTACCCTCCCAAACGACGACACGGCGATCCCTAAAAAAAACTGGTTTCGTTTGTAATATTAATTTTGATTGGTTTGTTTACGTTTTAATTATTTCGTAGGAGTATTTAGTTTTAATTCAAAGAAGTTTTTTTTTAAATTATTAATCTATTTATAAAAAAAACCCTGTAGTACTTTAGCATGAGACGAATAGTAAAAATATATGTCTCATGAAAAAATTGGTATATCTCACGTTTTCCTTCTCAGAGAATCCGTTTTTAATTGATTTTTCTGTTCCGCGTGATAGATATACTCTAGTAGTATTCATAATATTCCAATACTTGGATTTCACTATAAATCCTACAAATAATCTTATCTACCTATATATGATATCTGCACAATTTTCAGAAAGGCGCATGATGTAATGATGATTCTGTCGTTTTCGTGCGACAATCAACTTCTGGTCATGAAAACTGTGTTTATGGTAATAATATTAAACTTCAAAGTATTACTTTTACTCCATGATTGCGCAATTAGTCTGGTCGGGACAGTAATTCCGTGAAAGCCTTCATATTAATCTCGTTTAAGTTAATTAATTACTTTGCGGTACTTTTCTCTGATAAAGAGGTCTGTCTCTTCAAAAGGCGCCGAAGTTTTAAGGATTAAGGGTTTGGCTTTAAACTTCACTTTCGTTACTTTTTTATTTTGGTTTTCTCGTAGGTTTTCTGAATAATGAAGTTTATCAAGTTCAAACTCGGATTTGACTGATGGTAGACAGTAAAGACAGACTTAGCTAATTAAGGCTGAGATTCTGAGTGCATTTTGAGTCCGAACTCAATCTTACAAACGTCACTCTAGTATTAGATCACGTCGCTTTTTACGTTTATAAGATTGAGTTCGGACTCAAAATGTACTCTGAATCTCAGCCTTAGACTGATTCACTTTCGCCCGCGGCTCTGCCCGCGTTTATTCAATATCTTACGTTACGTTACGTTGAATCCGTTGAATGGTTCTCGAGTTTGATGACTATAATTCTCATTCTCACATAATTAATTTTCTAACTGTGTGTTTGTACCTATTTTTAAAAAACCGGCCAAGTGCGAGTCGGACTCGTGCTCGAAGGGTTCCGTACCATTATCTATAAAAACGGCAAAAAATCATGTCTGTTGTATGGGAGCCCCACTTATATATTTATTTTATTTTAATTCAATTACTCATTTTTAAAGTTAATATATAATTCAATATTCTGTGAATGTTTCAAGCGTCTACCTGTTGCCGTTATCAATATAGAGTAAAGAAAAAAAATCACGTTTGTTGTATGGGAATCCCCTTTTATATTTATTTTATTCTGTATTTTTGTATTTGTTGTTATATCGACAACAGAAATACATGATCTGTAAAAATTTCAACTGTCTAACTATCACGGTTCATGAGATTTATGTGACGCCTGGTGACAGACGGACAGGGGAGTCTTAGTAATAGGGTCCTGTTGGTTACCCTTTGGGTACGGGACCCTAAAAACATTTTCTTATTGCATGTTCATAACAATAAAATTAATTAATCAGAACCTGTACATAACATAAATATGTACAATAGTTATTAACAAAGAGAAAACTTACCTTGAACTCTATTCGAAAGGAAGAAACTTCGACGACGTGGTTCATTTTGCAGAGAAAGAGACAATTAAAATGTACAATTTAATGGCCATAATTTCTCCATCAATCTAATAAATGTCCTACTGCAGTACAGGCTAATCTAGGTATAATGGGTGTTAGTAAAACAGCGTTCCCACCGAAATCTGGTGATCTACCATAAATATTTTTAGTTTGAAGGTAAGATCATACATCTGGCATTCAGATTATCAGCCATGTTCGTGTGTGCATGCACGCAGCTTAGTGCCAACGACGCCGACGGCACCCAAGTTGTGCGTATACAGATTCCCAACCGTACATTTCGGGTGGCGTTAGACTGGTGGGAGGAAGTGTCACTTACTTACGTATAGTTACGGGTAAAGCCCGAAGTCGGGTAAACCTAGGTTTACGCGGGTAATGTTATACAAAACTTCGGGAATCGCCTCGCTCCGCTCCGCTTCGCTCGGCACCCAATGTTTATTAGCATGTCAACCTAACACGCACCTCCTCGCTTCGGTCGTCGTCGCACCTATTGTTGACTTTTTTCGATATTATAATAGTTCACATTACTAGGTTGGTAAAAATTCTAAAGAATTTTTGGGGTAAAAATAAGTAAAAAATTAGTTGACAGTCTGAATGCGGAATCGTTTTTTATAATTTTTATTTTTCTTTAGACTACTTTAAAGCATGTTCTATCTGACTAAATTTAAAACATGTATGTGTTACCGTTTTTAATAAGATCCAAAACTTTTTCGTGGTTTATTGTATGGGAACCCCCTGTTTTTTTTTCCTTTATACTGGCCATAGTAACACGTATTATGTGTAAATCTCAACTTTTTATCCATTACTGTTGAAGCTGTAAACCCCTGTGTTAGTCGGACAAACAGACAGACAAACAGCGTAGGAATTAGTAATAGAGTCCCGTTTGACTCGCTTCGGGTACGGAACCCTAAAAAAGATTTCGTTTTCATATTGGTAGGTTCTTTACTATCACCAGTTTTAGGGCCGAAGGTTATTTGTTGACAGTTTGTTTACTTGTCTACTGTTTATCCAACCAGGGCACTCGGCCCATTTTCTATTTCACTTGAAACAGTAATGTGTTGTTGCTATTTCTGCACCATCACCATCTTTTTTAATTACTTAATTTGTACTTTATAAGACAACTTCAATCGAACAGCCGAATTTATTCTGAATTATTAGTCATTGTAACCAAGATATCTGTAAAATAACAAAGATATTTATTTATTTATCTTCAGTGTAACTTAAATATATGGTACATTGTAGTATGTAAAGGTAAAAACCAGATTACATACTAACTTTAGTCTTATTATATATTGTATTGTATAAAAGTACCTCGGGGAGCCCTGTTCCCTACACTAAGTACTAAAAGTACCTGTACGGTAGGGTTACAGTGATTCTCTAGTCGCACTAAATTATACATTTCCAGAAGGGAAGTCAGTACTACTGACCATAATATAAAAGTACCTCGGGGAGCCCTGTTCCCTACACTAAGTACTAAAAGTACCTGTACGGTAGGGTTACAGTGATTCTCTAGTCGCACTAAATTAAACATTTCCAGAAGGGAAGTCAGTACTACTGACCATAATATAAAAGTACCTCGGGGAGCCCTGTTCCCTACACTAAGTACTAAAAGTACCTGTACGGTAGGGTTACAGTGATTCTCTAGTCGCACTAAATTATACATTTCCAGAAGGGAAGTCAGTACTACTGACCATAATATAAAAGTACCTCGGGGAGCCCTGTTCCCTACACTAAGTACTAAAAGTACCTGTACGGTAGGGTTACAGTGATTCTCTAGTCGCACTAAATTATACATTTCCAGAAGGGAAGTCAGTACTACTGACCATAATATAAAAGTACCTCGGGGAGCCCTGTTCCCTACACTAAGTACTAAAAGTACCTGTACGGTAGGGTTACAGTGATTCTCTAGTCGCACTAAATTATACATTTCCAGAAGGGAAGTCAGTACTACTGACCATAATATAAAAGTACCTCGGGGAGCCCTGTTCCCTACACTAAGTACTAAAAGTACCTGTACGGTAGGGTTACAGTGATTCTCTAGTCGCACTAAATTATACATTTCCAGAAGGGAAGTCAGTACTACTGACCATAATATAAAAGTACCTCGGGGAGCCCTGTTCCCTACACTAAGTACTAAAAGTACCTGTACGGTAGGGTTACAGTGATTCTCTAGTCGCACTAAATTATACATTTCCAGAAGGGAAGTCAGTACTACTGACCATAATATAAAAGTACCTCGGGGAGCCCTGTTCCCTACACTAAGTACTAAAAGTACCTGTACGGTAGGGTTACAGTGATTCTCTAGTCGCACTAAATTATACATTTCCAGAAGGGAAGTCAGTACTACTGACCATAATAAAAATAAAAACATGCTATTATAAACAGAAAAACAAAGAAAAATAATATATGACAAAAAAGAAAAACATAAGAAAAACAAGATATAAAATCACAGTTGCATGCAATTACTGTATAGTTAAAAAATTTAGTCTTGTTTGATATTAATAATTTGTTTTTGTTTGTGTATTAAGTGAAAGTGTGTATCATATACAGTGTGTGTATTTGTTGAGTGCTTGTGTATTTATGAGATTGTTTAGTCACTGATTTTGAAATGTGTAGCTAGTATACAGATTACTGCATGGCACAATATTGTACAAGTAAATGTCTTGAGATGCATCATGATTCTATTTTAAATAATGCCTCTGTGTTATCATAGTTTAATTTGAGTAAGTATTCTGTAATTATTTTAATGAAATCATTACTGTTTAGATGAAATATTGGTAAACAGATACTAATTTTATTGTAGATGTAAGGTCCTATAAAATTTTGAGAATTTTGTCCAAATTTAGTTTTGCATAATGTGATATGAAAAATACGCTCCTGTCTGCGTTTTCCTATACGCTTGAGTTGGTGATTTTGGTAGTTGACAGATTTATATTGTCTCATCATTAATGCCTTTACGTATAGCTGTCTTATTGTAAGAACTGGTATCTCAGAGTATAGCGTAGTAGTAGAAAATCTCATTGGTTTAAAAGTCATTACTTTAAGCAAAAGTCTTTGGGCTCGTTCCAGTTGTATTAGGTGTGTGATAGCAGAGGATCCCCATGCTGTTATACAGTATGAGAGAATAGATTGGGCTAGGGAATAATACACAATTTTCAGGACTTTATCACTACCTACATGACAAAGATGTTTAAATATGTACACGAGTTTTCTAGTCCGTTTTGTCAAAGCTGTTATATGTTCTACCCAATTCAGATGCTGATCGACTATCAAACTTAAGTATTAAATCGATTTAGTGGAGCAGAGTAAAGGACAGCTACAATATTGACTATCAACACAAGTGTGAATTTTAAGAGCAAGGGGCTTGACTGGCTGCGTTACGGATGTTATCGTAAATGTAACAAATTTTGTCTTTTTGACATTTAAGGTTAGTAAATTGTTTTTCAGCCACTCCGACACTATCCGAAGGCCCTCACTGGCCTTGGTTTCAACGTTTTTCCAATTGCTATCGTTGAACAATAGAACTGTGTCGTCCGCAAAAGTTATAATCTGACCATTATTCAAATCTGTACCACAAAGATCATTAATATAAATCAAGAACAACGTAGGTCCAAGAATACTGCCTTGCGGCACACCAAAACTCACGCTTTCACAATCACTGAGATGATTACCAATCTTAACCTTTTGTTGCCGATCACAAAGATAGCTGATGAACCAATTATGAGGTATGCCTCGAACGCCTATGTTCTCAAGTTTTGTCAGCAGAATCTAAGAAGACACGGTATCAAATGCCTTGGCTAGGTCGAGGAAGATGCCTACACACTTTTGGCTTTATCTAAATGTTTTGTTACATATTCAGTAAGTTTGGTGACGGCATCCTCAGTCGACCTGCCATTCCTAAGCCCGAATTGGTTATTTGATAGTATATTTTGTGTCCCCATATTCTCCCGAATCCAACAATTCGAGAACTTATTTTTTATCGTATTTTGGACTAAGGGTATATATATATATCTTTATCTTTATTGAAATAAACCATGTACATACATTTTTAGTGTTCTCTAGTCCCTACACTAGGATTCCCTTTAGGTTGTAGGTAACTAGTCTCTAACGCTCTGCTATGATTTATCTATGATTTATATATTTATGTATAATTTAATACAATTTAGAATTTTTAGATAAAACTAATTTAATGTTAACTATTTGAAATTGAATATAAATTAATGTTAATATAACAAACAAACAAACGGGATACTTATTTACAATTATAACTTATGTGTGTAATAACTTATGCTAGTGTGTATGTATTACGAGTGGTGGAAAGGAAAAGGTGGGAGGGGGTGTGTGAGTGTATGTAGGTGATTTTTGTAGGATGTATAAATTTGGAAATGTGGGTAAAAATTTATGAGTTTGGGTGGGTACAAATGTTTAAAGAAAAGATTTGTAATTATGATCGAAGTAGTTGTCGCGGCCTTTAGGACGTATACTAACACATTACACGCAACATAATATCTGAATAGTAATCCTACTAGAAGCTATAGTGACCAGGAGGCGAAACACTCTATTACAACTTCATTACATCACAAGAGAGCTACCATTGCATCAGGCCTTCACCTGATATTGACAATGGTCGACATACAGCAAGCTATATCAACTCTCGCGGAGCTCCCATGTTCGGAGGGACAAGTTTACCTCCCAGTGAACACTGAGCGCGCGGAACCTTTACGTTCCGTAGATGGACCTCCTACCTCCCCTACAGTCCAACCCATGCCACCAGCTGGTATCAACTACCCATCCAGAGAGCCACGACAGAATCGTGGCCTCCAAGACGCACTGACACCAGCACACAACAAAGGTCATCCCGCCCCCTAGTCACCACCACTTTCTAATGTTATAAGCAACATAATTAAGTGCTATTACTCACCGGGGTGACTTTTAGTACAATATATAGGAGGCAAACGCTTCACTTCACTCTTACTGGAAGACTGTCGCTCCTCCCGCCCGTGCAAGCTAACTTGTGGCCCAACTGCCATACGGAAAAAAGGCGGGTAAGCAAAATAAAAAAATAAGGTGTTGCTAGCACAAAATAAAGATGATAGTGAAAATTGTATTATCACTCACCAAACGTTTTCACAGGGCCGAGCTCGCGGTAATCCGCGACACTCCCCAAGGCGAAAGCAAATTATAGCAAGACAGTGAGCTGGCTCGTCCATTCGGCAATTTTCTCTCTCGCCCGAATTGCCGCATTTCTCATGTGTCTTCCTTCCTTAACCCCTTCAACTTCAGACATCCCCTCTAGTGATCCCTCTGCGCTATCACGAGTTACTGGTGCCTGCGAATCACCTAGAGAGGCCTGCTCAGTTTCTTCAACTTCCATAAAACAATCTTCATTGTCATTACAGAGACCCTGCTGGTTGAGTATTTTCTCACCAGTATCTTCCATATGGAAAGATTATTCATTCTGCTCTCTATCAATAGATAGATCATGATCATTAACAGGGGCTTCAGACTGTTTTTCCTCTGGTATGACACTAACGTCTGTAGTATTTATGTCTACTTCTAATGGATACAAGTGACCAATGGAACGGATAAATTCAGTATTTCCAACTTTTACTCTTGCTGATCTACACTCACCATCTGAACTTCTGATAAGGGAAGATATTCTCCCAACCTTCCAGTTTCCTCTGTTTCTTATGTCTTCCTTTATCTGGACGACGTCATCCACACATGGTGCCCTTTGGGATTTCACACGAGGTTGACGTGCTGAATGATTGTATCTTTCTCTTAAATTAGTTAGATACTGATTGACAAACATGTGTTTGAAGTCATTCAAAATAGCATAACCTCTTTTCCAACTTTTGAGTAAATCAATTTTAGTAATTGTCTCACTCCCGGTACTCTGATGTGAAGGAGCAGGTGTAAGACAAGTTCCTAATGAAAGGAAGTCTGATGGCTTCAAGACATGTTCAGGCTCAGTACTGATACAGGTAAGTGGCCGAGAGTTTACTACTGACTCTATTTCTGTCACAACTGTCATTAGCTGGTGGTCATTTAACAAGTGTTTGTCTAGCGTTCTCTTGAAGCAATTCTTAACCAATGCTACCAGTCGTTCATAAAATCCACCTTTCCAAGGAGCAAGCTGTGTAATAAACCTCCAGCATATACCATTCTCCTTACAATAGGGCCCGTTGAGCACTTCAGAAGTAAGTTTAAAGTACATAGCATTATCAGAAACAATCTTCTTGGGCAGGCCTCTTGCTTCTATGAGTCTACGTAAAGCGAGAAGACATTCCTCTGCTGTCAGATCGTTTACTACCTCGAGATGTACCGCACGAACGGCCAGACAGGTGAAAAGGCAAACCCATCGTTTCTCCTTTCCATACTTCCCGTCAACATATAGAGGGCCAAAATAATCCATGCCTAGATATGTGAAAGGAGTACTATAGTGCACTCTCTCTGCGGGCAATGCTGGTGCAGGTGGCAGTTTGTATGGGCCTCCAGTATGCTTGATACATTTTGGACACCTGGACAGCACTTTCTTCACTTGTGCTCTGCCCTGTGGTATCCAATACTTTTGCCGTATGATACTAAGTGTATGTGGTACGCCCACATGGAAATTTTTATTGTGTGTCTGTTGGATGATCTCTGTAGTAAATGTACTGTCCTTTGGCAACAGAATTGGATATTTTTTATCATAGGGCCAGTTCGTATTAGTCATACGACCTTTACATCTGAGTATACCATCTATATCTGTGAATAAGCCGAGGTTTCTTGATAGGTGCGTTTCTTTACCAAGAACTTCTTCTGAAAAGAATTCAGACTGTAGTTTTTTAATGCTGTTTACACTCTCTTTTACAGAGTCTGCTTCGGCAGATGGCATCAAAAATTCGAGGACTGGACTATCTTCAACCATACTTTCCTCTCCATAAACTTCACTCTCCTTTATAGGCACATCTGGATCGTTACCAACGTCCAGGGCCTCCCCAGCCAACAAGGTGCTTTCTTCAGTAACTTGTTTACTTGTTGGCCAATTTTCATCTGTTTGACAAAGGAAGTCCGGACCATAAAACCACAGGTCTTGTTTACATTTCCAAAGTTCTGGCCTCGTGGCAACATCGGCTGGGTTTACTTTAGTATTCACATAGCGTAGTTCTAGCTCATTGTTTAGTTTGATTTCGTTCACTCGTCGTTGGACAAATGGAGGTAAGAGTTTACTGGTCTTCATCCAAGCTAGAACAACGAGACTATCAGACCCCAGAACTTGGTGTGAAATTTCAAGATTTAAATTTCCTTTAACATACTTCAGGAGTCTACTTCCAATCAAGTACGCCAATAGTTCTAATCGTGGTATTTTTAAGTTGTCTTTATCCTCAGTTGGGGTCACTCGGAATTTTGACATTAAAAAGGCAGTCTTAGTGGTTGTTTGACATGTCATCCGTAGATACAGGACACACGAATATGCGTTCTTTGAAGCATCAAAGAAACAGTGTAATTACTGTATTGAATACTGTATTTCGCCATTCAGCATTGCATTCCCAACATAGCGTGGTACTTGTATATTCTTGGTAGACTTAAGACAAGCTCTATGACTTTCGGGAATCTTCTCTGTGAAATGTTTGTTATTTGATACCCAGTCTCTAATATTCATCGAGATCTCACTGAAAATTTGTCTAGTTTCATTATACAGCTGAAGAGCTTCATCTTCAGATTGTACAGACAAAACAAGATTATCTACATAGCATTTATCAGCCACCTGGGAGAGAAGAGACTTATTTGTCTTAGCAATGTGATGTCGAATAGTCGCAGTTAACAAGAATGGGCTTGAAATAATGCCAAACAGCACACGGCAAAATCTAAGATGAATCAGGTTGTCCTCTGATAATTCTTTTGTGGGATCTTTCACCCATAAAAATCTTGTGATGTCCCTATCTTGATCTTGCAGAGCCACCTGTAGAAAAGCTTTTTCAACATCTGCAGTGATCCCAATTTTGCCAGTACGAAACTTCAGTATTAATCCAACGAGATCCTCAAGCATGGAAGGTCCACAGTAAAGCGATTCATTTACGCTTTTCTCACCTTTGGTCTTCGCGGACGCGTCATATACTATACGACCCTTTTTCCTCTCTGTCTAACCAAATGATGAGGAAGATATGTGATGGGTGGCGTTGTCTGTTCAAATGGCGATGTCTTCGGCTCTATTATTTCAATAATATTTGCCTGCAGTTGTTCTCGAAAAATATCATTGTATTCTTGTAGAGTTTCACTATCTGACCTTTTGATCAAACCTTTAAGTCTTCCCAATGCTAATCCAAAATTAGTAGGTAAATCTGGTGGGTACTGCACCCAAGGCCATTTCACTTCGTACCTTCCATTTTTATATAGAGTTGTTTCATTGAAAAACTTCACAGCCTCTTCCTCTCGAGATGTCTTGGGTGAATCTGTTATTCCAATACACTCTAGTGTCCATAGAAATCTCATGTCGATATTGCGCAAGGGAAGGTCAGGTTCCGTGAAGTATGGACATGCAGATTGATGGCACTGACAATAAGTTATTACAGATAAAGTGTGATCATTTTCACCTTCAAGAATATTTCCCGTTATAATCCAACCAAAATCGGAATTTATTAAAAATACATTTTGCATTAGTTGAATGTGCTCCTGTCTCATAAAGGAGTAATAGAAGTCATTTCCAATCAACAAGTCTATCCTCTCTCCAACTGAGTTGTCATCAGCCAATAAATCAACTTTATCAGTATCTATCTGAGCAACAGGTAAACCATTAGTTATATGTGGAACTATATTTAAACGTATCTTCCTCTTCATACCTCGTTTCGTAGTAATTTCCACCTCTACAGATGGACTTATTATTTGTCTAGGATTGTCTGAGCCAAATGTATATACCATAAGAAGATCTTCTTTATCTGGTTTGAGGTGGAGTTCTTCAGCAGTCCGGGTTGTTAAATAGCTTCTCTGACACCCGGAGTCAATGAGAAGTCTACATTTATGTCCTTCAATTTTAGTTACTGCCGTCGCTGACGGCTGGAGGATGGTTGTCATCTTTTCTGACCATCTCCTTTCCCTTCCCCTTTTTGGATTCACACTCTGACTCTGATATAGTCGATCTGAAGCACAAAGCGCGGTTATGGCGCTTTTTACAATGTACACATAAGATTTTTGAAGTACACTGTTTGCTAATATGACCAGCCCGGAAGCAAACATAACATTTACCCTGTTGGTGGTCTGCTAATTCCATCGCAGTAATGACTTTGTCAAGGGCTTCTTTTATAGACCTGACGCTTCTATCTTCCGGAGTCAAGAGATTCACCTGATACATGACTGTGTCAGGAAATTTGCTGCTTATCATGACTCGTAGATAACTGCTGTCTACTCTTTCGTGAAGGTTCTCCAGAATTCTCAGATGCTTTTCAATAGCATTTAATGTTTGCCTACATTCGGTCTTGTTATTATTTACCCGTCCCAAATTATTAAGGGCCTCAAAATGGGCATCAATGACTCTTTCGGTGGTTCCAAACTGTTTTTTGAGAAGGTCTACTGCAATCTAATAATTTGAATTAGTAGTGGTTAGTCCTACTACTGCTTCCTTTGCTGAACCTTCTAATGATGCCAAAAGGTAGGCCAATTTTTCTACATCCTTGAGATCCTGCGAGTGCACATTTGCGTCAAAGGCATCCCAAAACTCTGTGAATTTTAGAATGTTACCATCATACTTTTGTAGATCGAGCTTCGGTAGTTTAGCAAATCCACGATGTTTGGGCTTCGTCAGTGTTACTTCAGTCGTGTCATGCAGCACCACAGTTATTTGATCGAGGAGAGTCTTAGCCTCAACCTGGTCCTTCATACAGTCCTGCATAAATTCATTGTTATTTTCGTTAGAACTCTTTTCAATAAAATACTGCGTTTCGGCCTGAAACCGCTCAATTACCAACTGCAACGAAATTTTCGTTTCTCGCAATGTGTATTTAGAGACGCCTTCCGTCTTACATAGGTTTATGATTGCCGCAGCTTCCTTGGATGCCTCGATTAACTTGGATCGACGTAGTTCTAAGCGCTTGCGCAGAATTTCATCCATCTTGATTTGTTAGCTTTTTTGTGTGAAATAACGTCAAATCCACAGCATACAGGATCAAATTACACGATTTATGTACCAGAAACCACCGTCCAACCGTTTATTATAAAACAAACATTCAAGACAAACAAAGATAAAAGTTATTTCTTTTTGATAGTTTTGTTCCCTTACAATAAGTGCGTTCCGAATCACAACATAATCGATCACATCGCATCCATCGTCATTCCGAGTCCATATTACTTGGTTCCGTTTCGAAACGAGTAAAATCACTCTGAGTAATGCGAATTCCACCCTAAAGCTCCCAAAAATTGACACGAGCTAAACCGAGAGTAAACGAATTATTGTTACCCGACAGCCGCACGGAAGTGCTCCGAAACGCTTCGGAGCGATGCGAAAATCACACTGGGCCACCCGATCGGCGCAACCAGACCCTTCATTCTCTTTCTCTGTGTCCTTCTAATAAACGAGTGAAACCCCGCACCACGACCGCACATTTGAAACGCCCCCCTATTGAGCGTAAGTACTCCGATGGCAGCCCCGGCACTACTGGTGCCATTCGGAACACGGTGATTATCACAACCACAGAGTAATAAGTGTGAAAATATTTTCGTAGTGATGGGCAAATCGACTAATTTAATCGAGGTATTGAGTCAATTCGAGTTGTTTCTTATCACCCTGAACTTAATCGGTATTCCCGATACAGACGAATCGGGTGACTATTTCAATTTAAAAAATAAGCAAAACAACACTGTAAAAATGAGCCACACTAAATGAAATGGTAACAATTACAATAATACATCCGCAATAAAAGTTAGAACCGGTAAGTCAAAGACCGGTAAACCGCATGATCGTCGACGGATTTGTTTAGAAATACCAAACGCGCCAATCAAACGAAAAAAATATTGTCACTGAATGATACACAAACAACAACGGATTCATAAAACTGGTTTCCTTCGTTACAAATTAATATGATGATCACTGCCGCAGCCAAAACCCACCAGAAAAAAAAAACAAATTCATATCGTATGTTTTAGGGGTCTTATTTGACTATAGTAAATTAACTATTCTTGTCATGGGTCAAATACAGGCTAAAAGCCTAGGGTACCTACACTATTCGGGCTTTTACATATAATTAGGTACTAAACATTTTTTGAGATCCCCACAGGCCCCAACAAACCAATTTAATAAAGTACATTGTACCTCAGTGTTTGTACCCATTTTCGGGCTTAGCGAAATTAAGAAAACTCATGCCTAGGTATTTATTCATACCATTCCGGCCAAAGTTCCTTAGGTCCCCACTGGCCTCAGCGAAATTAAGAAAACTCATGCCTAGGTATTTATCCATACCATTCCGGCCAAAATTCCTGAGATCCCCACTGGCCTCAGCGAAATTAAAAAACTCATGCCTAGGTATTTATCCATACCATTCCGGCCAAAATTCCTGAGGTCCCAACTGGCCTCAGCGAAATTAATAAATCTCATGCCTAGGTATTTATCCATACCATTCCGGCCAAAATTCCTGAGGTCCCAACTGGCCTCAGCGAAATTAATAAATCTCATGCCTAGGTATTTATCCATACCATTCCGGCCAAAATTCCTGAGGTCCCAACTGGCCTCAGCGAAATTAATAAAACTCATGCCTAGGTATTTATCCATACCATTCCGGCCAAAGTTCCTGAGATCCCCACTGGCCTCAGCGAAATTAATAAAACTCATGCCTAGGTGTTTTGTCTACACCCTTCCGGCCAAAATTCCTGACTACCCCACTTTTAACTTTACAATCAGTAATTTCATGAACATTCTTCAATACTGTACTAACCTTCCCGACGTCTCGAAATACGAAAAAAAAAAACAAAACGGTATCAACGTTGGATACAACAGTCCTGCTCTCAATAATCTGGTAGGTTAAGATCCGACATACGACAGTGATCCCAGCATCTCCGCCAAATTATGTCGCGGCCTTTAGGACGTATACTAACACATTACACGCAACATAATATCTGAATAGTAATCCTACTAGAAGCTATAGTGACCAGGAGGCGAAACACTCTATTACAACTTCATTACATCACAAGAGAGCTACCATTGCATCAGGCCTTCACCTGATATTGACAATGGTCGACATACAGCAAGCTATATCAACTCTCGCGGAGCTCCCATGTTCGGAGGGACAAGTTTACCTCCCAGTGAACACTGAGCGCGCGGAACCTTTACGTTCCGTAGATGGACCTCCTACCTCCCCTACAGTCCAACCCATGCCACCAGCTGGTATCAACTACCCATCCAGAGAGCCACGACAGAATCGTGGCCTCCAAGACGCACTGACACCAGCACACAACAAAGGTCATCCCGCCCCCTAGTCACCACCACTTTCTAATGTTATAAGCAACATAATTAAGTGCTATTACTCACCGGGGTGACTTTTAGTACAATATATAGGAGGCAAACGCTTCACTTCACTCTTACTGGAAGACTGTCGCTCCTCCCGCCCGTGCAAGCTAACTTGTGGCCCAACTGCCATACGGAAAAAAGGCGGGTAAGCAAAATAAAAAAATAAGGTGTTGCTAGCACAAAATAAAGATGATAGTGAAAATTGTATTATCACTCACCAAACGTTTTCACAGGGCCGAGCTCGCGGTAATCCGCGACAGTAGTATTGCAGGAAGTCTTTATTCGTGAATACACAGAATGTCCTCAGTCTTATCGTAGCTTACCTGGAGTAGCCACAGAGTTACTTGTTTTCTACAAGTGAATCTAGTAGCTCGACTAATGTTAAGACATAAGTTAATTTTGTTGTACAAATATGGACCAAGATAGAAGTAGCTTTTTTGTGCAGAATTTGTTCGCAGGTGTGGAACAAGCCAGGTGAATCGTCTTTGAGATCTTGTTGTTTCTTTTTGATTATTGTAAGCTGTTTTGTGGAACCTTAGAATATTCGATAAAACAAAGAGCTGTCTGACTCGAAGAACCTTACACTCTTCAAATAAGACATCCGTAGGGTAGCGAAACGGTCTCTTGTATGCAACTTTAAGAACGGCTCTTTGGGCTCTTTCAGCCTTAATCAAGATAGTTTTACATGCACTTCCCCAGGCTATGATGCAATAGTTAAGGACAGACTGGCAGAGCGCATAGTACACCATCTTAATCGTATTGTCGTCAGCAAAATTTCTAAGTTTCTTGAATATATGCAGCATTTTGCGAAGGCGATTGCTAACCGAGTCAATTTGCTGTCTCCATGTGAGCTTTTCATCAATATAAACACCTAGGTACTTAATGCAACTAACCCTATTAATTGTTTGACAATTGCAGATGCCCCCACGATCACCGCAGGAGTGAAGAATGAGATGTGTAGGGATATTAATAGATGTATGATCGCGGATGTGGAAACAGGCAAAGTTTGTTTTATTAATATTCAGCGTAAGAAGGTTCAAATTTAGCCAGTCGGAAACCAAACTCAGCCCGCTCTGAGCCACATCAACGACCTCGTCCCACGATTTTCCACTAAATATTAACGCTGTGTCATCAGCAAAAGTGAAAACCCTAGCTTGAGTGAGACTCATGTCACTAAGGTCGTTGATGTAAACCAGAAAAAGCGTTGGTCCCAAGACGCTACCCTGAGGTACACCGAAGTGGTTCTCAGAGTAATCACTGCATATACCATCAATAAAAACACGTTGTTTTCGTCCCATTAGATATGAATTGAACCATTGAAGTGCAGTTCCTCTAACACCCATACGTTCCAATTTTTTTAATAGTATCGTTTGTGACACTGTTTCGAAGGCCTTTGCGAGGTCTAAGAAGACCCCAGCACACTTTTGGCCTTTGTCTAACTCTACTTTCACATGGTCTATAAGGTTTGATACAGCATCGTCGGTAGACCTGTTATGGCGAAATCCAAATTGATTATCGGAGAGAAGGTTTTCTTTCTCAAGGAACTTCAAAAGTCTATAATTAACAAGTTTCTCGAGTATCTTGGAAAGGGAAGTCAACAAGGATATTGGCCTGTAGTTCGATATGGACTTTTTGTCACCTGCCTTAAAGATAGGACAAATGTCAGCAAACTTTAGCCACTCCGGCATTGAGGCATTTAGGGTCATCGAACCTTGTTATTGATCACTTACCAAGTCTTCAACATGAATTAGGCGATATCAAACAATATCATCTTAAAAAACTTTAAGTCAAAATTTGGATGAATTAATGAATATACACTTTATTGCAGAAAAAAAGATGATATTTACAAAGATACAAACAACAGATAGAAGGCAAGGGCGGACTTATTACTACAAGAAATTTCTTCCAGTCACCCTTGGAAAATCAGAAACATTTATAATAAAACCAGTGCATAGATAATAAAAAGTTATTTTAAAGCTATCTAAACATAAATATACGAATACATACATATAAATACAATATACTTATAATTTAATGTATAATTTCGGTTCATTTCATACATACAAACGAACAATTATCTTAGTCAGAGTAAATCAGAGAGAGTACAGGTAAAATTTCGATGTTTTCCATCATTTCTATGTGTTTGCAAATCCTTGATATACCTATCTGTTTTCGGACAGATTTCGGTTACTTTAAAAATAAAAACACAATACCAAGTAAAATTCCCCACTTTTATGGTCGTTTGCAAGTCAACCTACCCAAAGGCAGTTCTTGTGACGTGCCGCTTTCGTAAGGGTTAAGACGTACAAAAGTAAGTAGCTAGAACTACAAGCGACTGTACGCCGTGTACGCCGCCATATTGCGGATCGATATTAACCGCTAATCTCTGCTGAAGATTATCGTTATCGTTTTCTCCACATTTGCATACGCATAGTGGCGATATGTTTATGATTATCGATACAAGTCAGCCATCATAGAAACGGTTATGTTTGTACAGCGAGATTTACTGGGTACAGGAGATCTAATGATTTGGCCAAGTGCGAGTCGAACTTGCGCACAGAGGGTCCCGTACCACTACGCAACACGGGTACGGAACCCTAAAAACATTATGGTAGGTAGCGCCTGACAAACAATTTGGCACCCTTTGAGCGAGAAACCATATTCTTTTTTTACCAGTAACTTGTATGTATTACCGTCTCTAAGATAGAGCTGAAACAAAATTAAATAATGTTTAACACATGCTAGTTTTTTCATGTTTTTTGTATAGGTATTCCCCTTGAGACCATAGCAACACATATTTTCTGAAAATGTCAACTTGCTTACTATAATAACGACTAAAGCTGTAGATCCGTGTGACAGACGGACGGACAGTAGAAGCTTAGTAATGGGATGTAAATCCTAGAACATTCAAAAAACGACCACTCCTGATGTTAAGAATTATTATAATTTAAGTATTATGCAGTTTGAGATATGTTTCAAAATCCCAAATGTATCAATAGACTTCCGTGATGGAAAAAACATGTGGGATAACCATAAAAGGGGAAGTACATTTTTTTGGGTTCCGCAGTCAACAAGGAACCTTTATAGTTTCGCCATGTGCGTCCGCAGCTTAGCTCAGAGACTCTTATTGCTAGAAAGCTGTAATTTGGAATGGGTTTACATATTAATAATAATAATAATATACGTTTATTCATCAGACTACAATATGGTCCAGTTATTGCCGACAAAATTGTAAAATAAAACAATGAAAAAACGTATTATTATAACATGTAACATAAGCCGAAAAAAAAGTTGTTTTTCTTACGGCAGGTGGGCTCTCATTTTCTAGAACTCATTATGTAAAGTACAATTACATTATTATTATTTTTTAATCTTTAAAAATAAATAAATATCATGAAATCATCAAAGTTCATAATTTTATAAATAAATTTGTTTGTTTGTTTGTTTGTTTGTTTAGACTATTTTTGTTACGGGGTCGATCTCAAAAACGAAATTAGTTGGGATTTTGAAATTTTCCATTTATACTATATTTAAAAAACAAATACTAAAAATGAATTATATAGGTTACGTACCCGAATACTCGACTAACTTAATTTGTCAGTTATTGATTCTCTAGGTATGATATGCTTTTAATTTTTATTAAAATCATTTAAGTATATTAATTTAAATGTTGCGGAGCCCTCAGGTCGCGGGTCCTACTCGCACTTGACCGGTTTTTTGTTACAAACGTAGGTACCTACTTAGTGATATGAAATATCTGTTAAAACTCATACATGTACATTAAATGCAAAACCTATTTGATATGATAACATAAGTAGGTAAATAACGCGTTTACTGTATCTTGGCTTTCCAAACTGCCTCTCCATGAACACACTAACGAAGAAGCATAATTTGAGAAACACACAACATAGAGAACTCTGTACACAAGATTGAACAACCTTTACACAGAGTGGATAGTAGACGCGAATTGGCCTGTTCTTTTTTTCATCAATATTTACGATTCGAAAATTTAGTATACAGATTTTGAAATAAGCGTGCGTATGCTTTATTAAATGAAAAAAAAAAACGATTTCTTTCATTTGACCTTCAGTGACGTCATCACAACAAATTTCCATACGAAAAACAAACAATTGAACGCATCCTAAAGTTTGGCAAAGATCTGACATTAAACCTAATACGATGACGTAATTTCCTTTAAAAACTAAAATGCTTATAAAATCGGTTTAAAAGCACGAAGAAATTTCATATTGAAATTACATTCCTAAATTGATCTATTTATTCCAAAAAGCAGACAAAAATAGCGCATCGATGTTTAAAAAAACAACCGAATTGTATGAAACAACTTTCATAGATATTCTGTGCAAGAACAGAAAGAACATATTTTGTGTTTAAGGCTGTCGAACCAAATCTCGGTGCAAAATGCACATAATAATATTGTTTTCTTTACTTTTGAATAAAAAGTATGCAAAAATTTCGTTTAAAAGCAATTGACGGAAATGTATTTGTAATAATTAAGTTTTCACATTTAAATTCTATCATTTTATGATTTACATTTTGATTGCATTCGATTAACAAACTTAAAGGCGTATTTATCGTTGTAATCGAATGTAATCAAAATGTAAGGCATAAAATAACATAATTTTAATAGTAATCAATTTCCGCCGATTGCTTTAAAACGCAATTTTTGCATACTTTTTATTCAAAAGTAAGGAAAACAATGTTATGATGTGCATTTTGCACCGAGATTTGGTTCGACCACCTTAAGGGGGTACCGCGATTTCTCCTCTTTTCAAATCATATTAAAAAGTTTGTATGTATTACCGTCTCTAAGATAGACCTACAAATAACGCTAAAAAAATGTATTTTTACTTTTAGGTGTTTTTCATAGGGTGTTTAACATTTTTTTATAATTTTTTTTTGCCTTAATAGAAGCCATACATATGTACTGTGAACATTTTAACTGGTTACCTTTACGTCGCCTGAACCTGTAGACCTCTGGGACAGACAGACAGACAGCGGAGGCTTAGTAATAGGGTCTCGTTTCACTAGCATTATTGGTAAGAGAGGCGTATCCACTCTGTATATGGCACTAAATGTATAATATTTTGTGCCCATATCTTGGCGCGAACCAGCCACACTTTCAACAACTAATGCCTAATTGAGTGCTGTAAATCTCAGTTTAATTTGTCTCTCATTGCTCGATTCACTAGATACGTGGCCCGGTGCGCTTCTAACAAACTTGCAGATATGCGACTGGGTGATAAAATGGTTTATGTCGTCGAATTGATTGTCTTCTTTTATGTAGAAATGTTTAGAAATAAGGCCCAAAAATATACAAAGTGTGGAAGAATAAAGGAATAAGATTCATCCAATACAGGTACATCCATTTAATACCCAGACAATTCTTAAGTCCCGACTTGTGTCAGCATCAATTTGGTTGTAAATACATGTCACTTGCTATTTAAGTATAACGCGGCGGCTTTGTATTAGCGGCTTTGGCCTGGCCAATTTAGTTTTTCGGAAATCCTTCAGCGCATAAGAGAGCCAGTAGGTTAGCATAGAAGGTTGGGTGTGAGAAGTCGCACCACGAGTTCATAATAGATAACCATAAACCTTGGTGGTTACTTTTTTATGACAACCCAGAACCACTTTGGCCTAGGATAAACTAGTTTGTCCTAAAATCGGGCTTATCCTGTAACATACACATATGGAGTACGACTATGTTTAAAAACAAGTTTATATTACCTTGAAAAAAATCAAGGTGTCGTAATAGTTCAAACAACTTAAAAACTTTGATTGAAAGTACTGTGGCGAAAATTAACATGTGATGCATGTACAACGTACCACTGAGAAGAAAACAAAATAATGAAAAAAGCAAGTAAGCTATCATACTAAAATATTTGGCAAAACGTATTTAACACTCACGTTACTCTTATATTGTTGTTGACTACATACCAACAGTTTACGCACCGTTCAGCTATTTCCATTGACAAACCCCAAGTCGTCGTCGCGTCGTCCTGAAATCGACTCTCTCCTCGAAAATAACTACCGAAATTGTATCGATATTACAGTTGACATAGAGACAACAACAATAATAAATGAAAAGGAATGTTTGCTAAGTTTCTTGTTAAAGTTAAGTTTCTTGCTAAGTATATATAATATTTCTATATTTTATGCAGGTGTATAACTTTATCACATTTTAGTAGCCCAACCTTAATATTTTTTGTATGTAGTTCCCGTTTTTATTTATGAACTTATATATAATATTTTTATTCCTAGATTCCTCTTTTTTTGCAGGTGTATATTTTATTTCCCGTATTATTATATATTTTTTTATATTCTAAAGATATATTATATTGTTAAAATTAACTTTGACTTGTAGAAAGTATACTTTATCTATTTTGCAAAAATAAATATTTTGATTTTGATTTTTTTGAAACGTCGGTATTTAATCTTTTTTTTTTAATGTAAGAGTATCCAGTCAACCGAAGAATCCTGGATTGACCTCATGTTAAAAAAACAAGGCTAACCAGCGGGCTAGTTATGTAACTTACTGTCGGTTGCCATTTGGTTGCTAAACACTAAAAACATCGATAAAAATGAACTTTTAAAATTCATTCAGTGTATGTTGAACTGTTCACGAACTGTGACGTCACTTTAAGGACGAACGTATCCTTAGATAATGTTTTTGACGTTTGGCAACCAGTTGGCAACCGACTCAACGATTCATAATCTAGGGGCAGTAGAACGGTACGTCATGCCATTTTAGCCCTCCTCACGCGGACAGCGAGCCCTCTCCGACCGGTAGCCATACTTTCCTCTGCACTTTCCATCTCCCACAGCTATAAATAATAATGTTCACATGGTACAGCGTGTACTTGCATTTGAATAAATACGATCAAGTGACTTTCCCGCCTCGGGCGAGTACACTTGCCCGAGGCGCCAGACTGTGTCAACGAGGCTGCGACTTATTTGAATATTATGATGATTTTATTTAGCTAATAAGTAATGTTTTTTTTTTCTAATTTATGTTTTCCTATTTAATTTTTTTGTAAATGTACTAACTTACTCCTACGTCATTTATTTAGAATGTACGTACCATCAAAGAAATTACCGCTGACCCATTAATCGCACTTATTACTAATGCGCATTTTTTTTTGATCGTGCATACCAAGAAGTTTGTCTGGCCGCCCGTCACGAAAATGGCTGATGTATCATCTTCTCTGAATATATAAAAGGCAAACCTGACTGACTCATCTATCAACGCACAGCCGAAACTACTGAACGGATTTCACTGAAATTTGGCATACAGATAGTTGTAATGACGTAGGCATCCGCTAAGAAAGGATTTTTGAAAATTCGCCCCCTAAGGGGGTGAACCGAACTCCACGCGGACGAAGTCGCGGGCAAAAGCTAGTCATCATATATTGTAAGTTATTTAATAAATATATGTACAAGTAACAAATAACTTATACGCTTTTACAGCACCTATATATAAGTCAGTAAAAAACAGATACAACTTACCTATATATTCTATTAAATTATCTGAATGGATACTTCCTATGTCACCTCTTTACTCAGTCACAGAGGTAAGAATTAGTGTCAGTGACGGCAGCGCATTCGCTTACGAGGTTATTCCAGAATGTATTATTCCGATCAAATAAATATTAACTTATCATGGATAATAAATTAAAAACAAACAATAAACGATTGCTACGTGTATAAAATAAACTTAATAATCTATAAGCAAAAATCAAATTATTGTTTGTTAAAAAAGTCGTGTCTGAAGTTATACACAAGCCCTATAAATAATGTATGTAAGATGTATAAATTGTCAGTTTTATTATTGTTTCATAATCTGTGCAATTTTAAACTGTTTTCTTGATAAGTTATACATCGTTGCTAAATAGTACATTACGATACGAGAGCGATGAAACGTTTTCTGGCGAGTGTGAGTTTGCGGCACGAGCCGCTTGCGTAAAGTCGGCATTTTCCGCACTTGTGCTATAAAATATTATACGATACGAGAGCGATGAAACGTTTTCTGACGAGTGTGAGTTTGCGGCACGAGCCGAAGGTGAGTTTGCGGCACGAGCCGAAGGTGAGTGCTGCAATCACACGAGTCGAGAAAAAGTTTCTCGCACGAGTTTTTGTACTATTTCCAGTCAATGCAAACGATAGATACCCATTATCACAGCTTTGTATTTTTGGTACCCTACGTTATTGGCCTTGCCGAGTTTGGGGAGCCCTGTTTGATTTTAGTGTAAGTAACTCTCACGCAATATTTGGATTATACCTTGTAAGTATCATTATCATTGCTTTATGTTTATATAATATTTTTATATTTTTATTCCTAGATTCCTCTATTTTATTTATTTTTTATTTATTTATTTATTTAAAAACTTACGACTATCATTTATTTATGCAGGTGTATATTTTATTTCCCGTATTATTTTATATTTTTTTATATTAATGTATCTATTTTGCAAAAATAAATATTTTGATTTGATTTGATTTGATTATTTTGCAATAAACAATTTTTGACTTCGACTTTGAATATAATTATGTCCTATCTGTATCTATGTATCTTTAAAGCAACGGTAGCTCATAGTCGGTAGAACGCCGACTTCACCCAGGGATCAAATCCTACAGGACATGACGAGCATACAGCAACGAATTTTCAGAAATTTATTTAAATATGAATGGCTACTCACTATATATTTCGTAAACGGATCCCTGGATCGAAATATGACTTTCACACACCCGCAATATTTTTAAACGACCTATCCAACGACACTAAAGACACAAAAAAAATTATTCCCAATTTACGTGTAGGGGAAGTAGCCTAAGACATTTTTTAAGATGTTTTAATTTACCACTTTTTCGGAGTTATTATTATTAATGATCTCTCAATGATCTCTATATCTAAAAAAAATCTACGCGTTAAAAAAAATGTTGATTAGCCCTACCAGCAGACCTACGCCTGGTAACAAAAAGATTGAGAAATAAACAAAAAGGGACCTGCCCTTTTTTGCCACGAGCAATTTCTTTCAGTCCCAACTTATTGTATTAAGATCTGTATTGAAAGCTTTTTTCACGCCCAACATTGTCCAAAATTGGAAATGAAAGCTTATCGAAAGCTTTGAGGATTGACTGAAGGGGTGCGGCTTTTGAAGCGTTATTACTGTGCCAAAATGAATGGAGTCTGTCAGAAAAGACAAATAACTTGATTCAATCGGTGCACTTTAATTAAGAAATAACACAAATAAAATACCGCCCTGTTTGTTTTTATTGACTTTTCCTAAGTGATCACATCAGGTAACAGAATATCAGAATAAACAACATTTTAGAAAATTATCTTTTTTCTTTATGTGGATCCATTGTATGAACTTGGTAAGCTGTTACCGTACTCAGCAAAAGATGGCACTACTGGTCATTTTAATACCAAATAGCTTATGCAGTTTTGGCTTTTGGGGGAAAATAAAAACAAAGGAGGAGGAAAGGAAATTTATACAAACATCATCATTTTATTTGTGTTTTTTGTTTTATGCGTAAAATATAGCATGTAACACTGTGTCCTCTAGTCTAATACCATCAATTATAATTAATTATTTATAAACAATTTCATTTAAATTTAACCTAAAAGAATTCTTAGAATTTTTTACTTGTTAATTTGCAGTTCGAATTTTGAATACAGGTAAAAATAAGGGAGACTAGAGTCCGTCTAATCTTAAACTGCACGGTACTCCACCTAGGTTTTCATTCATAAAATAACTTTATTATATAAATATTGTTATAGTTCTATAATATTGTATAAATGTATACGGTACAATTAGAAGTATAATAATAACATGATATAATATAGTACTTCTATAAATTAGAGATAAAAACGTAGGTGGAGTGGGTTGCAGTTTAAGATGATTATTATCCCTACCAGTTTTGTAGCAAAAATTATATATTATTTTTGTATTCCCAATTGTTCTCAATGCATAAATTGAACCCATTATCCGCAAGGACATGGTCATCTGTTTTTGCAGCCCGAGTCGTGATCCGACGGACTTTCGCAGGCTTTCTCCTTGGTTCCGCCATTTTGTTCTCTAGATTTATTGATACCGTAATAGTTATTTCTGCGACTTTAATGGATTCTGTCATCGGTTTGCTGATGATATCTCCATTTGCGATGCGAGCAACAGTCATTTTAGTTGGCTTTGAATAGTGTCTTCAAATACTATGAAGTTTGGTATGGTTTATGATTTCCAACGTTGAGTGTCGTCTAATAGGGCTGGTTCACTAGCGTTTAAAATACCATCAGTAATGAGTAAAAATATTAATATCAATTTAATGGTTTCATTGAAATCCATCAACTTAAAGGAGATCATTCTGGAAAAGGCCACCTTATATAAATAGACTGGGTACCTCGACAACGTGTTCACCCCTTTATAGTAATGGAAATTGTAGAGACCCTGATAGCTCTGTATAAAAACAGCTACGCAAGAGTAGAACTTGAGACAGTAGGACAACCTTTTCAAATAAATAGAGGGGTGAAACAGGGCAATCCCATCTCACCAAAACTCTATATTGGAATTCGCTCTGAGAACAATAAATTTAGAAGAATACGGAATCAATACTAATGGTCATCTTTGGTCTAATCTGTGGTTTGCTGAGGACATTGTTTTATTTAAAAACTTACCCGAAGAGCTCGGATCCATGGTACCTGAACTAAGTACAGCATGTAGAGTGTTGGTCTCAGCATAAATAAAAGTAAAAACCAAAGTTATGTGGAACTGCTCTGAAGACTTATTTATAACAATAGAAGATGAAATAATTGAAAAATTAAGTAACTATAGTATATTCTTCGAATGATTACCAGTCAGAAGAAGTACAGTGCCGAATAAACAACAGCTATAAAAGATACTGGAGATTACGTTTTATATTTAAAAATAAAAAAATATCAATTAGAGAGAAGGCCAGAGTTTTTAACAGTTGTATTTTATAAATATATTGACCTATGGATCACAGACCTGGACCTTAAAAAAACAGCAAATGTAACCCAGATAAAAGTGGAGAAAAGCATGCAGGGAGGAAGACTGCTCGATAAAGTATCTAACAGTTAAAATGGGAATGGGCAGGGCATGTGATAAGATAGAAAGGTAACACATGGACTAGAAATGTTACTGAATAGTCCCCCAAAGACTGTGTACGAAATAAGGGAAGACCAAAAACTAGATGGCGCGATGAACTGGAGAAATATGGCGGAGAACTGTGGACCAGATTAACGTTCAACAGGCATGAATGGAGTAGGATGGGGGAGGCCTTTGCTCAGGAATGGGATTTTATTAAGAAACTAATCCTTTTTTTTTGAAAATTATACTATCTTTATTTTTGTTTGTAATCTACAGTAAGCCTAAATAAATCCATCCATCCATACATCAGCCCGTGTTCGTCCACTGCTGGACATAGGCCTTTCCCAAATTTCGCCACTCATGGCGGTCCTCCGTCCTCCTCATCCAGCCGCCCCCCGCAACGTCCTTCAGGTCGTCGGTCCAGCGGGCACGAGGTCGGCCTACACTACGCTTTGCTGTACGTAAATAAATAAAAATTAATAAAAGTAATGCTCCTTAAAAACAAAATTAAAACTATTTAATTGAAATTTTTGCTAGCCTTGCCTGATATTTCATGAGTAACCTGATTTCTAATTTCTTTGATAGGAATGCTTAGCTACGAAGAGGTCGGTTGTCACTCAAATTACTTTTCTCGATGAATTGTTACTATCAAAGGATAAACGAAAATTAGTGGCCAGACTGCAAGCTGGCTCAGCGTACGCCACAGAATAATCTGTGACACTGATATTCTGTAAGTATCATGCATATAAAATCTATGTCGGCTGTAAAGTATAGCCAAGGAATATATGCAAAAAATAGCTTATCCGCGGGACTTGTACACTTAGCCATTTCGGTCAGTATCCATCCATCAGCCCGTGTTCGTCCACCGCTGGACACAGGCCTCTCCCAAATTTCACCACTCATGTCGGTCCTCCGTCCTCCTCATCCAGCCGCCACCCACAACGTCCTTCAAGTCGTCGGTCCAGCGGGCACGAGGTCGGCCTACACTACGCTTTGCTGTACGTAGTCTCCATTCTAAAGCCTTTCGGCCCCAACGGCCATCAGGTCAGTATACCATCCATCAATTACAAAGGTGAAAACAAACAATGGAAGATTTTAATTTTATCAAGCAATCGTTATTTAGAAAGATTAATTCAATAATTATTTAAATTTTAAATAATTACTTCGCCTTTTTATTTGGTACTTTCAAACAAGAGAAACCAAAAACAATGAAAACCTTTCTAAGCTTAAAATCTCGCAAAACTTAACTTCAAATGATTTTTATTTAAATCGGAATCACTTACTAAAGTTTATTGATTTGCCAATTAAATTTATCATAGGTGTCGATTAACAACACAAATAAAAACCCTCGTTAAATTAAATTTTAACCATCTGCGTATCTTATAAACTGTCGACCGGATGTTGTGAATGTATCTCAAAATCTCGCAAAGCTTACAAGACTATACCATTTTAGTTAGCTGTTCAACTGAAGGGAACTCTCCTTTATTGCGATGGAAATATGATACATTAATGGAAAATGTATATTTATGTGCTTTGACGAGACGGTTGCGTTTGCGCAGAGATGCAAAGGAAAGATGAGTTTTAAAAGCCGAATGAATGTTGTTGATAGTTTGCTGGGGAAAAAAGAATATTGAAAAGTGATTTGTTTGTGTGGGAGTATCAGAAGTGTTACCTAGTGTTGACTGTTCGAGTCACAGTCAAACACTCGTACACCCACGTTTTATGGACGACTCTCCACAATGTTTATCTTTACCGTTAAGTAAGTGATGCAAATGAGAGGCATGTTCAGAACTTGTACGCTTATACGTCAGTTCCGAAACAAAGACAAAGACATTTTAACAAGGGATAGGTAATTTGATTTCTGATTACAGAGAATTAATTACGTTTCTTAAAAGTTCATTATTTATATGATACCAGCTTTTGCCCGCGGCTCCGTTTAACAACATTCTTTTTTCCGGGATAAAAAGTAGCCTATGTGTTAAGTTAGGGTATAGCTATATCCATTTTAAATTTCATCCAAATCCGTTCAGCCGTTTCAGCGTGAAAGAACACACACACACACACACCCTCCCTCACACAAACTTTCGCATTTATAATATTAGTGTGAAGTGTGATAGTGTGATTGGTGTGATAGTGTGATAAAGCGAATTTATACTCTAGACATTATTTAGAGTGCATTGCAAATTATAAAAGATCAATAAGAAACAAATTTCGAATAAGAAGTATATCGTCGTCGTCGCCGTGGTAATGAAGATGTCACACAAATTTCTTTCTTGATTTGAACTTTGAACGTGCGCCCTCGACCCGAATTAACCCTCTAGCTATAACAAAGGAAACTGTTTAATGTTCCAAATAAAAAATACATGTTTTGTTACTTTTCTCGTGATTCATAATTTAAAAAAAAGATATCGACCGCCATAGAAGCTCTAATACTCCGGTGACAGACGACGCTCTACAAAACATATGTGCACATAGCCTATGTGCATCATTTACTGCCGGGATGGTCTATTGTCAGTCACATGTCGCGTGGTGTAGGTTGGCCTTATTTTGTCGAATTTTGAAAACCAAAAAGAAATAGAAAATCCATCGGACCCAGGCAATGGTGGGCCGCCTGGTTTTGCCTGAGAGCTGTTATTTTACCCTCCCCCGAATAACTTCGGGAGGATTTGCGAGTAAGATGGTGGTACCTCCACAGTCGAGCCCGGCATCAGCTCTACCACCTCATAACTGTTCATGTTAACTTAAAAAAGAATTGATTGCACCACAAAAGAGAGACACAAATACCGTACTCAAAATAAAACTCGAGGATGAAAAATTACATTTTGTCATTTTATTGTCATGAATTTATCAACCGTTATATTTTTCCTATAATCTTTATATCATCCCAAATCACCATGATTTTTTAAATTTTTTTCGATCTACCAGTTTCGGAGATAAGGGGGGACATGCATTTTTTGTGGTTTTTCAAAGATTTCTCGAAATTGGTGACAGTAAATATAGTAAAAGTATATATATTTATAATTAGCTCTTTTATATCTACAATTTGATACCCATATTGTATTTTTAGGATAATATTTTTTGTTTTTCTCACTTTTGCATTGGAAATATTTTTAACAAATTAAAAATTTTCTATTTTTTTTACACCATATTGTGTATGCAAGTGAATGATATTTTTGTAGCAAATTTCAAATCTTTACCTTTAACGCTGCCAAAGTTATGAGGCTGTGACATAGCGACGGACGGACGGACGGACAACGAAGTCTCACCATAAAGGTTCCTTTTACCTTTCAGGTACTACGGAACCCTAAAAACGATTACTTATAAGCCAATATAGTCGAATTGTATTTATTATATGATACCTCTAATAATTATGACTCTAGAATATATACACACCATATATAATATAATATACACCATATTTTTTGTCATGCATGTTCGATAAGAGTAATCATCATTAGTTGAAGATTCATTATGTCATGTCATTATACCGAAATTACAAGTACCAACACGAGGTAACAAAATGGGAGCGCGTAGCTATCTGTCTATCAACATTGATTCGATGATTTGATGTAATACAAAATATTATGGAGAGACTATAGTAATGATGACAAGCGACTTAGTTTTATAAGGTGACATTTATTTATGCTGCCAAATTCATACTGCAGGGTTGGTAAGTGATCAGTATGACGGATTGGTAACTTATTGCTAATTTCGCAAAATACAATATTGTTCTCCCATAGTAGTTTATTCTGGCCTAGGTTTGCGCTAGTAGGTAAAAGGAAAATAATAATTTTCAAATTTTCTAAAAAGAGTCATTGAACCTTGATACTGACTACTTACCGAGTCTTTAGTATGAATATGGCTGCATAAATAAATGTCACCTTTTATTTGGTTATGTTGCTACCCAGTATTCCCAAAAAAATATATAAAAATCTTTGATGATGACATAAAAAAAAACCTGTCGTTTTCATGGGCTACATATCGTTTTGTCAAAGAAGATTACATCTAAGTTCTTTTACGTAGTCTAAGATCGACTTCCAGAAAGCAGCTTAACCCAAATTAACCTAAATTAACTATAGTGTGACATAGTTACAGCGAACCATAAAAATATGTAAGGACTTAGCTTAACATTTTCTTGTTTAACCTTGGATAAGTGACTTAGCGCTTATGTGCATCGCGAAAATATTGGCACTTATTGGAGATCTACAACAGCTTGAAAAAAACATGTATGGAACTAAAACATATCTTATCTGATGGGTCTTAAGGGAATGTGAATAAAAGAAAATGAAAATTTAATTTCTAGTTTTTTTACAATAATATTATTTCTTCTCTTACGCCCTGACTCTGTCCCTCTCGCACTGCGCCTTATAAGGTAGGTTTTAACAATTATGGTTTAAAAGAAAAGGACATTTTGCAATTTTAGCTATTAATTTTTTATATATAAATATACTTTTGTCTCTTTTACCCTGAATCTGTCCCTCTTGCACTGCGCCGTTTCCCGCTTGGAGTGATAGTGACCGTTGAAAATTAAGGCTGTACCTGAATATAAAAAAGCCAGATTTTCAAGGGTTCTTTTGACGAAAGTAGGACTATCTTAATATTGGAAAAAATATATTTGATTTATTGATCTTTTATCTAGGGGATCTACTTATAAACAATGTACTAAGATTTATACTTTTGTCAAAAAAAAAATGTTTTGCACCCTGTTTTTTTTTATTTCCAAACATTCGTTTCAAGAACGCGATTAAGAGACCAACTTGTATTTTTTTTTTCATAAAATAGGTAATAGAAATATAAGGGTTTTCTGCTTAAATCCAGCACATTTTTCCCTACAAAATATTTCAGTAGTAGCTAAAAACCCTCCGATCTGTTGTTTCGCGTGTAATTATTAGTATTACGCGTCCTAGACAAATAGGTCAATTAGCTAACCAATAATCGTCTCTATCAAAAGCTAATAAAGTATTTGACGTTGGCCTTTTTATGTTGGACGGGTAATAACATTTTTTCATAGGGTATGCCATACTCTTAAGGCGACATAGATAGTAAGAAATGAGATTTTAAACTAGCAGTATTCGCAAACTACAACAGACAGGGTTCTGAAAAAATAAATCATGTTATTAAGCAGCCCCTTTTCAAGACGATAAAATAGCCCAAAACGTGATATACAGGATGTAAATAGAGTGTGACTATTAAATAAAACCACATACTCTACTGATCATACTGAACAACTATTCGAAAAAAAAACCCGCGCGAATCTTCAGAGAAGAAGATATTCAACTGTAACTCAAAGACTTAATTTCGTAGGAGGAAGGTCTATTTTAGAACGCTGCGACGGAACAGCTGTTTCACGGACGACGCTCTCTCTAAACTCGCCCGTATGTCGGTGCGTTAGGGTTCACGCATTTTTGTTTGGAACTCAATTATTTCCCAAACTAAGGGTATCCGCGGGTATGATTCTTGGGAAAAGTGGTTCATTAGGGTCAGTAGAATTATGTGGTTTCATTGAATGGTAGCAGTCTATTTACAACCGTTATAAAAATTCGTTGCATCGAAAAAAAATGCAAAGTGAAGGCTGATTTTCTCAAAAAACAATAGTCCGTCCAAACTAGAAAAGTAAAAATAACAATAATGACTGTTATAAACATATAAAAAAAAAAACTAAAAAAAAAAACGTAGAATTACGTTATTTTTTAAGCGCTCTCATGTGAATAAATTTTAAATTTTCTTCAATAAAAAACATCATTATCCAACCTTTTCTTGATTCACTACACTACTCGGACGCGCACTTTTTCAGATATTTTTATCTCTTTTGTTGTGCGATGGACCTATTGCGCCTTAAGGACTCACATTAACTGTCTCCTACCCTTCGACGACTTTAATAAAAAAAAAAATATGTTGAAACATTTTAAGTTCGCTTGCGTCTCTCCCACCATGCCTCTTCCTTTATAACACGCCTAAAATCAGAAACAATGCATCAATCAACCGTCGGATGCACGGTAGATGCACTTTTGATTTGATCTTACAAAACTATTGCGCTTACGTAATTCTATCTTAGAGCTGCGGTTCAGCGTTTACAGCGAATATTTCGATGGCTACGGTGAACGTCTAGTGGCAGCCGATTTACGCTACATAACAAAATCCGCTGCTGCGCTGGCCTAGCACTGCAGTGCTAGAAAGTTGTAAAGTATTGTGTCTTTTAATGGACAGATGTGAAAATAAGATTTCTTCTTCACGTTCTTTGTAGCTTTTCTATCTTTATGTTTGTGTTTGGATCTTTTTATGTGAAGGCATGCATATCGGCTACTTACAATAATACATGTTGGTGTTACCTCATACAATTATTTATATGCCGTTGTACAAAGTTATCTATTTCATTCTTCATGTATGTGTTTTGAGATTTTAAGACCACCATGTTAGTGTAGTAGCAGTTAAAATTTAGAAATAAGTCGTTTTTTATGTTCAATTTTTTTACAGAACCTCTCTCTATCATAGTTTTATTGCAATAACCTATTAAAGGAATACAAATTACGAATACTCAACCCTGTGATTACAAAATTAATCTCACTCCATAAAACGCGGCGCATGTTTTGTGCGTTGGCGCAGCCTGTCAGCATTTCTTTACGTTCCGTGATATTTATGACTCCGTAAATTTACGGAAACTCTCTAATACTCTTTGTTCAACGAATTTAAAATTTTTCTGTATTTATGTGGATAGTTTTGTTCCCCTTATCAACTCGGTGCACCTTGGAGGAAAACACTGTAATGTATTCCTGCATGCTTTTAAATATGATATGATAAATCTCACCCCCCGTCACGTTGGGATGGGGCGTAAAAATGGTCGGTGAAAAGAGTGTGTGCGAATGTGGACTGTTTCTAGTTACAGTCTGCACTTGGAAATACCTCTGACAACCCTTTGGTTTTATAAGTCGTGCGTGATAAGAAAGAGGAACATGTGCTCGTTAAGGTACAAGTAGTTTCATAACTGACAAAGAATCAGTAGATTTTGACAAAAAACCGTATAATTTTGAAAAAAAAGCAAACAAGACCCGTTACATTTAGGGTTTTGTACAATACTACAGTTAGCAATCAAAAATCTTTTTTTTATTTGTTACACTGTTGAAAACACCTGCAGTTTTCCGATAACATACGTACAGTGCAGAAGGTGAGACTGTAGAATTGCGATTGTGTGCGTGCACACCATTGACATTGTGGAAAACAACTCTTATAGTAGTGCAGGCAATGTCTATTTTTGAAAAATCATGGAAACATAGAGTATACATCGTAACAAAAAAAGAATAAGATAAAAGTCAAACCATATTTTTTTTTAAACAGACCTTGTCTGGACTGTTATAAAAGTTGTTTTGCACAATGTCAATGGTGTGCACGCACACAATCGCAATTCTACAGTCTCACTTTCTACACTGTACATAATGACTCAATATCTACTATCAATCCATCCATCCATCAGCCTGTTTCGTCCACTGCTGGACATAGGCCTTTCCAGGATTTCGCCACTTTTGGCAGTCCTCCTGGAAGAAATGCCCATACTCACACACGCTGGGCAGGCGGGTTGGTGAGCGCGGTACCGAAACCCTTGCACAGTGACGCCGCTGCCCGTCACTAGTCTGTTTTATATGAGGCCCGGTAATTGGGGATCGTTATACCGCCATCCATCGGTCCCAGGCAATGGTGGGCCGCCTGGTTTTGCCTGAGAGCTGTTCTCTTACTCTCCCCCGAATAACTTCGGGAGGATTTGCGAGTAAGATGGTGGTACTTCCATAGTTGAGCCCAGCATCAGTTCACCACCACCACCACTACTTCTACCACCTTTAATATCTACTAACCCTATTAAAATTAAAATCTTTGCTTTATAAACCTAGGAGGCCAGGGGATCGGACTTTTCTAGAAAATTTTCAGTTAATCATTTTAACCACTGACCTTCATTCAAATAATACTTTATACGATACAAAACTTTATTTTCCTTTGGACCAAACTGACCCTCTCTTATAGCGGTTCTCAAACTATTTAGCCGACGGAACCCTGAAATAATCAAAAACTGGTTTGATTTGATTTTATGTCTAATATGTTTTTTAAGTTGATTTTATGTGTATTCTTTATAAATAATCATAGAACTTGACATTAAGCATTTATTGGGAGGTATGAATTTGTTTTTTTTTTCTTTTCATCGATTGTTTGATGTCAGTGCCAGGCTTTATAGAAAAGGGTTGAAGACGCATTTCAGGTTCGGCATCCAATCTATTGCGTTGTGATCTATGATCTTGTTTTTGTAGTTGCATAGGTTGAGAATCCTATTTCTTTCAAGTAAGTTGTGGGGAATGGGCGAACATTCAGGGTTTGTGCCAAGTTGCGGATATTCATTACGGATCCTGCCCCAAAAATCATTCAGAGACATTGGATTTCTTTTAACTTTATGTTCGAATTTTTATGGATTGGATAATGGATTTTATTAATTACTTGGATTTTATTTTGCTCTGTAACCTTAAGTATCTTTTTTTTATTATGACCAGTATTTTGGCGGAGCCCCCACAGAGGCTTTGCGGAGCCCCAGGGCTCCGCGGAGCACACTTTGAGTATGGCTGCTCCATTATAAGCTAAAATATTTTGTTTTACCTGTTACCTGGCGATTTTATGTACCTACTTACTATATTTGCGTGTCATCAAGATCTACCATTAGCCTTTAAAATTTCTACGTTACATATAGTTTTCGAAAAATATATCTGCGGCGTACGGACGTACCAAAGATTGACCTTAGTTCCGACCCTAAATTGTATCTTAGCAGTTTTTCGGGAAAACCGTTTTCAAAGTGGTGCTGCTGGAGACCATACTCTGCGCGAGAAAGATCTATTTCATTAAACAGCTCTATAAGTGATTTCAATTCGAATCCTATTCAGTCAAAATAAAATCAATGGACATCACTTTAAAAAGAAATTTCCACAATTTCTTTTTTAGGACAATTTCCCCTTAATGCCTTGTTAAAAATGTTGCAATTTCCTTTTGCCAATAATAAGAACTTTTAAGACAATACAAACTTAATTGAAAGAACTCGTCAAATAAGTACTTTGAAATGCTACTTCACAGATTGCTCGATATAAAAGAGTTCAACGATTAAACCAACGTGGATATAACATTCCATTAAAGAATTCCTTTCTTAAAGCGGAACGCATATGGTCTGATTGTTGTTGTTGTCCTTTCATTAGTCTGATTGAATCTCAAATTGTTGGAGTTTTATTACTTCAAGCAGTTGTCTTTAGTCAACCATCTCTTGTCTTTAGGTAATTCTGGTTTCAAAGTTTCTAGCACTTTTTTATTGAGATTATGTTTTATTGCGAAATCCATCGCTTTGGAATACTCTAAATATTATTATTAGAGTGCATTACAAACCAGAAAAGATAAATTAGAAACAAATGTAAAGCAGTGTTGCCACCTTAGCGACTTTGTCGCTAGATCTAGCGGAATTGTAGTCCATTTAGCGACTTAATAAAACAGCCATTTCATACATTTTAGCGACTTTTTTCAAACCGGTATTCCATACATTTGGCGACATTTTAATGAAATTTTAGGTAATCTGGTGACTTTCTTATAAAAATCTAACGACAAGAATAAAATCGAGGTGGCAACACTGATGTAAAGACAAGAATTTGAAAAATTCCTCAGGCCAGGATTCGAACCTGCGACCTCTTGTTTCCCAGACAAGCGCGCTACCAATTGCGCCACCGAGGTACTTACCTAGACCGTTGAATTTTTCCACCGTACTTGTCCACTGAATATTTTTGTAACTATTTGATCTAATTTTTTTTCATTTTTTTTTATTGAAAAACACTTGTACTTGTCGACTTATTTATATTATTTCCCTTACCGGTTTCGCTGTTATAGCATTATCAAAGGTTTTTTGGGTATTTACGTACAATATATTGTGCAATATTATCAATATTGATTAATTAAGAAGATAAGAGAGAAAGAATAATAAAAAAGTTAGATCAAATAGAGTTGATGCTCGTGATTGTTGGCACTTGGTGGAACTTTTGATATATTTTTGATTGAAAAACACTTGTACTTGTCCACTTATTTATATTATTTCCCTTACCGGTTTCGCTGTTATAGCATTATCAAAGGTTTTTTGGGTGTTTACGTACAATATATTGTACAATATTATCAATTTTCTCAATATTTATCAATATTGTACAATATATTGTACGTAAACACCCAAAAAACCTTTGTTAATGCTATAACAGCGAAACCGGTAAGGGAAATATTATAAATAAGTGTACAAGTACAAGTGTTTTTCAATCAAAAATGTATCAAAAGTTCCACCAAGTGCCGACAATCACGAGCATCAACTCTATTTGATCTAACTTTTTTATTATTCTTTCTCTCTTCTCTTCTTAATTAATCAACCTTTTTCATTGATTAATTGAATCAACCTTTTTCGGCATATCTTAGGACATCTGCTAGTCTAGCATAGCAGACTATATCGAGCTCGATAGCACTTGATACAGTGCTCTGTCTACCTCTGTTGATCTACTTAGAGAGGGACAGACAGTGTTTATCGAGCTGTAAAAGCTCAATATGGTCTACTATGCTAGGTACCCTGGTTTTGTCAACTATCTCTTGTCTTTGTACTAATCTTATTAAAGATCACATATGATTTCTAAGTCTTGGAAAATTTTCAAATTATTTCTCTCCAGGCTTCTTTATTCTTGGCATATGTAGGGTAAGAGGGACATTTGGTTTTATTTTATCAAGCCTGTGAGTTCCTTCACTTGGCCAAGCAGCAACGTATTTTGCATCTGGATCGCTATAGGCACCTTAAAAAAGACTTTCATTTAAGGACTTGTTTCAGTTTCATTAAAAATAATTAAGGATTTTTTAAATAATTGTGGTCCTTTTGTGTATTTTACCTTTGATGCACAATAAAATTTAGATTTTACTATTCTAGTAACTTTTAGCTGTCTTTGAATTATTGATTTGATGTTCTTGTTGACAATACATGCATTTAATTTGCAATTAAACAATAGACAATTGAAAGTAATTATCAGTTTGTTAACTAAATAAAAAAATACAGGTTCAAAGTATTTTTTAATACACCTGCTCAAAATATGATCACGTGCCTGTTAAGCGTGCATAAAATGACATATTTCGCACTCGTGCTTTTTGTTTTTACTACTGACGCCATCTAGGGTAAACCGGCGACATCATTTAGTAAGCATGTAAACCTTTGTTATACGGATACACTAAAAACTGTTTAAGACGAGTATTTTCAAACTTTTATATTTTATTATTAAATATATTATGTACCTATATGTTTAATTGTAAAAGATGTTTTAAAAATTCGAATCTATATTAGACGTCATAATTTATATTATATTTTGACTATCTTAGAAATTATTATTAAAAAGGTTTGAGAAAGAGACATTGGTCTTTGTAGTACAGATTGGCGCCAACCAGACTGCGTGTTCTTCTGTCGACTTGTATCTGTTTTGATTTGCAACAAAATTACTTTTATTTTATTATTTCATGTAATTTTTCGCAGGTGTATTAAAAACGTCGTTTGATACACGTGCAAAAGTGTTGATATTTCTCGTCCCAACTGTCAACAACAAAAAGTCAATCGTGACTCTAAGCATCAACCATTTCGCACTAGCATCAAAATGTACTTTTATAGTGTTTTTATTTATTCGTTTCGTTCATTATAACGAAATTCAAAATAAATAGACAGACGTAAGGTGATTTTAAGAGTACTTGTTTTAATTTAACGTTTAACTTCGATATAAATAACGATTCACAGCTACCATTTTAGCGTCTTGTTTTTTGCTGTGGAATCTGTGTTGTTGTTCTATACCACAACGTTTTTAGGGTTCTGTACCCATATTGTGTAACCTTTTGTGCGCGAGTCCGACTCGCCAATATTTACACTCATGGACATATTTAGAGGAACGCAAAAAAAGACAGATTATCAAAAAATAAAAGGTTTATTTATGTTTATTATGGTTTTATTCAAGTAGACTTAATAAAATTCCCTTTTTTTAATACAGAAACTTACAAATTACTGAAAAACATAAACAAATTACAGTAAAATAAACAGTTATATCTTATTGGCGTAAATGTGGAGGAAACGGTGATCTTTCATCTTATCAAATTAAATAGCAAAAATTTGCCAAATGGCTGGTTTCTCATGTAATGTATGGTAACATAAACACTTATAGGCACATTCAGTACTTAGTGTTACCTCCTCTCGCTGTCAAAACTGCCTCCATTCGTCGGGGCATACTTTTTATTAAATCATCAATGTAACTTTGTGGCATTTGATTCCATTCTTCTACCAAAACGCCGCTTTGAGTTGTCTTAAGTTTGTTATTGCTGGAATTCTTTTTTGTATTTGTTTTCCCAGTTTATCCCAGACATGTCCTATTGGGTTTAGGTCTGGCGAGCGGGCTGGCCATTCCAAAACTTCGATGTAGACCTCTTGAAGGTATTCTGAAACTATGGCGGCAGCGTGTGGCCGAGCATTATCATGCATCAAAAGGAAATTATCTCCTATATATGGGAAAAAAGGTATCACAATTTCTTCTAAAATCAGAGACCAATTTTCCACGATGTGGAGCTCCTTACGTGCTCCTAAGCAAATGCCACCCCATACCATCACTGACCCTCCACCATAAGGTTCTCTTCCGACAATGTTACACTGAGTATATCTTTCTCCTGGTCATCTCCACACTTTGACCATTCCATCATCTGGCTTAAGGCAAAACCTGGACTTGTCAGTGAACAATACTCTTCTCCAGTCATTGTCATTTCAATCACGGTGAGCGCAAGGAAAGTTACTCCGAGCTACACGATGGCCTGACTGTGCTAAGAAGAGGGCCTCTGGCATGTACCATCCATCCATCCATCAGCCTGTTTCGTCCACTGCTGGACATAGGCTTTTCCAGGATTTCGCCACTCTTGGCGGTCCTCCTGGAAGAAATACCCATACTCACAGACGCTGGCAGGCGGGTTGGTGAGCGCGGTGCCGAAACCCTTGCACCAGTGACACCGCTGCCCGTCACCAGTCTGTTTTATATAAGGCTCGGCAATTGGGGGTGGATAAACCACCATCCATCGGTCCCAGGCAATGGTGGGCCACCTGGTTTTGCCTGAGAGCTGTCCTCTTACTCTCCCCTGAATAACTTCGGGAGGATTTGCGAGTAAGATGGTGCTACCTCCACAGTCGAGCCCGTCATCAGCTCTACCACCTACATGTACAAACGCTCCTATTCCAGCTGCTTTAAGTCTTCTTCTTATCGTTTTAGTGCTAACTGTAACATTTCGGACTTCCTGGAGCCTAGCTCTTACTTCAGATGACGTCGAGGTACGGTTTCTTAGCACACTGCTTACAATAAATCTATCGTCCCTAGATATGGTTACTTTTTTTCTACCTTGCCCTCTGCTTTTCGTGTATTCTCCTGTCCGCCGGTATCGTTTTACATTGCGAAAAATAACAGACTTGGAAACTCGCAACATTTGAGCTACTTGATTGTAAGTGTAACCGTGTTCGATTGTAGTTACAGCTTTAGACACTTGAGCTACGCTGAGATCGGGCATTATCATTTCAATCTTTTGAAAAGATCTCCAAGCAACACCGCGACGACAAATATTTGTAAATAAAACAAAAAAAAAGATTTTGAAATTTTCAAATACACCAATAACCTGAAAATGTTCTTTTCAAATGAAACTCTGAAACAAAAGATGATAAAAATCTTTTTTTTTTCTGCTGTCGTAGGTGGCGAGTGCGTAAGGAGAACATATTAAACATAATTGAACCTTTTTTTGCGTTCCCCTAAATTTGTCCATGAGTGTATATTTTATAACGTTAGAGACATCATCTTCTAGAAAGTTTTAAATTAATATCTCTAATTCGGGTGTACTAGTGCGAACTTATTATGCATTTCACAATTCACACTCGGAAACACCTCTGACACCCCCTCGGGAATTCATGTCGTGAAGATATATATTTTATGAATTTTTGCGTTTGGTAATAATCTCAAAATTTTATAACATAAAGTTACAATGACATCACGAATTCTACTTTTAAATAGTCGGTGGTCCAAACCGGCCTATAAAGAACAGCAACAGCTTACTGCTACAAGGTGGTTCCTAAAAACTAGCTTAAACCCTAAGGGCTTAGGGTGTTTCGATACTACTTGATCATATTTACAGCTTTCCGCAGCGGTGAAGGGCGTTTACCGTTTGACTACCTTACTAGTGGAGCCCTTAGTATAGCCGAAACTACGTTTTAGCTTCTCATCTGTTCTTTGAAGATATCTCATGAGAGTATCTGATAGTTTATTTTCGAAAGAAGGATTCCACGAAAATCTTTATGCTGAAAATGAAATCACAAATTTTAGGCTGTGATTGTTGGAAAGTAACCTAAGAGTTTAATTATATAAGAGTTCTCCTAAGACGTTTTGTAGTCGGAAATAAAATAGTTTTATTTTATTTATGTTGTTTTAGTCTAAATAGGATCCTACGCTGAAATGTGGTTTCAATGTATGATTGCCTCACTGAAAACCCTCCCACTCAAATCAAAAATATAAATTTTGGGAGGAAGATACCATGAAAACGGGGTAGCTACTGGCAACACAAAATTACTGTACATGCGAAAAATAAAACAAAGTTCGATTACCGTGTCACTGAACCGAAATTCAATAGGTAACTGAGAAATATTGAAACGCAAAAAAAATACGCCCCACCCTTCCGACGCCCATGGATGCCAAACCTAATTATCACCTTGACTATGTAATAGGCCATCGAATCTAAAATCTTCCTTATGTAAAGCTGAAATTTACAAAGGTAAATATTTTAGAATTTCATTTGGATTATTATTTATGTTAAATAGTATGTATTAAGATATATTAGACTCTTCTAAACTTTATTTTTTATTATTTTATTTACGATACACGTTAATAAGTATAAAAACAATAAAACATATTGGATATATTTCGGCCCACGACGGTATGGAGCCGTCATCATCAGTCGAAGTAGTAGTCACTTTCCATAAAAGATTTATAAAAAATTTCAAGCTTAAGGGGTAACGTTTCGAGCTCAGTGCAAAGTGCATAACAGAAGTTTGTTTATCTTATTTTAAAATAAAATGTATGAAATAAAATAGTTGCATATTACTTTGCGACTATTGTTGAATAATTATCAGAGGTTTTTAGCAGAATTGCGTCATTTTATGCATTACGTTGTAAATGAATGGGTATACAAACTTAAAATCGTGTTTTAAGTTTGTATGCCCATTCATTTATAACGTAATACATAAAATTACATATTTTTGGTAGAAAAGCCTAATTGACACTAAAAAATAGTCGCGAAATGCCATATATCACATTTATTTAGTACTTTTTATGCAATAGTAAGAAAAACAATCATAAGTTGTGCATTTTGCACCGAGCTCGAAACGCTCCCCCTTAATGTCACACCTTACTCCTTGTGTATATTTTTAACATTAGTGACTGTGATAATCTACATAATCTTAACCAACCACAACTTTTACATGAACAAAAACTAATACGATAAGTCCGTTTATTTATTTCGCCAGCACATTATATTAATATTTTTATTACAATGTTTGTGGATGTATATTGTTATAATTATCTCATTTTACTTTCAGGTATGTTCAAGCACCAGCAAATGAGGTATTTTTTTTGGCAGCCAAAATTGTTAATTGTAATACAATTTCACAATTTACTCACATTAACACATAAAATAACGACATTTTTATTTTATACGATAATGACAACTAAGAGAGTGGCACTAAAATTGGCCGAAACTAGCCGAAGCTTGGTTTGTGCAGCCCTACTTCCAGTACTGATCAATGCTCAGATTTATGAGTAATCCTGCCTACTACTGGCGACCTATCGACGCTTTCTCATCGGCTACTCGTAAACAAATCTAGACATACTACGTTACTAGGTAACAGAAATAGACATACTACGTTACTAAATAACACAGTAAACAAATCTAGACTTTGAACACATGGGATTTATACACACGTACTTGTTCGCATACACATATCGTCACGACATGAATCTTCGAGGAGTTGTCAGAGGTATTCCCATGTAAGAACTGTAAAATGCAATCACAGTTCACACTTGTTACACCTGCTTTTCACCGACGATTAGTACGTCCCAAGGTGATGAACCCTATCGCCGTACTTCAGGCACAAATTAACTAACAGCTTAACGTGCCTTTCGAAATAAGTACGCAGACCGAATATAAATTAATGTGCATAGCGGAGATTGAACCAACGACCTTTGGATTAGCAGGTGAGCGCTCTACTATGGATTTTTGTACGTTTGTAAACATACCACAATAAATACTTACATAAACCTGTCTCCCAGGGGAGTGAAATCTGACCACAGATCTTCATCTGCCACGATCCTGACACATCTCTTTCGCTTCTTCTGTATTCATCAACCGAGTCATATACGAGTACAAGTTTTTTTGTTCCGGGTGCTTTTAGCTTGGCCCTTATTCACCACTAGCTTTTGCATGCGTTTTCGCTTGCGTGGAACATGCATGGATGTGTTTTTCAATCAATGTACGATGTATCAATCGTATCGATGTATGACGAATCTTTAATTAATATCGATCGACATCTTTTGGCTTTGCAGTTATTTTATCAACACCTTTTATGGCCTTTATGTTGACCAGGGTCACTACGATGAAAAGAAAGAAAACCGCATCAAAATCCGTTGAGTGGTTTTCAAGTTAAAACGGAGCATACAGACAAACATAAAAAATATATAAATTGTAGTTTTATAATAATAATAGTCCCAATAATTACATCAACCACGGGAGTCATACCAAAAACCATTCACACTAGCCTAAAAATTCTAAATATTCCCACATATTTAATCCATATCATACAAAAAAGCAGTAATTTTAAATACATGCGGTATCACGAGAAAATCTTTGCAGGCAGACCTATCACACAACATCAACCCGGCATAGGGATGTGACCCGGCGTAGGGATGTGACCCGGCGTAGGGATGTGAGCACCCGGCGTAGGGATGTGACGACCCCACCGCCCACTGGTGCGTCTAGATGGCGTCGGGGTGTGACGACCCCTTCGTCCTCTGGTACGTACAGTGCAACAGTCACCGCAAGGCAGCTTTGGCAAGCTGTTGGTGAGTAGCGACACCACGGACCTGAGGTCTCCAGGGGACAACAACATCTCGTCCCCGCCTCTGGCTTGCCTTCGTTGGTCAGCCAGAGTGGAGCGTTAGAGCTATATGCTCGAAAGGGTGGAAGTGCTCAATCGGCGTGATAACGGGGAAACCCGCTCCGGGTCGCGCTACTCGTGACTCGCGATGGTGAAACCGGTGCACACCTCTATACACCCTTTAGCCATCCGTACCGATGTTGCCTGCTTGTCGCCATTCGGTGACTGCTTGGTGGGCCCATCTAGCTGGCGGCGAGTTACCGTCTGCCACTCCTAAATTTGTGAGAGATTTTTGAGGCAGATGTCTGTTATCTCACTCCATAGCCCTGTTATCCGGCCCATTTAGCATCCCATCCCCATAGCCCACTCCAAGTCACTTCCTTCCTGGCAATAGTTAGGCAACTATGGGGGACTGTCCGTTAGTGTATCCCAATGGTACATTGAGGGAGAGGTCTCCATGGATGCGGCCATCTCACATTTAGATTAAATGGTACTAAGGCCTCTTCAATGTTGGCTTCGGCCCCATGAATGCCTTTCAAATGACCGGGCCCCTATGGGCCCGAGACTGAAAAGTGTACCTACATAATAATAATAATAATAATAGAATTCATTATTTCAGGCCGCTAAGGCCCCATATCATAAATGCCATAAAACGCTTAAATCGTACTTCACTTAACCTCAGTAAAATACTAATAACCTACTTCATTCAAACAGTCGATGGCCGATTGGATTTATTAAAATTACTTATAGTTCTCATTTTAAATGAAAAATACTGTTTTGCCGCATACGACCTTACGGCATAAGCTAGTTCGTGAGCGCATATTTGTATGGAGTAAGTCCCCCTCACTCCACTCCCCTAAGGCGCCGATTTGAAATTAAAAGTTTATCAATGCCTTAAGGAAACTTCCTCGGACCTTTTTTAAGTAAAAACTCCATGGAATACGCAATGATACTCGTTTTAAAATCCGAGATGTCCGTTTACCCGTAATTACCCAAGTCCGAGATCGATTATCCAATTAAAAGAACAATATATGTTTTAAACATCACACTTAACGTATCAGACATTGACTTCCACACCTCATTAAGGGTAAAAACTCTGGGTTTAATAAATATAACAATTCATTAAGGGTCAATTCCTTAGTTTTGCAACAAAATCGTAAGAAATAATTATAATGCCTACAAAACAAGTCTCAGGAAATAAACTGTAAACAAAATATATACTATGAAAATGTAGGCTTTGATTGTAGCTTCAAACAATTGGATTTGTATAGTCGTGATTTTTATAGTATTTCAAGGTAAATCCACGACATTTCACAATGCAATTATTTTAAAGCCACATTTATCAATAAAAAAATCAGTTTTATTTATTTGTTTACATTGTTTTAGCTGGGAGTTGTATTTTTTTTTAGTAAATCTGGAGCCATAAATCAAATTTGGGTGAACTCACTTATTTAAAATATTATTTAATTATGTTCTTGAAATTTTATATTTAAGGAAATATATTTGCTAAAGTTTATTAGGTGAGTTCGTTTTAATAAAGGCTATTTAATTATTTTTTTAAGTGTGGGGAATTGATCTTTATGGAGACATTTTATTTTTTAGCTCGTGAAATGAGATTCTTAGCCACTTCTGTTACCTACACCTATTACACCTGCGTAGCTAAAAATACTAAAACTATACCTAGTACGTAAAACAAAAGCAAAGGAAACACGTTCAAAGGAAAACTAAGTGCTTGTGAGTTTCAAAGAATTCGTTTAAATCCACAGGTATTAAAATTTCAAATATATTATTGTCTGTACAAAAGTTAAACAAAAATAAACTTGTACACACCTATATTGTAGAAGCTTTAAAGTATGGAAGCTTAACTTGTCTTCACGGTAAGTACCTCTTCTCTTTGCGCAAAAAGAAGAAACAAACCATTCAGCTTGAATCATTGAAACAAATCAAGTTTCAGACAAGCATGCATTTTCTCTCCCTGGGCGAGAACTAACAATGGTTGCAGGTTACCAGCTACCGTATATAGAAAACAATTTACTTATTAGAACAAAAATAAACCAGGACTTAAGTGATGCCCATCTGATCAGTGTCCTTGATGAAGATATCGGTTAAGAAAAGAGAGCTAATGATTTTATGGAAAGCAATGTTAAAAAATTTACTACAACTCGTATAAAGGTTTATTTAAAAAGTTTAAACCAGCATAATTTGACACTGATGACACTGATCACATGGATGAAAGAGAAACTACTTTATTTAAAGTCAAAAGTTGCAACTGCTATACAATACTAGGAGACTATAAAAGTATTTTAGGAGTAGACTTTTGAGTCTATCATAAACATAACTAATTAACAAAGAGGTTATTTCAAAAATTCCACACTTCATTTTTAAATTATATCAGTATTTACATAATTTTCCCTTATAATTGGAACATTGTTCTAACCATCTTCATTCTCATTATCGCTTAATCAGTGGTAAAACAACAACTCATGGCTTGGACCCATCTTACAGGTGAAGGGATTACAAAGAAGGGTTGATCAAACAGGAATCTGTAGTTGAAGTTTTTGCGGGCAACGATCGGTGACTCACGAGTCAACGCTCTGGCCCGCTGCTGCACCTTTGATGGACTTTTTACTTTATAAACCTCCTTAAGACCCTCTTTAGACGGTATTGAGCAAATTTTAATTTGAGATTTCGACAAAGATAAAGTTATAGGTAATTAACCGTCGTAATGTGAAATTTAATGACTAATATTGTGGGTTTTGAACGACCAGCTGTTTCCTGAGATTAGTGTTTTTAAAAAGGAGTAAAAATTCACGCTTGAATAATGTGAATTTTAATGACTTTTGCATAAAGAGTCGATGTTCTTATAGTTTATGGTAAGCCTAGACATGTTCTATTTTTATCAACGACCTACTGTGATGACACCACAACAATGATTTCCATCAAAACCTACGCAAAGGGTTGATCACTTAATTACATCTAATCAATATGGTTCATATCATAAGGCTCGCCTTAGAACTTATTGCGTTGCTTGCACTTTAGACTCGTAGAAGTAATTGTTCCTGAATATATCAATTTTAAAAAACAGTAAATAGCCATTGATATAAAGTTTACACAACATTCTCTCGAGTATTCATGTGAATTACTAGCTGATGTATAAAGTTACAAAATTTGGAAGAGTCTTGAAGATCTCGGTAGACAAACTGGATATTTCGCTGGCCTGCGGTAGGCAGATGTGGGTTTGAGACCAGCTTAGTGTTTAATTTTCTTAGATAATTTGTTTGTGATTGATTTTTCCATTTATTTTGTAAAATTTAGATTTGTCATTCTTAAAATAAATGGAAAAACGTTCGTACTGAAAACTGAGTTTTCTCCAAATTCTCCTTACAAAACGGCAATTTCAAAGGTAAAGTTAATGTAACCTATTATTAAATTCCTTTAACATTGTTACATTTTCTAAATTGACTATTATACCCTCATGTGCCCATATTTAGTTTTTACGTATCAGTAATAAATTTCAGAAAGCAAACACAATTTTCATCTTTAAAACTGGGACAGTACCCGAAGAATTATGTGACAGTAAAAATATCAATAAACTTCGTGGAACAAAATGTAGTTCACTTTTATGAACCATTCCAATCAACAACAAACAGTAATAAATAAGTAATAGGGCTGAAGAAACTAAGTGAAAATAATGTCGCTATACAAGAAGTAAACATAACAAATATTTTACTGTATCCAGGGTTTCAGACCCGTTTACTACTTCAGATTTCTCCTGAGACGAGACTGTCATATGAAACGAGAAGACAGGCTTTATTAAAGCCAGTAGAATTTAATTACCACTTATATTTATCGTTCTAATACATCTTTCAAGTAATAACTTGTAATTGTACACTGCAGGTGTCATGTCTGAAAGCTGGTATCAGAGACTAAGTTGAATACTATCACTTTTTAGATTAAAGTGTCTGAGCATAACCAGAATTACCATTTAGCTTTGATTGCATTGGATTGATTAGAATAAAAGTACATAATCGAAGAACAAATGAAATGCTGATTGAAAGGCAAGAATAAGAAATATTATATTATGATAGTAATCACTTTTATGGCAGAAAGGAGTCAAATAAAAATACTATTGGGTTTACAAGCTTCACATTACTAGTTTATTTGTATGGCGATCACAAATTCAAATCTCATAAAACAAAACAGTTAAAAAGAGTTGACCCCAAAACCGATAACAAAAACAACTAGCTCGTGTGAATTTCTACACAAAGAAAACGAGGTCCATATTAATCTTCAGCCAAGTGTATCAAAAAAGCTATAAGTGGCTAACCAAAATCAATGTGTAAAATCTAAAGAAAGCTTAACTTTATGGCTTAAACTCTCGGTTTAAAATAACAATACACGTATCTTTAATCTACTTCATGGCGATGTTTAATAACAAGCTAAATCAACTGAACCTAACCTCTCCAAATAAGGACCCACAAAAAAGGACGAATAAAGATTTTTTTGGTCAAAAAATACGATGGGAAAGGCATGATGGTCTTGCGCAGACACCAAAATATGTTAGGAGTGCGACGAGACGAGACGAGCTCGGAATTTTAAACAGGAGTCCATATAAAGGAACGTCAGGAATATTTAGATCAAATATAAAACCTTGGAGAAACATATCTACAGCACAGATCACACACATGGGCAATATTGAAATATCGATCTAATTATATACTCAAGGACGCAATGTTTCATACAGTAAAGAATGCACATGTGAGATACGAAGCGGGGATTAAAATAATCAATGCAGCCAATAAATAAAACAGCGCATTTCCGAATACCGAGCCCCTGAGTGTAGCGAATCAGAAGTGAGATCAAAACATCGGCACTAAATCTAAAGGAGACGCCAGATTTTTTGCTGATCATCCGATACATGAATATGGAGCGATAGCCTACTTTTTATAACATAATCGCTTGAATAATAAAATAAGCGTGAAGCCTCAAAAGATCCCTTCCAAAGACAAGGACAAATTCTTGTTCGATATGCATAATGCCCATGTTTTTCGCGCCTACTTACATTTTTTAAACTGTCCATTTTTAAACCATGTTCAAAACTCTCGTAAATTTTATTGCGATGAAAAAATTCGGCTGAATCGCATGTAAAAGAATGGATCATTATGTAAATTACGCATAATGACAAGCTCCGTGGAATCATTAAATTTAAATACAAGAGCATTTACGACCAATCTTGACTTCGAACTAGGTTTTTAAGTTTGATTTTCGGAAAGCACGTATAAATAAACACTTGGTCGAAGCTCAATGGCCTGATTTCACTTATTTACAGAAGCTTCTCAATATTAATGAGATAGCCCTTATTTCAAAGGGCATACGACAGGTACAAGACTGTGCTCATAATGCTGACCAGCTCACAGATAGTATAAATTCTAAATAGCAAGTGAGTTGGAGGGAGTGAAGCACGCACAACATACGTAATAAATAATGACAACGATATACGCAATGATTTACATCAGAGGGAGTATTTTGCAGTTCATTCAAAGGCATCGAAAGTAGTCCTATTAATTTCGGTCCAAGTATCGCCCCATACGAAACAATAAGACAACTTGTCAAGTAAAAGTAGGGCGTCGGTAATAAAAAGGACCTCATAATTTTGGGTGGTCTGGAGTTCATAGTGTTTCATAATTTTCATATTACCTTTTTATTAATTTTCTTTTTACCTCTAGAATAAAGTAGATGCAAAGACACAAACATCATCAAATTCTAATTACACTACAACAATCATAATTCTTCCCGAGCACAGAATAGTTTCAAAATATAAGGTTGTAGACATCCAAATTGGCCTCCCGAATCCATTGCTATGGACTATGCTATGGGCTATACTATACTCATAAAACAGGATGCCATGGCGTGTGGGAACGGGAACCACTTAAAACATGTTTTTTTTTTTAATTTTTTGTTTTTGGACATCGACTCGTCAATCGAAGGCAAGGAAGTTATGCTTGTTAACCTGATCAAAGCTTTAATACCGCAATATTAGTAATTTTTTATGTTCAAGGGTTTTATCAGATTTCAATCTACAATCTGCTAGTAAAATATTTTTTAAGTATAAACCTAAGAAACGATGCATATTAGTATATAGTGAGTATTCAGAAGTTGAGTTCAGCCACAAAAAAAATATATATACATGCTGAGAAAGCTCTACATTTGTTTATTTTTAAAGATACATAATATAGCGAAATCACATCACATCACACTAATATTATAAATGCGAAAGTCTGTGTGTGTGTGTTTGTTTGTTACTCTTTCACGCTGAAACGGCTGAACGGATTTGGATGAAATTTAGAATGGATATAGTTTATACCCTAACTTAACACTACTTTTCATCCCGGATAAAAGCATGTCGTTAAACCGAATAACACGCGGGCGGAGCGTTTGCTTTTCCATTTTCGTTATTTGCATCGTAGGTTTAAAATGTTAAATTAGAATCCCAGGACGGCGATTCTCGCAAAAAATTTCACACGCTTTGCTTTTCATACGCCTCTGTTTATCGCGTCATAAATGCTATGCGATGATAATTCTACTAACTATAGCTCCATAAAAGACACGTACCTAAAGCTTGTTATGAATACGTACAACAGGTTTATATTTTAAAAGTCTGATACGTTTCTTTATAAAGAGCTTGTAAAAATCACCCGCTTTCGGCCTTCGCAAATTGTCGCATGTGTGAGAATCGCCGTCCAGTGGGTTAATTTTATCGTATTGTTAATGCAAAAACCAGGGGCTGCTTGTTAGGGGATGTTTGTCCATTGTTCTGTTCAGTATTCCGGTGGCGCATGCGTGCTGTGACATCGAGGGGTGGACCCCACTCCCGTTCGCAAATTATTATGTGCTTTGGCATTGTGACTTTGAGCCGTTTTAAATTGCACGACTGTTCGAAACAATAGCACGTTTTACGCTTTGACTTGAATTGTAATGTTTTTCTTTAAAATTGGACCTAAAAAATAAAAAAACCCTGTTTTTATCAAATTTGTTTCCGTATTATTTAAATGTTATAAGCTTATAAGGTAAATACCCTAGCAAATTTATTTAAATAAATTGTTACAAAAAGCGGCCTTATTTTTAAAATCAAATTTTCTAAACAATATTTATTGTTTAACCTCAGCATTCTTTGTCTAAAAATAGTACAAATCCACGGAGCAATCACATCACACTAATATTATAAATGCGAAAGTTTGTGCGTGTTTGTGTGTGTGCACGTTTGTGTATGTTTGTTACTCTTTCACGTGAGGGTGTGTGTGTGTGTATGTTTGTTACTCTTTCACGCTGAAACGGCTGGACGGATTTGGATGAAATTTAGAATAGATATAGCTTTTACCCTAACTTAACACATAGGCTACTTTTCATCCCGGAAAAAAGCATGTGGTTAAACCGAATAACACGCGGGCGGAGCTGCGGGCAAAAGCTAGTCCAATATATAACAAAGATATCGCACTGTGCTAGTCATAAGCTGATTAGAAGTTGCGGGTCAGTTTGCCTGCACTCAAGTGCACCCCACGACTCCACACCATGAAACTAGGCGTATGCCGGTCTATCCGTCCATGCAATGCAGCGTCTCACTTCTCGAAGTTTGAACTCACTCACTCACTCATTCGCGTCGATACGTCGTGCGCGCTGGTCGCATGCTGCGCACGACTCCATATTTAAAAATGTAACGTTCCTTTTTTCAAATCAAAAACTGTCAGAACTTCGTATTTTATTGTTGATTTCAATTTATTGAAACCTGCCAGTGACACAAACATTCAAAAAAGTTTAAAAACTATAGTAGATTGTGAGAAAAGTGTTGATGCTATCGTAATTGGTGTTGATTATACTTTACAGTGCAGTGATGTACAGGGACAAGTGGATGTTGTGACCTTCGTTCTTGCCACAAAAAAGGATCATGTTCTAAACTTACTCTGAATCAGTTGTGTGGATAAAATGACAATGAATTCAAAGAAATTGGAATATCTGGATGATGAGGATGAAAAGTTGAGCCTCAGCTTTCTAGGTAAGTTTTGCTCTAGTTTTGCATCATTAGCTGAGTCCAGACGAGAAAGTGAAAACTGATTTATATTTGTCATCATGAAACAGTCATCAATTCAGGCAGACATATTTATATACTAGCCGATCACAGTCCCATTAATGACGTCTCTTGTTATTTCTTCTGATATCAAGATAGGGTGGGCAGCAGTTTTACGATAATACATTGGATCTTTGATGGACATTAATAACACTGCAATCGATGAGTCCGTTACAAAATCATTGTTACCTCCGTTTATATAAATACTATTGTATAATAACTCTGCAGTTTTACGAAAAAAATCTTCATCATATTAACTTGTAATTTTCATTCTTACAACCCTTATTTTGTAATCAATCACTTTTCATTAAGCTTTTCAATCATCAAACATAGTATTCAACATGTCTTAAAACGTGGTGTAACTATTGTGAAATTTCATAATGTGGGGGTGGTTCACATCATAACATTCATTGCTATGTAAGGTTGCAGAACATCCTGCAGTAAGTATGACTCAGCTGTACAGCTGATTTAATTTACCTGCTTACATGTAACCTCCATTTTAACATCTCAAGCGTCATATAGAACTATTTCGCACAAGTCAAACATATAAAAGAGCTATAAAGATTCCATTCGCTGGCCTTAATTTTTATTCATAATTCCTGACAGTAGCCCACATTTTAATAGCCATTAATGCAAAGGTATCAATTCAACGGCCCCAGTCAGAGTCATAGCATAAAAAGTGTAAAGAAAACAAAATATTTATAGTGTTCAATCTCTTTCCTATTGGCATTTTGTATTCTTAACATGAACATAAACGACTTTTATACGAGGAAGCTTCGTTATGGAAATCAGTTCTTTTTTAGCATAAATCACTGAACCAAGATAAACTCGGTACGATGACCAACGTAACTAAAACAAGTTTATTTATATAGATGACTTGAAGACAGGTTTAATTTAATAATGCGATACGAAAAAATATACTAGAGATCGTGACTTTGGTTCTACTTTGTGTAACTAGTCCAGGCGAGAATTAATTAATCCATGATAATAAAATTAGGTAGGCAAACAGTGATTTATACGAATATAATTTCAAACATATTGAAAAAGGATTATAAATTACCAATAGAACCTGTGGTCATAAAAGAGATATCGAACAGAAATCTCAAGCTAGAAGAAGCAATAAAACTAACAATACGTCGAGGATCACAGACAATATTCTGTAAATATCGGTAAATTGTGGCCATAATATAGTATTAGCTGAAGATAAACTGCTCAAATAAGCTTTCACTGCTTTCAAATAGCGCTGAGGGGATTGGAAATTGATAGTGATTACAAAAACCACAATCTTAACTACGATAATACTAATAGTAAAGAACTGACTGTAAAATAAGCTTTCTCAGAGTTATTCTGCTTAACCTAATTGATGTAAAGTATTTCTATAACTAGTCAGAACCAGCTGCATTCAAGGTTTCTAAAATGGTTATCTGCTGAAGCAAAAAATCGTTTAGCAAGATAACAAGTTTTAAAGTTACTCCTTACTTTGGCCACCGAGGTGCGATCAATTTCTTCACAACAAAAGAAGCCTTTTGTAAATGAAGTATTTGTTACAAATGAAGTGTTGTGTGCCAGTACCTCTACCACGACGTTGAAGACAACAAGGTGTGGTATTGTGACACAAAGTATTTTAAGGATTGAGTCATACAACCATAAAAACTTTTGTGGTTGTTTTGAATTGCTGAACAACAAAAAACTCGATCCAGTTTGAAATGTTACAAAAACAAAAGGCAAATGACACAGAAGTTCTAATACGATTACTAAATATTGGTTTAAAATACTCTCAGAGCCTTCTTGCACTTTGTTTTAGATAGTCGATAGTTGGTTCAGAAACCACCTGCCTGCACTCTCGACATGTTTGGTTTCAAAATTAGCGTCATTTCACGTAATGCATTTGGTGCGTTTGTAGTAGTTTACAAAAAAGGTAAAAAGGTGATAGTTTGCGCTAAAATTACCATATTTACTGTTGTTAAAGTTATAGGCTCTTACTCAAAGTAGGATGGAATATATTATGCATACTTGTTAAAAATTATTTACTTCACTTTTAATGTCTCTGTAATATTTTAAGTGCTTTAAGGCTTTATGTGACTTTTGTATTTATTTTTTAAACCACAGACAACAATTTAACTAACTAGCTCTGCTATGACTGAGGTACATAGTTAGAGACCAAAAATGAATTTAACGACCAGCTAATAAAAATATCCTCATGAAATCTGAATCACCATATCATTTCACTGTTAATTGAAACGGGAACATCTATCGAGCCACGGGAGACCCATCCCACGATCTCTTCGCTTCTACCTGCTAATGGGATAAAAAAGGAATACCTGGTATAACGAAACGTGAAGCCCAAATGAAAAAAAAAAGTTCGACAATCTGCTGTCTAGTGTTGTATTTCGAACGCATCCCTAATTTGAAATAGGAGCCGCTTCTCGAAGGTAACAATTATCATATCACTTGATAATGTTTTAAGATTATTGTTTTATTAATCCGTCTGCTAGATACATTCTTTTTGCTTGACCACTGCTATAAAAACTAGACTAATGAACTAGAAATTCAAGATTACTTATTAATATGTTACTTGACCATTCGTTGTTTTGATTAACATCTTTACTGCTTATCAACTACCTATACCAATTTCGTATAATTATTACATTTTAATTCAGTTATTTTTTATACTAAATAATACTAATTAATTATATTACAATAAATTATACTAAAATTATTTATTTATTATCATTTGATTGAATTGAAGCAACTCAAAGTGTAATACGTCTTATAATAAAACTGATTCCAACATTTGCAACTCACACATCAGGAACTATAGAGGTTACAAATATGAAAGACAGGTAAGTTCCTCCTGCAGACAGCCACTAAGAAAGCATTTCGTGTTACAGGTTGTTTATCAAGCGGTAGTAAGCTACTTTATATCACATTGACCATAATAAAATACAGTCATTCATTCCCCTTGAACATTCGTGATTGACCATCGCTGAATTGTATTCAAAAGACGGGGAAGGAGCACTTTTCGTCACTTTCATGAATATCTTTTGTATATTATTTCCTTTTTAGGTAAACATATCGTCACGACATAAGGGGGTGTCAGAGGCGTTCCCGAATGTGAAGTGTGAACTGTGAATTGCATTTTTAGGTAACTTTTGTGTATTTTATTTCCTGTTCCTGGGTATATTATTATATAGCATATATTATTATATATTATTATAAAATAAAAATAAAAAATAATAAAGTTTATTCGTTATACCAAGTTACAAATTTACACACTTATATTTATTACAAAAAATTATATAATTTTTATAATTAGGGAGTAACGTTGGAAGCCATGGTAGGTGGTAAGCCTGAGTAATGGCCTCCAGCGCCTTTCCGCGGGCCAAGTTACATTTTTGTTATGAACAAATGAAACATAATAAAATTTAGATTACATCCTTACAGTTTAAAAGTATACATTGTAAAAAAACAAAATCCTACATGTAAACTAAACAAAAAAACGAAATCTTGTAAAAGTACCTACTTATAGGACTTAGCATATTTTATGATATATGAGTATAGTATAGGTATATTTATATATTATGTATTTTTTAGCATTTTACATATATTTATAATGAATTAGTATATATGTATATTATTAGCAGCGGTAGCTTAGGGGACAATATAAATAGAACAGGCCAATCTTTGAGATCCAGGTTCGATCCCCGGCCGGGCATGCAAGAATGAGTTTTTCTGAATTTATGTGCATAGTACTTAATACTTACCACTTGCTGAACGGTGAAGGAAAACATCGTGAGGAAACCTGCATGCCCTAAAGAGCGTGTATTTGTGCCCGAAGAACGGCGATAGGGCTCACCGCCCATCACGTTAGGACTTAATAATCGTCGATGAAACGCGGATGTGCCGAGCTTGGACCCTAACTTGCATTTCACAGTTCACACTCGAAACACCTCTCACATCCCCTCGGGGATTCATGTCGTGACGATATACCTATACTTATAGGGTAGGTAAATTTTTACATTAATAGTGGTTTATTATACTGATAAATAATTATTTATTAATTAATTTAATTACACGTACACGTATGTATGTCTACTTTTATATAAATTGTTTTCTTTTATCCCCCGAGGAAGACTGGAAGAAATCTCTTCTTAGAGATAAGTCAACCCTTGTACATGTTAATGTGTTTAAATATGTTACGTAAATGTTTATTTTATGTGTGTACAATAAAAATAAAAATGATATTGATAATAACTCAGACTGGTTTTTTATTCAGACCACGTAGATGTTTCACAAAAAAAGTTAAAACAATGTCGTAAGGTGTGTTTTTATTGTGTTTCTCGCGCGTGTTAATGGAGATTTTGATTGACAGATAATTTTTAATACTTAGTTAGTAGGTCATTTAAAAATATATACTTAGATACTTAAGTAAGTAGATATTTGTGTGTAAGAGTACTTTAAAAAACATAGACATTACAATTTGGTTCTTTGAATCCACTTTAAGATGAAAGAGTCAAGTTGACACCAAAGATAATTCTCAGTGTACACATAAAGATTACAACTTTTTAAGACAAGGGTCGATTCCCCATCAAAAATAAATACATAAACGTAACTAGGATTTGTGGCTGGAGGGGGCAGCCCCCGGCTCCAACTCCTGGTGTCAGCTACAACTACAAGTATCTGTTCTACATTATATGATCTGAAATAAATATATAATAAGCTTTTCATTTGTTTTAATATTTTAACATAATAATAACAATAAAAATATATATTTATAAATATATTTCAATTATATGATCGTAATATGATGAATAGATATACTAACTCTCAATAAAATGATATCACATACAAACCAACATGCAAAAACAAATAACCCTTTAATCTGATAAAGGACCTTTTTAAGGGTCCGTAGTCCGACAAGGAACCCTTATAGTTTCGCCATGTCCGTCTGTCCGCGGCTTAGCTCAAAGACTATAAGTACTAGAAAGCTGTATTTTGGCATGAGTCTGACAAAACGGTAAAACAAAATACCTCCATTACATTACGTTGCCTCCCATACACGTAAATTGGGGATGATTTTTTTTTTCTCATCTATCCCATAGTGTGGGGTATCGTTAGATACCAAGAACATTGTGAGTGTATGAAAACCATTTTTCGATTTAGGGATTCGTTGGCGAAATTTAAGCTTTAAAGTGTTAATTTTTGTTAGAATCAGTGTCCTGCTGGACGGAGTCTACAGATATCCATCGGCTACGATCCTAAAACACCTTTCTCACATCTTGCATATTCGTCAACCAAATATTTTTTATTTCAGTTGTACAATTTATAATAATTATATTCTCCCAGAATTTTTAAAAACATTAATTATAACGTTAACCTTCAACGATGACGTTGGTCTAATAATAATTCAAACAACATTTTATTGCCAATAAAAGAGATATCAAGTTCGTTCTACTAGGCCTGAAGCTATTTGTCTTGAAACGTTCGACGGTCCTTAGATTTATTGGTATGGTGCACAATTAAATAGAAATTACTCGGAGAGTCGCGTTTCAAAAGACAATTCTTCACCATAACTATTAGCATCGCAGTGGGAGACTAGAAAGCCTATGCCATTGGTTTTTACTTGAACGAATGTTGCTCAGCAGGGTAGGGAATGGACAAATCTGAAAATTGTTATATTGCTAACCTACTTTTCAGTACAAATTTTTGGTGAAAAAATTCCTCGGGTCAGGATTTGAACCCGTGATCTCTTGCTTTCAAGGCAAGTGCTCTCCCAACTGAGCTTCCGAGGTTCTAACCTGGATCGCTGAACTTTTTCACCCTATACTAAACTTGTCTTCTTCGTTCACTACCCAGATAAATTAGTTATGTTTGAATTATTGTTAACCTACATACATAAATATATCCCAAATATAGTTTTGTATTACTTTTTAAAGCGGCTCTTTTCGTAAAAAGTACTCGATGGGCATTAAATATAGGAAAAATAGTCTATTAAAAATAATGCTACATTATTTCCGTAAATATCTATATTTAAAAGTTTACTGGGTCAAAATTAACCAAGAACTTATCACCATGAGATACTAACAAAAACAACCGTAATGGCTTCCCAAACTACGCCCAAAAGGCATTAACGTATGCATTGGCAAAATTTAAATTGGTTGCAATAAAACGAGATTATGCAAGTCCTGGTTTTGCATAAGAAAGGGTTAATTATTTGTTACGTAAATAACTTTTGACATTAAGCCACGGGTGCTGAAGAAAAGACCGAAACGAGGTCATGTGTGCCCTATAGCAAGGGCCTTTTCTCGCTAATAATATTTAGATAATTGACTTGATTGCAAGCTTTTTATTTTATATAGACATATAAAAATATTTATAAACGAAAATACATGCATATTACGGTCGTGCAACTTCTACTTCACTTACACGACCGATATTTAAAAATCAATTGCTCTACATCCATCCAGTCTGCTATCATTAACTTACTTATTTTTAACTATTTAATATTTAATTAATATTTATGTATTATTTATGTTATTCATTTAGAATATTATATAATAATATAGTTATTTTATCATCCTTGAATCTTTTTATCTTCCATCGACGTGTATGGCCGTCATCTTTATTATGTCAGTGACTGATCCAATGTTTATGTCAATGATAATAGTTATGGAAGTATTGAAGAACACAAACATACGTGAATTTTGTAACTGAGTCAATATATTTTACGATAGGACTTAAAATAATTGGTGATGTAAGTTTTCGTTCAAATGTCGTGGAATACGATAAAAATACATAAGCCAATAAAATCAAAAGTTGTTACAAAACTTACTTAATTTGCTCCTGGCATATGCAGATAGCTTTTTATGTGAAATCTCTATTACATTCTATAAATTAGTTTTTCCTTATAGCTATGACTTTCTCTTAATTGGCTTTACACCTAGAGAATTGCACTTCAATTTAGTGTTTCTCTACATCGCATCAACGAAATGCGTCTCGTATACAAGCTAGACGTGGCCTATTGTTTCGTTATGGTGTTCGCCTTGCTATTAAATTACTTCTCTCTTCCCCGGCCTGAGGGCATTTGCAGTGTTAACTGTTGCAAATGTGTGAGCAACCCGTTATTTCATTTCCACAGTAAATGTTACCGCAGTATTGCTGTTAATAAATTTGTTTGCTACACGGGACTCTTCAAAATTATTGGACGTGTCTGCCACGACTCACCTTTCATGGGGTTACTCTGTAATTTTACACGCACATTCGATTCAAAATTGAGTTTATCATTTTGTATGCTGCTTCATCCAGTTAAAAAAACGTATCTAGAGTCAACAAAAGTTATTAATATTTCAGATGTCAACAATACGTTGCAACTTAAAATATTGGAGAATAACGATCATAAAAAACTTATTCATTATTCACGTCTTATTTTGTAAAGTAAATTGAATCAAGAAAGCAGTCCCGCTGTGACTTGCCGAAATCCTGGATCTTTATCAGAGATTTATAATATTCACAAGGTCAGGTTCATAAAAACACAATAAAATAAAGGAATTTTATTTCATTAAATGATGATATGCGACTTCTGAATGACTGCTTTTGTAGGTCAGTTCATTGTGTTGCAACTTAAAATATTTTATGTAGACTTTGCAAGAGCTTTTGAACAAGCAATAAAAGTAATAAAACTACTTTCCACGGCAAAGGTTTACATTTATTGTTGTCGTCTATCATTATAAAATAAGCTCCTGTCTTACTCAGACTATTCCTATTAAAACTCCATGAATTATATCCGCAAACTTTCTTCCTCGAGGCATAGACAATACAATACCTTCCTTAGACGCTCACGCAGCCAAGTCCGCCGACCTCTTCCTCCTATTTACATCAATACATTCCCTTCGGTTCATCCGTAGATGAATGCACCGATAGCTTAATAATAAATTGGCTCTCTGTTCGACTGTTCGTCTCAATGCTTGCACCGTTAACGAGCGGCGAAGCCTTAACAGAGAACAGTCATTCGTATCGACACAAAATTTATTCGCACAGCCATTTGGGAAACTTGCCCGAGTGTGAGCGGAGCCTTCAATTTTACCAGCTTTCACTATATTCTGCATTGCGTAAGGGAATATCTAAATGCGTATCTTAACTGCAGCTGCAGTGTGACTATGATATGTAAGACGCGTTTGAGTTTGTTCCGTGATAGTTTTTGCACTTTATTCCCTTGAAAACATCTGTATCGTGCAGCAGTGAAAATATATCATGAAATTTCATTTACCTAGATACCAACGTAACTACCCAAGAAACCTTGATATAATTAGATTATCGTCGACTTTGACCGCAATATAATTAAATTAGCAGAAACCATTTGGTACTATTCCACCATAATCTAGCGAAGCAAGAAACGTTTTCAGTTTTATTGCTGTGATGTCTAATACACCTTTAATTGCTGATGTAAAGGCTTCGATACCATAATTAGTTTCTGTGTACATCTTTTGCAGACATTTTACATTACACAATATCGAACCGTAGATGTCCCGTTAGTCCGTTTTATATCAGTTTTACGTGTAACGGAAGTTGTTTCATTTATTAAATTTTCTGCTTCCAATAAATTCCAGAAAATTTGAGTTGCCGTAAATTCAAAAATTTACTACCGCACTTTAATTGAATTGTGAAGTTGAGTTTTAGCAATTTGTTAAGAGTAGGTTGATAAGTAATTACCGAAGCATTCATAGGTAATACGAAAGTCTTGTTCATTTGCTTACGAGAATGTAAGGTGATAGTATTGACTGTACTCTATGAAGTGAACTTGGTTCATCGACACTGCATCCGCTAAATAATCACTAGTAGTAAAGTGTTTTTTTTACTTCTTCTTGTACTTATTACCAACTTCTGGGTTCTTACGTACATTATTGTCCCTTTATCAGATCGTAAAAGAAATTATATCGCTAATGAAATAAAAGCTTTAATATTATGTGTATTTTTACTGTAATTTGTCAGAATAGATATCAAATGCAATTGAAGAACCCATACACTTTACACTATATTCTTCTCGTAAATTTTACACAAATAATTGCGCGCAATTGGGCACGCGAAGTACATACACTCGCGGCATCTATTTGGATCTATATCTGTGGTCCAGCCTAGTGCTTCACCAACAACTTTCTTTGACTGTGCATCAATCACCGTGTGCAGTGTACCCCCTCTTCGAGTAGCTGGGCCTATTTCAACATGCTCGGTAGACCTCGAATCTGTGTGCATCTACAAATAGACTCCATTACAAACATAATGTGGGGGCCCTCTCTTATCTGTTATGTGCGCACTTTGAAGTTTTATTTCAGCCGGTTATCTGCTGACCTTTCAAAAGGGTTTTAGAGATGCGTCGTCAATTAGAAGCCCTGTATTCGTTTAATTTTGGGGTCTAGTACCTCTTTATGTATAAAATCCCTTGTACGATTACTTGTTGTTCGTCTACCTGTTGGTATCAAAAGACCTTTTTAAGGGCTGGTGTGTCAGATTGAAATTAATACCAAATCGTAAAGCTCCATTTCTATAAAATTACAAGCTTTTTACACTTTGCATAAATAGCCCTTTAATTACATATTAGTGACATATTTCATACAAACTACCTAATCCTCCGATGTATGCTGTCCTTCTGTCACGGGTCTACTACGGCTTCAGCTGTAATAGGTAAGCAGTTGCAATTTTCACAGAATACGTGTAACTATGGTCTCTGTCACGGTAAATAAACATTTTTTTTTATTTCATCCTAATTGTGGCCTCGTACAAAAAAACCTTAGGGGCCGTTCAAGTATTACGTAAGCAGATTTATTACAATTATTTACCCCCCCATCCCCCTTGTCAGCAAAAGTAAGCAAAGCTCTTACCCCCCCCCCCCCATAGTGCTTACGTAATACTTGAACGGCCCCTTACAGAAATAAAAAAAATCAGTGTTATTTGTTTCAGCTCTATCTTAAAAATGGTAATACCTAAAAGTTTTAAAATTATTCTGGATTAAAACAACAAATAACATAAATTTGGGTTCCCTACCCAAAGAGTGCCTACTTGTTTGTCAGGCGCTATCGTTTTAAGCGGCTTGTTTGATGTTGCTATGGCATCTATATTGTTGTTACTTAGTTACGCCTGGCGACTCTAGCGATAAAGCTCACGGCCACTCTATCTTCTAGGAGTTTCGATGCTGAGTCGGCAAGCGGAAACTGATAAGGCCAGCTCCTGCCTGGTCATCCCAATGTTTCGTAGTAATAAGCATAGAATAATAAGTTAGTCTTAGATTTTCTGTCAGAGCAAATACACGCTCTTAAACCAAAATTTATTCTTTTTAAAAACGTTTTCCCCGCTCCAGGAAAGTTGACTGGCGCAGCCGGTAGGATTTCCGCGTCGCGTTTACTTAAATTCAGTGAAATTCGACGAACGTTTTCTTACGTTTTTATCGGAAATCCACGAACCAAATAAATTTGTCAAAACTCTGAGTGAAGTGTTGTGAAAACCTTTTTAAGTGTATCATACACGGATTACGGCTGAGAAGTCGATCTAAGACTCAACGGAGGGACATGGGCAGTCTGTGAGTAGACCCAAATAGCTATTCCATTCTATTTCCATTCCTTTTCCATTAGTAATTAGTGTCTTGAAACAATCACGTTATTTCCAAAAATTGAAGTGCGTAGTTTGATTTCATTTAGACGATAGTTATAAGTGCATAGAGTATTAAAAAATATAGTGGTAACAAATAAATTATAGAAATATGGAAAATATCAAACAGATACCCAAGGAAATTGCTAGCGTCATCCCCAAATTCGACGGTGACGAAAAGCTTTTAAATTTATTTATTAGAAAATGTGAATATGTAATAAAATTTTGTAGAGTAGAAGGAAATATCGACCAAGATTTGTATGTTTTTCACGTAATAACCTCAAAATTGACTGGAAAAGCCGCTTCTCTTATTAGTGAGCGACAAGACTTAAATACATGGACTGATTTAAAAAAAGCTTTAGAGCAACATTTTGGTGATCCACGTTCGGAGGAATGTATCGCAATAGAACTTGAAACTTTAAAAATTGGCAATGGTGAATCTTATCTTGATTTTTGCAATAGAATTCAACACACAAGGAGCACATTAATTGCTAAAGTCAATTTGATCCAAGACCCGAACCTTAGGGTTAGTAAAATTGTGATTTATGACAACATGTCGATGAATGTGTTTCTTTACAACCTACCGGAAGACTTACTACGTATAGTAAGATTAAAAGGATGTACTTCTTTGGAAAGTGCATTGAGCATTGTCCTAGAGGAAGTCAATTTCCTATATCAGTATAACACACGTAATAAGATGTTAAAAATGCCCAATACCTTACAACCAAAACCTCAGACTATAACACAGAACCCTTTTATTGAAAAACTTGGAAGCCTTTCTTTAACCAAAATCCACAACCGCAGCAGAATTTTAAATTCGGCATTTCCCAAAATGCACCAAATATGAGACCTAATCTCTACCAACCCCCCGCTCAACAAGGTCAATTTAAATTTGGCATACCACAGAGCAAACAGATAAAACTACCCCCACAGCAACCCCAGCAATTTGGTTTTAGACCCCAACTTCCACAGCAACCCACAGGTTTCAGACCACAATTCGGTGCCACACCTCAGTTTGGTTATCGACCACCCTTTAATCAAGGACAGCAACAGTTTGGCTACAAACCACCCTTCAATCAAGGTCAACCACAATTCGGTAACAAACCACAAAATGCACAGCCGAAAATGCAGTCTACTGACGTAAGTATGCGTACAGCCCAGCCTGCAAAACCTCAAGGATTTCGTATGAACGAACTCTACAATTTGAACGACTTTGAAACTGACGAAAATAATGGTACTTATGACACTGACAATATGTACTATGACTATGATGCTTTTGCGTATAGAGATAATACTGACGAGACTCCTGAATTTCAGAATATGACTGAATCTGATGACCAAGACACATCTGTTGAAAATTTTCACATAGTAACTTTCAACCAACCCCCGAAATAATAAATCTTAATTGCAGCCTTAAATTAAAGCTGCCATATATAGAAATTCAAGAGATAGACTCGAAATTTATGATAGATACCGGAAGTTCACGGTCATTTATCAGTCCAACTAAAGCAGAACAGTATTTCGAAAATTATAAACAGTACGAACCCTTTGAAGTGATAAGCACGCACGCTTCTAGTAAGCATAGCGAAGTTATAAAAGTACCCCTATTTCCCACATTCAATAGCCCTGAATCACATAAATTTTATGTTTATGACGTTGATGGACGTTACGATGGACTCATCGGAAGTGATCTCCTGAAACAACTAGATGCAAAAATCGACATGAAAAATAATATTTTATATACAAAATCTACAAAAATACCCATGATTTATAATCCGACAAACGAAATTAGACTTGCCCCACGATGTGAACAAAGAGTTAAACTACCGACCAACTTACTAAACGGACATGCTATTTTGAACTATGTACAATTTTGTGAAGGCGTAAGAATGCCAAGTGCAATAGTAAAATGTGAAAACGGTTATGCGACTACAATAATACAAAACACATTAGAAGATGAAATGACTTTGACAATTACTAGACCTTTTATAGTGACTAAATATAATAATGAAAAATGTAAACTTAACCATATGAGTATTGACAATAACTTGCGAAGTGACCATATGAGTGTTGACAATGACTTTGAAATTGATGAAATATTGACCGAAAATTTGACTAAGCTACGTTTAGAACATATGAACAACGAGGAACGAGAAAAAATTCGGAAACTTTGTGAAGAGTACAAAGACATTTTTTATTCGGAAAAATTACCTTTGACTTTTACAAATGACGTTAAACACCATATTAGAACCCGCAATGAAGACCCTATTTATATCCGACCATACAGACAACCACAAGTAGTAAATGACGAAATTAATAAGCAAGTAGATAAAATGTTACAGAACAATATTGTGAAGGAATCCTTTTCTCCTTGGAGTGCCCCGGTGCATTTAGTGCCCAAAAAGCCTGACGCATCTGGTGAAAAGAAATTTAGGCTCGTAATTGACTATAGAAAACTGAACGACCTAACAATTGACGATAAATACCCTCTGCCGAACATAACTGACTTATTTGACAAATTAGGACGAAGTACTTACTTCTCTACCCTTGACCTTGCAAGTGGCTACCACCAAATAGAGGTAGCTAACGAAGACAGACATAAAACAGCATTTACAACCCAATCAGGACATTACGAGTTTACTCGTATGCCTTTTGGCCTCAAAACAGCACCAGCCACCTTCCAACGGACAATTGACAACGTACTACGTGGACTACAGGGTATACATTGCCTGGTATACCTGGATGACATAATCGTGTATTCTTCAAGCCTTCAGGAACATATTGACAAATTACGGACAGTGTTTGACAGACTTCGCAAGACCAACCTAAAAGTACAGCTAGATAAATCTGAGTTTCTGAGAAAAGAGGTCTTATACCTCGGACATATGATCACTAACAACGGACTTAAACCTAATAATGACAAAATCAAAGCAGTACTTGACTACCCCTTGCCCCGAACGACAACTGAAATAAAAAGTTTTCTTGGACTCATTGGATACTACAGACGATTTATAAAAGACTTCGCAAAGATTACACAACCCATGACAGCACGATTGAAAAAGAAAAAAGCAATGCCTATTAGCGATGAAAAATATTTGGAATCTTTTCAAAAATGTAAGGAACTACTGGTGAATGCCCCCATTCTTCAGTACCCAGACCCTGACAAGCAATACATACTGACAACGGACGCTTCACAGTTCGCTTTGGGTGCCGTACTCTCACAAGGGACACCTGGAAATGACAAACCAGTTGCCTACGCAAGCAGAACCCTTAACGATGCTGAAACTCGCTATAGTGTTACTGAAAAAGAATTACTTGCAATTGTATGGGCCGTGAAACATTTTCGACCGTACCTTTACGGTAAAAAGTTCATAGTTATTACAGACCACAAGCCCCTTGAATGGCTTAAATCCCTGACAGACACAAACAGTAGACTTACACGCTGGCGCTTACGATTAGCGGAATACGACTTTGACCCTATATACAAAAAAGGAAAATTAAATTTAAATGCAGACGCTTTATCACGTATCCGTATAAATGCTTTAGGTAAAAATGACAATATTTCCACTCAAGCAAATGTTGACAAAGACGAAGACAGAAATGAGACTATAAGACAACTGACAAAAGAAATTAAAGAACTAGGTAAACTACAAAAGAAATCCTTTCCAAAACCACCAGATAAGCCAATGACTATTTCAGACTCTGACTCAGAACACCCCATAAGCATCCCAGATTCTGATTCGGAGAGAACATTATCAATAGGCCGAAAATCTCCATATTCGATACCAAGCCCTTCTAGTGCAACTTTAACAGCATCTGAAAAATCTACAGTTACTGAAACAGCTCATTCAGCACAAGATACTGAATCTCAAGGCATTCCAATTTTACAAGAAGCCATCGACACAAAACCTAACCAGATATTAGTTTTCACTTGGTTAATTGACAAACTTTCTGTTAAAGACATATCTAGAGAAAAACAAAGGATTTTAGAAGTCCATCTTCCCATTAATCGACCTGATCTAGTAAAGCAGTTTTTAAAAGAATACATCAAAAACAAAAGCAAATACTTCATCTATTTTGAAGATGACGAACACCGACGACAATTTACAGAAACAGTTATATTCCTATTTAAAAAGGAACTAGTTCAATTCTTTGAGTGTACCAAAAGAGTAGTATTCATAGAAGATGAGACAGAACAGCAAAGTATTGTTCAGAAATACCACACTGGCAAAACCTGCCATCGCGGTATTAAGGAAACCTTATCCCACATCAAACGCACATATTTCTGGCATAATATGGACCAAATTGTATCTAGTGTAATAAATTCCTGTGAAACCTGCCGAAAAATGAAATATGACAGAAAACCCCTGAAACCCAAACTGCAATTGACACAGACACAGACTAAACCCTTAGAGGAGATTTTTATTGACCTGTTTTCTATAGAAGGACGTTATTACTTGACTATTGTCGACGCTTTCAGTAAAATCGGTCAAGCGTTTGAAATTGCAAACCGATCTACCCCCGAAGTGGTTAGGGCCCTTATCAAATACTTCTCCTTTTACGGCGCACCCTTAAAAATCAGTTCAGATCCTGGTTCAGAATTTAACAACGCTTTGATGAAAGAACTTCTTACTCTCTATAAAGTAGACTTACATATAGGCACCCCGAATAATCCCAATTCCATGGGCCTTATTGAACGATTCCACTCCACTATAATCGAAATTTACAGATTGGCAAAATATGAGCAAAAATATACAGACGCTGCTTCTATAATGACATACGCTATAATGGCGTACAATCACAGTATACATTCCGCCACTGGCATGACTCCATTTGAAGTGTTACTAGGACATACAGACTCAAGACATGCTTTTGACGTAGACTTTGAAAAACAGTATTTACAACAATTGGTAAGAGAACATACAAAACGAACTAAGTACCTTTATAAACATTTGGCCGAACAAGCTATTAAAAATAAAGAGAAAATTATTAATAAAAGAGGTGGCGAGACAGACTTTAAAATAGAACCAGGCGACACAATCTTTGCTAAAGACACAAATAAAAGAAGTAGTAAAGACAAACCACGATATTCAGAGGCCGTTGTAACAGGCGATATCTCTAGAAATATTGTCCCTATTCGTGTTAGAAACCGTGAGACTAAGGTTCCACTCAAAAATGTAAAACGCCCTCCACAGACACCTGCTCGTCCTGGCAGTGGCCATGATGACGCGACTCCATGCGCTTCAGCTCCAGGAACTAAATAAAAACCCAGGAATCCTGCCCGTCAAAAATGGCGTTGCTGTTATAAGCAATGACAAATGGATCATCGCGAAAACACTAGACTTCAAGCCTGTCGCAGACGACTTGGAAATAAATATTATGAGAACATCCGAATTAGATAAGTTAGTTCGTAATTTTGATAAAGATTTTACGTATAATTTTATAGATATTAAGATACAAACAGAATATGTTAAGAATTTAACTATAGATAAATTTCGACAAGTAGCACCATCAATTCGTATTAAGCGTGGTATAATTAATCCCCTTGGTTCAGTAATTAAAATTATAACAGGAAATCTTGATAATGAAGATGCCATTAGATATGACAAAATTATTAACGAAGTAAAGGTAAATCAAAACGGTAATAACAAGAAACTGACATTGATCACTGAAATGGTGCAAACCTTAGCAAACTCTACATTTAAATTAAATGAGAACCTCATTCAAATTAATACGGTCATCAGACAATTAACTAATAATATCAGCGAGATTTTAAAGAAAGAATATCTTAATCACATTGAAACACAAGTTATAAGCACATACAATTTACTAAATCATAACTTTCAATATATACTTATTAAATTGAATGAGATAGAGACTAGTTTAGCATTAAGTAGGTTAGGAATACTACATCAATCTGTAATAGAATCAAATAAGCTATTACAACTTCTTGTAAAGATAAATAAGTTAGAAAAGTTAGTTTATCCTCCTGTATTAGAAAACCTAGTTAAGATAGAGCGAACCATAATGTTAAAAGCTTACTTTAAAGGAAATCAAATTACATATATTTTGGAAATACCACTTATCATAAAAGACACATATATCTATTATAAACTCTTTCCCCTACCTGTGTTATCCCAAGACCACACTGTCGTTATTATACCCAAATATCCATACCTCCTGGTGAAAGGGTTGAAGATCAGACTGCTTACTCACCCCTGTGAAGAAATAGACGAAGCCAGCTTCCTCTGTCTTGAAGATGACACTTCTGATTTTATTCAAGACCCTTGCGTCATAGAATTAATGACGTATGCTGAAAACGTGACGTCATGCAGCCAAATCCCGATATCCATCGAAGCAGTAAAAGTTCAGTTCATCGAAGCCAACAGATGGATTCTCTATTGTAAGGAAGATATGTTACTATCCAGAATTTGCAGCAACGAAATATTTCGCCAAAAAGTTCACGGAACTTACGTACTCACCCTGGACGATCCATGCGAAGTAAAAATTGGAAACATTACCCTAAAAAGACATTCTATCGAAGAAGAAACAGAAGCGAATTTAAAGATGCCCATAGTCAACTTACCCAAGATAAACCAGCCAACAGAAACGACGCCCCCGAAAATTGTAAATCTAGAAGGAATTGACTTAACAGATTTAAAGTTTCTATCATACAGCCTTAAGAAAAGTGTGAGTGAAAATAATAGTGAAAGTGAAAAGGCAATCACAGTGAATAGTATAAGTATTTGGACCATTGGACTGTATGTAACGTTATTTGTATTCCTTTGTTTCCTAGCATATAAGTATTACATTAAATTGTGTAAAATTAACCATCGAAGTTCTGCTCATAAAGAAGAGAACTTCGATCTTAAGGAGGGAGGAGTTACGCCTGGCGACTCTAGCGATAAAGCTCACGGCCACTCTATCTTCTAGGAGTTTCGATGCTGAGTCGGCAAGCGGAAACTGATAAGGCCAGCTCCTGCCTGGTCATCCCAATTTTTCGTAGTAATAAGCATAGAATAATAAGTTAGTCTTAGATTTTCTGTCAGAGCAAATACACGCTCTTAAACCAAAATTTATTCTTTTTAAAAACGTTTTCCCCGCTCCAGGAAAGTTGACTACTTACCATAATGTATTTGTGTACGTATTGTTTGGTGGTACGGAACCGTTTGTGCGGGGGTCCGACTCGCACTTGGCCAAATTCTTTATTTCTACTGTGCTTTCATTCCAATAGCGCTAGAAATAATAGGTCAAAAAGATGATTTGGTTATTACAGACGCTAGACGCTTATGTTTTATTGCTGCATCTTCTTCCAGGGTTCCCAACTTGGGGGTTTTCCCCCTAAATTTAAGGACGAAAGACGTGGAATGGGGTTTTTTAGGGGGCTAATATTTTTGGGGAGAAATTTAGATGAATGATGAATATAACAAAAATGTCTTTTGATGAGTTAAAAAAGTTACATCTAATGAAATATCTCGTAACTTTGACTTGGACTGCTAGATAGCGCTTTTAAAATTAATTTTTGTTTTCACTATCAGTTTTATTTATCTACAAAACATTATGATGGTTCGATTCTCTCTGCATAGAAATGGCGGATCTTGCGTCGATTAAATCATCGAAAAAAAATGTTACCTTTATTTAATAGTCAAATTTATGACTTTAAAGTACTTCAAATTAACCTGTTTTTTTTCGACCTACTGGATTTGTGTAAATAGACTTTTTTAAAGCTTTTATTGTGTATTTGTTACGTTTATAAAATACACAATAAAAGCCTTTTAAAAGAGCATATATTATTTTTTAAAGCTAACATCGACATCTTGTCTGTATTTTAGATAGTTTTCGGTTTTGGGGGGTTTTTCCAATGAATTTGGGGCATTTTTGGGGTATTTTGGTTTTGGTTAGGGGGAAATTGTTTTAGGAGTTGGCAACCCTGCTTCTTGTATACTCGTGGATATAAATTTTAGCGCCACTGCCCTACTTACATGGTAAAGGGTTATAAAATGAGCATTTCAATAGCATTTACACATGTCGTGTTCATCATACAGCAACGGAACTCGAAGACATGTTTGATATGCGTAGGTCTTCAAAGAAACTGCCTTGTCGTATGGATTTAAATTATAATAGTTCCAACTGATAAAATATACAAGCGTAGCGTGTCTCGCAGCCAAGGTGTACAAAAGTAATACGTCACATAATAAAAACATTTAAAAAAGTAAAAAGTGCCGCATCCGGTGTTGCTAGTTTCTGAACATGCCCGCCAGCGTTGAAAGAACATCTTTCAACAGTAGTCTTTATACATTAGAAGGTAGGGGACAGATCTTGCTGAAGTTGCGCCTGACGACTCCGCTTGACGTTCTGATGTCAGCAACTCGACAAATACCGTCGGTTCCAGGAATTACTGACTCTATTCTTCCGAGTTTCCACTTCATAGGTGGTAAATTCGAGTCCTTGATTAAGACCATCGTATCCTTCTCTAACTGGCCTTCGCTTTTCCTCCACTTGTATCTAAGCTGCAATTCCGATACACATTCTTTGTACCATCGGCTCCAGAAGTGCTGTTTTAGTTGCTCGATCCTTTGGTAGCGGTTGAGTCTGCTCGTAGCTTCGTCGATGACTGATGGAGTAGGGAGAGCTGTGAGTGATCGCCCGACAAGGAAATGGCCGGGTGTAAGGGGAAGAAAATCATTTGGGTCAGATGAAAGGGGAGTTAGTGGACGCGAATTTAAGATAGCCTCAATTTGACACAAAGCAGTATAGATTTCCTCAAAGGTTAAGTGGCAATTGGCAAGAATTCTTATTAAATGGTACTTTGTGGATTTAACCCCCGCCTCCATAAGACCTGAAAAATGGGGTGAGTATGGCGGGACGAAATGGACATTTATATTTTCGGTTGCCGCTTGCTCAGACAACTGAACCGAATATTGTTTTAAAAATCGTCTTAAATCATTAGCAAATCCGACAAATTGCGTCCCATTGTCACAGTATAAGTGAGCTGGTAATGACCTGCGCGCAACAAACCGACGTAACACCGACATGAAGCCATCTGTGGACAGATCACTAACTAATTCTAAGTGAAGGGCCTTAGTGGCAAAACACACGAAGACCGCAATATAAACTTTAAAAAGTTGACATCCTCGTCCTTTTTTGGAAGCAGCCATTATAGGCCCAGCGTAGTCAACTCCACAAACGTGAAATGGGTGCTCAGCACTCAACCTATGTTTCGGTAAGTTACCCATAATTGGTGTAACGGTAGCTCCGTGCATCCGTGTACATACCACACAATTTCGATAGGTAAGTTTTGCCAGATTCCGTCCATGGATAGGCCAGAATGCTTGTCGCACAGAAGCCAACATTGCTTGAGGACCAGCATGCAACAAACGAAGATGTTCTCTTGTAAATAGCATCTTTGTAAAAGTATGTTTTGCATCTAAAATGATGGGGTGTTTTTTGTCATAATCAAATGTTGAATTATGTAGCCTGCCTCCAACCCTCATGACTCCCTCACTGTCGATAAAGGGGTTCAATGTACTCAAGGGATCCTTTTTGGGAAGGCAGCCTCGTTTCACTAACTCGTATGACTGAAAGCTTTCTATTTGAGATAACTTACTTAGAAGCTTTGTCTAATTCAGCTGTAGAAAGATGGGTAGTATGATGTAAATTAGTGCTAGGAAGTTTAAAAACTTCAGCTTTAGTATTCGAAGTGGACTGTAATTTTATGTAATTGTTTAAAAAACGCAACATGTATGCAGTGACTCGTTGCAGAAAGTTAAACTTTGAGTATCGCTGCATATTAATGGCAAACATAGAGCCAGGTGGCGCTGGTGGCGCTTCGTCAACAGTAGTAGTCATCACTACTTCAGATTGAATTTCTGTTGATTCCTGTGACTCTGTTATGTTTTTTGGCCAAGCATCAGATGAGTACCTTAAGTATTCAGGACCGCACCACCACATGTCTGTTTTAACGATAGTTGAGGCGTCTAACCCACGTGAAACATAATCAGCCGGGTTGCATTTGGTTGGAACGTGTCGCCAGGATGAGTCACCGGTAATTTCAAGAATATCTGAAACACGATTTTTCACGAAAGGTTTTAATTGACTAGGCAACATTTTAAGCCAACCAAGCACGACAGTCGAGTCTGACCAGAAAACGCATTTTGTGACCGGTAACCGAAGGGCACTTTGGGCTTTCTGATACAGCTGGGCTCCAACCAAGGCTCCACACAACTCGAGTCTTGGGATCGTCACGGGCTTAATTGGTGCAACTCGACTTTTTGCTAATAACAACCTGACGCATGTCCCATCACTGTTTGTAGTCTTCACATATAGACACGCACCATAACTTGCAAGACTTGCGTCTGTAAATACATGAAGCTCAACGTTTTTGAAGTTTGTGACAGTAACCTGCCTCGGAATCTCGAGAGTATTCAGAGAAGGTAAACAATGAATGATTTCTCTCCATTGTTTTTGTATATCCGATGGGATTTCATCATCCCAGGAAACTTTACTGAGCCACAGTTTTTGCAACAATATTTTCGCCTGAACTACACATGGTGCTAGTAGTCCCAGTGGGTCGAATAACTTGCCTATAGTTGACAGTATGAGTCGCTTTGTTATGACACGAGCTTTTAATGCCTCATCTAGGTCAAATGAGAAATAAAGATTGTCTGACTTACAGCGCCATCCCAGACCTAGGGTCTTAGAATCGTCCAAACCACCCAAGTTGAGGTCTTCAGTCTCACTGTGGATACCGCTAAGTAGACTCGGCTGATTCGATCGCCATTTGCGAAGATTCATCCCGGCGCTTCGTAAGATGTCACTAACTCCTGAAATTATGCAGAAAGCAGATGTTTCATCAAAACAGCCTGAGATAAAATCATCAACATAAAAGTCGTGTGCGATTACTTCAGCTAGCTCAGACTGAGACTGAAACTCGGATTTTTCACAATCCAGGGCTAATTGCTTAAGACATCTGACGGCTAAAAAAGGTGCACTCGCTGTCCCATATGTAACTGTATTCAATTCATAAATACCTAGGGGTTGAGAAGGGTCACTCCGCCAGATTATCTTTTGCAAGTGTCTGTCATCAGGGTGCACAACTACTCGTCTATACTGTTTCTCCACATCAGCAGAAAAGACAAATGTGTACTGACGAAAACGTAGCAAAATAGACACTAGATCATCCTGGATTGTTGGCCCCACCATAAGTATTTGATTCAACGAAATACCTGAACTACTGGAGCTACTGGCATTGAACACAATTCTCAGCTTGGTGGTGAGACTGTTCATCCTCAGCACGCCGTGATGAGGAAGAAAATATCCCTGCAAAGATGTATTACTAACCCTAGACATGTCTCCGAGTGACTCATATTCTTTCATAAAATTTATGTACATAGTCTTTAAGGTTGGATTTTGCTGTAACCTACGCTCCATAGAGAGAAAACATTGTTTTGCTCTTTCGTATGAGTTACCTAATACATCCTCAGAACGTTTTAATGGAAGTTTGACACAAAATCTACCATTAGGTAAACGTATTGTTTTTTTTACAAAATGTTGCTCGCAAGCTTGTTCTTCTTTTGTATAATAAGCTGAAGGTGGTTTGATTGTGGCCTCATCCAGTTGCCAAAATCTCGCGAGCTCATTGCGAACATCATCGTGGGCATTAGCGAAATTACAACTAACAGGACTATTTTGTTGTTGGCCTAGACAATAACCTGATACTAGCCAGCCTAACTTTGTTTCATAAATGCTGGGTTTGTTTCGCCCCAGGTCTATTTTGCCACTACCCAGTAAGTTCCAGAAGACTTCAGCACCGAGTAAAAGATCGATGGGCGCTGGTTGATAGAACTTAGGATCAGCTAAAACGACATCTACTGGAATATTCAGAGAAACTACATCCACTTCATGACATGGTAAGTAGGTGGAAATTGTTGGTAACACGTAATAAGTAATTTCTACATTAAAATTGCTGTTTAGTGATGCTAATTTAGCCTTGCAAGTTTTTGTTAATTTTGAATTACGACTATTTATGCCTGAAACACAACTCTGTACATGATTTAATGGTAAATTAAGTTTTGTGCACAATGTTTCGCTCATAAAACATGCAGTACTAGCATTATCCAACAGACAGCGAGCGGTATGAGCGACGTTATTGTTGTCGTAAACTCTGACGAGAGCGGTGGACAGCAGCACCTGTCCGCGACCTGCGTGCTGCGCTGATAACGCAACCTTAGTCTCGGAGGTAGTCGCGGTCCCTTGCTCGCTCGTCTCATTATTAAATGACGCTCGCTCTAAATGGATAAGCGTGTTGTGTCGTTTGTTGCAAATTTTGCAGACACCCTTTTTGCAAAATCCGTAATAATGACCTGGCTTCAAACAGTTTCTGCATACTTTATATTTCGGCAATTCGTCAGCTCGCTCTTGATTTGTTAAAGCCAAGTATAACGAACAGTCATACAGCCAGTGTTTACCTTTACATTTAGGACAAGTAGGGATGTTACTTACAGCATTCTTCCTTTCTGAATCTGTAGCCACGAATCCTCTTTCCTGTCCTTTCCTGTAAGCACCTTGTTTGGAGCCGGCTCCCGTTACAGGGTCGCTCGGTGACGGCGGTGGCACGGATCGCCGCTCCAAGCAGCTGTGCTGCATTGTTTCCAGGACAATGGCACGTTGGCTGAGGAAGTTAAGGAAGCTCTCAAAAGTAACTGCACTTAAAGTAACTAAATGTTCCTCCCACTGACGACGGGTAAAACTATCAAGCTTCGATGAGCCTATGTGAATTAAAAGTGTGTCCCAGTGAATAGTAGGCTCTTTCAACGATTCTAAAGCTCTGATGTTTTTATTCAAATTGTCAACTAAGCTGCGAATACCAAAAGCAGATTCTTTGGCAATTGGCTGGATGCTAAATATTGCAGTAACATGATTGCTTACTAACAGCCTTTTATTATTGTATCTGTCACAAATTAGCTTCCAAGCTATAGCATAGTTGCCGTTTGATATTTCCAAAGACTGAATAACTGAAGCTGCACTGCCCTCAAGTGAAGCACGTAAATACTGAAATTTGTTTACATCATCAATTTCAGTATTATTGTGAACTAAACTATTGAACGTGTCATGAAATTCAAGCCACGTATTGTAAAACCCGGAAAATTTCGGTAAAGAAATGGTAGGTAACTTACATTTCACTCGTCGTCTCGCTATAACCGATTTGTGTGATGAGGAGTCACTATCACTGCCATCAGCTATCACTGATGGTGTCCTTGAATGTGGTGGCAACAAGGCTTTGGCATTAGACACGATACTATAGTAGTTATTTTCGAATTCCTCGCGATCTGACGCAGCAAACTGCATGTCCTCCGACTTCATCTCGATTTCCGTCTGAACCTCATCGAATTTGATAAATAACTCTTCCATTCTACTGATACGCATACGAAGTTCAGTTATCTGAGCGACGGTCAATGCTAGCCCCTTGAGATTAGCTAAATAACCCATGAATTTCGTCAATTGTCCCTTTATAGTACCACGTCTTTTAATTAATTCGTCCAGCGCTAAAGTTAACGCCTTTGAAGCTTGATTTTCACTGTCTCCTGCCATATTCAGCAATAATCACTAAAATAAATTACTATTTAACCACTAATAATACGAAATTCCGTAAAAAACTAGTCAAATTGGTTAAAACTGTTGTTTTCGTCACGGTCAAGTTGACGGTAATGGCGGCGATGACTTTGAGATTCACACTCACCTATTATGATCTATAAATAGACCGATCTTGCAGAACGTAAACAAGTTGTTTGTAATCTATGCACTTTTATTAAATCGGCAGAGTATAAATCCAATGGATGTGGTATTTTGTTGGGTTCGTACTGCTTTGTGCTAATGAGGTATGAATAAAGTTCGCCAAAATGGTGGACAAATAATTTTGAATTGTATGTTAATTAATGCCAATTAATGGGTAGGTAATAGGTAAGGAAATATTTGATGGAACGGACTCACTTTATAGCTTCAATCTGATGTGATGATCTCGTTGATTTTCCTTACTTTGGTCTTGGTACTTATGCAGACTGTAGAATCACGACGTTGCAAATATTGTTACGTGGATGATAGATGACTCAGCTCGAAGTTTCTTTTGATTCGTCTACTTTGATGATCCTGCTCGAAGGTCCATGTTTGATATGCGTAGGTCTTCAAAGAAACTGCCTTGTCGTATGGATTTAAATTATAATAGTTCCAACTGATAAAATATACAAGCGTAGCGTGTCTCGCAGCCAAGGTGTACAAAAGTAATACGTCACATAATAAAAACATTTAAAAAAGTAAAAAGTGCCGCATCCGGTGTTGCTAGTTTCTGAACAGACATCATGACACAAAAAAAAATTAAAGCTATCAGTTTGAGAGCAGCGCTGAAAGCAGCGGTGTTGAACATAAAGATTTTATCAAGCACAATCTTTCATCTCCTTTTAAACCCTTAAGGGTTGAAGTAGAAAAAAAAAATTTGCCGATTTTACATTGCAAAATGAAAGTACCTTACCTGTCAAATTTCAAGATGAATGAGTGAGTCAGTCAATGGTATTTCGCTTTACTTTCGTTTATATAGCCAAATTCATACTGGAGACTCGGTAAGTGGTCAGGACCAAGGTTCAATTACCCTTTTTTTAAAATCCGCAAAATAGAATTAAGACTGTCTATGTACTAATTATATCAAGGTTGTTCTTGAACAAGTATAGAGGCACAAACAATATTTTCATATTTCGCAAACAGGGTCATTGAACCTTGATCCTGACCACTTACCGAGTCTCCAGTACGAATTTGGATATATTAACAAAAGTCACCTTATCACATTTTTATTTGGTTTGCTTGATTGAATGTTGTAAATAAAGCTTGTTTCCCATTTAAATGTGAATAAATAACGCAGCGCAATAATCAGTCTTGTTAGATATGCAAATTATGTTATCTTCTTTAAAACCCAATTGAAGGTTAGAAATAAACTGTTCATAGATCCAAGATCATTTCAAAATATTTGATTATAAAAATGTTCTGTGCAATCAACATAGAACCGTTATAGCACGTTCAATATTTATAAAATCTTAGCAAACTGACGGAAATACAAAACACTTATGGGTGAAAGTTAGAAAAGGAAACAGAGAATTAAATGCGAAAATTGCGCTTAATTATTTTTTATTGGAAACTTTCTACGGACCAATTAAAGCACTACTCCTAAGGGCAATCGCGTCAGAGTCTAAGGTGAATTATAAGTTACCTAGCCTGATTTAATTGTAAGCAACTTAATTAGATTGGACAAAGTTTAGCGATGGCTACGATAAGCAAGTTCGTGGGAGAATGTTTGACTCAATAGATTTGCTGGGATAAGTTCATTGAATGAGGCAATTGATGTTAATTCTATTTATAAAAAATACTATCCAATCATTAATGAAAAATACTAAAAAAATAACAAATTATAATTAAAAAATTAAAATAGCAACACTTCTCTTACAGATGCTTTCACAACTCTTTATCAACGTTTAAGTTAGTGAACCCAACAACACTATTGTTAAAACGAAACATTACTGATAAGAAATGAAACAAGCATGCACGTAAAGTACAACAAAATAAATCTTAATACACCATGGAAAACGAAATGAAAACAAACATAATTCTCGGGCAATAACGCGATCACCCCATTAACGAAGTGAACTAGAAACTACTCTAACAGACCAATTAGAAATAGTTTCACATTTCACTGATCTAAATAAGACATGCCTTTTGTTCGAAGCATGAGGTAGATACGTGATGCCCAAGAAAATTGCAGGCCATTCCCCACGGCCCAGTATGATGTACCTATTAGATATTTAATAGGTCGAACGATGAATCAATGGAAGTATTGCATTTCTACCAATAGACTTAATGGTGTCTTCGACAGACTTATAGGCTTGTACGGACCGTCTGCATGCGCTCTTCGTATTGGCGTTTCTAATTTTATGTTTTACTATTGGATGTGGTTCTTTGGATCTTGAAAAGTCCAATAAAGAAAGTCAATTATAAGTGCCATTTCATGGCGTATTTTGGAGATATATTGGTATCATAAAATGCAAGCAATTTGTTTCAAAAAATAAACATATTTCTTGTATTTAAAGAAAAATACACCCAATCACAATTATTTAACTCCGCATTACAAATTCGTTGTTGTAAATTTGCTTATATTATTAAATATAACGATCTTACCATTTCCATAGCGAGAATTGTTATTGCCTAAAAGACCTTACATATTCTTTTGTGTAACGTTGCGAAGGGCTCATTTATCTTTATTTTCAAAGTAGATATTATCTGATATTATATCGTGTTCAAGAACATACTCTTGCGCAACTAAATGGTCAAACGTACTTGTCTATCATTTTTTATAGACCGGATAACGAACATTAGTATTTAATGTGGCAATTTGTTTTCTGAGAGACGGGTTAATATTATCCACACGCTTGGTGACATAAAAATCTAGAAAAAGATATGGTGCGTTTATATACCTCTTATGATTGATTGATTACAGGGTAACGCACATGTTAGCTGTATCTGTACTCAAACTACAAATCTTATTTAGCTGATTTAAGAACACAGTGTAAAAATACACTGTGGAAATATATTTCTTAAGAAGTTTGACTTTTATAACATTAGAAGTACTTATCTGTATAAAAGTGAAATTCCACTCATCATGAAATCTTTGGAACTACAGAGCTTGTTTGGCAGGTAGGTATCTGATACGACGCAGAAAAGATTTTTAGTAATTCATACAGAATATTCAAGCCTGCTACTCCCTCAGTGCAGGCAGAGCCGTGAGTAACCGCTAGTTACTTATATAAGCCTTATTCCTTGAGTAATTAACTATTCACTAGTTAATTACTTCATGGATGTTTCTTGATAGTATAGGTACACAACAAAAATCCTGTTTTTGGTGTTTATTTATTAATCGTTCTGCTCAGCATAACAGACAAATCCTGTGCTCTGTACGAGGGGTGGCTGATATAAAATCTCCTTTGTTAAAGAAAGTTTAAAAAATGTTACTGGCCACTATATTCTCGTATTCTTTGTTTATTCCTTTTTTAAAAATTATGACACTTATTTGTTTCTACGAGTTCAAATTTTTTTGGCGCGTCTTCGTTTTTATCAAGTTGCAATAAAATTAAAAATGGATAAAATTGAGTATCGCGCTGTGATTAAATTCCTCAGTAAAGAAGGGAATACGCCGACGCAGATCCGAGAGCGCATGTTTAAGGTGTTCGGAGATTCATGTCCTTCCGAATTTGTAATAAAGTTTTGGTCAAAGCAGTTTAAACAAGGCCGTGTGAGCTTAGAAGACTATCCCCGTAGTGGAAGGCCCATTTCTGCAGTTACCGCAGATAATGTGGAAAAAGTGAAGAAACTGATCCTTGCCGATCGTCGAATTAAGCAGTGGGAAATAGCTAGAGATGTTGGCATTAGCAAGGAACGAGTTCATGAAATAATTCATGAACATTTGGGAATGTCCAAGGTGAGCGCACGTTGGGTGCCTAAAATGTTGACCCCGTTTGATAAGCAAAGGCGTGTGGAATGTTGTCAGTCATTTTTAGACTTGGTAAAGGATGAAGAGGAAGAAACTATCTTGCGAATAGTGACCTGTGATGAAACTTGGATTCGTCAGTGGGATCCCGAAATCAAACAAGAATCGATGCAATGGAAATTTAAAGGGGAAAAACCACCAAGGAAGTTTAAGGTCCGGCTGTCAGCGGGCAAACTAATGGCAACCATTTTTTGGGATGTTGAGGGGATTCTTATGATAGATTACCTGCCAAAAAACACCACGATGAATGCTGAATACTATGCGAACTTACTTGACCAACTACGCAAAAAAATAAAAGAAGACAGGAGGGGCAAACTTAGCAAAGGCGTTTTGATTTTGCATGATAATGCACCCGCGCACACGGCCTTTAAGGCGCGGTCATCTCTGACAAAAAACGGCTTTACAGAGATCAACCACCCACCCTATAGTCCAGACCTGGCTCCCTCTGACTACTTCTTATTTAAAAATTTAAAGAAAAATTTGAGAGGGCGCAGATTTTCAACAGACGAAGAGATGAAGGACGCTGTGAATGACTATTTTGACGATCAAAATAATAATTATTATTTTAATGGTATGCTGTCACTTATTGACAAATGTCGTAAGTGCATTTCAGTTGCAGGGGACTATATTGAAAAATAAAAAATAAATTATTAATCCATGTATTTTCTTTCATAGTCAGGTAGATTACTTTTCAGCCACCCCTCGTACATATTCAGATTTATTTTTATTTAGGAAGGATCACTTTCGTGTTAATACATATTTTTTGTTTAAATTGAATTTTTTTTACTGCATAAAATTATACACTTTAGAAACCCTATTACTTGTAGTTTCTTCGATAGAAAAAAAATCCAATGTTACCTCTAAAAATAAAATATAAACCCGTTTTACGGCATAAATACTTCACGGAAGAACATTAGGTTTTTGAATAATATCAAAACTACATGTTTTTTTATACTTGACATTTTCAAAATATGCTTTTTTATTAAAAATACCAAGGAAATACCTAAATTTGCGATTTTGTTTGATATCGAGGAAACTACGAGTACACGTAATCGTGTTTCTAAAGTGTACGATTTATGGAGTGAATCCTTAAATATCTGACATGTTATTTGCTTAACTAAAGCTTAAGTAATAACGATACAGCAAGGGATCAAACGAACGCAATTATTTCGCTAAAATCTCGGTGCCCATTTAACCACAGATTGTTGATTCAAGCCTACCTTTATTTGAGCTTTTGGTACTACTTAAAACAAATTGACTAACTTTGTCGAATAAACGTTTTATAGCCTTTGCAAATTGAGGTGTGTAGGATAATTGCTAGAAATTAATATTTATTTACTGACTTTATTGCTATCTTATTCGTGTTAATAAATCATGTCATTCATTAAAATATCTCCATTGGTCGATTGGTCACATAAAGATGTTAACTGAATAGCAACGCTGTCAAAATAGCCTCAGACTACTAAAAATAAGAGAATTCGTGAATTTGTTACAATAAATCTGGATTATTTTGGAAGCATGCTTTGTAATGCAAATCAAAGATTTAAAAAAATATTTTTATATTTCCTTCTAACATATTTCTGTTTTTTGTATTTCATTGCATTTCGTCCAAATTTTATCTTTCTAGAATTAACATTTCAATATCCTCTCTTTCTGTTTGAAATCTAATTCTTAATGAGTTCCTCAACCCAGAGTTTCTTCGAATTCGACGCCAACAATCATTCAACACAATGGAACATAAACTGAAACTGAATTCATCATCTCTTCCGACTTTTCTTATTCTGATTATACCTGTAACTTAATCGGAGCAAAGACTTTAATCTTTTTTAATTCTATTGGTTTGTCGTTAATTTATAGCAATATGCTACAGAAAATATTTATACGATATACAAAGTTGTAACAAATTATTCAAATAGCTGCATTCTTCGAGTTCAGAATACAAATCATTTAAAAACTTTCCTTATCCTTCCTGTGTATTGCAGCTTCCACAGAATAAGGCAGCTGAGGTTTTGATGAAATCCTCTATTGTATGGTAAACTAGCACCACGTTGTGTTTGAATGTAATTTCACCAATGTTTTCCCTTATTACTGCATATTTGCGTCTGTACATACATTAAAGTCGCACACATTTCGAGTACTCTCATGAAAGCAGCAGATCCCAGGGCATGTACCACAATGTTCTATTGTGGCCACATGTCTAGATTTCTTCTATTCACAAGCTTTGATACATCATAATGATTTGACAGCATAAAGGGAAAAATAACGACAGCACTGAAGATCCATATACTATAAAATTTTGTATCCTTGTCATCTTTATGTGCAACTAGGTTAGATTTAGTTCTCGTATAGTCCAATATGTGAGAAACTAAATTATTTTATATTACACTAGCTTCTGCTCGTTGCTTTGCTTGCGTGGAATTGTCTTTCAATTAATGTTACTCTTCTTCTTCAATCTTCAAAAATAAATAAATATTAATCTTTATGTAGAATCTTTGAGTAGTATCGACAGTTTTCGGCTTGGTGGTTATTTTATCAGCAACCTTTATAGCTTTTATGTTGTCTAGGGTTACTACGATGATAATGAAGAAAACCGTATCCAAATCCGTTGCATGGTTCTCGAGTTAAAACGTAACAGACTACAAAATCTCAGTACAATAGCATTAATTCATTTCATTTAAAATTTCGCAAAAATATTCGATGTTCAGTCCCGACTTTTTTTCTTCTATTTTATTAGACCTACCTTTGCTTTAAAATAGTACATTACGATACGAAAGCGACGAAATATATTAAAATATACTAATGGTGTCTTTTTTAATACTATTAAAAGTTAAGCTTCTGATTCCTTCCCATTATGTTCTTTCAACTGGGTTAGTTGCATTGCAGGGTCATTAAATCAACTATATCTGACTGAACAAACAAAAAACCCGGTAGTACTAACTGATTCAGTATTTTCCGTTACAAGTAATTGACTTGTTTCCCCTTAAACGGCCTCTTACAACCCACCTTTAAAGTGGACCGATATGCCACAGCGTCTGACACAAGCGGTCCGGTTACAATAATTGATCCTATAATCATGGCCACCAATTATCCGGTGATGCAAACACCAGGTGGTTTTATGTAATATTCAATTGTTCCATTAATATTAATGCCCGGTCAGTGTTGTACGCGAATTGACAAGAACGAGTTTTAAAACGCTGCGACAGATCTAGACCAGATAACACTGATAAGCTTTAAATTTTCTTGGAATACACAATGAGTACAATCATAAACCAAACATTTAAAATTTAAACATTGATCCTATAAAAAGCAGGCAGACAAGCAGAGGTTTTGGTTGTTTTGTGTTGTGTGTACAATACTATGATTCACATAACTAGATTCACAGAAAAAAAATACTTATGCGCTGTGTTTTTGCAGCCGTTGATTGATTTTGTAGACATGAGTCGGTGACAAGTTCTTATGAAAATAAATCACCATAGTGTTAGCTACAGATTTATTGTTGAATTAAAATCAATTGAATTCCTACCATTCTCTCCAATTTACTTTTTACAAGAAACTTCTTATAAGGTTAGATACAGGACCGCTACCGTTTTTGGTGTCTCCTGATCCCGACTGCATTTTTGGAATGAATCTCAAAAGGGAGGCCTTATCTGGAATTGAATGCCTCATGAATTTAAGTGAACTGGAATACTTATTTTTTTTAAAACTAATGTTTTTTTTTCGTCTTCATGCAACAGTATAGTATAACTGTAGTAAATTAATAGCAAGAAATATAGTAAGATACATTTTTTTATTTAAAAAGAGTATGTACCTGTTAGGTTTTATTGTACACTTTTATTTTAATGCATAATTTAAATGTTATACAAAATAATAATAGATTCAATTAGTGACAAAACAGGAAACAATCACTGAATGAATCATAACAAACTTATCACGACTCTACAGGTTCAATTGAAGGCGTTATATTTTTTAACAAGTTGTTCATGAATGAGCGTTATCTAACACAAACGAGGTCAAAGACGAAATACGAGTTCTAGTTATCGATCCATACTTGAAGATTGTAAGTCTGTAACCAACAAGAAATAACATTAAAGATTAGATGACTTTTGACATGAGAATGATCCTTCGCTTCCTCTTCCAACCACTTATCTGAAATGCCTCTGTTAATTTGTTTTCAAACAGTAAAATACATGGTAATATTATAATTTGTAATCTAAATAATGCTTATATAGGCGACGACTTAGATGCGATAGATTTGACATTCTCAAGACAAACTCATTATTTACACAGTCTGAACTGAATGATGTCACTTATTCAAATAAAGTTTCGCTCAAAACATGGTATGTCCTAGTTCTCTGATCTAGGTTAAAGCACAAGTGGGTGATCTAAGCTCTCGGCTGAATTATCTGTGTTTATCTGTATTTCACAGTCGAATTGTAAAATGAGCTATTTCGTAAATATGGAAAATTGAATTGAGGCAAGCGGCCACGTGATAGGTCGGAGGCTAGGTTTCTTCTAATGCAATAGGAATTAGCTTGGCTTATTGTAAGAAATTGATTTTACAATACCAGCGAGACTGCTTGCATATAGCAGGTGTTTTAAATGGAATGCAAAATATGCTTTTAAAGTTTGTTTTTATAAGGATACATGTTTCATCAACCATATGTTTCACTTCCATTCAAACTGTGAATAAAAAAAGCTTCCTTCCTGTAGCGACTTCGAGAGCCACGTGTTCAATAGTGAGTAACTTCTGTTCCGAAGTTTTTATGGAAGGCTTTTTTGTTTCTTCATAATAAACAAAAAACTTAAATGCAAGGTCTTGGGATCTCCCTGTCGCTAAACTAAACTCGAAAAAATTATTAAGATTACTAAAAGAACAATAATTATATTTGATGACGTTACATTTAGATAATATTTACAATATTCAAATAAAGTATTATTTTATAGATCACATCACCACAACATTATTGTTATCATCATATTATGTGTAATTTATCGTCATCAGATCCATTACTTTTGTTGGATCTTCCCTAGTACTCTCAACTTGTTCAGTTATCACTACCGTATCAACAATACAGACACACAAAATGATTGCCAAGTGCTACTTTTAGCATTTTCTCTTCGCTAAAGTAACTGTCCAAATGTGGACGTATGCAGATTTTGTCTATCTTTTATTTGCTAACGTGATATTCTCATGGTTTATTAGCGAGTTCATTGTCCAGAAAATTGCTTAAACTTGTGAGTCTAGACAAACAGTGAAACATGTCAAGTCAAGTAGCACATGTCTGCCAAATTGTTTGCGCAGATGGCTACCAGTTTTTTCAACACTTTACCACTATTTGAAATAACATACAATATGAATGTGTTCAACGGATTTTCATTCCTTGTTACTTTTTCATCAGCAGCTATACCGGGTGTAAATGGATAGGTATCTTTATATGAAACCACATAATCTACTGATCATACTAAACAACTTTCTCAGTTAAATGGTGTCAGAGATGGTGCATTATCCTTTTGAGCCAGACATTTGAGGTCTCAAAGTGATAAGGGATAAGAACACAAATTCACGGTTTTCAGAACAGGTATACCTTACTGCGTTTTCCTTTACAAACAGCAAGTGCACGCTCAACCGGCAGGATTTGAACGCGGGTCTCAAGATCAAGAGTCAGGCGTCTTACCAACTGAGCTCTGCTTGAATGTTTCAATATCTCAGTACTTCTCATTTTCATCTGTATGTATTTATTTCGCCTACTATTTAGTTTCTCAGGTTCAGAATGCATCAGTTCTCCCAGTGAAGGGCATTAGAACATTAGAACCACAATTTCAACTTCACAACGATAAAGATCGTGACACTATCCTAAAGTTCTTCTGAGAATATTTCGTTTTCCGATTTAATGTCATTTTAAGTGGCAACGGTTACAATTCCGAATTTAAATAGCAATACCGTTACGACACTCACTGGCGGTTGTTGTTTTAAATGTCAGTGGTTTTTTAACGGTTTACTGTGCGAACGCATATCAAATCATTCCAAAATAAAGGGTAGCCTGGCTTAAGTTCTAATTCAAATTGTACGAAAACAAATAGCTACATATTTATGACTTTTTTGATTTGCGAACAATCCTTTTTTGTGTACGACTTTGTACAAAAATAAAAAGCAAGCTACTCAGATGTAAATAATATAAGTAGGTACTGAAATCAAGAAGAAAATAAATTAAATTTATTCGTTCTTTCTTACGATAATGCCCAAGGCCTTCACAAGTCAAACGAAAATATTATCCTTTTAGCCCACATTTTGCCATTAACTGCCATTTAATGTGCTTAACGACCTTAAGATAAATGTTAAAGGTGTGATAATTGGATAACTATAGTAATCACGGACGATGCGAATATCGAAAAATACTTATTACATCAGAATTATATTGTAAATTGAATACAGAAGGAGGTCGAAAGCAAAAAGTTGCCATAGGTCCATGTAATGTGTCAAAATTATATGGCAAGCGACATATAATTTAATTCTTTTCTTGTCTTGTTAACGGAGTTTAAAGCTACAGAAAGACAGCTGTCTATTTCAGTAGGCACTCGTATACAAAACATTAATTTATTCATGATTGTGTCTACATATTATATTATTGATCTGAAAACATGCGTTTCATACCGATTTTTTTAAATTGTAGGTTATTAAAATGAGCGTCTAATTGTGTAAAAGTAGAACCAATTACAGTACATGTTCTTGTCTTGAATTTAATCCACGTTTCTGGACAAATCACCATTTTATAAAGTACACTATCAAATGTTCTGGTTATGCACAAAGGATGCGCTTGCAAATTATACACAATCACAATTCATATCTTAATAGACATTAATGAATTATTTCCTATTCGTCTAATCTTATATTACCATTTTTGCTCTTTTCTAAATTCCTTAAATTGTTAATGCAAACTTTTTATTCTTTAAGCTGAATATATCCCAAGAGAACTACAGGTGTTGTAACGGATTAAGATTAAGACAAACCAAAAGCCCCAGGACAAATATACCGAAAAACAATGCAGAATGAGCTCTATTGTAAGGTTTCAAGTATCTAGATTTTCTTAAGGTGGGTTTGTCCCAAGGGTGCGCTTTGTAAATCACAACCAGACACAATGGACTATTTGCCAATTCCAGGTAAACCCTTGTGTCCCCAGACAATGACACTAACACACACATGAGGATGACAGTTATGTCTCTGTTCCCTGATGTAAAGAGAAGGTTAGACTGTGATGTAATGAATGAAGTATTAAACAAGTTATATTCTGTAGTTTCATCGCAAGTAATAAGCTAGAAATCTATAAATAGAATAATAAATATAAATAAAGATCGAAATATAGGAAATTACAATCTAAAAAATGTTTTTAAAATTTGAAAAGTAAGTCTTGAATCATAAATTGGGTAGTAGGTATATATTCAACGTCATCTATGTAATGAGTTAGAGAAACAATGTGAAAAACCTTAGCCTTAGAATATAATGTAGTGCATTTCGTGGTAGCAACAAGAGCTGGACATTGTATTTTATGGTCAATACGTATAGGTTTTGTTTTTAGGTGCTGTTGTTAGAAACCATGCAGAATTGATTTTACGTAAAGTCATTTCTTGTGGCAACTCTTTTACATATATTTGAAAAGACCGAAGTAGCTAGTGATCAATCAAAATCATTAATTAGAGCAAAACGAGTGTCAAAAATTTGAAGATGGTCTAGTTTTTTACAACCTTCTATCTCCAAACTTAATTTGCAGCCGATCATCAGTGTAATTATCACGATGTGGACCATTTATTTTAAGATTAGCTCGAACGCAAAAACGTGTCTTACTTGCATAAAAAACTAGAACATCTCATTTGGAACTTATTAATATAGTTGTTATACTTTCGAAACATGATATCAAATTAATGTATATCTATAATATCATCAAGATATCATCCAATTCGCAACGCGTGGGTATTAAAGTTAATTTTTACTTGCTGATAAAAAACAAATTTTGAAGTGGATACTACTTTGTTTGCATTTAGCATGTTCAGAACTTGTATATCAATTCCTAAACAACTTTTCTGAACAAAAGATAATTTGATTTCTGGTACTACATTTTATGTTTTCATTCGTTCTTTATTTGTTATTTTATTAGTATGAAAACTTAATGCTTATTTGAATTATACATTTTTTTTTACATAAATGACCTCGTTAGCTAATGCGCCCTGTGAATTTTATATAATATTTATTATAATATCTATGGCCGCCATTGATTCCTTCCTCTGTGATTATGTAAATGAAGAGGTGGCATAAGATATATCAACTTAAATACAATTTATGGTTGTATCTCTGATACAAACAGCTGCATTTTTACCAAAAGATTTGCCAGCAAGCATCAGCAAGTCGGCATACCATGGTGTACTCAAGTTATTAACAGCTTCCTGTGCTCCCAAAATTTACGGCATAAACAAATTTGTTTTAATTAACGCTTATAATTCACCACATACAAGCGTATAATAACGTATATTCCGTTATTGCGTGGGCGCAGAATCTTGCCCAATTCATGAATGGACTCAGCGTCTAGTTCGCCCACTGCTGCCTCAATGAAAACGGTTGAAGTAACGCAAACCTGCTTTTGAACCGCGTTTGTAAATTTGTAAACATGTCAAATTACATTTCTTATTTCATAACGCGGATGTCTGAGCGAGTAAAGGTCAAATTTGTTGTATTATCCTTATTAAATATTAAATTACTATAGATCAAGTTAGATTTTACAAAATTGTTATTAAATACCGTCTTTAACACTCAATAATTGACTATATGCCAACTGTTTCACCGAGACAATTTCGGCATTTTCAAGGCGAGTGTCGTTCGTAGGACGACAACGCGGCGTTCACCGACGTTGTCTCACGGCCAATGAGTTTTAATCGTATTATAGATTTTACTGTTAAAATATAAGGTGAAATTTATTTATGCAGCCAAATTCATACTGGAGGCTTAATAAGTCATCAGTATCACGCATCGATAACACTTTGCTAATTTCTCAAAATTGAATGTTGACGTCCCATAGTTGACTCGGGGCTGGACTTGCAGCGTTTGTGAGAACACGAAAAAAATAATTTACGAATTTCATAATAGGGGTCAGGACATTTGAATTTTAAATTTCTGTTGCAATAAATTATCAAATTTGGATATTTTGGGTCGCGTTGCACATTTTCTTTCGTTCTGACGAAAAACAAAATGGTTGCCACGCGATAATTTTTCACGCGACCGACACTGACTTTTTCTTCAGTTTATTCAATTATAAGATTAGTGAAATTTAACAATGCGAGTTGAGAATTATGTATGCTTCACATATAGAATCACATAAAAGTTAGAAATTGTGGACGTTTTCGTGAGGAACATATATTAATCTTGATTTTATTACTATTTATAATAATACTTTTGCGTTCATATACACTTTTCGGGATTTAGGTGAATATAACACATTAATTTAAAAAAATCAAGTAGCAACTTTTCCTCTTCTTCTTAAATCAACAACCAGAAGTTGATATGATGTGGATGAACATGGAAATAGCCAAAAATTATGAAATTCACCTTTGAATTTTATCACCCATCCATCCATCCATCGGACTGTCATCGTCTACTGTTGGACATAGGGCTTTCCAATATTTCGCCACTCTAGGCGGTCTTGCGTCTTGTGTCATAGGTAAACGGGAGTCTAGTTGTCTATCAAAACACCGTAGGTGTTACAACCTACAGCAATCATGAAATGAATGTATATCTAAAATTGCTGTTCTCCATTATTCTGCTACTGGATCGTTAAATTGATTGTGTCGTGTCATGACATGACTCAATTTTGCATTGCCTTCAGCTAGAGGACATAATTTACTTACAAATTGAAATATGGTGTTTCTAGAAATGGATCATAAAGTAACACTCTTAGTGTTAAGACTAGCTATTACCCGCGACTTCGCTTGAGTAGTACTGATAGTTTTCGGCTTGGCGGTTATTTTATTGACACCCCTTATAGTCTATAACATATAGGTCTGTCTGATGATAATAAAGAAAAACGCATCCAAATCCTCAACGAATGGTGGTTCTCAAGTTAAAACGAAACATACTTCCATACTATTACAGACAGACAAGAAAACATTTTAAAAATTATGGTTTTGGTCGCAGTACAATCCTAATATCCCATTTCAATTAAAATTTTGCAAAAATATTCGATGTACAGACACGACTTTTTTACTACGTTATTTTTAAAAAACTCTTCTTGTTCCATCACTTTTAACCATTTTTAGGGTTTCGTACCTCAAGAGGAAAACACGGAGCCCTTATAGGATCACTTAGTTGTCCATCTATCTGTCCATCCGATAGTGTCGCTTGTAAGGATCAAATTTTGGGAAAAAATTACATACGCCAAACTAAATAATCATGATCATTTTTAATCAAATAATTTATGTTTTTATATCGGGGGGCACGGCATCGGCAGCGCCCCCGCCAAGTCGAGCGGCACGGCCGTACCATCCTTTTCTCGAAACAGTTCAGGCCATTTTCGACCCCCTACAACTTCGTTTTGTATAAAACTAGAAGCCTAAATTTTCAGTACCCAACCAGGCATTGTATAAACACGGTATATTTCAAATTTCATTCAATTTGAATAAGTAGTTTAAGAATTATAACTAATAGAAGTTTCTCAATTTTGTCACTCACTGACTGATTGACTGACTGACTGACCGATCATCAAAACTCTAAGGCACTTCTAGCAGACACAGAAGCTTCAAATTTGGAATACAATTAGTGTTTAATGTATAAATCAAGGAAAAACTAAATTATCTAATTTAATATAATATGTATTACTTGTGAGATACATTGTGTTTTCATGCGATGGCCGAGTCAATCTATTTATTTAAAACATAAAAGATTTTTAATATTGATATGGTCACTATAATATGTTGTTAGGTTAGCTAATTATGTAATAACTTAAGACAGAAGGTCCCTTAAGTAGGGACTTAATAAATAAACCGACTTGGATTTACATGGATCTCACAACTTTTTTCGGTAGAAGAGACTTGTTTTTTTTTACAAGAATTTAAGCTCTTCAAATCTTTTAAAGGTCAATAGTCTAGGCACAAATATGAACAATATGCACCGTTCATAAAGGAAGTGTGATAAAACGTTTAATAGACGCACGGCTTTGTTCGAGAGGAGGAATAAACGAAGCATGATTTGTGCAAGTGGCCAGGGTTGGCAGGTGGAAAATTTAATTTGCATGCTCACTACACTACTACTGCTGGATTTATGTTAATTTTGTAGTAACATGTAAGCTCATGGATTACGCAGTGTTTATAAGTTTTATGTTAGATTTTTGCGACACAATTTCTCTTTTTTAAGTAAGAGAAGCAATCCAAACTGCTAACTAGTACTACATGTTCAATTTTCTACTTACACCCGTTTGATAGGCAAGTGTAATTCTAGAAAATTATTTTTCATTTGCGTATTCCTTGCATAATCTTGCGAAACGATCTTACGCTTCCGTTGGCGTATTTGTTTTTGCAAAGCAAACGGGCAAGTCCGACTTTCCTTTGATGACTTTATCAAGCTTATTGTACGTAATGATGCTACATCATCAGTTAGCTTGTGACATTTATTGTGAAGTAAAGTTTTTGCCTCTGTCTGTTTTGTCCATTCATAATGATTATCATTATTACTAACACACGCTTACTGCGCCCTTTCTTTCTACTGTTCACGTTTTTCAAAGTGTCTCCAAATTCAAGAACGTTTATCAATGTCACATGTTCAACAACTGCTTACTTTTCATCAATATTACAACTTGCAATAGGCTCGATGACAATTTCTTTATCCTGGTCCCTATTTACCCAGCCCTACTTCGGCCATGCACTTGAGAATCGCGCAGCAAGCACGTACATGTGCACATTGTGCAAGATTCCAATCTCAATCCACAGCCTCTCAATGCTAGCAATGGGCTATCAATTTATTAGCCAATAGGAAAGGGTCTGCTACAATATTATACGTGATCGATAGGTACTACATAGTTAGCTGAATGATAGGCTTTTGTTTTGAGCAGGAATGTTTGACGTGATAAAAGAAGTTTCAAGCAGCTGTGACGAGAATATTAGTTTCGTTTTAAAAGAAATACAAAGAAGCTGCACATCATAATGAAGGTACTAACTATTACTTATTAAATATCAGGACCGCACCGCACCAAATTTAAATAAAAACTGTACTTTACTAGGGAGCATTAATTTGCACAAGTGAATACGTTGTCGAGGTACCCAAGCTATGTCAAGAGAAAACGATGCCCAATTTTCAATTATCTTCTCATTGTGTACAGCTGATAAGTTTGGTGCTCTCAAATTGTGGTGTTATATAATATCCACCCTCACACAGAACAAAATATTTAAGTGTATGCTGCACCCAATCTATTTGTAAGCACCATAAAAATCTATTTCATTTAATTGTAAACAGACTAAATCGAGTGTTTTTCTGACTCTAAAATGTTTTCAGTAACAGTTCCAACATTACCAAATACCACTGATGCACGGGTATTAACATTTCAGTCTACTTATCTTCCACGGTAGTATCCGTTACAGAACATTTATTAGCAAAACAACAAAGAGTATTATACCTGTTCACAACTAAACAATTGTCGTACATCAGATATTATCGCGACATGTCATCAGCATTATGATATCATAATAAATTCCAGCAAAATGTAACCTTATATAAAGGCCGACAAAGTAAAAAGACCACCAGACGGGATACTACTCATACAATGAAAACTACACATGACAGACATGCATGAAACATCCTGTTGCAAAATGAAACCAATTTAGCCATAGACCAACAATTCATTTGCAAAAAATTCACACAACAGACTAGCAATTTTGTGGCATTCACCATATATCAGTATCGTCGTCTCGCTATATGGTGCCAGTTGGAAATTCAAATAAATTGGCATGCGTATTGGAGTCATTTCTCATTGGCAAGGTGAGTGGAATTTGCATAATGAGCGCTTTAAATGGGTCCTTTTTTAATAACGGAGGTAATTGATTGTACGGTCAGTGCCAGGGGGTTTGCAGTTTTCGAACGGTACCTTTAGCCGACGATGTTGGTTTTTAATTTAACACAATAGGTTCATTGTTCTCTGAATTCCTAAAAGGATTTTGCGTTTGCAAACCTGTATTTTTATTCTCAATATTTATCTTCGAATTAAGTCCAACGTTTTGGTTTCACGATACCAATTTAGTTTTTTGTATTATCTCGATATGCCGTAGTTTTATTGCTGTAATTTTTATAATAATTCTGATAAATTAACTATTTTTTAAAGCAAATTTGTCCTGTACAACATAATCCAAACAATTGTTTTCCCTATTGTTAGATTTGTCAGTTTTCCGCAAAACGTTTTGAAATTTACTAGCTGGCGTGTAAGTTTATCTTTGAGCTGAACTGATAAGATAACATCACCTACTCGTAAAATACCAGAGGGGTCGAAGGGTCCTGACATTTACTCAGTTGGTATATTTTATTAAATAGTACGGTAACAATAATTTTAGGGAGATAATCTAAGATTTGAAACTTCCAAATCGATGCCAGTAATGGCAACTATGTACATTCTTTATGGACCATGATTTCAGATAAGGCAACATTATCAATTGCTTTTGGATAACCTTTTTGGCATTGCCACTCCTGCGTTTGGGAAAACAATTTGGGGATAGTCAGCGATACCGTAACGTAAAAAATATATTTATGTTTTAAATGCATCTATATATAAACTTAGATAATAGCGCAATGTTTTGTAACATCATCTCTAATGATGCATCAAGAATCGATTCATCTTCTTCTTCCCGTTTCCTATTTTAATATTCGTTCCATGACCATCCTCAGGCTCTACTCATAGCTCCTTTGCTATTTTGATATCGACTTCATCAATTTTGCAATCCACAAGCTTAGCTCCATCAAAGATATCGATCTTAACACGTCTGTCGAGTATTCCTGAATCGGAACTACTTGTATCAGGCATTGCGGCAAGTTTATGATCTATATCAGACGCCGACGGAGCTAGTCTAGGCATAGAAAGATAACACTCGGCGCCGCTTCGTATCATTTCCAAGTGACTTGCTTTTATCAATAGTGGATAGGTTCCATAAATGTAATAATACCTGACCTTTACGTTGATAAGTTGAAAATACTTCTAAGCAATGAATGAAGGTAAACTACATGCCTGTAAGCTGCTCCAATATCTTTAAAATGTTAGAACCTTTGAGATATTGCAGAGTCTACTTTCTAGGATAAATTTTACTTTGCTACTTAAAAGTACTATTTAATTAGTTTGCTTTAAAAACAATATATATATAAATTACTGAGTAAGCAGTCTCTTTTAAAAGCTATACTTTACAGTAATCTGAAAAAAAATACAAACAAAATACGAGTATCATTGTGAGAACCCGTGCAGCAACTTGTCAACTGGAAGATTACTAAAATAAATGGAGTCTCTATCAAATAATAATGTATTATGCTCATTTTCTTACCATATAATTACCTCAGAGTGCCCCTCTTTATTATTCATTGTATCATTAAATCTTTCGTTAAATTACGAATTTTGCTTTAATCCCGCTGTAGTACTTTAATTATCGAGCAGTATCGACTCGAATGCCTTTTCAAACAATGGAATTTGCCAAACAATAATCAGTTGAGTGCAGTTTTAGTACCGTTTCAGTCTGAATGTAACTGTGCCTTGAAGATGTCATGACATCTAAAGGTTAAAATCAAATGTCAATGAAACTTCGCATAAATTGCGATACAACAACTGTACAACCAAAGCTTTTTATTATGTTAGACCAACATTAATTACAAAAGATTACACCAATGTTAGTGCTAAATCAAAAACAATCAGTAGCAATAATCAAACAATTCGATGTAACAAACGAATTCAATAATAGTTACATCCCATAGCAAGCAATCGCTAGTATCAATAAACAAGTAGATATTTTGACCACTTTAGCAAGACCTTTGAACGAAGACATTAATTTGACTTTCAGCACGCAAGTCTCTTTTACTGGCAATTTCATTGGAGCTCAAGAAGCTCTGAACGAGACGTGAAGAAAGCAGTAGTACGGAGATAAACTGGCGAGGAAAAGGCACAATCTCGATAATACCTTGAGTAATTACAATTAGTATAACCTTATATCACTCCACTACATTACCTTGATTAATTAAATGATAGGAACAGTACATTAATTCATTAAGTAAATCGTTTTTTGCCAGTTCTTACGCGGTGCCACCCAAAGATGAAGAAATGAAAGTGGATACGGCACTAGCTATTAGCTTGACCAATTTGGCAAGATCGTAAATTTCTTTTATTTTTGTGTTTTTCGATCTTTATGGCAGTAAAATAGCAATTTCAACGGGTTTTGGCACACACTTTTGACAAACAAGCATTAAACATAAAAGTTAATTTATTTATCTTAATTAGTATTAGCTAGAAAGTATTACCATTTTTAGTGTTTTTTACTTTTTTGTTTAAAAGCAAATGTTATTTACTTTTAGTAGGTTATTTACTTACTCCGACAACATTTTATCAGAAACAAAGTGATTATTATTTGTGAAATGTAACGTTTTAGTATCATTACCATGGAATTAACAGAACGAGAAATTCAAAGGAAACTTATTTAATGTTTCGTTAATTTTTCATCAGTAATTGTTTTGGTAGAACCGGTCGACCACTTTACAAGAGTCAAGTAAAACTACATGTTGACCAAGACGGTCATTTAAATTGATGATCGTTTATTTTCAAGTCATTGTTATAATTGTATAAAATTTTACGTTTATATGCAAATTTCTTGTAAGTACTACTTTGACTTACATAATAAGTAGAGCCTGCTTGTAATGAAGGTAGGTTATTTTTGTAAATAATAAATAATTGCTGATGTCTTTCAATTTGTATATTTGGGTTTTCAATTTAAAGCTTTTATAAACATCATGAATAACTTTTCATATTTAAACCGTCTGTTTCTTTTATGGGAAGATCGTCAGATTTTGATGCTCTACAAAAAGGTTTGTCGTCAGATTTGTATATAAAATACAAAATATTCATCTGTCGCTCACCCTATAATTCCTATCCGTCTGAAAATTTTGGGAAACAATGTACAAGCCTGTACAACTATGTACCCAGAAATCTTGTATTTTGAGCTGCAAAACGTTCCATTTTCACACAGAATTTCCTAAATTTGAAAATATATAATTTGACTTTCGTCCATATACAAATCCATGATGGAGACTCGGTAAGTGGTCAGAACCAAGATTTAATGACAATATCTGTGTAATATGCAAAATAAAATGTAGACTTCCTATCTATACTTATCGAGTCGAGGTTATTCTTAAACAAGTTTAAAGGCACAAAAAATAGTTTTCGTATTTTGTAAACACGGTCATGTAACTTTGGTTTGACCACTTCCCAGTCCAGTATGAATTAGCTGTAAAGCTAAAGTCCTATTGACCCCGTGGTAGTTTATCAATACTTGAAAAATGCAGTAGTTTTGTATGTAGGACATAATGAGGACATATAGATATAGAGTAGCTCACCAAAATTAAACAGCCTGCATATCGAACAGCACACATGCTTAAATTTTAAACTACACCACCACACCAGTCGTCAGAATCTTGTCTCTCATTCTTATAAAATGGTGCTGGTTGCCTACGCCCGTTTTTATTGTTTAAGTTTTATAACATATTGTAGGTTGTTAAGGAAACCAAATGTAGTAGCAGATCAAACAACTCGATACTGAGAGAAACCAATATTATGGTTTATTGGTATCGATTGGGCAAATTGTAAAATATATTTTTTGGTGGAATAAATAAATAAAACATTTGTTTAACATTTTTTAACTTCATACATTTCTAAACTCAGCCATCTCTATAAGGTAGTTTCAATAAAGTAATGATAATGGAAATATTGTACATGTAATACATATTGACCCTTTTCATTTATCTCTAGATTCACCTACATGTTAAATCATCGTTTTATAACCAGTAATTCCTTGAATATAGCAGTAAAATATTCCAAACAATCAATTTCGTAATTCGAATCTACGTTATCGCCTTTATCGTTATCAAAGATAATATTGATTGGTACAGTGAAATTATCGTTCGATGTATCGAGGACACTGGCCGACAGTCATCGGCTTTCTGGCGCCAAAAGTTTTAGTACTCTTTACCTTGTTATGTCTACGTAATAACATCTATAGTAAGTAAGTATTATAGTCACGTATGTGAGTAAATCGACGTTACACAAGCAATTCGCATCAAGATGGCATAATAAGGTTGAATTATTTGTATATTTATAAGAAATAATAGGAGTAATAAAAAGACTGACGTCACAAACCAATGCGAATCGTGAAATTTTAATCACATTTTCTTTATTAATACTTTCTACCCGGTTGAAAATACCACGAATATTTTTATGTTAGGCTATACTGATATAGGTGTTAGAGCTGATGCCGGACTCAACTGTGGAGGTACCACTACCACCATCTTGCTCGCAAACCCCGACGAAGGCATTCGGGGGAGAGTAACAGGACAGCTTTCAACCGGGCTCAACGAGATGGCCACCCATTCCTGGGACCGATGGATGGTGGTATATCCATCCCCGATGACTAATGGATGGATAAATGGATACTAATGAAAAAATAAAACTGCAAATGAAAATTTCGTATGTAGTAAACTGAAATCTCTATAATGTACATAGGCTGGCAATACATAAACTGCAGTATTATTATATTGGATTTTTATTAGTATCTTGATGAAAACCACTTGTACACTTTTTTTGTTTGATAAACACTTGTACTTGTCCACTTATTTATATTAATTTCCCTTACCGGTTTCGCTGTTAAAGCATTATCAAAGGTTTGTTTGGTTGTTTACGTACAATATATGAATCCTACGTAAACAACCAAACAAACCTTTGATAATGCTTTAACAGCGAAACCGGTAAGGGAAATTAATATAAATAAGTGGACAAGTACAAGTGTTTATCAAACAAAAAATGTTTCAAAAGTTCCACCAAGTGCCAACAATCACGAGCATCAACTCCACTTGTACACTGTTAACACAACTTTACTATAACTTTTAACCCTTTTTTGTTATTAATTATTAACCAAAATGAGAATTAATGTTCCAACATGTTATTATGTTGATATATTGATTGAAATATTCCGGTTATAAAATTAAAATATATATAGGAAATTACAATCGCTATGTGTGATTGTAAAGAGTTTAATCAGGCCGTCTTAGACCGCAAATTATCTCCGCCAAAAATGTATGCATGAATTCTTTTATAGTATGTATAAAAGGGCGTTATCTATAGTATACTTTGGTTTCGGAGAATCCTCGGAATGTAATAATCAAACACTGGTTACCTTGTCACAGTTTACATAAATGACGTCATTCATTATCACAATATTGGCGAGGTGGGTTCGTTCTTAGGGTTCCGCACTTTATAATCACTTTTTTGTCTGTCTTTCCTTGTGTCAAGGCTCTTTTTCTCATAAATGGCTTGAGATATCAGCTTAATTTAATTTTGAATACCAAGGTCTATCTATACTATAGCCTAAAACTGTTGTACAAAATCAATTTGCTAGTTTACCGCAAAAAAATGACATGGGCATTCAAAGTAAAAGCATAAAACTCCCACTTACTAAAAACTTACAGGGTACTTCCCAGTGTCGTTTTGATTTTTTGGATCTTATAATTTGGCACGAAGTGAAGCCTTTTAGTATAAGTGAGGGATTAACTCCGAAAATCATTAATTTCATACCCCGTGTCCAACTACTACGAGACAAACTTATCTTTGCAGTTAATTTATAGAGTGTTCTACGCGAGCGCCCGCAAAGTAAAAATTTGTCACTAAACGCATACCTGCACTAGGTGGCGCTAACAATTAAATACTTGAATTTACATTTTTCATGTGCGGACGGAATCCTCGATGCGTAAATTCGCCTCATACTTGACCAGTTTTTATTTGTTTTATTATCTGCTAGTCTTTGATAAACTATTTATGAATTCGTTTTTGATTAATTGACTTATTTGCATTAATTTATTCATTGACTCATTTTCGAGATCGTTGACACCTAACACCTGCCTAGTTTTTACTAATTTCCGCTCAAGCTATGGGTGATCTACCTCCACACAAAAAAAACTATAAATCGAGCTTTTAACATAAACATATCAATCTAAAACTGCCAGACGAGACGAAAAATTCAACGGAAGCGTAATGCATTACCGTTTTTGATTACATAAATCAATTTAATCTTACTGTATCACCAGAAATAGTCTTGGATCAGGCACCATAAACAGATAACCTACTGTAATTAGTTATGTTTTCTTAAGACATTCCTTGCCGTAAATAGCTGGTGGCCATATCGCAGCTAGTGGAAGGTATATTACTTACATGTCATAATAATGTTTGTTTATAAACGGCGCACACAGCTGTGTCTTGAATAGTCTTGATAAGGGTGTGCAGGATTTAACGAAACCAGTGGGACTAGCATGCGCTAGAGATACTGTGTCCATCTATTCCACTTCCACTCTCACGGATACCGCGTTTGTCAACGTGTGAGAGAGCACGTATGATGGAAGGACACTGTATCAGCAGCGCGTGCTAGACCCCTTGGATGTATATAAAGAAGAGAGTTTTACTTCCAAACTTGATCATTTCCGTTTTGTTAACAAGATTTGGTATTAGAAAAGGCTTATTTTTGACTAACATATTAAGGCTTTATTTGTCAATTAAGACATTTATATGATAGGCTATAATCCCCGACATGTTGAATGACACAAATCTGATAAAAATCTATTGATCAAAAATCTCTCGAATTGTTTCCTTGTTACTCTTAAATTCGGGCAGCCATAAGAATCAATACTTAAATCTCTTGGTGACTCTACTCTCACTCGTATCATTAATCGGTTTAGCGGCGCTATCAGGCGCCTTACATTGTACACTGTATTGCAACTTTACACATGCTCTTTAAATAACACATATTGATTCTTATTTCTTCGAAATAGCGTCTATTTAGTCTGAACCCGAGTAAGAGTATGGCAGTTAACCATATATGTATATATATTTGCATAGTATTTACAATGCAACAGTGGGTTCATTATTTCTGATGTAGGTGACACTCTTGATAAGGTTGAAATGAGAACAGTTTAGTTAATAACGGACAAATGCTAATTTTAATCGATCGTTTAAATCGTTTTGCATGTTCATTGAAACAAAGGTGAAATCATTATTCTAAAGAGTCATTTTACAACATAGGTAATGTAACCCTATTGACAATATTTAAAAAAATAAAAGAAGGCCTTTCTTCCTTTGTTTTTAGAAGCGAAAATAAACAAGACTTTTGTATGGATATGATGAGATTGATGAGACATAAATAAGTGAAATAAAATCAAAGTTAAACAAACGCTCCAAAAGAGACTGTTTCCAAAAATAAAATCTATCGAGCGAAAATTTTCCAATCAAGTAACGCTATTTCCAGCTGAAACATAAAGTTGTGAAGAAACATTATGTATTGGTTATAAAAATACATTGTTTGACATTGTATGATCATTAAAAAAGTCTTGAAAATGGCAAACCTCCTCTATTGAAGGCTATTAACCTTTTTTTAAGGTTAATTTTACTCCCAATCCCAAGTTTGCAATTTTGGTCCCAATCCCAAGTTGCAATTAGGCCAATGTCGATGAAGAACTTACTTTCCCATACAAAATCTTTGCGAGGGTTTCTAATCTGTCTCTATACACTATGCTTGAAGCCACAGTATGCTAGTGTGTGTAAAATGCATATGCAGCATGGAAAAGACCGATACATAATACATATAATATTTTATTAGTTACCTACATATTTCACCCGATATGGAAGAACTCTTTGTTCTAAACGCATACGCCATCGACATTCTGACGCGTGTAATCTTACATGATCAGATCATGCGCATAATTCATTTGAACCGTGTTAGTTTAGATTTTCTTATCAACTTTATTATGACCTCTGTTACAACTTGACAAACTTCTATTGCTTGAGAAACCTAATGAGGAATATTATGTACATTTCTGTTGCCTACTTAAGTTTTAGGGTTTAGATAAAAAATATTTTCGATTAGTTTCACTAAATCATCATCACCACCATCGTCATCTTCATCATCATCACCACCATCATCATTATCATCTTCATCATATATTTAGAGAAGTCCTGACTCACGCATCAACGCCCCAAATCCTTGGACCTAGAAATCTGAAGTTTTGCACAGTTTCCTTTAGTAGACAAGGAATAAGATCAGATTTTTTTAAATTCCCTCGTTGTCTGTGGAAACAGGATCTACACGAGCATCGCCGCTGGGCGTGCGCTAGTCAGATATATTTCCGATTTTTACTAATCTCAGATCAAACTGACCACCATTATTATTTATTTCATCATCGTTCATAATAGCAAGCTTTTGATTCTTCTCAAGTTTATACAAAGAAGGTATATTTTTAACCACTTTCATTTTGTTAACAGGTAAGATCCGCTGATTTATCGTCATCATTACGTCTTAATCGTAAGTGCACATATTATAAGATATCTTCCAAATGTATTGAGAAGAAGCCATCAATTTGGGCAGTAATTTGAGTCCAAAATAACTCATGATGATCATTACAAGCCATATCTGTGTGGGCAAGAGAAATTCTATTCAAATTATTAAGGTTCGTCTTCGCTAAAAATGCTCTTTTGACAATTTATCATGTTAAATTAAAATATCTTTAACAAATGAAATTTGTGTAATTAGTTAAGAAGTTGAACTACAACGTGTACATTCAGATTTGGCACATGTACGTACAACCACCGAGAAAAAAAATGAAAGATTTAAACTAACTAAAATTACCAAAAACGTCATTTGACAATGAAATTAAGAAAATCGTCGTTGGTCAAAGTGGGTGTACAAGTGTTTGAAAAGGTGACTTTGATTGATATAACCAAATTCATACTGGAGACTTTGTAAGTGATCAGCAACAAGGTCCATTTACTCTTTCTGTGAAAAACTCAAAATAAGTATGCTTCCTATGCTAATTGATTCGGGGTTTTCCTTAAGCAAGTATAGGGACTCGATCCTGATTACTTACCGAGTCTTCGGTATGAATTGGGCTATATCATTCAAAGTCAGCCTGTATAATATTGATCAAAAATTCCATTGTAACTAAGACTCAATATCACTTTTAAAAAAATGTGTATATCTTATCCCTTCATATTAAATTGATACCAAAATGATTATCCTTCACAAGACATGGTTTTATTTATTCACCATGATTGATTCATTTTAGACGGGTCCAAGTTCCTATTTCGTTGAATATTTATCGTTGTCTTCTACCATAAAGCTTAAAGTTCAAGATATGGAACATTAATTGAGTTACGTTTACAAGCTACAACCTTGTATCAGATTTTAAATGCTGTCAACTAACGAATCTTTAATGTTTAGATATTTTACTGGTTTGTTTTTTTTTGTTCTTTGGAATAACAGCGATAGCTCATTTGGTAGGACATTAAGGGTTGCCAACCGTATTTTAAAATAAAGTATCTTTCCTTATTTTAGGTATCTGTACTTTATACTTTTGAGCAGCAATTGAGAACGTTAAAATACTTTATTTCAATCTTTACGTGAAATTAAACGTAAACTGACAACTTAATAAGTAAAATAATTTTATGCCGTTTGCGTTTGTGCAAAAAGCACAAAACATACAGTTTCACAAATTTGAATAATGAATGAATGAATTTTGAATTTGAATTTGACACCACCGACAACCCTTCGGGGATTCCGTGTTTTGTTTTTGTGTGTGTTATTTTTCATTTCATTACTTTATAATCCCGAAGTACTTATATGGTTCACACAATAACTCAAAAGTGTAAATATTCTGAGAGAAAGCCAGAAACAAAAAATTTAAATTTAATGCCCTTTCGGCATCAATTTCAAGTTTTCAAGTAGTTACCCATAAAATTCTCCCACTCGTTTTCGTTTGATAATAAGGTTGTCATATAAAACCAGGCATTTACAATACCTAAATAATAAAACAAAGATTTATCATTTATTACATTCTACGAGTTATTAACTTAATGTACGCGCTTTCGCTTGTACGGAGGCCAGCATGATAGACTACCTATTAGCAGTTCTTATTGCCTTCGCATAGCCGTTAAAATCGTTTACAAATAGGGAGCTTGGAGTGGAGGCGACTGTACTATGTAAGCTTTTTTATTTGTAGGAATTTTTATTTATTTAATAGGTAACTATGTATTTTCCTTTTTTAGGACAATTTAATTTTTAAGTTAGTTTATTTAAGTTTAATTTATTTAATTATTAAAATTACCCTATCACGAACCTTTTAGTAGAAAAGAGCTTAACTAGTAGCTTAACTCTGTACTTCAATTTATATAAAGCATTTCTCAAAAACTACATTGAAAAAATTCATAATTTGATTAACCGCTTATATATTTCTTGTAATTTATTTATTTCCCGAGTAGGTGTGTTGAAGAAGCACAGTCAGCTTAAACTTATCAATCTCACAAACAGTTGGCATAAAGTCAACAATAAAATACGTGAGTGTTAAAATTGGTATTTAATAACAATTTAATCTGAGAAAATAAAATATTTAGGGATGTCACAATTGCACACAAAAAAAATATTGCTTGCTATTTGAACATCCAATATGAATATCTAAATTAATCACCTTAAGGAGGACATAGAAAAAAATATATACTTTTGCATCGTTCTCGTCTCAAAGTGAAACGACTGATAGCTTTGAAAGCTGTTCTCTGCAAGTACCGTAAACTAACCTTTCTAGCACGTTAAGTGATAAACCATACTTTACGACAAATTTAGGAGTGTCCCTATCTGAAATTTGTCTAATTGCCATCCAGGCGCGTATCCAGAAGTTGACTTTTGGGGGGTCCATCAAAATGGCATCAATTGCCCCTAAAAATTATGCAAGCTCTTTTAAAACTATTCCCTAATCTCGATGTATAACTTATGAATAATGATAATTTCAAATAATTTATTGCGAAATCCATCGGTTTATGAAAAAATAAATACAATGTTTGAATGTTTTTCAAGCGTACTTGAATCGTCTTGGAGGGTGGACCATTGGAGCACTCCTGAGTACTTGCCTGTTGCCAACTTAACGGTCAGTTCCATTAGCCAAAGAAACCTATAAGTCTGTCGGTAAACAATATGTTATCTGTTAGAGAACTCGTTAAAAGGTCGTTTTCACTGATACAAAGTTCAGCACGTGTAAATCCATCTGTTCTAGGCTAATCACTAATTCCTGTCTACTTTATCTCGATTGGTTTATGGTGTTAACCTTTCCAAATAAATAATTGTGGGGTAAGCGATCCAGAAACTTTCTTATGAATTAATAAAAAAATACATAAAGTAAATAAAAAATACAAATACACTTGCCTATCAAATAATACCGCCAAAACTGTTGACATATAGCCAACAACGATAATGCGTAAATATTTTAGTATTGAGGTAAGAGGGTAAGATGTTGATGCCGCACAATAGATTTGTCGTCTCATTTGTACGGTAACTAATGCACAAAATCAAATAAAAATAAAAATTACTTCTAAGCCCAACCTGCAACGTCCTGTTAAAAAATTTGAGGTAATCAACCCGAATTGGGTAATGTTTAAAAAGTATAACTAAGTACTCAGAAATCTCTCAAATGTTCCATTTTAATTTTACATACCTAGATTTATTTAAATTATCAACTTTTTTCTCGTTTTAGTTCATAAATATTTCAAAAATGCAGTAGTTTCAGGTGCAGGATATAATATAGAATAGCAGTAAAACTTTAAGAGTTAGGATTCGAAAGCGTGGTAAAAAGTTATTGTCTAGCCTTGAACAAGATACTCACCACGTTAGTGTTACACATCAAAATTGGTCATCACGAGCCTCCTTTTTGTATCTGCAGGTAGAGATAAAGGTCCCAGAAACAATCTTCGGCTGGCAACCAAAAAAAGAAAACGCCTCCAATTCTGCGTCGGCGCACCCAAAGTAAACATTCCCTTTGCGGTCAAAAGCCGGGCCACTTTTATTTGTCAGGAAGGTATTAGCTTTTTGTCCAACACTTTATAAGTAAATGAGTTTTTTTTTAGGATGTCGCTTTCTTTGCCTTTCGTACAGATGTTCTTTTTGACCATGCTGATGTCATTGTTTTGATTTATATTTTATTTTGCGAACCTGTTTGCTCGAATATTATTTCTTGGATTGTTATTATACGTTTGAGTATAATTTTGAATTTATTACGCTTCGGTTGCTTGATTATTGTAATTTGATATATTTGCTTCTACGTCTGTGATTATTAGGTTATATTCCTTATCAATTTTCTATGCATCGTCCACTTGTACCTTTTTGATCTAGTTATTCGCTATTGAACCCATTTAGATCTTGTAAGTAACTATACGGTAGGCGCTTCAAATTATTGGTTTTTGTTGTTTCAATATTTTCTTGTTACTCATAGAAAATTATGTCCTGAAACCTTTGCCGAAAAAATCTCAAAGTATTAAACGTTTACGTTTTTTTATTACGTCTGAAGAGATTTTATTTTTATCATTACTAGCCCTTAGTCCATATTTATCATTGCCGAAATAACAAAATTTGGGATTGAGACAAATTTTTCAAAATAAACAATAATTTTGTAAGAGCTGACTCTGTCCATGCATTTAATACTAAATTACCTCTATGAAAAATCGGGTGTGGTTGTTTTGTGCCATTAAATTAAAAACTACGGTTGGTTTCATTAATCTTATCTTACTGTTAAGAGGAACTTTTGAGCAGAAGTATTATTGAAAACTAAAGTCGGAAAGGTAATAATTCTAACCTTGAAACCCCACCAAATCACACGATTTTTCAAAATTCAATCTGTCTTAGATAAATATTATGAGCTAATAGCGAAAATCTGAGTTCAGGATCCAGCACACAAATTACTACAAGAATATATAAAAAACATACAACAATAAATGTTAAAATTTGTTGTGCTGTGCAATAGGTTTTTTTGTTACTTTGTTTTTTCCAGCTTTAAACAGTAGTCAGGTGCATTACAGTTTTTGCCTCAAGTTCCAACGTACTACATGGCGCGTGCAAGCGATACGAAGTTTAGATAAAATCGCGATCTTTTTCCCAAGTTCCCTACCAACAGGTTGTGGTAGAGTTTTTGTATTTCACAAAGTTGAATGTCCCACTCGGCTAATTCTTACGTAATGCGGTGTCGTCATACCATGTAACACGTTTTTGTTCAGTGCAAAAACTATTGTAACGTCTATTCCACATATTCTTTCTTAGAGTTCATTCTCACGATGTTATCGCAATTACAAGTCTGTTGCTATGTAAAAACCGGGTGAGTATGAGTTTGCATGATAAACCGAGGGTTCCGTATAACTTGAAGGTTAATAATCGTGCGTCTTTAAATTATATTAATTACATTTCTATAATTTAACGCCTTAGGTAAGAGGAAGGGACACACTTTTTTCACATATTTTATCAAATTATTCCGTTGTGCACAACGATCAAACAATTAAAAAAAAAGATTATTCAAATAACCCCTTTTCCAATGATGAATGATTTTCCACTTGCTGGGGTCAAAATAGGTAAATTTTTTTCTTATCATCACACTGTAGCCTCCGTAGAAACTACTTTTTTGAGACAAGAACGCCCTAACTTGTTGTTAGCAAGTAAGCTATGTAGCTCATGAAGCTTTCTAAATTTCGGGCTGATATCTCAGGCTTTTCTCACTTGGAATTTGTTTCAATTGATCTTTTCCAGTTTGCAACGCACTCTAAACAAAATCACACCAAAACGGTTTCTTTTTCTCATTTCTGTGTACGGAATCCTAAAATGGTTTTAAAATGTCCGTTGGTGAGTCGTTCAATGAGATGAGATGATTCACCCAAGACCGCAGACACGCAGACTGTGAAATTAAGGTAACAAAAAAATGACTGAATAATATAGAGTAATAAAAAAATACGTAATTACGAATTCTTGTAACCTAATTCCAGTTGATGGCACCTTAACTATCGAAAATATTGTTATTGCAAATTCATTTCGTGAAATAAATTTTAGTGCTTCTAGAATTAAAGTTTAAGTCATTAAGTCTTCAATATCGTGGATTTTAATACTTTACCGTTTCAAATTAAATTATTATCACTTTCTTTTCTCCTCACAAGATTATTTAGCAGCCGTTTTTATGGTTAAATACCTTATTTCTGGGTGTGTTTTTGGATAGTCAGTAAATACAGTTAATTTTCATTTCAGTTTTGCGCTCTTCAACCTACGTACAACGCTTGAACCAAATTTCCCCTCGAGAGCCCAAACAAAAACATCTTAACTTATTCAACCATGTAGGGCCTACAAGCACAATCTCTATCCATCAAGTACCAACCTACCAACAAAATAAGACGTTAAAACCATTCAAATATCACCCTTCTTCTAAAGTCATGAAGTTCCACCCAAATGTCTTGGTCGTTAAGTAAAGAACCACTATTGACCGCCATCGCCTACGGCTACAGACCACACGGCTCTAAAGCCATTTACTGACAGAGCAACTTTTTGCGTTGTCTGTTTTTTGCATACTCTGCGGCAGTTGTGTTGTATTGGTTCAGCCTACGGTTCGGCATTTTGATGTTTTCTTATTAGCTGTTTTCTTGTAAGGTTTCTATTAGCTTATTATTTATTTGTTTCCCTTTTCTCATGGTCTCCCTAGGCCCCAATTACTTTTTTGTTAAGCCACATATATGTATAAATGTATATTTTACCTCTTCATGTAAAAACAAATCAAACATTTTGGTATAGATCAATAGATAACAAAAACAGTTTAAACATTTGACATAGTTATTCGGTTAATCATCCAACACAACATTATAAGTATAGCAACCTACGACAGTAAAAGGAAAAGTTTTAGCTACCCACTCAAAACACCTACCTCGTTTCTTGACTTTTAGCCGAAGGTGAAAGTTCACTGAAAAGTATTTGTAACAAAATTGTTCTATTTGACTAACGGGTTTAAACAAGTGCATGGCCAAGTCCGAGTCGGACTCGCGCACAAGGGGTTTCGTTCATACCCTAAAAACATTATGGTACATAACAAATGATCTATCAACTTACTAATGAACCTCGGTGCAAAAAGATTCACAAGCTATTCTTAATGCCATCTATTACCTCGGTAAAAGCTGTCAAATAAGTCATCTCATGACGCTATGGTTAACACGGGGACATTGTGTTTAACTTTTTCAATTGGAATTTTTATTATTTGTCGTGATAGAGGCCATAGTATTCTGTGAAAATTTCAATTTTCTACCTATTACGGTTCAAGCTATTGACCCCTGTGACAGACGGATAGACAGACAGACAGATAGCGGAGGATAGGGTCCCGTTCGGCATCCTTCGGTTACGGAACCCTAAAAAAGCGGCCAAGAGCGAGTTGATATCGTACAATTAGGGTTCCGTACCAGCACCACAGTGAGCAATCAATAGAACAAGCATTTTCTTTTCTTTTTTCATAACCTTGCTTTTTTTTTAATCGTGCAATTTTACGGTAACCTATGACTCAAGATCTACTAACTCTATTAAAATGTAAGTAAATATTAGCCTTAGAAACTTAAGAGATCAGGGGGAAACCTTTACTTATAGCACAGTTTTAGCTTTATCATCAAGACAACTGGACCAAAAAAAATTCCTCCTTTAAATTATGACAGACTGACGGACACGGGAGTGATCTTGTAAGTGTCCCGTTTTTTCCTTTACAGGTACAGAACCCTTAAAACTAACTACGATAGCTAGTTTTTAAACAGCCTAAAATTGTAGAAAACTATCAGCTCAAAACAGCATTATTATGAGTTAACGCTGATCAAGTGTAATAGAATTAATGATTTAGTTAATTCTTAGCAAACAAATTAGGAAGTAAATAATATACACTACTTTTACTCGTTTTCGTCCAGCAATGGTGATAAAGTATTCAAGTTTAACATTTTCTTCGCAGAAGTACTTTTTTACATGTAGTATTGCAAAAGTATTCAAACTAGGAAGAATAAATTACTGTTTTGCGGCAACTGAAATGAAATGAAATTTTATTTACGGTATAAAGAATCATCAAAACCCTTAGCAGTAACAATACAATGCAATAAGTTTACATAATATTTACGATATGCATACATTAATTTTATAACAAAGCTGTTTTCTAATTGATCGGTTTTGGTAATTTAAAATTTCTGCATAAAAGCAGATCATACATATAAAAAAGAGAGAAAAATCATGAAAGTTAACTGAAAAGCGTCTTTTTACTATCCTGTGGCTTCATAAGTTAAACAGCTTTGTTTTTAAATTTATATATGCTTAACTGAGCTCTAAACCTTTTTAAACATATTTGGATTTATATAGTCAACTTGTCTGACTTGAGTCAGAACTACTCGCCGTACTAGTTTATGAACTTTTGGACAGTCGGGTAGATTGATACACCAAATAATAATATATTGTTGGATTGGTTATTTGAGATTACTCATTTTTGTAATTAGTTGACTATCCTTTCTATCCTTTTGCTTTGTATATGCGTGCTTCCGGCCATATTTAAAATTTGCGGGCGACGTTAAACTAGTGGGAAGAGCATCTTTACGTAGAATGTTCTTGACCCAAATTAAGTCATCCAAGTCATCCTTATTACCATAAAATTTACTTTAGAATTGACTTCAAGCGATAGAACTAAAGGGTGTTTTTTTTAGAGGTATAGAACTTTAAGTTGGCAACACTTTTTTAACTGGCGGCCATTTTGTCAGCTGTAAAGTGATTTATGTTTAGTTTGGTTTGGCATTTCAACATGAATAGACTGACGCCTGAACAATGCTTCCAAATTGTGCAAATTTATTTTGAAAATCATGGTTCTGTTCGAAAGACGTATCGCGCATTACGTCCAATTTACGGTTAACATAATCGTCCATCAGAGCAATTAATTCAATTAATATGAAACGTTTTTGCACCACGTTTACTCTAAATGATAATACGCATCCACAGAGTTGTCGTACAGTGCGTACAGAAGAAGTCATTGCTGCTATAGAGGAAGACCCGAATCAGTCTATCCGCCACCGTGCACAGGAATTGGATATGTGTCCATCCACTTTATGGAAGATTTTGCGATTTAACGCCACTTGACTATTTTCTGTGGGGATATGTGAAGTCGCAAGTCTACGCCGATAAGCCCGAAACGATTGACCACTTGGAGGACAACATTCTGGGAGTTATTGCCGATATACGGCCACAAATGTTGGAAAAAGTCATTGAAAATTGGACCTCCAGATTAGACTACGTCCGAGCCAGCCGTGGCGGATATATGCCAGAAGTCATATTTAAATTATAATGCCAGAAGGTTGTCTTTCGAATAAAATAAATTTCATATCAATAAAAAAAATCATCTTTGTTTTATTCCATTTCAAAGTTCTATACCTCTAAAAAAACACACGTTACAAGAGATGCATACGTTCCGAAGGATATCAGCTTCCGTACCCCCTCTACACCTTCACTGATTCATAGACGTGTGATAAGACCCGTGTCGTAACATCACACTTTAGCTCTTAAAACAAGGCCACTAGGTCCATATTAGTGCAAATAACCACCTGACCTGCATAGGGTATGAGTCAGAGGATGGCGCCGGACCCAATATGTTCATGCGACATTTCATAATACGTGAACTACCTACGTACGACGTACGTGTAAAGAGTGACGTCACAACGTAATAAATGTACTGTCGTGGACGTACGGGATTAATAAGAAACAGTATCTATGATGCTCAGGGGGGTAATTCCGGAGAATCAATCGAATCGAGATTTCTAGAACTCGATCTAAAAACTTATGGAGTTCGACTGATAAAATGGGTTTTCACGATCGAGAAAGCTAATTCGATAGACTGAGAATATTCTGAGTCTGTCTAATTACCCTTCTCGATCGTAAAAACCCATTTTATCAGTCGAACTCCATAAGTTTTTAGATCGAGTTCTAGAAATCTCGATTCGATTGATTCTCCGGAATTACCCCCCAGGTCTCATATTTATTGATGATGGTTTTATTATCAGGAACATAAAAGGAAATTCTAGAAAATTTTTAAATCCTGAACTAATTGAATAAATAGATCTATAGAACAATGAAGCAAAGGTAATTCGCAAAAACAGAGAAAATAAATCAATCAGAAACATTATTTAGCGCGCATTACAAGCTGGAAAAGATCAATTATATACAAATTTTAAGTAAGTTACCTTCGATCTATTTATTTCACGGCAAGTGCACTACCGACTGCCTTTGAATTTTTCCGCCGAATTTTTGTGACTACTTGATTGAATCAGAGATACAAAAAAACTACCATTAGTATACAGTTACAAAGTTACAGTTGGCTGACCAAAAGCACTTACCAAAAGCAAGGACGACATTTAACATTAATGACCAAATGCACGTGTCAACCTAATCTAAAGCAAGTGACATGACACAGGCCAATTTGTGCGTCAAGTGAAACGGCCTATAAAATACGACCGGCCATTTGCTTGACCGGATAATTGCGGCAATCATCTCAGTAAACAACGTTACGAGAACTATCATGATTTTTCTTCACGTGAAAATTTTTTGAGTCTATAAATCATTGATGTTTTGACATCTCTATAAGACAACATGATAGGTCAGTAATGGAAGTGACAATAAAGATGATTGAGATGCAACCCGTCATGTATAAATTGTAAAAAAAATACTTCGGTTTACACAACAGAAGTAATATAACTTAATCAATTAAAGGAGAAAAATAACCCTTAGGCCAAGAAAACAGTGAAAGCTATAGGTAATTTATTTTAAATAATTAAAACATCGGCTAACATTAATAAATTTATCGAAAATGTAAATTACTCTTTAAAATTAAACAAGGTTACTATTATAAATCCTGCCTTTATTGACTTTCGAAAACCAATTTATAAAACGTTAGATAAAATGTTTTAATCGCTGTAAAAAGAAAAGGAAATTAATGGACTTTTAATCGAGAATCCTGATGGAAAAAGTATCGAAGGAAACGAGAATTTCGGTGAAAACAATCAATGTTTTACTCTTATTTAAAACTAAACATTGACCTTGCTGAATTTATTGCTTCGACCTTAATTTGTTTCAACTAACAATGGTCTTCTTGTATTGACTTCACCTTTCAAATTGGCTGACGTTACTTCAATATGCGAGTACTTAAAGCGACGCCACGAAGTTTTGGCAACATGGATCTCCATTTTTCTCAGCAACAAGAAAACATATGTAATTACGAATTTATATACTAGATTAAGCATTTCATTGACATCATTTTGCCCGAAAATTTAGTTTAGTTGATTGATTAATTTTCATAGCAGAGAAAGAAATTTTAAAATAGAGATTTCTATTTCACTGACAAACGGGAGCGAATGAAGCCTCTAAGTTTTTTATTTAAATTAGTCTACAAATACACTTCAATATGGCCGATTGGATTTATTAAATTACTTATAGTTGTCATTTTAAATGAAAAATCCTGTTTTGCCGCATACGACCTTACGGCATAAGCTAGTTCGTGAGCGCATATTTGTATGGAGTAAGTCCCCCTCACTCCACTCCCTTAAGGTGCCGATTTGAAATTAAAAGTTTATACTTTATATCAACTAAAAAACCGGCCAAGTGCGTGTCAACCACGCGCAATGTAGGGTTCCGTAGCTGACCGGTACATATAAGTTGGTCTACTAATACAGACCGCGCCAAACTTCTGGTCCCATACATTCTAGGGGACCAAAAGTTTGGCGCGTCCTGTACTCGTAAACCTGTAAAGCCTACTGAGCCTACTAGCCGGCAGAGGGGGACGCCCCACACTAACTAAAATTTTCACTTGAAAGCTTAATATTTCGCCAAAGAAAATAATTCGAGAAAAAAAATTCATCCCCAGTTTACGTGTATGAGAGGTACCCTTAAAACAATTTTATTGAAGATTTTATTTTACCATTTTGTCGGCTTGAGTAATATTTATATCCATGCCAAATTACAGCTTTCTAGTACTAATAGCCTCTGCGCAAAGCCGCGGACAGACGGACATGGCGAAACTATAAGGGTTCTTTGTCAGACTCCAGAACCCTAAAAAAGTGCAAAGTGAAAAGTACCCCGCAATAAAAGAACTTGAAGGATGTGGAGGAGCTGTGTCAGGATCGTAGCAGATGGAAATCTGAAGTCTTTGCCTACCCCTTTAAAAGATAGGCGTGAGCATATGTATGTATGTAATATCTACTTTACTAATATCTAATATCTACTATTGTTTTTATGTAGCGGCGTCGCAATATTATTGATTTGGTGAGTCTGACAATACTTAGTATGGATAAGAAACCAAAATCCGTAAAAATCACATTTCATCCCACATTATATTTTGAGGTTGAGGCAAACCAATTTCATCTCGATTGTCTTTTCAAAATCACCTACGACCTTGTGATTTTTAACGCGCATAATCCTGTCATAATGTTTTTTTTTCTAATACTATGATTATTATGTAGGTATATAAAATTTCGAAACCGTAGTGACACATTCTCTACCTACCTATATACCTATCCTTTTTTGCAGTCATGACTTACATATCTGAAGTGACATTTTAAAGGTCTTTTAAGTGCTTAAACGGTATCAAACGGTAAAAGCGTAAAATAAATGCCAACTCACGAATGTAGTTTCACATTTTTTGGCCACGAACTTTTTGTAAATCGGTTAACTTAAGGTGGAAGCGTAGGATTTCGTTCCCAAATGTGCAACTTATGATTTGTTTTTCTTGTTCTTAGGGTTCTTTGGACCCTATTACTAAGCCTCACCTGTATGTTTGTCTGTCTGTCCGTCTGTCACAGGGATCTACAGCTTCAACCGTATAATATGTCGAACGCTGGCATTTTCACAGAATACGTATTACTCTAGCCCCCATCTCGATAAATAATCAAATTTAAGGGTAGTCCACACACGAATGACCTCGTTGATTATGTGCAACTTTGATAGAAAAGCCTAGTTAGCAATAAACTATTGTCGCGTTATGGCATAAATCACATTTATTTAATACTTTTTATTCAAAAACCACAAAAAAGCCGGCCAATTATCTATAAAAACGGCAAAAAGATCGCGTTTGTTGTATGGGAGCTCCCTTTAGTATTTATTTTATTCTGTTTTTTAGTATTTGTTGTTATAGCGGCAACAGAAATACATCATCTGTGAAAATTTCAACTGTCTTAACTATCACGGTACTTGAGATACAGCCTGGTGACAGACGGACAGACAAACGGACAGCGGAGTCTTAGTAATAGGTACGTAACCCTAAAAAACAATAAGTTGTGCGTTTGGGATTGAAACCTATCGCTTGCACCGTAAATCAAAAATTAATTGCATGATTTAGGCACCTTATCGTAATACCTATTTAGCACGTAAAGGGTGCCAATAGAACCAGAAAACTTTTGATGATGTTTACGTGCCCTACTATTCCAAAGTAGCCATATTAAAATGTCTCAATGTCCTAACACTCCTAACTCAAGGTACAACGCTGAGTCCACAGAAAATAAATAAAGGTTCTTTACACTCGCATCTTTACCAGTAGGTACCGCACATGTCCGTGGCTTGGCCATAAAGCTAACGGTCCATTGTGAACTATCTGAGTATTAACAGCACTCCATGCAACAATGTACGTGTAATGGGTTGTGGCTTTCTCCTGTAATCCACGCATTTCATAGTTTAACTCTTTTTCTTTATTTATTTTGCGCTATTTGCTATTGGCGTCTACTAAAATAAAAGAGTTTCACTTTTTTTAAACAAGATTTTCGCCTATCAGGAACTTCTGTTTTTGTAAAGATCTATTATTAAATCATCAATTGAAAATGTAGGCCTCTCTCCGTATTTCGATAAGGTAGAGTTGAATTGAACTTTGACCTTTATTTTAGAGCACAAATGTCTTTCACATGAATGATTTTCAAATAGAAGCTGTCTTAAACGTCTTTTGCTGATGACTTCACAATATCAACAGGAGTATCGGGCCTTGATTTGACATCAATGATATTATTACCACCATTATAATTCAAATCGCTATTTGCGAATAATTTAATATTCAAATTCAATACATCCGCTGAATCATCACTATTTATAGATGAGATTTTAATGCTTGGCGTACCGTTATAAGCTGTTTAATTTCAGATTGTACTGGCAAAAATCTTTTTTTGCTCTTGTAACTTTCTCCTTCAAATAGGTTTAAGTAGATTTCAAGCTTAATTAAGTATTCAATATTCTAGCCAATATGCAACAATAGAATAGATCTTTAAAAAACAAATTGAATCACTCAGTTACGACACATTAACCTACTTATCTGCTTTACCTCAATTAATATTTGAAACAGTATCGGAGTCTAGCATTATAACTTAACTTATTTGTCTGTATGAATCTATGGTGATTGTAATTCTGTTCTGAATTTCTTTCACTGCAATTTCTTTGCAATGAAGCACCACGTACAATATCGAAGAACACCAAACAAATCACAAAACATCATGGTTTTCAACGGCTGAAACTTAATGAAATTGATATTGTCATACCAATTCACAGAACGATCGTCTGATTGTGCCTATTGATCTGTCAGCGCAAGCGCAAATTGTGTAGCGCATTCCAGATCTAGACAATCAAATTGATGCAGAATCGCGCCTTGTTATTGATTTAGTACATTTATTAAACGACCTAGCTTTTAAATAGCACTAGAAGAATCATATAAATAAAACGACCTTGGATGTTTAGATGACGTTGTTGCAACATTTCTCTTAGAGTACTTCAATTCTGAAGATTGATTTTAAAATTGATTGAATTGACGTGAAGTTATAATAAATCCAATGTTCAGAACATATCTTGCAGCGAACAAACTAAAACAAAATCAACATCCAACACCAATCGCGAAATGCCATTGCCCTTAATATCTCCATTCGTCAAATTCAACCTATGTATTTATTTACATGCAACCAGCAGTGATCATTCATTTTAACTGATTGGCTGGGTGCAGGCACCTGGCATTGCATTATTGAAGACGGCGCCAGGAGTTGTGCAAAACTTTGAGGACGATACAAACCAATAACTGGATTCATTAGTCGTTGCTGGATCTGCCTGTCTTTCTACCGATTTTTTCACCTGTAGTTCAAAGAAAGCTAAGCATGGTTAAAACAAGTTATTTGTTATTATAATTTTTAACATTGGATGACAATAAGCCCATATCTTTTATCATTTATCATCACTGAAGGGTTATCTTTCCTTAGTTAACTATCTACCCAAGAATTAATCCTATACTAATGGCTACACACGATAGTTTTGTATAAGAAAAGGGCCTTCGCCCACTGATGAAAAACGAATCACTCCTCCACTTTCCCAAGTAATTCATCGGTATCGATAGAATAGATACATGATTTATAGTAACGGTTTGAAATTTAAATACGAAAGCTTTATAGGCTACTGTACAACGGACACATCAATTACTTTCGATAAAGTAATTATAGGGCTTAAACGGTTTAACTTTTAATGCATTTAAATAAGTTAGGTTTGATAAGAAAAATATTTTACTAATATTTACACATAATTGTGATGGAATTGCAAGAGTTAAAAAGTACTCCACCACGTAACCGACTTTCAAGCTTTCTACATTGATCGAACTTGTACAATTCAATGTGATTTTCTTTACAATGGCTTCTTTGTATGTTTGCTTTATTTGGGTTTATGAAGACTTTCAATAAAATATGTTCCGTTATGAGAAAAAATAAGAATATCATAACAAACACAAACACTTACATCACTTAAAAAAATCTTAACTTCGATCTATGAAGTCGTGTATCAGTAAAAATCGAGCACAATATGGTATAATTTTTTCGGAAAAAAGCTCTAGTTTTCGAAAAAGAGATTACATTGGTTTACTTTTTTAGATTACAAAATCACTTGTATTTTTTATCCTCAAACGGTTTTGTTCAGTTTAATAATATTTTATCATGCAAAATAATAAAGCTATAAACAGAATGTTTGGAGCAGCTTGAAAAGTTAGGGTGTACAAGGTTGTGGTAGAACGTAAAAACATAGAGTCTGGTCAACCTACAGACCTTTCCGACATCAAATGATAGTTATCTATACAGAAAACGCAACAAAACAATATGAGACTTCTCAAATTCAACTAAACACTTCCCGGAACATGCCCACGTAAGAGAATCCATGTTGACTTTAAAATCCATCTCAGAAACAACTATTTACACAAAGTCCTTTAAACAAGCGACTATTATGGTTCTCAATTGTCATAGTCATTATATGCTACGCTGCGTTGAGGCTAGAACATAACCACTCGTAAAACTTTAAATTATCTTCCTTCGTGTTGGAAAAAAAACCATGTTTGCATCTATCTATTCTTACCTCATAACTTTTAAAAAAGCTGTCAATTTGTGTTTTGATTCAACTAAGATGAATCGACACTTTAAGAAAAAGGAGTCTTTGTTATGGAATGAACCAAACTAATATATGACTTTCGCCAGACAGCCAGTGTTTAAAACGTAAAATCCTAGCTACGGACCAGTGAAAGGGTACCTTTTTACAATCATGCCTATAAACTTTTCAGAATAGGAATCATAAAATGTGTACATCTGATGCATGGTATTGAGAGATGTGTGAGTAAAAAAAGCTCTTTGTGCATTAATACGAACACTTATTTAAATGACTGGCTCGCAAGATGGTGAGATTTCATCAGTATATTAAATTATATATAATATTATGAGGTGGTAGAGCTGATGCCGGGCTCGACTGTGGAGGTACCACCATCTTACTCGCAAATCCTCCCGAAGTTATTCGGGGGAGAGTAAGAGGACAGCTCTCAGGCAAAACCAGGCGGCCCACCATAGCCTGGGACCGATGGATGGCGGTATATCCATCCCCAATTGCCGGGCCTTATGTATTAAAGACTGGTGACGGGCAGCGGCGTCACTGGTGTAAGGGTTTCGGCACCGCGCTCACCAACCCGCCTGCCCAGCGTGTGTGAGTATGGGCATTTCTTCCAGGAGGACCGCCAAGAGCGGCGAAATCCTGGAAAGGCCTATGTCCAGCAGTGGACGAAACAGGCTGATGGATGGATGGATGGATTATATTATATAATACAAATATTTTTTAAATATTCAAGTTAAAACAAAGCTAGGCTCTGAATTCTTCTAAACAGATATTGTTTAAGATATACTATAATAAGAATAAACGGTAAAGCCGAATGACAAAATCAGCTGACCGACTTATAAAAAGATGTCTAGAAAGACACGCCTATTTTAATAATATCGCAGAATTGATCTAACTCTAGAGCCATAAATCTAACTTTGTACGTGTCCTGCCTGTCTGATGCTTCTACAGAGACTCTGTAACAAAGCTAATCAGTTGTATACAAACGCATCAAACACTCGTGTTTGTGTTGGAGGACTCTATGAATTTGAGACATGCATACAATAAGAACTCAGGTTTTTTTTTCTTTTCTTTTTCTTTTCTGTTTTGTGGTGTCTCGCTACTTCATTATTCAATATTTTTAATCAATGACGATATTATCTTTATAATCTAATAAGATATATAAAGAAATCGTTTTTAAAATTTTTAAATGAAATGGGATATAAATTACATTAATAATTGTATTGAAGCAAAAACTACAATTTTTAGAATTTTGGTCCGTCTGTATGTAGAGGTATTTATGCTTCATTTTAACTTGAGAACGACTCAACAAATTTGAATACGGTTTTTTGTTGTTGGTCAAGATATAGGCTATAATGTGTGTTTATAAAATACCGCCCCAGCCAAAAACGAGGCAGAAATTTAATAAATGCGGGCGGAGTCGCGGGCCTAGGCTATTCTGCTGATATATAAGGTCCTACAGTAATAAGTGAAATTTTTTCTAGTGTAGATCATGTATCAATTCCAGAAGAAGAAAAAAGTTTTTTTCCAATGTTTTTTCTACTTCCCAGTACAAAGTGGTTCAATCAGCTGATTAAATTTCTATGGGCAGGTAAAGAAAAGTTCGCGCAAAAATATTTTTTTTCGGTGGAATGTGCTCTATTGGGGATACTCTATCATCTGTTAATTTTTTTTTCAGTTTGAATTGTAGGACCTTGTACACTTAATCAAATGTAATATTTACCTAATATAAATTAGACAATTATACCGAGTGTATGCAAATAACTAATTAATTACACTCGGCATTTAGAAGTCACTTTATTTTCTTCTGTCGTTGTCATAAACATTATTTCACATGATTTACAGAAAAAAACAATGTTTATAATGCATTCTAAATATTTAGCTCAAATTAAGTTCTCCCGTTTCGTCCAGATTTTTCCTCAAAATTAGTACTTGTGCTATTACCGTGTCATTAACGGTTTTGCTGCAATGACATTATAAGGATTTGCTTGCAGATCACGATTGCTTGCAGAATCGTCACCGTTGTCTAGCAGCTTTATCTTGAACTAAATCTGAAAACAGAATGGCTGTGACTCGTCGCAACTTGTCTGTTACTTTACTTTTGCATTTGTAGAATTGAGTTGTTGAATAAGGTTTGCGATTTTGGGATCGAGGTCAGGTGTTGTGAATTGATGCAATTCAATGTCTATAACTTATAAAACTGGTTATTTCGTGTTAACTATGTGGTTTGGATTTAAACCCAATTATTATGTATTCACTGGTTCTGATCATAATAATAGGTATATACCACTGACAAAAAGGTTACTTTAAATAAAAGTTTTTCGTGCAGGCACATAATTTATGTAGAACTAAGTTTTCTTAATATTCTTATGCTAGACACTTCTTTACTAAAATTATCATCTGCTAGGCTATATTGATATTGAATATTGATCTCAAATAGCAAAAAGTGTAGCGAAAGCTATGATGAAGCTTGTAATTCCACCGAAGAGAAATGCCTCAATAATTATCAGCGTGGAATCTATCGGTCTTGCTGATGTGCCTATTACTCTTTTCAACCGTTGATCTACCCATAACAATGTTATAATGGAAAAAGAAACGAAGAAATTAATGCCTAATAGGGTTCTCTCACGCAAGCAAGTTCATAAGACCGTAAGATCTAAAGAAAGCGAAGGGCCTATTTCTTTATTATGAAAAAGTTTTGATGAATTTGCTAAGGTTTAACAAAATAATGAAGGGTCTTAATAATAACGATAGTAGAAAACTTTACTTTATGTAGTCTTTTAACAAGAGATTCATTTAAATAACTGTAATGATAAACTTAATCGGCGTTTATAACGGAAACTGTAAAAGTTTTAATATTGTTTTGTGCTTCAGAAATTATAGGTACAAAGGATAAAAATTCAGATTGTAATCGGTATGATCATAACCTTGTTTGGATTTTATTTGTTTCTTACCATAAATTCGTTTTACTTTTACTTTGGTTACTCGTGTATGAAGGATTTAAGTAATTTACAGTTCTTTTTAATTTATTATAATTTTTAAAACTTTCATATTTGCTTAGCCAAAAATAAAATGATCAATAAATTATTTACATTATTTTCAGCAAGAATACAGTAGTAATAAACCAAGTCTGTTGTTGTAAAAACCTACAAGCTAGTTCACACCTACTTGACGCCTACAATGTTATTAATTACAACAGTAACCGGTGTTGCCAGGATTTCTAATTTTGCCATAGATTTTTTGTTAATTCCGTTCTCCAGTGACTTATAAAATTTTACTTACTGTCTAAATAATAATCTCGCAACCAAGTCCCAGTTACCTATTTCAATCATATGTAAATTCAAGGCAAGCGTTGTCTTTTCCAATGATTTTGACAAAATGGCAATGGCAATGGCAATACTACGAATAATTGCTGTAGATTGCAGATAATCATAGCTAACACTAGAAGCGAATGGCGGTACTTTATAACGGGTCAATGTAAGAAATCAATTTAATAGATTACGAAATAAACAAAATTGGAACAAAGGTATTATAAAGCAAGATAATGGAAAAGAAGGAACGCCCCCCAAAGACATGATAATAACACGGTTTAATCAAGAAATTAATGATGCTGAAATTATCTTAACTTGTTTGAAACAAACTAAAATTTCATTTAATCCACAATCCACATAAACCTGATATATTTTTATTTTATTTAGATTATATACATACATTCTGCAGAAAACTAAAATTGTATAGGTGAACTAAAAATGCAGTAGGTATGTATTAAAATCAAAGCAATTCCTTTCAACAACATTTTTACGAGTATGTTCGTCCTAGCGGAGCAGATAAACTATAATATACTTTACGAGTTCTTTAATGATTAGGGTCCAGTTAATAAAAACAAGGTAAACAATTGTACATTGGTATTACTAAAATTGTAAAATTAAGTTCCTTGTGCGTTTTAATGATAAATTGTAGTAATTAACAAAAATTCTCAGATCTACTCCAGCACTAGCAGACACCGTAGATCAGACAGTTTTTAACAATTCGATTAAAATAATTTGATTAGGTATTTCATCAGCTAGAGTCAGGGCTCAAATATTAAAACTCCTGCTATGAACTACAATCGGAAGTGCCTTATCTACTTCAATAAAAATGTATTTAGGTCGATCGGAATATTTAGAAATTTAAAGTGCCGCTTAAACACATTGATAGTGACTATCCCCCGATTTCACAGTTGAGATTTTCAAGTTAAGCAGTGCTTAACTAGAAAATGTAGCGTTGTGATTGGCTGATTTGTCGTTTAAATATTTGCTTAGCGAGATTCCCTTAGCTCAGAAACTGACCATATGTCTACTAAGAGACATATCCGACTACTAGTCTCGACAATACGCGTATCTGCTATGAGCCGCCTGCTTTTTACTTTATAAAATTACGGTAAATTAAGTTATTTTTCTTTATCTTCCAATCATCAGGCTCAAATAAGTAATCTAAGTAAGTCTTGTTTGAGTTGTTTTATCATCTGTTACATGTTCCTACTATTTGAACGGAACTTACGGGCTTGTCGAATTAATCTGGAAATGAATACATACTGTTTTGCTTAGAATGAAAAAGTGAGTTTGGATTCTAAAGCTTTAATCTTAGAATTGAATTTGGTTGGTTATCATAACAAACCTTATCTGAAGCCAGGTTTTGTCGGAGACGGGAAGAAAGTGTTTGCGGCAGATAGCTTAATCGGGCGAAGTTCATGTTCCGACAAGAAACGGTTAAGCTAATATACGGTAAATGTTTGGAAAGTGGTTTTCGTAATCGCTGATAAAATAGTTGTACTTGCATTTGGTATCTATAAAATATTAATTGGACAGAGCCAAGAACATGAAACGAATCGGTAAGAATTGAAAATATGGGCAACTACTGACAATCATTACTTATTGTTCTATTCGTTAAATAGTATACCTCTATTTAAAGAGAACATAATTACAAAATAAAATAAACAAGTCTTATTTACGAGTAAGTACTACCTGAAATCACAAATAAAAACTACATACATAAATCAAAATGATAAAGTTATGATGTGCATTGTCTCCATGGCTAACAAAGGTGTTAAAACCTATAACAATGTAAGTACAGCTTTAGTATTCAAAGTTTCTAAGAAACTAGAAAATGCAAATACTCCTATAAATCTTCTAGGAAAGGAGTTTAACACAATTCGTGACTGTAATGGCATCTCCGGTGACCTAAAGTGTAATTTATCATCCCGACACCTTACACCATAATTGCTTCACCATGATTATTGTAAACTTTCGTATTGAAAAGTTAAGGAAGTCAGCCGTAATTGGGGTTTCAATATTTTGTGAAATGTGTATATTTTGTTGTAAATAAATTTCTATGTACAGCTGATGTGACAACAATTTATTAAGAAATAATCATCAGATCTTGTATGTTTTAAATTAAATACATGTTCTTTTACAACTGATAGTTATTATATTATTTAATAATAAAATAAATGAGTTACTTACTAAATCGGATAGTTAGCATGCAAGACGGATAAGACCATCCATTCTTCCCTCTTTACTTTGCCTACAACAATCGTTTATATGTTAACAATGCATCATGTGGTATCAGTCTTCATCATTCGGTAGACAGACATTCTAATGGACTTTCTTAACCAACAACAAAGGCTATCCAGCCACTAATCAATTGACGCGAAACGAAAACGAAAGGCGAACCGTCGTCACTCTTTTATCGATCTAGGAAGCGTGTCGATCGCAAAACGTGACTAATCCTTCGTTGTCCGTTGAACTGATATCTAAATTATACATTGTAATGGGCTACAACAAAATGGTTGGATGTTTTTCGATTTCTCCTTGGACCTCCGTGCTCAGCCACGCCCGAGCCCGATACTCGATGCGTCCGATGACATTTGCCGCTGCCTCGATATTGTACCCCAAGCCATTTTCACATTGACAAGCTCTGATCAGATATTCCAATACACTTCGTATTGCTTTCGACGAAGAGAATTTATGCAGAATCATGCCGCTGTAACTGTTGTGATTTGTTTATCGTGACATGCTTTAAATTTTGATGTACGCACATATTGAACAGTAAATTGTGATGGAAAATAAATCGTAAGTTTACTAGGGTTTATCCAAAGTTATTAAGACAAAGAGACATTGTACGAATTTCTTTAAACGAAGTTCGAAACATCGTTTCCAGTATAAAAAAAATCTGTTTTATAATTATTTTCAACCTCCATCTAAAAGGTAGCAAATTTAGACCAAAGAATCAGAGCTTACAATATATTCATGATCTCGGCCAAGTCTTAACGAGTGGGAACTCATCATTTGTCCGTCTGTCCCGGTGTCACATCGCCATGTTTGGGTTTGCTACCGGTTAAGGTGTGGACTACATTTTATGAACAGTAATTTAACTGGTAAAGAGAGGCCATTTGTGGCCACTTGTAAAGGTAGACCATTGTAACGTAGTGTAACTTCACTCATAAAGCGTGCTTTACTTTATGAATGTCGTAATGTAGAGTAGAATGATTTAATAAAACCTTATCAAGGAATAGAAATCTTAGAAGAAATTAAACATTAAATTTAAACGTTGGTGGAGCAAGACGACACACGCGCCATAAAATGCAGAAAATATTTTTGTAGCCTTTTTTAAGCTAAAGGCATAAACATTCTAATACTTTTAACGACCAGATTTTTTTAGTTTCACAGCAATAAGCAAATATCTTTTTACTCAATTTACAAAATTTCAAGTTGAGTATTTGCCAAAGTTATGTTTGGTTAAACTTCATGTTGCATACTTACGTACTCGTGTTACTTCCAAGTTTGATAGCACGTAATTACTACATTTATAAAATTTTTGAAACATTGCGAAAAAAGTGTGTCAGGATCGTAGCATATGTAAATCTGCAAGCGATTCCTACCCGTCTGGGAAATAGGGTATGAATGTAACATGAAAAATGACTTTGCTATCAGTGTGACCGTCAAACAATATTCTATTTCTTTTCATAACTCGTTATAACCGATAGAAATCCTATATACCAAAACATAAAATTAATTTATTTGAGGCAATCCGTATTATGAGCATTATTTCCAAATATGGACCAGGTACACGAGGTACAAGTAATTTACAATAATCCAATGTCTCGGATAATCTTTTTTACATTTCCTGTATATCCTTTTAAGTCCGTTAGCATTGAATGGCCATGAAGATTAAAAATAATATGTACGAGTATGTGTAAGTAAAGCCAGTAAAATTTAGCATTCAGACGCAGGTAACTTTACACATGAGAATACACCCACGATATCAACGTGTTCTTCTTCTTTGTCGTTTACTCTTGGCAGACCAGTCGAGGTTATTCATGATTCATGAGACGTGCAGTACAGTTTGTAACACCAGCCTTATCCATGTTTGTCTTGGCTTTCCAGGGCACAGTCGTTCAGCAAATCCCCTGGTCAGTATTTTGATCTGTTCCGTCCATTTCGTGCGTCAACAAACACCCAGGTTATCTTACAAGAAATGGTTTCTCCAGAGTCAGACGTAACTCCTATTCATCTCCCATTTTATCCCTTTTTTTATCATTCTAATCTTAGTCTAGCGATAGCAATTACCATGTTGAATTTCAAGTTCCTACGTTACGTAGTTTTCGAGAAAAACCTCTTTGTCAGACCGACACCAGACTGATTTTATAAGGGTTCCGTTTTTTTTAAAGTACGGAACCTAAAAAACTACTTTGAAGACCTCTAAAAGTTCACGAGGATTTAAACATTAACTTGCGTCTTGGCACTGAGTAAGTAATAAAATTCAAAAGAAAACCAACAAACGTCACGTCAGCTACCAAATAGAGTCAAGTACACTCATTATTCATCCCCAGCGACGTCAAAACTGGATCCTTTAACTAGGACGTCAGGAAATGAAGACAGGTCCACCGTACGGAGTTGGACATCTGAGAAGTCAACTGTGTGTATAGCTGTTATGGACCGACTGGTTGTCCGGTTGTGATTCTTTAGTCGTCTGGTACCCTGGTAGTACTCTCTTGAAAAAATATTTATTGGGAAGTCGTTTCGGCGTGTAACCTCAGTTACGTACTCACTGCCTTATTAGCATTTCGTTGACTTCGGGTACTCAAGTTTTTGCCGCTTTGCACTTTGGTGTTGTTTCATTATTTAGTTAAAAGTAAATATTTAAAAAGAACGGCACTTAACACTTTCATCAATACCCTTTTATTTGCCTACATGAATACTTATTAACTTAAATGTTATAGAGTCCCTAAAAAGTTGTCGTCGACAATTTACGGTGGCAAATATTTCACACATGTCCCATAAAATGTGTTCTAGTGGCTAGATTATCAGCTTATTTCTGTGGCATTCGCATATGAAATCTTTTATCACTAACTTCTTCACCATGGACCTCACTTGAATCAGGGCTTCGGTCCAATCAAAGAAGTGATCGGTGTTCATTAGCTCTTGATGAGATTTCGAGATAGCAATCGATGCAATCGATCGAGGCCTAAAAGGGTCTAATGAGACGGTCAATCAGGGAGAATAATTATTGTCAACAGTGAAGTTTCTTAACTTTAAATTATACGAAATTTGTAAACTCATTTGTATACGTATATTTGTAATGTTTTCTTACATATTCTAAATTAAAATTGTGTAATTTGTATAAAAAAGTAGCGGGTTGTGTCAAAGATAAGTGGATACGCCTTAATATAAGTCTCCTCTTTACTCAAAGAGGAGGGAAATAATGGCGGCCATAGATATCATAATAATCATAATCATATAATATAATAATATATCTTTGATGACAAAGCAATCACTGTCAACAAATGCGCAGTTCAAGTTCTATAGTGCTTTTCACGAACGAACTCCCCTGTGAAAGTGAACTTTTATTGTGAAGAACTAAATACGAAAATGCCTTGATCTGTAGAACTTCTTTCGTGAAATTTGGCCCGGATATAAGCAGTGGTAGCTCGGGGATAGAACGCTGGCCTCTCAATCTTGAGACCCAGGTTCGATCCCAGGTTGGGCATGCACCAATGAGTTTTACGGAATTTATGTGCATAGTATTTGTTCTTATTTACCACTTGCTGAGCAGTCAAGGAAAACATCGTGAGGAAACCAGCAAGCCCTTAAAAAACGTGTATTTGTGCTCAATGTACGGCGATAGGGCTCACCAGCTCACGGTGAGTCACCACCCATTACGTTGGGTCGTAATAATCATCGGTGAAACACGGGTGTACCGAATATGGAAGAGATATTTCACCGTTCATACTCGGAACACCTCTGACTCCCCCTCGGGGATTCACGTCGTGACGATGTATATATATTTTTTTTTATTGTCCTGGAAGTAACGCACTGAAGCCTCCCCTATACGAGAAGCGAACATAAAAGCATTCATTTCAAAACCATATATTCCCAGTAATTTTGAAAGTACAATCTTTGATATTCTTCTTTGGTTTTTCTGGCATTTGGCCATTACCTTCACTTTAAAAACGTCGGTGCCCATTTGAAGTATGTGTTTGTACAGGTGAAACAACTGATTTTATTTGTAGAGTCGACCACTATGCGTCACCAGCTATTACGTTTACTCATTTCTTCAAATTGAATGAAGTAGGTGTGTACTATAGGAGAAAATAGTGCTGATATACTATTTACCTTTACAATCGTAATATCAGCAAAATGCACAGACATATAATTATTAATAAGTAGCAGACCAAACATAAGGATCAAATAGCGTGGCAAGTTTCCGTACAAAAAATAAGCTACATTTAGGCTTCATAGTACGAAGAAACGTATAAAAATGGGTTATTTTGGCTGGCTTATGCTTGTAACATATTTCTTAATTCCTAAACTAATCTCTAGTATATATTTTGTTTGGAAACAAGCAATATTTATATTTAAAAGAGCCCGAAGTTCACGGAGCTAAAATTAACACGCGTCGACTCGATGCGTTTATTATTAATGTTAGGTCTGCTACTATATTATACGTCTGTGGCGTATTATGGAGATTCGGTAAGTGGTCAAGACCAAGGTTCAATGACCCTTTCTGTGAAGTACACAAAAATAAAATTTAGACTTCCTATACTAATTGAGTCGTGGTTGTTCTTAAACAACTATTGTGGCAGGCACAAAAAAATAATGTTTGTATTTCGCAAACAGGGTCATTGAACCTTGGTCCTGACCATTTACAGCATCTCCAGTATGAATTTGGCTATATAAATGAAAGTCACCTTATATAAAGTTCCTCCACAAAAAGACTTGTCGCCCAGAACGCCATTTACGGATATAATACTGAATGAATATTATAATAAAAACATAAAAATCTCTTACATTCATTGAAAGCTGTATGGTTTTGCTCCAAATACTTTTATACCATTATAAGTGCAATATTTAAATCGCAATAACGCCTTCTGGGTATTTTTTATCAATGTTACGCTGTTTAAGATATGGTTTCATCAATAAATAAAAAGTGTTAGGGCCTGTCCGCACTGCGAATTTTCACCGCGTGGTTTTTTTCTCGCAATTCTGTAACACATTGAATCTTAAACGAGTATCCGCACTGGCGATCGAAAGTAAAATATAATAATACACGGAAATAATTCGCGCGAATAAATATCGCGCTGTGAAAATTCGCAGTGCGGACAGGCCCTTAGGGCCCTTAGGGCCTGTCCGCACTGCGAATTTTCACCGCGCGGTTTTATTCTCGCAATTCTGTAACACATTGAATCTTATACGAGTATCCGCACTGGCGACAAAAATTCGCGCGGAAAAAAATTCAGTGATCTGATGCAAATTGAAACGGATTTATTTCCGCGCGAAAATTCTCTGCAATATGAAGTAGTATGACTACGGCCGCACGGCGATATAAAATTCGCGCGTTTCGCTCAGTCGTGCACTGACAACGGTATCTTGATATAATTGATAGGTAGTAGCTGGACCAACTAGTCGTTGTTTACAATTAATTTATTATCGAATGATGTTATACCTACTCATTCTATAATATCTGAAACACTTTTCACTGTATTTTCGTAGCTCTTGATGTTTTAAGTAGAAAAATCCTTTCATAGGTCTCAAAGCCGTAAATGGATGAATCCAGTATTCACGACATCTTTTTATACGTCTGTTACATCGCCGCCGTAGTATCAGGTAAATCGATTTTTTTCTGGTGTCCATTACACGTTCGTCTCAGCCTGGAAAAATCGCGCGAAATATTACTCGCGGTGCGTACTAGGCGTAATTTCGAGCACGGAATACAATTCGCGAGAATAAATATCGTACGGTGAAAATTCGCAGTGCGAACAGGCCCTTAAGCGTGCGTTATATATGTATAAAGGTCCACGAGGTGGTTTAACGGTTTCAGTCAAGAGCAGGGAGAATTTGGCTACTGGGCCAGAGCCTTTTATTGCCCATACAAAGTGTTAAAAACCGTTTGCACAAATGATACCCTGAGCAAACTACAAAATTGTATGTAGGTATCATTTTTTGACGTACTAATTCACCAGCTTAAGAACTATTCAGTGAATGAAAAGATGGATTAACCATCTACGATATAAGATTTTCCTTTTAATAACGGAACCCTAATAATACTGGTGTTGATTTTTCATTGTATTCCGGATTTTTAAACAGGTTTGTAAGCAATCAGAGTATACCCATTGAGACACCGTGAAATTCTTTTGATTCTTTAATAACAATTTTAGTAACAGTTATGCAAGTTATTGCTAATTCGAAAATAACTGATGTAATGGTATTCTTTTATCTATTTATAGATTATTATATTATTTTGGTTTCTCATGGAACATCAATGTTTTTGTGCATCCGTTTAAGTTGATTTTGATCAAGGTCTTTTTAATCCTGGTTCCAGTCACCACTGTCAAGTTCTTCCATCCCAAGTTTATCCAAGTACAATCACATGAACAAAGCCACAATATATAGAAAAAGTTGTCACTTAAAATCCTTTGGCAGCCTCAATTATCCAGTTCCAAGCTTCAAAACGTCATGGCTTAAGTGTAGTGGGCGGCGGAAGTAGCAGCGGCCGTCTTTCGTTTGTTATTATAATTAAACAGCTGTCCAACTGTCTGTTGGTCTGTTGTCTTCTACTGTTGGACTTTCGACTATTACAAATAAAGTTTTGAAAAGTATTTAAGCTCTGAGACAAACCCAGTAGGTATAGATAAATACTAAATACAGTTGACACTTAAAGGTGTATAAAATACCTCACTTCGCTTCGCATGATCCTGTTTTATACCAACAAATACTCCAACAATCACTCTGAAAAAGTTGAGGACCAATGCTATGTCCATGCTGTTGTGAAAACTTGATTCCATTAAATTTTCTCGATAGAAAAAGGTTACAAAGTTACCTCCAAACCGTACAATAAACCGATAGCATTCAATGAATACTTGAAATTAGATTTGCATAATATAACTGATATTAGTATAAAGCAGCTGCAGACGGTTCCATAAAAATAAAAAAACATCAGTGTAGCCGCGATTTCAAAATAACTGATGTTTTTGCGTGCGCGGCATCTGATTAGAGTAGGATAGACAGTTAAAAAGCAGAAGCGTTAGAGCAGGGCTGCGAATTGAGGTACTATGGGCACTTGAGAATTTTTTCTTTAATGTCTACAAATTTGTAGCTTGTAAGATAGTTTACTTTTATTCATGAATGTTTCTTTTTGTTTCAGGTAAATTTGAAAGAACTTTTGGATTCAAAATCATCAAAGATAAATAACAAGTGCGGTTACATGTTAAGATGTTTATTTTATATGGGTCCTTTTTCTTTGGTAAGAATGTCCTGCGCATCTTTTACAGCTTATCAACAATCACGTCATCAAAGTATGCAACACTTTAAAATGAAAGTCGGCAATCAACGAAGACTTAGTGCTTGCCTGTTTTATAACCACCGACATAAAATTTACACGTTTAAAATTGCAGTTGCATTCATCTACCCACACGTTCAGTTTCATGTTCATGCAAAATGTAAGTGGAACTTGAGAAAGTAACACCTTTAAAATATCTGCTTTGTTGCAAAAGTTATGCTCATTTCAATCGTTTTACTTCCTTTCTGAACAAAAGTCACAAATATATCTTTATAGAACTACCTAGGTCCTCGTAAAGTTCACGTCTTGACAAACCAACAAACACTGTGTACAATCATTTTACATACATGATGATCTTTGCAGTCTAACTAATCTTTGATTGACAAGGAACACTTTTACTTACCAAGAAAATCACCGCATAGACTTTTCACTAAGTTTTCTTTTTTTTACTTCATTATAGGCTTAAGCTTGTGGGTTTGCTACTATATACTTTTTATTATTCTTGCCTATACTTTCTGCAATAATAAATTCTGCTAAAACGTACTTCAACAAAGCCTTTAACAAGAAGGTAAATAAATATCCTTTTACGAAAACATTATCATTCATTACTCAAATGGGAAAGTGCACAAATTGGTCATTAATCGGCCACCTTATACTTGCTCTAACATGTCATTACGGGAAGTTGTTGTATGAATATCGCAATTATACCAAAACATAAACATACAACTAATAGTTGTCCTTGCGTGAGTACAGAAAATCAGCAAAACTGGTCAACTTATTCGATTGCATACCTTTAATCTTGAAATCCTTGTATATCTGACAGAGCTCACAAATGATATCATTCACATAACAAGTTGACTATCGACATAGTTTACTATATGCTATCGATAAATGTATTCAAGATGTAATGTCAAAATTGAGTTTATACACATCTTGCAAGAATGCAGTTGAGATCTGTACTTCAAATTATATTTAATAAAGGCTAACATACGGTCTTAGATTTGATCAATCATGAAAGATTTTAAAATAGAAAATTTGCAAAAAGAAAAATTTTAATAATTGTAAATACATCATTTACATATACCATTTGCAAACAAAAACAAAATGTACATCTTGTACCGCCATTAGAATAATCATAACGTTAGATTGAAACTATGTGCCTGGTAGCGACAGCTACTCGTATAATGAGGGCAGATTATTCAATTACTGACAGGGCAGAGATCACAATAATGTCAACTGGTTCAGTCTAGGGGAAATAATTTTAGACATCAAAGTGATAATTTTTACTTACGCTTAACTATCTCTTGTCTTTGGACAAGCAAATGACACAAAATCCATCCATCCATCCATCAGCCTGTTTCGTCCACTGCTGGACATAGGCCTTTCCAGGATTTCGCCACTCTTGGCGATCCTCCTGGAAGAAATGCCCATACTCACACACGCTGGGCAGGCGGGTTGGTGAGCGCGGTGCCGAAACATTTGCACCAGTGACGCCGCTGCCCGTCACCAGTCTAATTTATTTAAGGCCCGGCAATTGGGGATGAATATACCGCCATCCATCGGTCCCAGGCAATGGTGGGCCGCCTGGTTTTTTTGCCTGAGAGCTGTCCTCTTACTCTCTCCCGAATAACTTCGGGAGGGTTTCCAAGTAAGATGGTGGTACCTCCACAGTCGAGCGCAGCATTAGCTCTACATCCTTGTAGATGCCACAAAATACATAATTGAAAATAAAAAACACAACTGCACGATTTGTGAAATGACCCTGAAGTAAGATAACTTTTTAACATGGTACACAGACATTTGAATTATAGAATTAGGGATCTAACTGCAGTGAAAAGCAGTTTTTTGACATTGGGTTTCGAGGTAATTGTTCCTCTTAGTAATTTGTATCAAACCTAATTTCTAATTTGTGCGTTTTTGTTCGTTACATAACGAAAAACCCTAAATATTTTCTAAAACCATAACAATCCCACTTTAAATGCACCTTTATTCTTAATATAATAAAATTTAAGAAGTGTACTTGGCAAAACTTATGCCTGGAATTTTTATTGTTGATAATAATTATAACGCTGATTAGCTAGACAAGATCACAGGATGCACCTCGAAATTCTTTGTAAAGAATGCAACGAATAAAACAAACTATTTACATTCATCCAATTTGGAATTTTTTTAAAAATTACCCATTTACCCTCTCGTTAAATTCTATATTAACATCCAAATCACTTCAATATACTGCCAAAGTAATAAAATTAGATAGTTTACATAAACGACGTTAATGATCAACTTGTTATTAACATATGAACTTAAACAGGTTCCAAATGATAACATATTTATTAATTCGAAACTTATTAACACTGTTTCACTTATTAGCACTGTTTCACTTATTCTGATTGACGGTTAACAAAATTAAGACCAGTTGACACTGTATATTGGATATCATTTTCACCTTATGAGATTCATTACAAGTTTAGATTCCAAGATAAGAAGAGAAAGTAATTTATTTATGTAAGATCTCGGATGTGTGATCGTTAATCAAATAGCGGTATTGACAATGACTTTAAACAAATATTGGTTTTCGTGATTGGTTCGAAAATAAAAGATTTTCAATTAGGTACCACCTCAAAGTTTATAGTAAGAATAATAACAATGAAAATAAGGCACAACCAATTTTTTTGCCAAAAAATACCAAACAAAATGTTACCAAATTTGTAATTTTTCTTAATACAAAAAACAGATCACATGTGTATGTAATATATTATTTACAATATGAAGTTGGCTTCAAAACTGTATCTGTAGATGTACACGGTTATACAGCTAACTTAATTAATAAAGCTCACATAGGCCTATGTTTACACAAGTTCTTCCGCAGATTTCACCTAAGACATGTTGTGACATGTATAATTTCGTTATGCTACTAGCAGATAAAAACCAATACATTCGCTGTGATAGGCACGCCTGTAGAAACTCCTGTAGCCCTATATCAGCTATTAGTTTTAATAAGTGTAATCGATAGCGTTCGATAACTCGACAAGTAGTCCAGCTGTGTTGACCGACACTTCGGATAGTTTCTACCAACCAAATTTACTTGCTCTTCTGTGTACCTGAAAAGTCACCTTTATTTCAATGGAGTAAAAATCAGTGGTGTGGTTTTTGAAAAGTATAGGTTTATAGGTTTGTTGTAGTTTACTTAAAGTCACTGTGATTAAATTTATCTTTAGCGACAGACCTGCGATATCTGTGAATTCGATAATTCTGCGTATATTTTATTTTGTATTGTATTATTTTATTTAGCTCCATTATTCTTTCTTTTTTTGCACTGTCCTAACGATAAATTTTTATTCATATTCATCACATAAACCTTAATAAATTACGTCTTGAATTTTTTTTCTCCGAAAACTTTACTTATAAAATCTTCTTATGATATTATATTATCTATTTTCTTATTGACTACAACTAAAACACTTGAACAACAAACACACGGACTTGGAAAAATCTTTAAAGGTTGACAAACTGAAGCAATTCAACAAGTCCTCTATAAATTTCTTTCTTACAACCGGTCACATTTATGAAATGGAAGTAAAATAGTCCAAGAGTAACAAAGAAATGTAGAGTAATATGATACAGGAAAAACATCTTGTGTACGTGATACACTTATGACAAATTGCTCCTAGTTTACTTCTTACGTTTTATCTACATTCTCTTAGCCTCATCTTCAAACGAGAATTTAAAATCTGACGTGAAGGATTTATGGTCAGATCTAGGTGATTTTATTTGTCGTGAGTAGACAGTTTTTAAGGAATATTCTATAATTGTATTCAAGGAACTGTCTTAATATCCAAATTGACAAAAAGAATATACATTTTCTTAGAATCACATGATTTTTTTTTTGGTATTTGTGTTTTGACTTAAATACAAGTTCTATCCGCACTTAGCTGACATTTTTTCAAGTAGACATAAATTGTCGGAAGAATTTGCTTTCATCTTCAACTACAGCGAGATTTCACACTTTTATTGCAAATTCTGTCATGTATTTCCTTAAACATCTAGCTACTGAAAGTTACTAACTCCTAAAACACCATATTTGCCATTTCGCTCCATGTCAGTTGAGATTTACTTCATTAAGTTACCCAAACGCAACTGCTTACGTATTTTATGGCGATGTAAAAGGCAATTGATTTGCACTTAGATTTCTTGTTCTAACGTTCAAATTATGGTTTCCACTTTTATTTAAAGCCGTTGTTAGTTAGTTTCTTGGCAGTTTTACTATTGCTTTGTTTGATGGTTTCCTACTCATTAGCTTTTTAATTGCTTTGTCCGTTTTGCTTTCTGCGTATATGTCAATTTCAGTACCTAACTTGGCATTTACTTTTGTTGTTCACAACTTATTTAACATCAAATCATGATAAAATAGTGCTCATGGTTTTATCACAAACAAATTGTAAACATCGTCATAACATGAGTCTCCAGGGGAGTGTCAGAGGTGTTTCCCAAGTATGCACTGTGAAATGCCCAGCGTGATGGCTGGTGAGCCCCACCGCCGTTTCGGGCACAAATATGAACTAAAGCACGCAAACCGAACTCAAATGTGCCCCTACGGGATCTGAATCTACAACCTCCGGATTAGTACTCGAGTACTCGAAACACTGGACCACAGAAGCGGTCTTACTACATACAAAAAGTTTCATTTAAATTGCCCTATTTGAGGGCTAAAAATGAGAACAGACTGCGGATGAGGAAGACCTAATAATACCTGTCTGGCCAGTAGAGATGTGCCGATACTTTATCGATAAACTGTCGATCTCGACGTCGATAAGTGCGACTGACAGTTGACTGTCGCAACCCGTTTCTCGTTAGCACGATATAACTTTGAAAGTTGGCTTACTTTTCCTGTCTGGTACAACTTAAGCTTAACGTTGCGTTTTCAGTGAAATAATATAGTGAATTGAAACGGTACTTTATCTTTTCCAAGAACACATTTCAACATCTGCTTATGACATTTATTTCCTTAACGCCATACCTACATAAAACTTCGGTGATTTAACAATTACCTCATAAGATATCTTTATACCTACCTACTTGGCAATTTGCATCTTTCCATTCTTTCATATACGCAAGTTACCTTTTTCTTAAGAAGTATGAATAATAATAAAAACTTACCAAACTAACCTTGCACATATCCAATTGTTCGAAAATGACAAATTCTTGATTCGCGCCATTAAATTCAAGTCGCCCGAGGTTACGACCTATAAGACTAGCATCGACGGTCTATCGAAGTTCTATTACAATGACAAATGACATCATGACATCACTAGTGCTGTGTGGTATCGGTGAATCAGTGCAGTAAGGCTTCTTTTGAGATTAAACTTGATATCTTTATTTACAACGAAAAAGGTTTAAAATAAATTCGCGAAACGGCCTACCCATTACGTAGATAGCCGCAAATTTGAAATTTTAAAGCTAAAAAGATCTATTTTGCAATTGATAGAGTTTGTGTCATAATGATAAATAATATCAGCAACAAAGCCTATAACAATAAATATCTTAGAATAATAATAATAAAACATACATTTTTAGGATTCCGTACCTCAAAATGGAAAACGGAATCCTTATACGATCACTTTTTGTATGTCTGTCCGTCTGTCAAGACCCTTTTTCACGGACCCCTTTAGAGATATCAAGTTAAAATTAACACCTCCTTCAGAAATCTAAGGTTCCATGGTGTTATTAAAAAATCTGGCTTCTAACTCAACGCGAAAAAAAGTTTTTGCCTTTTATGTAATAAATTTCTTACAAATTAATTCACCTTGCAAAACCTATTGGGAATCTTGAAATTTTGTATTTAATCATGGAAACTTGAAAAGGTTTATAAATATGATAAAGAAAATTTAAATTATTAACACAGAATTAGATCATCGTATCAAATTTATGCAAAAATATGTTCTCAAGAGCTTATACAACTAATGTACCCTGAGCATCACGAAAGCAATTAATTAAAATTTTGCGAAAACGCTCTCTCTTTATAAATGTAGAGATTATAAATCAGTTTAATGGTTTAATGAGTTTATGGTAGATTTAATTTCTCTTCTATGTAATAAGGATGTGATAGTCATAAATCAAATTATGACCATGCAATTTATGAAAACACGAAAACAGTATATCTAAATCATTAACGTAACGATTATAACTTTTTAACTAGCAACATTGCAGCCTCTGGTTGTAGTTACCATATAACTTTCTATACTATATCGATTTAAAAAGCGCAACACATAACTTATCGATTAAACAGACACTATCCTCGGGCAAAAATCGAAAGTTCGATTCCTCAAACTTAAAATCGGTAATCAGTTTAAATGTATCCTGTTCAAAATTAAGAATGTCCGTCAAAATGTCGAAAGTGATCGACCGATAAAGATAAGAAGCTTAATAAAGATATCGAATAAAGCTGTCTAATTAAAATTTATTTAAGTATTTTCACGTAGAGTGCTTTTTTTAAATATGATAATAACGTAAATTTAGACAAAAATATCCAGTGTTTTCTTTCGAAAATTTGTAAACATTTTTTTTCTGCCCAAAGGTTCTCTAAAAATATCGTTTACCTAATACATGACTATATAACTTAGCTAACCTCTCTACCCACTAAACCCACAAAAACATAAATTTTCGAACGAAAATGAAAAATTTATTACAGAACTAGCAATAAATATATAATGCTTTTGAATAAAACAATTTTCAATAAATGTATTTATGTTCGAAAATCTGATGAGAAGTTAGTTTACTTTCTTTGCATCTAGTATACGTCCTTTAAGTACAGCTGAATAACGGTTTCTAAGTTCTTACTCAGAACCACACATCTTGTCAGAATTGAATCGGTGTGCTATTTAAATTGAATCATGCATATTTGTCAAACTCTTTAGAAAGTCATTTGCTATTGCTACAGTTAATGTTTAATGGAACTGGATCGAATTTACACTGGGTGTATTAATGACGTACTCAGGAAATTAAAGCACATGCTCTACTGATTATAATGAACTACATCCTTGAAAAAAATTAAACAAAGCGAAAAAAATATATATCTCTTCCCCATATAAAATGACGAATAGGTATTTAAAATGCATATGGGGTAGTGTTTATGGAGTTGATGCTTGTGATTGTTGGTACTTGGTGAAAATTTTGATACATTTTTGATTGAAAAACACTTGCACTTGTCCACTTATTTATATTATTTCCCTTACCGGTTTCGCTGCTATAGCATTATCAAAAAAAGAGGTAGTGTTTATTTTTGCGTTGTTACAAAAGTTTTTCTATAGAAGTGGATTAATTTTCATTTATTTTTTACACCCTTTTTAACTTGCGAAAAGACATGTCTCTAATAACTATGCAAAAACTTGGTAATTTTGACCGGCTGGACGGACAATGATCAATGATCTGAGTCACGAGGCGTTATGCCATTGTTATAAGTTATTTACCATTATAAATCGGTAAATAATCCAAAGCATTACCTGAAAGAGATCGTATACATAGATCGTATAACATCAAGTGTAAACTGGCTGCTACGCATCTTTTTATAATGTGTCACTTGTAAAGACTTCTGTCTATCAAAATATGTTTCTCGTGATCTGTCTACATTATATTTTTATCAAGCTAAAAATACAATAGTTCCATTAATTTAACTTCATTTTACTTCACCTTCCACTACGCTTACTTTCTGCTCCGTATCAGGTTATGTGCGCCAGCGAAAGTGTAAATATTATGAAGTTTCTATGAGAAATATTTGGAACTGTCAGATGGCAAGGAATTCGGAGGAATTCAGTGGATAGACGCGAGTAACGAGGAAGCAGTAGAACCCATCGTATCTACAATGGCTTCAGGCGACAGCGCGCATCAGTCTAGTTCGGGAGGTATGCCGTCAATAGAGAAACTTGAAGGTGCCTCAAACTATTCCACCTGGAAATTTGATATGGAATGTGTATTAATCCATGATGATCTATGGACTTACATCACGAGCGAACCAGATGAGAAAGATGCAAATGCCGTCAAGAGAGATCAGAAGGCGCGAGCGAAAATAAGCCTTATGATAATCAGTTCCTGCAAGGTACACGTGAGAAGTGCTAAAACAGCAAAACAGGCTTGGGAGGCCCTGAGGACAGCCTATGAGGACAAAGGTTTAAACAATAGATGTAGATTGTTGTCTCGCCTTGTGAGTATAAAGCTAGAGAAGTTTAATACTGTGGCTGATTACGTGACAGAGGTCATGAAGATCTCCCAACAACTTAGCGACCTTGGTAAGGAAATTGATGATGAGTTACTGGCAACTTTGATGCTGCAGGGCTTAACGGAGGAATATATGCCCATGAAATTAGCACTAGAAAATACAAACATTACACTTACCACCGACTATGTGAAGACTAAGCTGCTACAATTAACTGACTACAAAGCGACGTCAGAACCAAGAGGAGCAGCACTCCTTACTACAAAGAGAAAGCCATGGAAGAAGTCTCAGAGAAAGAGCGGACCACCACTATCACAAAGTTTGAAATGTTTCATATGTGACGGGCCGCATAAAGCCCGTGATTGCCCAAACAACCAAAGTTAGAGTAACTGAGGAAACGGCTGATCGGAGGTATCCACAGAGAGAACGGACGCCGAGGAACATTCCAGGAGCAATCCTTTATCAAGCTGTCAACGAGCCTGATAATATCCTGGATGGTTCCATCACAATGAAAGAGGCACTAACTGGTGCAGATAAAGTGCATTGGCAGAAGGCCATTAAGGAGGAGCTGGATGCCCTCAAGAAGAATAAAACTTGGGAGCTAGTCAAAAGGGAAGCTGGACAAAATGTGATCGATTCTAAATGGATTTTTAAAATCAAGTCTGAAGCTGGCAATAAACAGAGGTACAAGGCAAGGCTTGTTGTTCGAGGATTCAAGCAGAGAGAAGGAGTCGACTATTTTGAAACTTATTCCCCGGTAATAAGGCACAGCTCACTGCGGTTACTACTCGCCCTAGCCGCAGAAAATAAACTGCACATTGACCAAATGGATGTGAAAACCGCATTCCTGAATGGATACATAAGTGAGACCGTATTCATGAAGCAACCAGAAGGGTTCGAGGAGAAGGGAAAAGAAGATTATGTTTGTCTTCTGAAGAGATCCCTATACGGATTGAAACAAGCCCCACGGGCTTGGAACGAGAGATTGGATTCAGCATTGAAACAGATGAAATTCCAACAACTTGGAAACGAGCCATGTGTCTACGTGAGAAAAAGTCAGCACAGGTTTATCATCCTAGCCGTTTATGTTGATGACATTCTGATATTCTGGAACAACAAGAGTGAAATGTTGCAGATTAAAAAGGAGTTAATGGAAACTTTCGAGATGAGAGATCTTGGAAAAGCGGAGTTGTTCTTAGGAATGCGTCTTCAGCAATCAGAGGATTGGATATCACTGGACCAAGAGAATTATTTAGAGAAAATGTTGACCAAGTTCAACATGGAATGCTGCAAACCTGTGGCTACCCCACTGGTTCCAGGTCAGAGATTGACTAAGCCGGAAGATGTTAACTATGAGTCACCTAAGAACATTCCTTACCGTGAGTTGATCGGATCCATGATGTACCTCGCCGTGTGTACGAGACCCGACATCGCCTATGCTACCAGCTACTTGAGTCAATTCAATAGTTGTTATGGAGAAGAGCATTGGCAAGCAGCTAAGAGAGTGCTGCGGTATCTTAAAGGTACACAGAATCTCGGATTAAAATTCAAGCGATGTACAAGAGACATGGAAGCATTCGTTGATGCTGATCACGGAGGTGATCTAACCGATAGAAAGTCCTACTCAGGATTTGTGTTCAAGTTTGGTTCTGCGCCTGTAAACTGGGAGAGCAAGAAACAAATTATTGTAGCATTGTCCAGCGCCGAAGCTGAATACGTAAGCCTGTCCAACGCTGCACGAGAAGCGACTTTCTTGAAGAGATTGTTTGAGGAGCTTACTGGTCTTGAGAAAACCATTGTACTGAGCTGTGACAGTCAGTCAGCTATGGCGATAGCTAAAAACTGTTCACACCACAAACAAACGAAGCACATTGATTTGAAGGTGCACTTCGTTAGAGAAGCCCTACAGAACAACGTCATAGCGTTGAAGTACCTATCTACTGAGTTACAGATAGCAGATGTGATGACGAAACCTTTGGTGAAAGGAAAGCATGAGTTCTGTGTTAAGGGTATGGGAATGAGTCCTGTTGAGAGTGTTAAGAGTATGGAGAGTCTAAGCTACTGACACGATGAGTTCAGCTGTGAGTTAACTGAGTTAGACTGGACGTTAACACTGGATGTTAAGGAGGAGTGAAAGAGATCGTATACATAGATCGTATAACATCAAGTGTAAACTGGCTGCTACGCATCTTTTTATAATGTGTCACTTGTAAAGACTTCTGTCTATCAAAATATGTTTCTCGTGATCTGTCTACATTATATTTTTATCAAGCTAAAAATACAATAGTTCCATTAATTTAACTTCATTTTACTTCACCTTCCACTACGCTTACTTTCTGCTCCGTATCATTACCACTTTTGTTTCATTTGAACAAGGTTTATGATGATCATGGTTTCTACAATTTACTGGTCTGAACGTTGACCCTGATACAGTTACAACCTTGGACAAAAATGGACTCCAATACGCATTTTGACTAAATATAAGAATCGTTACTTTTAAGCTTTCTTAATTTTATTAAAGATAAAATATATGTATACACGCAGGCCAGGTATTGTATTTCTATTGATTTTTACAAATAAGTAAAGGTGGAGGTTTCTTTAGAAAAAAACATTTCAAAAATGAGAGTTTTTATAGAATAGAACAGAACTATGTAAAATTTGATGAAAAACACGTAAAAAATTGCTTTCAGTCGTAAGCATCATGATAAAAGCTTCGTTATTTTATTAAAATCTACGTTATTCTAAATCCATTTAAGTAGTTGAATCAAATGATGCTCCGCTGGAATGACCTACTACACTAGACTGGTGCAACATTTCCCATAGCTGAGATGCCATACAAATATAAATACAACGATTAGTCTAATTGGTACGACTTCAACCAATTAGTTGACCGTTAACATCCATAAAAAATGTAAACACCATGATTTTAGAACATCTGAGATTATTTTACTCGTAAATGAACAGTTTTCTCGTACGCAAGAATGTCATGCTGGTTTCAGTAATGAATGCTGCTTCAATGTTTCTTGAGTGGATAATTCAAGTGTGACGTTTTTGGAATGGCATACTTATGTTATGGCCTTGGTTTTTTGAAGGAAAGAATCGTCAAGAACAAAACAACAGTTTACATATCTGATGGTAAGCTAGAAAATCGAAGAAAAATTACAAAATATTTGTACAAATGCCCTCGAATTTGAAATTTTAATTCACACACTTTCGCGAATGCGATGTCGTGATCACATAAACAAACGAGCCGGTCTGAACTATTGATACCTGGAACCTGGATTCAACCATTTGCATCGATCGTGCTCAAGTATCCGACATGGTTGATGCAATAGACATTGAATTGGCTAACAAACTGGATAGGTGACAGAAACACATTTACTAATTCCACTAATATCATACTAGCAGATATTCTTACAATTGATTGTGCCTTTCCTTTACATAATCTCCTTCTTCTAAGAAAATTTGTTGTTGAGTAATGCTTTCCTAGGTGCACCTAATATAACGAAGTGTAACTGTTGTCCTATGGTCTTGAGAATTTATTTTATTATATTCTATGGTTATAATCCATCAGACCTTATAAGTCCTTATAAGCAATCTAAAATACCCACACAATGTGAGGTAGGAACTATGACGAATAGATTGTCACCTTAGAATAAATGTCGCCAAAATTACGCGAGTTGAAATGCGGGTTACACAAAAACAGTAGACGTTCTAAGTGGTAAACTACAATGCGGGACATGACAATAAAGATGTTTTATTTATTGTGGGAATTCTCACATAAATGCGGGCTTTATTGATAATGCAATCAATAAGTACAAAGTATCAAAAATATTACAAATAACAAGTACTACTTCTCTCCTTTATTACTTTGCGTGTGCTTTTTGTTGTAAAAAGATATCGTCCGTGTAAATTGTTTATCTTCCTAGGACTTTCATATATGAAGGTAGTGTTGATGTAATCCAACATCTGCTTTGAAGCCCCGTAATATTTCATTTATCCCAACCAACAACTGGGTAACATTAGCATTTCTCAGCTGTGTATACTTAGGCATGTTGCAAACAACTGGCTGCCTTCACCGTAAAAGGCTAGATAAAATTGTTGGGCTCACTTGTGTAGAACTAGACGTAAAATTTGTGCGCACGAGTCGATCTGGGGGAATCGTGTTGTTTAGTGTTTAGGCTAGTTGTAAACTGGCGATTGAAAAATCCATAAAAATTCTAGAATCCATCTGCTTAACATGAAAACTCCTAGAAATATCCACATATCACATAAACATGTAAATTAAATGTTTTTTTCCTAAATCTCAAATTAAATTACTAGCCAAAACAGAAGAGATACACAAAGTGAGTAAATCTACAATGTTCTTCTAGAAGATCATGCAGCTTCGAAAATTGCCTTCATGATACCGAAAACTGCCTAGGTAAATCAGGAAAGAACATAATGGTTTTGATTGATAAATTTAGGGATCAGTATTGCAAATTATAAACAGGACATTCAGAAAATGAACTGAACCTCAGTATATACAAAAACAAGTAAAAGAATATAATTCAAAATATTCAGGCACTATTCATAAAAAAAAAATTACACGTAATTTCCTTTTACATACTTTATTATTTAAACTGTAATATGGTAAATAACTTTTAGCCCTCTTAATTCTCAATATAATTTAAATAATAAATCAAAGTCCAGATCGTGGCTCGGATCCGTCGTACAGATTGAGTTCATTGATAAGTAATGAAACTTCTTGAATTTGTCAGATTTCTGCAAGTTTCACAATCGCAGAGTCGTGCGTCATGTAGCCGCTCTAATTCCGTGACAATCGAGATTACTTTAATTATGTTGTCAACTTAGCCTATACCTTGCAGCCACGATGTCTCTGCAAATAGTCGCAACGGATTAATTTCCTAACCATGGACTTGCGGTCAATAGAGATGCAAAGCTGGGTGGAGACTTTATGACCAATAATAGCAAACCCTTAGTAGAAGAACATACCCATGTATGTATACGTCTGTAGTAATTCAAAGCTATTGTGGTCAATACTTACTAACTGATAGATTAGCAAATACCTATAGTAAGTGAAATGAACGTGGTACAGTCCATACTTTGTTAATTACACTGGTCAACAAGTTTTCTGCACAGAAACGATATTTTGAAATTCTTGCAGAAAACTGTGTGCTGAATCCAAATCTGAACTCAGATTTTTTCTATCAGGTCTCAGTTTTGTGAAATCAACTTCAAGGTATTGAAATTTACCGTTTCTTTAATGCTTCTGAACATTTTTTTTACTTATTACAAATGTATTTTATATATTTATTTTTCATAATTACAAGTCCTTAATCAATACTTATTAAGGTGAAAATAACATAATTCGCGATTGAACCTTATTTTTCAAAATAAATAATATTTTGTGAGAGCTTGTTCGGTCCATACATTTCATACCAAGTTTTTACTATGAAAGATTGGGTGTGATTGTTTTGAGACATTTAATCGAAAACTAGGCTTGGTTACGTGAATCTTTTTATCATATTATTAAAAAGAACCACTAAGACGAAGTATTATTGAAAATTAAAGCCGAAAAACTAATTGTGCTAAGCGTAAAGCCCCACCAGAAGTAGTAAAAACACGCGATTTTTCAAAATTTAGTCTGTCTTAGACAAATATTACGACGTGATAGAGAAAATCTGAGTTTATATTCGGATTCAGCATACAAATTTCTATAATAATTTCAATAAATCGTTTCTGTTACAGAAAATTTCTACAATTTTGTTGACCAGTGTTATTTTTAAAGTAGATCTCTCGAATAAAATTAACCCACTCAACTGTTTGGGTAGGAAAACAATTGCGACCAATAACTACAAAATAAATAAATTCTCATGACCAATCGAAACTTACTAGTTGACTACTTCAACTTCATAGCACCACTTTTCATTTAAATTACCTTACAATATCAGAATTTGGCGCCGTTTAGTGCTGTAGACCAAAAACAGGGAGATAAGGAAGTAAACAAGGTACTGGTAGTAAACACATTGCCTCAATCCCGACAGTAGTAATAGTAATTCATTGAAAATCCCGGGTGGTCCCAACTAGTTGTAGCAACGAACGCATAAATAACGGACTGTATCGTTTGCAACGAACTAGGTACAGCTGTTACGTGTCATAAAAGCACGTGTTTCATATAAACTTAGTCTGTTCACTGTTAAATGGCGGTAACCTGCAAAACTCGTGGAATTCTAGCATATCGAAGTTAATGCTATCCATGCGTTAGAAAGTTAGAAATAAACGCTTGAACTTCTAAATGTGACATACATATTCAAATTGTTGTAAATGAAAACAATGATTTAGGACAGGATCAACATTTCACTGATGTCGTTTCATGACAGTTTTATAATACCTAGCATGCAACAACTGTACCCTAAAGTGTGACATGGATCCTATTGTGTTCATAATGGGAGCAGTTAGACAAGTGGGAACGGGATACGCCCAGTTGTCAGCAGGGGACTACAGACCTTCCGATTGAACATAATTTCAAGTGCATTCATGATGATCGGCTTCGACTGTTTTCGGTCATGGCGACTACTTCGACTCCTAGTCGGTACGGCGCTGGTGTTCTCAAAGACCTTCGATCTTACTAGCAACTGCATTATCTACATATAGTATTGTTATCTTGTTTATATGAGACTTAAGAAGATAGGTCGCGCTTGTATCAATCACTATTAATCTATGCAGAAAAACCCGCATTGCGAGAAGGACAGATCCTGGAAAAAGTCAAAATATTTTTTTTTTTTACTAATTTTATTACTAAAAACATAAAGTTTGTTTGAAGAGTTGATTATTTTAAAGTTCAAAAAAAATTATACACATTTTAATTTATACATAATATATGCGGGTTTTGTTCAAATAATCTTAAACCCCGAGTTAAAAGCTTTTTTGGGTCATATTTTGTTTTTTTATTTTTATTATTGGAATGACTTCTGAAGATTCTGTTTCGAGTGTGCCACTAGTCAACAATTTTCTTTCCCAGAAACGATATTTTGATATTCACGCAGAAAACTGTATGCTGAATCCAAATCTGAACTCAGATTTTTTCTATCCGGTCTCAGGTTTTGTGAAATCAACTTTAAATATTGAAATTTTACGTTTCCTTAATGCTTCTGAACAATTCTTTACTTATAACAAATGTATTTTATATATTTATTTTTCATCCTAACAAGTCCTTAATCAATACTTATCAAGGTGAAAATAACAGAATTCACGATTGAACCTTATTTTTCTAAATAAATAATATTTTGTGAGAGCTTGTTCTGTCAATACATTTCATACCAAGTTCTTACTATGAAAAATTGGGTGTGATTGTTTTGAGACATTTAATCAAAAACTAGGCTTGGTTACGTGAATCTTTTTATCATACTATTAAAAAAAACAACTGAGAGGAAGTATAAAACTAACTGTGCTAAGCGTAAAGCCCCACCAGAAGTAATAAAACATGAGATTTTTCAAAATTCAGTCTGTGTTAGACTAGGACGTGATAGAGAAAATCTGAATTCAGCACACAAATTTCTAGAATAATTTCAATAATTTCTGCAATTTCGTTGACCAGAATAGGCAGCAGTACTTTTCTTCAAATATGCCAGATTCTTCAAACAATGAAGAATAAATTATAGTTTTGCAGGGACTACTATCCTCTTTGCTCTCTTTATCCTAATTAATGCTCAAACAATTGATCGCAGTCCAGATGGTGGCTCTTATCCTCTTATCCTTTGTCATTCATCAAAATTACTTATTTACCGCATACCGGTTGATTTATTTTCCGTACATAAAATACAACAAAGAAAGGTGATTTCAATGCTGAATAAAAAGCTATGTAAATGTTAAAGGCTATTTCTGTTTCACTTGATTATATAAGTCCAACATAACTACAGGTGTGGTGTACAAACAAACACGTATTTTAATTTATACAATCGAGTTAGTAACGAACTTGGACATCGCTCTCTTACTTGAGCATTGATAAATACAAGCAGGAAGATTGGTGTAGCTACTCAATAGTCAACAGCTTCAACCAGTTTAGTTATGCATCTTCATGGTCCCTGACTACACCTTGACTATGACTGAGCACCAACTCTGGCAAAAGTCACTCTTTGAAATATCGTTCAGGTTCACCAACTATTACCCGTTCTTAGTAATTTGTTACAGCACCACGCAAACCCTGAACTTCGAAGAATAATGGCACTAAGACCTTGAACTTTAGGATCGATAATGCAATGAGGGTATCATTGTCATCTGAGTGCGTCTGGCAACTTGTCGCGCTGTATTAAACAACAATAGAGACGCATAAGTTACGACGTTCCAATGTTTAGTCAGCCGTTTGGATGAGTTGATGGAAGGGAATGCTGTTATGTCAGGAAGCCATTATGTATTTGTGTTTTATGATCTTCTCGATGTTCTTTTGATGATTCAGTCGTCAATTTTGAAGTCCTTGCTTTGATTGTCATTATAATTAAAAAGAACTGGACATATATGAAGTCTGTGCCTTGTCAGAAGGTTAATTACCTTCCGTTCTTTCATTTTTTGTCAATTCTTTTTCAAGCTTCAATCAAATACAGCGTATAAAAAACGCAAGATTATATTCGTTTTGATGTTATAGCTAGAAGTATTTTTCATAATTACTATACAAAATCTTTTTTATTATACGTATATTCCATGTGTATAATATAGATATACATATATACTGAAGAAGTTTTGAAGAAGTACTGAAGAAGGGCAAATTAAAAGTACCCGGAATAGAAGAGTTGTATGACTAGATTGGTGGATCTAGAAGAAGCAAAAGAGGTGTGTCAGGATCGTAGCAGATGGAAATCTGTAGTCTCTGCCTACCCCTCTGGGAGACAAGCGTAAGTATATGTATGTACATATGTATGTAATAATACATGTAGCTAACCAATGATGATGAATAATAGAAGAAAATTGGGACTGAAACTAATTTGCTATCTACAATAGTAATAACAGTACAATTTGCACACAAAAGGGGGTCAACCTGTCTAGCAAAAGCAGTTATAATAACCAAATTGTCTTTTTTGTTCAAAAACCGTAGTTCAAAGTCTGGTTCTGTAAGTTACGGTAAACCACGAGTCAAATCGGCCGTTAAGTCTAGTTCAATTACTGGAAAGCAGGCACATTGCTAGTTACAAATGTCTCTCTCTTAGAGTGTTCGCACATAGAAATGAAAATGTTAGGGAAACTATACATTCGTGTAACAAATACGAAATGAGGCCAAAGGTAAAACACCTTTGTCCGGTAAATTTTACTGATGTCGTTTGAGCAAAGTCACATAGATCAAAAATTATGCATTGAGTATTGGTAGATTAATATGGTATGTACGTGAATGTATTAGGAACTGGTAAATTACGTGGAATTCGAACCATATATACAATAAGCCTCTATCGTATTGGAATCATCGTCCTTTCCGAAGAACAAATCACATGATCACATTCAAACAATATGAATTCTCATCACCATTATTCAAGATCTTCTAGATTTTCTCTATAATTGTGTCCTTTGTTATCTTGTGAATTTACTTTACGTTCGGCTTCTTTTGGATTCTAATTTGTAGTACGTATACAGTCACCCTTATTTTCTAGTTCGCACTTTCGCGCCCTCTGGCTGCAACTATCAGTATTTATTCATTGTGCGCCGCGGTTACGTGGACTTTCTAAATACTAACCATTTGTAAAATGTACTCGGTTTACGGCGATCATTACGCCTAATTTCAATTTGTGGAACTGTGTTTTGGAAGTTGAATCTGTTGCCAATGGTTTTTTCTTTGTCTTCAGGTACGTTGGATCGAGATTACAACAAAACATACCATCACAACGTGTGTTCCCGGGGGATTGTCAGATTTGTTTACAATTTTGGACTGTCACTAAAATAGTCAACACTTCTGCACCCTCTTTTTACCGATGATTCTCACATCCCAACGTTATGCTGCTTTACCTCACAGCGTTCACCGTTTAACTAGTAGCAGGCAAGTTTACAAATACTATGCTGTATGCACATAATTTTCCGAAATACTCCTTAGTGCTTGCTCGGCGTTCAATATTTGAACCCGGAGCTTAGGACTACGTGACCGGCAGTCCTACTGACTGAACTACCGTTGTGTATTATCAAGATAATATGTAAGAATCGCGACTAGTTTCTTAAATAAGGACCTCTCACTCCCAAACTATTATACAACACCTATGCGGGAACAATTCCATAGACATTCCCATACCCTGACTACAAAACACTCTTTGTCTTGATGACGTGCAGGCCCGCAGTTCGATTCCCGGCCGTGACATTCCTGGTCGTCGAGGAACGCATTGCTAATGAGGTGGGATGCTATGCTGACAACTTTTGGGCAAGGAGATTCATTGTAATGATAGTCATTTGTCGTTTTACTGTATTCTAAAGCAATCAGCTATGCTACTTCTCATGTATTTAATTACACTCCAGTTTTTTCCAGACTCTTTCAATTTTTGGAAAATGCATGTTCTTATGACATTCCTCATGGATTGTCCCCCAGGTCAGTTGGGGTAAATGTATGATAACAACATCTCAATTGACTCTTGTAACTGTCTTTACTGCTCTGGATAGCAAACTTTATGATCTAATTACTTAAAAGAACCCGACTCTCTACCACATATCCCCGTTAACATCTTTTGTCAAATAGAAATTTTAATGTCGATCTTACACAGATTATTACAAAACTACATAATATTGCAGTAAATAGACTACATAGAACCACATAATCTACTGATCATGCTAAAAAAAAACCGACCAAGTGCGTGTCGGGCCACGTGCAATGTAGGGTTCCGTAGTTGCCCGGTACATAATTTGGTCTACTGATACAGACCGCGGCAAACTTCTGGTCCCATACATTATATGGGGCCAAAAGTTTGGCGCGACCTGTACTCGTAAACCTGTAAAGCCTACTTAGCTGTGATAGTTTTCCTTTTAAATTCATTATATATACTACTTCTGTGAATTTTTTCACATATCTATAAACAACAGTTTAGCCAGCAGGGGGGACGCTTCACTCTAACTAATTTTTTTTCTGTGGAATGTGGTCAATTAGGGATACTCTATCATCTATTAAATTTTTTTCACTTTGAATATATGATCCTAATAAACAAACTACAGAAAATTACACCCTCCTGCGCACTTTCCCACAACTAAAACCAACACCGTAACCTACCTCAATTTAAAAGCCATCATTCACCTGTAGCTATCCAAACTTTCGGGTTTTTGCCCTTGAGTATTCCCCCCAGTTACCCGAGCCAGTGGTCCGTACAAAAAGTATCGCATACCCTTGTTGAAGTATGTTGAAGGACAGAAGGGATCACCTTGCTTGAAAACAAGTAAATCGTTTTAAGAATTATGTATCGGTATTCACTAAATAATGAACAAGGGGGAATTCTAAAAGACACGAAATAAAATATAAGAGAGGTAGAAGAGAGAGATCTATAGTGTTACCTTGTTTATTTCGAATAAGATGTAGTAAAGCTTATTTTTACCTATTTTATATCCCTCTCCTTTCTTTCATTTTGTACTGAAAATTCTTACTAAAGTAATTTTTTTCTGAGTGTATATAAAAGTTTCTCATTTGTTATTTTAATTTGTATTTTTAAGATGTGGGAACGGTTAATTATCCAGGCTGTAAATAGAGTGTGACCATTAAATAAAACCACATACTCTACTGATCATACTGAACGACTATTCGAAAAAAAAACCGAGCAAATCTTCAGAGAAAAATATATTCAACTGTAACTCAAAGACTTTATCTTGTAGGAGGAAGGTCTGTTTTAGAACGCTACACCGGAACAGCTGTTTCACGGACGACGCTCTCTCTAAACTCGCCCGTATGTCGGTTCGTTAGGGTTCACGCATTTTTGTTTGGAACTCAATTATTTCCTAAACTAAGGGTGTCCGCGGGTATGATTCTTGGGGAAAGTGGTTCAGTAGGGTCAGTAGAATATGTGGTTTCATTTAATGGTAGCAGTCTATTTACACCTGGTATATGTATGTTACGGCTAGAACCCGAAGTGTGGCTACACCTAGTTTTAACCGGTCAGTGTTATACAAAACTTCAGGGGTCGACTCGCTCCGCTCCACTTCGCTCGTCGTTGCACTTATTTTTTGACTTTTTTCTGACTGTAACCGACTTCGGGCCATAACATATACCGGGTGTAAAAGCCATCCTTTATGGGTATGTTATTATGACCGGTAAAGATATTATTTTAAATACTGGGATCTCTAAATAAAGTACCAGTGCCTCATAATAAGACGATTTTCTTCACTCAAAATACACTAATCGCGTGGACACCCTCACGGTCGCTGGCCACTCGGATGAGGGGTGCGGGTTGCGGGGTGCAATTAGGTGTGAGAAGAGGCCGATGAGCTGCGTAACCATAGCTTAGAAAAATTATGGAATTTTTGGTGAAAATTCAAGTTATATTTTTTTTTCTCGTAATGACATCAGAATCGTGTATACTTTCATACCCTAAAGGGATTCTTGACTTTGCATTTACCCCCTGTATAACAGAAAACACCTTTTAATGTTGTTATTTATTTTGCACTAAATCAAAGGCCAAAAGTCAAAACGAATGTGTCACAAGAAAACTCCACATGTCTTACGGCTATAGAGCACTACATAAGGTGGTTTATGTCACCATATCACTGGAATCGCCCTAACTCCCGGTCTACCCATCGTTCTACAACTCCTTTCATGGCACAAACTCATAACTCTACATTACCATTACCATTGAATTTAGCAGACTACCCTCATCTGACCATGGTGCATACCATCTCCGTATTAGGAGAGACTACATATTAATGCAGGTTGAAGCATTTCGAAAGCAAGTTTCGAAGCTGTGTTTTATAAGCCTTCCAGCGTATATGGTAGACCATTTTCTGGGTGGTTAATGTGGATTACTGAGATGATTTGAAGTGGTCTTGTTTTAATTCCTGCTCTCATTTTCTTTAACTCTTGTGTTATTTCAGTCTACCAGCTGCTGCTTTATAAACAATTCTTTGAGTCACTTTCTCTTTGGTCAAAAGCCCTTAAATATCTGAGTGGCATTTGAAAATATTTTCTTAAAATATGTTACCACTCTTGCGTAGGATTTCCTCAAATAAAATATGAATGTGCTAAACAACTTTTACTGTCAAATTCATCTTTCGGTCATTTATGTCAGTTGCTTGCTAATCTTAAATTTATTTGCTTTGCATTTGAAATTTATTAGCCATAAATAAAGGGCCGATTCGGATTATCGTTATAAACAAATTTTATTTGAACATCCACCTTCTTATGTTTGTCGAAAACCCATAAAATATCCATTTAAAATATTAAAATCTTAAATGGACCTATATCAAAAACTTCTCATTTATTTCTGTAGATCACGCAATTTATACACATATAAACAAGCAAAGTTACACACTTTTAAAAGCTTTCTTGTCCTGATTTAAATATACCAGAATGTTTCAAAGACCTATTCAAAATATCGACTTTAGATCGCTTGTATTAACAACTGAAGACCTTTTTAAGAAAGGAAATATTTTCTAAAGGTTTGTGTAGCTAATTTATATGACACACGAGGTGATATTTCAAGTAAACGACGGGGACAAAATGGCAGCATGTGACTTTTCAAAGGTCATGAGGAGGAATTCGAATTAGGGATCAGTAGAGAGGGTGATAATGCCACAGAGGGCCAACACGTGGCATTAATATCAAATAATGCTTAATTCTTTGAGTCCAATGACTAGGAAGTTGTTACAAATAGTCTATCTGAATTGAATATAATATTAGACGAGTAAAATTATGTGATGATAAAAAAACTGTTTTGTTCAAAACCATTATCATTTCAGTAAAAAAAGGCAAAATAAAAGTAAATCTGCATGTGAAGAGCTCTGAACTGGGATACGATTTAATTTTGTTGTTTCTATCATGTTTTGTTTTTTTATTTTGCTTTGAGTTTATAATAACCTTTTTATTAGATCTTTTCATGCTAAGGCTAATGGCTGCTGCGAGAAAGTTTGGGATAATCTCCAGCCGCAAGTCCCCGTCCATCTTCACAAAGTGATTTTATTTTGCAAAAACATAATTTTCAAACACGAATATCATGCGTTTAATTATTAATTCAAAATAATCTGTCATCTTCCCTTTTACGACGCAAAGATCCCCTGGTACATATATTAACGTCAAATAACAAACATATACCATATTTTAAAGCCCAAAATCGTTGATGTAGCTTACGTGAAAACCGTTGCAAGCAGCAGTTGCCAAATTAGCAAAAACCGTTGAAAGGGTTATAAAAGTAAAGTATGATACTGCCAGGTCAATACCTCTATTTCAGGTCCGAAGAAAACAACTGTTTTGAATATGTTTTCAACACTTTTGTAAGGAAGACAAAGGTGTTTTTTTTTTATTATTGATTTTATCTTTCGATTTAAACACATATCGAATATCTTACAAAATTAATACAGTTTTGTGAGATATCGTATACGTTCTTATTTTCCATACAAATTTAAAGAATCTAATCTTAATTGCATCTGGAAATAGTTTGTTGATTTCGGTCGACTAATGCTTGGAATTGAAATTGTAATAAATTCCTACACTAATGATCTAGAATTAGGGGATTTATTTACATACCCTTTTCTTTGACTCCATCACTCCATTAGTAGGTACTTATAGGTATTACCTCTGTTGTCACAAAGAGTTTTTGCTTTAGAATATAATTTGTTATGTATCAATACTTTTTGAAGTACGTACAAAATACAATTTAGCATTTATATAATTTGCCTTTTCTTATCTTTATCTTTTTATTTTTCGAACAATATTATAAAGTGTTAAAATTTTATCGACAAGCTACCTGTATTCGGATTCAAATAAGATATAAACTTAAATCAAACGCCTTTATGACTCCCATTTCTGTCAATTAAGCAAGTTTGCCTTGAATTTCATAAAAACTTAAGACCAATCAAATTGTATTCATCCATTTAAAGGATATAAAACGTCACAAAGTTGCTACAACTTTACATTAAGTTTTTTGAACGATATTTCAATTTATGCTTTGTTTCCATTAGCTCAATTTATTTATACGCCATCTTTTATATTAATTTCATCCGGATTGCTTTTCTGTTTTACTTCCTTTTGCGTACCACTTATACGTGCAACATCAAATTAATTTAATGGGCTATCAACACACGTTTTAATGATATGAAAACTTTTTTTGCACAACCTCTTCGCCACCAACGGAGCCTGGCATAACGCAGTCATCCTTGGTCCTTAAGACATTTTTTATTAAACCTGAGGTTCTCACTTCAGTAAATTTGAGAATTTTATGAAGCTATTAAGTCTATTTATTATGTGTCCAGGTTGGCGGCATCTTCAAGTGTTGTGACTTTACGCTAAAGACTGCATTAACAACATTTTCACATTTTTATTTTATTTTATTATCTACTTATTCGCTTTTTAAAGGTACTAGATTCTCTTGTAATGAGACTTTCACAATAAAATCTACAGTATATTTTTATCAGAACTTGACGTTATGACGCTACCTTATGCATTTTTATTAATGTAGTTATTTTACAATACGAACACTTCTAGGCAGTCTACTGAAACTTAAACTAAAACTACGTATTAAACCTAATTTTATGAGACACTAATGTACTAGTAGCCATCCAGCCTTCATTTGAGGATAGTCTGCGGCCAGGATTTTGCAACATAGTTTCCTATCGGCACCATCTTGCTCTATTTTGTATTATAACATTATCAACAATCTCACTTTCATAGAGTACTTGCCTTGCGTATACGCAAGTGTTATCTCTAACTTCATCAACAATCATCTTATTACAATGTATTGTCCGAGATTTTATCCCTTTCCATAAAATTATCTTAAAAGCATCATTTTTATTATTATTTGCGACCAATTCCATTTTAGTTTTCGTACAAAGATTATTAAGTCATGTTTTTTCTGACAATAGTTATTTGGCAAATGAAAGCTGATAATGATTCGGTTATTTTTCATACTTTTGGGAATCGAATAAAACGGAGATAAGAGAGACAGATTATAAGCCACACAGTAGGCTCTGTGTTTCTCATCTTGCAAATACGTACATTATAAAATCTTAACGGGACTCGCTCTTATTGTTACTCGATAAAGGTTAATATTCTCGAGCACACTGTAACAGTAAGTTTGTTAATCAACTATATGAAAGCAGGTTCACTAAGATTGTCTCCAGATAGTCGTTGCTGTACCAGTTTTAATTGGGTCGTGTTTTATTTATATACCGATATTGATACACTGATCACATCATGTAAATATTGATAGTTCTTTCGCTAGTCACCCTTGAAATATCTACTTATGTACATGATACTTATTTATAGACTGTGGTCTAGCTATGTAAGGGCACATATTTTGTGCCTAGTCTGCATCCATCAGAAGGCACGTTAAGGGTTATCCCAACTTTGTCTGTTTTCAAATTATTAATTTTAAACCAATAAAAAGCGACGATTAAGTTTTTCAAAAATATATGTTATATTTCACTCTTTGATCTTAATATTTTGGCTGTTCAATACGCGATTACTTACATTTTCCTCGATCCGATTAAATCGCAAAGATAGTTCCAAACTACGATCTAAATATAATTTCATTTGAGCTATATTATGTTTTTGACAACAAAACTTCATCGTGAAAAATGTGATATAAAACGGCCGTCATGTTTAAACCCCATCCGTCTTATTCCAAATTAATAAATAAAAACACCTCAGAACCGCAAGTTTTCTGAGCAGCCCGCTTCCGCTGAGCAGGATAAACATGTGAAAAATGAAAGCGTCGGAGCGGGACAGATTTCTCTGCATAACCTCGCCTTGAGCTTTTTACCCGAAGTACGGCAATAGGGCGCAATCACTCAATCTAGACTGACCAAAAGGTGTTCTTCGTCAAACCCGTACACTTAAACTTATTTTATTTACTGTCAATAAAAAAACATAAATAATGAAGAAATAACTCAACTTGTTCTTCAAATTTAATAGTCATTTGCGATACACCTATGGATATTCAATCAAACGGATTATCTGGGTAATAAAATATGGTTAAACCTTTAAAACTGACTTTAAGCCTCTTCATGTAACGCATACCGTAAATAATGGCACTTATTTGGAACATCTTTTTTACTAGGGTTCCGTACTCGAAGGGTGCCAAACAGGACCTTATTACTAAGCCTCCGCTTCCTGTCTGTCAGTCTGTCTGTCTATCTGTATGCCACAGAGGTCCGTAGCTTTAACCGTAATAGGTATAAAATCGAAAATTTCACAGAATACGAATTACTATGGCCCCTATCACGACAAATCATAAAAATTAAAAACGTTCAAGGAAAACCTCGTGTTAAACAGTTTGTCAGTTTTTACAGAGATAAAAGATGGCGCTAAGAGTAGTTTGTCAACCTTATTGCACGAGGTTGGTAAGATGATAGATGGCGCTAAGATCTTAAAGGCATCTCACAAACCCCTGTGACAGACGGAGAGACAGACGCTTAGTAATAGGGTTCCGTCTTCCACCCCTTCAGGTACGGAACCCTAAAAACAAATACGATTAGCATACAGACTATAAAATATTGTTCTGGGCTTATATTGTTCTAACGTCACGTACGTTACTATAAATACTTACTATGTAGTACATTTATCCAAATTCCCCTCAATTTGACATTCAGTGGGGTGTATTTTTGTTGGTCTAAACAACGTATAAACAACAGAAAATTGACTACAAGTAGCCAGCATCAGCTAAAGATTTTCTTTCATCCAAAATTTATAAAAAGAGAATAATTAAACTCTTTAATTAATGTTAAATTGTATTAATTATTGAATTATTAACTATTATTAACGCAATTTAACATGAAGGCAAATAATTCAGACTGATTATATGCTAATTTATTATATATGTATTTATATATTTACTAACATCGTTGTGTGTTATATTTAAAGAATAGGCTTGCAGAGAATTTTTCTTCTTTTTCTATAAACTAAACACTACTAAATTGTAAAGGCGACGCCACGAAATTTTGGCGAAATGGATCTCCATAATCAGGAATAAAAAAACATATGTAATTACCAATTTATAAACCAGATTAAGCATTTCCTTGACATCATTTTGCCCGAAGATTTAGTTGATTGATTAATTTTCATAGAAGAGAAAAAAATATTTAGAAAACCTCTTTTAAAACAGAGATTTCTATTTTACTGACAAACGGGAGCGAATGAAGCCTCTAAGTTTTTTATTTAAATTAGTCTACAAATACACTTCAATATGGCCGATTGGATAAATTAAATTACTTATAGTTGTCATTTTAAATGAAACATTCTGTTTTGCCGCATACGACCTTACGGCATAAGCTAGTTCGTGAGCGTATATTTGTATGGAGTAAGTCCCCCTCACTCCACTCCCCTAAGGCGCCGATTTGAAATTGAAAGTTTATCAATGCCTCGCAAATCTTCATTTTCCTAATACTATCGGTTGACTAGAATATTTTTGAGGAATAAGGCCGCTCTGTCCCTCGGTTATTCCATACTCTGTGTTTTTATTTAGATTTTCTGTGCATTTAATTGTTTATTCATTAATTCAGGTAAATCAAAATAATATTTATAGCACACCGTGCGTAAAATGACCGCTTTACGCACGCTGCGCTTGCGTAAAGTCGGCATTTTCCCCACTTGTGCTATAAAATATTATACGATACTCGTGCGAGAAACTTTCATCGCTCTCGTATCGTAATGTACTATTACTTAAGTTTTTTGTTTGTGAAGCCTAAATCTTGCTACATTTATAGGTTGAAATGAAAGTTTAAAACAGAGTTGTGTCTAGCAGTCAGTGGGACATTTACAAAGCCACTCATAAAACATAAATTAAGCCTAACTGGTGCAAGCCATAACAATAAATATCTTACTAAAAACATCGCCGCTCCTTTTACGGAGGTCCATTAACATTTCTTTCGAAATGCCAACCGGGGATCGAACCTGGCTTGCTCAAGAAAAGCTCTAAACTAACGGCTGTGCCTTTGCCTTATAGAGCTTTCAACAGCTTTTGCATCAAAGCTGTCCCGATTTGTTGTTTGACATTTTAATTTTAATACTCTTTGGTGGTTTGCCTTTATACTCGTGTGGTTCGAAGATTAAGCTAAGATCGTAACTTAAAAACCATATAGTACAAAGGTATAGGGATAGATTATGTTGACATTTTTGCGTTAGATCATTTTAATACTTGTTTAGAATAACCTAATACATTTCATAAATATTATTTATAGTGCATTACAAACTAGAGTAGATCAATTAGAAACAAATTTCATATGTCCTGAAAGTTAAAAGGTCGCAGATTCGAATCCTCACCCGAGATTTTTTATCAAAATATTAGTCTTACTTGAATTTTTTTTTCTAATTAATCTTCCCAAGTTTGTAATACACTCCAATAAACATTGTTTAAAAAAAAAGTTCCGATATATATTCTTAAAATTAACTTTGACTTGTAGATTATGTATCTATTTTGCAAAATAAATATTTTGATTTTGATAACATTTGGAGTATTCAGAGATGGATTTCGCTATGAAACATACAATAAATTAATAACACATGTTGATTGTATATGTAGGAATTATACAATTCCCACGATCCCCCAGTAACATTGCGTCTTTATAATTTCCTTAGTGCCATTATGCCTATACACCAGACATCTCCAATATGCACCATATGTCCATCTAAAGCTACATTCAAAGGCTGTCAAACTTACTGACCAACCATCTTATCAATACACCTATTGGAATCGATATTAACCTTTGTTTCTAAAGAATTTAAGTCTTTAAAGGTCTCAGATATCTTGGTTTTAGTATGACATGCGCGTGGGCAGCTTGACACATGCACTTACCATGTTGAACCAAGTGCATTGGTCGTCTACATAAATACACTTTGAAAATTAACTGGAATTATTGAGATGTTTGAACGGTGTGGGAACCAAAGGTTAGAAGGATTTTTAATAGACGAAATTTGTTTTTAAATTGAATTGAAATTGGTTTTCTGTTGTATGTATATTTCTTGTTTGATGTTTTTACAACCTGAAGAATGCACAAGTTGAACAAATCATTGTTTCTAAAAATATCGCCACGTCTTTAGGGAATATAATTTGGAGCCTCATAAAATTTCTTAATAATGCTTAGTATAAAATATATTTGGCTTTTAAATTTGCATCCTAGAGGTGATCCTGTCATCATTAAATCTGTTTTCTTTAGCCGACAGCAAATCCATACTTATCGTAACATTAAAATCGACTAGAAGCAATAACAGTATCTTGCGCAGAAAAGCAAACAGAGTTTGATCGTGACTCCGGCGCAGACATGCAGCAAACCACGTGATTCTGGCCATGAAAATCGTAAAATAATCGAGAGAATTAAATCATTTATGTATCGGATTTTGGGTTAACGAGACGCTTAATATTAAGATAGAAGGTTCATTAATACATACAAATATTCATATACTCACGCCTGTCTCCCAGAAGGGTAGGCAGAGACTACAGATTTCCATCTGCTACGATCTTGACACACCTCTTTTGCTTATTCTACAGTCATCTATCTAATCATACAAGCTCTTCTATTCCGGGTACTAAGTACTTTGCCCTTCTTCAGTATGCCGCCTATTTGGTCGGCATACGTCCTTCTAGGGCGACCCGGTCGAACTTTACCTTCCACTTGTGCAGCATAAATTTCTTTCGTCACTCTACTTTCATTCATCCTCTCTATATTCCCAAACCACAGAAGCATTCCTTTTTTATTCTAGTCACTACATCTTCTTTCAGGCCGCAACGATCCCTTATGTCGACATTTTTCACTCAATGTCAAACCACACATACTCCGTAAGGAAGATTTACTTCGAAGCTCATCTTGCCAGACCCAACATTCACTACCATACATAATCGTAGGAGCCAACACTCCATTATGAACCGCCAATCCTGCCTTTGAAGGCACACTTTGGCTGCCCATAACGGAGTGCAGGGCTCTGTTCACTTTGTTTCCCGCATTCACTCGTAGGTTTATTAATCTTTGAGAAAAAACAGATAGTTCATTTACTATGAAAATATTCTACAGAAGGTACAATAAAGTAATAATAATAATTATGTATTATCTAATGGCAAAACGTAACCCATATCATGTTTATGTTATGTCATTTACAAAATGTACTAAACTTTTACCTAACAGAAATAGCCAAATCAAAATACAAGTAAAATTTCATATTTTATTTCGTAATTTTTTTACAATTTTTCTACAGTCTTTGTCCACAGAATAATGCGATCGTTTGATAGCAAGATATGCTCTTGCAAATTGTTAAACTTTGTTCTCGGATTATTTAACTGAGTACTTTGTGGTATCTCCCAGATGACAATGTACCGCAAACCTGCGGTAGCGTATCTCTTTCTGGAGAATTCTTGCTTTGGTGACTCTTCTGTATAGATTGAGCCATTTGAAGGGCACAAAACCATAATCAATTTGTAATGTACCTACCTGTATACGAGCAAGAAAGTAACTGGTCATAGGTGCCTACACAATTTATACAGCCAAACTCATACTGGAGGCTTGGTAAGTGATCAGTAACACGGATCGCTAACATTTTTTGCTAATTTCGCAAAATAAAATCTTGACGTCCCATAGTAATTGACTCGGGGCTGGGCTTCGTTTAAACGCGTCAAGGAACACGAAAAGAATAAATTTACGAATTTCACAAAGAGGGTAATCGAACCTCGTTACTGAGCACTTACTGAGTCTTCAGTAAGAATTTGGCTGCATAAATTAAATCATTTCATATAGTACCATTGTTTTAATAGATTACTTTAACCAGAAAAAACGACAGTATATCATAATATGTATCGATTTTATCTTGCCATTAATTAATAGACACTTTTTTGTACATCAAATAAACACATAATACAAAATTACGAATAAACAATGTTTTACAAATGCGGGTTTATTACAAAAAGCTTTTTTTTCCAGCCAACCTTTTGCTTAATATAACAATATGTACATATTTCCTTGGCGTACATTCAAGACACTACTTTTCTAGGTTATCCGGGTACTTAAATAACAAGGAAGCGGTCATCTATGCGTGACCGTTTTTATTAAGATCAGCTTATCACATAGATCCAAGCAAGCATCAAGAGGTCAAAGTAAATGATCTCAGTCATGCTATTTACAAATTAGATCAACTTGTTTTGTCTATGGATGTTGGTCCAAGCCAACAAGATGGGTGAAAGACCTTCAATCAAACCCTAAATAAATACTTACTATAGAACAAGAGCTTAAGGTGGCATAGAGAGGATATAATATATATCAAGGACGTATTTGTAACATAGATGAGATATCAAGTACAATGGTATGATGTAAATAATATTGAAAGTGGCCAAATCATTATAGTCTCAATGATTCATTGCAAGATTTAAAATAAATGATTTGTAATAGGACTGATAACAGAACATCACTAATTCCACAAAACCAGAGTAGACGTAGACAATATTGTTCCTAGAAACACGGAAAGATTATATCTGCTATTAATCGTGACGGACAAATTCGAGCATTTCGCACGAACTGTTTCGACATTAATGTAATAGTGGAATAGCCTCGATGTTACACTACTGTGGCGTCATGATGATGATTATCAGGAGCCGAGGATTCACGATTAAAGTTTTACGACAATATTAGGAGTGATGAAAGCTCTTGTCTTGATAGAATCATACGTACAGTTTATTCAATAGCATCTGACTTTAAATCAATTTCATCGTAACTAATTACAATTCAAATTTTATATTATTCAATAATATTCTTCTTGAGCTATTGTGGATAATGACAACGTCTATGAAATCTTCTTGATGTGTAGTATGTGAATAAACGATGAGGTGTCAAGCCATTTTTATATCGTACGAAGAAAAGGCATAAAAGAACATGTCCAAAGAATAATCTTTGCAATCTTCGCTAAGATTGTGATAGTACTAGTCTAGTTACTAAAGCAATAGCAAAAGTACACGTAGTAAAGTACCAGCAATAGTGAGAATGTGACATTTCAAGTTGTCGTGTAATTCGTGCGGTTCGTGCGGCCGGGCCGTGTGAACTTGCTAATGATGCTTTAACTTACACTCGTTCTATTGTCTAATTGGATCTTCGAGATTTCCCTTCGTATTTACTCTGTAATATATATTTGGTTGATAAGTTGAAAACCTGTTTTGGATCTTTCTGTTAGTACAGATGCTTTAAATGTATGTGTAAACCAAAAAATTTAAAATGTAAAGTACAAAATAAAATCGATGCTGCAAATGATGCTAGTAATAGTGGCGTTGATTTCAACACTGAAACTATGTATGGATATGTATATTTAGACTGATCTCTCTCTTCATAATTAATTATGGCTATAAAAGTTTAATGATTTAGTATTTGTTATCATTATTTCAATACAGTCACCAAGTACACTAAAGAATATAAAAGGTTAATATTCGAAAAAAGTTTGATGTGCAAATATATATCACAAAATATAGATGGTTGAGAGGCAAAATTTGAATAAGCCTTATCTCAGAATATTACTTTCATAACCATAAAAAGTTTCACTAAACAAGTAATTTAAAAAATCGTTGCGATACTTTGAGTTTCGGAATTCTTTTACGGCATGGCTTTGGAAAAATAAAAATAAGCAGGCGATATTTTCTGGACATCGTTAAAGGTCATGTATCATTCATGACCATTGTGGCCTCACAGCATTGTATAGTCGAAATCATACACGTTTTAAGACACCCACGTTAAAAGCTTGATCACTTACTTATTTTAAAAGCATGTTCTCGTTTTCTGTGCAATAACTGTTTGTTTGTATTCAACATTCTCGCGACACTAAAACAAGTAGACAAGAAATGTTAACATGATTTTTATGAACACCAAAACCTTTTTGTATGCAGATTGACAATTTAAATGAAAAGTCATATAGATCCGATCGTGCATGATAATACGATCAACTTCAGTTTCATAAAGTGAAAGTCTTTAATCTGTATCAGACAGAGACCCGATTAGCACCTGATGGTTATCAGGACGAGGTCTTGGTTGTGATCACGATATCGCACGTTTTGCATACCAGTCGACCAGGATAACCTGGTGAAAGAGATGAATCTTGAGAGATTAGGAACAGAATCGGTTTTGCAATGGCTCAATTGGATGAAGATTAAAATTGTGGTAGATTAGTTGGTGTCGGGATAAAAGATGACGATATCAGAAAATAGGATTATTAATTGAGTCACACACAAACAGGATGATTTTATGTTATTTTTTTATTAACGACTTTCTCATATCATATATCAGCGTGCCATTTCAAATCACATAGCTTATAATTTCATCAGGTTATATTAGGGTAGTTAATAAACAACCGTGAAAAATCTACTGTGAAATTATAATCTCTCTAGTAAAATTAGAAACTATCGGAATATACTTCTGACTCTATATGTCCCTTATACAAATAAAATATCCAATAACAAGATTAAATTACATCAATCATTTACTTAAGAGTGTGTTAATAAAAAATAAACATTTTGCCACTAAACCCTAAGACTCAGTAATAACATTTTATTTTATTATATTTCTATTAGATACACTTAGGCTTCATATTCTTACTTTTTATTTCAACTCAAAAAGCAATTCTCTTCTCAGTCAGTTTTCATCTGATCGAAGAGTACAAGCAAGACTGACACTTAATATTCATATATGCATCCATTTCCATTCATCGTTGCGCAGTCCCTTTAATGATTGTCGGTCTAGCTAAACCCAGACGTTTCCTTGCGGAATGGTTCTAGGCTAGAATAGGTCTAGATATGGGACCGATTTCTTTACCTACAACAGTGGTGTTATGCAACAATCTGCCTATTTTGACTTGAACTATGATTTAGTTTCTTCAACTCAATGAAAAATGTTGCTAAAGATAAAAAACCAACATGTTCCATAAGAAAAGTTAAATTGTTCTTCAATGTTGTATAAAAGGCCCTTTGTTTTTTTTTTGTTAGATCTTAGATATCCTTACTGATATATTACTAAATAATATATCACTAAAAATCTAAAATTTCCTTTTTGTTGTTTATTTAATAATTTTGATTTGAACATAAATTTCGCAACCGTGGACAGGTGGACGTTAAGTTTAACTACTTACCTAGACCAACCTAAAATAACTGAGAAATGTACATTTGCTCCAGATTGCAGACATAACTGGACCACTTTAACATTGTCACGATGCAGTTCAGAAATTCAAAAAATTAGGTTGACCCTATTCATACCAAGCTAGACCTCCTGTGGAGCTACGGCCACTTTCCCGCCTTTCGCATGTCTTACTGCAATAACACCAATTTCTATTTACTCTCCTACCAAAGGACAAGCACTCTTAGGTCTTTTAACTAAGATTTTATGGTTTTAAGGTTGGTACGCTTGTTGAGTTCTGCAGTTGGCAGCACTTCCTGGCTTTTGTCTGAGAATTTGCGCGTGTTTCATTTGACGCTAATTTGTGTTTGTGTCCTGTGAAACAATTTCCTCATTACGGTTTAAAAACATAAGAGTTACCACACTGAAATTCCTAATTAAAATATTAAATTTAAATCGTCTCTCATCCTAAAGCATTGTATTTTCAAATAATTATATACGAGTAAGACAGCCAAGCAGGTCCTGCTGCTCTCAAAAATTAACAGTTTACTTGACAACACTTTTTTTCTTTCGACCTAACATCCGGTGGTACTGTTAGCTGAAGATTATACAACCTCTTTAACTGTTATGACAACATATCATAAGGTAGTTTGACGTGCGGGCGACTGTACTTTCTTAAACGTGAAGATTATTGTAGTTTTGAATCTTATTCCTATTATCATTGCCATTTTTAATATCATGTCATTATACAACTTCTACATCATAGCCAACAATAGAAAGCTACTTATTGTCGCTAGACCTAATAGCAGCTTTATGCTAATAACACACGTCACCCCCTTCCTTACTTTATGATTTATGGTTTCTGCATTAAAATTTATAAGCGGTATCAGTTTAATGCTGATTGCAATAATAAACGTCTGCAAGTGGGTGCAATCTCGCACTAATTACCGTTACTAAATGATACATAGGGAGATATACAAATGTATAAACCCAAGGTGTTGCTCTTTGTATAGGTTTATTATTTCTCTATTTATTCTTCAAGAATAAAATTGACAATGACTCAATATTAACCCGACAGAAAGTACAAAGAAACAAATTTTTCCCTATCAGCACGCACTATATGTCGCAAAGATTTGAAACTACATTCAAACACACCTGTGCGCGAAGTTGACATTGAACTGTACATAGACTACATTCCTTCTAGTTATCGACGATAAGTTACATTATTTGTACAATGTAGTTTATTTAAAATACACTGATGTGAAACTTCATACAACTTCTATTGTGATTCGGTAAAAAACCTGCTGCTGACATTTCAATTTACTACATTTTGAATGCTAAAAATAGACTTTACAATCGATTTTTTATGTACCAAACTTAAACTATCATTACAGGACTGGTCCTAATGCAACACTACAGTGAAACCACAAACTTAGATAACTAATATCTCACTAAAACTATGATACTACAATTTTAAAGCTGCCTGTGTAAACTCGTTCAGAGTACAAGCAAATAACGATCCTTCACTCCATATCATCTCATGTTTTTATTGCATTTTTCTCCCATCATTCTTATATTATATTTCTGCTACTAACAAAACTAGAAAAATGTTGAAGGAACATGATGAATTGGAAAAATAATAATTCGAAGTCCAACTAATTCCATTAATTCTGCAAATTCAAGCCATTACGACCTCAAAGCTCGAGTGTTTTCCATTAGCGATTGTCGTCGGCAAGTCTGCCGCGCAGCTCGCCACATAAATCCCTCTCTTACACTGAATGATCTATAGATCATTGCGACAGGTCCGCGGCCGGGTGAGATCGGCGCATGATTTGCATCTGTCAAACGGAGAAAGGACTGCGCAGACACCGTCAAATATGATCGACGAAACTGTAAATACTCGATTTCTTGAAATAAATTAACATATTAAATTAGATTAAGGGTCATGAAACATTCCAATGTTTAACTGCATACCATAAAATCCACTAAAACGGTCGAAATAGTTTAATTAAGTGTTAATTGGTTAAGTTGTGTAATTGACAAGGACTGGTTAATTAACTAAGCTTCATTTAACCATTGACAAGAACATCCTAACGAGTTAAAAGGTGTACTAATAAACAATAGCGTTTCTTTTGAAAATAAATTGAATGGTAAATTAATAGGAATACCGCTAAATATAATGTATTATCATCAAACAATGTTTTGTTTACCGAGGTGACTAGTGATATCTAATACGTACCTAAAACTTACACTTACCCGAGGAGGGGTAAGCAGAGAATAGATCTGCATGTTTTTCTTGTTTAACATCCATTAATCAAATCTTACAAGTAGCCCGGAGTAAGGATCCGTGTGATTTAATCCAATGATCATTTTATTGGCAAAGACATTTCAATGGAATACATTTATAAGGAGCTTAAAAGAATACCTGATTAAAGATTGACAACATAGATAAACAGAGAGAAAGTTAGATCACGTAACATCGTTGCATTGGTTTAAAATAATGAAACACTACACGCAGTAGACAAAACAACTGCAAAAGCGACAGCGGTGGGGTAGAACTTGTAATTTATACATGACAAAACATAACACCCGCAGGAAATTATAACTAAAAAATTAAAGACATTCTGCACCGAAAAAATGATTTTAAATTTTATCAGAGTACCTCATTATATATTAGAACTGAACCCAATAAACTTCCTTTCTGTGATTGCATGTAAACAACGAGTACCATAACCATAACCAGTACCTGCCAAATATTTGGTAGCCTCAAGACAAACAATCCCAGAACTGTAAATATTTCGCAATCCCCCTCGTAACTCCTTACATTCCTAACAATGGGTATAAAGTGAGTGCCACAATAAAAGCTTTAAATCTGCTGCTGTAGAAATGTTTTACGACATCCACTATTATAAACTACGAATGGTGTCTTTACATTCTGTTGAGGATTTATGTATATTCTAGTATTTATTAACGAAACTCCTAGCTTTGCCTCATTATCTTAAGCCGTTCCTGTGAGAGAATTGTTCTAAGATTTCAAAACCATATTTTTTTACTCCACAGCATTATTTAATTTACGAAAAAAAAACTTCCGAAAATGCCAAATAACTCCTTTTTAAGATATGAAAAAAAAATCTCCCAAGTGACTTCTCTGTCTCTGGTTAATTCCAAAATACATTATGTATACGAGGATACGCCTGATGCAGTCTTACCATGGATTTTGTTAAAACAAAATGAAGCAACCTTAATAAGGTCACAGGCTTCTTAACGAAGTGTTTATTAAAAAACCGGCCAAGTACGAGTCGGACCTGCACACAAAGCGTTCCGTACCGCCACACAATATAAGTACGAAACCCTAAACATGTTGGTAAATATCAACAATAACGATGTAATTGCGACATTAAAGCGAAAAAAAAAAACACGCCACTAAAATGGTAGTTTTTTGTTCTTTTAATGCAGACTATGTACTAAAATTAGACCAAATATTATCGTTTTAAAGACAGAGCTGCAACAAAAAACCGTTGAAACTGTTATGTAATTTTTTAAGGACCAACAATGAATTTAAGTTTCTTGAATATTTCATTATTTGTTATAGTAACAAGTATTCTGTAAGCCCAACCTTAATATTTTTTAGATGTATTTCCCGTATTTATTTGTTTGTTCGTTGCATCATTTGTATATAATATTTTTATACCTAGATTTCTCTATTTTATGTAAGTGTATAATTAAATTTTTGTAGCCCAACCTAAATATTTTTTGTATGTATTTCCCTTATTAGTATTATTTTTTTATTCTAAAGATATTTATTGTAAAGATTAACTTTGACTTGTAGAAAGTATACTTTATGTATCTATTTCACAAAATAAATATTTTGATTTGATTTGATCTGTGAAAACTTCAAGATGAAGCTGTAGACTCCTGGCAGACGTATGGAAAGACAACAGAGGCTTTTGGCACTCTTTGGCACTCAATCCTAAAAACTTCGCTGCTATGGTCAGTCTTTACAAAAATGACATCATACTCATGCAGATCGTGAAAGTATGAATTTCGACTCCAATATGGAAACGACATGACAAACCAGTGAGTAAGTAAACGCCACTTAAGTTTTCATGTAACTTGATAACTTAATAAAAGTCTCTCTTTACGACTCCACTAGTCAATTATAAGCATTATTGTAACTTCAAAAAATTATAAAGCCCTGAGGTTTTTATGTTAATTAAATCTTGCTTGCCTCAGGTTTTAAGTAAAGTTAGTATTAAAGATTCTCTTCTGATGCAGCAGGTATCAAAAATATACATTAATAGCTGACCGCGGGTGTTGCTCGTATGTCCTGTCCTGTTTTCCCCGATCCCGTGGGAATATTTTTCTACGCAGATGTCTAAATAAAAAATCTACAGTCAAATTTTCGTGTTTCTATTTCCAACCGTTTTTGGGTTCACGCGTTATTAGATCAATTAAGTCAGGATAATAAAGATATCAATTTTCAAATAATTCATGTTATTTATCGATATTTCTTGCAATATTGATTCTGAACAGTTTTTTAAATTAGATAATGTATTTATTAGTTATTATTATTCCTTGATAATGCTATAAGGTGAAACCGGTTGGAGCTAATATTCTGGAAGAAAATATAATTGTTACACTGTTTTACATACACCTAACAATGTAAACATTGTTAATCAGATATCGTTGATAATGATTCTAATAGCGAAACCGGTTGGGCAGAGTAAATTGTAAATATAATTTGTGGAAAAGTACAAGTGTTTTCATCACAGCAACGTATGATAAGTTCCGCCAAGTGCCGACAATCACAACAAATACCTTCCAGTACACTGTAAGTATGAAAAGGGTATAATATATTATAAAAGGATGAAACTAGTTGCAAATTAATAAATATACGAAGTGGAAGAGTGCCCTTGTGCCAAGTATTTTCTTTCAGATTTAATGTTATGAATTTACAGTTTAGTAAACCGACACCCGAAAACAATAATACAGTAACCCAGATCATCAAACGGGTAATTATTTAATTAAATGGTAATCAATTAACTCATTAACTTGAATCTTTGTCAGCTTCTGACAAGCTCAAGATTGACGTGACAGTAGCCGAAAAGATAATAATATCCAGTAATTTATTGCTTGTTCTGACACTCGGTTGTGCAACTTCCTCTTCAAGCAATATTGGTTTGATTGCAAAAGATACAAAGATATGATCCTTTAATCGTCAGTGAATTTTGAAATAAACAATCTTTGGGTAAATTCGTTAATCGAGTCTGACCAAGCCACACTGGGATCAGTGCATTTTATTCATCAATTCATAAATTCTATTCATTCTTAATTTCTATAATTAATTAATGAATTCTTTCATTCATTCTTTTGTTAATTTCATTCATTTTTTTTAAACCGGCCAAGTGCGATTCGCATTAGCGCACGAAGTGTTCCGTGCCATTATCTATAAAAACGGCAAAAAAATCATGTCTGTTATATGGGAGCCCCCTTTAATATTTATTTATTCTGTTTTTTAGTATTTGTTGTTATAGCGGCAACAGAAATACATCATCTGTGAAAATTTCAACTGTCTAACTATCACGGTTCACGGTGAGATACAGACGGACAGACGGACGGACGGACAGCGGGGTCTTAGTAATAGGGTCCCGTTGGTTACCCTTTGGGTACGGAAGCCTAAAAAGAAACTACTGCATCTAACTCTCATTCTTTTACCAGCAGCGGTAGCTCAGTTGGTCGGGCAATATTGAGATCTGGGTTCAAATCCTGCCGGTCTAGCATGCACTTATGAGTTTGTCGGAGTTTATGTGTATGGAATTTGTATACTTACCAATTGCCAGGCCTGGATTTCTGCCTAAGCCAACAAGGCACCGGTCTCGACCTGGGCGAAGACGGAAATAAAAGATGGAAAAAATACGTCAAATTGGCGTGTTGTCGCCCAATCTGGCAACACTGCACGCAATACCAACTGAATTTTAAAAGGTTTTTTTTGTGCTTGCTTGTCTTCCGCTCTATAAGTACTTATAATTTATTTATTTGAAATAATATAAAAGAGAGTTTGGTATAATCTACGTAGACGCTAATAGACACACACAAGCGGATAACAAAAATACCAAAAGTTGTAAAAAATATGTAGGTCTAAACTATGATACGTGGGACGCACTATAAGTTTCCGGAATGAATATGAAAAAATACTATTACAGGTACAAAATTAATTTATTGTTTTTCAAAATAATCTCCCTTGGCGTCTATGCACTTTTTCATTCGATCAAACCAGTTTTGAAAACTTTTGTGCCACTCCCCTGTGGTGACCTCTGAAACGTGTTTTTCATACTCCTCGACAGCCTCTTCTGGTGATGAAAATCGTTGACCGCGTAATTGGTTCTTAATTTTTGGGAACAGAAAAAAGTCACAAGGTGCCAGGTCGGGACTGTATGCAGGATGACTCATGAGTTCTACATTTTTCGTCTTCAAAAAGTCGTTTGTCTGTCTGGCCGTGTGAGAACTAGCATTGTCGTGGTGCAGGATGATACGGCGTTTACGGTTATTTTTACGGAGTTCGTCAATAACTTCCGGCAAACAAATGGTCGTGTACCAGTCACTATTCACGGTACGACGATTCTCTAAAGCAACAGTAGCCACGTGTCCAGTTTTATTAAAAAAAGAAGCAATCATCCGCTTAGATGCACTTTTCACGCGCGCCACTTTGGTTGGTTTCGGCTCATCTTGAAAGACCCATACGCTCGATTGCTGCTTTGTTTTGGGATCGTAGCAATAAATCCATGTTTCGTCACCTGTTACTATGTCCCACACCAAATTTGACGCACCTTCGTTGAATCTGGTAAGCATGGCACTGCACCAAGTGACGCGGTCCGTTTTTTGAGCCTCGGTCAAGTTGTGTGGGATCCACCGCGAGCACAGCTTTCTCACACCCAAATGTTTGTGTAGGATTGATTGTATTTGACTCATGCCTATTTCTAAGGATGCGCGAATTTCATGGTAGGTCACATGCCTGTCTGTTTCAATCATACGGCGCACAGCATCGATGTTTTTGTTGGTCACAGCGGTGGACGGCCGACCATCGCGAGATTCGTCACTGAGATTGATACGACCACGCTTGAATTCTGCAAACCAGCTATAAACAGTCGTCTTGCATGGTGCTTCATTGCCAAAAGCTGTTTCAAGCCGAGCGATGCTCTGTTGAGCTGTCAAATTACACTTAAAATCGTAGAAAATCATACTACGAAAATTTTCCCGAGTTAAATCCATGTTGATGCAGACACACAATTTTTTAAATGGCGCCACAAGGTAAAAACAAAAGACAGTCAGATGAAACAAACTGCATTCTACAGCCAAAGAGTTCTATTTTCAAATGTTGCAATAAATTTTTAAATATTGTTTATGTAAGTGGCCAGTTCCGGAAACTTTTAGTGTTACCTATGTATAAATAAATTTCTACATTTTTAAACACTTGGCGATTTATCCATCGCAAGGATATTGTTATATGTAGGTCTAAGTCTTAGACTCTAAGGACAATCGTCATTGAGGCTTCATTATCATAGATGTTCAGACTCTCTCGCTCGCACCACATCGGTCAGTCTATCGGAGAAAAAATAAAGTGCCCAGGGGCCCTGTAGCTCTGAGTCCGGGCCTGCCACTTGCTGGCTGGTAGGGAAATTCTGCGAAGTAAAATAGCGAGTACCTATTTTTGCCCGAAGAGATAAGGCTCCCCTATAACATTGGGACGTTAAAATCAACGGTGAAAAGAAGGTGTACGAGTGTCAAGTATTTCAGTAGACCACACCAGGAAACACGTCTGATACCCCCTCGGGCATGTACGTCGTGACGATATGTAATCATATCTCGGAGAATCGCTAAGGCCGCCCACTATTAATAAATTGAAACTCTGTTAAATTGAAGACAGTCATTTAACTACAATATTGTTTAAAATAATAATTGTAATTCGGTATGGGATGAGTTGGCCGTTGGGGCCGAAAAGCTTTGATATGGAGACCACGTACAGCAAAGCGTAGTGTAGGCCGACCTCGTGCCCGCTGGACCGACGACCTGAAGGACGTTGTGGGTGGCGGCTGGATGAGGAGGACGTAGGACCGACATTAGTGGCGAAATTTGGGAAAGGCCCAGTGGACGAACAAGGGCTGATGGATGGATGGATGTAATCATATCATATGTAAACATGTTGTTATTTATACAGATGGTAAGGTGTTAATGTAAAAACCAATATCATTAAATGTATTTCCTATCAGATTAATTAACCGTAGTCAAAGCCGATATGTCACAGCTAAAGTAAATACGAGACACGCACCGAAGAAGCGGTTATTTTCGAAAAGGTCAAAAAAGGAAAGCGGATTCGGCGCCGGCGCAGTACGTACGACTCGTAATCCAACAAGCTGTAAGGACTTGTTTACACGATACAATGACACCTACATTAAATTATACTGGCCATAGTACACGGTTCGCTAAGAATATTGAAAATCATAAAAATATATGGCCCCCTTAAATTCAATTCGGTAACCTTTGTTTCGACATTCCGGAGTTTTGGTGACCTACTTGTTTGCCCTTGTACTTGTACATAGTCTTTTATTGGCATATGTAATATTTATCTGAATAACCTTTTTTCAATTCTCAATCAGCTTTGCTTTGGCCGAGTTTTACTCTGAATTCACTTTTTTTTGTTTTGAAATGGATACTTCTTCATTCGCATCTCGTTTCTGGGGGGACATGTTCAAAACTTGTCACTTTCGAAACAACTTTGTTAATGAAGGCTAACTAAATTTCTGATTATAAGTTTATAAATATAATTTTAATCGTTCATTATTTGGTATTAGTTATTCATGATAAATTAATGCTTATACAAATTTTTAATTGACCTCGTAAGCAAATGTGCCGAAATTGATACGAGTGATTATATAAGGTGACTTTATTTTATCCAGCCAAACTCTTTCTGAAGACTCAGTAAGTGCTCAGTAACAGGGTTCGATGACCCTTTTTGTGAAATTTGTAAATTATTTTTTTTGTGAGTAATTACTACGGGACGCAAGATTTTATTTTGCGAAATTAGCAAAAAGTGTTATCGAACCGTGTTACTAATCACTTACCAAGCCTCCAGTATGAGTTTGGCTGCATAAATTAAAGTCACCTTATATACTCTTTGGCCATTGATTCCTTCCTCTGTGGTTGAGTGAAGAGGCGGCTTAAGAAGTATCCACTTAAACAATTTATGGCAGTATTTTTGATACAACCCGCTGCTTTTTTAAATTTAAATTAGCAACAACTCGGTTTTTTATTCTTTATAATAATTAAATTCGGTAAGGGCATAACATTTTCTGAAAATTGGATTGCTTTTGCGTCAGAAATGGCAAAAGTATGAATCATATTATAATCTCTGACTACGAAAACAGAGGCACATTAATTTTTACAAACTCAGTCATTGTCACAACAGCAGCTCCAGCAAAAATATTGTCCTCGTCCTTAATCACCTGTTTGTATGCTTATTCAAAATCACCGGATATTTCCTTATATAGACATCCTTTTCCCTTTGAAGGTTAAAAACAGAGACAGCATCAATGATTTCAATCCGAACCGAAGTCTGTAGCGCGAAGTTGAACATGTAAGTAAAGTCTGGACTGAAAGATTTACTTGCGATGTGTGTTTGCATTTGGTGTAAGCTAAATTGGCCACTATCGTTAAGTATATACGGTTCTATTGGCAAGTGAAGTTTTCTTGTAGGATTTAAATTGTCCACAACTGTCGAAAGATAAATGCTCCGGCTTTTTGGCGATGCAAGCCTGCATTTAATTGCTTCGTTTACAAAATAGTAATTTATGGATCTCTTAATTCGATAGTGTTGAGTTATGGGCAAGTTAGAGGAACGCTTAATTTCAACTTTTACCGCAACACAGTAAATCTTTGTCGTGTCATTTGAAATTGTAAATAAATTGTACGTGTTTGCAAATTGTTGTAGGAGCTTTGTTGGTATTACAAAAAAGCTTGTCATCACTACAAACTCAACTATAGTTGTTATTCTAACTAAACGTGTTTTATTTAGATGCAAAAATTATTTAGCTAACATATTTTAATTAAGGCTCTGTACAAAGGTAAATGAGCATTTTATTTCATGATATGTAAAATAAAAAAATATGTTTCAGTAGACATAGTAAAGACATTTGCAGAACTGAAAACGTAATTTAAGTTAAAATCGCTTGATTTAAAAAATCGCAATGGTAGCTCTAAAAAAAATCTAAAATCGCGTTATTCGCATGTATTTTTAAAGCAATAAATCTCAAAATACGCGAAAATTGTCTATATACCTACATTACTTTGCGAGAAATGTAAATAAATATGACTTATTGACTTGTTTGTCTTTGTACAAACAAACAAGCATATTGTCACGACATAAATGCCCCAGGGGGTGTCAGATGTGTTAAGAGGCCTCGTCACGCAAAAATCTACAACAGGTGAAAACTGTTTGTGAAGTCAACAGCTTACTTTCTTTATATATTTCTCAATAAGTTTTATCTAGCGACTTATAACTACGTACGTATGAAGCCCAAAAAGCCAAAATCTGATGATATACCATCATAATAGCTGTCAGGATATCGTGAATATTGCCTTGTTTTTACGCAAAGTTTTAACGATTCGTACAAATTGTAGGTATAATAAAACAAAAAAAGCTTCATTCCGCGGTCGTTCATTTATAGAAGATTAAGTTCAAACAATTTTTTATAAAAAAATACGAACAGTTTACCCCTTAAACAGAGTACTGCGTCGTAGATAGGGAAACCTATCTGAAGACGTGTGCAAAGTTTCATTAAGATCTGACCCACCAGGGCGTCACAAACACCAAAAGCATTTTTATGGCAGCTGAGCGTGAAGGGTCCCCTTAAATGCAAGTTACAGTCCCCGGGGCCCTATTGTCTAACTTCGACTACTACCATCGCAATCACCTTCAAACGCGCCGTGATTGGCTAGAAATTACATCACACATCGTTTTTGGTCAATCACAGCGCTTTTGAAGGCTATGGGGATGGGTGTTGTAGTTATAGTCAATAAGGGGGCTGGTCTTTATAATGGAGTTTATATGTAGATATACTTAATCAAATAAAGTTAAAATTGATAGTGAGATATATTTCGGACCCTATCCTGGTACCGGCATCAGTCACAATTGTGACTTATATACATTACGGGAGTTTTAATTACATGTCCTAATGTAGCCACAAATTCAAAATAATTCAAGAACGGCAGTTGATAAGAGCAGGATAGACAAAAAAAACAAAAGCGTTAGGAGCAGGAGTGAAGTTTTGTACTGGGCCTTAAATAAAAGTAATCTTAAACAAAAACTTTATAATGGCAGCAATTATTCGATACTTATTACAGAAACATGTGCTGTTGAACAAATTATACGGTATGTACATATAGGAAACTAGTTTTTATGAGTTAATTTATAGTCTAATCATCACCTTCCGTCACAAACGAGTAATCGCTCATATCAGTAGTTTTTAGGGTTCCGCGCCCAAAGGGCAAGATGGAGCCCTCTGTCTGTCCTTCTGTCCGTCTTTATGTCACGGGTTTCTAGCTTGCAGATGGAATGAGGTACAAATCTGAAATTTAGATATGTTATGTACAATGTTAACCCAAAACTGAATATTTATATTAAAATAAAATAAAATAAATTTTCAACGGGGGTCTCATACATAAAAAAGAGACGAAAAAAATGATTTTTTTTCTTACCCCAGCGTATTGGTTGTCATTGTCTAGAACTCAAGATTATTTTTTTTTAATTACCAAAAATAAAGAACCCGGACGATCAGAGTTGTCAATTTCCATTTTTGTTATCATCTCAAAAACTAAACTAGTTAGGATTTTGGAATTTCCTCTTTATTATGGGCCATATACTCTATTTACAATAAATACCAAAAACGCCGATTTTTATTATAGGTGTAGGGTTACGTACCCGAATACTCAACCAACTTAATTTTGATATTTGGTTTCTTAAATTTTCAGATATTGACAACTTTGTAATTTTTATTTAAATCATTTAAGTCTATTAACTTATTTAAATACTGCGGAACCCTCAGGGTGCAAGTCCTACTCGCACTTGACCGGTTATTCTTTTTATACATATATCATAATACGTTGCCTTATAGAGTTCCTCAAGGGTCGTTAAGGTGCAAATCGATTACCCACCTCGGTAGGACAAAACAAACTCTACTGTACTTACATGCATACTAAAATGACATTTCTAACACCTGCATCATAGTACCTATATGCACACGCACAAGTGACATGACCATTAAAAACAAATTAGGAATTCGCGTTCCGTATTTAAATCGCCTTTTTATGCAGCCAGCAACGTTAGTGTAATTCATACACTCTGTCTTTATTATTCTATCGATGGCCAGTATTCATGTCACACAGACGGCAACACTAGAATTTGAATAAAGAACCCGGAATCTAAGCTACATGAAAACAATTGAATAATAAGATGATCGTCCATTGTTTCAGACCTGGCGGCGATCAGACAACTCCTGGAGAACGAGACGGGCGGCACGACATGTCCGAGCTGCAACATGCCCTTCGACAAGGGCAAAAAGAGGAAACTGATCGACACCTGCGGTCACGAACGATGTTACTCTTGTATGTTCAGGAACGAAGCGTGTCCCTTATGTGCCAGGAACAGCCAAGGCAGGAGACAAATGGCGGAACGATACACGCCCTCGCCTCAGCAACAGTTCGAGCAGGATTGGCGGACGCCTCGGCTGCCGAAACCTCCAAAACAGCCAACCACACACGCTCAGAGCTGCCCCACACCGCCACACACGAGAAGAAGATTCTTCCTCAGCCCCAAATCCCTCCGAAGTCCCTTCGGGCAGCGAGCAGCCCGGCATTCGCACGAGAATCACGTTCCACTGTCTGGTAAGTTATCGCGCACCATCTCCCTGCACCATTTGCATAGTTGTTGGGTCGCGCGTGGTAGCCACCGATTTACATCTGAATTGCGTAACGGCTGCCCACGCGCACGCAACTTAGTCCATTGATGCCTTCTACGGCAATATCGCATACTCATTCACTACCTCTCACTTATTCATGCTTTCAATTTAAGGATATAGCTTTTAGTGAGGATTCATGTTGTATAAATAATAGCGGGTGAGTGACAGTTGCAACACGCATACAGTTGCGCCTACGCACCGGATATACGTAGGTTCCGCAGCCGGTTGGCGGTCTAGTGCTGTATTTATTGATTTAGGTATACGTCCAGACTTTTGCAACAACGCCTTCGCAGACAGACCGGCTGCGAATATTATCTTTGCATCTAGTACATTTCTAATTCCATTAATTATGTAACACCAGTTCACGAGATTTAGCCCGCAAATTGAAATATACCGCTCACATCTGTGGAAGTTTCTTAAGTGATATTATTAATTTCGATTCGATACAGTATTTAGTGGATTGCCGCACTCGATCTGCCAATTACGAATAACGATTCTATTAATCGGTCACCTTACCTAAATCATTATATACTGACAATGGCACCTCGTTTACCACTAATAAGGTTGACAGTTTGAAGCTAAAGGCTGATATTTCTGCAGGATTGCCCGAGGAGGGTCCAAGGACAGCCGCCTGGCCAAGCTTGGTGTTCAATAAGATCAGGTCGCTATGGACCGCTCACTCTTCGGTGCCGCAAGGGCTCAATCAGTTGGCAGGCACGAAACTCATTACTATTTTATGAAACTTGGACTGAATTTCCCGCGCATAAAGACGTAAACCAAGTGACATTTATTCCATGAATATAGCAGAAATTTGTCTGTACAGATTTGGATGTGTCTGGGGAAGATAAAAATAAAATAATCAGTTGGACAACTTTCTCGTACTCAGTCCAAGTTTCTCGATCTTGTCTGGCACGGTCCTCCGCTCGATTTTTGCTCATCTTTTTGCTCGTTTGACTGCGATCAGCTTTGCCCAAGTTATTTGAAGCACTGCTATTTCTTAAGGCGATTTGTTTTCGTTTTTATTTTGCATCTTTCGAATGTTTGTTTTGGTGTGCCTGAGTGTGTATTTACTTTGCATATTACTGAGGATTCATTTGTGTACTTTTAGCCGATGCCTAGTGTATTGAGGAGTAAAATAAAAGGTGTAAAGGTGTAATCCCGCTTCATCTTCAAAAATAGGAGATTTGCTCACAGAGCAAAAACCGTTCTAATTTTGAATAAAAATTATAAAACATGTGCCACAAAAGGTTATGTCTTCGCTTTATCTACAAGTTAAATCATGTGTATGCAAACCCGATACATCAGCTTAATTTGATCTAAAACGTATCTCTACCAGTGAACAGTAATTATAAAAGGGACTCGCTTACGTAATTCTAAACAAGTTAGGTGTTTAAATCAAGTTATCTAACATTATCTCACATGAGAAGGCATGAATCAACGGCGCCTAGATAAACATAGACGTCTGGCCAGTGACCATTTAAACCGTATCAAAAGATCTCATATATCAATCATAGCTTTCGAAGTTCGATTTCATTTCTTGGAGGAAGATATACGATCACATAGCTCGCGATAGAGATCGGTGACAAAAATAACATATTTGAATCTGTGGGCGAGGAAGATTGTAAAGATACAACTCTATACAATGTGAGCTGGGCTGGGGGCTTCCTTTCTAGTCTCTCAAAGGCCTGCGATACGATGCATAGCCATTTGAAGACAGTTTGGATTAATTAAATTTTGATAAAGACATTATCAATCTTATAATCTTAACAGCAAATATGGCCGTAAACATTACAAATTTGGCACTCAACGTTTATATTCCATATCTTTCCGTATTTTATTTAAAATTTTAACTACCTAGTCGCAGGATTATGTTCTAACTTACTACTACGATTACACCTGTGTCATAGCGTGCTAAAATCTACTATGCAACTCAATTAAAAATTTGATTGCACCCGCATAACTCTACTGACAGACCTATTTTTAATTTAGATGCATAGTACCTAGAATTTAGCGTGATAAGTCACAGGCAGGTGAAGTCTAAAGAGGAATTAGTACGTAAAAGTAACTAGCAATTTTCATACAAATATTAATATGTACTACATTAAGACAATAACACTAACAGTTTCATTAAAAGCTGTTTCTTGTCTAAACAATAATCGTACAATTTAAGATAAGGTTGAAAGTGGAATATGCCACCAGATGCTATGCCCCGGGTGTTGATAAAGATCGAAGCAATAGCCTCTCAAATTGTGTATGTAAATGTTAATCAAATTGTATATTTAAATCAGTTTACGGCCTCAGAACATCTTATAGACAGAGATTACCATCGCTTCCTTGAGAGAAAGTAAACTTACAATTTAAGGAAGCATTTTGCTATAGGTAAAGATAATTTCAACTGTCAGAGAAAATCACATGCAAACGTTTTCATGTTTGAATACACTTTATGCATACGGTTGACATTTATTACGCCGATAACCTCAAATTGTAACAAGCTTTTGTGCACTGCTCCAAACTAAGTTTGGATCTTCGACAGTTTTTTTGTTGTTATACTACGTTTGTACAGGTTGAACTCGAACCCCCTAGCTTTATTGCTAATAGAACACATAATCGTATAGATAGAGCGTATCTCTGTCACCGGAGTATTAGATTAGTGCTTCTTTTCGGTCGATAAATATTTTGACAAAAGTAACAACACATATATATTTTTTTCATTTCGAACACAGAATAGTTTCCTTTGATATCTTTCCTGTATATCTATCATCGCAATGCAGTTTTTTTTAACTTGTTGCCATCAAGTATTTGCCGTACTTAATCCAGGGTTCCAGTGGTATTCTCCGCCTATGTACATTACAAATTACAGCTTCTTAACCTAGCCGTTCTTGGAAAACTCTATTTCCATTCCACACAGATGGACTGATACCAAAGTTTCACCAAGCCTTGCCGCCTCTGATGGAACCACAAAAAAAAATACAATCAACATTGAGAATTCATTGTTTATAATACCAATAAGCTTTAAAGGCTTCGTCAACCCAGGTCAACTTTTCGCCGACACGGCCGTCAAGTTTTGTCAATAACAAAAGCTTATGAAGGCGTGAGCTTTCGCCTTCACGCGGTGTAACAAATCGACCGACCTCGTGCGACTCCTACAACTTTATAGTGTTCGGAACTTACGAAATTAGAGTAAGGAGATACATAATAGCAGTGGACGAACACGGGCTGATGGATGGAAAAGGTTCAAATCGTCCCCTAAGGTCTGAATTTTAGTTGCAGAGTTAATAAGAACTCGTAGTTGAAGTAATGTGTGAAATAGTTTTGATGGCTTCAAACTTCAAATCCAAATTAATACGTTTTGTATCATTTCCTTTGTTTACGTCGTATTTATAATCAATTAATTGAATTGAACGATGTGAAAATTGCTTCAAAAAAACGCTCCCCCTCCCTCTTAAAAAATAGCTTTACAATATTGGTAAAAAAAAATGGTCAAAAGATTTACATATAGATAGTCATTAATTAGTTATAAGAATCTAAACTGCAATAACTTTATACCTGCCTTTAGGGTTATTTTGCCATTGTCACCTATTCAGTGATTCACTTCAAGTATTATTAATTACGTATATTTTATTTACATGGATTTTATTACCAAACTTATGAATATCTGGAAAATAGTTATCATTTGTCATTGCTCAATTTTATCTACTCACTTATTCACGGTATTCATGGAAACAGCCATTTTATCTATTACTGCTAACACTTCGTTTGTTTTATTTAATTACTGACGCTGTTATCTAACAGTTGAGATGTCAGAATCATTAAATCAACGTTCAACACGTTCAACGACTGCATATTTCTTCATCTTTCGTATTCAATAAGATGCCCACATCGCGTGAAGTTACAAGTCAGAAACAATTACAATTGTAATCCGACACTTGCTTTCATTCCAATTAACACTTCCGCCAAAAAGTGTGAATCATTCATTAAAATTGTAACATAACATGAGATGAGAATATGTAAAAAAACTCCTAGAGCAATGTGTCCAGAAAGGAAAAGACAATTACTGTAGTGTACATGTCCAGCAATGTGTGATCGGCATTATATAAAATCAAATTCTGTAGTAAGTGTCGAGTCAGATTTGGAACGACACATGACAAGAAATAAAATCTACCTATCTATGGGTGTTGCGGACCAAAAATAGCTACAGGTAAAAATACTCACGAAATAATCCTTCTCATGATACTACGCCGGAACAAGAAAAGTCGCTTATATGAGGATGGAGATGTCGTGGCCATATCGTAGAATTGATCATTTCATGATTTGCTGAAATATCATGAATTCAAATCAAATCAAAATATATTTATTTACCAATAACAATACAACGTTTACAATTGATACAGTGAGTTGAGTACATAATATAAATTAGCAATAATGCGACAAGATGTAAAGGCGATCTTTTCAACGGACCCTAGACAAAGTAGAGCTTGAAACACAGGGCCCAGAATACGATTAGCTATAGTTACGAGTTCTCATTTAGTTTGATTAGTACTCGGTCGATATAAGTAAATTTAAATTAAATATAACATTAAAATTAATTAGTCTGTAAAATCTAAAGGGGTCGCCTCGCTCCGTTCCGCTTCGCTCGGCTCCCGAATTTATGATTACGAGCAACCTAACACGCTCCTCCTCGCTTCACTCGTAGTCGCACCTATTTATAACCTTTTGTTGGAAGTTTATCGTAAATTTCTTATTTCATACTTCACGATATTGTCGATCAGATAATGAAATGATCAATTCTACGATATGGCTACTACATATATATGGCCATCAATCGGTCCCAGGCACAGAGAATATACCCAAAAACGGCTATTATTCAATATCTACAACCAATTCTGTCAACTAACTTATAATGTGCTTCATTTGCCCGGAACCTTTCGTAAGTTTTCTTATGTTTCAATGCCACCAATTCGGTGTTCTACCTAGTAGAAAGGCCGATGAATATAGAAAGATGATAAAACTTCCCTAACCGAGTTTTTCGGCTTTTCTGACACAATGGAATAGATCTGAATAGAACTCATCAGGCACGTGCTACCACGCAATGATATCACCTTCCATTCTGACCACAATCAGAAGACGGACACAAAAGTAAAATGAACCTTGACAGTGTGCGTCCATGCTCAACTGTTACAATCATTTAACAATGATCACATGATAGTGCATATACGAATACGTAACTGGGAACTGAACCCGCGGCGTTCCGGTTAGCGACCACCGAATTTACGGAAAATGCGGACCAACACGACCCTACCTTTTGTCCCATAAGCTTTTTTGTGGTACATTCAAATGTACTAAAAAAATAAAGTCGATTCTGAAGGCTTTAATTTTAGTTTTAGTGCTGTCAAAACTTGAATTTTTCCAAAGTAATGTAGCTTCTGTTGTTAACACTAAAGAACTATTTTGGAATGAAGAAAATTTTGTTTTGACAGCACTAAAACCTAAAAAGCCTTCAGAATCGGATTTAAGAACACATAAACTAAATAGGATGAGATATTTTTGAGACTACGGTTTAAGATTTATTCATAGAGTTTATAATACACGATATACTTAATAAAATAACATTTAAATTGAGTGTGAGATATATTTCAGGCCCTTTGCTGGGTCCGGCATCAGTCACCCAGGAGAGGGCCCGAAATATATCTCATACTCAATTTAAATGTCATTTTACTAAGTATACCGTATATGTAGTATATACTCTAATAATAAAGACAAGGAAGTCAATTAATTATATTTATTTACATTTATAGGATTAAAAATTGATGCAAGGCCAATGAGCTAGTAACATTTTTTTAATGAGGAAGCCTTTTAATTACAATAAACAATTTTAAAAAATGGGATATTCTCATCATGAAACTATTTAGGATTTCGTACTTTACAGTACAAAAACAGTTTTATCAAAACTGATGAAGTAAACTCTATTATTGTCTTGAACTTTTTTTTTAGAACTAGCTTTTGCAAGAAAACCAACCATGATATCAGTCCTCATACCTATGTTTTAAAGTAAACCCAGTTATTAAACGTATTTCTTTTTCAATCTCGTTATCTTCACGAGTTACTTAAATAGTGGTTAATCATTGTTTACTTTAGATTCAATGATATTTGTATAAAGCGTGGATTTTTAAAGATAGTTTGATTGCGATTTTTTCACGAGCCCCCTAAATACAAAGTATTTAAACTTAGGGTGAAACTTGAGCGACCAATCAAAACTGAGGATTGTAATGGATGCATATGAAATAGTAAGAATGATGTAATTTTAAATTGATTTTATCATTTATGCTGTGGTGTTTTCTGTACCGTGACATTAAAATTAAGTTAAATGTTTAAATGGTGCGCTTTGACCCCTTTGTCAAATGTGAAATTGGTTTAATTTGAATGCAATTTGACTAAATTTAGGAGTGTCTATTGTTACTTCCGCAAATGGAAACTGAATTTAGTCACTATTCATGTAACCTTGAGCTACAAATAATTATCTCAGATCATTATGTTATAAATGCGAAAGTTTGGATGTATGTTTGTTACTCTTTCACGCCGTATCCACTGAACTAAATGAGCTGAAATTTTGCATGAATGTAGTTCTAAGCCTACCTACTTTTTATCCCATCAATCAGTTCCCATGGGGTGGCAATAGGTAGTCAAGTTTCTATAGAAAAAGTGATGCGTCACCCTTTCACGCCGGACCTATTGAACCGATTGTGCTGAAACTTTGCACAAATAAAGTTCTAGATCTGGAATAGGACAAAAACTAGTTCCCATGGAAAAACATTAAAAGAGACATATAAAATGGGATAGACAGTGGCGCATAACATATTCACCTGCTATGTTTACTGCAGCAAATATAGGTAGTATCGTTCAAAAACGCGGCTTGGCCTTCGGCCTCGCCAAAGATAATAAACCAGCATAACATATTTAAAAAAATCGTTCTCAAATAGGTAGGTACTATAAAATCAACGGTCCGTAAAATATTGAGAGATTTTATACGAGTACACAAAACTAATTCAACGCGGGCGAAGCCACGGGAAAAAGATAGTTATTTCAAGCTGCAATCAACAGATCGTAGGCTGATTTGAAATCTATGACTTCAATCCAGATAACAAATCGCATTTCCACAGTAAGTGAAAGATGAAGAACCTTATGCTCATTACTCTTCATTACCATCTTTTCAACAGACTTTTCTTTAAAACCCCTACACACTTTCTCAACCTGCCTCCTTGACATACCATTACTACTGCTACCATCTATTGCAAATATCAATTTTCTCGACCTTCTCTATTCCGAACGAGTAGAAGTCATATTCAGTTCCTACTTATTGTGGTTATCAAGTAAGTAACTAGATATGGCATTAAAGCGAAACCTGCTCTAAAATTACTATTTTACATTCCCAACCGTAAGCCCTTGGTTAAAAAGTCTTATTTTCAATGGATAAGCCGTAAAGGTGGTTTTTAGATGCGTGGGAGAGGCTACTTTTTGCGTCTAGTCTGCAACCACATCCTAGCAGAAGGTGTGGGTTCTTTCTTAATGCAATTCTGATTCCTCATCCTGGTAACAGCCTTTTCCATACTTCAGCTTTTTGATTTTCTTTTTCTGTATTCTTATATATTCTTTTATCTATATTTCCAATAACTTCACCTAGAATATACACAAGTGATTAAAATGATGAAAGTTTTCTCATAATTTCCGTATTGTTTTGTGTTCATAAAATCAAAGATTTATTTGTTGTTTTTGGGTTACAAAATAAAGATATTCCTATTCGGGCGTACAAATTCCAAAGTATATGTTAAGTGAACCCAAATATAATCTTGTATCATATTTACAAAATTTACACTGAATAAGATGTTAATGTCAGTATACATTTTTGGTTCGTTTTGGACTATTTAAAATATTCACTAATAAAGTAAAATCAGTTGGGGGTTCTATAAACATAAAGGAGCTTTTTATAGAATCATGAGTTAAAGTTTATCTTCGTAATAAATCTTAAGATCTCTTTCCATTGAATCATCTTCGAGTGAAGTTTCGTAATCAATTACAAAGTTGATACTATAAGTCTATGAATGAACGACGATAGGTTTTGCGTGGGATGATCCCTATTAATGATTTATCAGCCTTCTAAAAGAGAAATGATGCACAATTTTAAGTTAATGATAAAAAGAAAAATATCTTTTAAATATTCCACGTAACTCTTAAATTAAAGATTGGTTTTTCTTTAATGTTTCTTTAAATATGTTTATTCCAATCCAATATTCTTAAAAAGTATACCGGGCATCTTGAAATGTAACTACAAAATCTATCTACCAGACTGAACAACTTTTCTAATATAGATACCTACGGAAATGAACAAATATTTCCACGTTTTCTTACAAATTTTAAAAACCTCTGTCAATTTTTATGGGTAGGTCGATTATGTTAATACTTTGTTTTGCTCTATTTCTCTGGGAAAATCAGTCAGTTGATAAAGTGGTTTCATTTAAGTAAGTCACTAGTTTATTTATACCCGATATTTTACTTACATATTTAGTCAGCTCCATAATCATATCCTCGCCATTTTCGAATTTAAATCGTGACCAGGCCAAGCAGGTGCAAAATATAACCACAGGAAGATGCGAATTAAAAACAAGTAAAAATCATATGCAACCGACGCACGTACCTAATTATTGTTTCATAACCTAACCTTACATTTTAATACATATTGTGTTGTTTGATAATGATGATGTCTTTGTTAACATGTTCATGCTTACACTGCAGTGTCCAATTGAAATATTCCCAGAACCTTCACAAAAGGGTGACCAAGTCCCTATGCCAGCTTGATTTTGCCTCATTTGTAAGCCAAAATCGCTCTAATAGGAATAATTGTAAGGCTTTTTGGACAATGTTGGAAGTTTAAAGTCATTCCCACGACCGGATCATTTTCTTTCCGCAGTCTGCAGGTGCAGGGTTTTAATCTCATTTTACACCGCAAAATATCCCTCGCGCCGGCAGCAGCACAATCGTCTACTGTGTTCTTTATTCCATAGTGAATAAGACCCAAAGTGCAAGTAATCGCATCCGGACGTACTATCGACTGGATAATTGCTTTATCCTTTAAAGATGAGAATCCAATGCAGCAAGAGTTGCCTGGGCAGCAATGCAGCGTGGAGGGGAAATTAATCGCTACTTTAAAGCAATAAAAGCCCTAAATTATACCCGGCGACGTTTCGATGCTGTCATAACTTTTATAATACATAAACTATGTACTGTTGCATGGAAGTCAATGGCTATTAAATCCAAATTTTTGGGTTTAAAAGATGCACTAGTATTCGTATTACTGTGTAGTATGTATCATTACATTACATAAATTTCGTTTTTTTTCTCTTGCTCATCTGTTAAGTCAAGGTGCGTAACAGTTGATTTCATTGTTATATTTTTTATGAACACGGATCATTAGAGTTGAAATTTTTAGAGTTTTGGTCAAACTAACCTTAGTGGCGTAAACAAGAATAAGGCTTAAGCTTAAGTAAGAAAACCACAGAAAATCCTTAAGATCAACTTCAAGGATGTTTAAAGAATAGAATACCCAACGTTGTGGTTTGCTACACACCACTATAAAATATTCAACGTAACAACTTTGTAAATAATATGTCTAGGTGTATAAATCATATATACCTCAATTATACAAATCAACAGAGTGAAGCTTGTTGTTCACAAATAAATATCTAGCCATTCTGAAGTATAACAGCATACTCCCTCTTTGTAAGTCAATGTTATGTTAGACTTTGTTGTGCAAATAATATGTTTCTTCACAATCAGAGCAGTTAATAAATAAATTATAGCATCCATAATTAATTTCACTGATAACGTCAATCTTAGTTCACAGGGCAATGTAAAATGATAATAATTGTCAGTTCAGTATCGTAAAAAAATCGTCTCACGTCATACGAACCCGAAGAATATTAATTTACTTTCCGGTTTCCACGATAGAGCTTGCAAACTGCGATCAATTTCTATTCAGCGACCACTTCTTACTCCTGTAGATAATGACACCAAGTCTGCATTAAAAAATGTTGTCTCAACAACATAGAGGAGGTTCGAGTCAGTTTTTCTTAAGACATGTTTTATTCACAAGGAGTTAGAAAAGGCATTTAGCTTGAACAATAAAATTTCTAACACAAAATGTATCTTTCCCATAATGATTCTATGAGAATTTCGTTCAGATTAAGATAGGAAGAGAACGGAAAAATTCCATGACAGCGAATTATCATAATTTCCCTGAGACTTTTTCGTTATCTATTGTAAATGATCTAAAAAATCGCATTATCAAATTAATAATTCATGAAAATACTCGTAAGTTCACATAACTTTCATACACATATGAAACATTGTATTACAATTTATGATACAGGAAAAGTTCTTTGAGATTGATTGGAATGATTTATATTTCCAATCCATCTATTCAATTCAAAATGAAGAGAGTAGAGATGCCTATATCTGTTACAATGAAGCCATCTATAAACCATAAAACTCATGATCAAATCAAATTTCCCTTCAAAACATTAATTTACCCAGCACGATTTATTTTTAGCATGAAGGCATAAAATTACTTATATTCCTGTTCTTGTAGAAGGAGAGGTAAAGGTAAGCTAAGAAAAGTGACCCCAATATGACAAAAAATTAATCTTTTTTTTTTCATATTTAAAATTAAATTAATATTTTTTTTTTACATTTCTTGTGTAGAAAACGACATAATTTTTTACTTTTAATTTATTGTAGCGCTAAGGTAGTGTCTTATATTTTACTAAAATAACGAGAAATAAGAAAATATGTAGTTGAATTTTTGGTCATATATTAAAGTTTCTTAGCTTATCGATACCCCTCCTTTGCACTTATGATATTCTTCTTAATTTATTGTTTAGCTTCTCCATGGAAGTTAAATGGCTGCATGGCATTGCACCAAAAGTTACATACATTTTAGCATGAATTTTGAATGTTTTATTTTCACAAAGAGTAGTCCTTGCATAAAACCTGCATTACAAACTGCCTCGAGATCCCGTCACACAATGGTTTTACGCAAGGACTATTTTCCCATTATTCCTCATGATTCTTATCATATTCGTCTGTACCTTCCAGATGACGAAGGAGGTCACATCAAACAGGTCGGATACGGAGAGTCCAGGCGGCAGAATGACCTGTATATGAGGCTAGGTCTTCTTCTTGGGGAAAGAAGAAGCAGCAGGAATAAGGCTAGAGATAGCTGCACGTCTCTCGCATCTTTAGATGCTCACACGTTAGCTTCGCATAATACAAGTCCGGTAAGTATGGTAAGTTAATTGAAAATTTAATTGGTTAACCTACCCTGAATAAGCATAAACACACACGTATACTTTTTTGTAAAAAAATGACTTAGTTTTTTATGTACAAATATGCTAAAAGTATAGAAACACTTCCACAACTGCAAGTAGCTTCAAGTGCGACTTTTTGCTCTACTTACTCATATATACCTACAAACGAAAACGAAACCGTCAGTTAAACATGGGCGGCATTGTAAAATTATTCTTTGTCCATACTTACTTTTACATACTTATTCCCAGTCTCAGCTGCTCCATACTTACCTGGTTCTCCCAAGTATTTATATGACGAATTTACGTGGTCATCTTCTGTTAGTAGATACAGCACCAGGATAAATCGTTTATTGTGTCCAAAGCACAAAACTATTGCATTTAGGGGTAGTTTTAGGTACATGGCGTCAAAATGCCGGAGAATGTAAGTGTAAGGTGATCTAAGTATACTTTCAAAATAAAAATAAAAATGTATCGTCTTGACTTACAAATGTTCTCGCCTGCCTAAAACTAAACCTTGCTTGCTATTCTAATAATTTCTGATTTTTTAAATGGTTTAAATATCAATTAAATTTATTTATTTACAAATATTACCACCTATATTACTCGTATATGTATATCATATTTATTTCGTTATTCATAATAATTATTAATGTAACGTTTTCAAAACGTGCAGAGATACTCGCGCTGTTTTGTTTGTTCGTGCGTTACCTACGCGGGCTCGTACTGAAAATCAGCGCTGTCGGTCTTACTTTGTAAGACTACAGCATATGCTGAGCCTGAGTTTTTTGGCTGCTGCGACACATGACTTCTTTTAGTCACATTGTTTTATTCCTTTATTTTATTTCCTTTTGTTTGATTTTATAATGTAATTGTGTTGTGGCAGATAAATAAATGGATCTTATTCTATTCTACCTGTATACAGTTTGTACAACATTGAAATTTTCAATTTGAAATAAATATGTTATCTTATGTTCCATAGGTATCAACTCTAACCGGTTCTTCAGAGGTTGAAGCAGCCACTCCTCTGGGCAGAGATTCCCTCGGTTCCCTCGCCTCTATGTCCTTGTCAGCAGCCAGCAATTGCTCCTCATCCAGTCCTGGTAGCAGACGGCACTCTGTTAATGGTAAAAAAGCAGCTTATTCTCGTTTATTTGCTTCATATTAAAGCTATTCGTTGCTATAACCAATCACTAGAGAATTATAAATTAAAAATTAAATCGTCCTTATGTCAATAATTTTTCTTCAGCTCTTCAAACTGGAACTTCAAGGTCGGACGAGCTGTCTCGAATGTCAAGTGGGTTCTTCAAAAATCGAAAAACTGCTGCAAGACGGTCAGCAAGAGTAAGCAGTAAACAGTCTTCCACCTCTTCAGAATTGAAGAAAGGTTGGTGTCGAACAGTCATTGGTAAAATAGATTTTGACTTATGCTATTTCTCCTGCTATCATAATTATTGTTATACTTGTGTTTTAGTTCATCCTGCACCACAGCTGAGTCTGAGGCCCCTCTTCTTCGAAGTACCGTCCACGGATAACCAGACATTCTTCTCAGGACGACAGTGGCTTATCAGAGATATGGAAAAGGCTTTAGAATCTAGTTCTTCAGGTATTTTTGCACATTGTCTTGATGTCAACCAATTTCATTTTTAAGCTGTGTGGTCAATTACCCCGTTTTGTTTTAGGGATCCTGATATCAGGAAGCCCCGGCACCGGTAAAACAGCTTTAATATTGCAACTTGTTGAGTACTCCTGCTTCGGAAGGAAGAGGAATTACGAATATGAAGAGTTAAGAGAACAATCAGACATCCGCGAAGTTCTTCCGGAAGAACTCACTGCTGGAATGTTCACACACTTGGCATCGCATGTCGTTGCATATCACTTTTGTCAGGTAACTTCTTCTCACACTAAGACTGGACAGACGGTAGCAATAACGTCAATGTTAATTATAAATTTGTTTTATATTTTCAGGCTGACAATAACAGCACATGCCTAGTTGGAGAATTTGTTCATTCACTGGCAGCTCAATTATGCCAAGCACCAAGACTTCAAGCCTACAGAGAGTATCTCCTAAGTGAACCACACCTTCTAGGCTGCTTGTCTTTGAAGGAATGCATCGCAGACCCAGACTTGGCTTTCATGAGAGGAATAATCGAACCTCTCGTGATTCTGCGAAGAAATGGAAGCATCGATACATCAAACAGCATCATCTTGGTTGATGGACTTTGTGAAGCAGAATACCATAGGCCTGACCACGGACATACTATTGCATCGTTTTTGGCGAGGCATGTACCTGAAATGCCTTCATGGTTGAAAGTGGTTGCAACGATGAGAACTCAGTTCCTTGAGTTGACAAAACAACTTCCATATACCAGGCTCTCTTTAGACGTATCCGAAAACGTTCATAAAGATTTATTAGAATACTTCCACACGAGATTACAAGCAGCACCAATTATAGAAACCAACGTCAAATGTTCAACAGGGAAGTCAGAAAGCACACACAATTCTGTGATGAAGTTTGCTCAGTATGTCCTCCATCTGAGCCAAGGCTCTTTCTTGTTCCTAAAATTGATTTTAGATTTACTCGAAAGAAGTCACATAGTGGTCAAATCTACTAACTATAAAGTGGTTCCAATATCACTAGCACAGATTTTCCTGCTGCAATTCAACTTGAAATTCCCAACTGTCCAATCATTCGAGAAAGTAACTCATATCTTGAGTGTCTGCTTATCAGCGTTATATCCACTGACATTAGTCGAGATCTACTACTCAGTAAATTCATTATTAGTGGATACGTTCCTTCCTTGGGATGAATTTTGTGCAAGATTCGAAGGTTTGACAGATTTCTTAGTTAAAAGAATAGACAACACTTATATGTTCTTCCACCCTTCGTTCAGGGAATGGTTGATCAGACGTGATGATAGTGAAAGTCCGAAATTCCTTTGTGATTTGAGAGCTGGACATTGCGGTATTGCCTTTAGGCTGTCGAGAGTCCAAGCTCCTTTGGATCCAGAAAAGACCATGGAATTGGGTCATCATATACTGAAAGCTCACATGTACAGAAACATGGGTCCAGCTCAACTAGGGCTGTGTCCACGAGACTTACAAGCGATGATGATTGCAACGAGTTCAACAAATGTTGGAGAATCAATCGCCAACTTGAGAAACATTTACTCTCCTAATGTGAAAGTGTCTCGGTTAATGCTACTTGCTGGGGGATCTCCAAACCAAATAACTGATTGTCTCGGTAGTGCACCTTTGCTGTGCATGTTTGCCTACCAAGGCATAATTTCAATGGTGGGATTGCTGCTTGAATTTGGGGCTGATTTAGAAGTGACGAATTCCCAAGGATGCACAGCGCTTTCTTTAGCATGCCAACGTGGCCACACTGATGTAGCAAGACGGCTTATAGCAGCAGGTAATGTAACTCTACAATTGTTTCGGTATTTGGTTTTTTCTTATTTTTTTTTTTTTCTTATTCCTTAAGTCTCATTTTATTTTAGGAGCGTCACTTAGCCACACTGACACTGCTGAACAAACTCCACTGGTCCACGCTGCTAAGAATGGTCAAAGGGATACTGTTATTTACTTACTTGGTTGCCAAACTGGCCGTGATGACAGAAACTCAATCGACATCGATGACGACAACATTGAGCAGTTGGTACCAGGATCGAGACATGCTTTGATTGCTGCTGCTCAGAATGGACATCTAGATATTGTAGAATATCTTTTGGACACTGCTGAACTTATTGTAAGTATGACCTTGATTGTCTATGATTATGATTGGATACATGTTTCAAATTCAACACAGAATAGATTTTGAATGAATTAAACAATGACTAATGACATAAACATGAATTAAACAAAAGTTTAATGGACAAATTTTTCCAGCCTGATGGAATATGTCCAGTCACTGGAGAGACAGCCCTTACGGCAGCTTGCTCAAGCGGCAACGCAGCAGTCGCTGATGCTCTTCTCATTAGAGGAGCAACACCATACTCCCTCAATGCCAGGCAAATGTCACCCCTAGCACTGGCTGCAAAAAATGGAAGAGCAACTTTGGTTATGAGGTTGTTGGATTCTGGAGCTGATGTGATGGGATCGGGTGGGAAGAACCCATTAATCCTAGCTGCAGCAGAAGGTCATGCCGATGTCGTTGAAATGCTATTGGCTCATGGTAAGAAACCGTATGTCTAGTCCTCTGGTGATGGCCGTTAAGATCTGTATCTATAATTTAATTTGTCTCAACTTCAGGTGCTGATCCAGATGCTTTGGATGCAGATGGCCTGTCGCCCCTTGCATGGGCATGTCTTCGGTCAAAGATACCGACTGTTGTAGCATTGCTGGAGAAAGGAGCTAACATAGGTTTTAAACTCCATCTTTCTATTTCTCCCTCTTATTTTGCTATGTTTGGAAAAAATCACGTACCTTAAAGTATCCTTCAGATTTTACTATAAGTACCTCAGTTTGCCGGGCCCAGTAAGGGTCCGAAATATATCTTGAAAAATTTTTATTGTTTATATTTATAATTTTATTATACTTATATATATCTTTCATAACAAATAACTGTTGAGCTTTTACAGTGTAGATATATATATTTTTTTTCAGTATTTATGACAGACTTAAGCATTTTACATTTGAAATTTCCAGATCAAGCAGACAGTAGCGGTCGCACACCACTAGGACTTGCCTGCGGAGGTCCAGCAGAGCTGGCGGATTTACTTTTAGAACGAGGAGCATCGTTGGAACGGGTTGATCAAAGCGGACTGCGGCCTTTAGACAGGGCTATTGGACAGAGAAATGTTCCCGTAAGTGTCATATGGAAGATATTTGGCAGTTGTGAATTTTTTTACAACTAACTTATACCTACGTATAAATAAAGACTTTCCTGATCACGTCTACAGTTTGATTTACCCACTTGATGTTTCTTGTTTCAGGTCGTAAATTGTTTCCTTAGAAAAGGAGCAAAGCTAGGACCAACGACCTGGGTCATGGCGTCTGGAAAGCCAGAATTTATGTGAGTAACCCATTACCATTATTGCTTATAATGAATCCATCTTCCACCTTCTTCAAGACAAGACAAAGACAAAGTTTATATGTAAAAACATGAGTGAATTATGAAATATGATAAATGAAAAGACTTAATGGCATACAAATATTAGAGAGGTCCATGTGACTGTGGCAAATATCAGTCAGATTGAAAGAATTTGAATACTTAATACAATAGTACAAAATTACAATTCCAAACAAACTATCCCTTTTGTATGGTTCTATAGTGTAGTAGCATTCATTCAGAAATATTTTATTATCTAACAATAAATTCAAAACAAGATTAAAGTTATTCTTCAACGATCTTAATTCAATTCAAATCAACGAGTCACTTACCTTACATCTACTTGCATGAGAACACGACTTAAGGCTGGTGGCTGGTGGCTCCACGACGCTTCAGCTGTTTGTTCTATTATTGCGTCCGTGCCTTGTAGACCCTTGTAGCCCAAGCACCACTGAGATGCATAATTTCTTCAACAGGCTTATTCTCCTAAACAAGCTGCTCGAAGACGGCAATATGCTCTACCGCAAGAACCGCCCATCGGAAGCCGCGCACCGCTACCAGTACGCCCTGAAGAAGGTCAACCCGCTGATCTCCGACGAGGGTCTCACGACGTCCACTCCGACCCAGCCGGTCCCGCATGAGCACGTGTCAGCATTTGTGCAGCTCAAGACGAATCTGCTGCTGAATATGTCACGGTGCAAAAGAAAGTTAAACGTTAGTATTTCTTATATATTGTTTACTATACTTTGCCCGCGGCTTCGATATTCGATCTTTGCCCATTTTCAGCTTGGGTGTTATTTTATGAACACCACTTGTAGACTATGTTTGACCAGGGTCACTGCGATGAGAATAAAAACACCGCATCCAAATCACCGTTTAATGAATATTTGCCCCGTTTCTGGCTTGGGCGTTATTTTATGGACACCCCATATAGCCAATGTGTTGACCAGGATCACTACGATGCTAATAAAAAACTGTATCCAAATCCGTTGAATGTTTCACGAGTAAAAAGCTTTGCCCCGTTTTCGACTTGGACGTTATTTTATGAGCAGCTCTTATAACCTTTGCGTTGATCAGGATCACTACGGTGATAATAAAAAAACCACATCTAAATCCGTTGAATGGTTCTCGAGTTAAAACGGAACAAAGAAAAAAAAAACAAAAAATTTAAAAATTGGCCTCAGTACAATATCAGTAACACATTACATTAAAAAATTTCGTGAAAATATTCAATGTACAGACACGACTTTTTTATTACTTTATTATTAGTAGTATTAGTTAGGTGGTAGAGCTGATGCCGGGCTCGACTGTGGAGGTACCACCATCTTACTCGGAAATCCTCCCGAAGTTATTCGGGGGAGAGTAAGAGGACAGCTCTCAGGCAAAAAACCAGGTGGCCCACCATCGCCTGGGACCGACTGATGGCGGTATATCCATCCCCAATTGACTGGTGACGGGCAGCGGCGTCACTGGTGCAAGGGGTTCGGCACCGCGCTCACCAACCCGCCTGCCCAGCATGTGTGAGTATGGGCATTTCTTCCAGGAGGACCGCCAAGAGTGGCGAAATCCTGGAAAGGCCTATGTCCAGCAGTGGACGAAACAGGCTGATGGATGGATGGATGGATTAGTAGTATAGACAAAGAACTCTTTTTATGTTAGGCAGGTCATAATGACATCCGTACTCACCAGAAAAATATCAGAAAGACCTTGTTCAAGCTCATGTAGGTAGCAAAAAACCGAGCACAGGACAATTTAAAGCGAATTACATGATCTATGAAGATCGAATAGAAGTCATAGATTATATTTATTCAATTTTTTATGTATGTTCGTAATTAATTATTCTTCTTTCTTTTTCAGGAACCATCGGAAGCCCTAGATCTAGCCGCACGGGCATCTGTGCTCCGCCCCAACGCATTCGAGTGCGCCTACGCTATGTCGCGCGCTATTTTAGCCCTCAGCAAGCCCGCTGAAGCTCTTCCGCATGCGAGACGAGCGTTGTTACTAGCGCCCCCCCACGATGTGTCAGCTATCAGGACTTTGAAGGCTTTGCAGCACGAAATATTGTCCAGAATTAACAGTGGCCACAGCAGTGGGGATACCAGGTCGTTGTCAAGTAGGAATTATGATTCGATTAGTTTGAATATGCCTTAGGTTTTGGTAGCGTTGCGTGGTACGTCCCGCACCGCGCATCTACCTAAGACGATAACTGAATGAGGTTGTTAAAAATTATGTTTTATCTGTTTACATGGATTGTCTGTATCAAAATAGTACCACTTGACGGCAAACGAACGAACGAAATGAGATCATTTAATGTTTTGGTAGAACATAATCTTTTTAGGTACAACCATAATTAATGTTCAAAATCATCTATTACTATTACTACATACAATAAATTACATCGGTACATCTTAGAATTAAAGTGTGAATTATGTGTTTTATATTTTGAATGACAATTAATTATAAAACTATTATTTATTGTTTGATTTTACTCGTAATCTTTAAATTATCGTGATTCTTAAACTTTACAATTCCCATTTTGAGTATATAATAATGAAATGATGAGTAATGTAATTTGTAAATATAATCTTGTAGATGAAAAGTAATTATTCAGTGATTCCTTTATATTTAAGTATAAATAAGCGTGTTTTAAGAAACTCCTATATTGTTTTAAAGTTAAGCTCGAATATCTTATTATTTTTGTACATGGTTGCTTGCCATTAAAATAATGCTTTAAAATATATTAGCAGAGTTTTAAAGTATTTAATATTTTTTATTATATAAAATACACCGAAATTGTATAAGAAAAAATAATAATGAATAATATTAATGGTGTAGTATTTAATTATCAACCTGTGTGATTTTTTCAATTATTGTTTTACATTGCCTTACCTAAATACTTGGTTTTTATTTCCGTCGATGAAATTTCTTATAAATTAGAAGAAAAATGAGTTAAACTCATCGTGTCCATCTATTGTTTTATTTTTATTTATTATTACGAATTGTATTGTTTACTTTCTGTAGATTTTACGGTTGTACCTAGTGTGATCTTGTGTATTCTGTAAAATTAATAATATTATTTATTTCTCTTTAAAATACATTTTATTACAAAGACAAACAGAAAATATAGCTCCAATTAATTTCCTACCAGAATTTATCATAAATACCAACACCATTTTGATGTTTATGCCACTTCACAAAGCATTGGCCAAATTATTGGATGTTTAAGACTGATGATATGACAAAATGAAATAACAAAAACTATCATTGTATAAAAAAAACTTTATTGTCATAAGGATTTTGTAAGTACAATATTATTGTAACAGTACATTATTATAATTACATTTTTCATATTGCTTCAATGCGTTTTTTTATTCCACTCTTAGATCAGGTACATACTTTTACAGAATCGTAGCAGATGGGGTTCTGTATTCTCTGCCTACCCCTCTGGGAGACAGGCGTGAGTATATGTATGTAAAAATGAATTTTAATTTATTATTAAAATTGATTTAACTTATTTTTAAATCACTAACTTATTTTATAAATGCAAAAATATTAAAAATCTAGCAACAAAGGCTCAAAAAGTCCTATCGCCTTTCAGGGTTAAAGGAGAAATATGTTCAAAAGTATCATGCATAGTTTCTTCAGTAGTTGAAGTATGAGCATTAGCAATTTGGTTGTGTACTGTCCATGGACTTGGACTGTGGCCATGACTGCTTCTAAACAACCCATCATGATTGAAAGGTCTACTAAACAAAATACCTTTTGGTTCAGCATTATGTCTTTCAGATGCCAATTCAGGTGTTTTTGTCGTGCTTCTCATGTAAACTGGCGTAATTATTAAGGTGTCTTTATGCCTTGGACGCATTGGAGTAGGCGGTATAGGCATGACTTGAAGTTTTGGCATGAACAATGGGTTGTAAAAAATTGACTCCCCTTTATTTGGGAACATCATTGCTTTCAATTTTGGGGTCTTTGGGGTTGCAATATTCAAATGATTTGCATTCGGCGTACGCGTCATAAAATTGTGTTCCAAATTTGAAAATAGCTGGTCGCGTTTCTCCTGAGTAGTTTGTAGATTGCCAGTATTTTTGGTCATGGAATTGAATAATTTGTTGCAAGTCGAAGAATTTTTTCTTTTGGGTACCGGGCAGGTCTGTGAAAAAAATTTAGCTGTTTCAAAATCTTTATTGAAATTAATTTTATCTTTATTTTTAATTACTGAGAAACAATAATTAAAATAAGAGCTGGGCGAGATGAATTATTGGGGTTCTAAAATTGTAATTAAGGCAGTTTCATTCTTATTTCGAACTTAAAATCAGACGTAGTTTATCGGTAATTAGTCTGCGCTTCAGTTTATGCTATGGGTCTTTAAAAACTTTCGTTTATGTAACCAAATTCATACTGGGGACTCAGCAAGTGGTCAGGACCTAGGTTTAATGCGAATGTTTCCGAAATAAGAATTTTTTTTTTGCCTCTATATCTGTTTAAGAACACCGCCGCGCCGACTGAATTCGGTTGTTTTTTAAACATCGATGGGCTATTTTTGTCTGCTTTTTGGAATAAATAGATCAATTTAAGAATGTAATTTCAATATTTCATTATTTCGTTCTTTTAAACCGATTTTATAAGCATTCTAGTTTTTACAGGAAATTACGTCATCATATTAGGTTTAATGTCAGAACCTTGCCAAACTTTAGGGTGCGTTCAAGAATTGTTTTTTCCGTATGGAAGTATTGTGATGACGTCACTGAGGTCAAATGAAAGACATCGCTTTTTTTTTAAATTAATAAAGGATACGCACGCTTATTTTAAAATCTGTAAATTAGAAACAGTTAAGGAATGCTATTCCTCGAAACGGTTTTCGAATCGTAAATATTGATGAAATATAGGTTACACAACAAGTGAAAAAAAAAAAGGGAATTTCTTTCGAGGCTCAAAGGTGGATCCCGAGAGGAGCGAAGGATTCTAAAGTTGAATCCCGAGCGAAGCGAGGGATTCTAGAGTAGAATCCTGAGCGGAGCGAGAGATCCAAGAGCCGAGATGGAATTTTTTTTTCACGAGTTATGTACTCTACTTTTCACCATTGACTATGAGAAAATAAACAGTACCATATTAACTATTTGAATCAAATTTTATTATAATTACAACCAATCGGTACATAGTAAATTAATAAGAGAACAAAACATAAAAATGGCGGTTCTTTTTTTTTTTGTCTTTTTTCCAAGCGGCCAGCCAGTACGTTTGGTAAGATATTTTTTTATATTGTGCATTGACGCTTGTTCCAAATTTAAAATGCTTTATTCGGGCATTTTATGTAGTGATTGCAAAATTTATAGTTTATAGCTTCTCGGGTGATTATGTTTTAAGATGGCTGTATGGTCACAGATACCTTTGCCATGCCTTTGCCTATCCAAAAAGTTTAAAAAGTTACTTGTTCTCACTCAGTGAGGAAAAGAGCGTTTTATTCACTGTTTTTGGTGAACCAATAACCCCTTTTCGAATAGTAATGGTGAAAAAAGAAAAGGCCAATTAGTCTTAATTTAATTTTACGTATTTCACAGAAAGGATCATTAAACCTCGATCCTGACCACTAACCGAGTCTCCACTATTGATTTGGTTATATAAACGAAAGTTATAGAGGACCCATAGCATAACGTGTCCTCCGAAGTACGCCGACTTATGACCAAACACAGATTTGCCCCTACGAGAAGGATCGCAGGTTCCTTCTCCTCCAACCGAACAAAACGTTAACGGAGGCAGTTTGAGGACTTCTGGCTTTATAATAACCACTTACCATCAACATAGAGTCCAGAACATTCAGCAGCTTTCTCTGACTAGAGCAGTGTTCAGTGTACCTAGGCACGCCCAACAATGTACTTGTATAAAAATCTGTCAGAGCGGACCATTCGGCGTGGCTGGAGGTGAAGGTCTTGAGGCGGGACTTCATCTTGAAGTAATCCATGAAGTTGTATTTGTTGAGGATCCCCATTTTAGACATCAGGCAACTGGCGGACGGGGTGTTGTCTTTGCACTGGAAATTAGGTTATTAATTGAAAAGTACACAGAACATAATTATGTCGTTCTGGCGAAAAGGCTTTAGAAATTATCCAGTGTATAGTTTGGGGCAGAAAAGGGAGCGGGCTTAAGAGGGCTACAATTTCTCAAATCCATGATGATATTTTCAATTTCTTTATCGTCAACTTCAAGTAGCGCCATAGAGGTTAAAGCAATACTTTGTGGAGAAATCCCAGGAGGTAAGTTTGATGGTTATGAAGTTGTTTTGAATATCCTTAGCCAGACATTCCCCGATAGAAGAAAAAATGTTTTTCATATATACCTATGTTGTACAGTGGAGACTGCATCAAGTTAGACACTTCTGACTTTGTACCTATCTTATATTCTTCTCTGTAGGGGCTAATGTCGTACTGCAAGTGTATAGCTTGTATCCACTGTACCTATTTCCCAATATAGTGAATTAAACACTGGAAATTTTAGATTTTCGCATGATAATGTAAGCCACCTCTTAATTTCAGTGCTGCAGGCGTTCTCAGCAGCCGAAACAAGCTTAAGAAGGTGTGCAATGTTTTGGTCATCCTCTTATCTGACACGGGTATTGCTATTATTACCACCTTTGTTGTGAGAAGATGTACAGTTCATCCTTCACACTTTTTTGATTAGATAGTGGACTGTGCCTCCCTCTATCGAATATATTTCATACGAATATGCAGGGGAATATATGGATGTATGTGGTTTACCAAAATTTTACGGCGCGGAGTGATTGATCTAATTCGGCTATTGCACACAAGGTGTCGCTACTAGTCCAGTTCAACTATTGCCGCGTTAAAGAATAGTCCTCCGTTTTTATGAACGCCTGGTACTTCACTTAATTTTGCGAAATAAAAGAGATGCCACTGGATCGTACCGTCAGTGCATTCCTCTGTACTCGGACGAACATTCTGTATCGTACCAATGCCAATGGTGGCACAATCAAACAGAGCTTGCTTTCTGCAACCAAATAAAGTCATAAAATAACATAGAGAATTACGTTATCCCTGACAATGAGCACCTCATTTTTCTTCAGCTAGAACTGAACTCTATGACGTTTCATTATTGTTTAAAATAGCGCGCTCTGAGCCATGGCTGTTATGGTAACCGAAACATCTCGCGCTCTCAAAAATCGCGTTTGTCTTTCAAATACGGTGAAATAAAAAAAGTAACCGTTGATATACTTAGTAAAGTATTTTTTCTCAAAAATACATTGTAATATTACCATTACATACTGTAAAGACCTACAGGAAAATACTTCATCCTGGCGGGCTATTAAAAGTGTCCAGGAAATCTGAATAACCGTCCAGGAAATTCGTATGAAAATCCATTACATACCATTTAAAACTATCCGTGTCTATGTTTATAAGAGACTAAGGAGGTTTTTCTCGTTGTTTTTTTTCTTAGTTCTTAGCGTTCCTCTAGATGGCGTTGTCCATGAAGAAGGCTAGATGGCTGCATGGCGGTAAATATTTCCTGGTCTTAGCAGTAATGTACTATTTTTTTTTAATATCTCCAATTTTCATTTCATTTGGTCTAGCAAATTTCATATAAACGAAAAAAACTTGAAAAATCGACCAAGCTTCCGATTTCTTTTCTATCGAGCAAAGTATAACGTATCGCAAATCGAACCGTCGAATACATCCTATCTAAAACATATATTTTTTGCGATATAAAGTATGACAATTTCATGGCCTAAAATAAATTTGAAAAGAGACAAAGTCGGGCTAACCTCCTCCTTAATACGTACGATAGGTTTATAGCTCATCCAGCCATGTTTCCTCTTAGTTGGTACATGGTGCGGTGATGACTCAATGCGGTTGATGGACAGCACTTTACACTGAGTCAGGGCGTCGTGTGGTACTATCTGCGGGAAGTCGCAGAACTGGCGGCGGTTTTTCTGAAATTGCAATTATTGTACTTTGGAAGTTTATATAAGGTTTCAGTTAATAGTTGACACTAAAAAATACACCTCTGATATTTCCTTCGACATGTATGTCTGTCGTTAATTTAATCACAGTGAGTATCTGTTTTTTTATGTTGGTTAGTTTTTTTTGAAACTGGTACATTGTAAAAGAAAATAATAAAATACATAGTGGTGTCATAGTAAAAACAGAATAGAGAACAACTCCCGCGCCGTGCAAGGCTTAAATGATTACTGCTGCAGGGTCGTCAGCGCAGCCCACCCACATAGCCAGAAACCGTCTGAGATATTGTCTTTGTGTGCGTGCTGTGGTTTGTACGTGCAAGCTCGCACACATATAAGCCGCGCGGGCAACATCTCTGTGAAGATAGCTTACTAGTCTGTTTTTTCTATGGGTGTCGATTCGGTGTAGCACGACTTAACTTATTTGACAGGACTAAACTTAATTTAAGCATTCTGTCTTTTTCTTTCTGTATCGAAAAGACAAGGACAGGACGCAAAGGTTAGTCCTGCCTGTCAAATAAGTTAAGTCGTGTTGCACCGAATCGACACCAGTGTCTGTCTTTTCCTCTGATAAAATAGTGAGTAGGTATTCATAGGTGAAAAATTGTGTGGAAATCGTAAAATTTAACTAGTAAGTAATTACTTAAGTATTTATTATATTTTTTAAAGTATTTAAATAGATTGTGTAACTTAAGTTGTCGTATTAATTATTAAAAATTAATACTTTTATAGGTAAATACAACGTAAGATACTCGCATTTCGAGTGTCGCCTGAGCTAAGACTAAAATAATACTTACGAAGTATTTCGACGAATTTATCAAGCAAATTGTATCGTTCTTCATCGCAGAGACGTGCCTAAAAACAGTAAGTATTATTAAAATATCAACAAAATCATTTAACCCTTAAATTATTATTGTTATTATTATTATTATTATATATTTTTTTTTATTCTTTCTTTGACTTGTAGAAAGTAGTAGTAGTCTCTAAACTCGCCCGTATGTCGGTGTGTTAGGGTTCACGCATTTTTGTTTGAAACTCAATTATTTCCTAAGCTAAGGGTGTCCGCGGGTATGATTCTTGGGAAAAGTGGTTCAGTAGGGTCGGTAGAATATGTAATTTAATTTAATGGTAGCGTCTATTTACACCTTCTTTTCTTTTAGAGAAAAACTGTTTCACGTCGTCCGTGAAACAGCTTCAGGTTTTACACCCGGTATTTTTATGGATTTTTTATATAAAACACAAAAAGAGATTTTTTTTGTTTTATATGTCAAACAACCATTTCATTTATTTTTTTTTTACTAATTTTTAGGTATTTTTTTATAACTGTTTTCAATTTCATACAAAAATAAAATCTCATGCATTTAAGGGTTAAATAAACTTTAAAATTTGTAAATTTATACATACTTGCATGGATCAACAGTCTTCTTTGTACGCGGGCAATTCTGAAAACCAAAACATTATACATATTAGTTTTTTCAAGGTGTCTCTCGTTTATATAGCCAAAATCATACTGGAGACTTGGTAAGTGGTCAGGACCAAGGCTACATGACCCTTTCTGTAAAATACGCAAATATACTAATTGAGACGAGGTTGTTCCTGGACAAGTAAATACAAAAAAATATTAATTTCGCTAATGGGGTCATTGAACCTTGGTCCCGACCACTTACCGAGACTCCAGTGTGATTTTAGCTACATAAAAAGAAAACACCTTAAACCTATATAATTTAAAAAATGACAAATGTTTACCTCAGTTAGAACATCGAAAGTGCACGCCAAGATCTTGTTGATTTCACAATCAGCTTCGTACCCCATAATTGGTTTAGTCAGGCATCTGCCGATAGAAACAGCGCATATTTATTAGAACGTGGAGACGATGTTATTTATGGTCAGACACTATAAAAATGCACTACAGTACACTGTGTTTTGTTATTAATAGCGTTATTTATAATACAGAAATGTGAACAAAAAAATAAACGGACAAAATAGTGATACTTAACTATATTTTATGCGTAAATGACATAAAATATCGTTATACCGGTTGAAAATCAACCCTCTAGCTATAACAAAGGAAACTGTTCTATGTTCGAAAAAAAAAACGTGTTTTGTTACTTTTGTATAGTATTATATTATCTGTGCTTTTGTCATGATTCAGAATAAAAAAGATATCGACCGCCAAAAAAGCACTAATACTCCGGTGACAGAGACAAAACCTATGTGTACATAGCCTATGTGAATTATTTACCGCCGGGAATATGTACGATCTGTTGCCAGTCACATGTCACGTCGCGTAGGTTGGTCATTTCACTGAAATATAAGTAAACACCCAAAAAAGAAAGAAAAAAAACACCTTTGTTTTTCGGTTGTGTGTTCTATTGATGGTTCTGATTCATAGAGTTTAATAAAGCTAGAGGGTTCACCCATTTTCAACCTGTATATCGATATAATAACGTTTGACTGCATTAACCGTTTTATAATTTAGAACAACGTTAGAAACGTAATTTTCAATATCGTTTAAAATAAGGTCTGCCAACCAACTTAATTGTGTTTCCTAAGAAATACTAGCATACAATTATCATCAATTAGCTCAACAAAAAAAAATACCTGGTAACCACTCTAGCCTTAGCACTGCGCCAACTTGGGTGTTCATTGATGAATTCGTCCAGCAGTTTCGAGAAGGCATCCTTGTCGACTGTACCGTTGTCAGACACGATGCTCAGTTGCTGGAACACGCAGGTTTCTTTTTCGCACTGTAATAAAATGTATAAAGTAATAAGTGAAAATAATTCTAGGGTAGATCATCTATCGTTAACTGATCATATTCAAGAAGAAAAAAATTGTATGGGTCATATAATTTTTTTCACTTCCCAGTACAAATTGGTTCATTCAGTTGATTAAATTTCTGTGGAAAGATGAAAAAACAATTCGCGCAAAATTTATTTTTGGTCGAAAGTGGTCTTTTAATAGGAATACTACATAATTATACCATCTCTTGATTTTTTTTTACTTTGAATTGTAACCTTATATATTTTTAGTAGTACTCATTGAAAATGGAATTGAACACTTATTAATTTTGTGCTTGATGATAGTTTCTTTGTTTATTTTTTGTGTTTTTAGTTTTTTTTGTAAAGCTCGTATCTATCGATACGACAACACTGAATCTGTTACTACTAATGCACATACAATTGTGTGCATCTCTTCTGCCTGAAAATAAGCTACAAATTATGATCTTATTAACTGGGGTCCCAGTATATTTTCCTACCTACATGCGTAACTTTAGCTCAAACAGCGCAGCCGTTCTTAAGTTATGTCGTAAACATTGCAAACAATAAAGTTATTATCTATTTATAATGTTGTTTATGTTTAAAACATCAACGTTAAATATCGCCTTAGGCTTCCTTAGTATTTCGTTTAATAAGTTCAGCAAAGGGAAGCCTTTGACCAGCAGTGAGACACATTAGTCACAGCGTTAAAAGAAAAAAAACGTTTGGATTCTTTCTAATAACGTTATTACTAACGAGACGAGTGCATCAAAACAATACAAGTACATATTTTTTATAAACTTATAAAGATCTGCCGGCACAATATGTGCCTCTCAAATTATAGGTATAAAGACAATTATTTTATTTTGATTTGGACATAATATGTCTACATTATATTATAATGTAGAGAGAATAAATGAAAGTATAGTGACAAAATAAATTTATGGTGCACAATTCTAAGATAAATTTCGACCTGACCGCCCCAGAAGGTCATAGCATAACGTAAGGCAACCAAACATGCTGATGAAGAGCAAAGTCAAAAGTACCCGCGCCGATACAGGTGTGTCAGGATCGTACCAGATGCAAATATTTAGTCTCTGCCTACGCCTCTGCGAGACAGTTGTAAGTATATGTATCCATGTATTGCGTATATTGATGAATTTGGAAGAGGCGTGTCAGGATCGTACCAGATGCAAATATTTAGTCTCTGCCTACGCCTCTGCGAGACAGCTGTAAGTATATGTATCCATGTATTGCGTATATTGATGAATTTGGAAGAGGCGTGTCAGGATCATAGCAGATGCAAATCTATAGAATCTATAGTACAGACTCTTTCTACCCCTCTGGGAGACAGGCGTGATATGTATCTATGTATTAAGTATATCAAAGTACTAACCGACAATGGCACGACTTTAACATCATGATACTTAAGTTTTACTTCGTGCGGTTGTTCCGTGGTGGTCGACACTGCAAGGTCTTCAAGGATGCTCAGTCGGTTCTGATCGTCCCAGGACAGGTGGAAGTCACATTCTGAGCGGGATACTGGTGGGATGAAGTCTGCCATATCGCAGCAGGCGAGGGGATCCTGTGGAAACAAATATGATCTTATCAGCCATGTCATGATATCATGTTTGGCCTAGGTAAAACTAGTTTGTCCTAAAATCGGGTTTGGCCGGTAACATACTCTTATAAAATAGATATTATTATTCCTATATTCCCTTATTTAATGCAGGTGTATAATTTTATCATTTTAGACGCCAAACTTGAATATTTTTCATATGTAATCCCGTTTTTTTTTCATATTTTGTTGTTTTTGTAAAGATTAACTTTGACCTGTAAAGTATAAGTATAGATATGTACCTACTTTATGTATCTATTCTACAAAATATAGATTTTGAATTTTGAGGTGTTTTTAAGTGTGGACTTTCATTATAAACCGATTTTTACGTCCTAACGTAATGGGTAGCTTCATGGCTCTTTGGGAAAGAGACGTGCTTTTTGAGGTTAACCTCACAATGTTTTCCAACAAGTATGTAGTTTGAACAAATAGGTGGTAGAGCTGGTGCCGGCTCGACTGTGGAGATACCACCATCTTACTCGCAAATCCTCCCGAAGATATTCGGGGGAGAGTAAGAGAACAGCTCTCAGGCAAAACCAAGCGGCCCACCATTGCCTGGGCCCGATGGATGGCAGTATATCCATCTCCAATTGCCGGGCCTTACATAAAATAGACGGGTGACGGGCAGCGGCGTCACTGGTGCAAGGGTTTCGGCACCGCGCTCACCAACCCCCCTCCCCAGCGTGTGTGAGTATGGGCATTTCTTCCAGGAGGACCACCAAGAGTGGCGAAATCCTGGAAAGGCCTATGTCCAACAGTGGACGTAACAGACTGATGGATGGATGGATGGAAACAAATACTAAATAAAGGTTGTTTTTTTTAGAGGTATAGAACTTTGAAATGGAATAAAACAAAGATGATTTTTTTTATTGATATGAAATTTATTTTATTCGAAAGACAATCTTCTGGCATTATAATTTAAATATGACTTCTGGCATATGTCCGCCACGGCTGGCTCGGACGTAGTCTAATCTGGAGGTCCAATTTTCGATGACTTTTTCCAACATTTGTGGCCGTATATCGGCAATAACTCGCCGAGTGTTGTCCTCCAAGTGGTCAATCGTTTCGGGCTTATCGGCGTAGACTTTTTTCGTTCATCAATTGAACAACCATGATGTGCAGGAGTTGTGGTTTCAACAAGACGGCGCAACATGTCACACAGCTCGTGCCACAATTAATTTATTGAAGGAAACGTTTGGTAACCGCATAGTTTCACGTTTCGGACCCGTGAATTGGCCTCCAAGATCGTGCGATTTAACGCCACTTGACTATTTTCTGTGGGGATATGTGAAGTCGCAAGTCTACGCCGATAAGCCCGAAACGATTGACCACTTGCAGGACAACATTCGGCGAGTTATTGCCGATATACGGCCACAAATGTTGGAGAAAAGTCATCGAAAATTGGACCTCCAGATTAGACTACGTCCGAGCCAGCCGTGGCGGACATATGCCAGAAGTCATATTTAAATTATAATGCCAGAAGATTGTCTTTCGAATAAAATAAATTTCATATCAATAAAAAAAATCATCTTTGTTTTATTCCATTTCAAAGTTCTATACCTCTAAAAAAAACACACGTTACATAAATTCAGAAAAACTATTTTTTTATGTTCGACAGCAGGCCATAGTTTTCTTTCTCGTTATTTAGGTTGGGTAGCTTAAACACACATGTGTAAAGCTTCTCCTCAGAAATCAATTTTTTTTATTTTATTTAATTTGGTTGGAGAATTTCTGTTAGGCAATTTAATACGTTACTTTTTTCTGGGACCTAGCTAACCCAGTTATATCCAAATCTGATTTAGTATGAATCTCACAAAATCATAGAGTAAACGACGATAATGACGGTCGATAACTTCGACGGATAATGTTGGTACTTACAAGTTCGTCAGATCCGTTCTCAGCCACTCGATCAGTACTATCTGTATAGTCCAGATCGTATGTTTGAGTTGGTACAAACAAGAAGTTGGCACTGGTGCTTGTTGGAAGGCTCTGGAAATACCAAACATCATTGCAGTTATTGGTTAACACCAAGCTGTAGGGGTCAAATCTACGTGGGTAAGTGAAATGAAGAACAATTATTGTAATTACTTGGAACTCACTCTTGCCACTGAGTACTATCATTTCGTAATAGTAGTTTATTAAACTGGTACATAAAAAGGTTATTAAAAACACGAGTGTTTTAATACCTAGTTATGTATAGTTTCATACACTACTTTATCTAAACTCATGCCTACTAACCTGTTTTCATAATTTTTGTAAATTTGTCGTCAGCCATTTTTGATTATTCTTGTAAAAGCTTATTCTGAAAGTGTTCGTAATTTCCGTAGTTATTTCCAGAATGTCAGGTAGAGTCAAATATCATTCATCGCCATCCCCACTGTCAGTAATTATTTTGACCCATAAAACCACTGTAAGTAATAATTAAAATTCCTCGAAAACTATGACGCAACAAACAGTTCATCCATTGGTGCCATTGACAGACCGAGTCCAACGCGCCGTAAGTCATAGACAATACCTGGCCGAAAATAAATTTGAACTGTAACCTCGTTACTATTTTGTGAGTATTGGAGAACATTTTATTAAAACCTCATTGGTATTTGATATTAAACCTCAGACATGGCTGTATGGGCTAAGTTCCCTTTGCCTTCCTAGTTAGTATCACTTATACTGTAATCTCATAATTAATATGTACTATAACTAAATTTAATTATTTTTTTTTTCAATTTTTAGAGACGTTTAATTTTTAGAGGCGTTCATGAAAAATATTTTTCATTATGCCAGTAGTTTTAAGTTCGTAATGAGGATTTTACGATATGAGGTTAAATAAAATAATATTTCGTAGTTTCAATTCATAGGCATTACAAAACACCAGCAACAAAAATAAAAAAATAAATTATTTAAAACGGTATGTACTCTGTCCTGATTTTGTTTAGTTTGTATTTGTATTCATTTATAACTTGAGAAATACTTTTTAGGGTTCTGTTCTTAAAACGGGACCCTGTCAGTGGGGTGTACGACAGACAAGAGGGATTGATATAAGACGAGGACAAGGCGATAACGTAGCGCCTCTTAACTGTTTTATACAAAATGTATTGAAGAAGCGTCGTGACGCAAAACATACAAAGAGAGCACGAAGATGGGACGCGGGAACAAAATGGCACATTTTCAACTCATCCTCGTCTTACTTCTCTCCTGTCGTGCGCCTAAGCCTCCGCTGTCTGTCTGTCTATCCATCTCTATCATCCGGAAGCCTTTGTGCGCGAGTCCGGCTCGCACTTAGCCTTGTTACCTACGTTTCTTTAACACATCTTCACAAACCGACTACCCAAAGGGGTGTCAGAGGTGTTCCCAAATGTGAACTTTGAAGTCCCAAACGTGATGGGCGGTGAGCCCCATTGCCATACTCTGGGCACAAACGTAAGTACTAACACCTAAACGTGCCTTTCGAAGCACGCAGCACAAATTATTGTGCACCGAGAGAATGGAACCCATGACCTCTGGATTAGCAGGCCCTCTACCACTCGGCCGTAGAGGCGGTCAGGTTTCATTACGCTGTGGCTAAAAAGAGCTGAACAGTTACAATACAATACAACTTAATTATCACGCCGCACGCCACGGAAGAAAACATTTCAAATTAACAAAAAACTTTAAAAATAGTGTAAATACAATATTGCGACATTGGGGCCTAGAACGAGGTACAAGAAGAGTCTATAATACTTGATTTCATACATAGATACAAAAAAAAATCAAGTTCGACAGCTGAAGGCTCTTTCAAGAGGCACTTTTTTGTACCTCGTTCTAAGTCCCTTACCGCTTAGAGTGATCGTTCTCAGACAAGCTTTGGGTGGAAGAAACTGCATAAGAGCATGACTGAAGTTAGCAAAACAAATTAGAGAAAAAACAAAAACTTAACCGCCAAAAATTGCCATGGACGGACAAACAGACAGAAACCGAAGACAGAAACTTCGTAAGGTATCTGAAATATTAAATAGATTATAGATTATATCGTTTTTATGTAAAATCAGATATTTTCTCACCTTTTTCGGTTCATGTCCGTAGTAATGAATAATCGAACTGAATCCACATTCTGATAAAACTGTTGCATTAAAGAGAGCAGGCACATCACAGCAGTTTGAACTGAAATACTGAAACAAAAACTGTATTTATAAGAGTTCTGTGTACAGTACGCGTCAGCAAACCTTGGAATAGCGTTACGTTATCGAAGATGATCTCTGTAACGTTATAAAAAACGTTATTGTAATATAACGTTATTTTAATCGATATATTTATAACGTTTTTGAATGTTAATCACCCATGATATACATATCGCTATTTATTTCAATGGATTGGTTTAATTACTTCCTAACGTTATATAAGGTGACTTTAATTGATGCAGCCAAATTCTTACTGAAGACTCAGTAAGTGCTCAGTAACAAGGTTCAATGACCGTTTTTTATGAAATTCGAAAATTATTCTTTTTGTGTTCCTTACAAACGCAAGCGCAGCCCTGAGTCAATTACGATGAGACGTCAAGATTTTATTTTGCGAAATTAGCAAAAAGTGTTATCGATCCGTGTTACCGATCACTTACCAAGCCTACAGTATGAGTTTGGCTGTATAACCAAACTATATCACCTTATAGATCAATCATACCGCTTTTTAATACTTTATACCGCTATTTATCTATAAAGTTATAAGGGTCTTCCTGTCAGCTGCACAGTATAACCCCGCGCAATACCACCCCCTTTCTGTATCAATAATTCACCCCCTTTCTGTGCTAAGTAACCACTCACTCTCAACAAAATTAGCCATTCAGGAGAGGGGTATGAATGACCCCCGTGCCCTCTAATTGTTGATTCTAAATTAGGGTTGCCTTTCGTTCCGGTATTCGCTACATGTCACCGAAACAACAAACCGTTAAGTATATGTGTATATGCGTTAATATTGTAATATTCAAAACAATAGAGTCCCTAACTCAAATTAGTGCTAATGTTTGATTCAAAGGCAATAAAGATAAAACGGTAACTGTTTTACTCATTATTTGACGTAGATACTTCTTTGTTCGCATCTCGTCAGGAGGCATGTTTAGAACTTGTATGTGACGGAACTCGTAAGCAAATGCGCCGCCATCACTGACATTTTTTTATATTAAGGTACCTATGGCCACCATTTAACAGTTGTATCCTGTGACACACCTCCCTGCATTTTTTTTTGTTATTGGAATTGATTCGAGTTCACAACAAAGGTTCCGGTTATTACTCAGACTATTATGGCAACCCTATTCTAGATTATTCTATAAAGGAAGCCTTTAATCTGATTTAACCATGCTAGTAAAGAAACCTACATTCTTCAGAAACCATTCAGGACGCTGTTCGTGTGGTAGATACTCTTGAAGATTATCGTAGCGGCTGAAACGAAAATAAAGGATTTATTTTTACCTTTCAGTTCCCTACACTGTATGTTTTTGTTCCTTCAAAAAAGCATCATACATAGCCTTTTACATGTTGAACAGCTACTAGAGTTTGTCCAGGGAATCGTGGCACAACTGTTACTAATACGGGTATGAAAGAAGTTAATTTTTTACATATCCGTGTAGGGTAAAGTCGAGGCATGATTCCCTGGCCAAACTCTATTTATGTTAGTTAAATTTGTTACTCATATTTTGACGTCAGAAATATGTCAAAGTGGTATTCTTACCAAGAATAATTAGAATGACATAAATTGCTATGGGAAAAGACATGGGTAAATTCACGAGTTGTGTTGAGATTTGGATAGCTCAGTTGGTGGAGCGATCGCTCGGAAGCGAGAGGTCCCGGGTTCGAATCCTGGTTCAGAACTCCTCACATAAAGATTCACTTTTCTTCTGCGTTTCTATACCGCAATGATGTAATGTGAGTTCATAATTTAATTAAAATGGTTGAGTGTGCTTTGTTAACTAAGTAATCCTGCCTGGGTGCACTAGTTACAAAACTTTAAAATACATAGCAATTTGTATAAAAAGACAACTACAAGAGATTCGAATATTTAGTCCAATTTTTTTTTAATGCATTTTCGCAGTACTGCACACACACATCAAGATAATATATCAAACATACTAAAGCATACCTTTGAGAAAACATGTATTTAAAACCAGCCAATGAAGACAATGGAGCGCAGGCATCTTCTTTACTCAGGCTTTCTTCAGGACAGAGCTGAAAACACCAATTTAATAGGATCCTGGGAAAAACGTATTTTGAAATTTTTCGTGACAATTTTATTAATACTAGTATTTATAATTCTGTGCCCACTTTATTTTATTGTAAAACTTTGAATTATAAACAGATTTTATTTTAATAAATGCAAAGAAAATTACAGCAAAATGCATCAGTTGAAATGATGATGACCCCACTGAGGGGTCGAAATATAGCGCATTTTTCTGTAATTTCTTTGTATTTATTAAAAAAACATAATTTACTATGAATTAAAAGCCAATATCTGTTTTTTCTAAAATATATTTAGTATTGACTTATTATAAATAGCAAAAAGGTCATTTTAAACAGGAATTATAAAAAAAAATCTCTTCCTTTTCCTTTTGTTGATCTATTTGGATAATAATTAAGACTTACAGTTCGTATCTTGCCCAATCGATGATTTTTTCGTAATTAATGTGCATCGTATTTAGTATTGTATACTTACAATTTACTGAACACTAAATAAAAACACAGAGATAAACCTGCATGCCACAGAAAGGACGATACACACAGTGTGACGATAAGGCTCAACCTCTACCACGATGGGACGTGAAAAATGTCAGTGAAAAGAGGATGTCCGAGAGTCACACTCGGAAACGACACCCCCACAGGGATACATTGCGTGATGATATGTTTATATTATGTGTTAATACTTACATCGATAAAATTATCAACAACGCAATGCAGCAGGGCTTGCCCGGGGCAGGTATTCGTGTACCTCCTAGGTTTCTCCTTGCCATAGCAGACCTCCAAGACTTTATCCACCACATCCTGCCAAGCACCATCAGGCAGATGATCCTTCAGGGTCACAGTAAATCTCTCTTTGGTCGGTAAAGAGTCTTCAAGACCAAGTTTTCTGCTTATACAAGTCCATGGGCGGCACTGGAAGACAAAATGGCCGTTTACAATGAGGAGTGATGTGTTTTAAAGCAACATGCGGAATTAGTGTATTAATAATAAACTCTTCACAAAAAAAATACGTATTTTAATGTATTACATTTTGTTTGCATTACATTAACAAACTTAAAAGCGTGTAAAATTGAATAATTTTCATGTGATCACCTAACTATTAACAAGCAGTTTGCGCGAATTGCTATAAAACGCATTTATTGCAAACTTTTTATTAAAAAGTAAGGAAAACAATATTATGATGTGTATTTTGCACAGAGATCCTCCGTTACCACATTAAAAACGGCGATAAGTCTTACCCCTATCACGTTGGGACGTTAAAATCGTCGGTGAAAAGAGGGTGTTACTAGTGTTGACTATTCTAGTGACACTCTGAATCATCCCTGACATCCCCTATTTTCAGAAAGCTATTGTATCGTTTAAATCACATAAAATCTTACCAGTAAAGAGTCTTTCAAGTATGACGAACCAAATCCATACTCACCGAGAACCTAAAAATAAAAAATTATGATAGCAAAACAAACATGTTGAAACAGTAGAACTCTCAGACGTATTTAACTCTCATTTTTCAACCAGAACTTTGTTTATTATAGTTGTATGTACCGAGACCTTTATATAAAGTTTGTAATAGTATCGGAAAAAAGCTTTTTGAATGATTCGTTTCGTTCATGGACGAATTTAATAATTCATGCATGGTTTCGTTAATGAAAACGTTATTAAAAGTGTCAAATCAAAAAAATATAAAATAAAGTTTGTCAAAAAATTGTTGAAATGAATATTGAAGAAACTATTTTTCTTTCGCTTACCACAAACAAATAAATCTGTTAAATCGAGTTAACCGCATTATTATTTCATAAATATATTGCCTAAATTATACTACTTGAACGTTTGAAGTCCCATAAAGTTCATTAAAGTTTCATTTTCATTTCAACACTTTTTTGACAGACTATATGTAAGTGTACTTGACATAAAATACCGATACATATCGATATAACGTTTGACTGCAAAAACGTTTTTGTTTTTTATAACGTTAGTGGCGCCATCTTTATAACGTTATTTTTCGACGCTATTTCAAGGTCTGGCTTATATGTAAGTATAATTATGTATTATGTACGTACACCCGCCAGCATTTAACCATGCCATGACATTTTGGCAGTTCTTATTTTGGCATCTTGGCCGTCAAATATTCAAATAAGGAGCTTGAACTACAATCGACTGTACATACATACCAAATAATAAGGTTCTTGACTGAAAAAAGCCTAGTCACTGATCGCTTACTTATTCTCCAGTATGAATTTAGATGTATCAAGCAAAGTCATCTCATGTATTAGGTACCTGTATATTTTTTAATTCTTACATGTATTTAGATAAGATATACCTACCTTCTCGTAGTCATTTAATAAAAGCTTTGAAAGCTATATGAAATAATTTTAGAGAAAAAAGAAAGTGATGCTTTAAACACTTACCCCATAAATAAATAAGAATAAAATCCCGATTTTCATGTTAGCACAAAGAGGGTTCAAGACCTACTGATAGGGTTTTGTTTGTACGTTTGCTACTGCGTTCTGGGGTCACGGCTCAAGATAATACACAAGTTGGTATGTACCATCGCCCGCACATCCAACTACCCAGTGGTAACCCTTGTGACCCTGTCACAGGGTTTAAAATCGTACAAAATTTGTGGTTTCAACTGCAAGGGACTATACCTTGCCTCTTGTTGTGATTATTATAAAAATGTAATGATCATGTATCATATTCAAATATATAATTAGGAAGTATCTGGCCATTTTTCTCGATAAGCATTCATTTAGTTTTTACTTGGCTTACGAATATATCAAAATAAACTTGCTTTTGGAAGTGTCCATCAATTTATCGCCAGTTTTCAGCTTGGCGGTTATTTATCAACACCCCTTATAGCCTATTTAGACTTTCTGACCATTGGACATACCTAGTCGGTGCTTAAATTCTGTCACAAACAAAATTGGGTATAAAATGAAAACTAGTCATGACATTCAAAAAAAGTTTTTTTTTAAAAAAGGTAATTTAATGGCATACCTTAAACACAAAATTTATTCAAAATGATTGCCACCATTTTTCACACAAGCCTTCAATCTTCGAGGCCAATCATCAATAGCAGCACGGACCATATTCATGTCGATATCCGCCACTGCTTTAATCAATGATGACTTTAGGCTGCTCAAATTTTTGTGAGGTTTAGAACAGACCTTCTCCTCCAATTCCTGCCAAATTTTGTAATCCAGTAGATTAAGGTCAGGGCTAGATGAGGGCCAATCTTGATGCCTTATTAGCTCGATATTCTGGCGCTCGAACCACTCCTGAGTTGTTTTGGCCTTATGAGCAGGTGCGGAGTCCTGTTGAAACACAAATGGCCGTCTCCAAAGAGTGTCTGGGGCAGATCTTTTACTATGCGATCTAAAACCGTGTCTTGGTACACTTTTGCACTGGTTTTGACACCTTTTTCACAAAAATTCACTTCAGTAGGGCCATAGTAGGACACTCCCAACCAAATCATGACTGATGATGGATGATGGCCGTGCTGCACTCTAGGAATGGCATTTCCAGCGGCCGCAGAGCTGGTAGCGTACACCTTGTCATTTTGTTTGTTGTACTTCTCTTCGATATTAAAAATGTTCTCGTCTGTAAACAGGATATCGCGGTGTCTGTTTCTTGCGTACCGCTTTAGCAAAACTTTGCATTTTTTGGCTCTCGTAGCTATCAGACGCGCGTTCAGAAGATGTCCACTCTTTTTTCGGTAAGCTCGTAGTCCCAGGTCTTCATTGAGTACTTTTTTTACGGTACTTCTGGTTAATCCCATCTCCAAAGCCATCAGTTTCTGCTTGCGGACGGGATTTCTTGCAATACGCGCCTTGATTGCTTTGATGACCCCTGGAGTCCTAACGGAACGAGGTCTGCCAGTTCTTTTCTCGTCATCGACACTAGAGGTTTCATTGTACCTCTTGATGGTACGGTACACGAACCTCTTCATGATTTTTAATTTTTGAAGCAAGTTGAATATCGTCTTCGGTGGATGGCCGCAACAATGCAATGAAATTACTGCTACTCGGTCCTCTTTGCGAGTCCACTCCATCGTAAAAAATGAATGAATGTAATTGTGATTTGGCAGATTATTAATCAAAAAATATTTGAAAATCGAACACCATTTCATTTTTTTTTCTAGGTGTTCTATTTTTAAAATAAATGGCCAGTGACAGTATTTAAGAACCGACTAGGTATATGCCCCTGCCCCTGAATGACCCATTTCATTTTAAATTTCGCAAAAATATTCAATGTACTACCTTTTTACTACTTTAATATTATTTTAGTGTTATTTCGAAAATAATCCCATATTTGCAGTAATTTTATTACAAATAACTAATAAATTATGTAATGATAATAATTTATTATTTCACAGAACATGACGTGACAGGACAGAATATATGTCGCTGTTAGTTGGTTAAATCAGACACTTAACTAACACCTAAAGATCGAATTTCTTACAACGCTGAAATATGTTATGGTTTATTTTCAAACAATTTTAATGGTTGTAACTACAAAACTAATGGAATTCCGATACAAACTTTTACTCTTACCCCCACCCTCTTAAGAAATAACTTGTTTTGTTTACTTTGTGATATTTTCATCCTAGCCCCGAATCTTGCCAGAATGACCCTTCCCCCTAAATTAAATCCTGGGACGGCCCTGGGTCAATGTTAATTAGACAAAGTAAATCACATCATTTTCTCTAACATAATTTATTGGAGATGTCATAAATAATAAACAGCTGGTTCACATTATGTACTCGTTATTAAGCTAATTATTACACATTAACAAGCAAAACAGAAACAATTTTCGCGTATTAAAAAATACAATTGCCGCTGTTGAAATTACATAAAACTGGAGCAGAAAGCTAGAAAATGCTAAGCACTTTATTATGATTTCTTAGTTTTGGTACTTCATTACAATGTTACGAGTTTGCAGTCCATTAAAAACAAAAATGCATAAGCGAGTTGATTTTCTATATAAATCATAGAGAATCGTACTGCAAAAGGCAAAAAAATCGCATACTCATATAATAAAAAAGTGAAAATTTCTGTCGTAATGTTGTAAATTGGAGATGGAGGCATTTCACGCCCCAGAAGATAATTTTTTGCAATTTTTAGAGTGCTACTGTCGGAAGAATACAAAAAAAAATAGAAAAGGTATATTTTCTAGCTGCGCAATTTCCCCTTTTCCTTTTAAAGGTAGTAGAGCTGATGCCGGGCTCGACTGTGGGGGTACCACCATCTTACTAGCAAACAAGAAGTTACTCGGGGGAGAGTAAGAGGACAGTTCTCAAACTGGCCAAAACAGGTGGCACACCATGCCTGGAACCGATTGCCGGCTCTTATACAAGTTGAAAATGAACCCCTGAGCTGAGCTACAAAGGAAACTGTTCTACATTCGAAGTAAAAAAAATACATGTTTTGTTACTTTTGTCATGATTCATAATTAAAAACAAAGGTATCGACCATCGCAAGAAGGGGTATGGTGACAGAGACAAAACCTTTGTAACGGAATAATATTTTGGGGTAACTCGACCGATAGCAAACAAATTTTTAAAATGCAGAAGAAATTTATAAGGGCTTTAACTGGTATAAAACCTCGAGAAAGCTGCAAACCGCACTTTAAGGACCTCGGTATATTGCCATTTACATCCCTGTACATTTTTGAATGCCTTAATTTTGTAAAAAATAACTATCATTACTTTGAAGAAACGAAATATGTTACAAGTAGACTTCGCGACAGAATACGTCTTAATATGCCGATAAACAATGTAAACTACATAGTAATAGTGTTTATAGCATGACAGTTAAACTGTACAATAGTCTTCCCAAAGTTTTGAAAGAGTTATCACAACAACGTTTTAAATCAGTCATAAATAAAATACTTCATGAAAAATCATATTATACCATTAATGAATTTATGGAAGATGAAGTTTTATGCCAGTTATTAATATTTTCTGTAACCTTTGTTAAATTGTGTAATTGACATGTATCTGTATTAACCAGTGAATTCTATGAAAATTTAAATTTTTACATTTTAATCTATTGTTATGTTTATTGTGACATTTAATGTTTCATTATTAATTTTAGTTTTATGACATTAATATAATTTCAAATAAGGTTGTCACATTAATTTGTATTTAGATAATGTCTCTGCTTGTTTAATAAATAATTTATAAACTACCTATATAGAATGTTAACTTAATATTTGTATGCTAGTTGGCAAAAGGCATTGATAATTAATTTATAATTTAAGATCTTCTATGTAAATGCTTTTATAAACAAATAAATAAATTGATTGATTGTGTATATAGCCTATGTGCATTATTTACTGCCGGGAATATGTACTGTCTATTGTCAGTCACATGTCGCGTCGCGTAGGTTAGCCATTCATACAAAAATTGAAAACAAAAAAAAACACTTTTTACGGTTTCGTGTTCTATTAGTGATTCTGATGCATAGATTTTAATAAAGCTAGGAGGGGGTTCATTTTCAACTTGTATAAAACAGACTGGTGATGGACAGCGGTGTCACTGGTGCGAGGGTTTTGTCACCGCACTCACCAATCGCTTACCCAGCGTGTGTGAGTATGGGCATTTCTTCCAGCAGGATCGCCAAGAACGGCGAAGTCTTGGAAGGCATAAAAGGCTGATATAAGGCTGATGGATGGATTTCTCTGTAACTATGACTGCATTGTACCAAAAAACTGATCAAAATAGAAAACATTCTCTCCAAATTTTACGCCTTTCACACCAGCGCCTACACTTAGTTACAAAAACATGTCACGAAAGATTTGTTTGTTCATCACAGATGCGTTTATAAATATAAAAAAGAAAAACAGAAAAAATCATTTATGTACTGAAGGCTGGTGGACCGAGATAGCTCCAACTGCATCGCTTAGTGTTAAATTGATCCTGGAACAAAAAATGACAATTATTATTTAGTGTTCAATAAAATCTGTAAGAGAGATTTAAAAATCTATAATTTGTATTGAACCAGTGGGGTATTTACCTAAAGCACGGAACCAACGCTTCTGCTATGGCTTCGTATCCCCGGTTCTCAGCCCTACAAGTCTAGAATTACGTGTTTATCAGTGTAAAACCGCAAACGTCCGCCGTTGCAATTTATTTATAGGAATAAATTTACTAGTATCATATAGCTAGAAAGAGTAGCCGTCTGTAATCATTGGAAGAAACGTGAACTTCGGGCTCTTTTAAATATAAATATTGCTTGTTTCCAAACAAAATTACTTACTAGAGATTAGGAATTAAAAAATATGTTCAAAGCATAAGCCAGCCAAAACAAACCATTTTTATACGTTTCTTCGTATTATGAAGTCTAAATGTAGCTTATTTTTTCTATGGAAACTTGCCACGCTATTTAATCCTTATGTTTGGTCTGCTAGTTAGTAATAATTATATGTCTGTGACCAAAATAAAGCAATTTTATATAAATTTTTATCCTATGACAGGGTGAAAAGAATTGCCCTTAGCTAAAACATTTCAACGCAAACCTTACTTCTGTTGTAGCTACGTCAAGTGAATCGCAGCGGATTCTTTTTCAAATTATTAAATTAAAGACAAAGATTCTTTATTTGCTTGTGAATAGTACAAAACTTGTTGAGGTAATTAAGTTTCCTTGTTCAGATAATTATCATAGCATGCAAATAGTTAAAAGGTATATTAACTAAAATTATATTCACATATTCAAATTATTTAAAAAGTAAAATAAAACAGACACACTGTAAAATGTGTCCTGAAGAAGCCAATTGAAAATGTTTTATTCGTTCGGTATTTTATTAAACATTTCAATTAATTTAAATTTATTACAGCGAAAGCCCCATCAAAAACCGTTCAGTAGTTTTTAAAGACGTACATATACAAATAAAATGACTGATATATTTTGAATCGTCTTATATCTTTTTATCCTCTAATGTACTATTTTATTAAAAACATAGGTTTTGCCAAGTTTTCAGGGTTCTGCTACTCACCTAGAAAGTCTGGCATCATCACAGGAAAGCTCCGAAGCCGAAAGCTCGTTTGATGCTCTCGAAGTAGTAGCGCTTCCAGTTCTCTCGCGTCTGCTCTACTTCTGCTGCGGGGATGAGGTCTTGCTTTACAGTCACCTTGGTATGGTCTTCCTGGAATGGGGAATTTTCTCCGTGTTATTATAGGTTTCTCGCTAGATGGCGCAGAAAGCAATTATTTCTAGAATGAATTATCAAAGAATAATCGTTCTTTTATTTGGCGGCTGTTGATGTTCTTCAGGCCCCCGTTCATTGATTAACACTTTCGTCAGGTTCCGACACTGACAGCAGGGTAGCGTATACAATTTAAAAAAAAAATTACTTTTTTATATTTGTCACACGTCTCCAGATAATTCTGCAGAGAATTATGGAATAATTTAATCAGCCTGATCATTATTCTTGTATTATTAACAGACAGACAAAAATAAATAAAAATTTGGTAGTTCATTGAATTGAAATAAGGCCTGGCCCATTGGACAAGACAATCTTAATGAGTGATTTTGAACTTGAGTATGTTGTCAGAAAGTCTACATTAGAACGCTCGCTTCGCGCGTTGCGAGTACACATAATCGGTAAAGTTTCGAGGTTTTTCTGAATTTTACGAAAAAGTATTTGTTCCGGGTATTTTCTAGCATTATATCTGAAAAAAAAACCACGTTTCTTTCTATAGCAGTTATTTCAGACATAAAACTCAAACAAACTTAATTAGATAAAATACGTATTTATCACTCGATTTTTTTTTGAAAAGTAAGATCCATCGAGTTAAATGTGTCTAATTAGGTACCTAACTGTCTTTTCGACGAAAAAATAAAGGTCTGAAAAACACTGTCTGTGATCAAATAAATAATTGACTCAGCACATTTAAGCAAAAGCCCTTGAAATGTAGCAGGCCTGGCCTAATACACTTTAGAATGAATAACCGTAATCAAGATGTTCACAATAGGTAAATACCGATGCATGAAAATATATGGGCCAAGTCTGTGCCTTTAATATTTTATTTAGATTTATGTAACCAGGAGAGTGGTCACAAGTTGTTGCGTAGTAACAGTCACTTGTCTGTCTCCGCTACCATAGATTTTTGTGGAAGTCTCTGGAAAGATTCATTATCACCTCTCGCTTGCTGTCACTCTCCCAGTTTCTGGGCGAGCGCACTTCATCCTGGGCGTTATCGACGCTTCCCATCAGGTGCGATAATCGCCAAGCGTAGGATCATAGTAGATAAATAGAAAATTTACCTAAAATAATTAGCTTGTAATTTACCTTTTCGTCAATAGAGATTGTGACTTCAGAAAAATGCTGAGCTGGCCACTGCTTGTATCTCCAGAGCTGAGTTATCTTCTTCCCAGGAACCAATTCTCGGAACTCTCCCGTAACGTTCCCACCGAACAAGGCAAACTTCCCACCTTTCTCTGCTTCCATCTTCACATGGCCTTGGGTGAAAGCTGTCACCATTTCTATTCTAGTCAACGCATCATAGAATTCCTGGCCCCGACATTGAAAAGACTCAGAAATTTCAATGGATTTTGTGTCCAGCTTTAGACCAACTTGCTGCTTTGTGTTCGCTGAGACTACAGGCTCCATATTGACTTTTCTGTTGAATCCACTGGTGATTGTAGAGACATTGTCAGGCTTTACTGTAGTTTCTCCTTTTTTAGGTAAGATTAGGCCTTTGGAGAACTCCTCTTTGAGGCTCCGAATATACTCTGTGAGTTGTTTCCGGATCTCTTCTCTTCCAAAGTTGTGCATGAACGCTTTGACCCTTTGGGCCTCTTCACCATTACCTTTGATTGTGACTGTTATCTGGAAATGGTTTAATTTTAAAATTTAAAGTGGGAAGTTAACAACCAAATAATATGCAAAATACTTAAGAGAAATAATTACTTCACAGTTAATCCAAAAAGCAAAGAATATGCCTTTAAAGAGACAAATTAATTGATGCTCATGCCCTAGGAAATCACTTTGCCTGTGTCTGTCTGTTTTCAAATAGAATTAGGGATGCAACAAATAGTACTTTAGCAAATATGAATATCAAGTTAATATTTGTCGAATATGAATGGGATTATTAAACAATTTTGATTTAAAATACCCTAATACCTTAATAATTAATATCAATGACATGGCAAGTTTTTTAGCATCAATCTATTCCTGTACTCTGTTTGTACCTTGCCCATCATTGAAAATAGATGTTCGGAGTCAATGGTGGACGCTTTAATGGAGAAATACATTTTGAGTTCATTTCTTACATGCTTCTAAGCACTTTTGTATGAACATGTTGCATTCCATTTCACTCAATAAAATTAAAATGCTATATCTACAGGAATAAGGTGGGAACGTTATGGGAAATGTCATGGTTTACGTCACTTGAAAGTGGTAGAGCTGATGCCGGGCTCGACTGTGGAGGTACCACCAGCTTACTCGCAGATCCTCCCAAAGTTATTCAGGGGAGAGTAAGAGAACAGCTCTTAGGCAAAACCAGGCGGCCCACCATTGCCTGGGCCCGACGGATGGCGGTATATCCATCCCCAATTGCCGGGCCTTATCTAAAACAGACTAGTGACGGGCAGCGGCGTCACTAGTGCAAAGGTTTCGAAACCGCGCTCACCAACCCGCCTGCCCAGCGTGTGTGAGTATGGGCATTTCTTCCAGGAGAACCGCCAAGAGTGGCGAAATCCTGGAAAGGCCTATCTCCAGCAGTGGACGAAACAGGCTGATGGATGGATGGATGGATCTACAGGAATAGTCATAATAATATGCAGCAAATATGAATAATAGTATTCATATTTGTTGCATCCATAAATAGAATAAAGTTTGTTCTAACTTTCAGAGTAGGTGAAGTATAAATAGTATTTTTCTTATAATGGACCAACATCTGATCACACCAACACATCTGATCCCAACCATATTGTTTCTAGCCATGGTCTAATAAACATGGTCCTTTCTCCAAGACATCTGGATTTTTATATTTGTCATAGTTATATCATAACTTAGTTGGCCAATTCTGTTAAAACTAAAATTTACTAAGTTATCCAAAATTTAAAAATGAACCAAACATGCTCCTCTACGATCTGCTTTGCTTATTGTCACACCAATTAATTACTTATTGCCTTGGTAGGATTGGGCAGTTTGCTACCTCAAACCTTGCAGCTGGATTCTAAAGCCACCCCCACATTATTTGGCATTCACTCTAAATGGTTATCACATGTTTCAGAAAAAACAAATGGGTATACTTACATCCACTTCACTGACATCATTTTCTTCTGACAAGTTGGGAATTTCCACTTCTCCTTTGACTACATCTTTGCCACCAGCAATGCGACCTTCCCATTTCAATTTTATATTCCACTCATAGAAGAATATTAATTTTCCTTTCCTATTGTTTGCAGATGCTTCCCCTTCTATCTTTTCCAGCTCTGATATCTTACAATCCATACCGTTTTGGGTTATTGTAAAGTTATTGAAGAGTTCTTTGAGCCTGTCCTTTGACCATGGCCCAGCGTTTTTCTCCGTCCAATGCCAGTTATTGACGTTAGTAGCGTCTGGTCGCTCCTCCACGATCCATCGAGGGTCTCCTTCGCCCCATTTAGCCATGGTTCCACTCTTACCTCTAGTGAAAACGTGTGGTCACCAAATTGATGCAACTCACAACAAGAATAATCACTGAAATCCAAAAAATTAAAAACTGAAGCCAGCAAAATAATGTTGGTCAATATTATGCACTAATTCAGAGGGAGTCTATCAAATAGTTCTCTAGTTATTGCACTGCGGCAAGTACAAAATCGTATTTGGTTCACGATTTCGAGAAAAGTCGTGATCATGCTCGGTGGTAAATTGACAGTTCAAATGTTGCCACTTTATTATTATCTTATTCGTTTTACCTGATTTAAAAATATATATCTTTCTAAGTTTTATATGAATAGATGGCGCTGAAGTTGGCTATTTAAAGACATTGTATAATAACAAGACCGTGCACTGTCCAATTTTGCTCAACTAAACTAGATTTTATTTCATTAGAAATGAGGTTGTAATTATTATGATACATATTTCAAGCGAAAAACGAGTCGATAGAGATAGCTGTCGCTACTCGTGTAGCTTTGTCTAACAAGTTTATAATATATACAATATACTTAAATAATGTTGTTGAGTTTCTAACGTGTTAGAAAGGGACCAACGAGAGCCAACACCCATCTCGCTCGACTCGTTTTTCGTATCGTAGTGTACAGTCTTGTTCTCTATAAAATGTCTTAGATTTAAAAGATCTTTCACACACACACATAACACCACGATCCCTCTGGAGAATAAGATCTCTCTAAAAACTAAATCAGACCGCAAGATAAAATGCTGCTGCAAAGCTGACAAGAAACTTCACATCCCCGAAGTTTAATCAACGATGTACCATTGCGATTATCGTGTACACTCATGATAAAGAGTAGATTAAATTCGAAAACACATAAAACAGGGTATTTATCCCCGAGGAGTGGTTAATTAAAGGTTACCTTTTTTCAAGTGTAGGTAAGTCAAATAAGTTAAAAAAAGATCTCGCGAGAGCGCAAAAGCAAATAAGCAGATGGACGGGCCGTTAAGTACGTTGGGGGAATCGTCATGGATCGATAGTTGGTAGATGGTAGTGTTCAGCTTTCATCGGTGGAAGGTACCATTTAAATTAGTGGAAGTCAGCGTAGGCACTATCACTTAATAGTGAAAAGATCACTGGCGAATGATGGACCGTTTAATAATGGATGGATTTTAAGGTTAAAAGTCTAGCCTCACTTCGTACCATCTAAAGAAATGCCACTTCAATGTTGCACATTTTAATCAGTAATTGAATTTAACATAATATAGTGGAAGCCACAAATAAGTAATTATCTATGAAAGTAGGCACATAATTGTCATGTTCTAAGTATGAAAAGACTTTTTTCGTAGAGCTCATTCTACTTTTGTTTTTATCCTTATTTAAGGTCAAATAATAATAGTTGGCGAAACTCAAAATATGGGTAGTCTTTATGAAAAACTTTTTCTATGGGGACTATGGAAAATTCTCAAAATATTTTTTTGCCTTCTCATAGTAAACCAGACGGCTGATATGGTCAATTTGTATGAGAGGAAGTGAAATAAAGTTGCGAATTTTTCTCAGCCCCTATAAAAATTACTTCATATAGACCAGTACTACCTATGTTTTAAGTTTCGCTAACTATTATTATTTAACCTTGTATATATTTAATTTCTCCCTACTACTTATCATATAAATCCTAAAGGGTTAATCGACAGTTAAATCGTGTATGCTTACAATATACTCGCAAATTAATTAACAAAAAGCACGATACGTTGAATTTATTCATTCTTAGTGTAGTTAAAAGATTATCAGATATTTACCCTAGCGTGACGTGGTTTTGTCTTAAACCTTTCATTTTTAGAGAACTAACGCTCCGGGTGCTACGGCATCAATTTATTTGTGTATATTATGCCTACCACAGATTTATACTATGTGAAATGTCTGGTGTCATGTTTATTTTATTTAAACTTAACATCTTTCTCGGCAAATCAGCACGGCTATTCTGGCATTATTTTTCACTCGCAATATCAGTCGTTCGAATATTGTTTACATTAGGATAAATGCCATGCCATGTAAATTGGAGCGCTTAAATCTCATTTAATATAAGCTATTGAATGTAAAGAATGATAACTATAGGTTTTCTTTTAAAACAAACACACATCCGTACAATTTCTCTTTTAAAATCAATCGAAATCTGCCTTACCAATTTTTGCGCACGTGCCAGAATAGCCGTCCAGCTAGTCTAGCATAGCAAACCATATCGAGCTCGATAGCGCTTGACACAGTGTGTTTTCCTCACTCTGTCGATCTACTTAGAGAGGGACAGACAGTGTATATCGAGCTGTCAAAGCTCGATATGGTCTACTATGCTACAGACCATTCATCATAACGTGTCCCCTGAAGTCATGTTGGCATCACTGCTTGTCAAGCTTTTGCTGTCATTTTGTTTGTCAGTCAGATTTTTTAAAATTATTGGATGAATTATGTATTATTATTAATAATAAAGCCGTTGAACATTAGTGCAAAGGAGATTGTGTTGAAGGTACGCCTTTTGTGAAATAGAAAATGCAAACAATGCACCGTGATTCCTCTTGATCAGGTTCGATCTCGTGTCAGTGCTATGACGGGTTAGTAAAATAGGGATACCAGCTTTAAACATAAAGCCAATTTTATGGGCAAATAATAATTAGCTATTTACTTACTTTTGCAGGCATATCGGAAAAAAGCGTTCACATTAAGTCGCCTGTAAATAATCGTCAGAAACGTAAAAAACGGGAGCTCGATTATTTTTGAACAAACGTCGTCGAGCTAGAACAAGAAATAAAAAATACCGTTTTGGTACAGAGATACATGTATAGATATTCATACCATTAGCTTATAAGTATTGTCTGCAAAATGCAAATCAATAAATAATTGATAATTTTGATTTTTTCATTCTGTACATTTTATTTTCATTAAAGAGTAGTCTAATTAATATACTCATAAAAAACGCATATGAATGTGTAGTAGGATGTATGCTACGTGAGCAATTAGCAACATTCTTATAGTGAATGATCTGTAGCTAGGTACCCAGGAAGTGAAAATGTATTTCTACCCGAACGTATCAATACTTTAATTTACTTCAGGGTAAGGTTATTTTAAATAGCAACACTGAATATTCCGCACTTTTCTAGAACTCAGTATGACCAACTTTCTAAAATGAAATTCCGGAAATCAACACACTCCAGTCTACGCAGATTTTAACGCTGCTAATAAATTAAATATTTTATTAATTTGTCAGAACAGTCATGCAATGCGTACTGTTTATTTCACATTGCTCCATACAATGTCCATACAACATGAACAGGTTGTTGACTATTTATTTGTTTAAAATGCTCTATTTTTAAATATTTTATTAATTTGTCAGAACAGTCATGCAATGCGTACTGTTTATTTCACATTGCTCCATACAATGTCCATACAACATGAACAGGTTGTTGACTATTTATTTGTTTAAAATGCTCTATTTTACATTGCTCCATACAATGTCCATACAACATGAACAGGTTGTTGACTATTTATTTGTTTAAAATGCTCTATTTTAAACAAATAAATAGTCAACAACCTGTTCATGTTGTATGGACATTGTATGGAGCAATGTGAAATAAACAGTACGCATTGCATGACTGTTCTGACAAATTAATAAAATATTTAAAAATAGAGCATTTTAAACAAATAAATAGTCAACAACCTGTTCATGTTGTATGGACATTGTATGGAGCAATGTGAAATAAACATATTTTAAATAGCAACACTGAATATTCCGCACTTTTCTAGAACTCAGTATGACCAACTTTCTAAAATGAAATTCCGGAAATCAACACACTCCAGTCTACGCAGATTTTAACGCTGCTAATAAATTAAATATTTTATTAATTTGTCAGAACAGTCATGCAATGCGTACTGTTTATTTCACATTGCTCCATACAATGTCCATACAACATGAACAGGTTGTTGACTATTTATTTGTTTAAAATAGAGCATTTTAAAATAGAACGTTTTACATTATTATAGAAGAGCCAACGAGAGATGGCCCCTATGACAGCTGCGTTCAGTGATGGGGTGCATTTTAATTTCGGCATAAATAAAAATCATGTGCGACTAGCGAGCGACTTGAGCAAATAAAATATCGATTTATTTGACACGTCATACAACATGCATCATAATAATTCAAATGGCAAATGTGCATTTGCTTACATTAACAAAGCAGCCATAAAATCTACTGGTTTACAATTTTTTAATCATAAAAAGATATAGTTTGTGAACAGACGGAGATAGAACCCGTTATTTATTGATTACAATTCAGCCACTATCATTCCTCATGATTCCTTGAGTTTTGAAAAAATTAGAAACTTTTGCTATAAAGTCTTTATAAAATCGAAAAATGATGATCGAAACGAGTAGTACGTCACTTTTCGCTGCCAGCAACAATGAAGTATTAGATTATTTTAGTGAAATTTACCCATTAACAATTATGAAACTTGGTAGGCATTTAAACGTCATAGTGCCATCTCTCGTTGGCTCTAGTTTAGTTATGTTATGTATGACTGTAGGAATCTCCTGATTAGCGTCGGCACCCCATTTCATGTCAGTTCTTTTTTTGGCGAAGCCAACAATCCTGCACCATATCTTTTTTTTTATATTTATCTTTTTGGTGGGATACATAGAAAACTTAATAATTATATCAGTGGTGGGATCATTGATTTTGTAAAGTTGTATATCTAGACATATGGTGGTTTTAGTCGCGCGAATTGAATTAATGGCTATGTCCCTAGGGAACTGTCCGTCTCTAGGAAACAAACTATAGCCTATTCAAATTGAAATTGAAATTTTTATTTCAGACATGTTACGAGTATGTCCGTAGAGGATTAGTAACAGTAACTTAAGTGGTATGTTAGTATATAAAAAAACCTAATTAATTATATTACAGTGTGGAGCTGCATCCATCTCTGTAAGAGAGGCGAGTCCCACCGATCTGAACATACTTTCAGGATGCCGTTGGTGTTGTCGCGGAAGTGGTGCAACTCCGCAAACATTTCTGACGCGCTGCACCGCCACGGCAGCCCCAACAGTGCCCTAAAAGCATTATTATATTGGACCCGTAGGACGCTGTATGCCCTCTGAGTAAAACTAACCCACAGGCTACAACCCGGTCACAATATCTGTGCACCCGACCTCGTGACGTCATATCGGCGGTCTGGGTACGGTGTGAAAAAAAGTTTTTTCGAGAAATGTGGAGGTAAAAAAAATTTACTAACCTTTTCAAATCAATTTATTATTGATGAAGGGTTTGTTATTAAAAAACAATAAGTTTGATTACAAAAACATTTATTATTAAACTCAGTCACTATAAATTATTGACTATATGCCTGACATTGTATCTTCCTTACTCTCACTTTCTGAACTCGCCGAACTGTCTTCCCCTAGTGATATTAAAAGTTGTGTGATGTTGTCATCTGCTAGATGATCCTTTTCCCAGTATTCTCGCTGTAGTCTCTCCACGTGATTCACTTCTTTTTTCCAGTCAGCTGGCGTAATTGACTTAATCGCATCTTTTGTAAGTTGTTCTATGTTCTTTTCCGATTGGTCAATGTTTTTATCTGCCACCCTTTGCTTTACCAAGTTCCATATATATTCGATAGGGTTTAGGTCACAATGGTAAGGTGGCAGACGTACAACTTCTTGGCCATGCTCTCGCATCAAATCGTCGACGACATATTTTTTCGGCGGCTTAGTTCTCAGTATAATGGGATACAATTCCCTCTTTGTCATTTTGTCATTAAATGGAATATTGTGTTCACGTAGCCAATTTTACATGTCTGCTTTAAGAGCAGCACTAGTGGGCGCTTTCACCGACTGCGTCGAATGGTAGGGTGCATTGTCTATGACAACTATACCGTTCGGCGGTAAATTTGGTATAAGCTTTTCACGGAGCCATTTTAAAAAATTGTTTGTGTCCATCTCGTTTTGATAATCACCGATTTTACTTTTACATTTATAAAGTAATTCTGCACCTTCAATAAATCCATTTTCTCCTCCAGCGTGTACAAGAATCCAACGTTGACCCGGATTTAAATTTTTCTTCACACTGCTGTCGGTATTATTTTGCCAGCATTTACTGACCGTATAGTGGGAATGGATCCACGTCTCGTCCAGGTAGGTAACCGGTTTTTTATCAGCGCCAAGGTCATTATTCTCTTTCATACGGCGTAGGTAGCGAGCCCTCCATGCGGTGATGTCCGGCTTTTGTGTCAATACACAACGGATATTTTTACACTTTTTGAACTTGTAGCCCAATTTGTTTATTAAATTATTTCTTAAATATGTTCTCCCACCTTGAAAATTTAGGTCTCTCTTAACTGCTGCAGAATTTTCTTCAAAGTTGGGATTTCTTTTTTTACAGCATAAAAACTGTTGATGATATATCGTATTGCGCAAATTTCAAAATCATCTACTTAGATGCGTTTTTTGTACTGTTTACGCTTCTTACCCGGTGTCGATAATTTTGGTTCTGGGTAGGTTTCTAAATTATTTCTAGTACTTGGAGTCGGACTAGCGCCCGGCGAAGTAGGTGGTTGTACCTTGGCTTCATTTTTAATTTTCATTAGAGTCCTCTTTGATATCCCAGTTGCAGCACAGGTTCGTTTCACCACTTGGTCTACAGGTATGGTGTACTGTTTCTTTGCTTTCTCCGATTCAAAAAACTTGAGCACTTTCAAGATTAAATTTCTTGATTCGCTGTGTATTATTTTTCCCATGACTTCAGTTTAACAGCTACAACAATTTTAATAACAACCAAACCAGTCCAAACTTAACAGTAAACAGTCTAAACTACAATAAACATTAAAAAACAAAACAACAATAAAGCGAAAATATCAAAATTATCGGGACGTGTAGCGGCAACGAAGATGCTAACCGTACTGTCGCACCGGGTAGTGCGCGGAGAGGTGACAGGGGAAGCGGGAGAGGCGCCACATTCCAGCGAGGTGCACAGATACTGGGACCGGGTTATACACGTGTAGAATGTCTGACAGTAGGCTTTTAAAAGCGCGATCTTGACTGGTGTAGTACAACGCGAGAACCTGCGAGCCAGCATGTTACATCGGACAGACAGCGACCTACGTTCCCTTTCGATGTCACAGTTGTCTTTGAGGTCATCGGTGACCCAATGGCCCAGATATTTAAATTGAGTAACCCTGCACGTGGGTATTCCGGAGAGTGATACTTCAGGTATCTGAGAATAGCTCACAGAAACACTGCCTTAAACACCATTAACTCGCTCTTCTTGGTGTTATATTTGAGCCCATGAGCCACCGCGTAAGCTTCACAGACAGGTATACTAAATCCAAGTAAAGAATCTAAGTACATAATCATTATAACAGTGGTTCTACAGATTGCTCCCTTTATAAACACATTTTACCACCTCATTACTGTCGATTAGAGTGCATTGCAAGATAGAAAAACCAGTCAAGTGCGAATAAAACTTGTGCCCTCGAGAGTTCTGTACACAAATAATTTCACGAGCAGAAACGAACCAAATAACTTGACATGTACGATCTATTAAACTCTATGTATCTCACGGGTGTAATTAAGTTGGACATGTGTAACTTCCGGAATAATTAAATATAAGCAATTTACCGAATTTTTCCTCTATGAACTACCGTTATCTAAAATTTCAAGTTTCTAAGTGCCCTGGAAGTGGTTCAGGTTTTATATGAGTGAGTCAGACAGTGTTAAAAATAGTGTTTTTTTTTAGACGTGAATATCTCGAGTACTGTTAAAGTTTCATTTATGAATTATGAAATGTTTAAATACATAAATAAGTTACATTATAGTACATTACGATACGAGAGGGATGAAACGTTTCTCGCACAAGTATCGTATAATATTTTATAGCAAAAGTGCGGAAAATGCCGACTTTACGCAAGCGCAGCGTGCGTAAAGTGGTCATTTTACGCACGGTGTGCTATAAAGTAGGTTAGTCTAGTAAATTGTAAATAAACCTCTTTGTTTCTGTAATTAAGTAAGTTACATTGTATATGTATGTATAATCTGTTTGACATATTTTTCAGGCCCGATTTCTACGTTCATGGCCCGAAATATATTTAGTTTTTTTTTTGTATTTTATAGATATATGTACATAATATAAGGTTACTTTAATTTATGCAGCCAAACACTTACTGAAGACTCAGTAAGTGCACAGTAACAAGGTTCGATGACCCTTTTTGTGTGTTCCTTTACAAACGCAAGCCCAGCCCCGAGTGCCCCCGAGTCAATTACTATTATAGGACGTCAAGGTTTTATTTTGCGAAATTAGCAAAAGGAGTCATCGATCCGTGTTACTGATCACTTACCGAGTCTTCGGTATGAATTTGGCTGCATAAATTAGTCACCTTATGCTAGGTGAAATTAAGTCAACCGACCAAATTCATACTGGAGACTCGGTTAGTCATCAGGAACAAGGTTTAATGACCTTCCAGGTAAAATTCTACAAAAAATTCAAAAGGATTACTGAACTCAGTTCTTGATCCCTAACCGAGTCTCCAGTATGAATTTGGTCTATATATATAGAATAACAAAATAAAAAGGAAATAGGAAGAACAGATATTTTCCATTGTCATTTGGCGAGTTGACTACATAGTTAGTGACTGTAACGGATACTTGTTTGATTTTCAAATTTACTTACCTCCCTAGGTAGGTAAATCGAATTTACCTCCCGCATTTATAACTTACTTTCAGAGCATTAGTGATGAAAAATTACAAATGTTTCTAATTTATATTTTATAGTTTGTAAGATCCCCTAATTCTAAAGTGATGGATTTCGCAATAAAAACATAATCTCAAAAATTACAAACTTAACAGTTCCTACAAAATAAATGAAACAAAACTGCAAAATTAAGTTGGTTGAGTATTCGGGTACGTAGCCCTTGACCTATATTAAAATCGGCTTTTCAAGTATTTTTGATTTAAATGGAGTATAGTTTGTACACACAGAAAATTCCAAATTTTCAACTACAGTAGTATACTATGGAAGTCGGTAGTTGAGATTGTCGGCACTTGGTGCAATTTATCAAACATTAACATAAATATTTATATCGTTTATTGCACGGACATCTAGCAACAGATACATTGTTTAAAATAATTATGTATATAAGTTAATTAAAAAGCCCCTGATGATGCTTATATAGTGAAACTGGTTGGGTAGTGTAGTATTAAATATTATCTGTGGAAAAGTACACATGTTTTCATCACAACAATAGTATACCTATAGTTTTCGAGATAAACTCAGTTTGGGTCAAAATTTTGCATAACATATCCAAATTTCAGATATGTACCTCATTCCGTCTGCAAGCTAGAGACCCATGCGTGACTTACGGACAGGCAGCAGCTTCGTTTTGCCCTTTTGGCGCTGAAACATAAAACTATAAATAAAACATAGTAGTTGGGAATTTATTGGTACGCTAAGTTCAAGCGTAATTTCTATTCTTTTGCGTAATTAACCGCTCATCTGTTTTTCAAGGATCGAAACAATTGATTCCATTGTTACATTTTTGATGAATGCAGCCCTTTTTATGTAGTTCTATTAGAGAGAGCGGTGGCGGAGGCGGAGGAATTCCATTTTAATAAATAAATGTTAAATAGTTTTTTAATTAGGGACTAGCATTTAAGGGGGAAGATGACGCAAATGGAAATAAAATGATAGAATTTGGATAAATACTAATTAACAAATTAATTTTGAACAGACTGCGTAAATTGATTCATTTAATAAAATTGAAAATAAAATCTTTTGTAACCGTTTATTTCCCCTGTCTTAGACTTCTTATTGATTTTCTCTCGAGTTATTGAGTATTGATTAGCTCGCGAAGGGTGCCCTATTACTAGCCTCCGCTGTCTGTCTGTCATAGTCTACAGTTGAAATTTTCACAGACTACGTGTTACTATGTCTCCTACCACGACAAATAATAAAATATTCAAGAATTTGAAATTAAAAAACTTTACAAGAAACCTCGAAAAAGTTGCTTGGTTTGGCTCTTCCTTAAAGACGTTAATACATCAAGTTTTAAATGTAGTCAGATTGTACGAGCATACTCTAAAGGAAAACATCAATCATTTTATCGCCTTGTTTTTTGTACCCTTGATGTTACGACAGTACTGTGATGTTGCTTTATTAGCATGCATATATATTGTTGTTATTTACTAAGTTTTTAGGGTTCCGTACCCGAGTTGTGTAATGTTACGAAATCCTTTGTGCGCGAATCCGACTCGCGCTTGATTTTTACACAATTTATATTATAATATATATATATATATATATATATATATATATATATATATATATATATATATATAATAATTTATATAATATATATATACAATTTGTTTACATTGCATGATATCTAGCGATTTTGAAAAAAAACGCGTTTTTTTTCAACTAGAAGCCTAACTATAAACGGGGAGGTGACGGACGCAAATTGAAATAAAATGAAAGACTTTGGATGATTTTGTTGCAATGATCAGAGGTGCAATTGTGTAAGACAATCGTATTCAAATTCGATTGTCATATGGCCGGTTGACAATTGAAATCGTACGTTTTTGGTTGTCAACAACAAAACAAGAAAATCGTATTAATTCGAGAGCCAAAAATGTACGATTTCACTTGTCAAACGGGCTAATTTGCTTAACCGAATAGCCATATGAAAATCAAATTCAAATTGAATACCATTATCTTACACAATTGCACCTCAGGATGGTTAACAAAAAATATATACTTATATATTTCTAACTTTATTAAAAACTACTTTTTTAAAAACCGCGTCAATTGATTCATTTATAATGAAATCCTTTGTATTGCTCTATTTTACTTTATTTTATATTATATTTGTATTTGATTTTCTCTAGTATCGATTAGTTGGTTTTTGAATGATATTGAACAAATAAAAAGCGTGTTTTTCTGTAAACTTCAAATTTAACCTGTAGAATTATTGAGATTTTTGCTTGATATCTACGGAAGTACTTGTCAGTTTTTAATGCGATTTTCTTTTTCTAAAACTAGAAAAACACGTTTTTTTAGTAAAAATTCTGCTTTTAGACGGTGGCTGCGCTTAGAGCGTTATATAGATTTATTAAATTCATACTCGGTTAGTGATCAAGAACCTAGGTTCAGTAAGCCTTTTGGCCAATTTCGAAATATATTTTTTTTGCTCCCTTACTGGCAAAAAAATTTTTTTTAGTAATTCATTTTTAGTATTAAAATAGTCATTAAATCTTGTTCCTGATGACTAACCGAGTCTCCAGTATGAGTTTAGTCGGTTGATTTAATGTCACCTCTTGTTAACGAAAACTGGTGATAGTACTCGTCCATATGAACAACTTTGAAGCAAACCCTGAAATCGTGAAAAAAAATATCAGCTGTTCCATAGAAAAGTTAAATACCTACCTACTGGACCCAAATGTATGAAACAGCTGATATTTTTTTCCCGATTTCAGGGTTGGCTTCATAGTAAAAGTTGTTCATATGGACGAGTACTATCACCAGTTTTCGTTAACAAAATGACTTAAATTTCACGTTGTATAGGTACTTAAGTTTTATTTGATGCAAAATGGTCACCCATGCCCTTAATAAAAACACAGCTTTTCGAGGGCGCGTGATATTTGGGTAGTCGTAACAGCCACGGCTAAGAGCGCGCTATTTTAAACATTATTAAAACGGTATAGAGTTCAGTTCTACTTTCTCCTCGAAGGAGATGCAAAATGAGGGGTTCAATTTCGGTCACCTTAAGTAAAACAAAGTGCTAAAGTGAAACAAACTGAGTCACAGGCAAAGAAAGTCGTCAAACATCAAATTGTGTTGTGTGATCTGATTACAGATAAATCAATGACAAAAAAAAACATCGACGACGATGACGCAAATATCACATTTATTGCAATAACAACTTATTATTTAATCTTATGTATGACAATTATCGCACGATTTTATCTCAACGCGGGCGAGATAAACATTTTGTACGGCCACAAATCAAATAGTTCATTTAAAACCAGTTGAGAACGGGCGTTTAATCGCGACGGACGTTGATCCTTTGCCTGCGTTGTATCGTAGTATTTGCAAAAAGAAAAGAACAATTTGTTTTGTGCCAATGATCCCGCTTCGACGCTTTGTTGCTAAGAAGGTGAATAGAATCTTATTAGAACCAATTAGACTCCATTTGGACTTGCACTGTTTTTTGTAGTTTCAAAACAAGTTAAACAGCATGCCTTTGAGAACTACTTTAAGCCAAAATTAATTAATTAACCATTCATAAATAAAACAAACAGTTTTTAAAAGAAAAATTATTCAGTGTTGCCTTTTATGGGGTAGATACCAGTGGATGATGGAGTGATTTTGTTCTTGATGTCCCAGGTCTTGGAGCAATGGAAGGCTCCGGTGGTAGCAAGCACCAAGGTGCAAGCTGAGAGCTACAGTTCAGATGTCGCAACCCCCCGACCCTTGAGCTTGCTGACTGATGACGAACTGGCTATGAAGGAAACTAGTGAGTATTAGCATAGACTAAATAATACAAGGTATTGCCAATGCGCGTGGCAAATAAAATCAAGCATGAATGAAAACAACAGTGGGCAACGTCGCGTCGCGCTTATTCTCAAACATGTGAAACCTTAGTTAGGGGATTGCACCCGCGTCATCCGAAAATTACTCCCATTGATGAAGTTATTTCTCTTAAACGGCTTACTTACAGTGGCGTAGCTATCGTATGGCCGGGTGGTGCAGTGCACCAGGGCCCCGGAGCTCAGGGGGCCCTGTTGCACCAATTTTGAAGGCCAATATAAGTTCAAGCTATGTGGAAAGAGGGCCCGATTCTTTCTCTATGCACCGGGGCCCTTCCCCACCTAGCTACGCCACTGCTTATTTAAAAATTATGAAAAAAATATATGTCATTATGTGAAGTATAAGAAACAATTTTAGTGCAGGAAATTATTCTCGCCTATAAGAAACACCTTTTTAAATATTTCCCAAAGTCAAGCTGTTTTTGGAATAAAACTGGCTATTTCTTGGAAACCGCTAATGTTATTTGTATGGTTCTTGCACTAAATACAAAAAAGTATAGCTTATAAAACTCATTGCAGGAAATTTAAAAATGTTGATTTATAGCAGAATTAATAAATAAAAACTGGATATTTTGAGAGCGCGTGGCGTCAACGTTGACGTAAACGGCAAGTTTCGGAGCAGTCGATTACAAAATCAAATGCAAGGTTTTAACGTTCATTTTGATTTTGTTTAAAATATCTCAAGGTTATTGGAGGCTACACATTACTCTAAGGCTGAGATTCAGAGTGCATTTTGAGTCCGAACTCAATCTTACAAACGTCAAAAAGTCTAGTATGATCTCATACTAGAGTGACGTTTGTAAGATTGAGTTCGGACTCAAAGGCTGAAATTCAGAGTGCATTTTGAGTCCGAACTCAATCTTACAAACGTCAAAAAGCGACGTGGTCTCATACTAGAGTGACGTTTGTAAGATTGAGTTCGGACTCAAAATGCACTCTGAATCTCAGCCAAAATGCACTCTGAATCTCAGCCTGAATGTGAAACGTACGGTTCTCGTCTGGGCTCCACCACGAAGGCTAACTAACGATTGTCTTTGGTATAAATGTAGGGTGACACTGACCAACTGTCCGGTTTTTAACAGGAGGTCCCGTTTTTCAGTCAAAATATAGGCCGTGTCCCGTTTTATTAAAAAAAAAAATACGGGACCATGTATGGGAAAGTAGAAGTCTTTTTAAGTTTAGTTTGATATTCTTTTTTTATTGGTAAGTAGTAGAATCAAACTTCATTTTGTTTTATGTCGATAGTTTAAACTGATGTAACTGAAGAAATATTTAAACTCTATATCCCATTATTTTTAATTAAATGTACTGTAAAATGAAGACACAGGTTTGGTCACCCTATAAAGACTCTTGCTTTGATCAGCAACTTCCGTCAAAGGTAGGTCATATTCACGATAATTTACCATTTAATTCACCATTTAATTTAATAATGCTTTTTTTCCTTAAAAATCACGAAAATTTGACGCCTCCAAAAAACGATTAACATGATGAAATTAACTGAGCCCCGTCAGAGGGTCGTCATGGTGGGTTGTGGCATGTGGTGTTGTTTTTTGGAATGATTATATTGTATTTAATTATTATTGTGATGCAAGTTGTTGACCAAATCAACAGCCTGTATAAATGCTTCCATTATTTTTTTAGAACAAACTTAATATTTGTTCTACGTCACAAAATAGGTAAGGCACAACAACCACAACTGTGCACCCGAAACTCCTCCACATAGGGTTCTCAATAATTATATGTGTGTGGGATTTTCTTATATCTCCTTCTCCTCCTGCCTTTGAGGGAAAACTGAGACACAGTTATGTAACTTCACCGTGATGTACATACCTATAATTTATGTACGTGTGACTTGCGCAATGTCATTTGAAACAACTGCTTTCTTACGGCTGTGTATAGTTTATTTCATGGTCACACGCCTAGGGTTACCAGACGACATGAATTTTCCTGAAATCTCAGGAATTTTGACCCTCTGTCAGAGAATCAGGCAAAAATAAGATTTTTCATTTTAGGGTTCCGTACCCAAAGAGTAACCCTTTTACTGAGGCTCCGCTGTCCGTCCGTCCGTCCGTCTATCACCAGGCTGTTTCTCATGAACCGTGCTAGTGAAACAGTTGAAATATTCACAAATTACGTCTTTGTGTTGCCACTATAACAACAAATACTAAAACCGGCTAAGTGCGAGTCGGACCCGCGCACTCCCATACAACAGACATGATTTTTTTGCCGTTTTTATAGATAATGGTACGGAACACTTGGCCGGTTTTAATTTAGTTACATTGTGTTTATAACAAAAACTATTGAAAATCGTGCTGCCTCCGCAAAAATTTTTTACGAAACTGTCAGGAAAATTGAATTATCAGAGACTTGGGAGCCCTACATGTCAAAATCGAGTAGATTGCTACCAACTTATCTGGTCTGGTGGACAAAATTGGAACTAAAGCCGAGTTAAGGTTTTACAGCACTGAGAAACTATACCCGTATAACGACGATCATGGTGGCAACAGCGCCATAGATAACGCCACAGAATAATTAATAGAACGTGTTTTTGCAGGCAACGTTTAATGATTTAGACATCTGATTTAGGAGTCTCGTCTCCTAGGGATAGCCACATTGGGCATTACTTAAACAAATTACACCGAAAGATTCAAAATACCTTAGTTATCTCAGTATAAATGAATGTTTGTTGTACTTGTCCTGTGTTTTGCACAAATAAATCTAACGTACATACGCAGAGTTTTTAAGTAAATAGAATTTAAAGTTCTTAAGCGCCATAAGATTACATGTTTTGCTCATAACTTTGATATTCTTTTATTGACACACTTACTTGTAAATTCACCAAAATCTTTTGGCTAATGCATTCTTTAGCTTATTCTTTGTATCAATATAAGCTCTATTTTTTGAAACATGACAGAACCACTGACCCCCAAGACGACGACTTGAATTTCCTTTTATTTTCCTTGTCCAGTTCCACGCAATGCCACCGCGCCGCTAACAGATAAGGTGGTTGGTTGGACTGTAGTCACCCTTCCATCCATTGGTACTCTTACGAACTTACAATTATTAAGGTTCCGTTGACAAAAAGCAAAACCCCGTAGTGAAGCTTCCTGTCAAATGCCAATTTCTCAAAATCAAGTTAACAAAATTTCATAAATGATTATTACAGCTACAAACGGTTCTATTATATTTAAAACACTTGAAACTAGGTGTCTAAACTTGTTTTTAGAGAATTAGCCTGGCATTGATATAACAGAAGGTAGATACGGTACCTACCATTTTAGGTGGTAGAGCTGATGCCAGGCTCGACTGTGGAGGTACCACCATCTTACTCGCAAATCCTCCCGAAGTTATTCGGGGGAGAGTAAGAGAACAGCTCTCAGGCAAAACCACGCGGCCCACTATTGCCTGGGACCGATGGATTATAAATCAGACTGGTGACGGGCAGCGGCGTCACTGGTGCAAGGGTTTCGGCACGGCGCTCACCAACCCGTCTGCCCAGCGTGTGTGAGTGTGGGCATGTCTTCCAGGAGGACCGCCAAGAGTGGCGTAATCCTGGAAAAGCCTATGTCCAGCAGTGGACGAAACAGGCTGATGGATGGATGGAGATACGGTACGTATTTATATCTTCCACTGAAAATTGACCTCTTTTTTGAACAAGCGCCACTTAACGACAGAGACAGCGACAAGCTTCAACAATAGCGCGAGCCCTTTGGGCCTATATTAGAAGGGCCGCGCGCGAGAAGCGGGTAACCGCATCTTCCTTTTGTCTTATCTAAGGGGACCTCAGGTAAAATTCGTAAATAGGTCACGTGATGGAAATTGGGAGTGTCTAAAAAGGCGTATTTTCAAACAGATATTAATGTTTACGCGTGACGTAATCCGTACGACGTACACTTTAGAGAGATAAAAAAGATTGAATAAATACTGATTCTGTAATACTTTTCACGTGTTCAATAAAAATTCTTATTTCAAATGACTACCTAAAACAGTAATTGCTAAGCTAACAACTTATTTAAATTCGAAACTATGACATTTAAAAAAAAGCTTAAATGATTGTCATCTTTGATGCGCTCGCAGTCGAATATTACACATTTAAATTTATTTAAATTCTCTAAATTACAACTTGGCATACATTTAATATCGCATAAAAGAACATGCTCAGGGAAATTAATACAATGAAATATACTTACTTATTTTTATTATCATACCAAGTCCAAGCCGTAATTTTAAGAGTTCTTTTGTTGAAGACAACACTTGATAAAACATGTTATTATACTATTTAATTAAACCTTGAAATAATCTATCTATATCTACCAATATCTTCTATATCTATATACTACTAATAATAAAGTAGAAAAAACCGAGTCAGACTCGCATATCTAGGGTTCCGTAATTCGACAGTTTTGGGAACAGTCAGGAAGAAGGTATTTAAAATGTTGCACATAACAGTTTATGATAATTGATAACTGAAAAAAGAATCGCTTGTACCACAGAAAAGAGACTCAAATATTTTTATACCGTACTCGAAGTAAAACTCGTGGATGAAAAATTTAAATTTGTCATTTTACTATCGTAAAATTCTCACCTGCTATATTTTTCCCGTAGTCTTTACGTAATTCCAAATGACCTTAATTTTTTCATATATTTTGGTTTATTAGTTTCGGAAATAATGTATTTTTTGTGGTTTTTCAAAGATTTCTCGAAATAGATGACAGTAAATATAATAAAAGTATATATTTTTATAATTAACTCTTTAATATCTACAGTTTGATACCCATATTGTATTTTTATGATTTATTTTTCTCTCTTTTGTATGGGAAATATTTTAAACAATTTGAAATCAATTTTTTTACACCTTATTATGTGTTAAGTTAAGGTATAAGCTATATCCATTCTAAATTTCATCCAAATCCGTTCTACCGTTTCAGCGTGAAAGAGTAACAAACATACACACACGCACACCCTCAGACAAACTTCGTATTTATCTTGTCGGGATATTTATCGATCTAGTGCGATAATGTAGCGTAAAAAGCACTCGTGTTTAATATGCTGCATTATGACCCTAAGGACGCTGCAATAAAGGCCACTTTATAAGCAAGTGTGTTGTAAAAATAATTAAAGCCTTGGAATCGACTACATTGCCTCCTTACCGCACTTGTGTGCAACATAAACTAATATTAGTTCAGGAGTCAGGACACAATATTCCTTTTATATTGTCTTAGTTCGTTTAAAGAAATGTGTATATTTTTGCTGGTTGGGATGGTTCAAGCTTGCTACATATTTTTATTTTTAAGCAATCTTCTCCAAAAAATTAACCTTAGTCAGTGGTATAAGTGATATTGTCGACAAGAGATCTCTGTCAATTTAATGAACACCTAGAAATAAATCTACATACAACGGCAGTAGTTTACATAAATACCTACCTAAATAAATATTCACTTTCATTGATTTGCTAAACCAATGTCCGATTAATGACTTCATTTCTAAATTTTTTATTGTTTTACAGACATTCTAGGTATCTCGCGCGCGTTTTGCTTTGGATATATTCTCCTAGTGACGTGTGCACTTGTACAGATAAAGCCTGCGCGCGGCGGTGGAGCGGGGCGCGGGGCAGTGAGTGTATTTTTGAATCATTCGAATTTCAATTCGCATACGAATCCGCATGATTCGCATACGAATACAATACTAATTTTAAGTTTTCATGCGGATTCATATGCGAATTGAAATTCGAATAATTCAAAAATACACTCCCAGGAGTTCGTACTCAATTTTACGATTTGGCCACGACATCTCCATAATTGTTCAAGCCTAAACTTAGTCCACCGCTATAAAAGCCAAATATTTTTTTCTGAATTTCGTACTACGTGTCATCGAACCATTAGACTTTTTGACCACTTACTAAGTCTCCAGTATAAATTGCACCATGCACGAAGAGAAATCCTTCTAGTAACGTGTGTTGGTTACTTAACCATAGCCAGCTAATAAATCGTTTTGGTAACCAGGTTTTTATAAATTTTGCAACAACTTGTTTAAAACCGGTCAGGCCTGTGTTCCGTACACTACCGAGACACACGGTAGTCTGTCTGCCAAGTTCGGAGAAAAAAACAGAGCAAGTGCGAATTTGAAACGCGCACCAAGGAGGGTTCTGTAAATTATACAAGGTGAAATTGACCAAATTGTTCAACCGACCAAATTCATGAAATTAGATAAATACATTTATTTGCTTTCCTACTGCCTAGACTAGGAATTGTATTAAACTAGTCCAACCAATAAGGAACAAAAAAAAATATTTTTCGAATTTGCCCAAAAAGATTACTGAACCTAGTTCCTGATCACTAACCGAGTCTCCAGTATGAATTTGGTCGGTTGATTTAATTGCATCCTATATTATTGTTGCAACAACGTTAGTTTTAACATAATTAGGAGTACGGGACCAACAATACTCTATCCAGCGTTTCCATCTCTAAAAATTAGAAAGCCGGACTCTGCCGCAAAAAAGCCGGACTTTTGAGTCCCAAGGCTGGATGCCAAAAAATATTTTTTACAAAAAAAAACTAATAAAACACAAGTTTTAATCAGTCTCATCATTTACCTACATATTTTTCTTTGCCAGAAACCTGCCCAGTTTCCTTAATAATTCTTCGTTTTAAAATATGTGACCTATTTATTATGGGCCAACAATTGCTCAAAATTAAGATCTTGTTTCCCTTCCAAAAACTTTCTCAAATTTTGCAACTGGTTGAAACATTTCCTGTCATCACATCAATTTTATTTGACGAATATTTATTGTTTCGGAAACTCCACTGTATTCTGCAAGATTTTTTAAAGTCATCCAACCAAAATGTTTGGTGTCTTTTGTCTTTGTAATAATTCGTGCGGAGCCGTTGAGACTCACGGTCGTGTTGCGTGAAAAGTAAGAAAATGAAAAAGCCGGACGGGCCGGACGTAGTCAAATTTAGCCGGACAGGAGGTCGAAAAGCCTAAAACTGTCCGGCTTTATCCGGAAGGATGGCAACGCTAGCTCTGTCAAAGAATATATCTGCTTATACGGCAATAGTTGTAAAATATTAGGTTTTGAAACAGTCCTGTATGGCCAGCATTGGACGAGCCAGGATGGATTCTTCACAATACTCAAATAGTTTAAAAATTGTAAACGTATAAAGAAAATGATAACACATGTAAAAATGACGCGCACAAAAAAGATATACTATAAACATCTTTGTTTACTTGTTTGGCGGTATCTTGTATTTATCTTATCTGACATTGGAGTAAATTTTACAACAAGTTTTTATCGAAATGTAATTTTATGACGTGTAACTGTGTTACTAGGGGCTCGTCCAATAGGGGGGAGGGGGTAATATTAACATCAAGAATTTATGATAGATCACAATAGGGAGAGGGGGTTGTCTATCTTATTGATAGGTACTTGCTTATTATTTTTTCTTTTTCAACATATCCCATACAATTTCCATGATGTGAACCTAAAACATTTATCAAAATCAAATGCATACAAAAGTTACAAGCGTATTAAGTCCTGGATTTTACACATATTTTCATGAATGTTTATGTACCGTAATGTCGAAGCGATACAACACATCAAATAATTTTAGGTTCACAGCATTTTATACTATTCAGAAATATTTTCGTTTTATTTCGATATTTCTCCTGAAACGATTGGAAGACCCAAAACCATTCTCGAGTTTTTTCAAGACATGAATTTTGTCTCGCATTAGCTTGCCTCTCATAGCGTGTTCGGTTAGTTCCGTACGAGCTCGGGAAATGAACGTTCGGGCCAAACAATAACAGTCAGTCAGTGCTGACTCACTTCAAGCTGCCGACTATAGGCTTCTTAAATACGAGAATTAAATTGAATTAAATGTTCCGTAGTTCAGTGTATTTTTTACACGCGATTTACATAGTCATAACTATATTTTATTTATATCTACTCGTATACATGCTTCACTTGGCTGACTTGTATGCAGAGTGTAAATAGAGTGCGACTTTTAAATAAAACCACATACTCTACTGATCATACTAAACAACTTTCTGAAGAAAAATAAACGCACAAATCTTGATAGAGGGAGATATGTAACTGTAACTTAAAGACTTTAATTTGTATGAAGAAGGTCTATTTTAGAACACTGCACCGTAATAGCTGTTTTACGAAAGACGCTCTTTCAAAAAACGTCCTTATGTCGGTGCGATAGAGTTCACGTATTTTTGTTTGAAACACAAATATTTCCTAACTAATAGTTAGCGCGGATATGTTTCTTCTGAAAAGTGGTTCAGTATGATCCGTAGAATATGTGGTTTCATTTACACCCGGTATAGCCAAATTCATAGTGGAGACTCGGGGACCAAGATTCAAAGACCCTGTTTCCTCTACACTTGTTCAAGGCCAACCTCGACTCATCAATTAGTATTCATCCATCCATCAGCCTGTTTCGTCCACTGCTGGAAATGCCCTTACTCACACACTGGGAAGGCGGGTTGGTGAGCGCGGTGCTAAAACCCTCACACTAATCATCACCAGTGACGCCGCGGCCCGTCACCAGTTTCGTCGCTGGTGCCGAGCTCAACCACAATCTTACCCGCGAACCCCCCCCCCCCCCCCCCGAAGTTATTCGATAGGAAGTCTATTTTAATTTGCGTATTTTACAGAAAGGGTCATTGAACCTTGGTCCTGACCAGTTACCGAGTCCCCTGTATAAATTTGGCTGTATAAACGAAGGTCACCTTATAGTATACCTACAGAGTCTTTGGATTAAGATGGGCAGTATGGGGAAAATTTAAACAAATTTGCTCAAAGACTCTCTCATCATCGATTTGGGAGAAAATAAAAATGCTTCCAAAGTTTTTTGAAAAAATAACTTACCTTAGCTTTGTCTTTAGCTGGGAACCGAACCCGTTGCTTTAGCTAAAAAATAATGCATCCTGTTGTCAAAGATCAAGCTATAAATATATCCCCGAGGGAGAGTCAGAGGTGTTCCGAATGTGAACTGTGCAAGTCGCAGTCCACACCCGGTACACCCGCGTTTCACCGACGATTATTACGTCCCAACGTGATGGGCGGTGAGCCCTATCGCCGTACTTCGGGCACAAATACACGCTTTTTAGGGCATGCTGGTTTCCTCACGATGTTTTCCTTCACCGTTCAGCAATAAGTGTGAAATATATAAATAAATAAATAATCTGCATATAAATTCCGAAAAATTCATTGGTGCATGCCCGGCTGGGGATCGAACCTGGGTCTCAAAGACTGAGAGGCTGGCGTTCTACCCCTAGGCTACCGCCCCGCTTATGTTTCTAATAAAAGGAAATATCGTACTTTTTATAATTTCTTTCAGTTTGTATTATTGGTACTTGCAAAAGTAAAATTTATAATGATTATGTAGCATGATATGATATTTATCTATCTACTTATATATACGTATACACTCGATATTGTTTTGGCCCACGGTATATGGGGCCGTCCGCGTCGAATAACTTATATTTTCATTTATGTTAGTTTATACTTTTATTTAATTTAATATTAAGCCTAACTTATAAATATTTTTGTTTTCTTTCCCCGAATCACTTTAAATTTTATTTAACCTTTAAATATTTTTATGGTATTTTTTCCGTATTAAACCTACTATTTTTGTGAAATATTTATTACCTTTAAACAGTATAGTATGTGCAGTGAGAAATATTGTGTCTTCGGCATTCGCGAAATCTATGAATAATCATATTTATTTAATGACGTCTTATGACAACTTAATACTAAATTTTATGGGCTTGTCAAAAAGATAAGGATAGAACCATTGATTTATACGATAAAACGAACTTAGCCGACAAAACACGAAGTCCAATATTTCCCACGAAATATTGATCCCTTATACTAGGTGAAATTAAATCAACCGACCAAATTCATACTGGAGTCTCGGTTAGTCATCAGGAACAAGGTTTAATGATCCTCCAGGTGAAATTCGAAAAAAAAAATTTTTTTCCCCGTAGAACCTGCACTAGGAATTGTACTTAAACTAGTCCAACCAGTACGGGAGCAAAAAAAAATATTTTTCGAAATTGGCCAAAAGGATTACTGAACCTAGTTCTTGATCACTAACCGAGTCTCTAGTAAGAATTTGGTCGGTTGATTAAATTTCACCTTATATATCCGTTATTATATTTCAAGTACAGTACAGATCCGCTAAGAAAGGATTTCACGAAATTCCCACGGGATCGCCAGCAACGTTACGGAGCGTCCGCTAGTTTATCTTACTTTTATAGAAAGACAATAAAACAAAAATCACCTCATGTTCGTCGGGATAGAGGGGGTAAAAATGGTTTAAGAAACTTTACGTTATCAAAAGACGAGACTTAGGTAAAACAATTACTTGAAACTTAGATACGTATTCATGTTTTTAAGGCTTCATACTAAACATCTAATTAATTGCCTTCCACACAAAGCATAAATAACAGCTGTGTAACTCAGAAGCCCTCGAATAGAGAATCAATCAGTCACATAAGACGAAGGTCATGTATGTGGACACACATCTATACCACAGTATGATTAAAGCAAGCAGTATTACGTCTTTATAGAAACGACCGAAACGACGACGCGCTGCCAAATCTCTGTGAACTAACGCGGACACCGTAAGACGCTCCCGCGCATTTATTTACGTAAATTATGGCTCGAAGTTATCGATTATATGGTGGTATGGATGTTTAAATTCCTCTGTATCGGAACCAGAAATAACCGAATAAAGACAGTCAGTGAGCAACCCTAGTGCATGTTAATGTACTGAGCGGCCATAGGTCGCTATAGGTAGAATAGAACGAACTAAATAATACACTTCAGCGATGTTCAGTTTGCCATTGATCCAAGCTACCTAACGAGATATGGGCCAGTGGTTGTAGACCTTGTTACGGTTGTCGCCGTAAAATGCTTTTTCGCCAAAAAGTCGATTTCACAAAAAAGCGAAACACGAAAGTCTTTCAGAAAGTAGGTGCGACGAACGAAGCGAGGAGGGGCGTTCTAGGTTTATCATTATCACACTAATATTATAAATGCGAAAGTTTGTGTGTGTGTGTGTATGTTTATACTCTTTCACGCTGAAACGGCTGGACGGATTTGGATGAAACTTAGAATGGATATAGCTTATACCCTAACTTAACACATAGGCTACTTTTTATCCCGAAAAAAGTATGTCGTTAAACCGTATAACACGTCGGCTGAGCCACAGGCAAAAGCTAGTATTTAATAGAAAATTATATTGTAAGATCGCGTAATAATTTTTCACGAATTTTTCACCATCCTACGACGACAGTTATATAATATCATATTTTGCATTGTTTATTTCGTACTACTGTTCACTTTTGTACCATTATTATCAACTTCATGCGAACGTAGTAAGAAACTGCCAAAGTATCAAGACGTTGAAAAAAATACGCATATGATCTTGATAAAAATTGGTTTTGTCGATAAAAGTTGATAAAATCAGAACTACACGAGCTATGGAAACATCTCTACATACAAAAAAACCGGCCAAGTGCGTGTCGGGCCACGGGCAAGTAGTTGCAAGTCTGTAGTTGTACATTTTATAAGTTGGTCTATACCACAGAGCACTTGTACTTATACAGACCGCGCGAAACTTCTAGTTCCATACATTAGAGGGGACCAAAAGTTTGGCGCGACCTGTACTCGTAAACCTGTAAAAGCCTACTTAGCTGTGATAGAATCCTAAAAGGATATATAATTCATTATATATACTACTTCTGTGAATTTTTTCATATTTCTATAAACAACCGTTTAGCCTACGGGGGGGGACACGCTCCACTCTTATTAAAATTTTCACTATAAAGTTTAATATTTCGCCAACGGATCCCCAAATCGAAAAATGGTTTTCACACGCCCACAATGTTTTTGAACGACCTATCCAACGATATTTTCCAAGATTTTATTCCACCATTTTGTCGACGTGATTAATATTTATATTTATATCCATGCCAACTTACAGCTTTCGAAACTCGAAACTTGGCGAAACTGCATATAAGGATTCCTTGTCGGACTACGGAACCCTAAAAAATACAATTTTCAATTTATTGACATTGTATAGTTTGCATGCCTTTGATAGCCCAGCGGATATACTGATAAAATCAACAAAAATATCAATAAATTTCTGAGTCAAGATTTATTTTATACGTTGTATCAATATTTACTAGTGTAACTGACATTGCTCGAAGACTATATAATTTGTAACTTGACGTGAATAAAAGACGAATCACTCTTGTAAACTTTTATATGTTCAAAAACCGTAGTAATAGTAAAGCATGCTTTATGATTTTATAACAATTTCAAAAACGCAAATAAATTTAAAACATTGTTTGCAATAATCTTAGTTATTTAATAAAATGTATTTACATTGTTGGAATTGTTATAAAATCATAAAGCATGCTTTACTACCGTAAGTTATTCACACCGTTTACAAAATACCTATCCCTCGGGCCTCTCATACATCTCTATCTCTACCCATTATATTAGAACAAAACATAAAAAACGACTTATTATACTTAATAGTTATTGCAAACTATCGGACCTAAGCCGCGATTACACCGATTTATCGGGTTCCTAACTAGGATCCTAATTAGGAGGCGCGAAGAAACAGACCGTCCTAACCGCGATTACACTGTCCTAAGTCCAATCCAAGCGATAAATCAGGTGGTGTAATTGCGGCTTTATGATACTGCTAGCCGGCCGTGTGGTGACTGAGGGGGGGGGGGGGGGGGGGTGGCGTCTCACTCATTCGCACGGTTCGTCCCGTATTGATCTCTCCGTCGCTCGAATGTTGGACTCAAGTTGCGAACGCACTAAAATATAAGTAAATAATTAAATACAATTATTATAATAACGGGCAGCGGCGTCACTGGTGCAAGGGTTTCGGCACCGCGCTCACCAACCCGCCGGCCCAGCGTGTGTGAGTATGGGCATTTCTTCCAGGAGGACCGCCAAGAGTGGCGAAATCCTGGAAAGGCCTATGTCCAGCAGTGGACGAAACAGGCTGTTGGATGGATGATGGATTATAATAACTAAAATTCTTTAAATATAATCAAGGGAAACCATTTGTTGTTATAATATCTTCAAATTGTTTCATTACATACTTAATGGTGTGTATAATACCCTCGGAGGAAAATTTCCTCCGAGATAATACCTCACTTCGCTTCGCATGATCCTGTTTTATACCAACAAATACTGCAACAATCACTCTGAGATTAATATATGATAAAGTTGAGGACTAATGCTATGTCCATGCTGTTGTGAAAACTTGATTTCGTTAAATTTTACCAATAGATAAAAATTACAAAGTTACCTCCAAACCGTACAATGAACCGATAGTATTCAATGAATACTTGAAATTAGATCTGAAACTTTGCATAATATAACTGATATTAGTATAAAGCAGGTGCAGACTGTAACATAAAAATGAAAAAACCATCAGTGTAGCCGCGATTTCAAAATAACTGATGTTTTTGTGTGCGCGGCATCTGATTAGAGTAGGATAGACAGTTAAAAAGCAGAAGCGTTAGAGCAGGACTGCGAATTGAGGTATTACATTCCAGATATCCTGTAGCTTCTTGTATTATTTTTTTCCGTTTTGTTTTTACATTTATATCGTCTTATTAAAACCAGCCAACAATTTCGACTTCAAAGTCACCAGCATTGTATTGCCCTCAAAAAATCGAAGCACGTGATCCAAATTTACTTCTCGTTTATTCTTTCACTTGATTTATTTTTATAGCTAAACAGTACGGATATTTGTTACGATTTTCTCTGCTAGTGGGTCAATTAATTTATAACCAGTGAAAACCATGATTCTGGTCCCAAGGTCAATTCAATACTAATTCGTCTTATCTCCCTTTCAGTCAGAAAACTGGCGACAGAACAAATAGCTCCCCTCGTCCGCAAGATGGAAGATGAAAACAAAATTGACGACGGCATCAGACAAATGCTTTTTGACAATGGAGTAAGTATGCTTAACCTTCTTATTTATCACTATTGCTAAAACTATAGATTGCAATCCAATTAAGGACCAGGGAAGTATGTATTAATCAATCGTCGCTGATACCGTAACATTCGATGTGTTCACAATGATGATGATTCAATAAATTAACCCAAAACTCTTGCAGCTAATGGGCATAGAGACCCCAGCAGAGTACAGCGGGTCCGGCTGCACCTTCCTCACGATGATGCTGGTGGTGGAGGAGCTGTCCCGAGTGGACCCCGCCGTCGCGGCCTACGTGGACATCCACAACACGCTGGTCAACTCCTTGTTTATGAAACTTGGCACTGAGGAGCAGAAGACCAAGTACTTGACTAAGCTTTGCACAGAATATGTGAGTTGCGCTTGTTTTGTCTATTCCCTCAGGATACGGAAACTCTTACTGTAGATCCCATATGTCCGTCAAAAGGATAAGGCCAGGGTATTCGAAGAAAATTACGCATGAACGAGAACGAAATAGTAGAGCACGTCTACTCCACTGCCCCGTCACCTGCGGACATAAGAACGAAGGTACGGGACGATGATGAGCTCTAGCTTCTCTTCACTGGAACAGTAGTGTCAGCATGCCGATGCCGTTAGAGCTGTGCTGGCTAGGCTGTCTGATCGGGGAAAAGTGCACAATACTCACGAGCGCAGGAATCCCGGCGAGACCGAGCCACTCATAAAACACGCGTGTTCATTTGAAATGTTTTAAAAGTATTGGTATCGAAAAAAACTAAACTAAGAAAATACTAAATAGTTTCATTTGATATATTTTTATTCCAAAATATAAAGCGTCATATGGGGCTAGTTGGTATGCTTTCCTCCGCGAAGAGGGTCAATTAATTTAAGTAAAATAATGATTTATGCGCAAATTATTTTACAGATTTATTATAATATCTCTATTAGTTTAAAATAAATTACTCGACCAAAATAGCCCGAACATTGAACAATAGGACAGAACTAAAAAAAACGGCCAAGTGCGAGTCGGACTCGCGCACGAAGGGTCCGTATCTATAAAAAGAGCAAAAAAGTTATGTCCGTTGTATGGGAGTGCGCGGGTCCGACTCGCACTTGGCTGGTTTTAGTTTTTGTTGTTATGGCGGCAACAGAAATACATCATCTGTGAAAATTTCAACTGTCTACTTATCACGGTTAATGAGATACAGCCTGGTGACAGACGGACGGACGGACAGGGGAGTCTTAGTAATAATAGGATCCTGTTGGTTACCCTTTGGGTACGGAACCTTAAAAACTGATAGTATAAATTCGTCATGTTTGTTCAGTGTAGATGTTTTTGTCGTAGGAAATATTCAGCGACAAAAACGTATGCTTTATACAGGAGGATTGATAATTTGAGCAATTTCTTAAAAGGGGTAATTTGCAACGATAAACTGGCGGTGGTCAAAAATCTGTGGTTTTTAGGTTTTATTAATTTTTTCGGCTTTTGGCGGTAAATTGTTGGTTGTAAAAAACTACTCCACTCCGGGCATACATACTTTTCTAATGCCTGTGAAATAAGCGACCGCCGTGAAAATAAATGCAGGCCCAAAATTCAATTAAACTCAGAAATAAAAAGGTACTAAATTATAAATATAAATAAAGGGTACCTATATCCCTCCTAAGGAATTTGTCGAATTACCAATCAAACGGTATTTGCGTTATCTAATAAGCACCACCAAAAAACAAAAAATAAAGTGAATATGAGGATGACTGTATATCCCCACCATAGCTCGAAAACGGGGTAATTCGAGCTGTGGGTTATTAGGTACAACGTGTAAAATAAAATACAAAAACAAAAATTATTTAGATCTGAGTTTGTTGTTAAAATTTAAGCAGGGGTGAAACAGAAAATAATATTACTTTACAACACACCTCCCTTCCAAACAAAAACATCTTCATTGTCCTTTTTAGAATAACATCTGTTTGTACTCGTTATCACTCGGTGAGTATTTTCGCGTACAAACACTTCTGATAAGCGAATCAACGTAATACCGCACAAAAAGATAATTTCATGGTTTGATAATAGTTTATTTATCCGACTGGTTAGAAACAGACTTTGAACCGAGAGGTTACCGTCACCTAGCCATGAAAGGACTTGTTAAATTGAATGATGAACATAATGGTGCCTTTGTTGGTGATACAGTCTCTGTATACATAGAAAATACATGTTTGTCTGTATGTCTGTCTATAAAAGGTCACTTTCGTTTATGCATCCAAATTCATACTGGATGCTCGGTAAGTGGAGAGTTCCAAGGTTCAATTACCCTTTCTATGAAATACGTAAAATAAAGACTTCCTATACTAATTAAGTCGAGGTTGTTCATGAACAAGTATAGAGGCACAAAAAAACGTTTTTTCATATTTCGCAAACAAGGTCATTGAACCTTCGTCCTGACCAATTACCGAGTCACCAGTATGAATTTGGCTATATTAACGAAAATCACGTTGTATTTTCTACTAATAATAAAAAAATGGTAAAAAAGTCGTGTATCTAAGGTAACATTTATTTATGCTGCCAAAATCATACTGAAGATATGATTTGTAAAATTCTATTTTTTTTAATTTCTTACAAACGCAAGCCCAGCTCCGAGTAAATTACTATGGAAGGACAACATTTTATTTTGCGAAATTTGCGTCCGTTGAAATCCGTGATACTTACCAAGACTCCATGAATTTGGCTGTATGAATAACTTTCACCTCATATATACGTTACTGCAAAAGCCCGAATAATGATAAATCCTAGGATTTTCCGGTAAAACCTAAGACTTACCAACTGGTGATGGTAAAAGTCCGGATTGTGCTTCGACAAATTGTTACATAACTTCGGATTTTACCATCAGTCACCGAAAAAAAAATACACAATTATAGTTTGTTTGCAGCACTCCTGCCACTTTGACACTGAAAATCTTTCACAAAAAGTTAAAATAAAAATAGGTTCGACGACGAGCGGAGCCGGGAGGAGCGTGTTAGGTTGGTTGTGTTATTAGGGGGAGCCGAGTGAATTGTTATATTAAATGATATAATAATATATCAAATTATATAATAAGGCCAAATTTTTAGAATTTTTGTTTTTCTGTATGTACTATGTTCCATTTTAAGTAGAGAACTACACACTGGATTTGGATGCGATTTTCTTTATTATCTTTGTAGCGACCCTGGTCAAATAGGTTACAATATAAGGAGTGTTGATGAAATAACCACCAAGCTGAAATTTTTCGATAATAGTTTTAAATAATACATTGATTAGAAGACACTACCACGCGAGCGAAGCTGCTACCATTAAATGAAACCACATATTCTACTGACCCTACTGAACCACTTTTCCCACGAATCATACCCGCGGAACCCCTTAGTTTGGGAAATAATTGAGTTCCAAACAAAAATGCGTGAACCCTAACGCACCGACATACGGGCGAGTATCGAGAGAGCGTCGTCTGTGAAACAGCTGTTCCGGTGCAGCGTTCTAAAATAGACCTTCCTCCTACGAGATAAAGTCTTTATCTTTTTCTCTGAAGATTTGCGCGGGTTAGTATTTTCGAATAGTTGTTCAGTATGATCAGTAGAGTATGTAGTTTTATTTAAAGATCGCACTCTATTTACACTCTGTATAAGATATCGGTATGGTATATATTTTGATTATCTTCTTCAATAATAGGAAGATGTCATCATTTCACTGTTTGTGAAGCAACTTCACTTACATAATAACGAGCATTTATAAGCTTCCCAACTTTAATTAAATTTTCAGCTTTAATTTTGTACGCCATTAGGCAGTTTATAATGGGACATGTCAGAAATTGTTATATCCTTTCCTACATGTACCTACAAATAAATAATTTTGATTGATACTTTTTCATTTATAATTCTTCTTGTTCCTTCAGGCCGGCAGCTTCTGCCTCACCGAGTCCTCATCAGGCTCAGATGCCTTCGCCCTGAAGACTGTCGCCAAGAAGGACGGAAGCCATTACGTCATCAACGGCTCCAAGATGTGGATCTCGAACTCTGATGTGGCTGGCGTCTTCCTCGTCATGGCTAATGCTGACCCTTCTAAGGTGAGGAAGATGGGAACTGTATCCAAGGAATCTTTGCATCCTTGACGCTATATATTTTCTTACATTATTGTCTTTGATTCGACTTTGTTCATAATTTTCGGTCTACTTGTTTCGGAGAAGTAAGAAGTAAAGGGTAAGTAAATTAGGTATTAGGTATACCACCATGACTATATCTTTCAATAATCAGCTCTCTATTATTACCAGTATCACAACTACCTATAGTTTGATAACGATGTTATTTTAGCTTTTTAGGGTTCTGTAACTCAAAATTAAAGAACGGAACCCATGGGCGTCAGAAGACGAAGGTCTAGGGTGGGGCAACCTCTCAAATATCAACGGGATTTATAGGTGAAAAATAAAAAAAACTACTTTTGTGCAAACTAAAACTGCCAATGGGCCTTGTCTCTCATATGTCCGCTGTTTGTACTTTAGTCATGCTACAAAATCCTATTTTTTACTGTCACATTCTTCCGACGCCCACGGAACCCTTGTAGGATCAGGGTACCTAGCATAGGTAGACCATATCGAGCTTCGACAGTTGATATACACTGTCTGTCCCTCTCTAAGTAGATCAACAGAGTGAGACAGAGCACTGTACAAGCGCTATCGAGCTCGATATGGTTTACTAGTATGTTTGTCCTTGTGTCCGTCTGTCAAGTCCCCTTTTCTCAGTGCTGTGAGAGATATCAAGTTGAAACTCCTACAGTCTACTTATTGAGCCCTTTATGTAATCAATTGCATACAAAATAATGGGACACTTCCTGTTGGCTTAGATACTTGAAATTCCCTTCACAAGAAGGTCCGATAGCATACGCATAAATAAATAAAAAAAATTACGTAAGTATATTTTAGTGAACATTATGTCAAATAAGAAGTGTTAAACTGATTAAAAGTTATGAAGTGTGACATAAATACAGACGGACGGAACGAAACTGACGGACTAAGTCTCAACATAATGTTCCCTTTTTAGGGTTCCGTAGTCCAACAAGGAACCCTTATAGTTTCCCCATGTCCGTCTTTCCGCGGCTTAGCTCAGAGACTATTTGTACTAAAAATCTGTAATTTGGTATGGGTATACGCATTAATTACGCCGACAAAACGGTAAAAAAAATCTCGAAAAAATATCTCTCCCGTACACGTAAATTGGGGATGATTTTTTGTTTCTCGTCTATCCCATAGTGTGGGGTATTGTTGGATACGTCGTTCAAAAACATTGTGGGTGTGTGAAAACCATTTTTCGATTTAGGGATCCGTTGGCGAAATATTAAGCTTTAAAGTGCTAATTTTTGAGTCAAGTGTCCCCCCCCCCTGCCGGCTAAACGGTTGTTTATGGATATGTGATAAAATTCACAGAGGTAGAATATATAATGAAGTTAAAAGGAAAACTATCACAGCTAAGTAGGCTTTGCAGGTTTACGAGTACAGGTCGCGCCAAACTTTTAGTCCCCTCTAAACACGACAATGTACGGGCCGTTCTTCTAAATGTATGGGACTAGAAGTTTGGCGCGATCTGTATTAGTAGACCAACTTATAAAATGTACCGGGCAACTACGGAACTCTACACTGCGGGTGGCCCGACACGCACTTGGCCAGTTTATATTATCCTTTAGAAACGGTAGCCTTTTCCGTTCCGGAAGCTTATCAGTTCACAAATAATGTATTATTTCTAAAAGAGGTAGCTTTTATTTAGATAATGAAGTAAGCTATGTACTGTTAATTCATACATTACGTAAGGACCTTATCAGTTTAATTAAACAAAGTGATGCAATTATTGTTATTATTCGTGTGTCAGTATAGTGAAGTGTTGACCCACAAATTTGATAAGGATGCTTGTTCTGACCCATTAAATGAAAGCAAATAATAAATAACAAAAAGTACAAGTAAAAGTTGGGAGGCAATTCCGGAGTTACTGTCCAAGTGAGATTTCTAAAACTCGAGCTAAAAATATATAGAATCACTTTTGCAAACGTTTCCGTAATAAGTCATGCTTTGTAATTTTATAACAATGTAAATAAATGTAAAACATTTTTTGCAAAAATAAAAATAGAATCTTCGTAATTTAATAAAATTTATTTCCATTGTTGAAATTGTTATAAAATAATAAAGCATGCTTTTTACCGTCTTTAAACAAATATACGTTTGCAAAACTGGTTCGAATGGTTCTACTTTTTCCCCCTTCGTGTTATTCACACCGTTTACAAAATCCCTCGACCAATAACCGTCAGAAAACAATAAGGTCATATTTAACACGGTGAACTCTAAAGCGACACGTGAATTAATAGTTGTTTTAAACTCATTTCTATCGGACTATAAGCGCACCGCAGCAATTCCGGAGAAACAATTGAATCGAGATTTTTAAAACTCGATCTAAAATGGGTTTTTACGATCGAGAAGGATAATTCGACAGACTGAGAATAGGCATACAAGAGCCAAATGCGTCGCAGTCATTGAATCGAATTTTAAAATCGTAAGGATGCAACGTCACGCACATATACGAGCCTCATCGATTTTTTAAATTCGACGAACGCAGCGCTTTCGTCTCCTGCGGCGTCCGGCATGGTCCAAATGTAGTCAAGATGACTTTGGGACTATACTAACCTTTGTGAAAGCCGATATAAAATTCACGATCGTGCAACTCAATATTAACCAACGCTAATGTTACAGGGCTACAAAGGCATCACATGCTTCATCGTGGATCGGGAAACCCCCGGGCTCAGCGTCGCCAAGCCAGAGAACAAGCTTGGCATCAAAGCGTCTGGCACCTGCATGGTGCACTTCGACAACGTCAGAGTGCCAGAGGAAAACATCCTCGGAGAATATGGGAAAGGGTAAGGATTTAGGAATATCTACTAAATTGTTCCGTTTTAGTCCCACCTACCAGCGTCGGACTGGACTTAAGGGGCCCGGGTTACCAGCTAGTCTAGCATAGGAAACCATATCGAGCTCGATAGCGCGTGATACAATGTTCTCTCTCACTCTGTTGATCCCCCTCGAGAGGGATAGACATTCTGTATCGAGCGGTTAAAGCTCGATATGATCTACTGTGCTAGGCCCTCTGGTCAACCAACAAACCGAACAATAAATAAATCATAATCAAACATTCAAGAGTTTTTGGAAACAACTAGACTCAAGGAAGATGGAATTAAATTTGTTTTCTTTTTCTCCAATTACAACAACTAACATTTAAAGTTAAATACGTATATTTTTGCGTCTTTGTTTTCGCCCTAGTAATAGTTGGAAGTTTACTTGGTACCCCCAAGGAATACGCCTCTCTAAAATGTTCGGAATATTTGTCAATTTGAACTCCTGATCTTATCTAAACATTCAAACATTCTCTTTCAGGTACAAATACGCGGCTGGTTTCCTGAACGAGGGTCGCATCGGTATTGCTGCGCAGATGATCGGGCTCTGCCAAGGCTGCATGGACGCTACCATCCCCTACACTCTCGACAGGAAGCAGTTCGGGAAGAGCATTTACCAGTTCCAGGTGAGGGGACAGAACCCTGATTCTATTGAAATACTTGGAGTACTCGAGCCCCAGTAATATAATCTGCATGAAAAACGCTTTTTGCTATCTTAAATGTAAAAAACGAGACGTCTTCTTAGATTTTTTCCTCTAGATTTCATCGCAGTTACTAGAACATCAGTAGCCTTAGCATGAAAACATTACAGTTACGTTTAGTTTGAACGTAACGCGGTTTTGTATGGAATTCTGATAAGTTCCGCTACTGACCGCTAGGGGCGGTTAACAGATTTCATACAAAACCGCGTTACGTTCAAACAACTAAACGTAACCGTAATGTTTTCATGCTTAGGCAACAGGGTATCCATTATTTGACGGTAGGATATTTTACAAAGTATGCTTATATTCGAAAACCTCCAGAAGGATTTCATGACGGAACTGTGAAAAGAAACATACAAGCGCAAGTTAATGGTAAAATTGGCCGCTGCTGTAGAAGGATGTTGGTGGCATTGAACAAGCGCCAAGGCAAAAGCACCTGGAAGAAGATCTTGTAACAATAGATGGATGAATGTGAGATGTGAGCGAAAGTGATGATGAAAAAAGATGTACCTATCAGATGAAATTTCTCTCTACCTCCAAGGGTTTCTGGGCGACAGACGTGAGAACATGTTACCTTTTTGTCGTTGAAAACAAAAGAGTTAGTACACGTCTATACGAACAACTTTTACTATCAGCCAACCCTGACATCGGTCGCGAAAAAAATATCTGCTCTGCCATACATTTTGGTCTATAGGTTTGTACAGATCTGCTATGGATATAATGTGTGCGTTACGCCAGCAGCATGTTAGCGCTTTTGAGGATTTCAGATCGACAGATAATTAGAGCCTCATCTCGTGTAATTGAGCCCGAAATAAAAAAATTGTGCTTCCAGCCGATCCCAAGACATTCACGAAAAACAGATTCCGCTGGAGTAACGTTACCCCAGCGGCATGTTTTTTTCCTGTGGTCGTAGCTAAATACAAACTAGCTACTACTTAGGTAGATATAATTAGTGCCCAATTGTGCCCCAAAAACAAAATTAGTGCGTCCAGAGGTTTCAGAGTTATTCAAGATGGCGCTGGGGTAACGTTTAGCCGATTGCTGTCTCTTAAACGGCACGACATGCAACGACGATTTTTTTTGCCAAGGTGCGTCTTAATTAGTTCCTAATTTGTTCAAACTTTTTTTTTCTATAATCGACACCGTTGGTAATATTTTTTTTCAAAACCCTAAAATCGGCCCTTGCGCTGCAATGAGAATACCGTAGAATACCTAGAAACCTTCGTCCATGCTAGAAACTTACCAATTATTGTGGTTTGTACCTTTTATTAACTCAAAGCACCTTGTGAAATTAAATGTTCATATTTCAACTCCTTACAGAGTTATTCCATTTTTATTAAAATCTGGCTACTCTGTAATGTAACGCTTCAATACACGAGTTATTATTAAGTGACGGTATATTTGATTCTACTAATAATTAGTACTTTTATCACATTATTGTCCTTAAAATTTCAGCTGATAAAACCTCCTAACTACTGAAACATAAGGAAAAAACAACAGGAAAGCAATTGACACGATTAACCAACCAAATTCAAATGAATACATAAAAGCGGTCCGGTGCAGCACCGTACATTGTGCCAACCTTCTCAAATTAATTTAATTAAATAAAAGACGCACTAATTTTGTGTTTTTGGGGCACAATTGGGCACTAATTATATCTACCTAAGTAGTAGCTAGTTTGTATTTAGCTACGTCCACAGGAAAAATAAACATGCCGCTGGGGTAACGTTACCTACTCCAGCGGAATCTGTTTTTCGTGAATATCTTTGGATCGGCTGGAAGCACAAATTTTTTATTTCGGGCACAATTACATGAGATGAGGCTCTAATTTTATCTGTCAAGCTGAAATCCTGAAAAGCACCAACCATTCTTGTTTATGGTTGCCCCCCCCCCCCCCCCCCCAGCCACAAATCCTAGTTACGCCAATGACTACTCTACCTTTTGTATGGAATAGCTGATTTCTTTTTCGCGATTACAGTTAGCTCCATAGTAAAAGGAGTTCGTGTGCTCGGATCGACAAGTAGCAGCAATTAGAGTAATAGTATCAATAAGTATTAGCGACTAAAAACCTCGCCTTCTTGGTATGGAATCGTAAAACTACGAATAAAATCTCCCAATTACTCTCCCATGACCAGGGCATCAGCTACCAAGTGGCGCAACTGCAGACCCAACTGGAAGCGGCTCGTCTGCTCACGTACAACGCGGCACGGCTAAAGGAACACGGGCTGGAATTCGTAAAGGAGGCTGCTATGGCTAAATACTTTGCTTCAGGTGAGAGCGCATTGGTTCACGATTCATGATCTACTGATCAAACTACACAAATTTTGTCATATTGCTTTTGAAATTCGTAAAAAAATATTTTATCTTCCTTTAAATGAGGGGAGGGTCCGTAGCGCCTACGTGGGGGAGGAGGGTTCCAAAAGAGGACAGATCGAAACCAAGTGGTTTATGGACGCTCCCTAGGGCGACACCGCCCGCCGCTGCAAAGAACTGACATTTTTTGTTGTCAGTAATTAAAATAAAGTTTTTATAACAGTTTTGTAACCTTTTTCTACGTGTATCCACGCTTGAAAAACTCTCACTCGATAGAAATAATTATTGAATTTAGGTCTTCAAATCAAACGCACTTTTTCTCATAGTTTGTCGAATAGATATCATGTATAGAACTCAAACATAATTATTAATTATTAGATTAAATTTTAGCCATAAGAAATTTTACTTTCTTTCCAATATAAGTAAATGAAATAAGTTAAAGACATCCCGCTTTCACATTTTACTGTCCCCCGTCTACTGGGAGACTATGAACAGAGTAACAGCACAGCCCTAAATCGATCATCTCCATTTCCAGAAATCGCCCAAACCCTGACCTCGAAATGCATCGACATGATGGGCGGAGTGGGCTTCACGCGCGACTTCCCACAAGAGAAATTCTTCAGAGACGCGAAGATCGGAACTATCTACGAAGGCACCAGCAACATGCAACTGCAGACCATTGCCAAGCTAATTCAGAAGGAATACACTCAGTAATTTAGACATTACCACAGAAGATATACAGGCATCTTTAAACGAAACTACGGTTTCTACTGATCATACTTAAGGCGATATAGGTAGTAAAAAATGAGATTTAAAAAAGGTAGTACTCCCATACTAAAATAAATGGGTTTTGAAAGTCAAGGCTGTTTTTTCACTTCAAAACAGTAGTCCAACAAACTAATAAAGTAAAAATAAAAATAATGACTGTTGTCAACACATAAACATTTACATGATCACCGCAATACTCGGACGCGCACTTTTTCAGATATGTTTATCTCTTTCTTTGTGCGATGGACCTATTGCGCCTTAGCAACTCTCCATATGAAATTAACGCGTGCAATTGAAAAAAATACTAATTATAATAAAACTTGGGTATTTCAATTTTACTTAAAAGAGAAATATGTTTTTTTATTTATTTGAAATTAATTTCAATTTTATTTATTTTTCTTGTATTTCTTTGCGAAAAATTTTCAGTATAATTAGTAGAGTATGTGGTTTCATATAAAGATGCCTGTCTATTAAACCCAGTAAGTATAGAAAGTTCTTGGGTGAAATAATTTACTCTTTCGTTGCGATGCAACCCTGGTATCTGATACCTTCGAAGCGTAGCTTTTATATCGCTGCTATATTGCACAGCGCAGGTCGTTCTATTAATATTTCAAGCAAAAAAATATTTTAAGCGATATAAAGCTACGATTCGCATAGCATCGCAAGAGTTCATTAAATCGCTCCAAGGTTGGTAAGTGCCTGATGAGAATTATTTGTACGATTTCTACCTATAAAAGGAATTAATGATATGAAATCTGCCTATAAAAAGCATAATACGAGTAAGTTTTAATGAATACTGAAAGATTTGTGGTTTAGATTCATAATAATAAACTATTGAGGCGATATTTAACTATACTGGCTGCATTTTTAATACTACATTTTGATAATTTTTGTCTTTATGAAAAACTTTTACCGTGGAGATAACCCTGAGATTGCAAAAAAATATTTCAGGGTTGGCACCATAGTAAAAAAATCACATAGAAGAGTATTATCTCTAGTTTTCAGCTTTCAGTGACTAAATTCCAGCCAGTAGCGTGGCATGGCCATGAATTTACAAGTCAACAAAAAAGGCAAATGGCATCAAAGGTAAACGAGGAGGAACTTGTTAGTTTGCTGTGTAAAATAATAAATTCGGGATCCGAGCGAAGCGGGACAAAAGAGGAACTCCTGTAGTTTCAACATATGGTTGATATGGCTAACGAAATCATAACATGGCTACGGCCGGCGATTGAAAAAAACATAGGAGACGTATTTCAAATAAAGTGTCATTTGAAAAAGGCTCAAGATTGGTTTGTCATGTGACACTGGGCCAGTCGTGATTTGCCATCTCAAAGACGCCGTGAATGCTATTCGAGTCTGTCTTTTTCGTTTGCTGGATACCAGATACATATGTCACAGGTTTATAATAAAATCAGGTTTTTGATCCAGAACCGGAAGAAAAAATTATTACTTAATATTATAATAAACCTTAGAAAATTCAGTTATTTGATCATTCAAACTTGTTTAGGTTTATGATAAAATTCAAGTTCGCGACGCGATTAAATGAAAGATTTTGGTTGACGGGGATTTACGCGGTGCCTCCTTCGCCTAAATTAACATAATATTAAGAACTATGAAGGTCGTAGCTCGGCTCCGGAATTTATGATCACAAGCTACCTAGCATGCTCCTCCTGGCTTCGCTCGTTATCGCACCTATTTTTACTTTAATCCTATGATTTTGATTAAAACAATGTTTATTATGTGTTTAATGTATGTAAAATTAGAACAAATAAATCATTATTTATTATCTCTTATTTATTTTATCAATTTTAAGAAACTGCAATCAACATTGATTTCACATAACTAATCCAGTCTAGGTTTTTGATCAAAAAGCTGAATTTTTTAGGTTTACAGTAATATTAAGTTGTAATTTTGTCTTCCGGAAGTTCTTGATTAAAAGCCTAGGTTTAAAAAAACAAGCAAAAATAAATAAACATGTAAATCTGTATATAAATCTGCAACATAATATAATAATTAACGTGACTATATATTAAGTTATATTCAATTATGTAAGTTGCTTAAATTTCTGGTAGCACATCTTTCCAGAAGTTTCTTGAAGAAGACATTAATTCTTACGCTTGAATTAAACAACCAATAATGTTGTTGAGCATACAAGTAAATGCACTCATTGACTGCCATAACAATATATTGTATTAGGCATGTTATAATTTACATGTTCATGTATTATTGTATAAGACGAATGAGTTTGTAAAACTGATAGGCCTATAATAATTTAATGTAAGTTAAACAAGTGAAATGAAAGATTATATGTAAGTACTGTTTTACAGCTTTTATTTACAACAAACTATTACATTTACAATAAAATACTACACATTATTGTGTATTTGTATTAACTATTTTCTACACAGGACCTGTTGAATTTAAAATAAAATATATTCATTTAATATGTTTGTGTTATTTTTCCTAGTTATGGTTTTGGATCATGAGGCATTTTGAATCCAACTAAGTTTGCAGTTTCTTCCGTACTGCGCTCACCCTTTCCCTTAAACTCTGTGTTGATTTCCTTGTATCTCCTGCTTTCATGCAAATAACTATAGTACGTTCTAGCCTTGAAGTGCATCTCATCATTTGCTTTACATAGCTGTTGATCTGTAGTTTGGTGTTTACGGTACTGGCTTAAAACAAACTGAGCCATCTGGTTATCAGCCAGCTTTTTTGTTGAACTTTGTTTCCTTATCTCAGAAAGTAAACCTCTCAATGTTTTCAGCACTGGTTTTGTACTAACTGATGCCATTTTGGACCTTCAAACAACAAATCACAAGGTCAATTTCTCAATCATCAAAGCAGTAATGAATTCTTCAGTATCTTTATATTCTGGTTTCTTATTTCGATTCCAAAATCCTGCAGCTAATTTGTCTAGGTTTTCTTTTGGGAAAATGTGAATTGAAGTGTCATTAAAAATGTCAGAAAATTTGAAATTATTTTCCACTAAAATTTCAGATATGTGAGGGAATATTTTGTGAATGTATGGTACAGTTTCAGTTATAATTCTATCGGGCTGACTTTCAAACAAGGCAGTGAAACTATTGCATATAAGCACACAATTTTGTAGTTTTGGCCCCCAGTTAGACCAAAGGAAATTATTGGTTAATTGTTTTGGACAATGAGGGAAAAACAACAATGTTAAGCCTTCATCAGAAATTATGTAACTGCCTTCTTGATTTCGCTCAATGATTTCAAGGTCAAATTCCTTTAAAATGCGGCATTCAGCTTTGTAAAACACTGGGTCATGTAAAAGCACTTTTTGAGGTTTCAGAATGTCTTTTAGGCACAGCAAAAGACCTAACTGATACCGCGAAATAATACAGTCTCCTAAGTGACCTAAGCCGAAACACACTAGTTCTACCACTGGTTTGGACTGTAAAACTGTACTCACAGATTTTATTACGTTCTCTAAGTACGATGAACTTCGTAAGTCTTCGACAGCGGTGTATATTCGCCTGAAATAAAACATTGAAGACTAAATCACAAGCCCAAACATAACCTCAAAACTCATATGTTGGATATTTCACTTACTGTTTTGACTTTTCTATATCGATTGTAGGTTCGGGTCCTTGAATTTCAAAATCTCTTCTTGGTATTTTAGTTTGTTTTTTCTTCGAAAATCTCTTAGAAGAAACTAATTGAAATCCATCATTGTCAACATCGGGTTTTGACATTTCGGATTAATGTTGCCATAAATAATTCTGAAATATTACCGAGTATATTTCTGTAGTAAGACATCGCCGAAGTTATTCTTACAATAAACCTGATTCTGAAGCCTTGAATTTTAGTTTCAATGCTGTTAAAACTAAATTTTATTCATTCCAAAATAGTTTTTTAGTATTGACAATAGAAACTATATTACTTTGGAAAAATTCAAGTTTTGACATCAATAAAACTAAAATTAAAAGCCTTCAGACTAGCCATTAACGATTATGTACAATTAAAGAAACCGGTCAAGTGCGAGTAGGACTCGCACCTTAGACGTTCCGTCCGTACCATTTAAATAAGTTAAATGGTAGACTTAAATGATTTAAAATTTTAAAATTACACACTTATGAAACATTTCATATTTTTGTCAAAACTCAAAGGGTTGTAGATTTAAGAAAATTCAACGGGGAGTGTTAGTGGCTAAATCGTAATGACTAAATAAAAGGTCCTACCGTAGGCGTATATAAAGAGGGGGAGAGGGTTAGAGGGTCCAGACCCCCCCCCCCTCCGCCTTTGCATACGCGAAAAAAGAAATACTATTTGCGTAATATTAACATTTTGTATCCGTTACGGATCATCCGTACCACAAAATGCGAGGTGACGTTAATTTATTTGCCAGCCAAATTCACACTGAAGATTCAGTAAGTGCTCAGTATCAAGATTTATCAATGATAACCTTTTTTGGGAAATTCGTTAATTAATTTTTGGTGTTCTCTACAAACGCAAGCCCAGCCCCGAGTCAATTAGATAGGGAGATAGATTACAGACATTCAATTTATTATCAACATTTTATTTTTTTCATATCAAGAATTAATTCTTTTTTTATATTAAATATGAAACGTAGCCGGTGATTTGTAAAAAAAGTAAATAATTGGATAATCAAAAAAAAATTGACAATAAGATAATCCTTTAATTGTTTACTTTTATTTCACGCAACATTGAAAAACCGTCCCTTTCCTTCCAAAATACGAGCGTCTCGTGGGAGTATTGCTGTTTGGCTGTTTTTTTTTATAGCATGGCTCATGATCGCTGTTTGTGTTGTGCATCTCCAGTCCACAGATCTCAGAACAATGCATGCCCTCCAACGTTATTTTCACCAAATAGTCCTATGGATTAAGTTAAGGCAGATTTTCATTGTTCTGACGACAGTTTCGAATATTTTATTGATTGATTCGACAGACTTATTTCTTAAAAGAACTGCAGGTATTTGTGCGTCTTTTTATTTCTTAAAGGAATGCCGTAAATTGCCGTAAACGAAATAGAAAACCTTTAGGTAGGTAGGTATAAGTATACCTACATACTAGATTGCGGTGGTTGACTGAAACATTAGGTGCAATATTACATTAATATATATATATATATATATAATAATATATGTAATTAATTACAATATTTTTTATTTCTTATTAAAAATAACTCAAATCATCTTGTTTTTTTTGTAAAATAGGTAAATACGTAAAGTATACATTTTACAGGTCATATCTAATCTTTATAAAAACAATATTATATGATGAAACGAATATTATACGGGAAATATATAAAAACAATCTATACTCTATATTTAAGTTGGGCTGATAAAATTATACGAAGGAAGCGGTGAAGAGAGGGGGACGGAAAGCCAAGGTACTGTACTGGATTGAGACGCTCGTTCCAAAATCGTTTCTTTTCAGATGGCTCGTCGTCCGGTCCGGAAGTGCATACTGGTAACACTGATCCCTTACCGAAGCGTTTCAAAACGTGCGATCAAAGTGCGTTTCACTCGTTTATTAAAAAGTGACAGATTAGGAGAAAGAGAAAGAAAAATCTGGTTGCACAAATCAGGGGGCCTACCTATTATGTAACTCAGTATCGGTAATGAGTATTGAACTATTTACGAATAGTGACGTCATTTCAAGTGCGAACGTATCCTTATATAAGCGGATATGTATGTTTTCGACGATAGGCACTTGGTTTGGCAACTGATTTTACGATATAGTATCAGGGGGCAGATGGCCCAGTGTGATTTTCGCATTACTCCGAATCGTTTCAAAACACTTCTGAGCAACTGTCAGGTAACAGTTCATTAACGCTGGTTTAAGTCTTGTCAATTTTTTAACGCTCTAGGGTGAAATTTGCATCACTCCGAGTGATTTACGCTCGTTTCGAAACGAAACCTAGTATTCCGTGGTGGTAGCAGGTACCAAAACGTAATTTATTAAATCTGTCCGCTTGTATTGCCGGGCGGGGGGGTCTTCTAAGGTGAAAGGACGGTAGCAACATAAATAACTGTCTACCAGCCTGCAATCTATGAAGTCTGTCAAGCGAACGTCGTACATAATAGTCGAGTTCCGTCACTGTCAATCACTTCCTTTGACAATATTTTCTAATGGTGACGTCATAGTTAAATTTGTACAATTTTCGGCGTTCCAGGCTGGAACCACAGGCTGTGAACTTCCAGCTCCAGGGCTGCTGCGTTCATAAACTTGTAGTCGCGACACAGGTTCCAATGCCGTCTCGGCTTTGTCGAATCATAGATACTATTACATCAGTGTGCGTAGTTTTCTTGCTGTCAGTGTGAGTAATTTATAACGTCACTTAGAAAAATGAAGTGTGTTACACTTCGTTGGTAAGCTCCATCAGCCTGATCGTTTAAAGAGATCATTATCAAACCTAAAAATTCGTAATTTTCTGATAAATTCGAAAATATCGCTTAGATTTAATAATAGAAATAAAATAACCTGCCGCTTAACAATACCTACAAAAATAATGACGTGAAAATAACATTTTCATGATAATAATGTTTAAAATTACCAATTTGCACAAGGTTTATTTGGTTCATCGAGAAAATGATTTCTTATATACACGCAACCTTATTCCTTCCGTCTTCGATCATAAAGTACTCTTTGTATCGAACTTTGACATAATTTGGAAACCTGTTAACTACCTTGCTATATCACTACCCACAACAAAATTTAATGTTTAAAAAAACGTATTTTGTTTATGTTACCTTGCAAATATAAACCAGTTAATTTCTTGTGAGTATCTTTAGTAGTTTTTATAGGACTAACATGAGAGCGGGTCTAAGAACAAGTCTTTCGATTCAATTATTCCGCGGAAGGACAAACAGACAGCAACGACAACTCACAAGGGTTTCGCCGGGTTTTGACGGCATCCTAAATAGTTCTTAAACTTGCCGACCTCTTTTCCTTGTTCCTTATGCCTTCTGTAGGTCACCAGTTCACATGACGCTGATAACCATTACATAATACAAGTTTAAATTTAATAAATACCTACATGTCTTTTTAGTAATCGACAACAAATCAATCTTTTCGTAACAACACACTGCTGCATGAAGCGCTCTTTAATCGCTTCCTGTGTGCTTGGCTTACCAGCCGTCAAAATATCAGATAGCTCGAGCGCTGCAACAAGAAGCAGTGCTGTTAAACGCGATATTTTTTAATACTTCGTTAAAAATACGGATTTCTGTGTCAATCGCATGCGCGTGACATGCTCTATCGGTACCAAACAAATAACTCATTGGAAATATGGCGTCGGTTATTTTGAACCTTTTTGTAACGGAATAAGTTCCAAACGATAATTTGGAAGAGTTGCCATAGCAATATGATAGGAAAGGGGAAATAAAAATGGAATTCCATTAAAATTGATGATGGTTATTGCTCAATTACGGATGAAGCACGACAGATTAACGAATGATGTGAATTCGGGTAATTAAAAATGTAGAGTCAAACGCTGTATTAAGTGTTTAAGTTTAAGCTTCGATCATCATTAATATTTTTGCCTTTTAGTCATAGATTTAGATAGAAAACTCATCTGCAGTATGAACAACACTATGAACCATAGAAATCGAACGTTCTGCATAGTCTGTAAGCAACCTTCCAAAAATAGATAAGTAACTTTTTTCGAAACACCGAAATAACGGTATTTTATCGTCAAATACCGGTATCAAAATACCGAATAATTTTGCCGTTATACCGGTATTTCGGTGCAAATATCATTGAAATAACATTCATAACTGCGCGTATTTCAAAGTGGCTGTTACGATGATCGCTGCGTCTCCGGATAGCGCAAAAGAGAAGAAAATCTGGGGGCACGGTAGTGCTCCCCGCCAAAACGAGCCTACGTACCTTTTCTCGAAGCGTTTCGTCATATTTTCGAACCCTCATAGCTTCGGTCTGGATAAATAACAGAGACACCAAATTCTCAAGATAAGATGTAGTAAGCAGTCAGTTTCATTTGTCTAGCTTTCATTCACGTCGACTTCGTCACTCACTGATGGTCATCAAAACCTAGGGTACTTCGTGAAGTCCTAGAAAGCTGAAATTTGGTATGCAGGCTGGATTAGTACACAAACAACAAATAAGTTAAGAAATCAGTAACTTTCACCCCCAAACTCTCTTAAGAGGCAGGCGCGGTCGCAGCTCAAGATTTTGGGGAGTCATCTTGGCTCAAGTACAGTTCAAGAGGCCAACTTTAACAGTAAAACAGTTCAAGCAAATATGTACTTAAAGAACTTTTTTATAAAATGAAAAATCTCAGTCGCAAAACAAATGGAAGCCTTATATTAATTTTTCAATGCAAGTGCTCGTAAAGTAGTGTTTTTCAACACACTTGCTTATAAAGTGGCCCTTATTGGAGCGTTTTTAGGGTCATAAACTCATAATGCAGTATATTAAACATGTGTGCTTTTTACTTTACATTATCGCACTAGTGTTTTTACGTTACAGTATTTTTTAAAATCTTAGCAAAGGGTTTTGATGTCTTGAGAAATAGTAAAGCTTTTGCGAATAAATAAACTGTCTCAGTAAAAATATAAGGAATAAATAATCATTTCATTTTATCAAATTATGTATTTTTATGAACAATATAACTCGAAATCTTTGTTGTAAGTACACAAATATTCAGTTTGTTAATATTTAATATTTGGCTGTTTGCCGGGTATGCGTCAGTGCCTCTAGTTCCATCTGCGCGCGCATGTGATCTAGGCGCGCTGAAAGACCGCTGCCATTTTTCAAAAATAAGTCAATTAAATTTTAATAGTTTTCCTCGCAACTGTGTTTAAAAACGTCGTATGAAACGCGTGACCATTAGACAAGGGGTCCAGTACTCTACTATTCAAAAAAATATATCCCAACTTCCAAAAGTCATAGAATATATATCTGAAATTTGGTATGAAGGCTACGATTTGCACACACCTAACGAAAATATTAAAATATCTGTTAATTTTACCTCCAACTAAAGGTGACCCCAATAAAAAACAAGGCGCTAAAATTCTTGCGCCTCACAAACAATTCGACAACAATCTCTTCGGTAAATATCTCCAAAAAAATTTATATCAGAAAGTAGTGGGACGTAAAAGGGTCATCTAGGTGTGTTTCCTAAGAATAATTACATCCATCAGAGATTAACATTCAGTTTTTTACCTAATTTAATTTTTCTCTTTTAGGTACGCAAGTTTAGTTTGTAGATTTTTTTCTTTCATAGCTTAGTTTAGATTTAAATAATTATTGTCATGTACGTTTTTTTTTGTTTATAAATAAATTCTTTACATTCAGCCTAAATATATTAAACATAGAGTTCCAATCAACATTACCTACTCTACATAATGTACCTAGTTACTTTGACTTGCATTTTACAGTTAACACTCAGGAACACCTCTGACGTTCCTTCGGGGATTCACCGGGATTCGTGTCGTGACAATAAGTTTATTTTTATGTTTATATTTATTTAGTTTGCAGAAGAAAAACGTTTTTCAAATTTAAAACGCTCGCTCTCTTTTGCCGGTGTGCCTCACCCACGTGTATGTGATATGAAATTAAATGAATACTTTATTTTTGCAACGTAGGTACATCACGGTGCATCGCCAGAAACTGCGAAATTTCACATTCAATACTCTCGATAGTTTTATCGCAAACCTTTGTTTTAGGGCTGAATAAACAAACCAACTTCCATTTTTTATGTACCTTGAAAAATCTGACCAGATTTTACTAATTGTCATAAAAAACTATGCAAAGCCACACGACTACTTTATATTCTCTGCCTTGGTCCTGACTACTTACCGAGTGTCCAGTATGAATTAGGCTATAATCAAAAGTCACGTTTTGACATTCTATACTTATTGAGTCAAGATGGTTCTTGAAAAAGTATAGAGGCACAAATAGTATATTGTTATACGAGTGCGTAAAACGAGCCATATTACCGAGATATTTAGCTGCCTGAGTCTTGGCGAAGGCAGCTATAGTTCGAGGTAATATGGCTCGTTTGTAGCCGAGCTCAACACTCTGCTTTTCACTTCGATTGCGAGGAAATGAAACTGTGATATTGTTAGCAAATATTTATTCCGCTTCTCCAATACATGAAATTCTCATAACTTTTATGATATATTTGCTTAGATTTTGGCGGCAATATCTGCTGATGCTGAACTTGCGTTTCTTTGTATTAATGTGTTAGGAGTAAGTATTATTTCATCATCACTTGATTGATGACATATTTAACTTTCAGTAATATTTATTGCAAATTTAAATAATCAAACAACTAAATATGCAGGGAAAAAACAACTGCTCGTTCCCGCCACTGCTTTTTTTTTTTTTTTTTTCTTTTCGTCCCTTTCAGGGACAGGCAAAGGTATCTAGGACCATGATAGCCTTTTCTGTAACCACTGCTTTTTTTTAAATTCTGCCACCGATTGTGAAGGCAAAGGTAACTTAGCCCACACAGCCATAGATAAATAAATAATAAATAATTAGACATGCATGTCCGACTGACTGTATATCCTTCTGAGCATTATCTGAAGAGTCCGTGTTCATCGCTGTCCCGTCAGTTCGCGCTAAAATGATAGAATCTTAGCGCGAACACTATTGCGTTTGAAAAAGTTTGTCAATGAAGTTGTACTGTGTATTTGGCTGTAAGGCCTATTGCCATAGTTTCAGAAGAAGTAAACACTTTTATGCACTAGAACATAAAAAGTAGTTTTTGTCCGCTTACACCTAGCATAAACAAGAACTTTAAGAGCATGAGAAGTGAAATAAATATTTTAGTATTTCGCAAACAATGGTACCGACCACTTACCGAGTCTTCAGTATGAATTTGGCCGTTTAAACGAACTAAATTAATTCGTAACCGTAATAATTTATCGACGACCTTATTCGTGTTTTCTATCCGATTCGATCTATCCAATCCTTTCGAGTCTCCAATCGATTAACGACAACTTTATGATAGAGTATTACGTGTACGTAACCGACCAAGAAAGTCTCATTTCTTGGTAGCAATACGTAATAGTTGAAGCTGATACTTGCTACATTACGTCATATTTTATAACAACAATTATTGTAATTAGTGCCTGTGAAGTATTCATCGATCCATCAATTATGACATAGATAGATAAAGGTAGAATGAATTCGAATACTCCTACAAATCAAACTACATATATTTAAAATGATATTATAATATTTATGGTGACTTTAATTTATACCGCCAAACTCTTATTAGAGGCTTGGTAAGTGATCAGTATCACGGATCGATAACAGTTTTTGCTAATTTCGCAAAATAAAATCTTGACGTCTAATCGTAATTGACTCGGAGCTGGGCTTGCGTTTGTAAGGAACACGAAAAGAATAATTTACGAATTTCACAAAAAGGGTCATTGAATCTTGTTACTGAGCACTTACCCAGTCTTCAGTAACAATTTGGCTGAATAAATTAAAGTCACCTTATATACCTATAATTAGCGTAGGTACCTATTGAATAATAAACATTAAATCGTTTGACCTAAGGGCAATAATTAGGTCTAAAATCTACATACTAATAATATACTATTGGCCTGAAGGGTAGGTAGGTAGGTAGTACAGATTTCCATCTTCTAGAATTTTGACACACCTCTTTCAACTCTTCCAGTTTTTTTTTTTGGTATGTTATGTTTTTATGTACTTAATATATACAGGGCGTAAATGCAAAGTCAAGAATCCCTTTAGGGTATGAAAGTATACACGATTCTGATGACATTACGAGAAAAAAAAATACCTCAACCAAAAATTCCATAATTTACTTTAAATATTTTTATTTACATAAGCTACGCAGCTCACCGGCCTCCCCACACACCTAATTGCACCCCGCAACCCGCACCCCTCATCCGAGTTTCCAGCGACCGTGAGGGTGTCCATGCGATTAGTGTATTTTGAGTAAAGAAAATCGTCTTATTATGAGGTACTGGTACTTTATTTAGAGATCCCAGTATTTAAAATAATATCTTTACCGATCATGCTAACACACCCTTGAAGGATTCTTGCCTTTGCTTTTACACCCGGTATCTCCAAAAAAACATAATCAAAGGTATTCATTATTTTAAGAAATTAGCCCCAAGTTTTCAGCACAATTAATTGTCAAGCCACTATTAACTTCTTTAACATTTTCAATTCGAACAAAACAGGGTTGTCGTTTCGAAATTTAAAACATCCAGACAAATTGCCAGACAATTAAAAAAAGTCCGGACATTTTAGAAATAAAATAAAATAATGAATCACATGCTCGGTTTTTTTAAAGCATCGACGTGTGTTAGACATATAACCCGCTGCATTTTTAAAGTGGATACTTCTTTAGGCCTACCATGAGTTTTGCTTACTATACACGTTAACGTCTGCGTAAAATATTTATATGAGAAATTGTGCAGCGCCCTTAGCGGCTTACTACAGGAACCAGCATTTCTCATACAAAATATTGTATGCAGACAGTAACGTGTATAGTAAGCAAAACCATAGACTAAATGGTAGGCCTACTTATCGATACCGCTTCTGTACTCAATCACAGAAAAATTAATCAATGGCAGACATTCAATAAATGTAATTGATTTTTTTATTATTTAGATTTATTAAGCATTTACTTATCACGAGAAAAATATTAAATAATATATTAAGATGTTTATGGAAATAGCTAATAATAATTTAAATATTAAAAAACGTAATAATATTTAATCAGAATTCAAATTTATCCTTGCTTATAGGTCCAAAGCCGCTCTCTATACAAACTTGTCGGAACCAACAACCACGACAAAAACATTATAATTTCGTTGTGTTACTTTTTCTACACGTTCCATCAATTCTACATCGGCGAATATGGTTTTTTCATTAAAAAAATGAATTTTCTTTCAAGTTTTGCTGTTTAAAAAATGTATCAAAATTATATTTGAAATCTTTTTTTTGTGAAAAGATTGATTATTCGCGGATGTAGAATTCATTAAAGGGGTAGAAAAAAGTAACACAATGAAATAATAATGCTTCTGTCGTGGTTTTTGGTTCCCACAAATTTCTATGGAGAGCGGCTTTGGACCATCCCCCTTAAATAAACTAGTTCCAGAAGTGACGTACTGGTTCTGAACATGCCCCCCCCCCCCCTCCCCATACGAGATGCGAATAAAGAAGTATCCAGTTCAATTATTTAAAGAGAAATCAAACAGCAGCACTTTTTAGATGAAATCCCATCCCACTAATATTATAAATGCGAAAGTTTGGATGTATGGATGGATGGATGGATGTTTTTTACTCTTTCACGACGTAACTACTGAACCGATTGGGCTGAAATTTTACATTAATGTATTTCTAGACCTGGAATAGGACATAGGCTACTTTTTATCCCATAAATCAGTTATCATGGGATGAAAATGAGCTTTCAAATTTCTATACGCCATGCTTACGAAACCGATTAGGGTGAAATTTTTTATAAATGTAGTTCTAGACTTTGAATAGGACAAAAACTACTTTTTCCCTTTGTTCCCATGGAAAAACTATAAAAGAGACACACAAAAAATGGGAAACAGAGATAACACACACATTTCAACAGCTATGTTTACTGTAGGTAACAGTCCGAATAATATTGACTGATTTTATAGGCGTACACAAAAACTAATTCAACGCGGGTGAAACCGCGGGCAAAAGCTAGTGTTTAATAATAGTAGATGATAACGCAAAGATGATCAACATGTCCCTAAATGAAAAATTAATTTCGTACCCAGACAAACATAACAAAAATGTACAATCATTTCCTTTAAAAATTATTGTAGTTTTATTATATTTAAAACACAACTCCTCCACTGAAGGAGTCGAAATACCGGGTGTAAAAGCAAAGGCAAGAATCCTTTAAGGGTGTGTTAGCATGATCGGTAAATATATTATTTTAAATACTGGGATCTCTAAATAAAGTACCAGTACCTCATAATAAGATGATTTTCTTTACCCAAAATACACTAAACGCGTGGACACCCTCACGGTCGCAGGCCACTCGGATGAGGGGTGCGGGTTGCGGGGTGCAATTAGGTGTGTGGGGAGGCCGGTGAGCTGCGTAGTCATAGCTTAGAAAAATTATGGAATTTTTGGTGAAAATTCAAGGTGTATTTTTTTTCTCGTAATGTCATCAGAATCGTGTATACTTTCATACCCTAAAGGGATTCTTGACTTTGCATTTACACCCTGCATTTCGTTATTTTTTTTCATTTTTTAATAACTGTGTTTTAAATATAATAAAACTACAATAATTTAAGGCCAATACTGGTAAAATAAAAAAATAAGTTCATTTACATTCCTTTAAAAATGCAACTTACAATACTGAAAAGATTTTCTCAAACCATCATCAAGCCATATTTGTAACACTTTCAATTTAACCCAAAAAGCTTGTTTCCTACTGCCCCCTTTCCCACATCAACATACACATTACTAGTCCTTGTAACAGGAATCTAGGTTAGGAAAATTACTTACTTACTTACCAGCGTAGTCGACTACAAACTAAAGAATATTCTACCTTATTGCTATGAGGTTAAGGGATTCCTTTATCGTGGTTCGTTTGGAGGAGAATAGTATGAAACGCATATTGAGTGGTCATTGTTGTCGGAGGACATATCGCTGTTTTGTATTTTGTAAAATGCCATTGATGTACAAATTATCTAGATACCTACAGTCTGTTTGCAAGTGTTTAATTTTATTTTGGTTCTGTAAAAACTATGCCTGAAGCTCCCATCAACTTACTTGAAATAGAAGGCGCAGATTGATACTGAAAGCCGGAAAAAATATTTTACTTTTTAATTGATTTAACTATATAACAAGGTGACATTTATTTATGCAGCATAATTCATACTGGAAGCTTGGTAAGTGAAGAGTATCATACATCAAATGCGTTATTTGGAAAATGGAATTTTGCCCTTCTCTCGGGGCTGGGTGCGGGCACAGGGCTGGCGTTTTTAAGGAACAGGAAAAAAAAATATTGAACCTTGCTACCGACTACTTACCGAGTCCTCAGTGTGAATTTGGCTATAATTTTACCTTATATTTATTCGACTGATTGCAACACCATTGGTTGGAAAGGGGTTGATATTGATCGTTAATATATATTTTTGTTTTATATTTACAAAAATAATTTGGTGTGAAAAAAAAATAATCAAGAACAAATTAAGCAAAATATGAATGAATAAATGAATAAAAAATACTTTATTGCACGATAACATATGAATGTACAGAGGCGAACTTAATGCTATTTAGAATTTTCTTCCAGTTACCCTGGGGCGTTGGAGAAAAAATGTAGGGTAGTGCCCTACAATAAATAAATAATAAAAAAATAATAATAATAATAATAAAAATAAAAATCATTTAATTCAGAACTGGGTTCCATATGATCACACAAAAAAAAATAAAAATTAACAATAGAACTAAAATAAAGCGGTAATAAAAACGATATAATTTTGATTACTAAATATTATGATTATTATTAGCATGTAGTGTCGTCCAGTGATGGCTGATAGGACACCCGCACCCGCCTCCCACTACCTTCAGAATGGTATTGTGGCTGCCGCACACTCTGTGCATGAGAGAAGCAACTTTTTTGCGCATAATTGCGTAAAAATCCATTGTTCGCGCCTCAGCAAACATGCCGGATGCGCTGCAGCGCCACGGCAGCCCCAACAGCATCCTGAAAGCATTATTGTATTGCACCCGTAGAGCGCTGTAGGTCTTCTGCGTATATCTCACCCACAGGCCGCTCGTGTAAAAAGATTGACAGAACGCCTTGAAAAGTGTAATCTTTACCTGCTCTGTACAACGAGAAAACCTACGGGCGAGCATATTGCTTCTGACCGCCAACGCTCTACGTTCGCGCTCAATGTCCTGGTCATCTTTCAGGTCCTCTGTCACAATGTGGCCCAGATACTTGAACTGCTTGACTCTCGTCAATGCAGTCCCGTACAGCGTTACTGGGGGTACATCTTGTGGAGAGCTGCTGCCCGCGGCGAAAACCAAGAGCTCACTCTTTTTGGTGTTGTACTTCAACCCATGAGTTTGTGCATAGGTTTCACACACGTGCAATAGCTTCCTGAGTGCGCTGATCGACGGGCTCAGCAGGACCATATCGTCCGCGTAACTGATGTTGTTGACTTTGACGCCATCAATTGAACATCCCGCATGCATGCTGCTGAGCCCTCGGATCAGCTGGTCCACATACAGGTTGAAGAGCCTGGGAGAGGCCAACCCCCCCTGCCTCACCCCGCACTCCAACCTGTACTCCTCCGAGCGCTCCTCCCCCCATCGGACGTAGTTCACCTGGTTTTCATACCAGTGCCTGAAGATGCCAGTGAGCTCAGACGGAAGATTCACCCCATCCAGCTTGTCCCATAGCACTGGATATGACACCAAATCGAAAGCTTTGGACAAGTCTAAGAAGCATGCATAGATTGGCGTGCTCCTGTCCGTATAGTACCTGACGGTGCGCTTGAGCGCCAAGATGGCGCTTTCTGTTGACAAGCCTGCCCTAAACCCGAACTGAGCATCGTGCAGACTAATATGCTCATCTAAGCGCTTATCAAGCACACCATCGAGTACCTTAGCTGTTATTGTAGCTAACGAAATGGGTCTATAGTTGGTCTTATCAGATGAATCTCCCGTCTTGTTTTTGACAATCGGCACCACAATTGTCCTCATCAAGTCTGGCGGCAAGTACGAATGTCGTATGCAGAGGTTGAACAAAAGCGCCAAAACCCTAGGTAAGTGAGCTTCCGCATGTTTAAAGTGTTCTATGCTAAGTCCATCATGACCAGGAGACTTTCCCCTGGTCATGTGTGCAATAACCTTCCCAACTTCTTTAGCTGTAACTAGCACCGGCCGCACACACGATGGTTTGCTCTTCTCTACACCAGCAACAGCATTCGGGTCCTTTGCCTGCACTAACGGTTGTGCCGGTACTCTAAAATGGTCTTTGAATAAGTTGGCAATGGCTGCGGGCTCACTCAGCCCATCCACACTCACGGGCAGGCGCGGCTTGCTGTTCAGTTTATTAACTCCCTTCCAAAATTCACTAAAACGTTTTGAGTTATGTTTCGTTGCCAAAATATCCATTCTTACCTGTTCTGCATGTTTAATGCACCACTTCAATTTAGCCTTGAATTTCTTTCTACTATCACACATATTATTGTAAAATATTCCACTTCTCGGTCTCCCACATAAAAGCCACATTTGAAAGTCAAGCCGCGCCTGTCCGTGCAGAGATTTGACGTGTTTATTCCACCCCACGACGTACGACTTTTTGTTCGGGCGTTTGGTGGGTCTATCACACTTAGTATTGGTCGCAATGGCTGCGTCAGATAGTACGACAACCAGTCACGGTACAAGTTATCAATTACATCTTTATGGTCATTATTCGTGCACATAGAATCACCACAACGTTCACATTCGACAGGAAAATTTAATTTACCTAACTTATTATGACATATTGTATAATATTCCTTAATTTGATTTATATCCCGCTCACCCCACATTGCATTATTATTACATTTAATTTTAGCGTCTAACTTGCATCTCAGTACATCTAAATTACAATTTATGTGCAATGGAAAATGATCCGACCAGTAAACATTATAACATATATGTATATCTACTACAGACTCCCATGACGCTTGAGTTACTAAACAATGATCGAGCCAACTTTGCGTTCCATGTATCTCACTGACGTATGTATAACATCCAGAGTCAAGACCCAATTTCTCCACGTCTGCACATAACCACTGTTGTTCATCACAAAATGACAGTAGTTCGTTACCAAACTGTCTTGTAGGGTGGGCATTAAAGTCTCCCAAGATATAGACGCTTTCCTCACCGTAATAAACGTATGGAATATGTAATTGAATATAATATGATATATAGGTATTTATACACAAAAATAATACAATAAAATAGAGGAGGGAATATAATATAAATACAAAAATATGGTAAACTGCTATACATATACTATACATACATAAATACTAGATACGATACATAGACAATGACTCTAACCAAAGCAATTGGGTCATTGTAATCTCTATACATTTAAAATACAACGTCTGTCTGTCTGTCCGTCTGTCTGTTCGTTCGCTTATAACTTGAGAACCAATCAATGGATTTTGATGCAGTTTTCACTGAAAGATAAGGCATTTCTTCGGGAAGGTTTAGGGCTATGTACCATCACGCTATGACAAAAGGAAGCAGCGTAATGAGAATTTTAGTGAGACATATGGAGGGTTCGCCGCCGCGCCGTAGCATTGTCGATCGTCGCGGGTTCAAATCCCGACTGGTAAAATTTTCACTTTTTATTTTTTATTCTTTTATTTTATTTTCAGAAAAATATTTCCTTTTGTAAAAAAAAATATTAAAGCTGAAATTTTATTTTTTGTCTGCGCAAATATCAATAACTAAAATATTTTTATTTTCAAGTGCTTAGAAAACGCCATCTCTGGGAAGCTATCCTGGAAAATGGCTCAGTAAGCTGGCGTTGAAAATGTTTGTAAGCTGGCGTTAAAATTGTTTTTATTTTAATACACTAGATGGCGCTGCATGTTTCAAAATGTCGAATTTGACGCAGTCTGGTTCAAATCAACACACGTTAATGTTTGTCTACACTATTAAATAAAGAAGAAAGATTTGTTTGTTTGTTTGCATATAATGGGTAATATCTAGAACTACTGAACTGACTTTAAAAATTCTTTAAGCACTCAATAAGATTTTTAGTTAAACATGTGGTATGTACGCCTTGCGTAGTCGTATGTAGTCTCATCGTCGGGGTTTCAATCATCCACTGGTAAATGTTTTTTTGGGAGACCTCTCAAGTTTAAGTTTATTTGATCGGTATTGATGAGTATTTTTGTAGAACATGGTGACCAGAATCTAATGACGGGACTGTGGGAGGTGGGTACGGGATCTCCTCAACGGATAACAGCAGACCCATCGAGTTTGGGCTTATTTTATTGGTCTTTATTAGCACTTTGGTTAAACATGGTGACCAGGGTCTGATGATGGGACTGGAAGGTAGGTACTGGATCTCCTCAACGGATAACAGCAGACCCTTCGAGTTTGGGCTTATTCGATTGGTCTTCATTAGCACTTTGGTAAAACGTGGTGACCATGGTCTGATGATGGGACTGGAAGGTGGGTACGGGATCTCCTCAACGGACAATAGCAGGCCCTTCGAGTTTAGGCTTATTTTGTTGGTATTTATTAGCACTTTGGTAAAACATGGTGACCAAGGTCTGTTGATGAGACTGGAAGGTGGGTATGGGTTCTCCTCAACGGACAACAGCAGACCCTTCAAATTTGGGCTTATTTGATTGGTCTTTTTTAGCACTCTGGTAAAACATGGTGACCGTTGCATATTGTCGTTCAAAAAATCATATTCTTTGGTTTTCCTTATTTCCACAAAAATCTCTTCGACGCGGGCGGAGCCGCGGGCAAAAGCTAGTTGTAAATTTTTAACGATTTTGTAATTTTAAGTAATGTTGGTAAACTTTATTTTTGAAAACAGCAATATTAGACGAATCTCGGATAAACACAGGTAGACTATTCCAAAGACGGATTGCAGATATTGAAAACGAATAGGAGTACATTATCGTATATATCATTTTTATTTTTTGTTATTTTTTGAAAGAATATTTCCGGCCACACTAATGCTTCCTTTTGCAGTCGGTTCTGAAAACGAAGAAAAAGAAAAAATATTTTATGGATATTGCGATGAAAACAGTCTAGGATAATTTATTATAGTTAGTTAGTTACCTACCTTTTGTTTCCATTTTCACATCCTTAAATTAAAACCTCGAGTTTACGATGGGTTCATCAAATCCAAGAAGCTTGCTGGGTCTATAATTTATAAATCAATGGTTTCGAACGAGTAGTTTCGACCAACTGTCCACAATATTCGTATCACGCGCATGTATTCGTTCCAACATACCGTAACACGAATAAGGCGACAATAAACTGCATCAAACGATATTATTAGTCCTACAAGTTAGTCACAGGACGACGAACGCTACGTTCGGACATCGGAACGCACTTTCAAAGGCGCGAAATATTTTCTTTTTTTGCAGCAACTGACTGGCTGCCTGCGCCAAAACCAGCCAGTCATTACAGTTGAATAAAAAACTTTATGCCTTAAAATTTGATGCACTTTCTATTACCTAATTTATTTAGCCCAAAACCAGTCAAAACATAGACGTTCGTATGACCGCTTTAGAGACTAATAAATTCAGAAAGGTAGTATAATTTCTGTGCCTCGTTAGTATTTATGTAACATCATTTTAATTTGCTTGCTCTGCCGGTTGCGGCTTTTCGAAGCGTATTAGTTTTATCACAACTTTGGACCGTCGCATATGTGTGTGGTGCTGTGTTCGGATTTCGGAAAATTGGCGGGAATTTCGTGAAAAATGGAGCGTTACAGTGTGCAAAGACGATCGAAACGGAACAAAACTTATGGTGGAATGTTCGCTCGGTGGAAGAAAAAGTGTTCTGGTGGTTTCCATAGGCCTTCGTGGATGAGAGGTGGATATGACTTAAATACTGTAAGTTATTATTTACTTTATGTATAATAAATTAATTAATGAATACATAGACACTTTTTTGTACACACAAAAAATAAAGACTCAAAAGTAAAGTAAAAGTACACAGTATTGTACAAAAGCGGGCTTATTACCAGAAGCAATTTCTTCCAGCTAACCTTTGGATGCTGCAGAAATAACTGGGACAAACAAATAAATATATTTCTATATATTTCTTTCTCGCTGAAAACAATCATTTTGCCCGGGAGAAAGTAAATATTATGTAAACGAAATGTCCAAAATAAGTAGGAGACCTTGTGATATATTTACGGGTAATACTAGAAGATGGAGTAAACCTAAGTTTACCCGGGTAATGTTACACAAAACTTCGGGGGTCGCCTCGCTCCGCTCCGCTTCGCTCGCCGCCCAACGCTCGTCGTCGCATCTATTTTTGACTTTTTTCGGACTTTACCCGACTTCGGGCTTTACCCGTAACATATAGGGAGGTCCTACAATAATAAGTGAAAATAATTCTAGGGTAGATTGTGTATCGATATCTGATCAGTATCACATTCCAGAAAAAAACATTTTTTTTTCACTTCGCAGTGAATCAACTGACTAAATTTCTATGAAAAGGTTAAAAAAAAGATCGCGCAAAAATTCATTTTGGTTGGAGAGTGTTATATTAGGGATACTCTATCATATCTTGAATTTTTTTCACTTAGAATTGTAGGACCTTGTAGTATATACAAAAGAACGTGATAACTGGGGGTTGGATGAAAAACAACAACATTTGAAAGGAGCGTTCGGAGCAAGGATGTTCCGCTCAGCCGGCTGCCATTTTGAAATTTAAATATTTTATTTCTTTTGAGCGTCTAATGATTAGGAATAAACTAGACATTATATCTGTAATATAAATAGAGGTGTATGTCTGAGATTGGCCTGAATAACTATTTTAGTTAACAGGTATACACCCATTCGTATTTTTTTATGTTTTTAGCATCTTAACTATATTATTATTACATAAGTGCTTTTAAAAAATAAGAGGCTTATTTTGTGTCTTAAATAAGGCTAGGCCTTAGAGTAATGTATTACATGTTTCTAGTAATAGGTAACAATTTCACCTAATATCAATGGGGCGGTAACTCACGCGGTAGGACGCTGGCCTCTCAATCTTGAGACCCAGGTTGGATCCCCGGTCGGGCATGCAACAATGAGTTTTTCGGAATTTATGTGCATAGTATTTGTTTTCTTACTTACCTAATATTTACTACTTGCTGAACGGTGAAGGAAAACATCGTTTGTCCTGCATGCCCTAAAAAGCGTGTACTTGTGCCCGACGGGCGATAGGGCTCACCACCCATCACGTTGGGACGTAAATCATCGGTGAAACGCGGGTGTACCGGGTGTGGACTGTGACTTGCATTTCAGAGTTCACACTCGGGAACACCTCTGACACCCCCTCCGGGATTCATGTCGTGACGACATGTTTATCATTGCGGTATAGAAATGCAGAAGAAATGGAAATCTGGATGTGAGGAGCTCTGAATCGGCTGCTAGTTAAATTTATAATATAAATAAAATATAATGAATCGTAAAATGTTTGTAAACTTGTGGTGTACCTTAATTGCCAGGTACTCATTATTCTATTGATACCAAATTATGGCTATGGCGCCGCAATTAAAATGATTAATTGGACATTCAATTAAAATTTACATTATTTACTAGTATTTTTATGACTTCAATGTCATTATCATTGTTCTTCTGACAATGTAACTTGTAGGTATTTTAGTTACGTTACTCGTGTCGTAGATACAGTATAATACAATACTATTCTTTACTGCACACCAATAAAACAAAATCAAGCGATAATTTCAAAAAGTAAAAGCTGGGTATAGTTGGCTAATGTACAATTTAAAGCGATCTCTTCCACGACAACCTTTGTTTCTTACATTTTAGAATTACAATAGTAATGTGACGATAAATTACAAGAAAGTTCCATAAAGTTTTCTATAAAAAAATTACTCATCTTGGTATTGCTGTTTCTATGATAGAAATGGATAAATGTCTATATGTTAAACACTTGGCGATTTATCCATCGCAAGAATATACAAATAAACATTATATTAGAAGATTATAGACGAAGAGTCAATCTGGATGTTTTAAATCAGATTGCCAGATTGAATCTTAATGACACACGTGTACTTTTGGCACACAAAAGTCACAAAACCAAACATTCAATAGATTACTATACCTTGTGAAATTGGACGAACTCAGTATTTCGCCGACCAACACTGGTTTTCAGTCATCAAACGGTAATTGGCAGAGTAGTATGAAATCAGATATTGGCTGCTACGCCCGCCGTAGTAATATTCCAACTACGCCGTAGCAATATTAGAGTTTTACGCCTGATGTTGTAGAAAAATAACGAAAAAAATAATAACCTACAGGATAATACAAAAACCGGTCAAGTGCGTGTAGGAATCTGGAGATTTCTGTACCGTTCAATAAACAAATACGTCAACTTAAATAGTTTGAACAAAGAATATATAAATCACAGACGTATAATATGGTAGGTAGCGGGGCAATTTTAGCTCAGTGAATTTCGGGCTTGCTTGTTTCGAATTAAAATATATACTTACTAGAGATTATTAGGAATTAACAAATTACGTGTATATAAATTAATTTTAACTGTCATTTATTCTACTCATGCCGGTCTCATAGAAGAGGCCGAAATATATTGAAAATTCTGTTTTTATTTTATTTATATTTTACCACCAACATTTAAAGGAATTAACAAATATCTTCCAAGCATAAGCCAGCCAAAACAACCCATTTTTATACTTTTCTTGGTACCATGAAGCCTTTAGCTTATTTTTTGTATGGAAACTTGCTACGCTATTTAATGCTTATTTTTGGTCTGCTACTTAGTAATAATTATATGTCTGTGAATACAAGCATCGTTACGTGCAAAATGTATGAAAGAATCTGCAGTATTTAGTTAGTCAAAGTATTATTAAACTTCATATCGAATTGGAAATTAATGATTTTCGTATTTTTAGACTTTTATTTTGTATTCGACATTAATTTTAACGAGGTAATGCGGCCAGTGTTTGGGTACCCTGCCCAGTGACGGCGACGACTTAAATAAAGTCTTTTATTTAATTTAACTTTTATCTTTATATTATTTAGTTATATAAAATATAATAACTGCTGACAGCTTCTTTCTTTTATTATTAAATATATATAATTGTTACTGTACAATAAAGATAATTATTCACAAGATATATTTCGGGTCCGATCTGGACCCGGCATCAGTTGAGTATAAATACAAATAGACATTTGTCCATGACATGATAAAACAGACATACGTGACCTATTTAAAAAAAAAACTTAAACTATTTACAATATGTCTTATTTTTTAATGATGATGATGATGATGATGATGATGATGATGATGATGATGATGACGATGATGATGATGACGACGACGACGACGACGACGATGATGATGATGATGATGATGATGATGATGATCACGATGATGATGATTTTGATTATGATGGTAGTGGTGGTGATAATGATAGGCCAGGCAGTCTGGGTCTGAATATTAATGTTGTTTGTTGAGGCCATCGCCGTAATGCGCACCAAGAGGCCATATAAAAGAGGACTCCCATGTTCTAAGTTGTATTTAAGTTATAAAGTAATTTTATCCCCCATTAACCGAAATACAACTTAGAACATGGGAGTCCTCTTTTATATGGTCTCTTAGTGCGCATTACGGCGATGGCCTCAACAAACAACATTAATATTCAGACCCAGACTGGCTGGCCTATCATTATCATTGTCACCACCACTACCATCATAATCAAAATCATCATCATCGTGATCATCATCATCATCATCATCATCATCATCATCATCATCATCATCATCGTCGTCGTCATCATCATCATCATCATCATCATCATCATCATCATCGTCATCATCATCATCATCATCATCATCATCATCATCATTAAAAAATAAGACATATTGTAAATAGTTTAAGATTTTTTTTTTTTAAATAGGTCACGAATGTCTATTTTATCATGTCATGGACAAATGTCTATTTGTATTTATACTCAACTGATGCCGGGTCCAGGGGGGTAATTCCGGAGAATCAATCGAATCGAGATTTCTAGAACTCGATCTAAAAACTTATGGAGTTCGACTGATAAAATGGGTTTTTACGATCGAGAAGGGTAATTAGACAGACTCAGAATATTCTCAGTCTATCGAATTAGCTTTCTCGATCGTGAAAACCCATTTTATCAGTCGAACTCCATAAGTTTTTAGATCGAGTTCTAGAAATCTCGATTCGATTGATTCTCCGGAATTACCCCCCAGATCGGACCCGAAATATATCTTGTGAATAATTATCTTTATTGTACAGTAACAATTATATATATTTAATAATATTATTTAGTTAAGTTTTTTTAGAATGTATTGTAATTTTATTTAATAAATAATGTATTTTAACTTGATATATCAAGCCGGTGCCTTAGAAAAAGGACCTTGACTAACTGAGGGACAAAAAACAAAGAAAATAAACCATAAGGGTTCCGTTTTGCACGATGAGTTACGGAACCCCAAAAAAGAAAGCATAACCTTAGAGTTAATAGAAAAAGTACCCTCCAGAAAGTGAAACCACCCAAGAATAATTCATCAACAAGCAATTCATTAAAAAAGTAAAATAAGTTGTAATACGGCCTAGTTATGCAGGTATACCCACATAATTACACTTTTTAACTACCACATTAGATGAAAGTGTGCAAAACTTAAACTATTCAAGGCACATAAACTTTCACCATTACATACACAACATACTTACACTTGCATATAATTTGTGTACGATTTTGGAACATGCGCCTGCGCAAGTATTACTGAAGAACGTGACCTAGTGCTTCCGTATTAGAACACTGCATTTGCATACGATATGTTAAGAGTATGGCATACCCTAGGAAAAATGTTTTTACCCGTCCAACACAAAAAGGCTAATGACAAATACTTTATTAGCTTTTGATAGAGGCGATTATTGGTTTGCTAATTGACCTATTTGTCTAGGACGCGTATATTACGCGCGAAACAGCAGACCGGAGGGTTTTTAGCTAATACTGAAATATTTTGAAGGGAAAAAAATACTGTATTTAAGTAGAAAACCTTTACATTTCTATTACCTATTTTATGAAAAAAAAAACAAGTTGATCTCTTAAACGCGTTCTTGAAACGAACGTTTGAAAACCAAAAAAAGAGGGTGAAAAACATTTTTTTTTGACAAAAGTATAAATCTTAGTAAATTGTTTTTAAGTAGATCTCCTAGATAAAAGATCAATCAAATATATTTTTTCCAATATCAAGCTAGTCCTACTTTCGTCAAAAGAACCCTCGAAATTCTAGCTCTTTTCATATTCTAAGGTCAAGTACAGCCAAAGCTAACGAAAAACATTATGTTCGAACTAAGTACAAGTCTCGCAACCAGTTAAGAGCGCTCGACGGAAGTGGTGGGGGACTAGCGCATGTGTTCACTCGCTCACAAAATTACTAAGTGCGATAGAGAAACAATGACTAGCGCAGTCAAGGTCACCGCTCATAAACCGTTGCGACACTTGTATTTTGTGTTCAGTATGTGCATTACTAGTTGGTATACAAGTAGCTACAAAAATTCTGTATAGTTGGAATATTGTCGGTTTAGAGTTACGTACCCGAATACTCGACCAACTTAATTTTGCAGTTTCGTTTCATACATTTCCTAGTGATAAGTTTGTAACTTTTATTCTATTCACTTATTTGAATGGTACGGAGCCCTTGGAGTGCGAGTCCTATTCGCACTTGACCGGTTTTTTTCTAGCTTCATCGATCAATCCCTTTATAATCCGGAAATCTAGTCACTCACCACCTTCATGCATGTTACATGACAAAACCATGCTGCTTAGCGAATTATCGTGGTTCCGTACATCAAAAGGAAAAAAAACACTTTGTTGTCAGTCTGTCTGCCCGTCGGTCCGTCCGGTCAAGTCAAGACCCTTTATCTTTGGAACGCGTAGAGGTATCGAGTTGAAATTAAAACCATAATATACTCAAGTTTAGTCTCTTGAAGTTGTGAAAATATAAAACTTCCAAGTTAACGTAAAAAAAGATACGGCCGTTTATGCCGCACAAAACATATATTTCGACACTCTCAAGGGAATCAAAATTTATAGGGTATTTTCCGTTGACATTTAACTATGAAATTTGGCAAGTAATACCGTTTAATACCGCAAGTAGGTATACGAAAAAATCTTAAAATTAAATGACAAAAAAAAAATCGAGGTTAAGCAACGGTATGCGCGGTCATAATTGTACGGGTGACCAAATCTCTTTGTAGATTAAAAAAAAAATTGTACGGAACTCTCGGTGGGTGAGTCCGACCCGAACTTGTACGGTTTTTTTATCATTTAAACTAATCTTACCTCCAGCCGCTAAAAAAAAAGCGTCCATGCTAGGCCTAAAAAGAAGAGTAAAAACTCCTGGTACAGCTTTTTATGACGTCACACGAGTCGCTTGGCGGCATGGTTTCGTCATGAGGGTGGTGACATCAGTGCTTGTATTTCAGTTTACGATACTCGGAGAGACTTCCATGTACCCCACCTTAATCAGTGTCCTGCTGTGAGCAAGGTTTCAAACTTACCTAAATATGATATGCCAACGAGCCGTTACTGCAAGGTACACTTTTGACAAGAAAAAGGTTTTGTACCTAAAACTACCTTTATCTAAACCACATTTGTGTCATTGAAGTCGATACCGCAGGACTTACACAGGCTGCGACTCTCACGGTTATCTGGTATCCACGCACACGTAACATTGTAGTTCTTATTTGTGTGGCGTAGACATCCGTTAAAAAGGGATTTTAAGAGATTCCCACGGGATCGAGAAATCAAAACCACGCAATCATCGCTGCGGGGCGTCCACAAAATAAAGTAACGGGCCTCAAATAAATCCATTCATCCATCCATCCATCTGCCTGTGTCGTCCACTACAGGAGATGATCCTTTCCTCCTCATCCAGCCGCCACCCGCAACGCCCTGAACGCTAAGTGCGAGTTGCCATCGAATGACTTTACTACCGCGTGAATCGAGTTTAGCTGGGTTTCCAGCGCGTGTTTTGTCCTACACACTACACCAAAACGTCTACACAGTATATTGTTCCGCTACATATTTGTGTATATAAGCCCCGTGTCTCCTGCATGCTTATCAGTAAAAATGTGTAGCGAAACAATGTTTTGTGTACACGTTTTTGTTTAGTGTGTAGTACAAAACATGCGCTGGAGACCCAGCTCAACTCGATTCACGCGGTAGTAAAGTCAATCGATGGCCACTCGCGTCCACGAGGTTGGCCTACGCTACGCTTTGCTGTACGTGGTCTCTATCAAAGAAATACAATATTATTTATTGAACACCAAAAACAACAAATTGACAATTTCAAATTTGTTAGCAGGAAAAGGCGGCCTCTTCCTGAAAAGCTTTGGATGGGAGAAAGAACTTTTAAAGAGGAAATGTTTGTGGGTTTTTGTAGAAGAACATTTGTTAGAAATAGATATTCAGAAACACACAAATCAATCTATAATTAATTTACTATCCAATATTCGAGTACATTTTTTATTCGAGGTCAGAATCAACCTGATTGAATCAAGTATATTTTAATTAATGTATCTTTGAAATCTAGTCCACGCTGTATCTATCTTACACAGATCAATATTCCAAACGTGTTGGTTGCAAGCTGCGGCACTCACTTCGAAATAACAAAGTTATTCGTGCCATTTCTAAATAAACTAACCATTCGATTTTCATCTCTATGGCATGGTAAATAAGGGTTTCAGAGTGGAAAATATTATTCAAGTGATCCCTGGGCAAAATATTACGACAGACGGGGTACAGAGTCGAAGTACTTCATAGTTGCAAGGTGTAGTCGTCGTCCTAAACGCAAAAGGGAAAGGTATATTCTCAGTTGTTTTATATTACATTTGTGCATTTAAAAGTGAAGAAAATTGTTATCGTGACAAGACAATAAACGGAAATTCTAAGGTGACAACAATCGGATAAACATAAGATTTCTTTGTAAATTGTTGCGTTTATAACGCGTGCTATGTGCGTGAACAATGTTGAAGGGTCGGTCATATAATGAAAAATCCAAGCAATTCTTCAGTTGCAAAGTGAACAAGTGCAAAAACGGAACTGTTAGTACAATAGGTGATTCGCAAAAAGTTGGGAAATAGATACTCAAACTAATTTCCAGAACGACACTGATGTTAAAATTTCGCGCTAATTAGTAAAATAAGTTACAGTCTTTTGTTTCACCTGATCTCGAAGGTGACCCGCGAAAATTGTGAAATCTTGACACAGATATAGTTAAACTGTTACAAAAAATAAGTGCAGCTCATCACAGGACTAACGCGTATTACAAAAATACATTTAAAACTTTTGGAAACGATATTATTCAATCAGTCATATAAGACATACTCAGAACCCTAAAAGTGACTTTATTATAAGTTCTTAGTTGATTGTAAAAAACTTCACTGAAAATGTTGTCTTGTACACTGGTTAACCAGTAAAGTGACCAGTTATGGTGGTTTGAAATCAGGACACTAGTATCGGTCAAAATGCCCCAGATTTTCTTCAAAAAAGTGATGGTGGTGCAGGAGCGCAATAACTTCGAGGTGAGTGACTTTCACTTTCCGAGTCATGTCGCAGTTCGTAGCTACGCGAGCGTAAACCGTACAGTGCGAGCTTACAAACCCGCCTAGGCTTCAGTACTAGAATGAGGGAGGATTGGTTGTTCAATCTGTAAGATGAATTCGAGACACAATCTGGACTTTCATCTATTGTTTGGCTAGTATTATATTATCTGTGGTTTTAGCGATAATGAGATGCGATTAAGAGGGTTAAAGTACTTTAACCCGGTGGGTTTGTTTGTGATTTCAGGTAACCAAAATTGACTGAAATGTTTATATGAAGTGAAACATTGACTTTGACATAGCTCTGAAACTTATCACTTGCGGTAATTATGCCCATATTAACTTTTGATGAGATGGTTGATGGCATATCAAAATTGCCGTCAATTTAAATAAAATAACATACACCATACAAATCTCCCGGGGTGTTTTGTGAATTCAATTTCATGTAATTAATTCTAAAATAACAATCATTAACGAATAGAGGCTAATATTAACAGCGATAACTAAGTAAATCATGAAACAAAGGTTTATTGCAAAATTTTTAAAAGGAAAAAATTTAGATTTTCTTAGAAACAAGCTTTAGTTAAACGAAACCAAACTAGGTTTATTTTTACTCTTCTACATGCTAAATCTTTAGAATGAATTTGGCTGTAAGAATCTAAATTGTCGTAAATACCCACTCGAATCCACTCGATGGAATTCTAGTTAATTAACTAGTTATTCTGAAAAGTTATTCTGCCGAGAAGCGATTTCATTTATCTTCTGTTTAATTTATTTCATCGCTCAACACTTAAATCTAAATATATATTCTTATTTGCATTATTTTTTTAAATTAAAATTTAACATTTCGGTATAGAAACGGAAATACCTACGACATATTAATTTAAGTCTAGTCACATGTTAAGAAAAGCACAGTGAACTAAAGTTTTTCAGAATCTGAATATCAGATGTGTTATCGCAGACATCAGCTAGTCGCGGCTATGATAATTATGTTATACGAGTAAAACCAACTTGTATTTCAGTAAGCTCACATTCTGAGGTCCTGCAGTGTTTGATAATACGCCGATTCGGTTAATGCGCATTGACGTAAATGTGACTCGACTATGTGTTGTTGCGACAAGTTTCCTGAGGTGTTCTACGTACAAACTACGTACGGCTATAAATTATTTGGACCAGATATGGAGGTTTAACTCGTATGGAATGAATAAGAAAGTGGTTTGAAACTCTTCCGTGTCGCTTTTGATCTTTTCCTTTTAGATTCTTGTTCCTAGTAAAGCAAGGTCGGAAGTATCATTTAGGGCCTATTTTTCCAGCCTCAGATACGCAATCCAGTTAGGTTTGAATTATTTGATAGACAATCTAATAGTTTATCTGTTAATGTAAAAACCAATATCTGCTTCTCTAAGAATCTGTTAGAGCTTAACTTTTTATTATTAATTTTCATTATGAAGGACGGAAATGTATTGTAAAAATAATTGCTTTAAGCCATCAGAACACATATTTATAATAATAATGTAAGTTCCGATTTTCACCGCAATGTACGACTCACCGGAAAAGCTCTCTTCATCGACCAAAGTTTCATGGTACGAGGGCTGACGTCACAGTCTCCCAACAGATGGCGCCACACGTGGCTGCGCGCGCGCTGCTTTCTTGATAAATTTTGTTGACCTTTTTGTTATGCCTTTTAAATGTCAAACGCAAATGGACTCTTCAGTCTATGCAAAATCAAGTAATTTATTAGTGTTTGCTTAGAAAAGCTGGCTCTTATCCGTTTTTAGAGATCCGTCAAAAACAGAACCGGAATCTAGACTAGACAGATTTGTTTAAGACTTAAATTAATACAGCTTAATTCATACTGAAGCCTCGGTTAGTGATTAGAACAAACATTTACTAAACCTTTTCTTAGTTTCGGCGTCGCCGTCTTTTCTGTACAGGACAGGCGGACAGAATTGCAACTAAAGCCGCATAGAGTCTTGCGTTACTTCTATGACGATATTCAGAAGCAACTATCAACGCTAATTTCAACAAAAGAGTAAAAAATACCCGAGTTTTCCTCGTGATGTAGGTCTGCACATTTTAATTTCCCTTTTTCTTCTGGTTAATAAATCGTCACAAAATGAAACGCCCCGAGGGGTTGTGAATTAAATTAAGAGTATTCTTAGATGAGGCGAACACTTCTAAAACAGAAATCAGAACCTTCTTCTATTGGAAATTCGTCAAAAAAATATTAAGCCTAATTCAAGAAACGTCTGTGTTCGCCTTAACTCTGGTTGAGCTACTCTATACATAAGAGTGTACATAAAAAGTAACATACTTATACTGTATATGGCCTCAGTTTCACTTAATGTCACCAAATCACCAGTGATCATCTTCTACGTGAGTAATGGCATCACTAATACATACAATCTTCACGTGTGGTTCACGAATCGGTTGACAGAGCGGCTATTCTCGCAGATGCGAAAACATTGCGAAGACTTTCTGATTACTTTTTCTATCGATACAATATATTTTTTTTTATGAAACTTTCGTTGTGCGTTTTCTTCCATTTTGTAGCCGTCATTTGGTGAGGTTTAATCATTTGTTATTTATCACACCTTAACAAAAACCGAATGACGGATATTGGAGTAGAAAATGTTTCAGCTGGTCGTCCTTTGTACGTCAAAAAGAGAATAAGAAATTATAAAACGTTGTAACGTCATAAAAAATCGGGGGTTCAGAAAAAATTATAGGAAAAATTCCCCTTTCTCTATAAATTTTACTATTTCCTACAAAATAATTTTGCATTAAGTCCCACTGACAAAATGACTTTTTTACACGGGAAGTGGTAGAATTTTAAAACCTTTCAGCCTGCGAAAGAACAAACATGTTTTGACGACGCGTTTCTAACAAATTGTCATTCGAAAATTGTATAATACTAGATACCAAAAGACTCATGATTGGTTCGTTCTGTTTGTCACGTGGTTGGGCCCACCGTGATTGGCTAACTATTTTAAATGGCATTGAACGCCATATATAAGCCGACGCTATATTAAACATGTGCCCGGCACAGTTTTTGAGGGGTAACTTTTCAGCGGCTACATGTTTCTTTTCGTTCGCTACGTTTAGCCAATTCAAAGTCAAAGTCACTAAAGAAAAGCATAACTTTTCTGATTGTGCGTAGTATCCAGGGAATTAGGGATCTTGCGCTAAACGAATAGCAGTAAAAAATTGACCACTAACCTAAGCATGAAAACATCACGGTTATGTTATAGTTGCGTTAACGTTAGATTTCGTATGGAATCTCATAACCAGACGGCAGAAGCGGAACTTGTCAGATTTAATACAAAATCTAAAGTGAACGCAACTATAACGTAACCGTGATGTTTTCATGCTTAGGCTACAGGTTCCAAACGCGGGAACCCTGAAGGCTATAAAAAGAGAAATCCGGTTCATCTTTAAAGTGACCTGTCATCGCCATCACTCGACGACGTGATGGCTCGCGACGTGACCCCGGACGGAGGTTATGTAATACTGGTTCCCAAGACCTTTCTTCTATCGCCACTTTCAAGGGGTAATCTTTAGTTTTTAGGGTTCCGTACCCAAAGGGTAACCAACGAGACCCTATTACTAAGACTGTGCTGTCCCGTCTGTCACCAGGCTGTATCTCATGAACCGTGATAGTTAGACAGTTGAAATTTTCACAGATGATGTATTTCTGATGCCGTTATAACAACAAATACTAAAACCGGTCAAGTGCGAGTCTGACCTGCGCACTCCCATACAACAGACATGATTTTTTTGCCGTTTTTATAGATAATTGTACGGAACCCTTCGTGCGCGAGTCCGACTCGCACTTTGCGGTTTTTTTATATAATAGGCGTATGCTTGACCACTGTCGCGCCTGATGGAAGTCCCAAGAACGCAGCAAAGGAGGCCAGGGGGGCCCGGTCCACCCCAGACTAAAAATAATACTGAAAAAATACTTTATCAAGATATAATAATAAAGCCGCGATTATACCAAACACCATCCGATTTATTTAACTAGGATCCTAATTAGGAGGCGCGAAGAAACAGACCGTCCTAACCGCGATTACACTGTCCTAAGTCCAATCCTTTCCTAGTTAGGACGCGCGAAGAAACAGACTGTCCTAACCGCGATTACACTGTCCTAAGTCCAATCCTTTCCTAGTTAGGACGCGCGAAGAAACAGACCGTCCTAACCGCGATTACACTGTCCTAAGTTCAATCCTTTCCTAGTTAGGATAGCGATAAATCGGATGGTGTAATCGCGGCTTAAAACATAAACATATCGTCACGACATGAATCCCGAGGGGGTGTTAGAGGTGTTCCCGAGTGTGAACTGTGAAGTACGACAATTGCAAGTAGGTATACATTCATTTTTAAGGTCCCAAATCAAGGATTTATAGAGATTCGTTGGAATCATTACTAAAGAAAATTGTATAGATTAAGTTTATGTTACAAATGAAAAAATTCATGTTTGCTAAGTTTCTTGCCCTTCTTCTTAGCAATACTAATCGAATGGTGCGGATGGTTAGGCATTATGTATATATAATATTTTTATTCCTATATTTCTCTATTTTATGCAGGTGTATAAGTTTATAACATTTTAGTAGCCCAACCTTTATATTTTTTGGATGTATTTCCCGTATTTATTTATCAACTTCTTTGTTCGTTGCATCATTTATATATAATATTTTTATTCCTAGATTTCTCTATTTTATGCAGGTCTATAATTACATTTTAGTAGCCCAACCTAAATATTTTTTGTATGTATTTCCCTTATTAGAATATATAGGTATATTATTTTTTTATTCTAAAGATATACCTATATATTGTAAAGATTAACTTTGACTTGTGGAAAATATACTTTATGTATCTATTTTACAAAATAAACATTTTGATTTGATTTGACACAGCGAAAATAGTCAATTTTCCTGTGATAATAATGACCTACTTAAACCTGCAATACAATTTAATATTCTTTAAATACATAAAGTATCAACAACATCTAAAAGTAAAACAGACATAATTACACATAACGAATACCGGAAATAGTAAAACGAGTTTGATTTCATCATACGATTTGTGATTAGAATCTAAAGGATATTTTAAAATATCACAAACTAGGCCTTTGCTCGCGCCTCCGCCCGCGTCGAAGAAGCAACTGCGGCCCATTGAAACGAAAGCATGGTGTACTAAATAAATTGTAATTCTTAATTATTTGCAAATTTTGATAATGTATGATTCCTCTTATGCATGCTCTTGAGGCTTAAAAGTTGATTAATTGTAAACTGACTCTGACAATATGAGACGGGTTGACGGTAGATGAAATTTTTTTCGTGACATAATTCCTGCGCTCTTATATTTTTTATGCCTTTACCTAAGTAGGTACATAGGTAACACTAAAAGTTTCCGGAACTGGCCACTTACATAAACAATATTTAAAAATTTATTGCAACATTTGAAAATAGAACTCTTTGGCTGTAGAATGCAGTTTGTTTCATCTGACTGTCTTTTGTTTTTACCTTGTGGCGCCATTTAAAAAATTGTGTGTCTGCATCAACATGGATTTAACTCGGGAAAATTTTCGTAGTATGATTTTCTACGACTTTAAGTGTAATTTGACAGCTCAACAGAGCATCGCTCGGCTTGAAACAGCTTTTGGCAATGAAGCACCATGCAAGACGACTGTTTATAGCTGGTTTGCAGAATTCAAGCGTGGTCGTATCAATCTCAGTGACGAATCTCGCGATGGTCGGCCGTCCACCGCTGTGACCAACAAAAACATCGATGCTGTGCGCCGTATGATTGAAACAGACAGGCATGTGACCTACCATGAAATTCGCGCATCCTTAGAAATAGGCATGAGTCAAATACAATCAATCCTACACAAACATTTGGGTGTGAGAAAGCTGTGCTCACGGTGGATCCCACACAACTTGACCGAGGCTCAAAAAACGGACCGCGTCACTTGGTGCAGTGCCATGCTTACCAGATTCAACGAAGGTGCGTCAAATTTGGTGTGGGACATAGTAACAGGTGACGAAACATGGATTTATTGCTACGATCCCAAAACAAAGCAGCAATCGAGCGTATGGGTCTTTCAAGATGAGCCGAAACCAACCAAAGTGGCGCGCGTGAAAAGTGCATCTAAGCGGATGATTGCTTCTTTTTTTAATAAAACTGGACACGTGGCTACTGTTGCTTTAGAGAATCGTCGTACCGTGAATAATGACTGGTACACGACCATTTGTTTGCCGGAAGTTATTGACGAACTCCGTAAAAATAACCGTAAACGCCGTATCATCCTGCACCACGACAATGCTAGTTCTCACACGGCCAGACAGACAAACGACTTTTTGAAGACGAAAAATGTAGAACTCATGAGTCATCCTGCATACAGTCCCGACCTGGCACCTTGTGACTTTTTTCTGTTCCCAAAAATTAAGAACCAATTACGCGGTCAACGATTTTCATCACCAGAAGAGGCTGTCGAGGAGTATGAAAAACACGTTTCAGAGGTCACCACAGGGGAGTGGCACAAAAGTTTTCAAAACTGGTTTGATCGAATGAAAAAGTGCATAGACGCCAAGGGAGATTATTTTGAAAAACAATAAATTAATTTTGTACCTTTAATAGTATTTTTTCATATTCATTCCGGAAACTTATAGTGCGTCCCACGTATAAGACAATTGTAGAGAACAAAATTATGTAAGAAAAGTTATTGAAAAAAAAATGCAAAATTGAAAAGACATGCTTGCTAAGTTTCTTGCCCTTCTTCTTAGCAAGACTAATCGAATGGGCGGATGGTTTGGCATTATTTTCATTTATGGTTAATTTAGTTTATTTATCAACTTATTTGTTCATTGCATTAGGTATGTATATGTAATATTTTTATTCCTTTATTGCTATATTTTATGCAGGTGTATAATTTTATTACATTTTAGTATCCCAACCTAAATATATTTTTTATGTAATTCCCGTATTATATTTTTTTCAAATATATTCTTTTGTTTTATAAAGATTAAGTTCTGACCTGTAAAAAGTATACTTTATGTATCTATTTTACGAATAAACTTTTGGTTTTTTTTTTCGGTTACATGACCCTATTTGTGAAATACGAATCGCCAATTTCCGGCTTCCGCAACATCATCTTAAAACCCTGTATAGAGAATAGAGATGTACAGCCTCTGTGGTCTAGTGGTTTAAGTAGGCCATTATTAATCCATATCGCAAGTTCAAATCCCGGGGCACGCACATGTGTGTTCATTCTGCGTCCTTCGGAAAGCACGTTCTGCCGTGAGACGGAAGAAAGCGGCTAAGGCTGAGATTCAGGATGCATTTTGAGTCCTAACTCAATCTTACAAACGTCAAAAAGCGACGTGATCTCATACTAGAGTGACGTTTGTAAGATTGAGTTCGGACTCAAAATGCACTCTGAATCTCAGCCTTAGTGACATTTTTGTGAAAATGACTTCTGCCACGGTTATTGTGGGAAATCCTCCAAAATTATCAAAAATGCGAATCACATTTAAATTGTATTTTATTCCGCTGATAATAACATAGTTTTAATCGAGAAAACACTTTAAAATAAAATAAACTAATAAAAATCTGCCATTCCTCTTGTGGTTTTTTATAGAGACAAAAATGTCATTATCATAGACAGTAGAGCTAGTTTCCAAAATAGGTAATCCGTGCGTAATCTTTTATAGTATTCACAATATCTATATTCATAAAAAATACCTATCCCATACCTACAAGTCCTAGGAGAATCATTGTAAGACAGGTCGATAGGTTGTGCCAGAAAGTCATTTTCACAAAAAATGACACTTAGCCGCTTTCTTGTGGGTTTAAAGTTGTGCCCGAAGTATAGCGGTAGGTAGGGCTCAAGTCAACAATCTCTCTGGGACGTAAAATCGTCGGTGAAACATGGTGGACGAGTGTTGACTTGCGTTTCAAGGTCCACACTCGGGAAGATCTCTGACGCCCCCTCGGGTATTCATGTCGTGAGGATGTTTGTTTCGATGTAATACGGGTACGTAAGAAGATAGTTGGTATTGATTACCGCGCCGCGCAGTTGCAATAAATTGCGAAAATCTGATGATAGCTGAACGGTGGAACCGACAAGTAATATCTGATTCTAAAATAATTCGGTATATTGCTTATCATAAATTTTATGTTTTGTAACTTCACAGAACAATTTTATAGAAACTCAAATGAACCAATGATTTGCCATTCGGATATTTTGTTGTATTTTGTACTTTTCTAGGCCGTTCACCATCTATCTTTATCAGATGACTAGCTTTTGCCCGCGGCTCCGCCCGCGTCGAAGAGATTTTCGTGAAAATAAGGATAACAAAAGAATATGATTTTTTTAACGACTGTAAGCAACGGACACCATGTTTAACCAAGGCGCTAATAAAGACCAAACAAATAAGCCCAAACTCGAAGGGTCTGCTGTTGTCCGTTGAGGAGATCCCGTACCCATCTTCCAGTCCCATCATCATATCCTGGTTACCATGTTTTACCAAAGTGCTAATAAATACCAATCAGTAAGCCCAAACTCGAAGGGTCTGCTGTTGTCCGTTGAGGAGATCCCGTACCCATCTTCCAGTCCAATCATCAGACCCTGAATACTATGTTTTAGCAAAGTGCCAAGAAGTGTGTCAGGATCGTTGTAGATAGAAATCTGTAGTCAGATTAAACTGATACAGTTTTCTCGTATGGGAAAAAATCAATACGTAAACCTGGCTTTAATAACTTTTTAAGCTAAATATTAGCAAGAGGTGTGTCAGGATCGTTGTAGATGGAAATCTTTAGTCAGATTAAACTGATACAGTTTCCTCGTAAGGAAAAACAACCGGTTTTATCACGTATAACTAACCATTTGGTCAGGGTACGCCGATAAAGCAGCTAAGCAGCGTTTTTTCTCCCGACATGGTTCACAAATACTGAATTTTCAAACTGAAAACTTACTTTTATTAAATAAAATATAGCCCATGTTACTCAGCAAGTGTGTAGGTTTTTACAAAAGAAATAATTTTTAGAATCGGTTCAGTAGTTCCAAAGTTTACCTCAAACATACAAACAAACAAACAAACAAACAAACAAACAAACAAATCTTTCCTCTTTATATAATAGTGTAGATGTAGATAGATAAAGAAATACTGGAGACTCGGTAAGTCGTCACGTCAGGGCTAAGGTTATATGACCCTGTTTTCGAAATACGAAACAACTATTGGCTATATAAACGAAAGTCACCACATATCATAATCATATATTATTTAAATAGATTAGCTGTGATTGGTCAACAAGCTATCAAAACCTCACGTTCAAAGAGTTGCAAATATTAAGTGACTTTAATTTGTGCAGCCAAATTCTTACTGAAGACTAAGTGCTCAGTGACAAGGTTCGATGACCCTTTTTGTGAAATTCTTTTCGTGTTCCCTTATAAAGGCAAGCCCTGCAGCCCCGAGTGTATGTAGTATGGGACGTCAAGATTTTATTTTGCGAAATCAACAAAAAGTGTTGTGGATCCGTGTTACTGATCACTTACCAAGCCTCCAGTATGAGTTTGGCTGTATAAATTCAAGTCACCTTTTTGTTGACCCCTTTCTTCAGGTAATTTTCTCAGATGAAGACAATTTTATAGTGATTAAAGGAAGCTACTATCACCAAAACGATACTGTAGATAGATAATCACCTCACATAAATTATACAACATAGCAAGGCATTTTAGTTGCTGTGCAGTTGAAATAAGGTCTTATAGAAATATTGGGTAGTCAACTAAAATGGATCCGTCACCGTAACGCTTGTTAAACATTAAACTTAAAGACAATGGACAGTGAAAGTGGAGAAATTCTCGACAGTAAAGTGTAGACTTTAATTTACTTTATAATTTATTTACATAAAATACATGAATGCATCAAAAATATAAAGAAGATGCTCTAACAAATTCACGGCCAGAAAACAAAGATAAAGAAAAAAGAAACATCTCTTTTTCGTTTCCCAAACCATAAGCCGTATAAGTATTTTTTATTTATTTTGTTGGTAGATGTAACACAGTTAAACAAGTACTATATTTTTCGGTAACTGATTTTACCGCTGCTTAGATAATATTACAGTGTGCAGCAGTTCGCTGGGATTTAATTTATTTTTATTTATTTTGTTGGTAGATGTAACACAGTTAAACAAGTACTATATTTTTCGGTAACTGATTTTACCGCTGCTTAGATAATATTACAGTGTGCAGCAGTTCGCTGGGATTTAATTTATTTTTATTTATTTTGTTGGTAGATGTAACACAGTTAAACAAGTACTATATTTTTCGGTAACTGATTTTACCGCTGCTTAGATAATATTACAGTGTGCAGCAGTTCGCTGGGATTTAATTCATTTTTATTTATTTTGTTGGTAGATGTAACACAGTTAAACAAGTACTATATTTTTCGGTAACTGATTTTACCGCTGCTTAGATAATATTACAGTGTGCAGCAGTTCGCTGGGATTTAATTTATTTTTATTTATTTTGTTGGTAGATGTAACACAGTTAAACAAGTACTATATTTTTCGGTAACTGATTTTACCGCTGCTTAGATAATATTACAGTGTGCAGCAGTTCGCTGGGATTTAATTTATTTTTCGGAGGCTTTATTATTATCCTTATAATAATAGTGTCGATTAGAGTGCATTACAAGATAGAAAAACCGGTCAAGTGCGAATAAAACTCATGCCCTGAGAGTTCCATACGTAACGTTTTAAAACACAAAATAGTTTCACGATCAGTTATAATAATGAAATACTTATCTTGACACGTTCAATCTATTAAACTCTTTGTATCCAAAGGGTCTTATTTAGTTGGTACGTATAATTTCCGGAATTATTAAATATAAGTAATTCTCGGATTTTTTTTCTTTGTAAACGCTCAATGACCTATCATAGTTATGCCAATTTTTTATTGCTAAATCCCCTGGAACTGCAATGGTTTAGGTTTTATATGAGTGAGTCAGTCAGTCAATTGGTCAATCGGTGATAAAGGTTATAAAGAAAATCGAATATTTTGCACGATTGTAATGCCTTCGCTGTTTCGTGGAGCGTGCATGTAATAGCGAAATGAAACAGCATTACAACCTAACAACTGATTTGGTCGCGTCAACTCGCGTCGTCGTGATGTCTGCTTGATATAGCGATTGGCAACACAGGCTCTGACGTCACCGTCTCTTCCACTGACGTTGCAAAGTTCATGTTAAAGCTAACGAAACTGTTAAGGCGTAATATGTCCATATTGTCCATCGCACAACGAAAGAGATAAACATATCTGAAAAAGTGCATGTTTGAGTAGTGCGGTGAGTCAAGAAAAGGTTGGATATTGCTGCTTTTTGTGAATAATATTTAATATAAATTCACAAGACAGCGACTTAAATTTTACTTTACTAGTTTGGATTGTCTGCTGTTTTGAACTGGAAAAACGGCCTCCACTTTGCATTTTTTTCGATTCAGCGAATTGTTCTCTGTCACGTTTTTAGCTCTGTTATCATCTTGAAAAAGGTCTTATTTATAACACATTTTTCTAGTTGTATTGTTTTAAAATCTAATTTTTTATGAACACCTGTGTGCTGCGTACGTGGAACGCAACAAACTTACTCATGTGACAGATAAAATACATAAGACAAAGATCTTGGTTATTTACAGCTAAAGCACACTACAGAATCATTCTCATACACCATGGTCCAGGGGCTGTGAGGATGTTGAGCACATTCATATCCAACGCGTAAATCTTTGTTTATCTCTATTTTATTGATTACCTGCAATAAATATCTATATCCCTATGTACCTGATGTGGATGTATTTAGTTCATATCAATTAATTTTGCATAAATAAGAGATATTTTAATGTTGTTGAAACCAGAGTTAATAATATAAAACTTGATTTTGGAAAAAACTTATATTTTTATTTCAATAGAGAATTATATTATAGATAAAAATTCAAAAACCTGCCCACCCCTAGAATCCTGTTTGTAAATATTGGCCCGCGTAGGAAAATGTTTTTCCATTCCTGGTATAAAGCGTAATATTGGTATGATGTTTATTAGTAAACCATCAATATTAATATCGCTGCAGAAGAAGGCAATATTAATATTGGAAAATACCAATATTTTGAGCCCAGCATCTTTAACATGGATAGAGGACCTTATCGAGCTCGATAACGCTCGATAAAGTGCTCTGTCTCGTTCTGTTGATCTGCCTAAAGAGGAACAAACAATGGTATATCGAGCTGTCAGAGCTCGATACGCTACCAGCTACCATGTTAGAGGTGCTGGTGGTAAGTCATCAACAAAACCAGCCGTCGATGTCAAATAATTTTAATTATTACTATAATAGAACGCGGCTATGAAGTTAATCCTGACACATTGCGCAACTATGAAGTTTCTGAATAATGACAATGTCAACCACATAGGAAAAAATTACATAATTACTTATTGCGTGTGACAGAATAGTGAGTGGCAATAATATCACAGACAATATATCGATACACGTTAAAAAGTTCGTATAGCTAAAAATATTGTTATGTTTTATGATGATGTGCATTATTGTAAATAAAACGTAAAATTAGATATATTAGTAATATTCTCCTTCAGTTAATTATAAATATTAATGAATAAATGAGTTTGTTTCTTTATTACTAACCTCTGGGAATTGAACTCTTTTTACCTAGAGAAAACTTTTTGAATTTGAATGTAAAGTACAATATTTCCTGTCAATTAATTCAATGACACGTCAATAGGTATGATAAAACAATTTTAAGTATTGCCTTGATCGCTTTTCCAAAGGTTGATACTTTTGATTGTGCTAAACTTGTGCATGTTTTTGGCTATTAATACCTAGTGCCATCCCCCATCTCACCCATTGACCAAGGGGCAGATTGAAGCAAGGGCTTGAACTTGGAATTTGAAATGCTTACTACTTGGAATTGTTAAAATGCCAAAACGATCGAAGAAATTCGTTCTTAACAGTCAGTCTCGTGAGCTTATCATACGTGTTCGTGACTTTTTTGAACGAGAAGCTCAAAACGGCGGACCGATATTGCCCGTGACATCGGTGTTGGATCGAGTTGCAGATGCTCTCGATATCAGCAAAAAAACTATTATAAAAATCACGAAAGAAAAATTGGGTGAGACTGGCATCGAAGATAATGTTCTATATTCTCCCAACAAGAGAAAAAGAGCGAAGCTTACCGATGTAGATAATTTTGACGTTGACGCCATCCGCAGGCATATTTACAATTATTATTTACGTAAAGAGTACCCAACGTTGTCGAATTTAGTGCAGACATTAAAGGAAACTGGATTATTTTCCGGATCAAAAAAGTCATTGTCAAAGGTTTTGAAAAACATTGGATTCCGATATAAACAATGCAACAAACGAAAGGTGCTAATGGAAAGATCGGATATTGCCATGAAAAGGACTGATTTTTTACGCGAGGCGAAAGCTATAGATGATTGGGATAATGTAGTTTTTTTGGACGAAACGTGGCTAAATGCGAATCACACAGTTGGTCGCTCGTGGACGGACGATACGGCGGCATCGGCATCCAAAGTCCCCTCCGGAAAAGGAGCCAGACTAATTATTTGTCATGCTGGCAACGCCTGTGGTTTTATAGACAACTGTTTATTGGCCTTTGCGTCTAAAACCACAGGTGATTACCATGAAGAAATGGATGGTGAGAAGTTTACCCAATGGTTCACTAATATGCTGACTAGCCTTTCTGAGCCATCAGTTATTATTATGGATAATGCACCTTATCACTCCATGTTAGTTGATAAGCCACCTTCAAACTCTGAGAAAAAAGCCCATCTGGTTGCATGGCTTCAAAAAAAAGGTGTAGACGCAAGTATTGATGAATTGGTTATAATGAGACAAGATTGATTTATTTAGAAGGGATTTTATTATTGAGAGGTGACACACAAGTTAACATGGCGGCGGTTGACAGTGCAAGAAGGAGATGACACATAAGTGAACGAGACAGCAGATGATTGCGTTCCGTTTACATTTCTAACACTGGCCCTTAAACAATGCAATCATTTATCAAACTGGCCCTTAAAACAAAAGCTATAAAGTTTTTATGCAACTTAAAATGAACAGGTAACATTATTAATTGATTTTACAATATTTAAATTGTCTCCGCTAAGCCAAGTTGACTGACAAATTTTTCAGTTTTCTCTTTAGTTAAAGGTTTAGTTAAAACATCAGCCGTCATTTGATCGGTAGACAAATAATTTAAATCAATAATACCTTTGTTTACAATTCCTCGAATGAAATGATGTCTGACATCAATATGCTTAGTTCTAGAGTGATACATTGGATTAACACAAAGTTTTTGTGCTGATTGACTATCATTAAACATAGTAATTTTACAACTTGTACCTAAACATTCATACAAGAAAGTTCTGATAAACAAAGCCTCTTTACATGCGTCAGAGAGTGCCATGTACTCCGCCTCCGTGCTAGAAAGAGCGACCGTCTTTTGTTTTCTGCTTTCCCATGATACTGTAGACTTACCTATTTTAAAGACAAACCCAGTGAATGACCTCCGATCTATCTCATTGGCGGCCCAATCTGCATCAACGTAGGCGCTGACACCCATACTACTCTTTTCATAAGTAAGACAATGATTAACCGTACCTTTCAGATATCTAAGCACCCGTTTTGCTGCCTTCCAGTGTATTTCAGCATAACTATCGTTGAACTGACTGAGTATGCTGACTGCATGAGCAATGTCTGGCCTCGTGCAAACTGAAATGTACATTATACATCCTACTAATTCTCTATACGGAAAATTATTTTCATTACAATCTGCTTTTACAAGCTTCAGCCCAGATTCCATAGGAGTGCATGCTGGCTTGCAATCAGACATTTTAAAACGCTCCAACACTCTTTGAATATAACTAGACTGATCTAAAGTCCACTTTCCATCCCTTCTGCATAGTTTCATGCCAAGGACGTGATATGCTGGCCCTAGATCCTTCATTTCAAATTGAGTCATAAGCTTCTCTTTAATTTTCAGTTTCTCTTGTTTGTTATTCGAAAATAAGATTATGTCATCGACATAAAGTGCTATAATAGTCACAGTTCCAACATGATTCTTCATAAAAACACATGGCTCTGAAGAAAACTTTCTAAAGTTAAGTTTTTCTATTAAAACTGTATTTATCTTCTCATACCAACTCTTAGAAGCCTGTTTGAGCCCATAAATCGCTTTATTCAGGCGATAGACTTTGTTCAGGTTCTCTTTATCCTCAAAGCCCTCCGGCTGTTCCATGTAGACGGTCTCCTTGAGGTCTCCATTCAAAAATGCAGTCTTCACATCAAGGTGATCTATCTCCATATTCATCTCAGCGGCCAAAGCAAGCAAGATTCTAATAGTTGAGTACCTCACCACTGGTGAAAAAGTTTCATTGTAATTTACGCCATATTTTTGTGTATAACCTTTTGCTACTAATCGAGCTTTATATTTCAATACTTCTCCATTCAATCCTCTCTTCCTTTTATAAACCCACTTGCACTTCACAGGTCTCTGCCCATCTGGCAAGTCAGTCATGGTCCAGCATTTGTTATCCAAAAATGATTTATACTCATCTGACATAGCATCTCTCCATTTCTTGGATTCTATTCCTTGCAAAGCTTGTACCACTGTCTCTGGTTCGTCATCAAAGCGGCTTATCTCGGACAAGTGTGGAGACTGCGATGCTAAGTTCACAACTTCAGTGTACTCCTCTGAACTGTCCATCGATGTGTCACCTGGAACGTAAGTTTCATCGCGCGAATCATCTGATTCAAGGCTACTCACTGATATAATACTATCCCGGGGAATTATAGTAGATTTATCAGATCCCGCATTACTGGGTATCCCTGTTACATCATTTAAATCTGATAAGGACTGATCTAGTCTTGACTGCTCTGGTGACTGATCTGATATGGACTGTTCTTGTGACTGATCTGACATGGACTGGTCTAGTGACTCTGGAACAGTTTCATTGCCCATATTATCTTCAATCTCATGAGAAGTTGAAGAGTTTTGATTGTGAGAATATGTTAGAATTAGCTCAGTGAATTCATCACTTTTACCTTTTGGTAAATAAAATTCATTTTCTAAGAAAGTTACATTTCTTGCTTTAATGCATTCTGACGGACGTGAAGGGTTTAGTAATCTATACCCTTTTGTCTCTTCACAGTAACCCACAAAAATGTATTTGTTACATTTTGAATCGAATTTCTTACGTTTTTCTATCATTGCATAAGCTAAACAGCCAAAAGTTCTAAGGTGAGTAATATTTACCCTTTTATTTGACCATTTTTCCTCAGGAGTAGTGCCCAGAACAGCTTTGGTTGGTGTCCTATTCTTCAGGTAAACAGCAGTATTAACTGCCTCTGCCCAGAACCGCTGATCAAGGCCTGCATCGAGAAGCATGCACCTGGCCTTCTCCACTATGGTGCGGTTGGCTCGTTCAGCAATTCCATTTTGCTGCGGTGAGTGCGGTACTGTGGTCTGGTGACGGATCCCGCAGCTCTTTAGGAAATCCTGTAAACATTTATTTACATATTCACCACCATTGTCAGTGCGCAATACCTTTATCTTATTCCCTGTTTGATTTTCTACCATAGCCTTAAACTCTTTAAATTTATCAAAAACTTGATTTTTGGACTTCAGAAAATACACATAGGTTTTCCTAGTGAAATCGTCAATAAATGTTAGAAAGTATTTCGATCCACTAAATGAATTCTTTGAAAAAGGCCCACAAAGATCACTGTGCACAAGCCCTAACGAGACTTTTGCCCTACTCTTGGACTTCTTTGGAAAAGGTAACTTTGTTTGTTTACCTTGAATACAAGCAACACATGATTTGAAAGTTGAGTTATCAAAATCCATGCCAGTAGCCATACCTTTTAAAAGCTGCATACTTCGCACATTGAGATGTCCAAGCCTTCTATGCCAAACCTCCTGCGACTCCCTGGACGCAACCTGAGATCCTGGCACGGCCACCTCTGCAACTGGGTCTGTTGGTAAAACAAAATCTGTCCCCCTTCCACACACAGACGCAGCACATGACTTCTCTTTAGTAACAAAAGAAGCTTCACCTTTGGTATTGAGTACATAAATACCATTTTGAGATCTAGCTGTTGCAACTACCTCATGGCCATCACAAACTTTACACAATTTTCCCTGAAATGTTACACTAAAACCTTTACGTGCCATTGCACTGACTGAAAGTAAGTTAGTCGCTAGCTTAGGTACATATAACACATCACTTACAGTTCTTAAAGTGTTCTGTAAAGGAATTTTCACATTTCCTCTTCCCGATGACATCAGTTTTTCACCATTCGCAACACTCACCGATACTGGAGTGTCAAACACGAAATTGTGTAACATGTCTTTGTCATTACACATGTGACTGGTAGCACCCGAGTCCACATACCAAACATCCCTGGATAATTCAACAGATAACGCAGATAACAAGGCCTTATCTGAACTCTTTCCCTTTGAATGACCATCATCCTTGGCTCTGCGAGGACAATCCTTGATGCTGTGGCCCGGTTTCTTACATCTGAAGCAGCGAAACACCTTTGCCTGTTTCCTTACAATCAGCGCTGTGCTTGCATCGTCTCTTTCTTGTCTCCGCTGATATTCTTGAGTTAATCTTGACCTCACAAACTCAGTTGTGAGTTTCAAAGTCGAATTTTCTAAAGTCATGATGAGTGGGTCGTAGTCTGATGAGAGCCCGCTCAGCATTACGATAGCTAGAAAATTGTCTTCCACGCCAGCGCCTATATCGTCAAGCTGTTGGCCTATCTCGGCCACCTTCGTGAGATATGACTCTATGTTTGAGAAAGAATCGAGCTTCATCCCGAACAACGTGCGTAACAATGACAAGCGCCTGCTCAGGCCTTTACCTTCATAAACATTTTCAAGGTTGCTCCAGGCCTCGTGTGCCGTCTTCGCGTTTCTTATGTGCGGATATACACATGGTTGAACAAGAAGACAAATACGAGCTAATGCCTTCTTCTGTGTTTTGTCATCTTTTTCCTTCTTTTCTTCCACAGCGTCCCAGAGTTCTTCATGTATCAGTAACATCTTTGTTACAAACTTCCAAGTGCCGTAATTGTCGACACCACGTAGTTTTTCGATGGTCGTCTTGGGGTCGGCCATGATGCTTGGAATTACGAACTTGGGGGAAAACTATGACAATCTGTCTGAATTCAAAAAATATATTTAATTTAATCACAGGGAAGCAAGCTGGTGCCCATAACCTGATGAATTGGTTATAATGAGACAAGATTGATTTATTTAGAAGGGATTTTATTATTGAGAGGTGACACACAAGTTAACATGGCGGCGGTTGACAGTGCAAGAAGGAGATGACACATAAGTGAACGAGACAGCAGATGATTGCGTTCCGTTTACATTTCTAACAAGTATGTCTATGTTGAAAGGAGATTTGATTAGATTGATGAATATTCACAGATCGAGAGTAAAACGATACGTCATTGATGAACTAGCACTGCAACATGGGCACCGAGTACTTCGTTTACCGCCGTATCATTGCGAGTATAACGCCATCGAATTGATATGGGCACAGATCAAAGGACATGCGGCACGCCATAATACTGAACCTCCATTTTCCACAGCGAAAATGATGAAATTGTTAGAAGAAGCGTGCAATCACGTAACCAAAAATAATTGGAAAATGGTAGTGAATAAAACTAAAGCCAAAATATGGGACGATTGCAACAGAGACATTAAAGTGGATAATATTTTAGATAATGACTTTGAGTTAGTTATTAATACAAACGATTCCAGTAGTGATAATGGTGATGGTGCTTCGGAAAGTGATACATAATAAAGTAAAGAATATAAATATTATCTCTACCATAGAAGTATTAAGTAATTAAACTACTTCTATGATCTCTACCTAGATGTTTTTTTTTTCACTTTCTTCATATACTTACATCTGATAACTGCATTCGACTTTACTCACACTTGACGAATTTTATCGATACAGTGATCGAACGTATAACAACCCTAGAGGCATGTGTCAGGATTGACTTCATAGCCGCGTTCTATTATACATAAAGAAGCGACACTCACCTCCTCCGTTGGTTTAGTATGGCCCACAAATTAGAAGTACGGCTTGCAAGGAGTAGGTACTCGGCTTTCAGTCGTTCGCTGCGCACACCCTCAAACGTGCGGAGTAGCTGATGCTCGCATAAAACTAGTAGTGTCGGTATCTGACGGTGTGCTCGACATCTTCTGGGCCCCCGCAACACCATGGATTCCTTTACTCGGAAGCACGCAGCATGGTGGAACAAGTAAACAATAGAGCTATACCATAATCATATAGAATTACCTATCTCCACCTCTAATCTCTCCTCATGGCTTCCCTTATTACTCGGTAGCCCTAACATTATATTTCTTTGCTCACTTCCGATTAATCGCTTTAGTCGCAGCTTTTGTTGAAATCTAGGTAGCACAATGGTAGAGCAATCGTCCGGCAGTCAAGAGGTCCCGAGTTCAAGTCCGGTTCAAAAATGTTTGCATTACCCCCTTATTTACTTTTATTCTGGGTTTTTAAATCTCCATGATAGATATCTGGGTTTGAAGGAAAACTGCACACTTTCCCCAAAAGCTTTAGTAGGCGCTTACTCGAGTTTACCGTACGATAAACTTTTTACAAAAAAATAATAACCGACTTCAAATACCCATTATAGCAGACATTCACTAAAAAGTTTAAAATAATTAACATACTGACCGATGGTACCAAAATAACACTTTTGCCGACTTCTTTCTACCTGAAACACATGTTCTCTAGAAGTCGGTGCTCACATATTGGTTTTTGTGTTCTATACATGAATGCGCCGACTTCTAGATAACATAATGTTTCTGCCACCTGTTTACATGCCTAAGAAGTTTTCTTTTACCCCAAGTCGATTAGAATAACGGAACACTCAATGTGAACTTTTAGATTTTCACTATTATGGTGCTGATGGATGGCCAAAAATTACATCATAAGAGAAACTTTTGTTTGAATCAAATTCTTCGTGTTTGACCTCAGATTGTACTGTGTGACCTCCCCATTGCAACCGCTTGGGAATTCGGCAAACCATAAAGAAACCTTATTGTATTCAATGACATAATTTCCATTTAAATAGCAAAGTCATTAACAATGACGAATCATTACGTTCCTGTTCTGCAATTATCTAATTACGAAGAATTCTTTCTAATTGGTTCGCCAGTCTTTTCCATTTATCATGATGGGATCAAAATGTTTGTTCTCATTTGTACCTCAGCTGCTTTTCCTGAGAAATTACAACAGTAACTAGGCGGTCTTTCCCAGACCTAAGTAATAAGGTGTCTCAAATTTCCACTTTTTTCGAATTTCATATTGTAACAATGGAATTAGTTTGAGGCGATCTATAAATAGATAAGATAAATATTAAAATAATGGACTTCTGCCCATTTGATTCAAAGTTTTACGTACAAAATAAAAGTCTGGTACAATGCCTCAATGGCTTTAGAATGGAGACCACGTACAGCAAAGCGTAGTGTAGGCCGGCCTCGTGCCCGCTGGACCGACGACCTGAAGGACGTTGTGGGTGGCGGCTGGATGAGGAGGACGGAGGACCGAAATGAGTGGCGAAATTTACACCTAGGTCAGCCCCGTCGTGTTTTTCAATTGTGTCTAGGAAAGATAGGCCAATCTGACGCTGACCGCTTCAGTTGTTCTTGAAAATTCATTCCTTTTTAGGGCATAAACATTGGCGTAACTAGGATTTAATAGCTGGGGGGGCAGGCCCCGAGGGGGGCAATTCCGGAGACACAGCAGGCGAAGTGAGATTTCTAAAACTTGAGCTAAAAATGCATGGAGTTCAGATAAAACTGTTTTTTACGGTAGAGATTTTGTTTGTTTTTGGTGATCGATACAGATAACGTATAACCGTGATTATTTTTGCCAGCTGTACTAAAGCTACTTTATAAAAACACATTATTTTTGTACACAATGGGCTTACGTTTTTGGCACTGGCACACCTGGTGAGAGGTTTTAGATTTTTGTCTGTCTGTCTGATCCGTTTTTACTAGAGAACAACTTAGCGGATTTGGATGCGGTTTTCCTTATTATCATCGTAGTGACCCGGATCAACATACAGGCTAAATGGTGTTAATAAAGCCGAAAACTGTCGCCACTCGTACATTTATCTAGTCACATCCACGCGAGCTAAGTCGCGGGCAAAAGCTAGTTATGCTTATATACATATGTAAGTTATGCTTATATTTGGATTATACTTAGTTCCAAGGGTTCAGATGGTAACCACCTTCAACTGATACGCCTTAAATCGATCGTGTGAGAGTTTATGTAAAAGTTGTTTTATTTCTTGCAGACATATGGCTTCCATACCACTGGATAGTTCCATCTCACTCACACCACTGTTATTGTAATGCTGTCTCTGTCAGTTCCTCCTACCGGTCCATCATGAACCGTTGCTAATATTATAGACCAGGAGTTAGCGACATCATGTTCGCACAATTTTCCTCTAGGCACTGACTGCACTATCAAAGAAAAATCCACAGGCCCACTTATCACCTACATTATAATAGTAATAAGTGCAACAAGTGGGTCAGCGGCTGTTTCTTTGGTGGTACCTATACTACCAAGCCGCGGAGCTGAGTGCGCGGGGTGAACGTGTCTGACGTGAGCGGATCTTTACTAGGTTTTGTGTTATTTTTCGTGTCACTAACCTACTAAACATGCTGTGGATCTTTAGACATCTGAAATAAAATATTTTTATGTTTATTTTATTTATTAACCAGCTCTTTCAGCAGTTCTTTACGCTGCATATTTAAGTGTTCTACATGCATGTATATCTAGAGTCTAGACGTATTTCTTTTGTATTGACATACTCGTTGCTATCTCTTAGACTATTAGATCAGCGTGCATTTCTCGTTTTTTTGTGCTTATTAACTGCATTACAGTAAGTTATCTTCGTAATTTTCACTATTAGCCTAATAATCGTGCCTGAAGTGTAATTTTCATGCTTTTACTATAATTGTGACACACATGCCCATTGGTCCGCCGATTATTATTGGATGGATTCAATTGCAGTATACGTATAAGTTTCCATGTAAATTGGTCTGACACACAGATTTCTTGACGCGATTTCTAGTAAAGATTATTTTAACTCTTATTTATTTAACTAGCGCTTATTGCCTCCTTTACTCGTCTTTCAATGTTTTTTTTATTTGCGCGTAAGATAAAAGCTATTATAGTTAGTTTCCAGCTCGAACGTTATTTTATTAAACTTATAGCCTATTATTTGCTGATCAGTGTTACTAAGATGATAATAAAGAAAACCGCATTCTAATCCGTTGAGTCACCCTCGAGTTAAAACGGAACAGACAAAGAGGGAGAAAAATAAAATAGCTTTGGCCTCAATTTAAAATTTTGTAAAAATATGCCTTGTATGTAGCACACGATTATTTTACTATTTTATTAATAGTATAGATTGCAAATAGAATCTCTTTTGTGAAGTCTTGCCAGCTTCAAGTGATATTATTGCCAATATAAATTAATGTTCTTTCAATTTTAACCAACCTCTTATTACAAAGCGCTAGATAGCCCAAGAATTGTGCTGCATAAAAAGACTCTCGAGTGGTGTACGTGGGACGCACTATAAGTTTCCGGAATGAATATGAAAAAATACTATTAAAGGTACAAAATTAATTTATTGTTTTTCAAAATAATCTCCCTTGGCGTCTATGCACTTTTTCATTCGATCAAACCAGTTTTGAAAACTTTTGTGCCACTCCCCTGTGGTGACCTCTGAAACGTGTTTTTCATACTCCTCGACAGCCTCTTCTGGTGATGAAAATCGTTGACCGCGTAATTGGTTCTTAATTTTTGGCGCGCCACTTTGGTTGGTTTCGGCTCATCTTGAAAGACCCATACGCTCGATTGCTGCTTTGTTTTGGGATCGTAGCAATAAATCCATGTTTCGTCACCTGTTACTATGTCCCACACCAAATTTGACGCACCTTCGTTGAATCTGGTAAGCATGGCACTGCACCAAGTGACGCGGTCCGTTTTTTGAGCCTCGGTCAAGTTGTGTGGGATCCACCGCGAGCACAGCTTTCTCACACCCAAATGTTTGTGTAGGATTGATTGTATTTGACTCATGCCTATTTCTAAGGATGCGCGAATTTCATGGTAGGTCACATGCCTGTCTGTTTCAATCATACGGCGCACAGCATCGATGTTTTAGTTGGTCACAGCGGTGGACGGCCGACCATCGCGAGATTCGTCACTGAGATTGATACGACCACGCTTGAATTCTGCAAACCAGCTATAAACAGTCATCTTGCATGGTGCTTCATTGCCAAAAGCTGTTTCAAGCCGAGCGATGCTCTGTTGAGCTGTTAAATTACACTTAAAATCGTAGAAAATCATACTACGAAAATTTTCCCGAGTTAAATCCATGTTGATGCAGACACACAATTTTTTAAATGGCGCCACAAGGTAAAAACAAAAGACAGTCAGATGAAACAAACTGCAATCTACAGCCAAAGAGTTCTTTTTTCAAATGTTGCAATAAATTTTTAAATATTGTTTATGTAAGTGGCCAGTTCCGGAAACTTTTAGTGTTACCTATGTATCAGGTATTTTACAAGTAAAGGCAAGTACTCCCCAACTGAGCTACCGTGCATGCACGTTTCAAACATTTGTAAGCAAAGTTATTCCGTAAAACAATACTTATCGGGTGATGTACGAATTTCGGCCACTGCTGGACATAGGCCTTTTCAAGACTTCGCCACTCCTGGCGGTCTTCCTGGAAGAAAAGCCCATACTCATACACACTGGGTAGGTGGGTTGGTCAGCGTGGTGTCGAAGCCCTCGCACTATATAGAGACGCACCGCTGTCCGTCACCGTATATAATTATACCGTCATAAAATTGGTCCCAAGCAATAATGAGGTCACCTGGTTGTGCCTGTTTGAGAGCTGTCCTGTTACTCTCCCCCGAACATCTTCAGGGGGTTATAAGATCACGATGGCTGACAAAGCAAAGAGCTAGCGCTGGCGCTGACTAAAATCCTACTAACGTTTCTGTTCGTGAAGTTCAACCGCATATTTTTCGTTTGATTAATTACTAAAGTAATATTTAATTTATATCAAACACTTATAATAACGATCATAATAAAGTCGATTCTGAAGGCTTTAATTTTAGTTTTACAGCTGTCAGAACTTAAATTTTTCCATAGTAATATAGCTTTTGTTGTTAACACTAAAGAACTGTTTTGGAATGAAGTAAATTTAGTTTTGACATCACTGAAACTAAAATTAAAGCCCTCAAAATCGGCTTTACTGTATAATTTCACGAGCATTTTAAAAGAGAATGGCCTTGCCCATACAAAATTTACGGTAAATGACATATTATTATTTAAAAAACCGGCCAAGTGCGTGTCGGGCCACGCGCAATGTAGGGTTCCGTAGCTGCCCGGTACATTTTATAAGTTGGTCTACTAATACAGACCGCGCCAAACTTTTAGCCCCATACATTACAGAGGACCAAAAGTTTGGCGCGACCTGTACTCGTAAGCCTTAAATCGAACAATGGCTTTCACACACCCACAATGTTTTTAAACGATCTATCCTACGATACCCAACACTACGGATTTGACGAGAAAAAAAAATTCATAGTTTTACCCAGTTTACGTGTATGAGAGGTATCCTTAAAAAATTTTTGTTCAAGATTTTATTTTACCATTTTGTCGACGTGATTAATATTTACATCCATGTTAAATTGCAGCTTTCTAGTACTAATACTCTGAGCTGAGCCGCGGACAGACGGACAGACGGATATGGCGAAACTATAAGGGTTCCTTGTCGGACTACGGAACCCTAATAAAAAAGATTTCGAAAAAAAAAACAATATAATCATTATAATAAATTGTTTTTATTTATTTCTGTGCGTAACCTAACAAAATTATACCTACAAACAAACAGGTGCAAGTACGATAGAAGGATATTGAGATAATAATGCAATTATATGAAGGCGAATGGTGTTTGACACTTGGCCGCCGGCTGACGTCATCAGCGACCACCGGTCACCGCTGAGAGGTGCGCTTGCACTGCATTGGTACCTTGGAGATACGATTCAAACTCGTCTACTGATTTTAAGTGGGGGCTAACTTCTGATGACGCGGACGTGCCTGGGGTTACAGGTAACAGAACCTTTACTTCTATGTGGATATAACAACCATCACTGCAGCAACGCATGAAGAGTCACAAGAATTCTAACTTCATTATTCTGCCAAAAAAAGCAGACTTATGGGAAAATCTCTAGAATTTGATTACATCACCGGGATAGTGCTTTGCTTATGCAAGCATTTGCGTAATATCAGTTATTCCCAGGGTTACCATTACAAAAGAATTTTGATGACTCTCAAAAACATAAACTAGGTCAGAATATGAGATAAACATAAGGCAGGTAGATAACTAGGTCACTACTCTAAATTCCCAACATTCGTACCAATTCATGAAATGTGAGATAAATGATAACGCAGTGATAACTACACAGACAGATGAAAGTCTCTTAAATTTATTGTGCCGTGCTACCTAGTCATCCTACAACGTAGAATTTTGAAGTCTAGTTTGAAGTCGGATTAAAATTCCGAGCACAAAAACAACTATTGATGGTGAAGAAAACAAAACAAATGAAAAATTAGATAAAATAAAAATAGAAATCTAGCAAACTTTTGTCCCTAAATGATTAGTGGAGGTAGCTACTTATACTTACAAATAGTAAAATCAACTCAGTCTTAGAGCGCGTTGAAGTCTTTTGTATGCAACGTCGCAGCTCGTGTCTTTGTGTCTCGTGTCGATTGATTAAAGGACAATTGTAATGTAATGCATAAAATTTATTATTAAAATTAAAATCTAATTATTTAAATTAATTTCCGCGAACTGCTTTAAAACTCATTTATTGCATAATTCTTGTTCAAAAGTAAGAAAAACAATACCACAATGTATTTTGCACCGTTATTCTCTTTACCGTACCTATGTGAGTACCGGCTTAGCACACTTTTGAAAGTTGCTACGCGTATTGATCGAGATAATGAACTTCGTCAAATCATGTTACCGCATCTGTCCGTAGAAGGCCTTGGCGTTGTATTTCTTTGTTCCCCTTTACCAATACGTAATTTAATATTTAAATGGTTATAGTTTGAGTAGTAAACCTTTAAACAACCAGTAGACATCGATATCAAACAATATTTTATCCTGTGTAGTTAAATGATGATGATTCGATCCGAAACATGATGCTAATCCCAAAACACAGTCCAAACATTTTAAAATTATTTGGTTATGTAAATTTGCAGTGTTTAATTTGTCCTATAAGTTTTATAAGTATTAATTCACTCACAGTAGCGCGAAGTGGCAGTCATGTTTGTGAAATTCACTCAAAATATAACAATTTGGGCTATTTTAATTCGTTTGCTTACGATTGTTTGAATCATCACGAAACATCCATGAGGCAGTTGCTGTGCTGTGGTGGTGCATCATCCTTCCATGCCGTATGTACGTACACCCGTCGAAGGTGGACCTATGGCGAAAATCGTTCAAATAAAATACAAATAACAAATACAAAATTACTTTATTGCATGACAAACATTACAAAAGATGTAAATAAAAACAACAATTATTATATATGTACATGCACATAAATAATACACAAAGTTGCCAAGGGTCCCCAAACTCGGCTAAGCCAGCAATGCGGGGTACCATTATTCTTATTAAAATACAACTAATTTATCAGTGACGCCGCTGCCCGTCACTAGTCTGTTTTATATAAGACCCGGCAATTGGGGATGGATATACCGCCATCCATCGGTCCCAGGCAATGGTGAGCCGCCTGGTTTTGCCTGAGAGCTGTTCTCTTACTCTCCCCCGAATAACTTCGGGAGGATTTGCGAGTAAGATGGTGGTACCTCCAGAGTCGAGCCCGGCATCAGCTCTACCACCTATTTTATTTTATTATTTCATATATATTCGCAGGTATATTAAAAACGTCGTTTGATACACGTGCAAAAGTGTTGATATTTCTCGTCCCGACTGTTTTTTCAAAAGTCAATCGTGACTCTAAATATATACCTTTTCGCACTTGCATCAAAATGTACTATTTTGCCGAAAAATTAGGCAAATAGACGAGTACATAAAACACGAACAGTCCCGTACTCCTAATGTTAATATTTATAAGCGGTCTTTATATCTGTCTGTCTGCAAGCGAAGCTATCATCATTGGTGCTGAAGTCCAAGACGTTTACTGAGTCATCGTCATCATCATGAGATCAGTGATTCATCATCGACATCTGTGACGGCAATTAGCTTTTACTAACTTTATAACTCATCTTCTTTTTGTGCAAAAAATGTTTTTTTTTTAATAATTGCGATTGGCAGTATATACTACATACTACATACATGCTAGTAATTATAATTATAAATAACTATTTGACATACATAATACAATGATTGTAATATCCTATTTAAATATATATATTATCTTTATTGGTTTATGTTTTTTGTGTTTGATGTAAATGTTTATATTTTTACATTATGCTTCATTTGCCTGACGATGTAGTTTCACTGAATAAATTAATATGAATATTATTAAGCCATGTCAGCCAATCGGTAATTGGTTTGCGTCTGGCCAATACCGCGCCTGGCCAATACCGCGCCTGGCCAATACCGCGCCTGGCCAATACCGCGCCTGGCCAATACCGCGCCTGGCCAATACCGCGTCTGGCCAATACCGCGCCTGGCCAGTACCGTGCCTGACGGAAAATATCACTCGTCCAAATATCACTATTCAACATCTTCATAATAACACTTGTACTGTGTCACTGATATTCATTTTACTTAAGTGGATAGGTTCCGAAAAACCATAATTTATTCTTCCTTGTTTGAAGAATCTAGCAATACTAGATATTTGAAAAAAATTTGGACTTCTGTCAAGAATATAATGTACACTCTTATCGAAACAGAAACTTCAGAAGTCATTCCAACATTGAGCCATAAAAAATCAAAGATGACTACAAAAAAAGGTTTCATGTCGAGTTTTAACATTATTTGAGCAAAATCATATTATATTATTTATTAATTAAAATCTGTATAAACTTTATTATACTGTTATCCGAACAGATATTTGATACAAATTTTAGTTTTTTTTTTAAATAATAAAATTCGTGATAGAAGTCGTAATTTTGATAATTTTCCAGAATTCGTCCCTCTCGCACTGCAGGTTTTTCGGCATGGAGTAACAGCGATCAATGCAATCGGAACCTATTCTCTATCGTTGGTTTCACCTTACGGTATCATCAGGGTTTATTAATTAATAAGTACGGATACTGTACATGTGACAGCTTACAATTTTTTTTAACCTTCACCAAATGATGATGTTTCACCAAGTACCGACAATCGCCAGTACCTAGGTATATCATATCACAATTCAACCTTCATTCAAAACTTGGCCCACCATGCCTGGGAATGATTGATGGCGGAATACCCATCCCCAATCACCGGGCCTTATATAATACAGACTGGTGACGGTTAGCGGCGACATAGGTGCAAGGGTTGCGGCACCGCGCTCACCAAGCCGTCTACCTAGCGTGTTCAAATCTTGGAAAGGCCTATGTCCAGCAGTGGAAACAGGCTAAAGGATGACAAGGTCTGCTCGATAACCACTAACCACTAACTGCTCTAATGTCTAACTACTCAATATGTACCCAATACAATAATGTTTAGAATCTTCACTTTAAAAATACTGAAAGTCGTAACTTTATCGTATCTTTTTAGCTTAAATCTGGTTCAGAGACCTCTAACACGAATCCCTGGCTCTTTCCAATCACCGATCAACTCATTTACACATCTCAGCAATTCAAATCCGACCTGCGATTGTGCAACGGTATAATAATTCCAAACAAACCGATAGAATAGCACCCCGACGGCAAAACCGGCCGGCTTCTTACAAGCCAGTCTCTTTACTGGCGTGCACGAAAGTACACGACGTGCGTTCCATTTTCAAATCTCTTCATTGTTTTTGTTTAACTGCGTTCCTATTTTCCAAAAAAAGAAAATAAATAAGACTGGCTGTATAGAAACATAAAAGAAGAAAAGTGTGGTGGATTTTGTTTTTGTGAGCGAAAAGTTTTTATGGACTTGTCTGACTGGATTTGCAGGATATGAAAGTTGTTTACATGCGATCTTTATTTTGAGGACAATGTAAGTTATTGTTTATTTCTTCAAAGATTTAAATAAGGTACTTTTTATGGAATTTCTGCTCGCTCTAAGAAGTTTTGAATCACGTTGTTGTGTTACGTGATTCAACATGAACAATTTGCTATAACTACAACGAATTACGATTAAACCATTTCTTTACCTCATTCACGAATACTATTTTTTTATTTCGTCACTCGTATTGAGGCAAAATGAGCTACTTCAATCAAAACTCGTTTTTCCGCAATAATTTTTTAAACTACTTTTTTTATTGTTATTCATATACAATGACAAGTATTTTGCCTTCATATTATACGATTTTAAACAAGGTCTTCGTTGCAACACCTTGAACAGACTTTGGTTTGGTGTTCGTGCCATAACGTTGGATTTATAAATTATACATGCTCGCTTCTTTCAAAATATAGTAATTATTCATATAAACATTATAATCATGAGTACAATTAGTATTCAGTCTTCTTCGCTATACATATGTATAAAGCAACTTCTGTCCGTTTGTATATAAATGTGCCTATAATAACAACAAATCGTCACGACATAAATCCTCGAGGGGGTTTCAGAGGTCACAGTCCACACTCGTGTACCCACATTTCACCGACTATTATTGTGTCCCCTTGTGATGGGTGGTGAGCCCTATCGCCGGAATAGGAGGTATTGTTTCAACTTTGTATCTCTAACTGCGCCCGAGAAAAGGGTGTTTGACGGACGAACGGACAGAACAGACTAACAACAAAGTGAGAGAATTCTGGTGTCTCATTTTGAGGTACGGAACTCTAAAAATACCAAAGATGGTAATAATCGAGTCGAACTCGCGCTCAAAGGGTACCCGGTGATATACCGCACTCCTCGATAATACTCAACGGATTTGGATGAGGTATTTTTACTATCATCTTAGTAACTGGTCAACACATAGGCTGTTAATGGTGTTCCTAAAATAACGCCCAAGCCGAAAACGGGGCAAAGATTCAATAAACGCGGGCCAGCGTTCAATAAATTACCATTTGAGCCCTTTGAACAATACACCCCCAATTTGTTTTTAAGGCTAGTTTTCTTTTGTTCTGAAAAGATTTGTCTAGATTTCACAATAGTTTTTATCTGACGAAAGCCATCCATGCTGTTTTACCTGATCCTCTTATACTGGAGTAACCGCACAGTACTTTATTCAGGTCTTAGAACATAGACACAGTATAGGTAGCAACAGTAGTTTAACTAGGCGGTGTCCTTGAAATCAATACCTACGGCCGCTTGGTGCCTAAACAGTAAACACGCCTTAGGGCTGCCAACTGACTGTTTACGTATTTTATAATGCTATATTATTATAAAAGTTGTATTTAAGCAACATTACAATGCACAACATATTCTGAAATTTCGTCCCATTATTAACGAAAATGGAGCGTCATAGTGACAACGTGCGTACGTAACTGCGGTGCGACCGCAACTGTCGTAAACCGAGTTGTACCGAGTTTTGGGGGGGTTCGTTTCGGCCCGTTTGTATGGAGATATATAATATGACATAGACATAGAAGTGCATGCAACAGTCTGTGGTTAGTGACCGCATGCATGTGTGTCAGACAGACCGCGGCCGAACGAACGGGACCTCCCAACCTGTCCTATTCTGTAATAGCTTCGGTCTATGGAAATTTTGAGATATTTGCAGAAGTAGAAACTGGTTTTGTTGCATGTTTTTAGTCGTATTTTAAGGAAACATGCGAAAAACGATAGAGGTCAAAGGTAGGAATAAAGAGCAGCTAAAGTGCACACGCTTTAGAATAATATAATTTCATAAATAAGGTGACTTTAATTTATGCAGCCTAATTCTTACTGAAGACTCGGTAAGTACTTTGTAACAAGATTCGATGACCCTTTTTGTGAAATTCGTAAATTATTCTTTTCGTGTTCCTTACAAACGCAAGCCCAGCCCCGAGTCGATTACTATGTGAAGTCAAGATTTTATTTGGCGAAATTAGCAAAAAGTGTTATCGATCCGTGTTACTGATCACTTACCAAGTCTACGGTATGATTTTGGCTGCATAAATTAAAGTCACCTTATATACAAGAATAATAATTGGCAACTAGCTTTTGCCCGCGGCTCCACCCGCGTGTTATTCAGTTTAACGACATGCTTTTTTCTGGGATCAAAAGTAGCCTATGTGTTAAGATAGGATATAAGCTATATCCATTCAAAATTTCATCCAAATCCATCTAGCCGTTTCAGTGTGAAAGAGTAACAAACATACACACAAACACACACACACACACACACACACACACTCACACCCTCACACAAACTTTCGCATATTAGTAGGAAGTAGGATAGTAGGATAGGATTGTCACATAGATTTTTCATAACATCAAATTTTTCTTGAATTTGAAAACATGTTAAGCCCGTAGTAACTAATAAATATTTGAAAAATGCAATAAGTAGGTAGTTTGCTACGTAAAATTAAAAAATCCTCGGACCACTATTTGGACCTGCGACCTTGTTTACATAGCAAATGTGCTACCAACTACACAACTGAGAAAAATAATGTTTTTTTTATTTGTTTCTTATTGATGTTTTCACGTTTGTCTAAATAACTAAATTACTAATATTAACAAAATTTCGTGTCGAATATTCATACGTACTGTTGAGGAAAATTGCGCAAACGACCTTTTTGCCGATATTACGATTGCAATAAGAGTGAAAAGTGGATCTGCATTGAATTAGTATAATACGATATATAGTTATATAGGTTTTCAAAAAATAAACGGTAGTTATTACTAGTTATTGTCCAAAATTGAAATCTCGGTAGTTTTATTTTTCATTTTACTACTACTATAAAACTTTTTGCTTTCTTTTCGCATTTTATTGTCTGCATACATTATATTATAGGTATATACATATAGACAATATGAGACGGGTTGACTAAGATATTTTTTTTCTCGTGACATAATTCCTAGTCTTATATTTTTTATGCCTTTGCTTAAGTGGGTATAAAAAATATATATCTGTAATATGGTTTTGTACCAATTAAAAAAAAATGCATGTTTGATAAGTTTCTTGCCCTTCTTCGCACCATTCGTGCGGATGGTTAGGCATAATGTATATATAATATTTTTATTCCTATATTTCTCTATTTTATGCAGGTGTATAAAATTACATTTTAGTAGCCCAACCTAAATATTTTTTGTAGTATATATTTTTTTTTATTCTGAAGAGATATATTGTAAAGATTAACTTTGACTTGTAGAAAGTATACTTTATGTATCTATTTTACAAAATAAATATTTTTATTTTTATTTTTATTTATTTTTTGAGGCTTTAAGTCTGTACTTAAAGCTTAAGGCAAAAATATAGTCTGATCATGATTGCACCCCGCATGACCCAGCTTTATTAAAATCGTCAGCCGTTCAAATTTCAACCCGATCCGCGATTTTGGCGGGAAAACTGTCAAGCTGGCAACGACTGTATTTTCCAAGTTCCTCGACTTTTTGGACCAAGGTTATGCAATCTATCTTTATTTTTCTATCTTACGCAATCTTATCTGATTCGTCAACAACATCGAATCAAAGATAGTATGTCAAACATGGTTTTGTGTGTACAATCGACCACAAGCAATTTCACCTTTTTGTTGGATTATAACCTTTACGAGGGCGGAGTAAGTGACAATACAACGTGACGTGTTGGAAACTACACGAATGCCCGACATAGTTTCCAATTTAACAAATTGGTATACAACTGGCAGTCGATAGATTGCTTCATACTTGCGTAACGCGTAACTGCCGTCGTAAAAGTTATAGGTGGTTATTAAAAGGTTGTAGAGAAAGAGGTCTTGTGACATTGCCGTATGTCCATTGACCTCTCATAAACAACTAGACACACAGTCTCTGAGAAAAGTTCGTCAGAAAGTGTCCGAACGTGCGACGTGCATAGAAGCAAAAATATTCAACCAAATTAAGACGTTATATCGTTAATGTCGTTAACATAAGATGCAATGTCAGTTGTATGCAATCGTTATTCCAATCTGTCACCCCATAGGCACTTTTTGAGCGAGATTGTGAGTCTAGTTGTTTATGAGACGTCAATGCGTATGTCAGAGAAATTTATCTAGTATATTGGCCAGGCTTTTCGACTGACACTCGAGTAGGGTAGAGGAAAATTCCAAGGTCTCCAGATTGGTGTCTGTTTTGCAAATTTGGGGAAAAATTTTAGTTCTGGGGAAACGAAAAGATTGGGAAAACTTTTGGGGAGATAAGTTTGATACTGGGGAAATAGGAGAATTCAGTAAATAGGGAAAATATCGTTATTTCTACCCACACTACTCTCCAAAGGAAATTTTTGGGGAAGAAAATTTCGAAATAAATGAATAAATATGGTTAAAATCCATTGCTAGGATTAGCGGCCTCATCAGTTTTTACTGTTTAAATATTTATTAAAAGTGTGGTGTGTGAAAATTTTAATAAATATGGTTAAGTAATTACGGTCTTTCATTATAATTATTAACAATGTAACAAATATATTATGTAACTAGTATAAAAAAGGAATGAAAAAATTGCTGAGAGACATTGTATTTTTTGGGTATTTTTTTGTCTCATTCGGGGAATTTTTTAAAATTCAATTTTTAAATTTTTTAAAACTCACCCAGGTTGGGTGAGTATTATTGCCGTGTTTCAGGCACAAATATACGCTTTTTAGGACACGATAGTTTTACCTCTCGGTGTTTCACTTTACCGGAAATAAATGGTGAATATAAACAATTACTATGCACATCAATTAAAATCTCATTGCGATGCACGTTCTATTATATCGGCCCGAATTAAACCCGGGTCCATAACCACATATTTACTCTTATGAACATAGTCCACGAGTTTAGTAACAGAAATATCATATAGGTTTTCTATAGCTTCTCGACAATGTACAAATGTGGGTAGGTTAGTTTTACTTTAAAATATGTTTGTTGCAATATAAGAGTCTTAAAAGTAGTTATCAAATCACAATCTTTTATGTCAAAGTTGCACTCCACCAAATAATAAATTTCTTTTGCCATACTGAGACAATATGAAAAATAAGTCTGTCCAAAAGAATCATCGACGGTAAAAAAACTGTACCTATTGATATCTATCGCAATCGCCTTAAAACGCACATTGATTATCCCTATTCACTAAAACTCTTTTATGATGCTCTTATCAGGTCTCATCTAGATTTCGCCACTTTCGTTCTAGAACCATGTAATAAAACTTGGTTGAAAAAATTAGATGCTGTCCAAGCCAAAGCCCTGCGCATTATTCTTGGTGCCATGAAGTCCTCACCTATACGTGCAATGCAAGTTGAGGTTCATGATCCACCGCTACATTTGAGAAGGCAATACCTTTCTGATCGATATGTGTACCGTATAGTCCGACTAGATTCTCATCCTTTGTTGCCAAAATTAAAAACCCTCGCCTCATTAATCTGTTCCAAGCGTTACTGACAAAATAAGTTCATCCCATGTTTGATTCAAAGTTATAGCAAACTGCAAGATATTTCTGCTCCTATATATCAAACTAGTAAACTATTTGTTTCTCTCCTAGGGTCGCACGTTTTGGAATTGACAAGGAGTATACATCTCATCACACACCATTTTTGGCCAATCACGACGTCTTAGAAGGGTATAGCGATGGATAATGAAGTTAGACAATAAGAGGGCAGTCATATTTACATTTGATGCAGAGTGGAACTGTAAGCACTTTTTTACCAAAATTGAAATTTTGCTGTAAAAAGTATTTCGAGACTACTTGCTAATCTTATCGAGCTATCAAATAGCAGAGACTGATAATGGTGAAATGTAAGGAACCTGTATACAAGTATATCAATCAATATACAGTCTGTCAAAAATGAGTTGAAATGAATATTGAAGGAGCTATTTTTCTTTCGCCTGGTTACACCAAACAAACAAGTACAAAATCTGTTAAATCGAGTTTACCGCGTTGTTATTTCATAAATATATAACCCAACTTATAAAACTTGAACGTTTAAAGTTCAATAAAGTCCATCCAAGTTCAATATTCATTTCAACTCTTTTTTGACAGACTGTATATGTCGCCGGCATTTGGTTAAATCAGTCACTTAACTAAATGGCCAGTCTTTTGGTTTAAATCATATTTCTGGGTGGTCATAAAAGAATAACCACGAAGGTTAGGTATGGCGAGTCACGCCACCTCACGCCATCTAAACGAAGCTACCGCCTCTCTTCTGCGCTGCAGGACTTCCGAAAAACGAATTACAACCAAGTGACTAATTGAACCAAATGCCGGTGACATATACATTATATTCTAAACTATCTAGGTTACCCACTGAAATAATCTAGTTCGCTGATGTTACCCTTAATGAATAACTTTAAGTGCAATTGGACCAGACACAAAACATTTATTTTGTTTCTCTACGATTTTGTTGTGGGCTTCATTTGAGCTTAAGTGGGCTTTAGTAGACAGATGATGGATGCACTTAACTGCGGATGTAGACGTCTGATAAAGACGGATGAATCTGTGCGTGGTCGGATGTAACCTTAAAAAGTCCGCCAAGTATACGAATATTCAAATGTACACTAACTTGTGTATTTTTGACTTACATAGAACCGGATTTAGGGTGGGGCTATTCAATACTGGTCCCTTTGAAGGGACCCCAAAACTTATTTTTCTTTTGACATATTTATTAAATACTAGCTTTTGCCCGCGGCTCCGCCCGCGTGTTATTATCCCGGAAAAAAAGTAGCGTATGTGTTAGTTAAGTTAGGGTATAAGCTATATCCTTTCTAAATCTCATCCAAATCCGTTCAGCTGTTTCAGCGTGAAAGAGTAACAAACATGCACACACACACACCCTCACACACCCTCACACACAAACTTTCGCATTTATAATATTAGTGTGATAAGTTAGGGTATAAGCTATATCCATTCTAAATTTCATCCAAATCCGTTCAGCCGTTTCAGCGTGAAGGAGTAACAAACATACACACACACCCTCACACACAAAATTTCGCATTTATAATATTAGTGTGATGTGATAGTGTGATTACGTTATAAAATATGACTTGCAGTTGAAAAATTAATCTGGAACCCGAAGAAAATACGGCAAATGTTTGATTACGAACAATTTTAAAATATCTTGTGGGCTAGGCTGCGTTCATAAAATATAATAACAATGGGATCGATTGTTTCTATTCTTGATTAAACAGACGAGCGGTTAATGAAGCGTAATTTTCAAACAGATCTATTGACCGAACCGAACCAGGGACTATAATATATTATCCAATAGAAATGACGTCACACGTTATTTCTAGCCAATCACGATACCTTTGAAAGCGATAGATGTTGAATAATAAGCCTCTTTACACAGTGTACGGACTGTACGGGTACCAGCATGACAGGCTACTTTTGGGCAGTTTATATTGCAGCGTCATTCTCGTCATAGCCGTTTAAATCGTTTACAAATAGGAAGCTTGAACTACAGTAACGTTCACAGATTTTATTACAATTTATTGTTTGAAAAATAATAAGGCGCCTCTACTACGTTGTGCCTCTGGGCCCCACAACCTAGAATACAGCTCTGGACTAACTAAACGATTAGACGGTGATTAATTTTGCGCGGACACTAATTTAGGATCTTTTGTTCGTTTTATTATTTAGCTATTCGAAATGAAGACCTTCTAATGTATTATTATCGGTAATATTGTTCTTTTAGACTGTGGGTGAGTATACTATATAGGGAGTGGGATGTAATTTTTAGGTTTGTACGAATATTTGTTTTCTGTAAGACCGTGGAAAAATTATTTGTTTACATTCGTGTGAGGCCATCTCCTTGAGGGAATAAACAATGATTGAGTAATGATCAGACTAGGACGCATCACGTTCTGATCACAAAGGCCTTTGATTGATCTTAGAACCATAAATAAATGGCGTCATATTGCGTAGTATATTGTAAGAATACATTAGGGTAGGCCAGCCTGTTTCCTCCTGGTATGATTCAGTGCCCTAAAGACCGATTTGTCTATCTGTCGTGGCCATATCGTAGAATTGACCATTTCATGATCTGACCGGCCATATCATGAAATCTGTTAAAAGTAAAACTAAAGGGGTCACTTCGCTCCACTCCGCTTCGTTTAGCTCTCGAATTTATAATCACCAGGAACCTATTGACACATAAATATCGCTTCGCTCGTGCTCGCACTATTTGACTTTTTAATGGAATACTTATGATTATGAAAGAAAGAAAAAAAAAATATTGGCGCGTTTACAAAAAAATATACAACGTGAAATTTAAGTGATTTTGTTAAGAGGCCGCTCCGTATTTTTCGTCTGTTTGATGCGAAGCATTATTTTAATTATTTTTCTTGTCATGCCGCGATGTTTTTGTAAAAATCAGGGACATACACTAGTCCATATTGGCCATCTAAATGAAGACCTAGAATTTATTTGATTCAATTGTTTCTCCTTTGCGCGTTATTTTGATACTTAGATATTATGAGTAACAATTCGGAGCGAGCTCGTAAGTAATAAAATAACTCGCAAAAGAGAAACAATTCAATCAAATGACTTCTAGGCCTTTATTTAGACGGCCAATGTGAAGTGATATATGTCCCTAGTTTTTCCAAAAAAATCGCGATAAAGGCTACAAAAATATTTAACATATTGTTTTTGATCAAATTTGTCGTCGTCGCGGATCGGGGGCTCTTAACGAAAACTGGTGATAGTACTCGTCCATATGAACAACTTTTACTATGAAACCAACCCTGAAATCGTAAAAAAAATCAGCTGTTTCATACATTTGGGTCCAGTAGGTATTTAACTTTTCTATGGAACAGCTGATATTTTTTTCACGATTTCTGGGTTGGCTCCGTAGTAAAAGTTGTTCATATGGATGAGTACTATCACCAGTTTTCGTTAGTAAAATGACTTAAATTTCACGTTTTATACTTAACACAATAGAGACTAGAAAAGGTTTACTTAAGTAGGGAGTAATCTATAAATAAAAATAACTAGATTATTTAATTTTTTTATTTCATACTTCAAGTACATTTTATACGTCATGATACGGACATACCCACCACGAAATATCTACGGATAAGCACTATCCAACGATCTAACACATTTAAGGTCTCTTTATCTTAAATCTCTTTAGGGTTCCGTACCCAAAGGGTGCCAAACGGGATTTTAGCGGTTTGTTGTATGTTGCCTTGATTTTGCTACGACATCTATATTATTGTTATTTACCGTGTTTTTAGGGTTCCGTACCAATATTGTGTGGTGGTATGTAACCCTTTGTGCGAGAGTCCGAATCGCACTGTGCCAATTTTTTTCACACCTTTATCACAAAGGGAAAACTTACATTTGCTACAATTATTCATAATTTTTGCCGTTTCCATATTTTGAATTTAATTCGATTTATTTACCAATGTTCTTAGCGTGTATTACCTGTGTATTAGGGACAAATTATTTATTAATTTAGTTACTAACTGAAATACGCGTATTTAAGAGGTGCAGATCAGAAAGCATTTTTATAAGGTGACATTTATTTATACAGTCAAATTCATACTGAAGATTCGGTAAGTGCTCAGTAACAAGGTTCGATGACCCTTTTTGTGAATTTCGAAAATAATTTATTTTCGTGTTCCCTACAAACGCAAGCCCAGCCAGTCAACTCCATGGGAGGTCAACATTTAATTTTGCGATATTTGCAAAAAGTGTTATCGATCTGTGATACTGATCACCTACTAAGCCTCCAGTATGACTTTGGCTCTATAAATTAATTTCACCTTATATGGCTATCCCCTAAATACTATATCTACATATAATGACATTTAGTTGCGTGCGAGATTCTCTAAAAAGAAACCTAAAAGTGCTTACTGAGGCATGACTGCGCTCTTTTAGATCTTTTAGTTAAGATACGGAGACTCGAAGACAGTGGCGCGGCGTGGGAACAGTATTTACAAAGACTTTACCAACATAGAGTACGTAGTTATTTAGAGGAAACAAATCCTATTTAATTAGGAATATTTGGGGTGTTAAATTGATTTTGAGAAACTTCTTAATTTTATGTCTGAGAGAAAAATACGAGGTACACTTTTCCGCTTCGTGTAATTAGGAGTATAATTTTGGAACCAGTTTCATCTATAGAAGGACATCTTCAGGCAATTTTAACTGAATTCACCCAAAAATACTTTATTATTATATTGTTTACATATTGCAGTATCGAAGAATTTTTCTTTCATAATTAATATTGTTAATTTAATATGTCAGTTAAGAAATATCCATATAATAATATCAAAATTAAATACCAATAACACTTCGTTACGTCATGAATCCCGAGGAGGTGTCATAGGTGTTCCCAAGTGTGAAAGTTCACACTTGGTATACCCTCTTTTTACAGACGATTATAACCAGGGCCATTTATAACGTCCTAATGTAATGGGTGTATCGCCGTACTTCGGGCGCAGATGGACCACGTGCTATCCGAAGCATGCAGACCGAACGCACAAAAGCAAGTCACAGACCATATTCGTACACACACGTTTCACCGACGATTATTACGTCCAGCGAGCGTGATGGGTTATACAATTGTGAACACAATACGCCGTGGGTACGTCATGTCCTTCACAAAACACAGATCGAACACAAATGTGCCCCCACGGGATTAAAAATCGTGACCTCAGGATTTTAAATTAAGGGCGGGTTTAATAATCGAACGCTTATCCAATAATTAAACCCGCCCTTAATTAATAATATAAAGAAAAATTCAATAATTTACTGCATCTTTTTATATAATTGGTCTGTATGATCATAGGCCTGACTGAAAAACAGCGCGTTGCGGTTGTCATCGCAATGCTTATGCTGTGTCGGACCTTTTCGCTGCTTCAACAAAAAATATTTTTTAGAAGAAGGTTTTTTTTTAGATATAGTTTTATTTTGTTAACTCTTAATTTACTCTCTTTTTATATTTTATTTTTATGTGTATGTTTGTTGGTGGCGAATAAATGGTATCTTATCTTATCTTATCTAGTGGCAGAGTTCTCAGTCCGCCACAGAGGCGGAAGTTTATAAAAAAAATTACTAAACTGCGATCTGCGAAATTCTCTATACTTGTCGTTCACTATATATTATCATGTTGTCGCGGTAAATGAATGCGTAAGCGCATGCCTCGTCACACAAACAATGACGTTTAATCTAAACTTTTCAATTTCATAATTTTAGCTTTTGCCCGTAGCTTCATTCGCGGTAAACATCGATTTAAGCTTAATTTTGATGGATTCTCGCCACAATTTTGAGTGCGGGATTTTGTTTGAACGATAATTAAGAGGGTTCAAATAAATACAACATCATAACTCGACATAAAGCAACAAGAGGTTTATTCTAAAATCTATTTCAGATAACAGTATCCTGGTTCTTTAAAGGCGCTTCATATTTTTCTGCACATTTCCGGTACATAATCCGACAAAAAAATTAAATTTAGTCAAACGTTTTGGGTAGTTATGGATACTTCAAACCTTCAATTACAGGGTTGGAGTTTCTTTTTTCAGAAAAATACTATTTTCCTAAACTAAAATCAAATTTTCCTACACTCCTCCCGTAAAAACAGAGAAAACATGTTGAGTTTCCGTACAAATATCTCAACAACTGGAGGACTTCGGGGGACATTTTAATTTTATTTAGTACTTATTATAATTATATAATTTTTTAATTTATTGTGCCCTGGTGTATAGTGATAATTACTCGTATTAAGAAAATGTCTTATTTGATTATTTGGTCAAAACCAGAACATAAAAAAATGTAAAAGTAGGGTTTCGTACGCAGACAACGCCAAATTTTTTCTCGGGCGCTACCATTTTGCATGTACGTACATATATTGTTATTATTTACCCTTTGGGTTCCGCACCCGTACTTTGTGGTGGTACGGAACCCTTTGTGCGCGAATCCGACTGGCACTTGGCTAAATTATTGGTAAGACTTTCATAAATTTCTCACGTCATACTTCATGATATGGCCAATTTGACGATAAGGCTACAACATACATATATCAATCCCAGTCCATCCTCATACTGTCTGTAAGTCCATCCATCCATCCATCCACTCTTGGCGGTCCTCCTGGAAGAAATGCCCATACTCACACACGCTGGGCAGGCGGGTTGGTGAGCGCGGTGCCGAAACCCTTGCACCAGTGACGCCGCTGCCCGTCACCAGTCTAATTTATATAAGGCCCGGCAATTGGGGATGGATATACCGCCATCCATCGGTCCCAGGCAATGGTGGGCCGCCTGGTTTTGCCTGAGAGCTGTTCTCTTACTCTCCCCCGAATAACTTCGGGAGGGTTTCCGAGTAAGATGGTGGTACCTCCACAGTCGAGCCCGGCATTAGCTCTACCACCTCAAAGTCTGTAAGTCATTCTTTTATAATTGAAACTAAAAAAAGCTACTGATAAATGCCTAGATTATTGTGCCTTTGACAATCTATTTTACTTTAAGAGTAATTTATTTTTTTGATTCGCCGCGTTGTTGACACATCACGCATACGCTTAAAATGTAATCTGTTCTTGATCTGTATTTAATTTTAAGTATTTCATAATTTGCTTATTTAACTTTTATGACTGCTATGCAATGTAATCTCATTACGGGGGAAATTTTTACCTCGGTACAAAATGCACATGATAATATTGTTTTCCTTACTTTTGAATAAAAAGTATGCAATAAATGTATTTTAAAGCAACTTGCAGAAATAGTTTATTAATAATAAAGTCTTCACAAAGAAATTACGTACTTTAATTTATTACATTTTGCTTGCATTATATTCACAAACTTAAAAGCGTGTTTACAGTTGTATTGTAATGCAGCTAAAATGTAACGCATAAAATTGAATAATTTTCATGTGATCACCTAACTATTAACAAGCAGTTTGCGCGAATTGCTATAAAACGCATTCATTGCATACTATTTATTTAAAAGTAAGGAACAATATGCATTTTGCACCGAGATCCTACGTTACCACCTTAAAAACATACTTAGCATAATTAATATTTATTTATTTTTCTTTACAGGTAAGTAGCAGATATTGAGCTCTAATGAAATAGATGAGTATTTCACTTTATTTTGCTTGTTATTTTTTGGTAGTATTTTATACTAAACTAGCGGACGCCCCATGGCGTTGCTCGCGTGGAACCCGTTTCTCTCGATCCCGTGGGATTTTCGATAAATCTGGCCTTATTCCTTGTCTACATTATAAAGGGATCCTCTGTGCAAAATATTAACTGTCTTTGGGTTGAGTTTTGCTGGGTTAGTCAGTGAGTAAGTAAATCAGGATTTCTCTTAATGTACGTATGTATACAAAAATACAAAAATATTTATTTCACATACACGGTAACATTTACAAAAAATTCAGTAGCTCCCAGACTAGACGATGGGTAGTCTGTTCCGTGGGTGCTGGTAGGTTAGTTAATCAAAAGTTTTGTCTTATATTTGGACAAGTGATAAATGTGTTATTTGTGATTAAGGTGATTAGGATCTAAAACGTTAAACTTGTTTTAACCTAAGCCTAAAACAAAAAAGAACAAAAAGCATTTTTAGGGTCTTAATCTAATATCTAATAAGGACTATGCTACAAAGATTTATTTATGCAGCCAGACTCATATTGGAGGCTTAGTAAGTGATCAGTAACACGAATAGAATTATAACACTTTTTGCTAATTTTGCTAAATGAAATTTTGAAGTCCTATAGTAATTGATTTAGAGCTGAGCGTACGTTTGTAAGGAACACGAAAATAATAATTTAAGAATTTCACAAAAAAGGTCATCGAATCTTGAGCACTGACCGAGTCTTCAGTAAGAATTTGGCTGCATAAATTAAAGTCACCTTATACATACAGGTATGATGATAACCCATAGAGCGTAGCCTATCCCAACAAATAAAACGTCGGCCATTCGGGTATGTATTAAAATACAACAAACCATAAAGACTCAAATTGGACATTGTACAGGAATAGAAAACTACTAAAACTAATCTTTATCTTGAAGCAAAACCATTCACCAGACATTTTTCCTCTATCTCTATCTAATTAATAGTCTTTAACTAAACCAATTAGTTCCAATTTCTTTTTCTTTTGTTTGTGAAAACGACCATCTGTTTTGCGTCAGGCGCCATTATCGGTTTCATTGATGCCTTTTATGTCCGCTTTTGGGCAGTTTATTTTCATATTAGCCTCTAATTAACATGTTCCATTTGAATAAAGTGAATCACCCTCCTTTGAAGTGAGAATAGAAAGATTACCTTTTAAAGATTTTTTCTTTCCTTTTCCATTAACACTTTCTTTGTTAACTTACGGTTTAGTATAGGTTAAGGCTGTACCTGATCCTAGAATATGAAAAAAGCCAGATTTTCGAGGGTTCATTTGACGAAAGTAGGACTATATTAAAATTTAAAATATTTGATTTATTGATCTTTTATCTAGGTGATCTACCCCCAGGAACATTCGTGAGCATCAATGAATGTTAGGGGGGTTTAAAATACCCCCAAAATATTCAAAAATTGCTATCATAGAAAAACTGAAATAATTTGCCTCGGAAATGGCTAAAATTTTTCATTTTCGAAGGTAATTTAGAGGTCAATGTGGATGAATGTTTCTGGGGACTTATAAATATAAACAGTGTACTAAGATTTACACTTCTGTCAAAAAAATATGTTTTGCACCCTCTTCTTTTTGGTTTTCAAACGTTCGTTTTAAGAACGCGTCAACTTGATTATTTATTTCATAAAATAGGTAATAGAAATATAAAGGTTTTCTACTTAAATCCAGTATTTTTTCCCCTACAAAATATTTCAGTATTAGCTAAAAACCCTCCGATCTGCTGTTTCGCGCGTAATTTATTAGTATTACGCCTCCTAGACAAATAGGTCAATTAGCTAACCAATAATCGTCTCTATCAAAAGCTAATAAACTATTTTACATTGGCCTTTTTGGGTAATAGCATTTTTTCCTAGGGTATGCCATACTCTTAACAAAACAGGAGATTTTCTATATTTGATAAGGGTGCTATCGTAGAAAGTGCGGTTTACGCAGTAAATGTGTATTGTCCCCGAGCTAACCTACTGTGAAAATTGTGCAATGTTTTAAAACATAAGTAACGGGTGTAGCCAAGGGGGGTTTCGGTGGTTAATACCCCCCCTCCCCCCCTTCCCCTTAAAAAGGTCAAAATATAATTCTACTAACGCAAATAAACACGCTTTAAAGTTGTCCAGAATAATTTACAAAATCACAATGTTTTTATAATTTTCATTATATTCAGTTTTTTATAAAAGCCCTTAGTATTGCTATAACATCGAAAAAAAACCGGTGGAATGATGACTTGGATGTTATAATGTTCGGAAACGTAGGTACAACTTCACAAAAAACACCTAGTGTCATAATTTTCGAAAATGTACAATTATTTTTTAGTTTTTTCTTCACGAAAAATACCTAAAAGTGTACGCTGTCGAAGGTACCTCTAATGTCTAGGGCAATATTTCGACGCTCTTCCTTTTCAATCTCTTTTGGGTAGAAATGTATTTTTAAAGATTCATCTCCAAATTCCATGTTATTTCCGTCTCACTCACCGAGGGTAGATATAAGGGCAAGTGCAACTCTCCCCTCTTTCAGAAGGGATCCGTATGTTTATTTATTGTTCCGTCCTCCTCATCACCATTACTCAAAAATAGTTCGGTCTCGCCTTATCTGTGACATTGATCTATTTGGATGGTGGGAGTACACGGTACGGCTTTAACTACCCAACTGTCGTACTTGGTCGGACAAATGGCTCCGAAAAGAAATGGAAGAAAGAATAGTAACTCAGATACATAGTGATAAACAAAAAATCACTTGTACTATTCCACAATTTATTAAATATTAATTTCCTGGCCGGTTTCGGTAAACTATATACATAGTTTCGATTCTGATGATGGAGGTGGCACATTACGGTAGAGAGCTTAGAAAACTTGAGGAACGTTTTGGTAATATCACATTTTACATCTATTATCTACTATACATTATTGATTTTTGATAATATTTATTTACAATAGACTTCCGGCAGGGTTGTAGCTAAAGAAATTCTACCGGTTTATTAAAAAACATGGATTTCCTGTTCTGTTATTTTTGTTACTGGAGGCTTTGTAAGTGATCAGTATCATGGATCAATAAAAAAATTACGTAATTTGAAAAAGATGAATTTGACTTTCGTTTATACAGCTAAATTCATACTGGAGACTCGGTAAGTGGTCTGGAGCTAGGTTCAATTGCCCTTTTTGGGAAATACGGAGAAAAATGTATGCCTCTATAGTGTTCAAGAACAACCTCGACTCAATTAGTATAGTCTCCAGTAAGAATTTAGCTATAAAAACGAAATCACCTACCTACATAATTGCCACGATATAAACGCCATGAGGAAGTGCCAGAGATTCTTCCGAGTATGGATTGTGAAGTGCAAATGGCAGTCCAATTTACCCGTACGAATCCTAAGACCCGTTTACTAGAACCCGATTACAAATACAGATTTGGATTGATGTCAGCACATTTTCAATTCCCAACATTTGCGGAATTAAAATTTCAATTAAAAAAAACAAAAGATTGACAAAAGAATATTACAATATTCTCAACCAAGACGCAGATTAGCGATACCTCTCCGCTTGATCGAGCATAAAGCGCTATGCATGACAATTACTGAGGTGGATAGGAATATGATCACGGCAATTGGTACTGGTAATGTTTACAATTACAGATATATACGGGATTCAACCGTATACTACTACTAGTCTTTCCGCCCGCGTTTATTCAATCTTTATCCCGTTTTCGGCGTAGGCGTTATTTTATGAACACCCTTATAGCCTATTATGTGTTATGTGTTGACCAGGGTCAAATGATAATAAAAAAACGCCTTTTTAAACTTCGGGAGGGTTTGCGAGTAAGATGGTGGTACCTCCACAGTCGAGCCCGGCATCACCCACTATTAATATGCTTATCTTATTATTATGCGGGCTGTAAATGGACAAGTATAAAAATAACTTAACAAAAAAATACCTAACAGAATATATAAAGAATAATGGGTCCTACCTATAAAAAATCATGTAAGGTTTAAAAATTAGCAGCTAAACTTGAATATATTTATTCATTTCAGCACCTCTAACATGAAGGACCATTATTATCGAGCTCGATAGCGCTTGATACAATGCTCTATCTCACTCTGTTGATCTACCTAAAGAGGACAGACAGTGGTATATCGAGCTGTCAAAGCTCGATACGGTCTACCATGCCAGAGGTGCAGGTATGTTTCTTTAAGGTCACTTCGCTTCACATGATCCTGTTTTATACCAACAAATACTGCAACAATCACTCCGAAATTTATATGTGATAAAGTTGAGGACTAATGCTATGTCTATTCTGTTGTGAAAACCTGATTCCATAAAATTTTCTCGATAGAAAAAAATTACAAAGTTACCTCCAAACCGTACAATAAACCGATAGCATTCAATGAATACTTGAAATTAGATCAGAAACTTTGCATAATATAACTGATATTAGTATAAAGCAGCTGCAGACTGTTCCATAAAAACGAAAAAATCATCAGTGTAGCCGCGATTACAAAATAACTGATGTTTTTGCGTGCGCGGCATCTGATTAGAGTAGGATAGACAGTTAAAAAGCAGAAGCGTTAGAACAGGATTACGAGTTGAGGTATTATGGGCCAGTATGATCACTGCACTATGTGCGTAGCTTATTTACAATAAATATGCTAGTATAAATAAATAGGAAGTACCTGTAAATAAATATTCTAATACTCACTGAGTGTGTTTTGGTTTAAATGACAATAAGAATGTTTGTAAACTGCTCTCAGTTAAATTTATTATCTTAACTTGCAACTAGATCAGTTTTATTTACTCACTTTTAAAGAGAAAGTAAATAATGTGTTATTTATTAAATATTGATTAATTTGTAAATAACGTCTTAGGTACGAGTATGTTTCGAGAATAGCTTCAGTCGTTAAGAAGATAGTGCCCGTAAAAATTGGTTTGAGGAATATACTATATGCTTAAAAAAATAAGTACTGCTGCCAAGAATATATTCTAAGGTTGCACACTTTAATCGTGACAGAATTTTTCGGAGTCATTCCAATACATATCGGGAAAAAATCAATGATAGATTTAAGAAAAGTTTTTCATTTTGAGGTTTTAGGTTATTTGAGTAAAAATCCATTCGTATTATTTATGGATTAAAACTTATATAAACTTTATTAAACTCCTAAACTAATTAAGATATTTTTAGTCGTTTTTTTTTGTAATATTGCAATTTTTTCGTCTTGCGCACTTTTCGTCTTTCTGCAAGAAGTAACAGTGATGGATCAAGCTAATATCCTCTTAGTTTGTCTACAGTTTAAGTCTGACTACTTTATAGCGTATTACGTGTAATCTTCCATTTATTCCATGCAATAACTTATCTCAGTCCATACAGAGATCATAATAAACCTTTCTTATAGAACAACAGTTCGTTTAGAACAACAAACTACAAAAAAGGTAGCTAAAATTAAGTAAATATCGCTTTTGTAGAACTAGTAAAATACACAGTCGTTTCATTTCGAATTCTTGCCACAAAATGCATAAATGAGCTTTTTTTCTCCACCACTCCTTGGACGTCACAAAAAGGTTCCTCAACTCCAAGGTTTCACGTCTGCAAGTTTCGCCTTTAAGACGTACAACTTAAGGATTAAAGTTACTTCAAACAGTAGCAAAAAGGGTCACGATTCCTGGTCTCCAACGGCCCGTGACGTCTTCCAGACGACTGGTTCTTCCCACGAAGAGCTAGCGTCGAGGGACTTCCATTCATTCAAGTTTTCAATGTCATCTACTGACTCGGGAAAAACACTTGAAACAAATTATCTTACTCGTATGTACTCGTAGCTTAAATGGTTTATTTATTACAAAAGGTGTAACAAAAAAAATTGCCTTTTAATACATTTAAGTCTTTTAACTTTTTTTTTCTATAAAAGAGCTGCCTTTTTCGCGATTTCAGGGTTGGTCTATAGTAAAAGATTTCTATACCAGTGCCTAAAAGAGTTCTAAGTTTCGGGCCCTACTGGGCCTGGCTTCAGTTGAAATTGACCGAGTATGGCCCGAAATGGGAAAAAGTTTCTTCGCATTTTAAATGAAAATTCAAAACATTTTTTAATAAAGTTTATTTACATTTAACTAAAGTATGTAGGTGCCATTTTGTTCGATAACTTTCTGCCATCTTGTAGGTAGGGACATCATCTCATTGCTATAGAAATTCTGGGGCTTCTCATCAAAAAACCGCGACAAGTGGTTTTGGCAGTCCTCTCGTGATGTTAACCTGATACTGCCTAAAGAATTCTGAAGAGACCGAAACAAGTGTAAATCTGAATGTGCAAGGTCAGGACTATACGGCGGCTGCATTAATGCGTCCCAGCCAAACTCTCTTAATTTTTTCTGAGTGGCTAAAGATGTGTGAGGTCTAGCGTTATCATGATGAAAAACCACACCCCTTCTGTTGACTAATTCCGGCCGCGTTCTCTCAACTTCTTGCTTTAATCTCATCAGTTGTTCGCAGTAGAGTTCAGAATCGATGGTCCTGCCTGGCGGTAACAGCTTATAATGAATAATGCCCTTCCAATCCCACCATACACAGAGCATTACCTTGTCGCGAGATAGCCCGGATTTCGCCAGAGTCTGTGAAGCCTGACCAGCCTTTGACCACGACCTTTTTCGCACGCTCTTGTCGTACGTGATTCACTTTTCATCACCAGTTATCAGGTTTTTCAAAAATGGTTCGGTTTCATTACGTCGTAATAAAAAATCACAAATGAGTACACGGTTCATTAAGTTTCTTTCAGTGAGCTCATGAGGCACCCAAATATCGAGCTTTTTTGTGTACCCAGCTTTTTTCAAATGCGCCAAAACTGTGTTGTGGTCAATCCCCAGTTCCTCAGCTACATCGTAACTACTGATATGCCGATCTTGCTCCACTTTTTCAAAAATGGCATCCATTTTATCCATAACAGGGCGCCCAGAGCGAGGTGCATCTTTGACATCAAAATTTCCATATTGAATACGCTTAAACCAAATTTGTGCTACTCTCACAGACACTGCACTAGGTCCATAAACATCACAAATTTTTTTCGCGGCTTCCGTTGCATTTTTACCTTTTTTGTAGTAAAATTTTAAATTGTATCGAATTTCTTCATTAGACTCACTCATCTTAACAGTAAGAAAAACAAATGAAAATCACACTTTTACCTAATTTGAATTTGGAATTATCATTTTTAAAATTTAAACTTTTTAATAATACCAAAACCAGCCAGATACAAATGGTATAGCCAAAGAGATTTTATTATGAGTTCATACATACTATTTGCGAAAAGAGTTTTTCCCCAACCTATTATATCTTGAGCTAATTTATCTTTTTTTCAATTTATTATTTACTTTTTTTGTGTATGGCACATAATATTATTTATTTATTAAATAAGACAGGTCAAAACGCATCTTAATATTATTTTCCTTGGTCTCGAAATATAGTATGCAATAAATGCGTTTTAACGCAAATTGAGGAAATAGTAATGTTTAGGCTGTCGCAGGGAAATTATGCGATTTTATACATTACATTCGGTAAACAAATATGCTCTTAAGTTTGGTAATCGAATGCAATCAAAATGTAATGCATAAAGCGACAAACCTAACTTTCCAGCGAAAATTAAGAAATTGCTTCATACGCATTTACTACATACTTTATTTTTTTTCAAAAGTTAGTAATCAATACATTACCCATTCTGTTTTATCTCCTCAATGACATCTGTACAAGCTAACGTAGAACATTCCGATATAGTACATAATGATACAAGTGAGCTGCGTTGGACATTACAGTCGAGGCGGGATTGCAGGCCGAGCCGAAACAAAAATTAACAAAATGAATATTTTTGTATTTACAACAAAAATTTGAGTTAATTTGTTGATAAAAATAAATAATTTGACGAAATTAAATGATTAATTTATTATATTTTAACTGAGACAGTCTATTTATTCGCAAAAACTTTACTATTTCTCAAGATATCAAAACTCTTACCTGAGATTTTTTTTAATGTAATGTAAAAAACACTCGTACGAAAATGTAAAGTAAAAAGCACGCGTGTTAAATATGCTGCTTTATGACCCTAAGAACGCTACAATAAGGGCCACTTTATAAGAATGTGTGTTGAAAATGTTATAAACATGAAAATATGTACATCTTGCACACACAGACTAGATCCACATGAATTTTTTAAATACTTTAAAAGTGTGAAGTTATTAAAGATTGAATTTATTTCTGCCGGATTATAAACCAATTTTTTTTTTTTGTTTTTCTTGGTTACCACTTTTAAATTGCTCCACGAAACAAATTGTATTACAGTTACATAAATCAATGAATCTATTCAACTATTAAAATATCCGAGTTTTTTTTAGATCAGATCCCATTTTGAAGAATCACGATACAGCAATCATTTTTAGATTTGCATACAATATTGAAGTATAAAATGGAACTCTACTTCAAACTGTAGCGTTATGATTTTTTACATCATCACAATTGATTGCATCACATCGCAGCTTGTAATCATATGTGATGATGATTGTAATAAAAGTTTATGTAATCTTTAACTACCTATCTTAAAGATTAACTTCACAAATTTTGATACAAAGTTCCGTATTGAAAAGAGTAGGCATTCAAATTACCAAGTAACGTTAAGAAAAAACAAAGAAAAATATCAATTAACCAACTCTCAGTCTAATAAAAGCAAACTAACTTTCTACGACTATTAAACTCAGGCGCATCCGGCGGCGAGCTTGAGAAATGAACTTTGAAAAAAGAATTCTTTTCAAATTAAGAAGCAACAATAAGATTAGTGGCTACAAAGAGGTCGATGAACTCTAGGACCTGTCGACTTGCCAAACCTGTCGTGTTGTTGATAAAAGATAAAACACGATATGTCGATAGTTTCGTAATTTTCGTTCGTGATGACAAAACTCCAGTTTTTTTTACAGTTAGAAGTTGCATGCTTATACAGCCGAGGAGTTATTGCATGAGATTTATATGTTTGTCGATAATGAAATATTTTTAACGGAATGATGTCAAAATTTTTAGCAGATAAACCATTGATTCAATGAGATAAACGAACTACTAAGAATTCATTATCATTCTTTTCGTATGACAAGAGTCTGATACAAATTCAAACATCATGAGAAACGATCAACAGTGAATGAATATTATCAATAAATCTGCAGCCTTTACCTATAATGCTTCTATTTGGTGAAGCTTATCACGTTGAACCATAAAAATCTGAGGTGATACGCGGGTGTATGCACAGGTCTATAAACTCCTCTCTATCTTCGGAGAAACTTCGTGACAACATGTATGACACGTTTTGACTTCACTATTAATTATTTTCATTGTCACAACGCTTCCCTTCCCTAGCTGTCTATAAAACTAAACTGAAATCAATTCATTATTAACTAATTAATTTCCCATAACTAGCTCTCTTCGATACTGTATTGTTCGCTTGGCTAGTGATTCGCCTTCCGTTACTTACAACCCATTCACAACCAAAAGTAGATTTTATTCTGTTACAATAAGGTCTAAATGTATATTTCTAAATAGCACCTTTATCTAGATATGTTAGTCACGAATGGTTCCACTTAGATCTATTTCAAGTCTCGTTGGTTTAACCCCGTTAATGTAACGGATAAGTTAACTGATAGATAGATATACCTACTGATTGATAGATACGTACATATACTGATAGATATGTATCAGTTATGCCTGAGATAAGAAGCACCAACTTAGATTAGGTCTAATTTTATAAGATGGTTCAGCTTGTGTGGTCTCTTCTTTATTGTTTCGCTCGCGGCTTCACCCGCGTTTATTATTTTCAGCCCCGTTTTCGGCTTATGCGTTATTTTATCAACCACCCTAACAGTATGTTGACCAGGGTGACCTCGGTAGTAATAAAGAAAACCGCACCCAAATCCGTTGAGTAGTTCTCGGGTTAAAACGTAACACACATACAGACATACAGACAGACAAAATTTTATAAATTGTATTTTTGGGTTTAGTAGGTACAATACTAGAAGCCCCCAGTAAAAAATATTATTACTTATAAAAATAATGTACAATGTACAAAAAACGTTTTTTGGTGATTTTTAGTAGCTTTAAAATAATTGACTATTCATAGCAGACAATTTTCATGTTTTAGAAAAATTCCTAATTTCGAATCTTCGCAAATCCAATTGTTTTAAATCTACTGTAATCGTAGGCATACGATAACTAGGTAGGAGCAGAGGGCACGACGCCCCAGAGTACAGTCTGACCCCCCCCCCCAGAAATACGGGCGTCATTGATGTAAAAAAATACTTTATCAAAGTTATTTGTTTTGTATGTACTTTCTTTGTTACGGAGTGTTTCTCATATCTTTCAACGACGCCGAGTCTATCATTTATTGAACAATGGACGTAATTTTAAAAATTTCTTTTAGCCCCAGGCAGTTTATAATCAGTCTTACAACTCTTACATAAACGCCGGATAATAGATTTTGACAAAAAACCCTCTTGCATAATGACATTCATAAACTCAACACAACCACAATCGTACATTATGTTCTACGTGGCAGACCGTAGTGTGATTGGTGTTTACTTTATGACTAGCAAAAAGAAGTAAAAGTTATATTATTTGTATAGGTAGGTATTTATTTTATTACGGCACATAAAACTAATCAGGTTATGCAATTTTTATAGAGGCCTCACCAGCTAGAAAGTGAGAACGTAAAGTTTATGTATTACTCGGAACAATTTATCAAATTTGTTCTGAAGAAATTTAAGTCCGATAGCAGGTATGGTCATTTGGTAGTACGCCGCGCCGCCGCCGCGCCGGCCGGGCTCAGTGATATTTTCGGAATTTATGTTTATTTCTACTTACCAATAAATAGGTGAATGGTGCCCTAAAAAGCGTGTATTTGGGCCCGTCGGTGAAAATACATAATCTTCGGTGAAAAGTGAGATTAAAAACACCTCTTAGGGGATATATGTCGTGAAATTTTTTGTACTATTATTATTTTAACAAAAACTATAGTAAACTTACTAGGAAACGGAGGTAACAAACATTATTCTGTTCCATAAAACTGCACGCAGCATACGTTTTGTGGTTTACTTTCTTAGCCCTACAACTTGTCGTGCTAGTCTAGCATAGCAAACCTTGATAACTTTATAAACGCTTTATAGTGTTCTCTCTCCCTCTGTTGATCTACTTAGAGAGGGACAGACAGTGTGTATCGATCTGTCAAAGCACGATATGGTCTAGTATGCTAGGTACCCTGGTCTCAAACACTCAGCCTAAACTCTGCCTGGGAACTGATTCAAACAATGGTGGAAACCATATCGGAATACATGTCTGAGTTCCGGAGATTATCGCAATGGGATATTCAATAAATCAACAGATGACTTTCTCATTTGTAACAATGGATTAGTTTAATATTGAGAAGTTCCATCGTAGAACTTAGGGGGTTAATGGTGTCGATTCGTTGTAACACGACTTAACTTATTTGACTGGATTATTAAACTTAAGTTAAGCATTCTGTCTTTTTTTTCTGTACCGAAAAGACAAGGACAGGATGATTGAAATAAGGTTTGTCCAATCAAATAAGTTGTGCTACACTATAATTAAAATTATTTTTAATTTAAATGAAAATTATTTTTAAATTGAAATTATAATTGAAATTAAAATTTAAAGTAAGTATTTTGTATCTTACTTATTTACATTGAATTTTTATATTTTATATTGAATTCTAATTTATTCATTTTTATTTTTATCTTTATTATTGTCTGGTTTTTCTTTTTTATGTTCTGTTTTATTGTGTTTAAATATTGACTAATTTGGTCTGAAATAAATATATTTGATTTGATATAACAAAGTACTTTGTGACTACACCGAGTCGACACTACTGACTGAATTTTTGTAGTTCGACTACAGCCTAAAGATGGCCAAAAGCTACATAATGTATTAGTGAACCGCCAATAATAACTCTAAGCTTAGAAAGGAGGTCTTCTGTAACTCGAATAAATTCGAGTTCAAGTATTGCACCATCAATGACAAACGTCAACTAACGACAGTACTTGCGAGCGTCACGTTTTACCGCAACAGGCACAAGTTGCCGATCATCGCACCCACCTCATCCGCACTTTGCCTACCTGTGTGAGCAGTAATCAAAGGTCAAGTTTGTCATTGAACAGCCATAGACAAAGTACTCGTCTATATGAACAACTTTTACCATGGAGCCGAAACCTGAAATAGCCAAAAAATTAAATAATCCGCCGTCTCAAAGAAAAGTGAGATACACTTGCTTGACCAACATTTACCAAACTCTTGATTACCACTTCTCGACCCAGGGTTGGCTTCAAAAATGGCATAAAGTTGTTGTTGAGTATTATCACAGGTTTTCAGCTTTTTGATGACTAGTAATCCATATAGGCTTTGTAACCACGCAAAAAGACAGAGAGGTTGGAGGCGTTTGAAATGTGGTGATAGAGGAAGTTGGAGAGAATTAGTTAGACAGAGAAGAAGACTAACGAGAAAGTGTTGAGAATTGTAGAGGAAGATACATGTTTGTTAAAAACCATTGAAAACAGAAGAGGAAAGATAACATTGGATTCGACGTGATAGTTTCTTGAAAAACATGACAAAAGGAATGGTCAAGGGAAAAGGGGAAGAGAAAGACATAGACTCAACTTTACTCAAGTGAAGGAGAAAGTTAATGTTATATAGTATCAAGAGGTCAAATCATTAGCAGAAAAAGAATGGCGGTTACTACACCGACAAGAGAGTAGCTCTTACATAGACCTTACATGTGAAACGCCTTAGATTGTACCGCTTCATTAAGGGCCCATAATACCTCAATTCGCAGTCCTACTCTAACGCTTCTGCTTTTTAAATGTCTATCCTACTCTAATCAGATGCCGCGCACGCAAAAACATCAGCTATTTTGAAATCGCGGCTACACTGATGGTTTTTTCATTTTTATGGAACAGTCTGCAGCTGCTTTATAAATGGGATTTAGACAAAATAAATCAATAAACATGGCCATATATGAATTTTTAGTTACAATATTAACAAGCATGGACAAACGTATCCCTGTAGCTGCTCTCTATATGGATCTAACAAAAGCTTTTGACTACGTGAATCATGACATATTATTAAATAAATTAGAAAAATATGGGATCAGAGGTAAAGCACTTAACCTTATTAAATCTTATCTAACAAATCGGAAACAAAAAACTAGAATCGACAGAATATGCTTAAAAACTAAAACTGAAAAAGCTTACTATTCAAACGATAGTGACAATCGTTGCGGTGTTCCACAGGGAAGTGTTTTGGGGCCGCTATTATTTCTGGCCTACATAAATGACCTACCTGAAATCACAAAACATCCCATGGTTCTATTTGCCGATGATAGCACGGTGTTATTTAAAAGTGAAAATGTAGATACATTTGAAAGCGAAATAAATACCACCCTAAAAGACATAATACAGTGGCTCAACAATAATAAACTTTTAATTAATTTGGAAAAAACAAAAATAATGACATTTGAACAACAAACAAATAATTCTCCTATTGACATAAAATATATTAACAATAAAATTGAAGAAACTGAAACAATAAAATTTCTAGGTCTACACATAGATAGAAAAATGTCATGGCAAGCCCAAATTGACCACATATGCTCAAAACTAAATAAATTCTCATATGCACTTCACAACTTAACTAAAATAGTTAGTGAAGACGCAGTAGTTACTGCCTATAAAGGTTATGTGGATTCCACACTACGTTACGGGGTTATATTTTGGGGCAACGCAACAAACAGGGAAACAATTTTCAAAGCCCAAAAAAGGTGCATTCGTGCTATCAGTAAAATTAGGAGCACGGAAACTTGCAAGCCACATTTTAAAAATTTCAAAATTCTTACGTTCCCGTCACTATATATCTACGAAATGGCGGTATTTGTAAAATTAAATTTTAATCTTTTTGACCACTTTAAAAGTAAACGCTACGGAAACAAAATCTGTAGCTTTCAACACAAAAAAGCACTCTTCAGAAAAAGTGTTTTTGGAATGGCACCCTCTATCTTTAATAAGTTACCAAAGGCCATAAGAGATGCAGAAGACATCCAAATGTTTAAAACGAATCTTAAAAACTATTTACACGACAAAACTTATTATAGCGTAAATGAATATTTGTCCGATGCACAGTGAGTCCAAAGGTATATGCATGTTAATTTTATTATAACTGACTAACTATTTTATATAAAATGTGACATAATTGTGTTAATTTTATTTTCTGTGTGAATATTTGTACGCCATGTGGCAGAGCACGGAGAGACGAAACCTATGTACTTGCTATCTAACCACTAACCTGTGACTCACAAATAAATGATTTGAATTTGAATTTGAATTTAATATCAGTTACCTATATTATGCAAAGTTTCTGATCTAATTTCAAGTATTCATTGAATGCTAACGGTTTATTGTACGGTTTGGTTTTTGGAACTTTGGTTTTTTTTTTCTATCGAGAAAATTTAATGGAATCAAGTTTTCACAACAGCATGGACATAGCATTAGTCCTCAACTGTATCATATACATATTAATTCAGAGTGATTATTGCAGTATTTGTTGGTATAAAACAGGATCATGTAAAGCGAAGTGAGGTAACTGTTACCTTGAAACATAATGTGTTTTTCGGCAAAGTTGACCGGAAAAAAATACACAAATAAAATATAACTAATTCGATTCGACCAACGATATTGCGTACTAATGTTTGAATGTGTTAGTGATACTGAAATTACTAATACGGATTGATTTTTTAATATTCCGCTTCGGTAGAAAAAAAATCCGAAACCATAACCATTACTTTAGAGGTAGTGTTTATTTTTATAGCCTACGACCGCATTATCACGTTTTTTTTTGTAAGCCCTAACGATCAATTTCTCCTCGTGTTCAACTCTTATTAAAGTGGATTAATCTACTTTCTCCGCTCCATATTTTATAACCACGAGTACTATAATTAAACTCCCATCAGAACTGTGTAACATACAAGTTCATATCAGTTCGTATTCAAGGTAATCCACACATGACTTAAGATAAATAATATTTGTTGTCGATTTAATTATGCTCTTCACTGTTCCATCGTCAATGAAATGTAAGAGCAACTAAGCATGCTCCAGACCATAAATAAATAAAAAAACACTTGAAAATGTTCAAATGAGTTTTTAAATGTTAATACAATTTTTAAATATGTAGTTATTTATCAGGGAACTCCAATTTTAGGACATTAATATATAGGTAGACTTAGTGATTAAACACAATTATTACATATAAAACAGAACGTATAGCAACTTTAAATAATTATAAAATAATAATTATGAAATTCTTTATTACACAAAAATACAATTATTTTACAAATGTGAGCTTAATACTAATGAGTATTTTCTACTACCTGAAATCTGACTACTTACAAACAAAAGGGATTGGGACCACCGCCCTGCAAGTCCAGAATGCTTGCTACCTCTTTTATCAAACTTTGCCAGACAATCATAGCTCTAAAATAAACGGTAACCGAAAGCAAAATAAATCTTACAGAAGAGTAAATAAAGCATCTCGAGAAGCATTAGGCATAGGGCTACCAAATTAAAATTTAAAAAATTCAAACTGTAAGCCGGACATTTCACGCGCAGCGCACGTTTTATAGGGACATCGATGAAATGATATAATGATATGTAATTTAATAAAAACGGAATACTGTTTAATACTTATATTTTATTTTAATCAATTTTTTGCGAAAAAGTTACATGTACAACAGACAAGAAAATTTCATCTAGATCAAAAATCATAGGCGTAACTAGGAGTGGTCAGGGAGACATGGACCCCCTAAAAGCACTCCCCCCCTGAAATACGGGTGTCATTGATGTAAAAAGATACTTTATCCAATTTAAGGCGTTATTTGTCTTGTTTTTTGGTTTGTATGTGATATCTTTGTATATATAGAGGATTATCTCTATTGATCTTACTATGATCACAATCGAGAACAGAAAATTGTTGATGGCTTCATGAATTGGAGCCAGCCATCTCCCCTTCTCCCCTCCCCATTTATAAATCCTAGTTACGCCAATGTCAAAAATCCGGGAAATTTGAAAAGAGTCAGGCCGGACATCCGGGCATGTCCGGACAAATCCGGACGGATGGCAACCCTAACTAGGCGCCATCCTCTCACCTACTTCCACTCGAAGCTGAATGAATCACAGACGTCTGGCTGCTACTTAGCTGAGTGGCTGCAACATCAGTTTGAGGTAAATTCTGAATCACCGCATGGTTTACGCCAGACACTGAATCAGCTGGCATTTTGCCAACTGACGTGGATACTGAGGATCTGGAGTAAGCTTTTTAGATTTGGATCGTGTTTGTTTTTTCACGGTATCACTCTGCTATTGAAATATTTACATTTTGACCCATATTGCTGAAATTGTTGTACCAAGCTTTTGTTACTACTTACAAATTTACCTAGCTATCATAGTATAATTTAAAATATATATATTTTAGGGTTCCCTACTAAGCCTCCGCTGTCTGTCTGTCTGTCCGTCCGTCTCTCACAGGGGTCTACAGCTTCAGCCGTAATAGGTAGACAGTTAAAAGTTTCATAAATGTATTACTGTGACCTCTACCACGAAAAATAATAAAATTTGAAAAATTGTATAAGCAAAAGGGGTCCCTATTCAATAAACCTCGAAAAATTTGCATTTTTAACGTTATTTGGTTCAAATCTATCTTTTTTTCATTTATTTATTTATTTAGGTTTTTCAACAGATAACACTTTACATTTACAAAAACAAGATGTACAGAGTAAGCCACAGTGGGCATCCAATAACAGAAAACCAACTTATACATCACAACATCAAGTGAGACTTAGCACTACGAGCTAGCATTTCTTACATTATCAAGACAAATAGAAAATAGAAGAAAATATAAAACAAATTAGAACTGAAACTAAACATTAAGTAATAAACTTACAATTATTTTACAAATTTTGCTTTAAAGATGAATTCAACAACTGTGATCTTTTCAAATGTGGTCAAATTGTTGTACATACTCTAATGTAAAACAATAAAATAGTAAAAATTTGGGTGCCGAATTTTTTGTCAGGCGCTACCATTTTAGTATCGTATAATATTTTATAGCAAAAGTGCGGAAAATGCCGACTTTACGCAAGCGCAGCTTAGTATAGTGTTTTTAGGGTTCCGTACCCGTATTGTGTGGTGGTACAGAACCCTTTGTACGCGAGTCCGACTCGTACTTGACCAAATTATTTACTTTCGCCAGGAATCGGTTCCTCTCGCACTACGGGTTTTTCTGCTTGAGGTGACACTGACAGTTGAACCTTGAAAACTGCCATCTTGGCGGAATTCACACACACATGCGAGACAAACATTTTATCAGCCAGGTCTTCCTTCTCCACATTCCATACTGACTCTATTCTTACATGGCAATTATTGTTCTAATGATTGGTTACAAAATATTTTCACAACATTACTTTGTTTCTTTCCAGCGTGTTTACACGCTTCATCATCCCATCCGTGACGATGACGGTACATGTTCAATGTTCTTCTTGCATTGAAATAAATGGGAAGATCCTCTAGTTCAGGGGACAACTTGTGTGGTTGTGTCTACATAACGGATCAGTGTATACATGCAGCTGGCAGCTGTATATAGGACTTGTGTCAGTAGAACTAAATTAAACCCTTTTTTCGTTATAATAATTATAATTCGACCATGGCAAGTTTATTAGATACTTTGGCTATATTGATATATTATAAGGTCCTACAATTCAAAGTGAAAAAAAATTAACAGATGATAGATTATCCCTAATAGAGAACATGCCATCGAAAAAAAAATTTATTGCGCGTACTTTTTTCGGCCTTTCCATAGAAATTTAGTCAGCTGATTGCACCACTTTGTACTGGGAAGTGAAAAAATTACATGAGTAAAAAAATTTTTCTTCGCCTCGAATTCGATCAGATCAGTTAACGATACATGATGTACCCTAGGATTATTTTCACTTATTATTGTAGTACCTTATACTCGTACAAGGTGACTTTTATTTATACAGCCAAACTAATATTGGAGGCTTGGTAAGTAATGATCAGTAACACGGTTCGATAACACTTTTTGCTAATTTCGCAAAATGAAATCTTGACCTCCCATAGTAATTGAATTGGGACTGGGCTTGCGTTTGTAAGGAACACGAAAAGAATAATTTACGAATTTCACAAAAAGGGTCATTGAACTTTGTTACTGAGCACTTACCGAGTCTTCAGTAAGAATTTGGCTGCACAAATTAAAGTATAACATAATAATCAAGCGACGACATATTTTTTTTAAATACTTTATTTAGTTCGTAAGATTGTTTTTTAATTTTTATACATTTTGATGTTACCTAACTTTTTTGGCAATAAACGTGTTTTCTTTCTTTCTAAAGTTATGTCGTTATTTTTGCATTTCTTCGCAAAATGAGATGCGCTTTCTATGATATTTTCCACGAAAGTACTGTGACTTTTTAATTAATTAACTGTAAATCCAAAACATCGTAATTTAGCTTAACAATGAAGTGAGTAACTGGCAAACAATCTCTTTTACGTTTTAATTTCGTAATAATTGAATTAAAAGCAAAAGCGGCGTTTCACACGATGGGTCGTTTTATTATAATTTTAATAGGAATATAAATATAAAATATGAATGTACGAGTATTGTAAATGACAAACATAACTTATTATTCTTGTTTAAAGGCTTGGATATACATGAAGGTATTTATTTAAATTGTTTTAAAAAACACAAAATAATAAAGCATTATTTCATTATTTAGAAATCTATAACGGTATTGCATATCAAGAAATTAACAAAATGGCGACATTGAAAGTTCGATTATCAAATAAGAAATGCGTCCGAAACTAACTATCGATAATGCACGCAAAAAAATGTTCGGCAGTGACTATAGTATAATCGAGTTATCATGATATGGGTGGCAGTTCAAAGTTGACAGTTATAGTTATGTGCCCTAACGAAATAGAATCGATTTTTTAAAGTATCGAGAACAAGGGCTATCAAATCGATTTTTTACTTGATTGATCTTTGATTATCCAATCTACTTTTTGTTAATTTCTAAATTAATTAATTTAAACGAACCAAATAACTCACAAGCTTGAGAGTTCAAAGTTTTTTTTCTGTTTTTCTCGGCATTTCACCAAAAACAAACAACAATAACAAAACAAAAATCAACAAAAACTGTAACAAACGTCAAAACAAATAGCACGTAAAGCAACCGCAACGAAAACACAAACCACATACAAGATGAACTCATACTGACGCGATCCTATAAGATGGCCGCACCGATTCATCGATGTATTTTCGATTATGTAGTGTCAGTACCTATGGGTGAACGTTCCAATCCACGCATCAAGTAGCAAAAAGACATTATTCTTTTCTGAATCTTTTTTTGTTAAATTTAACGAATACACCGTGATTATTGTTTCGAATTATAGATAAATAATTTATTGTATTTTTGCAATAATGTTAAACATTCTTTCTAAAACCTAATATTTTCTTTTGTACTTGGGTGTATGTAGTTTGGTGTGAGTAGTATACGTGAAACGGAAAATTACGAACTGTCACCCATATCATGATAACTCGAACATACTATAGGTATTTTACCTCAACTTTATGTTGACTGCAACCTAACCTAAATATGACTATTTAAGTAGTACTAGACTTATTATATTACCCGTGTATGCAAAAAGTTCGGCAGCTCCTATTTTAGCTCAATTTTGATTGCAATCTAAATTTGCCTGTAGGCATAAGGGTATAAGGTTTTACCTAAGGTTAATAGTACATTACGATACGAGAGCGATGAAATGTTTTCTGACGAGTGTGAGTTTGCGGCACGAGCCGAAGGTGAGTGCTGCAATCACACGAGTCGAGGAAAAGTTTCTCGCACGAGTATCGTATAATATTTTGTAGCAAAAGTGCGGAAAATGCCGACTTTACGCAAGCGCAGTAAAGTGGTCATTTTACGCACGGTGTTAATTAACTAGGAGAGCATAACTACGGAGGTCATTCAGGGACATTCAAAAAATATTTTCCTTTGTCTTGTTCGAGATAAAATATTTTACAACGAGAGACTTGAGATAATTGCGAAAACAAAATGCAGATTAGTCACCAAGGTAAACTCAAAAGTGAATATTGCAACAACGGCCTCGATCTTGACTACTTTTCATGTGCAATGTGTTGAAAGAACATTTACGGTCTACATTTTTTAAACAAAAGCCTTGCTCATCGAAACAGATATTTAGCTACTCCAGATCGCAAGAACTTTTTCTTTTTATTTGAACGCAAAAATGTCTGTCAAGCCTATATGAAAGACTTTATAGCGATTCAGCCAATGTAAATATTATAGTTACACATGTCACATATGAGTGTTCCAAATGTGACATCATCTAGTTTTTTCAGTGTACTTTAATGCAAAACTTCAGCTATAAATGCTATTGCATTTTTCTCCCAGTGTAACGTAACTATAAAATAGACACTATAAGTTTGGTATACACCCAATGACACAAGTCCGTACGGCCTATAACTCCAAAGTTAAGGGTCGGGGGGAGCGGGGAGTGGTATTTTTGAACTCAGGAGACACAGTTCTATCATGCAATGGTGCTAACTCCCAAGCCGTTATGCTCGACCTATTAGAGTGCAGTATCTGTTGCACAAGTTGCAGCGTGACGTCTATATCTGCACATCGGTCCGATGCACATTACATGTGCATGTAGCCTAGCAGACCGATGGTAACCTAAGCTCGCAGCCAGGTATATACAACAGTTGGGATACCTACTGGACGCGGTGTCGCGTCAGCTTATCTACGTCAATAATACCAGGAAATATTGTACAATAACTTTTATTTTCAAAAGTATAAAAAAACAAATAAGCGTATTGTTCCCCTAAACTTCCCAGTATGTGTTGGGGTCTGGGCCCTCACGCCATCCGATGCGGGTCCCCAGCACCCCGGACTTCTTGACGACGTGCGACTCTGGTGGTCCTTCGGCACTCCGGCGGGACCTGGTGGGATCGGTCATCTGTAAATAGAAAAATTAACATTAATTTCGTTGAAGCTTACAAGACGTACTGAGAGTCGGGGCATAGGACAAACTCTTTGCTTAGTAGTTGCAACGGTAATAAGAAACTTGAATGGGTCGTTGATAGGAGTTTGTAGAAATTCGATACTCACAGCTTTTTGATGGTTGGGCAGCTCCAGCTTTGATTCAGGCCTCGCCGTGACCAGCATGCACACCGCCATCAGCACCAGCAGACTGTTTGGCAGCATTTTGATTCAGTAGCTGCGAATGAAAATAAATAAAATATTGAATTCAGTCATAAAACAGGCGCTTTATCCCTGGAAAGAAGGCACAGGAGAAGTATAAAAATGCACAAAATAAATAATTTAAATATTCAATACTTACATAGAGCACGGAGGGTCACGAGTCACGGGTCACAGTATTCCTGTGGGCGAACTTGTTCACTCAGTGGCTGTCGGTGGGTTTATGAATATCAAGGATAATTTGGGCCCATTATATAGGGGCCTGCTGATATCATCGCCTGTGACGTGAACGATCCAATGAAGCAATGTAACGAAAATTGATTAGGCATTTATGAAATAATCCTGAATTAAAATTAATAAATAATTGTGGTTAAATCGCGAGCGGTTTATACTTTTGCGTCACCCATCAGAAATAATGCCGATACCATTGTAATAATAGGCAACTATTTCTGTGGTTTGGCTGAAACCCTGACGTCAACGGAAATTTCACCATATTTTTATGCCATAACTAAATAAATGTTATCATACCGTTTGTTTTTAAACTAAAGTTGGGTTTGTACCTAATGTAGCTAATACAAAGTGCATACGTTTTGACATGCTAACTTTTTCAAACTCCGTACAAGATTAATTTGCACGCCGACCAGGTGTAACTCCGTCTTGGCCGTACGTACCACCGAGCTACCGATAAAACCGCGGTGCACGTGACTCTCCAACGCTGCATGGAGCTCGCGGTCACACAATGGAATGAGGTGCAGCGACTGTGCTATCTTTGAAGAAAAAACCATGTATTTTACTCAGGCTTATCGACAGCGGCTTGGCGCCCATCAGCGAACACGTCGCAACATACAAAAGTCCTGCCGTGATTTTGTTTTCAAAGGTGCGCATATAGCAACGGGGCGCGGCGAGAATGTTTAATTAACTACACACATGACGCAAACTTGGCTGAAATTCAGTTGAATTCCCAATGACATCATTCGGCCTTGCCACACATGGTCATGCCTAGCGACATACCTTTTAGTGATCGTTATCCTCATTACAACGGGTCGATAAGTCAAATAATTATTTGACCTATACCTATGGGTTTAATCGTTTGGCTAACAAGGAAAAATACTTCGGGAATCACGAAATGACGTAGCAACGAACCCGTGCTAGTTTTTGGTATTTGGGATTATTTGGTTGCTACACAAAAGTAAAGTTTGACAACGCTTTTCGCTAACATAGCGAAACATCTCGCCGTCCGAGGGTCCGAGCAGAACGGTGACGGATAACACACAGCTTTCATAATGTAAATAATGTTTATGCAACATTACACCATCGATGTGTCTCGAGCGTTGCGGCGCATTGATACAGAGTGCATATATCAGACGTTCGTACTTGCGCTTGCTGCTCCGGCACCCTAACGTTATACTATCATTGCTGACATGCTGACTGCTACATGACGACGGTCGTAGTAAACGTAGTAAAGACATGTTCACGTCATACTATCTTACCTATGCAACATACGTGTACGTGTACGATAACTATATACATACACACACATATACACATACAAACGTGGTATGATCTCTACATTCGTCACGAACGTTTCAAGATTAAGGAATGTCTGTAGCAAAGGTCTACGAGCAGGTGAGCTTACGAACGACGTTACGTTACATATAATCTTAAAAGACTTCGTGTCGGAGTCGTCGCACCATCGAGCTACCGATAAAACCGCGGTGCAGGTGACTCTCCAACGCTGCATGGAGCTCCCGGTCACACAATGGAATCAGGTGCGGCGACTGTGCTATCTTTGAAGAAAAAATCATGTATTTTACTCAGGCTTATCGACAGCGGCTTGGAGCCCATCAGCGAATACGTCGCAACATACGAAAGTGCAGTCGAACGTTACACAGCGGGTGCTCGCCTGCGAGGCGCCCGTAAACTTGCCTACGGGCGCCGCAGTGTCGCAGTCATAATTTCTAATTATATCATTACACGCCCACATTCCGCTGAAATTTACTGGGGTTTCCTATTAAGACACTTAGCGTAGCGACACTTCGGGCGCGCCGCACATAATTTTTGTTTATGTGATTCCACGCCCAAGGTACTTGCCGCAACCTTGGCTGAAATTCACTGGAATTCCCCGTTACGACATTGCATGTATTTGCCACATATATTCAGGCGACTTTTATCGATCGTTTCATTTTACGACGGGTCGTTTATAACGAGGAAAAGCACTTTGTGAATCGATAAATGAGGTGCTAACACACCCGTGGAGTTATTATGAAAAACCCAAGATAAAGTATTTGGGTTAATTTCGTTGCTACGGCCACAAAACAAAACTAAAGTATGAAAACGCTTTTCGCTAACATATTTGCTGCTGCTTTCGCCGTCTGAGAGTCCGGCGGGCAAGACGGTGACGGATGACACACAGCTTTATAATGTAAATAAATAAAATGTTCATAAAATGTTCGTACACTAACTAGACACACACACACACACACACACACACACACATATACACATACAAAAAAAAACGTGACATGATCTCTACATTCGTCACGAACGTTTCTAGATTAAGAAAGCCTAGCTAGCCTAGGATCGACGTTACGTTACTAGAAGTCTAAGTTTTGCGCCGTGGGCTTCATGGGCTATGCAGCTGTGATTTTCTTACTTTTGTGCAACACCTGCAAGTCTTTTGCAGAGATTTATGTCTAGAACTTATCCAGGAGCAAGCCCGGAGGCTCGCAACCACCGTTTGTAGTGAAAAAATTCAAGTGCATTTTGAGTGAAATGCATCCTAGTGCATCGGGTTAAGATTGCAATGGCAAGATTCTTAGTCACACCTGAAACTGCATTCAGGCATTATAGACCGGACGGATCTGTGTTCCTGGCTGTATAAAGCTTTAAAAAATCACAGAAAATCGGATTGATATAGTGTCAAAGATATCAAACAAAATGTAACCCCAGAACCATTACCAAAACCATTCAGAACGTTCATGATACGCACGGCACCGACTCCGTCACGCCTTAATGTTGAATGACAAACGAATTGTGAAACAAAAACATCATTCTTTCGAAGATGCAACTGAGTTAACGGTCCGTACAGCGACGCTTGACCCAAATCGGAAGTGATGTTTGTTCAAAATATTTGTCACTGTATCGTGAATGTCGACTGTTTGTTGGTACAGGCTTATCTCCTGTTGACAGCTTGACACCAACATGTAATGCTGTTGGCTGTTAATTACCCTCGCCTCGGTGACTGTTTAAAAAGGTACTTTGAAGGCTGTCATAAAGCAGTAAATTTCACCCTTATTTTGCCGAAAATCCGTTCGTTTGAACGCACGTTTTTAAATTTTAATTTATCATATAGAGCTGAGATGTGGAACTCACTGCTAGCCTCTATTTACTAGGTGGGGGCCGGGGGGCACGCCTCCCCCCCAGAATACCGTTTGCCCCCCCCCCAGACATACGAGTGTCATTGATTTAAAAATATGCTTGACCCAATTTCAAGTTCAAGTTCAAGTTCAAGTTCTTTATTGCATTTGCCATATACACAGATGTTGGTAGTACAATGACACCCTGTTTGGGTACAGCAACATAGCTTAAAATTACATATACATTCTTAATTAACTTAATATCTATATAAAATACCAACTAGGCCTTAGGTGTAATAACATTAGTTGTACCTATCACTACAAAACAACATTCTAAACTTAGGTTTATATTACACAATCTTGGGGTGTAAATTAACCCTAGGTACCTAGCTTAATAATAATAAAATTAAATTATTTAATACTGAAGCTCAGTCAAAGTTTATCATTCTGGTATTCAGTAATGCTATAGTAGCATTTCTTGATAAGGAATTGTTTCAGCTCTTTTACAAATTTTAAATAGTTTGTTTCGGATTTTAAACAGGTCGGTAATTTATTATAAATTTTAATTGACATAACAAACGGACTAGTGGAATGACTGGTGAGGTTGGAGGTAGGTAACATCAATCTGTTTTTATGTCGCAATGAATAGTTTATAGGTATGTCATGCCGTGTTGTGTAAAAATTTGGGTGGTTTTTAACAAATTTACATACCTCTAAGATATATATACAGGGCAGGGTCAAAATTTTAAGATTAGTAAAATGTGGTTTGCAGCTATCTGTATCCTTAATGTTAACTAGTATGCGAATGAGTTTTTTTTGCTTTATAAAGAGAGATGGCGCGTCTGTACTATTTCCCCACATGATTATTCCGTAGGTGAACCACGAGTAAGCGTATGCGTAGTAAGTTGTAAGAGCAGATTGTAAGTCGGTGGATTTTTTTATTTCCATAAGAGCGTATATAAATCTGGCTATTTTATTCCTAATTTTTTGAATGTGTGGTTTCCAGTTTATGTGTGTATCTATTTCTAAGCCAAGTAAGGTAAAATTATTTACTGTTTCCAATTTAATGGAGTTAAATGAAAAATCTATTTTAAGGGGGGTTTTTTGGTGCGGGTGAAAAGTTATTATTTTTGTTTTATTAAAATTTATCTCTAGATTATGTTTATTCATCCAATCGTTTATATTATAGAATAATGAGTTCAGGTTTTGATCCATGTTGATATTGTTATCACATGCCATTAACACCGACATATCATCTGCAAACAGAACACACGTTTTGTTGATAGTTTTTGGCAAATCATTAATATATAGTATAAATAGCAAGCATCCAATAACACTTCCTTGGGGAATAGAGGCATTTATTGTTTCATATTCTGATCGTACGTTTGTTATTTCATTTGTAGTATTGTTATAAGATTCTATTTCTACTATTTGCTGTCTATTTTCTAAGTATGAACTGAACCATTTGTAGCAATTTCCACGTATTCCTATGGAATAAAGTTTATTCAGTAAGAATTTGTGTTGTACTTTATCATAGGCTTTTGTCATATCTAATAATACTCCAACTCCATATTTTTTCTCATTTATAGTATTGAGAACCTCTTGAATATATTTGTACACTGCCAGGATCGTAGACCTTTTTTTTCGAAATCCGTTTTGGCTGTCATGGAAGATGTTATATTTTTCACAAAAATTGTATACTCGATTGCACATAGCTTTTTCGAATATTTTGGATAACGTAGGCAATTGTGAAATCGGCCTATAGTTATCTGGGTCTGTTTTTTCTCCTTTTTTATAAATAGGTTTTATAATTGCAATCTTAAGTAAGTCTGGAAATGTGCCTTCATCAAAAGATTGATTAATTAAAATACATAAGGGTAGAGATAGTTCATCAGAGCACTGTCTAATAAGACTTGGAGGGAATTCGTCAATACCATGACTGGTTTTATTTTTTAGATTTCTAATTAGTTTATTGACTTCTTGATAGTTCACAGGGCGCAAAAACATTGTATTGTCGGTGGAGGAGAGTACTGGTGGGTAGTGAGTCCCTGAACTTGTTGTTCGGTGACCTATTGATGTAAAATAGTTATTGAAAGTGTTTGCTATGATGTCAGGTTTTGAAATGGGGGTATTATTTATCAATAATGTTATATTGCTTTTTTGCTTTTCTTTTTTTTTATTTGTACGTTCATTTATTATATTCCATACAGTTTTCATTTTATTATTAGATTTACTCATTCTGTATTTATAGTTGAGCTTCTTGGCAGTGATTATTGTCTTTTTTAGTATTTTTGCGTAGCTTTTATAATGTTTTTTAAGTATTTTATTCCTTGTTTTTTGAGATATTATTTTGAGCATTCTTTTATGGTGACAAGATTGTTTTATTCCAGTGGTTAGCCAGTATTTCTTATTTTTTGCTTTAATTTTTATTTTTCGTTTAGGCATGCATTTATTTAATATTTGCTGTAGTATATCATTAAAATTCCCGTAGTTTTCATTAACTGAGTTATTTGGTGAAATTACTGTTTGCCATTCAACGTTTTGTAATTCTGTTTTGAATTTTTGTATATTAACGTCATTATATAATCTCCTATGGGTGTGCCAGTTAGTTTTATTTTTTTGGGGTGGTATATTAAGGTGTATAACGGTGCCCTTATGATAAGAAAACCCTAACTCTTCTACAGACGTGTAAAATTTATTTCTATCCATATTTGTAAATATCAGATCTAAGCAAGTAGATGAGGTTGGTGTAATATGTGTAGATTCTTTGATATATTGACTTAATTTATATTCCAACATAAGCTCTATAAATTTATTTGTCTTAACATTATTTTTCAGCACATTTGTATTGAAGTCACCTCCTATGATTATATTTGACTTTAAGTATTTGAGATTAATAAGGTTGAGAATTTTTTCAAGTTGGTTATAAAACACTGTCTCTTTTTTTCCATTCCAGTACATAACAATTAAAAGAATATTTTCTTCAACTAGTTCTACAGCACACACTTCTACAACATATTCAACCGATAAGTTAGATATCTCTTTAATTTCTGTTAGGTGTATGTTTTTGTTTGCAAGGATGCACACTCCGCCGCCTCTTCGAGTTGTTCTGCTGAATGATGCCGCTACTTTGTATCCAGTGAAGTCTATGAGGTCTTGCTTTCCAGGAGATAGCCAAGTTTCAGAAATGCAGAGTATTTGATATGTTGGGTTTTGTTCAAGGAAGGTTTCGAGACTTTCTTGTTTATTAAATAGGCTTTGAAAATTTTGAAATAATATATTAAATTCTTTTTTAGTTACGAAATGTATTGTTTGTGCTATTTGCTGGATTTTGAGAGTCGTTTATTTTAGTATCTTCGATATTTTGTTCAATTCTGTTTATTATAAGCTTATTGTTTTTGATAACTGCATGCTTTCCATTTTTTCTTGCATTTTTCATCATATCCTGCATTAATCTTCTTTTATTTCTTCCAGCTTCATCCAGGTACTCAGAGACATATAAACCAGTATTCTTCAAGTAAGAAGCGTTGTCCAGTATGTATTTTGCCGTTTTTTTACTTATTAATTCCACCATTATAGGTCGGCGATATGATCCTCTCTTTCCTATGCGATTTATAAATTCAATATGTCCCGAGATGTCAATATTATATAGATCTCTGAATATATTTTCTATTTGATCCATCAATATATACTCCTCTTCGTACTGCACCTCGTTCAGCCCAAACAGAACAAATTTTTTGCTGTTGTCGCACTGACAATTTTTTACTTGAGTCGAAGTTGGGTGGTTTGTGATTTTACCTGAAATTTGTTGTAGCTCATAGTCTAACTTATCTCTTTTTTCTTGCATATTTTGTATTTGTTTCTCCATTTTACTAACACGAGACAACGTATTAGTTTGAGTAGATTCCAATTTAATGAATTTTTGTAAGAAGTTTTCTTCCAACTTTTTGATAGATTCAGCGAATTTATCTTCTATTGATGCGGCTATTTTTGCTATTATGTTTTCCTGCATTGAATTTAAGCCGTATTTACTTTGTTTTTTGGTTTGTATGTAATCTCGTTATATGGATTTATTTTATTACGATAACCTAATCGAGAACAGATACTTATTGATGGCTGCATGAGTCGGAGCCGGGGGCCAGACCCCAGTTACAAATCCTAGTTAAGCCAATGGGCGAGCGCTTCATATCCTTCATCAACGCTTCCATTTGGTGTGGCTGTATTGTAGCTAGCCAACCGTTAGCCAAAAGGAAATGAAGAAAACAATCATTCTACACCTATTACTAGCCTTTCACCCGCGGCTCCGCCCGCATTTATTCAATTTCTACCCCGTCTTCGGCTTGGACGTTATTTATCAACACCCCTTATGGCCTATATTTATAACAATATAATTTCAATTACACATTTAGACTGCACTCAAAAAACCCTTGGTGGCATCACGGACACCACTAAATAAAACTGTTTAAATGGCATAAGCAGGTACTGAAGGATATTGTAAAATCCGAAGCACTCCGCAATCTGTTGGTGAAATAATGACATCATCATGAATATGCATTGCTTTGGTACATCTACTCGTAAGTTTTATTCATTGCATTTCTTATATAGTCATTCATGCGCTCACGCATACTTGCAATCCGGTATAATAGTGTTTTTGAACTTGTCATTTCGTTATATTTCTCGACTAATTCGAATACTTTGTGAATCTGAATCTTTAATTTCGCGTGGACGTGTCTTTCAAGAAAAGAGTAGTATCAATAGTCTTCAGCTTGTCGGTTATTTTAACAACACTCCTTATAGCCTATACTTTGACCCTGGTCACTATGATGGTAATAAAGCGAACCGCATCCAAATCAGTTTAGTTATTCTCGAGTTACATCGGAACAGACAAAATTTCATTTTCGCAAAACTATTCCATGTACAGATATGCTTTATTCAATTTATTATTAATATTTATAGATATTCGTATTTAAGATAATAATTGTTTTATTCTTGAGTTTTATTAAGTAGGTAATAAATTGGAGGGACATGAAACAATAACAAAAAATTTTTTTTTTTATATTTCGCCCTTTTCAGTGATGCGCCGCGCCGCCGATTCAACAGGTGACAGCATAATCGAAGAAACCGAAATATAAAAAAAAGTATTTTTAATATATAGGTATAGCTACAAAATTAAAATCGTTACCTCATTGACATGTTACTTATGTATTTATGTTTTGGTTTGCATGGAGTTTTTAAAGTTCTTTGTTTTAATTATTTGAATGCATCGATACGTGAGGTTAGTTAAGTAATTTTGTCTATGGTTAAGAGTAAGGATACTTAAATAACATTATTCTTAATATGAACTTATTCTCGTTGGTAAACACTAAATATTACTGGCAAGATTGCATTACAAGATAGAAAAATGTCCGACGAAAAATCGCAAACCTGGCTATAAGGGTGTTGATAAAATAACACTCAAGCCGGAAACGGGGCAGTGATTGAATATACGCGGGCGGAGCGGGCGAAAGGCAAGTCATATACTAGGTGAAATTTAATCAACCGACCAAATTTATACTGGAGACTCGGTTAGTGATCAGAAACAAGGTTGAATTACCCTTTTGGTGAAATTCGATAAATATATATTTTTTCTTCCTTATTGACTGGGCTAGGATAGGAATTGTCCTCAAACTAGGCCAAAAGGATTACTGAACCTAGTTCCTGATCACTAACCGAGTCTCCAGTATGAATTTGGTCGGTTGATTGAATTTCATCCTATATAAACTAATATAAATGTACACATGTACAACATAGTACGTGTGTTTTGGCTACACCGTATCATAACACTCATTCAAACGGCTAAATTTCAATGCACAATCAAAATCCACACCCATCCACAAACCCAGTTCAAAGTTAAACATAACTAACAATTAAAGGGTCACCATTTAACAGTCAATTTGTCCAACTGCGGGTCCCTTCTCCTATAACTTAGGAATTATTCAATTGAACTCGAGTTGAACGGCCCCATAACTCCTTTTTGCTTGATTGCTAACTAGGAATTCCTCAGCGGAAGATTATTTTTAAGCACGAAGTTTGCAGAAACGACTTTCGATCGTGAAGAGTTATCCCTGCTCATTTGTATTGTTTTGTACGTATGTTGAGATGCTGGGGCTCAGAAATTCTAAATTCTTCTGTAAATGGCTTTGATATATATCCATTAATGAGGTGTCCAGTTTCCTCAATTCTATTATTTGACAGTCAACACTCGTACATCCTCTTTTCTCCAACGATTTTTACGTCCCGACGCAGTAGAGCATGCGCCTTATCAACGCATTTCAGGCACAAATACACGCTTAAAATTCATTCCATTCAAAAATTCATGCTCAACCGGATTTGAACCCGGATTTCAAGATTAAGAGGTACATAACAAATACATGCAGAGAAAATTTTAACTTATCTATGTTATCTAAGTATCTACTCCTTGATAAAAAGAGGATAAAAATCGTGATAAATACAAACATTGAAGTCTTTGGATAGATAACATTTCCTGAGCCAGTATTGTTGAGAAGAGGTTTAACCTTATAAGGCTCGAGATTACAATCATAAAACCTGTTCTGTAATGGATTCCATCCTATATGGCCCTGGCAAATCCCAGTGTCTCCTAGCAACCGAAGAATGTCTTGCACTATGCATTCTCTGCTTTATCTCTTATATCGTTTTACTCGTACGTATCTCCAGTACACCTTGTTGTTCCATATGCGTTCCCATCAGTATCTTGTTATATCAGCACTTAATCCAACGAAATATAGTCTTTATTCCTTTGCCTGGATCTGATCATTTTGCATGACAGGTAATTAGAACCTCACTTGAAGCTGAAGGACGTTTCGATTCGGCGAACAATGGTTTATCAAAGCCAGTCTACTATTTGACTTCCTATTTTAGATCATAAATAACTTCGCACTAGGCGCATTTTCAATTGGTACAATATCCAGGTTAAGTTTGATCAAGGGGCATGGGGAAATCATCTCTGTTTCCAATTTTTAAGATCCAAAATCGAATAAGTTTTGCGTTGATTTTCGCAGCAGAGCCTGTTGATTTAGGCTCACGATTTACATACAGTATCTGTGCCGTTCATTCACTCCTCAGAGATATTTCGGTCAGTAAAACGTGGTTCAGCATCTTATTCGCTCAGATGACCGACGGCATCGCTAATGGTAAATTTCGCAAGATATTTATTGGCTAAATAGGAATTTGCACATGTACAAATCTGATCACGTGCACAACAATGAAGATTATTATATCAAGTGGCATGATATTTCGAGCGTTAGTTTATTCTGGTTTTCTTTCAACTATCTGATAATAAATGGAGTTTAAATATCTTGTTGTGTGTATTAAGTTCCAACTAATGTACATATATATAGTTTCATAATTTGATTGTCAAGTATGCATGTTTTTATTCAGGCCATATTTTGTTTGATACTCTTGTGTAAATGTCAACACAAATGCAGGAAATAACGTTTTTTTATTATGTGTCCTATCGTTTTGCACACGCTATTAGGGTAAAAAAAAAAATTATTGAAAAAATTTGATACTTGAAAAAGAGATTTTTTTACTCTTGGGGTGTAATTAATAAGTCTAGGTCTTACAACAATCAAAACGATTTGTCTGAGGTATAGGTGCTTTTCAGTACTGTTAAATATAGAATATAATTAGCTTACTTTAGTTCCAATTTTGTCCACCTGAACAGACGACTTGGTGGAACTGTAAAACCTTGTCCATATGGTAAGGAAACATCTGCGAAAGTTGATTCTGGAAACTGTAACCGATACTCCGGATGAAGATTTGTTTGCTTTGTCCTTGTCTGCCATGCCATGCCCATGCATGCCCATGTAGGGTTGTGTTAACTTGTGTTGCTCATAAAACTTTATGATTTAGCTGACAGATCCCCTCACTGTACATCGTGGGGCCCACGGCGTGGGCCAATATTAAAGTAATTAGATTTTTATAGTCACCAAAAAGCCGAAATCTATATTGTTTTTTTACATTGAAGTCAACACTAAAATCGCCAAAAAAACAGCTATTGCATATATTTTGGTCAAGTAACCATGAAACTTTTCTATGGAACATCTGATTTTTATTACGATTTCAGTATTAGCTCCAAGTCAAAATTATTTGTATAGACGAGTTTATTTCTAGATGTCGATTTATCATCGACTAAAATCAGTATCGGAGAGCAAATCTTTCTATACAGAAGACCCATCCAACACCAATGCAACACAGCCTTCACAAGGGCGGAGGCGGAACCAGAGGGGGGGGGGGGGGGGGGCACGTGCCCCTGTGCCCCTGTACAGACGGTTCAAATAAAACAAGGAGCTGGGAGATTAATACTATACCGCTTTAATAATATTAGTTTCTTTTTGTGTCATGCCTTTAACTACATTTGGAGCATTTTTTGCAGTGCTAAAAGGTATAGTCCTAACTATGCGGAACCTTCTATATCTATACCTATTTGGCCTTTGTGCCCCCCCCCCCCCCCCAAAATAAATCCTGGATCCGCCCTTGGGTATTCATATGTATGTTTCTTGTAATACATGCATACAGTACAATACAATGTACGCAACATCCTTTCTCAACAGTTTCCTTGACCACATGTGATAGATTAACATCTTTCATTAACATTTTACCACTTTAATCATTCATTTTAGCTTCGTCTAATTCGTCTTCCTTTACCATCGACGTTTTTATTACATCCTCCAAATAATATTCAAGGTTGCATTGAACCCTCGAAAAAAGGTCGGAATTCAACAAAAAATGCTCTATAATTTAAAAAGCTTGTGATGTTAGTTACGGTAGATTGAACGCGACTGCATAACCGCGTCCATTCATAATGTTGAGGAAACGAGACGAAGCTGAATAGGAGAAAACGACTGAGAGAGCGAGGGAGATTGCATTCCTAACTATACTGTTGCACTTCATGAAGACGGCTCCGATGATGCGTTCCAGAAGCAAGATCCATGCCAATGTGAAAGTCTCATCGAGGCTTGGTGAAGCATAGTAGCTGTAGTAGACGAGCAACGTCCGCTTGTGGAACCTTTAGAGCAGACAGACCGGTTGCAAACAGTTCGTTCGCTCACTTCACTCACTTCTCACTAGCTATAACGCCTCGCTTCGACACAGTCGCTTGTTGCGCTCTCTCGCCAACAAAAAGGATCGACAACAAAAACGATTCTATCATTCGCGTGACTCTTATATGTAACAAAGATTCTGTAATCTTTATTGGTGTCGGTGACGTCATACCTATGGTGTTTTCTGTGATCGATGGTGAAGTGAAGTGGGTTAAAGTGCTGATTTTGGACCACATTGGGGGCATCTGAGAAGAAATACCGAAGATACTTTCACTGGACTGAAAGTGTAAAAACAATCCTTTCGGAAAACTTCTTGAAAAGAGATCACATGGGACTTTTATTAATACGGAGGTAAATGATAATGTTGGTTTTTACTTTACTTTAAATTTGAAAAATGAAACTTTTGGTCAGTTTCGTGATTTTGGTTGGTAATTATAATTAAGAATGTTAAATACGAGAAAAAATAAAATATGTTAAGTGAAAATATTATAAAATTTCACCGTGAAAGCGTTTGCGAAAACAGGTTCTCAAGTGAATAAATGCATAAATCTTTAACAAACAAAAACGTTATCTTTAAATACCACCGTTTGATGAGAGATATTGAGCGTAAAATATACATTATACATACATATGCATAATGAAGATAACACAACAAGAACAAATCTTAGAGAGAATTTTAAAGACATAAATGAATGAACACAAACAAACAATCTTTCACTCTATTGATTCGATGATTATAACTTTGCGAAAACGAGATAACACGAGACATAATCTTGGGAATTCCTCAAACAACAATTGACGATCAACTCGAAAAAGATAAGACTTAAAACGAGACTTTTATGAAACCACTCTGCAATTTTTGGACATTCAATTTCTAACTATAATTACATAAACATTATTAGAAGAACGGGCTGACTGTGTTTAGTTTCTATATATTCCCGCTGTAACTCAACCAAAAATTCAAAAAAATATAAAAGCTAAACACGGTGAGTCTGGGAATCGTAATCCTAATAAATAGTAACCGTATAAAAATTGCATCTTCTGTATCCCATACCACCCAACTTCTGGGAAACAACTTGTTTTTTGTCAGTTAGATTATAACCGTTATATCAAGTAACTAAGCTAATTGGTTTTGTTAATAATGTTAATAGACTTTTTTTCTTATCGTTGTGTTTATAAAATGATGGGTAGGTAAGAATCGGGTAAACCTCTTTCAATACATTAGATATCCAAGTTATTACCTCCAAGAGTGATAGATTATGAGCTCTATCACCGTAATTCCGGCACAAATTAGGCCCGCAGTTTAACGTGCCTTTCGAAGCAAACAGATCGAACACAAATGTGCCCCTACGAGATTTGAACTCACGTCCTCCGCATTAGTAGTAGAGTAAACTCGATCACTCAAACCACTATACTCTGTGAGGAGGACTTATAAAGTCTCAAACATTAGTCACCAGACCAAGGCAGTTTACACAATCGGTTTGAAAAGCCATATTTCTGTAAATTGACAAAAACACAAGTTAAACTGTACCTGGAATGTGCTAACTAGCAGAATCCAATCTATTCAAATCAAACACAATACAATACGAAATAAATCCAGTACAACAAAAAGTTACGAAATCAGTTTAGAGTTGAATGGCGGAAATGGGTGCACCAAGCACATCACGATAGTCGATAGAGTTTATTTATGTGTAAACATAATACGATCCATCGTTAACGTTATCGAATTTGTATCGAATGGAGTCAACAAAGTGTTACAACACCAAATACTAGCTAGATCCAATATACAACATACATATGAAATAGTCAGTTAAGCAAAAAAATCCTATTGCAATACAAATCAATTTTTGGTTGTCTGATCAATTTGATGACGAGGTTTGAAATATTGACAAGGACTTATTGAGTAAGAAAAACCAAATTAAAAACAGACTATAGCAAATGAATACGTGGACAGTTAACGGCATCAACTTAATACCATAAGACAGGACAAATATTAAAAGTAAATAAACGGTTTTTAAAGAATGCAACAGCTGTTTTCAAGGATAACATAAATGTACAACGCACACTTATTGGAATAAAATTAGCTGAAGGCAATAATTATATATTACAGACATGAATTAACATTTAAAAGCGACAAAACAAAGAATTTCATCCTTAAAATATCCCGCATTTCTGAACTTTGAAGTGTCAAACCTTAAACATACAATGTGGAACTTCCTGACGGAAATGTCAGTGTTAACCGATTTTGTTTGGGAACCAAAACATAAATCTTTCATCATAGCAACTTCACTCATCTGTTAAACCTTTGCCTAGTTTAAATTCTTCGTTTTACTTTCAATTCATTGTGTTGTTGTTGTATTAGATTAGAAAGCTAATACTGACATGTGGGTGGTTGCGATTTTTCGTTCTCAAACAACAACTTATGTTTGTTTTCTTTTTTTTTAAATAAGAAAACAATCATAACGAAGACGAGACCTGTTGCAAGTTACAAAATGTTGGACTAATTGATATTTTTCGGCACATTTTCGGTACATTTTCTGACAAATAGATGAAATTTTCTCAGATGTTTTGGGTACCTGCAGGTACCTCAAACCTTCGACTTAAGGACTAGAGTTTATTTTTTCCGAAAAACACTGTTTTTATAAAATCAAATTTCCCTCTTTTCGTAAAAACAACGAAAACAGGGTGAGTTTCGGTACAAATATCTCAATTACTAGAGGACAACAAAAATTCCTTGTACCTACAGAAAAATGTTATGAGAACATGAAAGAGAATTTGAAATTGTTTAAAAAAACCTCGACAAAAAAATGAATCTTCAGTTTCTTTAGTGAGTTTTATTATAGTTATCCTGTATCACGAACATCTTATCTCACATGGTATAAGTAAGATGTAAGTTTACTTGGTCATTTTCAGAGATTAATTGTGCACTACTTATCGCAGTCATTTCATTCCTTTGAAATAGCGTACTTTTTAACAGTCATTCATTTTTTCGTTCACTGTCTATAGCAAAATTAATTATTGATTTTGACATAATGACTAATGACTGTATAGATGCGTCAGTGTTTTTAAACATTAATTTACCAAGGGCCATAAGGACCATTGTGATCCTAATAGAAATAAAACATCAACAGAAAGACCAATTAAACAAACGTTCAGTCGTCATTTATCCCATAATAGAGGATGCATTTACGTAAGATTTTTATTATTGATTTTCTGTTGATCTAGTTACATCCTATTCTCTGCTTTTTGTTTATTGTTATTTGATTAGACATGGTTATTTGTGTATTTTCTTTATTTAATATTATTTATTATTATTTGATTGGACACGGGCGTTCATGTATTTTATTTATTATTCATTAAGTCAACAAAAATATATTTCAATTAATGATGAGAGCATGACTTACAGTATAAGATGACTTACGTTTATGTAGCCGAATTCATGGTCAGGACTAAGTTTGCGAAATACGAAAAATATTTTTTTAAACCCGTATATATAATACTTGTTCAAAAACAACCTTGACTCAATTTTTCACGGAATGGGTCATTGAACCTTGGTCCTGATCACTTCTTACCGAGTCCCCAGTATGAATTTCGCTATATATACAAAAGTCACCATAAATATGGGTGCTGTTCAATTCGAAATAAAACAGAAAACGTACCTTCTAGATACCTTAAACTTATTCGTGGCTACATTTATATCGGGACTAATTATTAAATTCCTAATAAAATAGAAAGCGTACCTGAGCTACATACAATAATATTACATAACCTACTCATGCCTTCACGAATATTAGGATTAGAAGTGGATTAGTTACATAAATTATTATTAAATTAACAGTACATATGAAAAGACTACGTAAAAAACTAGTTCATTGTTCAATATTTATTTTGACGTGGGGAGGCAAGCATCGATAGCTTATCTTGATTATTTTATAGGGATGCAACGATTACGAAGCGGTGCATCGTTTTGCATCTGTAATCGTAATACATACGCATAGTGACAGAATAAAAAAAGTCAATTGAGGTTGGGAATTTTTAGGTTAAAATTGTTGTGTCAATTCAATTACTTACATAATTTATTAATCGGATTATATAAATAGATTATCTGGGAATAATATTTTACAATTCTAATCCGATTGATACTCGTTTAAAATTGCTACCCTGCTAGATTTTTAACTGCTCACTCTTCAGGGGCAATTTAAAAGAAATATTTTGATCAGAGCAGCTGCCACCAAAGTAAACTTGAGCCATGTTTGTGTTCATCATCAAACATTTGTCTAGCCAGGCAAACACGTCGCGTACCTATCATTTTACACCGACACTGGCTCAATAAATAAATATCCCCTTACGAAACATATTCTGCACCCAATATTGAGTGTTATCGAGGGGTCACCCAACCCCAAGCACCTAATTATAGGCATGTTTACTTTTGAACTTCTGGTCATCTACCACAATACGGACTTCCCTGCCTCCCTCAACTTCAACGTCTTTGGAGCCTCGAGGGGTATCTTCAATTGTTTGGTAGGTAAACCGAGTTTTGGTCGTATATTAGGTAACGGGCTACCGTCTGATGTTCTATCGTCACCTATTATTAGAGAAATGCCCTAATGAAATTCAAGAAGATAAAAGCCCGGTAAACATAGTGATTTTGCGGTTCTGCTTTTTATTTAATGGAATGTTATGGGGAGTTTTAGTTATTTTTCTTTTCGTAGTTCCGCTCTCATTTTTATCCTGTGACAGTTAATCAGCTAATTACGTAACGATCCATATGTCGTCGGTAGATCGTAGAATTGGGCATATCATGATCTGACAAGGCATATCGTATTTCTGTTAAAACTAGAGGAGTCGCTTTGCTCTGCTCCGCTTCGCTCTGATCTGCTTCGCTTGGCTCCCCAAATGTATCATCACAAGCAATCTTTTGGTGAAAAATTTTCGGTTTCATACTTTACGATCTGCACAATTTTACGATCTGCCACGCACGACAGATAGATGTTGGTTGTTTCCTATGCAATCGATTCTGCAAAAAAAGCATATTATACGTTTTTTGGCAATGACACTACCAGCCGCTCTAACAGTAGTGTCGTTTACAATTAACGACACTATCAAGCCTATTTTGGATTAAATTGTACAGTCAACACATCAAAGTTCAGTAGTATAATTCTTTATTTATTACTAAGTAAATCATGAAATAAAAGTAACAGCAAACTTCAAAAATGTAACTCTTTATTTATTACTAAATTAAATTCTACAATATATTGCTTTGTATGTACACTTTCTTTATATTTATATGTACATATATTTTCTTTATATTCGTTTAAACAGTCAAAATCAAAATCAAAATATTTATTTTGTAAAATAGATACATAAAGTATACTTTCTACAAGTCAAAGTTAATCTTTACAATAAATATCTTTAGAAGAAAAAAAGATAGTAATTTTATATATTAATTTTATATATTTTATCATTATTAGTAATTTTATATATTATATCATTATTGTCACATCATATTTTTGTGGGGATTGCTGTTTTACGGAATATGGAATAACTATTTTCCCTTATTGTAATAAAGATTACCTTTATTTATATGTTGCCTTTCGTCTGAATTTTTGACTTCTACAGGAAGAACTATTGACACAACAACAGGCGATACGAAATTAAGCAACTCACGTCATGAAAAAGCTTTTCTTTAAGATCATAAGTTAAATTAAATAACTCGAAAAATAAATTCCAGTTCAATCGATATTGCTTGCCCGGTATCTATTGCTTAACCAAGTATTGTTTTAGTAAGTAATGAGAAGACAACAGCCTAATAAGCAATCATTTTAACATTTTTACACGTTTGTTCAAGTATTAATTAAGATTCGGCTAGCTCCCTATTGGTTGCTAAATAACTATTATCCTGTTTCCATTAATCATAAATACACATTCTCGTACTCCTTACCTCATCGTTTAAACTTCTCGTTTCATCGACTGGCATCTGGCAGAATGTTTTGGCTACCAGATTTGGACAATCGAACCATTCTTCCAAACGGCCATATTGTATAAAATCACGATAACACCGTGTATTATTCGAAAGCACGTACTACCAATGACGCGCTGTTCCATAAAACCAACCTATTCTCCCATTTAATACTTTAAAGCCTCCCCTTTATGTTACAAATTAGATTGTGCTTTAAAGCCAGGTTTGTGCTTGTTAGTTTGCAAACAATAGTGTTTGCGATTGTGTCTTTTGCAAAAAAAAGCACGTGCCTTTACAAATGGTAAGCAGCACATTGTTACTGTGATAGGCAGATTGTGTGCTGCATTCCTTCTTATAGAGACTATACTCGCGTAGACTAGACTCTCTCTATCCTCAATTCGTTGGTGTCTACCTGGATGATTGACAACTCACTGTCTGGAGTTGTCATTCAAAAGGGATCAGTGACTAATATTGTCTCTTCTGATTACAATGAATTTTTCTGATTATTTAACATCATGACGCGACCAATTCAGTTGTGAGGGCGGCCAAATGTAATGCTGTTTCATTTCGCTATGACATGCATCTCCACGAAACAAGCGAAGGCAATACAATAGTGCCGATTTCGTCGCGGGCCCAAAAATTTAATCCCATGTCAAGAGAAATATAATTTTGACAAGATTGTGGACATTTTCAAACAAAATGGTCAATATTAATCTAGACAACATTTGCGATGCGCAACTAGTATATTTTTAGGGTTCCGTAAATCAAAAGGAAAAATGGAGTCCTCATAGGATCACTTTGTTGTCCGTCTGTCTATCCGTCCGTCAGTCCGTCCGTCCGTCTGCCTGTCAAGACCCTTTATCTCGGGAACGCGTGGAGGTATCGAGTTGAAATTAAAACCATATATTCAAGTCTACAGTCTCTTGAAACTGTGAAAAAGTCAACCTTCTAAGTAATACCGTCCTATGTATAGGACAAATCTGAAAACTATACATTTGTAATTAAATCATTATAAAAATGGAACCCTCGGTGGTCAAGTTCAACTCGCACTTGTCCGATTTTTTACATTATTTGGTAAATAACCGAAAAATGTAAAATTTTTAGGGGTTTGTTATCTCGATATGATTCAAATTGTCCGATATTTAGTTCTAATTTGCCATAGATCTAGAAAATGCCAATGGACTTTATAACAAATTATAAAAACGTTCTTTAAACACCTCACAATTTTGTGGTTGCGTTTGGATGGAGTTTTGTACATAATGGCTGTTCTTAAAGAGAGATGTTATCAAAAACTGTATGGCAAATAATACCACATATCCTACTGATCTTACCGCAAGCCTTTTTTAAAGAAAACACCTGCGCTAATTAAAAAATAATTAGACTTATCCACACAAAATAGTTGTTAAAGTATGTGCGGACGGCAAGGTGAATAATTTATGTTTATGTTTAGTATTTTATGCGAATGTTCAGTATTTTATGTGAATGTTCAGTGTGATCAATAAAATATGTTTTTTTTTAAGATAACTGTCTTTGTACACACGATGTATTATACTTGACTGTGTAGTATTGTATGACTCGGTAGCCATTTGAAAGCTTTTACAGTAGAAGGAATCCTTTTACAATACAAGGAATCCTTTTACATGTAAGTTTGCTATTATAAAGTCGTACAACAAAACAGTTCTAATGATTATGATTGTATTGTGTTTATAATTGCAAACATTTTAAATATAATAAATATCAAACAAATTCTTCTCCATTTTGCATTAATTTATAAAATGCCTATGTGTCATTGCAAAAGCGGAAAAAGTATGTTTTCTAATTTTATAACAAAAACCTGAATTAGCTAGCGCAACTTCTAAAATCAAAAATCTAGATTGTTAAAATCCGTATTAAAATATGTTTGAGTTCTATACTTTATCATCCTATTAGTCAAACGAGGATAAAATGTGTGTTTGAAGATCTCATTTCAATTATTATTTCTATCGAGTAAAATTTATCCAAATGTGTTTTCCAAAAACAAAAACCTAGATTATATAGAATAGAATAGAAAAAGTTTATTTGTCTAAAAAACACATAAAAGTAACACAACATAATTAAACACAGAAATACATTGAACAAAAAGGAGACAGCTCAGCTTATGCTGCGAGTATGGTAAAACATATCTGCACAGCACTGATTTTCAGCTGATCCTGTATCATCTACTATTAAACATAAAGTTCGGTAGGTGATGCACAATATGAACTACAACACAGCAATCAAAATATATATAAAAATACACACCAAATTACACTTTCAAGAAACAAAAATAAACCACTATTGAAAAATAACATATTTGAGCACAAAAAAATATTTATATTTGATTTTAACGGCTTTCTTGCTTTTGCTTGTCAAAAAGGTGTTTTTTTAACTTTGACTTGAGCGTGTGAGCTGTCACAGACTTGCGCAAAGGGGGAGGCAGATTGTTCCAGATCTTTGCGGCTGCTGGAAACTACCCCTGAAGCCAGATCTTTCATGTTTCGGCAGAATCATTAAGTTTAATTGCCTACTGCGCGTTTCACGACTGCACACCTCACGAGCCCAAGCAAACTTGTTGTAAAGATACAACGTATATGTATAGTCAAAATGCATACACCTAGCGTTGCCATCCGTCCGGATAAAGCCGGACAGTGTTAGGCTTTTTGACCTCTTGTCCGGCCAAATTTGACTGCGTCCGGCCCATCCGGTTTTTGTTGGGCTTTTTCATTTCCTTAATTTTCAATTGTGGAATAAAATTTAAGACACGTTAAAAGTTTTACAACGAAATAAAAAAAATGAGCATTTAAGGTGGTTTCTGGCAAAGAAAAATGGTATGTAAATGATAAGATTGATACTCGATTTTTTCATTTTAAAAAAACATTTTTTAACGTCCGGCCTTGGGACCTAAAAGTCCGGCTTTTTTACCACTAAGTCCGGATTTCTGTATTTTAGATATGGCAACGCTACATACACCAGAAATGTATTAAAATTTTCTGTGTACTTCACGAAATAAACAGAAACAATCATTCATATTTTATTTACTTAGCCTAAGCCTATTGGAACAGCCTTGAGTTCATAATATTTATCAAATCGGGGTAAGGTTTTGTAGCTTAAACACAAGTGTTTTAGGCAGAAGTACAAAAACGGAGCGAGGGCAAAGCGAGACATTACAACATGTTTCAAGAGAATATGGGTAAAACAGCAACTAACTCTCGTACAATTAAAACGTGTTTTTCACTTACTCACGCAATCTTAGATCGAATACGTAATGATAGATTTCATAATAAAAATGTAACAAATCTATCAAAGAATAATCGATAACACGATATTCATTTAGTGCTGTATTTATATTCATTTGAAGAAGTTTATTCAGTAGAACAGTGATTTAAATATTGTGAAAATGTTATATTTTAACTGGCATTATACCTATGTACTGGTAAGACATGAACTTGTTACCTATATACTAATTAATTTGACCGCTTCTGCAGCCAAGTGGTAGGGTGCTAACTCAGAGGTCGTGGGTTCAATTTGACGTGGGTTCAGTTTTTGGGTACACGGGCCCGAAATACAGCGATAGGGCTGACCACTTATCACGTTTGGGACGTAATAATCATCGTTGGAAAGCGGGTATACCAACTATGAACTGTGACTTGCATTTCGAAGTTCATAATTGGAATAATCTCTACGCTCTCGGGAATTCAAGTCGTGACGAAATGTTCCTAATAATTTAAATATGAATTGTAATAAAATAACGTGCAAAGAAACGATATATGGTTGAAACCTGCCATTCCCTCCACGGTGTATAGCACAGCCAACCATCAAAACACTATATTCATAATAGAATAGATATATGGAAAAGTAAAATATATAGTCACGTTTAAGTCGCTCAGTAAAGTTAGCTTTCTTAATTCTAAATATACAGGCTGTTGATTTGGTCCCTAACTTCCATCACCGGTGAGTTAATAGAAGTAAAATGTATAGTACCTACCTACATAGTATTAACACCTCTGTGATCGTTGTTGGGGACAAAATCAATAGCTTGTATATTTCGTGTACGATGCCAAAAATAAAATACGAAATACAGGGTGTAAATAGAGTGCGACCTTTAAATAAAACCACGTACTCTACTGATCATACTAAACAACTTAATGGAGAAAAATACCCGCGCAAATCTTCAGAAAAGAAGATATTCATTTGTAACTTGAATAATTTATTTCGTAGGAAGAAGATCTATTTCAGAACGCTGCACCGAAACAGCTGTTTTACGGAAGACGCTGTTTCAAAAAACGCCCTGATGTCGGTGCGTTAGAGTTCTCGCATTTTTGTTTGAAACTCAAATATATCCTAAATAGGTATTGCCGAATATGAGTTTTTCGCATTTTTCAACTTCATTATTGTCTCGCGATTTCGGCCATAATGCAATCAACCTTCAACCGAGGTAAGGGTAGGGTAGCAGACCGGGTGCAGGCAGGCGGAAGAATTGACGATGCGCACTCTTCCATGTTACTGTAGCCATACATCAAGAAAGTTATGGACAAAAAAACGGATGAACTATCTTTAAAATAGGCACATATCTTATCATCATGAGGACTCGTTGGAATGCTCCGGATGTGGACTGATTCTGATAACCTACAATCTCCATTTTTTATAAATCATTGTTATACTAGCACCCCTGTCTGTAAAGGGTGTTGCGGACCAAATCAACATACTATAGTTGTATACTTGACATGTATAATTAAATTAACTTAAGTTTTAACGATGGACAAGTTAATATTGATGAAGTAATCGGAAGAATCTAAATAAATAAATTAGCAACTTATGCTCATTCAATTCCGCTGTTCCACAAAATTATAGCTAACTAATCAAACATCGGAAAATATCATCTTCTATTTCGTAATGCTGACGCATTTCTGAGGTTATTTTATCGTGCTACAATCACAATCTAATTTGAAATTAGTGTTGTAATGCGAAAGGTTTAATACTATGAACTTATTTTATCGTTACTTATACGTGGGACGCACTATAAGTTTCCGGAATGAATATGAAAAAATACTATTAAAGGTACAAAATTAATTTATTGTTTTTCAAAATAATCTCCCTTGGCGTCTATGCACTTTTTCATTCGATCAAACCAGTTTTGAAAACTTTTGTGCCACTCCCCTGTGGTGACTTCTGAAACGTGTTTTTCATACTCCTCGACAGCCTCTTCTGGTGATGAAAATCGTTGACCGCGTAATTGGTTCTTAATTTTTGGGAACAGAAAAAAGTCACAAGGTGCCAGGTCGAGACTGTATGCAGGATGACTCATGAGTTCTACATTTTTCGTCTTCAAAAAGTCGTTTGTCTGTCTGGCCGTGTGAGAACTAGCATTGTCGTGGTGCAGGATGATACGGCGTTTACGGTTATTTTTACGGAGTTCGTCAATAACTTCCGGCAAACAAATGGTCGTGTACCAGTCACTATTCACGGTACGACGATTCTCTAAAGCAACAGTGTGTGTCCAGTTTTATTAAAAAAAGAAGCAATCATCCGCTTAGATGCACTTTTCACGTGCGCCACTTTGGTTGGTTTCGGCTCATCTTGAAAGACCCATACGCTCGATTGCTGCTTTGTTTTGGGATCGTAGCAATAAATCCATGTTTCGTCACCTGTTACTATGTCCCACACCAAATTTGACGCACCTTCGTTGAATCTGGTAAGCATGGCACTGCACCAAGTGACGCGGTCCGTTTTTTGAGCCTCGGTCAAGTTGTGTGGGATCCACCGCGAGCACAGCTTTCTCACACCCAAATGTTTGTGTAGGATTGATTGTATTTGACTCATGCCTATTTCTAAGGATGCGCGAATTTCATGGTAGGTCATGCCTGTCATGCATGCCTGTCATGCCTGTCTGTTTCAATCATACGGCGCACAGCATCGATGTTTTTGTTGGTCACAGCGGTGGACGGCCGACCATCGCGAGATTCGTCACTGAGATTGATACGACCACGCTTGAATTCTGCAAACCAGCTATAAACAGTCGTCTTGCATGGTGCTTCATTGCCAAAAGCTGTTTCAAGCCGAGCGATGCTCTGTTGAGCTGTCAAATTACACTTAAAATCGTAGAAAATCATACTACGAAAATTTTCCCGAGTTAAATCCATGTTGATGCAGACACACAATTTTTTAAATGGCGCCACAAGGTAAAAACAAAAGACAGTAAGATGAAACAAACTGCATTCCACAGCCAAAGAGTTCTATTTTCAAATGTTGCAATAAATTTTTAAATATTGTTTATGTAAGTGGCCAGTTCCGGAAACTTTTAGTGTTACCTATGTATGTATGTTGTTTATGATCAAAGAAGAATTCAAGATTCAAGATTCAAAATGTTTATTTGTAAAATAGATACATAAAGTATACGTTTTACATGTCAAATCTAATCCGTATAAAAATAATATTTTATAATGAAACAAATATGATACTTACGGGAAATATATATAAAAACAAACTATATTTAAGTTGGGCCACTAAAGTTATACACATGCATAAAATAAAGACTTATTGGAATAATAATATTATTATACATAATGCAATTAATAAATAAGTTGATAAATAAACTGAATAGACCATAAATAAATATAATGCCTAACCAAATATATACTAACTTAAGTAAAAATTAAAATATTGTATATACCTACATAATGCAAGGAATAAATAAGTTAATAGATAAATAAACTATAAATAGATTTAATGCCTAAATCCGCCCATTCGATTAATCTTTCTAAGAAGAAGGGCAAGAAACTTAGCAAGATCGTGTCTTTTTTATCAGTATTTTTTTTTCAATATGGCTTAATACTATTACAGTCTTTTTAACTTACATAAAATTATACAAAACAATGTATTAAACTTTAATAACTAAAGGACAAATATATAAAAGACAGAAGGAAATTGTGTCATGAGGGAAAAAAAATACAAATCAAATCAATCAATCAATCAATCAAAATATTTATTTTTGCAAAATAGATACTTAAAGTATACTTTCTACAAGTCAAAGTTAATTATAACAATATAATATATTTTTAGAATATAAAAAAATATATAATAATACGGGAAATAAAATACACACCTGCATAAAATAGAGGAATCTAGGAATAAAAATAATGCAATGAAGAAATAAGTTCATAAATAAAAAAGGGAAATACCAGGCATGCCTTTTAAGTTCTGTCGTTTGTCGCCAATTTTAAATTTAGAACTGTTCAATATTCAAAGTTGGTGAATTTAGGATTTCAAAACAATTGAAAGAATTAGGATTAATGCAATTGTTTAGTCACAGCGTTGTTTGGATTCTGTCAGGTCACGTACGAAAATGAATCTTACTAAGGAAAATGTCCGTGCAATCATTTTCTATAACTTCCGAAGAGGCCTAACACGGATTCAGTGTTCCGAAGAGCTAACATCTGTATTCCATGATGAAGCCCCATGTCTGCGGACAGTCGAACGCTAGTATTTAGAATTCCAACGTGGATATATCAGTCTTAGTGTTGTCATCTCGTGAAGGACGTCCAAAATCCGCCTTCACTGAATATAACATTGTTGCTGTGAAAGATCTAATCCTCGAAGATCGTCATGTGACATATCGGGAGATAGAGGCGTTATTAGGCATCTCAGGGACAACCATTCAGCAGATCTTGCATGAGGCGCTTGGTGTGAGAAAGCTAGTTTCCCGTTGGATCCCGCATTTGCTTTCCGACGATCATAAGAGGGCCCGTGTCAGATGGTGTAAGAAAACTCTTTAAAGGTTCAACCGAGGAGAGTCAAATCACGTCTACGACATTATCAGTGGTGATGAATCTTGGATCTATGCCTACGATCCTGATTCCAAACAACAATCCACAATCTGGGTCTTCAAAGACGAACCAAAGCCGACAAAAGTTGTTCGCTCTCGAAGCACTTCAAAGAAGATAGTGGCTACGTTCGTGGCGAAAACCGGGCATGTTGTGACAGTTGCACTTGAAGATCGTAGAACGGTTAATGCAGAGTAGTATACCACAGTTTGTTTACCACCAGTCATCGCCGAACTTCGGAAATCTAACCCAAAGCGACGCATCATCCTACATCATGACAACGCAAGCTCACACAGCGCTCATCAAACGATTGAGTATTTGAAGCAGGAAAACGTAGAAATTCTTGACCATCCTCCATACAGTCCTGACCTAAGCCCTAACGATTTCTTTACATTTCCTAAAATTAAGAAAACTCTTCGTGGTCAAAGGTTCCAGTCCGGTGAAGAAGCAGTCGACGCTTTCAAATCAGCCATATTGAACACCCCCACTTTGGAGTGGAATAAATGTTTTAATAACTGGTTCGAGCGAATGGAAAAGTGTTGTAAACTACGTGGAGAATACTTTGAAAAACAATAAATAGTACTATTAGGTGCCAGTTGTTTTTGTTTCTTCAAACGACAAAACTTAAAAGCATACAAAAAATACATCTTAGTCTACCTGTCTAATGAGGTAGTAAGTTAAAATACTAATCATCTACCTGTCTCATATACGAGTAGCTTATCGTTTTTTTATAGTCAGATTATCAACTAATAAATGCTAAGTTTGTCAAAATAAAAAAACAAAATAAAAATATTTGTCCACATAAAAACAAACGATTTGAAAAACACAAATCAGTTAGAAAATTAACGAACAGTAGTATTATGGCTAGGATCAATATTCTCATGACACCAAGCATCATTATCGTCCAAATTTTATGCTAGGACGTAAGAGTGTCGGTAAAAAGTATTTTATTAAGGTGAAACTTGGAAGACCTAAAATTACCTTTTGTTTTGTGTTTAGAAAATACATCTAAGTAATAGACTAAAGAGAATTATTCGACTCTCCAGACACAATCTTTCTCTGTCTTAAAGCGAGGCAATTCATGTTTTACCTAAAAAATTTAAATCATTTTTCGGATCGATAAAATATGGATAAAAAATTTCAAAATAATGTATGTGCTTCTTCATGTCTTTATTCATATTATTATGGGATTTTTTAAAGATATTTATTTAATTTCACTTCACAGAAATAATTCTGAAACGTGGAGATTATTTTCAGCTAAATAACAGTTTAATTTATTATACCAATACTTTTATGCAATGAAAATATATGCAGTGAAAGGTGTAGTATTCTCTCGTTTTTTACAGAAAAAACATCTGTAAAATGGTTAAAACAAACATTGAAAACTAATAAAAATACCCCGAAACTGCGAGTTTTTTGATTGGCCCTCGTCCACTCTACAGGATAGATAAGAGTAAAATGAAAGCGTTGGAGTAGGACACATTTCTCTGAACAACCGACAATCCTATGAGAACTTCCAGTAAAGACAGCATCATTAGCCAACTCTTCTAAGAAGCTGTAAAAGCCAACTCAGACGAAAAGAGACTTCGTAAGCAGGTATTATAAAACAGTTGCAGATTCTTTATAGTTCGAAGTCGTGAGAGGATAGGGGAGAACAGTTAGAAAACTGGTTAGAGACGTGTAGCGGTTTGATTTTGATTCGTGTTGCTTGATACCAGCGCAAATATGTGACTGTCCTCATTTATGGATGGAAAATAGACGCAAATTTCAAAAATACTTCGTTTTTATTTCTTTAAAATGAGTTGAACATCACCGGGTAGACTCACTTTTGTAAACATTGCAAGGTCTAGCTTTGTATATAAATTTGTGTCTTAGCGTTTTTTACCTTTTAATTAGGTTGGCTAATGGAGATACTTTGGCACCGCTTTTGTCATGGTCGTTTATAGTATTTTAATAACTAAATAGTTTTTATTTTACATTGAATTTCTTGCTTAAGCTGACATACTGAAATATTTAGATAACGAATTTGAAACTAACGTTTAAACACCAACCCGCCTGCCTAGCGTGTCTATTATATTATTATGGGTATTTTATCCAAGAGGACCGCAAAGAGTGGTAAAATCTTCGAAAGGCATTATGTGGGGCAGTGGACGAAAGAGGCTGATGGATGGATGGTTGGATGGATGGATTTTAAACTCAGCCAAAAGCAGCTGCTACATCGATACCATTTTGGCATTATCAAGGAGGTTGTCGTTCTTAGAAAGTCGATGGGGTGTTCATAATATCAAAATATCCATTTTGAAAATATTTTTCGTTTTCTTCTTCGTAATTTTATTACAAACTGCAACCTTGACATTTAGTTTGTCTATGAAAAACTACCATTACCACTAAGGTATATCAGCCAAGATACAAGCTTGTTTTGTCCTCATCAGGCATATTACAATGACCTCTAGTGTTTTCTCAGTGTCACCAATGACTTTCGCTTCTTCGTCAACATTATCATTATAATCACAGGTTTCAAGGTCACTTACTCCCAGATTTCGGAAACCAACTTCATCATGGGACGGAAGTGTAGCTTTATCTGTTTTTGTTTGATCTATACTATTATTAGCCTAATAATAAATCACAAGAACCTTAATTTTATGTTTATAAAGACTAAAATCGCTTTTTTATGCAAAATAACCGCAGTTTTTAAATGTCAAGTGACCTTACGTCATGCATCATTTGCATTTTGTACCTTCCCTCATTAAAAAAAACTCATCGGCAGTGGTCCGACTGGCCTTGTATCGAGGTTTGTATATTATTTTATCATGACTAACCACTATGCAATTGTTTTTTTTTTTTACAAAAGAAACAGATATACTTTATTTACTTCAAATAAATAGCTACCATTGTGTTGATTATTTGGTTGACTGAACTTCCCAAGGTGTTCCACAGGGGCAATATTTAGGACCTAAGCTGATAGAAAAATGTTGTTAAAAAAATAACCCTTCCTTATGGGATAGTTTGTACATACGAGCCCTTTCAAAAGGGCGTGCCTTACCTTCGTATGTTATATCCATAAATAGGTACAATAAGTCAGTGCCTTTCCCTATTCCAGTTTCCGCGAGAATGTGACTTACCTCAACATCTTGCACGTACGTCGCAAGGCTTGACATACGAACCTGTCGGAAAACTTTCTGGGGACAGGTGCAGAAACCTGTAAGTAGAGATAGTTGACATTTACCATGTATACACAGAGAAGAAAACTAAAGAATTCACTAGAAATTCCTGCCAGTTTGGTTTAATCCATAAATAATATGTATGGGTTTTTGCTCAAATAATCTTAAACCTTGACATTAAAACTTTTTTAGAGCCACTTTGGTTTTTTATTTCTCAATATTTTAATGAGTTCTTTCGATGAAAGTGTGCATTACTTGGCAGAAGTACATACTAATATTTTTTCATGTAGGTAGTATTGCTTGATTCTTCATACAAGGAAGAATGAATAATGCTATTGAGGGGACATCCTCTTAAAAAAAAAAACCTCGCTATGATAACATCTTAGATTACTAAAAGCACACAAATAAACTGCCTGAAAATTCCAGTGGTATAGAAAACAGACAAGGAAACTTGCACATGTGCAGTAATTATCCCAGGGTAGAGGAATGCAGGAACAGCTATCCTTTGTTCCTGATCCCCAGGGTTATTGACGCAAAATGGGTTTTATGACTTTGTAATAAAGGCTACTGCTGTGTTGAAGACTTCTGACCCAAGAGAATCATTGTCCTTTGTATTCTTTGGAATACTCTCAGAAGTATTCAGCTTATCTCTCTCTAGATCATCTTTATTTATAGCTTGTATATCTTGTATTTTTGTAACAACGTACTCGTACAGATTAGATGCTTATAAGGGTTCCGTTTTTCCTAAAAAGACATCGTTAAACCTGCATTCAAAGTATTATTAGCTACTAAGCTCGGCATCGCACGTCTCACCACTAAACGCAGACTATTTAAAACTTACGACAGATTTAAAAAGCGTTGCTCGTGGGTTATACTTTTGGCCAGTCACCTCTAGAACCTGTCCCATAAAGCCATTATAATTTATCTAAACTGTCTGTCAAGTCGTGACTGGATACCCAGGTAGACTAAGAACCTGTTTCGAGCATTTTTAGGCTGGTTTAAGTAAAGCTGCAGGTTAACATGTAAATGGGTGACTTCATTGGTGTATAATCCTGTAATACATGTACCATTTAAAAAGACTATGACTATGACCTAATATCGATCTTATTACTATCGCAAAACGTTCAAAATGGGTCTATGGATTTTTCTTCGATGTAACGTCTGGTCACGCTGTTTAAAAATTAAATTGATAAATCGGCATTGCAAAAGAATATTAATTTTAGTCTCTTGTCTGATATTTTACCCGAGTTACCCAAGTTTTATGTTGTACGTATAGGTACTGAATATTGCATTACGTGCTAATAGATCTTAATTTTGTGTTTTTATGGTTCCGTATAAACGGGAACCTTATACGATCACTTTGTTGTCCGTCTGTCAAAACCCTGTTTCTCGGGCTCCGTTAGAGATATCAATTTAAAACTAATACCTCCTATAGGTAGAAATTTACGCATGGGTGCTGTCGAAAAATCAAGCTTCTAAACTCAACGGAAAAAAGTTATTGCCCTACAGATTTGCTCACCGTTGGGTGATTCCGGTTGACTTATAATAGGTATTATAATATGTAGTAACATAAAATTCCATTCACAAGAAGGTCTTGCAGCAAACGTTTGGAATAAATCTAAATATTAGCTAAAATTTTATTAATAGTTTAATGGATCCTCAGCAAAGCCGATTCTGAAGGCTTTGATTTTAGTTTGTGTTGTCAAAACTAAATTTTCTTCATTCTAAAATAGTTCTTTACTGTTATAAATAAAACCTATATTGCTTTGGGAAAATTAAAGTTTTAGCAGCTCTAAAACTAAAATGAAAGCCTTCAGAATCGAATTGATTGTCTAGTAAGATTGGTCGTAACTGCACGTGGAATAGTACAAAACTCGGGCGCGCGTCGTATTGCAAGCACATGGCCGTTTTTCTGTTACTTGTAAAATTTTAATCGCTCCCTTGTACATGTTTGCACCATAAAAAGGGGCAAAACACCATCAAATTCAAGAAAAGGAAGTATATTTAAAATTTACTCAAGATAACATTCCTTAAGTACTTTTTACATTCCTAAAGACACATTAACTGTGATTTAGAGGTCGATGGACCATTATACAACTACTTAGCATTTAATACAGCTTCAAGCTGTATGTCCCACGACCTTTTGCATTGTATGCACTTGTGGAAGTCTCTGCCATTATTTTGAATGATCATGACGTTAAGTTATGATAACTTGCCGGATTTTACATAACATTAATAGAGATGAATGATTATTTTTTTTATACATCCGCTACATTTTGATTTTAATTGTGATTGCAAACGTGTACAATTTTGCTAAATTTTATACGTAAGTAGAGGCATCATGTTCTTATTTTACGAATATGAAGCGTCCAAATAGACCTCTAGAATTTACTAAAATTCCCTCAAACCATCTTTTTACTGAGGATTCGGTACGTTCTCAACAGAAAAATGGACCTCTTTGTTAACCAAGCGTCACCGAAAGACAGAGATAGAGCGAGAAGCTTCGTCACAGTAGCGCGCTAGACAAGCGACACAGAACAAGTCCATTGGACCTATATTTGTAGGGCGGCGCGCGGGAAGGGGCTACCGTATCTTCCTTTTATCTAAGTTTTTACTAAATAAACTCTCTTTATAAAATACCGCCTCTATGGTCAAATACTAGAGCGGTCGCCTGCTAACCCAGAAGTTCAATCTCACGTCAAACGCGATGGAGCTCACCACACGTCACGTTTAGTACGTAATAATTGTCACTGAAAAGCTGTGACCAGGGCTGGATTTAGGGGAGGGCAACAGGGGCTGAAGCCCAGGGGCCTCCACACAAGATGGGCCTCCAAACAAGAGGGGCTTCCACACAGGAGGGGCCTCCACACAAGAGGGGCCTTCACAAGTACTTAATTTTATACACTAATTGTTTTTTTTTTTTTTCAAATAAACAACTTGCCGTGTAGATATTCTTTGAGTAACCATACTTAAAAATACAATAAATACAAATTTCATAAAGATTTCATTTTCGGTATAAGAGTGTTTAGTTAGGCTCACGATGTTTTTTTTTCTATTCATATTCGTTTTGTCCATGAGAACAATATTTTTTGTTCCATCCCACTTTTTTAAGAAATGTAAGTATACTAATTCAAAACTATCAAAATTGTCTTAAAACACTAATTACAACTAAACATTTTGTTACTTCGCTGAAGAGCCTCAAAAATTCACAGTAATTTTATAAGAAAGTAGCAAGTGTAGATCTAATAAATAGATTGGGGCCCCACTTCGTTCTTGCCCAGGGGCCTCCACACCTTAAAATACGGCCCTGGCTATGACTGTGGCTTGCATTTCACTAATTTACTACAGCTAATAAAAATCTCAAGAATGGAACAAAAGTTGATGACAAATATGGCGTTTCAGTGCTGTACCGAGCTTATTCTAAGAGACATAATTAATCTGTTAGCCATTATTTAGTAAAGTTTTTGGGTTTGGACACCATCGCGCCTGATGGAAACGATGTGCCCTAGGATGAAGTGCGCTCGAACAGAAACTGGGAGAATAAAAGCAGGCAAGGCGTTAATTAGTCTCTCAGGGGATTTTCGCAAAATCTACGTAAGTTGGTAACGGACGAATGACACTGCGCAACTGCCTATAACCACTCTCGCAAATCTATATCTATTCTAATAATGTTGTAAAAAAGTCGTGTCTGTACATTGATTAATTTTTCGTTTTTTTGTATTTTTTTGAGGCCATAACCATTTTTTTTCGAATTTTGTCTGTTTTTATGTATGTACGAGTATTTCAGTTTTAAAATCGAGAACCACTTAACGGATTTGATGCGGTTTTCCTCATCACCGTTATAGTGACCCGGTCAACATGTACGCAATAAATAAGGGGTGTTGATAAAATAACCGCCAAGCCGAAAACTGTGGACAATAGTATTTATCTTTAGATTGATTGAAAGACACTTTCACGCGAGCGAAGCCGCAGGCAAGAGCTAGTTTTAAATAAATAATAAAAAAAAATCTTTATTATCAAACATAAATAACAAAGTTAACAATTAAATTAATCTTAGCTACATAATCTAAAATGTTAAAATTACCTAAAACGTACAAAAAAAAAGGAAAAATTATACTGAGTAAAATATTTTCTCTAAATCACCGCCGTCGATCGGCAGGGTCCCCAAAAGCCAGCCCCCCGTTGAATGACTAGGCTGATACGCTGCCCGAGGTATGCCCCAGCCCTTGGGTCTTCCGAAACGTCGACCAGCCGCGAAGATATTTCTTTGAAAACAATCTTCGTGGCTGGACCCCACGGCCCTAACGTTTCTAGTCCAAAAGGCGCAAATATATATATAGTCCGAAGTTAGATCTGCATACTTGCGCCTCTTGGAGCTTTCGGCTGTGGCTGCCGCAGCGCCAGCTTTAGCAGCGGTCGCTTGAATACGGGACGCCGCCAATGTGTCGACACAAGTGGCGTCCCATACCAGCGACTAAGAATGGAAAATAATTAATAAATGATAATAAAGTATAGATATGTTCACTCACGAAGGAACGCCCCTCCACAGTAAATTATCGGTGTGCATTAGTACGAGTAAAGCATGTGCGTACAAGATGTGTTAGTGTGCGTGTAAAGGCTAGCACTACAGACAGCAAAAAGATGCTGATGAAATTATACGATTGCTTTCGTTTATGTAGTTTTTTTTTAATTAAATTATATTCATGTTTTTTTAGATTTATGTAGGTATACAATAAAAATATTAGCTTTATGTTAAAATATATCCATTTATTCAGTAAAAAATACTTATTTCTATGTTGAATCTATATTTGAATATCGTGTCTTTCTGTCAATGTTTTGCGGTTATTACAGGTTTTACGCCACCTATAACCTATTTTCAACAGCAATCTTCGTAGCGTACTAGTTGATCCATCAAAATTAATCTTTTCCTCTAAAACTTGCTTCAGCTTCCCAATTGTAGGCAACTGTTTAAATTCCATATGAAATGTTTGTATCGTTCGTCGTACGACATCGACTTTAAAACTGTCTATATCGATTTTATTCGCCCTTTTTGTCCGTTTTTTCATCGGAGAAGTGAACTTAGAGGTTGTTGTAGGTAAATTCTTTTCTTCTCTGAGTATTCGAGTCACTGTGTGCTCTGAAACTTCTGTTGCTTGAGCAGTACGCCAGCGAAAATCTGTCAAACGCTGTACCCCGTTTTCTGCCTCCGATTTCATAAAATGATACACCTTTGCTATGATTGATCTACCCTGAAAATAATAATGTTATTTATTACAATGCCATTACAACTGAGATACTAACAACTCGACCGCATAAGTCACACATAATAATAATAATAATAATAATAAAAGCTTTTTATTTGTCTCAAAAAACACAATAAATTTTATACACAATAATTTTATACATGAAAAGAGACAAATCGGTCTAAGACTCGGCTTATGACAGTCTGTTATTTAAACAAAAAGCCGCCGATTTTCAGCCTTAGCCTTTAATTAACAAGAAACACACAAAAAAGAAAGATAATAAATAAACAAATTAAAACACACAGAATTTAGAAAGCAAAAGTACCAAAATTATATAAAGTTAAACAAAGTTAAGACAGTTGACATTAAACAATTTATATTATTAGACACATTACTGAACCATAGGCCTACCACCAGCCAAGGACTGCAAAGAAAGCAGCCATCTGCGACATTTTTTTCTGAAGGTGACTAGTGTGTTAGCCGCGCAAACAGGTGGCGGTAACACGTTCCAGCATTTAGATGCTGCTATCTTAAAGCAGCCTCTGGTAGTGACAAGCGTGTGGTTGGGAATAATTAGTTGTGGCCGCCGAGCTCTAGAGGACCATACCAACTTTTCATGCAGGTACCCAGGGGTTTTACTATTTAATAAGTTGAACATTAGACACGCTAGTTTTAATACCCTGAAATTTGCCATGTTTAAAACCCCCCTTGCAATCAAATGAGGCGTAATGTGGTCCCTCCTAGGTATGGCATAGCAAAATCGCATGCACGTATTCTGGACGCGCTGAATAGCCTTAACAGTTTTTTTAAACAAACATGGACCAAATACTATGTCACAGTGACTTAATTGAGAGAGAACAAGGCTGTTACAGAGCTGAAGGCGAACCTTTTGTGCAAGGAATGGCCTCATTTTATAAAGGGACTTGAGTGCACCAAAGCACTTGCCAATTTTCTGTTGAACATGATCTTCAAATCGCAACTGTTCATCCATAGTGAGCCCCAAATTTCACACTAGATTGCTTATTGGTATCACTGTATCATTTAACTTTATAACAGGATTAAGTGCCTTAATTGTGGTAACTTGATTCTTGGTCCCAAATATAATTGCAACACTTTTCTTGGGATTCAATACCAGATTATGCTTTTGTGACCACTGAAAAATTGCACCTAAGTCATTGTTTAATTTTGAGGTAACTGGGCTTATATCGTCCGGTTTTGCTGGCGCTTGTACATACAGCTGCGTATCATCAGCATAAAGGTGGTATCGCGAGTTTTGAATTGCTTGGGTAATACTAGACGTATAAATCGCATAAAGGATCGGCCCCAAAATTGAGCCCTGAATAACACCGCGAGTTATAGGTAGGGGTTTAGATTCTACAATTTGACCCGTATTATTAACACACTGTACTACCTGGCTACGATCTGAAAAATACGCAGAAAACCATTTACATACTGCGTTGGAGAAGCCAATGCATTTCAACTTTGACAGGAGTATTGAGATATTTACGCAGTCAAATGCACGACTAAAATCGAGCAAAACCATAATTGTACCCTGACCATCGTTAGAGGATAATAAAATGTCATCCACTATATGTAGAAGAGCAGACGTGGTGCTATGTCCTTTTCGGAAACCAGATTGAAGGGTCGGTAATATGCTATTTGATTCTAGGTAGGGAACTACTTGATTAGAAACTACTTTTTCTATCATTTTGGACAATGCTGACAAAACGCTAATTGGTCTAAGATCTTCCAGTTCCTCTACCTTCCGTTTCTTAGCTATAGGTTTTATAATGGCACATTTCCAAGCCCTTGAGAATTCACCACTCCGTATTGACTTGTTTACAATGGTAGTTATCGCAGGTAAAGAATGCGGAAGGGTCATGTAAATCATAAACATTGAAATACCATCACTGCCTTACACCATCATCACATGGATTTAAGTAAATCTGCTAACACTGCATATATCATCTATAAAACGCTTAAAAGGTTGCAAGATAACAACAATATAACTGTGATTTATAGGATATATTTACACAAGAGAGAACCCTAACATACCTAATATTTTAAGGAAAATAAAATAAAAGTACATTTACCTCACTGCGGACAACCTTTCTTTTGCGTGGTGACATGCTGACCGTACGCCCGTTTGAAGAGCGGCCGGGAACGAAAACAGGTGTTATCCGAACGACTGAGCGCTAGAAGTGGGCGGTTCAAACCGTATATAGATTCAATATCTATATATTGAGTCGAAACCGAATATCAGATATTGCGATCCACGATATCTATGTATGTAAAAAACCATGTATTCGCGGCGCGCGCGTACCGCGTTGTGCGTGTTGTTTTCGTATACCTGTATCTATGTAGGTATTAGTGTTAGCGAAATAGCGAACGGTTCCGGCGCGGCCGGCCGGCCGAGCGCTGCCGAATACTTCCGAATACTCTCGAACACTCCTGATTCGGGATTTCCGAACCCGATAAATCATAAAGCGCGGAAACAAAACAATGAAATAGCGATATAAGGAAGGTGAATTGATTTGACCCTTATGTCCAAGTAGTATGAAGCGTTTTTAAACGTATTATATCAAATTTAGTAAACATTGGTTGGATTGCAATTTGGTGGCATAGTTCAAGGCCAAAGTTGAAACAAAAATGCAAGTGTGTCCGGGTCACTTATAGAAACCTATGTATCTCGCTCGAGTGTATTTAATTGCAGCCAGTCCTAAGCCTGGATAAAGTATGAAGAAAAATAATTTCATTTAAATGAATTATGACATACAAACCGTAGAAATCCTCTAAAATAAAAATCCATTTAAAATTTCATAAACTTATTGTGGTTTGAGACTCCAAATTCTACTGGTTCCGTAACATGTTAGGTAGATTAATCCGAAGCCTCATCAAAATACATATCTAGGTATATCGCGTAAATAATGCATCGTAGTATTCGTAGGTATTCATACCGCGCGCGCGCGCCGCATCTCCAATACATAGATATTACAATATATAGTTTTAAGAGCCGGTATTGGTATGCAATATCTGATTTCGGTTCAGTATAGCACAAACGCGTACCGACCCATCTCTACTGAGCGCTCGCGACTGAGGAACGCTCCGTGCTACGCACACATAGACGCGTCGTACAGATACATTTACAACTACATGAATGAAATGTGGAAGGGCGTTCCTTCGTGAGTGAACATATCTGTACCATATTATGGTGGTCTTCTATGGCACTAGGTTTTTCTTTGTTCACATCACAAACTCAGAATAAGTAATCGATTTTTCATAAGAATTGTTCCTGGAACTGCTACACTTTACGAGCTTCGGCAAATTGCTTGCTAATATGAGTCATAATGAGGCGTGATTCAGTGTGGCTACTCGCACTATTGACCTAAACTTAACGGTTAAGGCGATCGTTGTCATAAAAAACGTAGGTCTCCGACAAGTTATAAACTTACGCATAGCTATTCGAGTCAAAGACATCGACAATAACGTGATTTTTTTGTCTTATTAGGATTACCAGATGACAGGAATTTTAGCCCTCTGTCAAAAAATCAGAAATATCTTGAATTTATCGAGAGTTTTTTAAATAAAAAGAATGTATTCTTGACATTAACATATTAATTGAGTTACATTTATCGTTTTTGTATCAATATTGCGCTGCCTTTGCATTCACATAAAACATCAACAAAAATGTCAGGAAATGTATTAAATTGCCAGAGATTTTGGGAATTCACATTACTGGATATGGTAATGGTAACCCTATTTATTATGAACTTAATCAACCTACGGTTAAATAATCACTTAAATATACAAGAAACGTTTTCTCTTTGTTTAAATAAAAAAAAACCTGTTTTGGTTAGTTTTTTTTAGCAACTAGATAAAATCAATATTATTATTTACCATACATTAGTTAAGTATCATTCTAACTAGCGTCTACATTAAAAAATAACTTGCTTACGTTTTTCTTTTCCATTATCAATTTAAACATGTTTTTTTTTATTTAAGGGTGAAAGCCACCAATCGTAAGGTTTTTTCAACGTTTCTCTTACTTATTTTATTTGTTATTAATTTGGTGCCCAAAAAATGATTCGTTGATCTGCATGATAAAATATGACTGGAACTAAGAAAATAATAAATAGTTCAAGACTGCCCTTAAATAGTTCACTAAAAGGTTTGGGTCCCTTAGCAGTAGCACGCTAAATTTGTAACAGGTTCAAGGTTTTATTAATTTACAATTTTAGTATTTGAATAACAAAATGTGATTATTACTCATTTATCAGAGAATCGGCGGTAGCTCAGGCGGTAGAACGCTGGCCTCTCAATCTTGAGACCCAGGTTCGCTCCCCCGTCGGGCATGCACCAATGAGTTTTTCGGAATTTATGTTCTTACCTAATACTTACCACTTGCTGAACGGTGAAGGAAAACACCGTGACGAAACCTGAATGCCCAAAAAGCGTGTATTTGTGCCCGAAGTACGGCGATAGAGCTCACCACCCATCACGTTGAATCGTAATAATCGTCGATGAAACGCGGGTGTACCGGGACTTCCATTGTGGACTGAGACTTCCATTTGACATTTCAAACTCGGAAACACCTCTGATACCCCCCCGGGATTCATGTCGAAATTACTATGGTGCGCAGACTGCACAGGTGGAAGGTAAAACTCGAACGGGCCGCCCTAGAAGGACGTATGCCGACCGAATAGGTGACATACTGAAGAAGGGCAAAGTAAAAAGTACCCGGAATAGAAGAGTTCGTATGACTATATTGATTTGGCGAAGGGTGTGTCAGGACCGTATCATATTTTAATCTGTAGTCTCTGCCTACCCCTCTAGGAGACAGCGTCGAGTATATTATGTATTATGTAAAGGAATAACTTTCATTTTCATAGCTTGTATTATGTCATAAACAAAACTGAATTCAAAGTAGTTATCTTCACTAATTTGTGCAAAATCAATAGAAAGCATGTAAAAGCCAGACCGCAGCGAAAGTCTTAGTTAAAATAGTAAAGTAAATAAGAATTATTGTGGAAATCGTTAGCAGTACTTTCCTAACACTTCTCACAATATTTAAACAGCTTCTAGAAATGGTGTCTAATTGTTTCGTTTTATCTTGTTGCTTATGGAAGACGGGAAAACATAGTACGAGATGAGAGCTGCTCAAAACCAAACAGCTTTCTCACAGCTGTGATTCCTTGTTATCTGACCAAAGAATCTAAGACTGGCTGGTAGTAGGCGCAATACAGGGGGAATGGGGGCGATGGCCCCTCTCTATACATAATTTAACTAATTCACGACATAAATCCCCGAGGGGATGTCAGAGGTGTTTCCGAGTGTGAACTGTAAAATGCAAGTACTCGGTACGCCCGCGTTTCACCGACGGCTATAACATCCGAACGATGCCCGGAACCAAACCTGGGTCTCAAAATTGAAAGGCCAGTGTTCTACACTTTGAGCTACAGCCGCTTGACTGATTTTAAAATTTTGTAACTTTGTTAGCCGATTTACGGAAATTTACTCCTCCCCCCCCCCCTCCTTGGTCGAAATCCTAGATCCGTACATGGCTGAGAGACCTTGGGACCCGCGTTGCAATTTTAGCCATCTCCATTGGTCGGATTAAATACCAATCAATACTTGCCTTGCCAGTCCATGAAGTTGCTAAAAAACAAACTTTCATAACTATGTTGTTTTACCGATTAAACAGTTGATAATTACAAGTTGGCTGATTCATCGCTTACGTATCACTTAGCGAGATTTTCTTCATTCAGAAACTGGCCATAGTTTTATTTTTTAAATGCAACGGCTAACGGTACTAAACTTGAATTTTATATCAGGTAGTAATACAATTCTTAACATATATATATTTGGAAAAGCCATTCCAATTGTTTGCGTCTTTGGGTTGCTGCGAGTAATAATAAAGCGTATATATAATAATAAAGCAGTTTTTTTTTAATTTACCTCATAGGAATAAAAATTTCGTAAAAGATTTGTTTGTTCATCTTGTCCTTAACACATCTGAAAGCGCCGCTTCGCTCCGCTTAGCTTGGCTCCCCTTTATGAAGCAACCTAACACGCTCCGCTCGTCGTTGCCCTTATTTTTCACTTTTGGTGAAAGATTTGAAGTTCCATACGATTTACCGACGACGTATCTAAGCGGAAAAACATGCAGTGATTTAGGGTGAAAGAGAAAAATAATGTTTTTTATTTTATATCGGGTGTAAATAGACAGATACCTTTTGCGGAAACCACATAATCTACTGATCACTCTGTACATTTTTTCCAAAGAAACATTACCGCGCAAATCAATAGATTGAAAAATAAAAAATATGCGTATATACGCGCTTGTTTCGAGACAAGCGTCTTCCGTGAGACAGCTATTCACGCGCAGCGTTCTAAAATTGATCTTTCTCCTCCAAAAAAGGTATAAACTGTTAATTCCCAAAATCTAGATATAACAATATCTATGAAATACTTATAATCAAACCCATCAAATAAAATATGTTTGAATTCTGTAGGTAAGTACATGATTCCTATTTGTCAAACGGGGAGAAAAAATTTTTAAAGACCTCATTTCAATATTTATTTCTATCAAAGAAAATTTACCCAAACATGTTTTCCAAAAAGAAAACCCTAGTCAAAATGCATATACCATAAATTGGATACAATTTTCTTTGTTTTTGATTAAATACGCAAAAAGGCACGTCTATTTTATTTATACAGCCTCATAACATAACTTTAAACCGCAAACTAAGCTATTGAAACGAAATACCGACCACTAGCTTAAAAAATCGACAGTTTATGACCTAACCACAAATTGTAACTTCGAAAGTGATAAATAACTTAACTTACCACGCAACTTACAATCTAAGTAATGTCTCGAATAGTAAGTAATAGATAAGCAACATGCCCACTTTCTGAGGTGTGACTTGTTTGATTTTCTACTCCATAACGTACAGTAGAAAGTTGGGATACGTTCTCGTGCTTGTAAATAATATACCCGTAGCGTACACGCGTTTTCTAACTACATTCTTTTCCTCTAAGAAGCATATTAAATTTAGATTAAGTGGGTATTATGATAATGTTTAAGTAGCTCCCTGCAATCAGCATCCCGACAAGCAAAACTTAAAGGTCCCGTTTAACCTGGAGGCACACTTTTCCAAACAAAAAAATAACTTTTAACAAAAAAGTAGTAACCGACTTCAAATGTTAACAGCAGACATTCACTCAAAAGTTTAAAATTATTTACTGACCTTTAATACACACTTACACTAATTGCTGAAATCTCCTTTGAGGAGTTCTATGGTGATGAGGCCAGGATCGAAGGTCAAGTAGCATAATTAAATTTTCAGTAATATCTTGCAATAAGGACACCAACACAAAGTGATTGTCGAAATCTCGAGTTATTTACTGTCATCCGTTGAGGAGTTTTCATGAGCTGAGGATCATGGGATCGAAAGTCAGGTGGGTATATGACAATTTTCTAGTAACAGTCTATAATCCACAATACAATATCGAGTGATATGCGGTCATCCGTTGAGGAGTTCTACTCCTTATTTCTGAAAATCACGACCAAACTAAAATGGGACCTACATGAAAACAAACTCTTTCAAGTAAAAAAAAATCTAATCTGTTGGGAAAAGTCAGAGTTATGGAGTAAGATCACCAAAAAATAATAATTGAAAAAGGAAGTTGAATTGAGAACCCCTTTTTTTGAAGTCGGTTAAAAAAGAAATGTTTTTTATCGATTAAGAAATGATAGATTTAAAGAGAAATGAACATACCCAAGAAAAAAAAAATACAGTCGCATTGAGACCTCCCCCTTTTTTAAGTCTGTTAAAAATATTATAAATTTTATTTCACTTTTCATAGCAAGCGTAACTGAGCTTTAAAATTTGTAATAATTCCCCTGCTCTCCAAGAAAATTAACTAAAATAACCCCTAACGTAACCCATTCCAGCAAATTTTACTGTAATATTGTCTTTACTGTTGTATGAAAGAAATCGCGCTGCTCTTCTACTGACAAAAAGTTTTTTTTTCTTTTTATATGACCTAAAGAAAATCGCCCTTAGTTTCTATCTTAGAAAATACTTCTATTTATATTTTGCCAGCGCTCGCAGTACACTGTTTGAAATAAACTGCAAATATGAGCCATAATAATTCCAGACGATATTTAAAATTAATAACTTTTCGGATTCATTCCTTTACTGGTGCCAAAAGACCTCCCATTGGGCCAGAATTGAAGACCACCGCAGGCCACCGAGAAGCCCTGAAGTACACAATAGGATTCGATGATAAATCAGATACGATCTTGCTAAGATTTTTGCCCTTCTTCGTAAAAAAAAAGTTCTTAACACGTGGACAAACAGACGATTAACAAAGTGAAAAAGATACGGAATCATAAGAAGGAAAGAAAATAAGGTAAAGCCTAAGGTAAAGAAATAACGGCACAATAAGTAAAGAAGGGCCAGTAAGCAAAGATTAATTACGATCAGGATGTGAAGATTGTAAAGGTAGATCTGTTAACACCTGTGTATCCCTCAAAAAAGCAGGCGTTAGTATTTATGGTGTTCTGTATCTCTACTCGTATTTACTAGCTATAAAAACGAAGAGTACTATATTTATCTTCTTTTAGACGGGAGCTGAAGTCAGGCCCACAACTATTTCACTCAGCCTGTAATCGCTTTAGAAGGGCTTCTTCCCACGAAGGGAATTCAAATTGATCTCACTTAATGATTCTAAGGCATTAGTTACGTAATTTTTAAGGAATTTCTCCCGCCCCATACTTTAGAGAAGGTGTACGAGTATAAAGGATAAAGTTTATTTTAAACACAAATTGACATTACGTATATTGCGGTATAAAAACATAGAAGAAAATTATATGCGACGAGCCCTGAACCGGCATTTTTTAAATATAAATGAGCTTGAGGTACTCCTCAGAACAATTTTTCTGTTCCATGGTGTAGGCTCAGTCACAATATATAGGTAGGTAACAACAGTAGTTTAACTAGGCGGTGCCCTTGAAATCAATACCTACGGCCGGCCGCTCGGCGCCTAAACACGCCCTAGGGCTGCCAACTGACTGTTTACGTATTTGATAATGCTATGTTATTATTATAAAAGTTGTATTTAAGCAACCATACAATGCACAACGTACTCTATAATTTCGTGACATAATTTACAAAAATGCGCGTGAGCGTCACAGTGAAAACGTGCGTGCGTAACTGCGCTGCGACCGCGACTGTCGTAAGCCGAGTTGAACCGAGTTTTGGGGGGGGTTCGTTTCAGCCCGTTTGTATGGAGATAGAATACTTATTTATATAGTATGGTGTAGGTATAGACTTATCGAGCCTCTAGTATGAATTTGACTGCACTCATGGATATTTAATTAATGTCTTTTATTCCTTTGTTTGAGGGTCATAAGCTCATAGGGTCATCGGATGTTGACCACGTCTGCAGAGACGACGTATACACTTCTTTACTAGTGGTAGGCTTCTGCCGTGGTTTGTCACCACCCTTATGACGTCACCATGCCGCCAAGCGACTCGTAATGTTCCGGCGTGACGTCACCAGTAGCCGTACCGGGGAGTGGTTACAGGCAGTTGCGTAGTATATCTCATTCGTCCGTTACCGACTTACTCGCCTGCTGCTACTCTCCTGGTTTTTGGGCGAGCGCCCTTCATAAGGCCAAGCTTAAGACCATTGCGTTTTTTTTTTTGTAAATGTGTAATTCTACCACAATGTAGGTATCAATATCGAGCTGTATCAATAAATTATATCGCTAACTTTAAATATGCAACACAAGGTATGTACTTTACAAAGTACATATGAAGTGGGTATGTTCTCTTAGTAGGTCAATAAATTAATCACTTCGAACATCTGTAGCCATGTGGGCCGCACGCGCATGTGAATTTTTAACAACTTGCATTTATGGTTCCGTACAGAAAGCCTGTGAAGAGTCGATAAAACCATTTCTCAAACATAAAGCATTAATAAATTCGCTGACGATTACTATTTTCATAGCATAAAGATTTGCTTAACGATGATGATTGATTTGATTAGATGAATTGATTGTTTTAACCCAATTACTTACAATAATATTTTCCAAATTAGATAGCAAATAAATAATAAAATTTATTTGAAAAAAAAAATTATAAGATAACGGACATTAAAATAAATAAGTATTTTTATTAAAATGGTCTCTAAATCTTGATGTCCAGTTATCTTCACCTTTAAACATTTCCTTATCAAGGACTATTTGTATGCAAAAATACATAGGTATACTATAGGGTGAAATTAAATCAACCGACCAAATTCATACTGGAGACTCGGTTAGTGATCAAGAACTAGGTTCAGTAATCCTTCTGGCCAATTTCGAAAAATATTTGTTTTTGCTCCCTTGCTGGTTGGAGTAGCTCTAGTACAATTATAACTAGTGCAACGCAAAAAAAATTTTTTCAAATTTCCCCTGGATGGTCATTAACCCTTGTTCTTGATGACTAACCGACTCTACAGTATGAATTTGGTCGGTTAATTTAATTTCACCTAGTATAATAAGTTAGGTACGCATCCATAGATACTTCTAGTTTATATTTTACCTATATGTTTGTAAAATATAAACGATATAAAATGTTGGAGGAAACCTGACCTCATCTCTCATTATGGTTTCATGTATAACAATGATATCTTGTTATGTAAAAACATGCGTAATATTTACTCAAATATACTCTTTCAAAATTCATTCAGTTGGGCATACAGAGTAGCAGCGGCTGGAAATATAAAACCTGAAACTACATACTATTTTAACTGTCATATAATATGAAACATTCCCTAACTTGAAATTTTACACGTGCCTACCTTGCACTAGATGCCAGGGGCGGGCGCAGCAAAGGGAGGGGGGCAGGTGGGCCCGGCGTAAGTTACGCCGCGTAACCCGGAATAAAAATAGTTGAATAAAAACTCTGACGTGATCTTTGGCAATATCTAAGGGTACAATAGAAGAGTGAACTCCAGTTTACAATTTCATTCAATTAAAATTTTTAATCCTTTGACCAAAAGGTTGTCCCTTGAAAAGTTGTTAAGTATTACCTATTGTGTTGTTTTGTAAAAATTGATATATAGGTATATAACCGGGTGTAAAAGCAAAGACAAGAATCCTTTAGTTAGTATGATCGGTAAAGATATTATTTTAAACACTGGGATCTCTAAATAAAGTACCAGTACCTCATAATAAGACGAGTTTCTTTACTCAAAATACACTAATCGCGTGGACACCCTCACTGGTCACTGGCCACTCGGATGAGGGGTGCGGCCGGTGAGCTGCGTAGCCATAGCTTAGAAAAATGATGGAATTTTTTGTGAAAATTCAAGGTATATATTTTTTTCTTGTAATGACATCAGAAACTTTCATACCCTAAAGGGATTCTTGACTTTGCATTTACAGCCTGATAACTGTATTAATAAAAATATCCATCCATCCATCCATCAGCCTGTTTCGTCCACTGCTGGACATTGGCCTTTCCAGGATTTCACCACTCTTGGCGGTCCTCCTGGAAGAAATGCCCATACTCACACACGCTGGGCAGGCGGGTTGGTGAGCGCGGTGCCTAAACCCTTGCACCAGTGACGCCGCTGCCCATCACCAATTAGGGATGCATATACCGCCATCCATCGGTCCCAGGCAATTGTGGGCCGCCTCTTATACTCTCCTCCGAATAACTTCGGGAGGATTTGCGAGTAAGATGGTGGTACCTCCAGTCGAGCTCGGCATCAGCTCTACCACCTAAAAAAATATATGTACACGTAATTAAATTAAAGCCAGTAATGACAGTTAATACAGTAATTTTAGTAATTTACACTACTGAGGTGGATGGCTCCATAAATACTACGTACAAGCAGAAACAAATCACATTCTCAAAACGAAGCCTTGCTGATGATCTCACTGGCAAACTTGAACGTGCAGACAAAATTATCTTTATTCTAAAGAGCTACGGACCAACACAGCTGGTTTCGACTGAAGAGAAATGTTTGTCTGCTAGATGACACCATTTAGCTGGCTTTGTTAGTCAAGGATGGCGCTCTGCCGGGGATGGTGCCGTGGCCTCGAGTATTGCATCAATCTAAAGAGATTGTGCCAATCGATGAGTAGGTTGTATTGTGGTGCATCCTTTTTGTTTTAAACCTACTTAGCTGCTGACTAGTTACAGGGTTACGCCACATAATGTAAAAGTGTAAATAGCTACTTTTACTTATTGACCTGATTATCCCAATTCCTTTTCTACTGTTCTTTCTAACTCTTCGATAAATAAATGTAATATTTAAAAAAAAATACGAAAAAAGACATGATCTTGCTAAGTTTCTTCCCCTTCTTCTTAGCAAGGCTAATTAAATGGGCGGAGTTACGCATGTAGCCTAGTAGCTACTATGTGTGTCGTATATACATTACTGAATGCATTGTTTACATTAAATATATCTTTAATTTAGTTTATATACGTGTACAAATTAATATATGTAAATAAGGTCAAAACTTAATTCAAATTGTTGTATTCGTTTAAAATTGTATTGTTTTAACATGTATTAAGAGTATTTGTGTACATACATTACAGAAATAAAGTATTCATTTCATTTCATACCACAGGAAATCTGATGATGTTTAAAAATATTATCAATAATGTTAAGAATTAAAACAAACACCACTTTAAGTAAAGGATATATGAATAGAATTTGCAATATTCCGCTAAACAATTCTTGTCGTGCTATTCAAAATGCAGACTCGTGCACCGCCCGCCCGCATAAAAACATGCAACAAGCAAGCAAAGCAATCTTAAATAACAAGCAAGAAAACTTATCGACACGTGTTTCGCCTCTGAACGAGGCATCCTCGGGATGTGTTGCTAGCTCGTCTTCTCCGCAGCAACTGATGTGTTGCTCGCCCAGCCGCTCCGCAGCAACTGATGTTGTTCGCCCGACAGCTCAGCAACTAGTGTTTTTCTTGCTTGTTATTTAAGATTGCTTTGCTTTGCTTGTATTGCTTGCTTGTTGCATTTTTTTATGCGGGCGGGCGGGCGGTGCACGAGTCTGCATTTTGAATAGCACGACAAGAATTGTTTAGCGGAATATTGCAAATTATATTCATATATCCTTTACTTAGTGATGGACTTCCGCAAGGTAACGCCTATTTCAATTAAACACCACTTTTTCGTTAAAATTATAACAGATCCCTTGTTATCCCCAAGCTTTACACGTCCATCGAATATATTTGAATATTAAATTTAGGGAAATAAAACTAACGTCAGTAAAAAGAAACAGCCGGTTGTGATACTTATTTTGTCGCCTCTTTACTCATTCACAGAGGAAAGAAATGGCGGCCATAGATGTCAGTGATAACAGCACAATATTCGCTTAGGAGGAAGAGGTCCTTTAATTTTTGTTATATTGACTAATATAGAAATTACCATTTTAGCATAATATATTTTAATAAATAGCAGGAAACACGAGTACATACTAATTCGACACAGACATGACGCAATTAGAACACGATCAATAATATTTCGATTCGCATAACCGAGACCATAAATAATTATTGTGTAACAATATAGTTCAGTTTACACCGAATAGCATGACAGCCAAAAAACTATAATGAGATCGCGATGATCAAGCATGATCTGTCCCAAAGCAGGCCTCTAGTGCCACTAGACACGTGAAAGGTCCAAGCCCCAAAAAAAAACAAATTAGACAAATTGGAGAGGTAATTGTTTTCTTTGAAATTTAGATAAGAAATGCTCTATTATATCTACTTTTATTTATCACGGACCGATAACACTTTTTGCTAATTTCACTAAATAAAATCTAGACGATTCTTGACTCGGGGCTGGGCTTGCGTTTGTAAGGAACACGAAAAGAATAATTTACGAATTTCACAAAAAGGGTCATCGAACCTTGTTACTGAGCACTTACCGAGTCTTCAGTAACAATTGGGCTGCATAAATTAAAGTCACCTTTAAAAATCTAAACTAAATCTAAATGACTAATATTAAACATTAAACTGAATAAGAAATATTTATTTATAATATTTCGAAATTAGATTATTTGGGCCTTTATTTATAATTTCCATTTCCGCCCTGGCCGGTGTTGTTGGCCTGGGCGGAAATCCGGGCCTGACTCTAAATAAATACCAAGTGTAAACAAGCAGTCACTTCAAATTAAACTATGTACATAGGTACTCTACCCCGCAAAAATACGGTACAACTTTTATAGATAAAAAATCTCTATTAAGATAAGTTACAAAGCAAGTTATAAATTTCTATTTTAATTCGTGTTTTATTGTTATCTTGACTGGTGCCTATGGCCGGGATGCATTTTATCAATAATGTATTATTTATCTAAGTCAATATCTGTTTAAAGACTATTAAAAGTGGATCGAAATATACTCACCTACATGGTACAATCTTACCAACATCCTGTTTTATTTCTTCATGTATTTCATATTTTAATACATGAGTAAGGTAATGTTGACTGATACTAGTAGATAATTAAAAGTTTTCTTAAAATTTCATGTCTATACAGAATGACTTTTAACCAAACCCCGATAACTTCATATTTTGCAGAAGAATAAAAACAGGTTTTATGAAAACCATTCAAAATTGTATTCATAAATTTATATTTTTTAAGTTACAGCCTCATGAAGATTTTCGTAAAAGCCAAAGAAATCATGGTCACCTGAAGAGATAATTAGATCGCGCCAAGTTATTATTATTGATCCCACTATTTTAGACTATTTTAAACTTGTTCCGTATGAGAATGGCTAGGATAACCACAAATTTCATTTCCAAGTAACATTTTTGAATAATATTTTGACTTCAAATTTTTATTGTTTTTACATTTAAAATGTGTTCTAATAACGTTTTTTAATAACCTCCAAAATTATCGGGATTTCTTTAAAAGTCACCTGTTTAGACGACCTATCCATCTCTAACTGAGAGCTATTTGTCGATACAGTCCACCATTCTTCTCTTTCTTCTGATAATGATTTATCCTCTTGATATGACATAACACCTTTACCTAAGTTACGATTTACGACCTATGTACAAACTTATCCTATGTACGACCTATGAATGTAGGTATATTTGTAGGATCCATCAAAACACAGAAACAAAACATAACAAAGCTTCGGTATATGCATAACTCAATAATTAAGCCAAGTGCGAGTCGGACTTGCGCACAAAGGGTACCGTACCACAACCACTACGGGTACGAAACCCTAAAAATGTGGTACAAAACAACATCCTACTCGTAGATGTCGTATCGAGATCAAGGCGACACAAAACAAGCCGCTAAAACAGTTGCGTGCGCATAACAAACAATTCGGAACCCTAATTTTTATTATTTGTTGTTTTATTGTAGAATATGTTAAACAATTTGACCAAATTTAACACAACACTTGTCTGTATTAGCGGCTTTAAAATATGAAAGAAATAACGTTTAAAAAATGCTACTTTTTCGAGGTTTTCCTGTATAGGGGCATCTCTTGTAATAAATGTGTTTTATTATTATTTGCCGTGAATATATGGATGTTTAAACTGTACTAATAGGGTCCTGTTTGGCACCCTAAAAACGAGAGACTCACCAAAAACAAAGGGCAGAGTTCAAACCAAAGGCCGTGCATTCGCCAAAAATAGAATTAAGATCAAATCAAATAAAATTGGGGGTTTACTTCAGTCATAATGACTCATAACTGCCATAATGTACAACTTTTTTCACTTGTTTTAAAAGAAAGTTTGTTAGGATTCTTGCTACAGAATATTAAGAACTTTGCAAGTTTTCATATTCAATTATCTGCATGTACGACGTAACTTTTAAACTTTAGCTGTGAAAACTTGCCAAGTTCTTCATATGAACTGAATATTCAGTCGGAAGGACCTAACAAATTTTGTTTAAAAAAAAGTGAAGAACGTTGTACATTACAGTGCAGAATGTGAGACTGTAAAATTGTGATTGTGTGCGTGCACACCATTCACATTGTGGAAAACAACTCTTATAGCACAACAAACAAGGTCTGTTTTCAAAAAAATATGGTTTGACTTTTATCTTATTTTTCTTTTGTTACGATGTACCTATATACTTTATGTTTCCATGATTTTTCAAAAATAGACCTTGCCTGCACTGCTATAAGAGTTGTTTTACACAATGTTAATGGTGTGCACGCACACAATCGCAATTCTACAATCTCACTTTCTGCACTGTACTGCAGTTATGTTATTCTTATGTTATGACTGAAGGAACCTTCATAAGCGACGGCATCCAATCTGGTCTCGATTTTTACACTGCCTTTGTACTGAATCGGCCCTTTTTTACATTAATATTTTTGGTGGGATTTCATTTCCTACTCAACTCAATCACATTTGATATTTATTTTTACCGTAATTTGTAAATGCACCCCATTACTAAACGCAGCTGTCATATCATAGGTCCAATGTCTCGTTGCCTCTAAAAATCCGATTTTTCTATGTAGGTAGAGAACTAATCAGAAAATACAGAAAATATTCATGTCATCACTTAAGATAAATGGACATATAATTTCTTTTTCTGTTTGTGTTTTAATCAATGCGTTAATAATTGAAAGATAATACAAATTGATTTACTTTTCTGGTGCTGTAACTAATAAAGGGTACTTTAATGGATTTCATCTACATTAAGTCGTTGGGAGAACCCGTAGTGTACATTAACGACGTACCACTTACATACTGTGTATTTTACATTATGTATGTATTTCAGTTGTATACGGTATCCTATTGAAGGTTTTCATAACCAGGCCATGAGCCACTTGCGTCTCCTACAAATTCAATTCACATCGGACCATGCATAATAAGCGTACATATTACTCTTTCAATACCGAAGGTGACATCCATACTCAACATATTTGTGGAGAAAGTGGCAGTGCCATGTCATTTGCGATACCAATGATAACAAATGATGAATACCTACATGACTCAAAACCAGTATTCACCGAGTCTGTCATCGATGAGTTAACAGGACATTCGCTATTCACTATGAATAATCATAATCAAACTCAAATAATCGTTGTCGCAGATAAAACGTCACCGATAAATGCTTTTAGAAAGGATAAAATCCTTACCTATTTTATTTAAATCGAAGTCAATGATAAAGTTTAAAGGACACTAAAGTTGGTTGCCTTGATAGCCCGTTTGACTTAGTTTACATTGCATTCAACTTTATTTGCAACAAATAAGGCTTGTGAATACATAATAGGCAATATCTACAAACCTGTAAGCTTATTTGGATGACATTATTAATTCATAAGCGGCGGTAGCTGAGTTGGCGTCGAATCCTGTTGGTTGAGATGTAATGATTTATTCGGAATCAAAGTGCATAGAATTTTTATTGCTGGGTGGAGAAAAGCACTTAGGTGGACCAACCAGCATGCCCTAAAAAGCGTGCCATTGTGCCCTAAGCACGGCGATAAGACTCACCCCCTATCGTTTGGACGCTAAAATCGTCGATTTCATAGGTATTACGAGAACCAACTGTTCTAGGAGATATTTGGGGAGATACTACTTACGTTGTGATGGTGTTTTTTTATGTAATTAACCTCATTTATTTCTCTTGTTCCAGAATGCCAGTTACGTGATCAACCGACGGTACTCGCGGGGCAAGATGTCACCAGTATGCCACAACTTCGTGCAGAATGCTTGGAAGAAAGATTTCTGCTCCAACTGTTTCAAGTCACGTGAAGACCATTTGAAGCAGCAGGAGCGAACGACAGACGGAAGCAAGTACATAAACACACCCTTCCATCAACGAAGCACTTTCTTCAAGAAGACACCCCCGAGCATCTTGAAAATCCATCCGAAGAAGAAGGGGAAAAGGAATGTCAAGTTTCCAGAAGAGGTATCGAGCGTCATAGGCTATGGAGGCGACGATTGGTCTGACGGTGAAGAGTTTGAAGTTTCCGAAGACAATGGCGATGAAGACCCGTTCCCTGATACAGAGGAAGAAAGAGACCTTTACAAAATTACCAAAGCAAATACAGATTTTAATACAGTTAAAGCTAATTTGCTAGGTGATTCAGTAAGCAAGTCATACACGTCATTAATGCTTGGTAAAGTGCAAACTGATTCTGATGGAAAAAAGAAGACGCTGATGGTGTCTGTAACCCCTTTTGGACAAGAAACATTAAAGAGTCCCACAGTAAAGTCACACGTACGAAAACCCGCCGTCATACATTTAACGAATCCACCGACCGAAGAAACTTCGAACAACTACAAAACAAATATAATACTAACTTCGTATGTTAAGGAATCCGAAACTATTATTAGTACAAATACTGAAAGTACGACTGAAATGATTTGTACTGAAAAATCTTTGTTAGAAGAGATATCTGAAACTTTGGAACAGAATAGAATATCTGCCGGGTCTGACCTTAATCTGTCACAAAAGACTTGTACAAAACCTACTGTTATTGAAGAAAAGATCAAGGATGATGTTGTCATACAAGAAGAAAATGATAAGAAAGAGACAATCGACATGAGGAAAAACAGTATAGTGAGGCATTCACCTATAACCAAAAACTCACCGAGGCCCAAAGTAGATCTTTCTACAAGATCAGAGTTCAAATTTTGTAAAATCAATATTGATAATACCAGCGTTGACTCAGCTGTTGAGACCATGAACTCAACCGCTGAAAATTCTGTTGCCTCTGATGACGAAAGCTTCAATGGACGTCTAGATTCTGACAACGATGACAGTGGCAACTTCTCAGAGACCAACAAATGTGAAGAGACCGTAAAGATTAAAGTATTTAACGATAACGAGAACAAGAATATAAAACTGTCACCCATAGGACAACTGAGGAAAGCTGATGGTCAAAGCAGTGGTTATTCGACATTCCAAAGCCCTATCTTAGATTTACCACCTATAATACCCAAAGAACCTGAAACTCCTATTTTCTCAGCTGAAGCTAGTAGAGAGCTTGCTGGTGAGCCCGACGGCAGAGCTGATCCAGATGAACCAACTGAAGCCCCAGCACTTCCTAAAAGCCCAATGCCAACAATGGATCCACGCCCGTCTTTTTTACACGGCATGATTGACATTATACCTTCGACAAAACCTGCCCTTCCAGAAAAACCTAAACTTCCAGTTAAACCTATGTCAGTCATAAAGCAAACGAACACTAAAAAGACTCATCATCAACAACAACTTGTAATGCAGTTGCAACAAAATATGAATTCAAGAAAAGAAGATGAAGTTCGGTCCATCAAGGAAATTCTTACTGAAGAAAAGAACAACGAAATCACGGAAGTTCAAGAGGAGAAACCTGACCCAATATATTATGCTAAGCCAGTTCTGACTAAACAAGATAGTGATACTTCTTTGAACAGTATGACTAAACGCAAAGCCCCTACGCCACCATCTTCACCTTCAATAGAAGAGTTCCCCAATAACTTGTACCAAAGAAATCCAAACACGTACATGAAATCAGACTCACCAGTTGTTAGAGAAAAAGAAAAGAGGGAAAGAGCTACCATATCAATAACACCTAAATCTAAACCCGTGGAAGAAATGCAAGAAGTAAGACGTCCAGTTGAAACCGTCCCCGAACCAGCACCAAGAAGAAACATATCACTCTCCCACGATAACTTACTGATTGAAGAAAAACGCAAAGGAAAATATAAATTCTCGATCAAAAAGCTCCTCAGAATTGGCTCATCTAAAGACTTGGACAAGAAAGAGCTCAGCGTGCCTACAGTCTGTAAACAAACCCCAAAACCTGAAGAAATCTACGACTACGTGCCAAAACCTAAGCCACGACTCGTCATCATCCACCCTTTAGACATTAACGGGTCCAACGGTGTCGAAGTCGTCAAGACCAACGAAATCGCTGAAAGTCTAAGACGAATGAGTCACGATGATGTGTCATCTATTTACAGTGCAAGCAGCAGCAACACTGAACCTGAAACACCCACGAAAGTTATCAGCAAACCTCCACCCCCACCCAGATGCTCTAGTGAAGAATACAAAGGAGTAACATTAAGTCCTCCAAAGCCTGCTCGACCACCGCCACCAAAATCTGCGGTTCTTCAAAAAAAGCAAAAACAGCAGGCCTGGGCCGCAGCACCAAGCAAGAGTGACACTAATATTTATGCAAATCTAGGTAAGTTTTCGTGTCACGCATAACGTTTACATAATACCTGTTTCTATTACATAAAATTAGAGAGCATTCAAAGATTCTACTTCCTTATCAATGAATTCATAACGTTGTGAACTGTGCTGGAGGACAGAAGTGCTAAAAAAACATCCGTAACTTTTAAATTATCCCTGGTTTTTCGAAAAGCAACATGACTTGGTCTGAAAGAAAACTATCTTGGTCAAGTCTTAGAAGTCGATTTACATTACGCGCAGCAAAGTCTTCTTTTAATTTACGCCCAGCTAAGTCTTCTTTCACGTTACACGAAACCAAAACATCACGAAGAATACCAGTATGGAGTGTCTTCCGTAAGTTACACTTCTCTCACTTCAAAACCGTAGGTATCTTTTTATACCAAGTGTTTAGCAATTACCGTAAAATCTTTATTTACTTGTGTTTTATTTTCTACTTTCAGGAGAAATAAGATCAGCACTAGCTCCTCGTAAGCCAGAGCGCACTGCCAGCATGCGAGAAAGAGAAGCCCAATTAGAACTTCCAAAACGAAGAACACCAATTACAGACGACAAAGACGAACTCGACGACGGACCACAAATGCAGGAACTCGTCCAAGCCACCAACGAGGCAATCATTCACAATTACGATGATGTATACAATTCCGGTAAATATGACCACGATAGCTGTATAGAGGATAACGCTTGTGATTCGGCGAAAAACAGTGACAGCGATTACGAATACGTAAACCACGCTAGGTCAAGCTCACCGGAATGTGATTCCGCCATCAAACCCAGAGAAGGCGAAATTTCGCCTCCGCCTAGAGCGGGTAGAAAGAGCGAAGAAAGCAACACAGAATACCCCAAATATCCAAACGGATTCAACAGATCATCTCTGCCATATTGTGGGAGTGAAACTGAATCCGAAATCTATTCGCCATACAGTTTCTACAGCTCAAACGACAACATGGACAGTCCTTGCAGTGAAGATTATCAGAACGAGATGGCACCAAAAACCACAACCAACAAGCTTCGCATCAGAAAAGGACGGAGTGTCGTTCACAGAAACTTAGAAGACAATTACGGTGCAGTCATCATTGCTAACCACGAAGCGCTTGCGCAAGTCTTAGAACAGGTAATGATCGTTTAAGTACCTCCTCCTCCCTGATGACCCTATTTCAACAACTCTTCGGCGAGTGTTTTGAAATGTTCATTATGCCATCTTTCGATTAGCATTGTCGGAACATGTTATTTCGAACCATCAAAGTACTGTCCATTTAATTCCCATTACATCAATTATACGACATCAGAACGGCTATTCTAACTTAAAATCACAAAATTTTTGTTATTGTCTTTTGTTTACCCCGTGATGACCACCGCGGGATATGATAAAGATTATGTATCAAAAAAATAAACTTGCATTGAAAAACCTTTAAAATTACTTTCTTGGATATTCGAATCCTGCCGGTCGAATATCCCCAATGAAATTTTCTGAATTTATGTATATACAGACATACAGGGTGTAATCGTTAAGTGTGACCAGGCGATTATTCCGTAACTATAACAGATATCAAAAAAAAATAACTGATATCGAAAGTACGTTACCTAATCAGTAAAATGACATCAATAACTTTTTTTTAATCAAACGAAAAGTATTCAAAATTTTGACATTAAATACTCCCATACATTTAGTATGAGATTAGTAGAAAGGTTTTAGTTTCCTTATTTTAAAAGGTTATTTTAGCTTAGTATTGATATTAAAGGAAACTGTTTATTAACCAAACAAAGTAATAAAACTATTTTTTAATTGAATACTTAATAGTATATTTATTTCTTAGTAAGTGCAAAATTTTGTATTCAAAGCAGATGTTCGAAGTGACGTCCTTGTTAATATCATACTAAATTAAATGTATGGGAGTGTTTAAAGTCAAAATTTTTAATACTTCTCGTTTGATCTTCAAAAAGTCACTGATGTCATTTTACTGATTAGGTAACGTACTTTCGATATTAGTTTAAATTTTTTTGATATCTGTAATACCTAGTTACGGAATAATCCACTGGTCACACTTAACGATTACACCCGGAATAGTATTTTTATACTACGACTGGCTGAACGGTGAAGGAAAACTGTGAGGTAAACCTGCATATACGGCGATCACGTTGGGACGTAAAAATCGTCGGTGAAACGAGGGTGTACGAGTGTTGACTGTTCCAGTATTACTCCTCATTTGGAAACACCTTTGACACACTTTCGAAGATGTATGGTGAAAGGATATGTTTGTATTTTCAGGTTCAACAGAGCGCCGCCATGCAGCCTTCCCTCCGCGGCCTGAAGGCCTGCACCAACCTCCGCTGGAACGACTTCTCCATCCAATCCAAGGCCTCCTTCGTCAAAAACGGCAAGAGGATCTTCTACCAAGCGACGTGGAACTCCAACCAAGGGCCGGTGAACGTCACACTGATGTTGTACAAGGAACAGATGGCTTCTCAAATCGTTTGCCAGCAGTCAGTACAACCTCAGACGCTGAGTTTGAACGCGATTACGGAGTTCTGCGACTTGGTGCCTCTGCAGCAGTTTGGGGAGGAAGGAGATGATTTGGTTCAAGGTGATTATTTACTATCTCTGGCCTTCTGATTCGAACGTGTGACTTATTTGTCCTCAAAGTAAGATCCTATAACGCTGGGACAAAATAATCGTCGGTAAAACGTGGGTGTATGAGTGTGGACATTTCACAGATCATATTTATTAGATTCATGTCATGACGTATCTTATTTATTATTTTTGTCATCATAGGTTTAGTTTTTAGCCTTTTTTATTTAGACAAAAGTAGACTATACGTGTATGTTAGCTATATGTCAGTCACAATAAATCTCGCTATAAAAGTGTTACCAACGATTGTTGTTTAGTTAAGATAAGCTCTTATGTTAGAAGAGAGGGAAGGGACAATACGCAGATACAAAATATGTATCTTTTTCCTAATATTATTACGAAACAGTAATTTAGAAATGTCCCGCGTATTAAGTCTCGTCTGTGGAAATTTGCAACACATAGAATTTGCAAATTAAGTTATTGGGTTTCCCTTACATAACTGAACTCTAAAGTTAAGTTGGACAAACCCATTCAAGTCGCGTAGATGCCCCAGTCTGCACTGATCTAGAAAGCCGTCCTTACATAATAAAGCAGATCTATAAAATCTCGGTTACCGTTTGATGAATAGCCATCAAATCAACGTCGTTCATTAATTTATTATCCCGGAAGCAATAAAAAATAAACTTACCTACTTCTTTTACCCTCTTTTTATCGTTTATGTTATTTCACTGTGACTGCTTTCGACAAGACAGCAAAAAGCTAAGTTCCATCTTTTTTGTCACCAATATTATGACGTATATGAACGCGACGAAGTGGTACGCAAAAAAAACTATCCTTTATTTTTTAACGAAATTAGCCGAGAGTAACGCACATTGTTTGGCGTGACTAGGTTTTGGGAGGGCTAGCTGGGAGGACCGGCCCCTGGCTCCAACTCATGAAAAAGATTTTGCATATTATAAGTACATTTTTGCATGTAACATTGTTTTAGCTGAGAGTTGTTTTATGGTGTTATAATCCATTATTACCATTTCGTTACAAAACCGGACAATTTACTTTAATACATGCTGGTGACTTTGAAAGTCGAAATTAGTGGCTGGTTTTAAGGCTGTCGAACCAAATCTCGGTGCAAAATGCACATCATAATATTGTTTTCCTAACTTTTGAATAAAAATTTTGTTTTAAAGCAGTGGGCGAAAATTTATTAGTAATAATTAAGTTTTCACAGTTAAACTCTATCATTTTATGATTCACATTTTGATTGCATTCGATTAACAAACTTAAAGGCGTATTTATCGTTGTAATCGAATGTAATCAAAATGTAAGGCATAAATGTCTTTTAAAGCAACTTGCGGAAAAAGATTATTAATAATAAAGTCTTAACAAAAAATTACTTACGTATTTTAATGTAATACATTTTGTTTGCATTACATTAACAAACTTAAAAGCGTGTTTACAGAGTTGTAATGTAATGCAGCTAAAATGTAACGCATAAAATTGAATCATTTTCATGTGATCATCACCTAACTATTAACAAGCAGTTTGCGCGATTTGCTATAAAACGCATTTCATTTCATTCATTAGAATTTTAAATTTTCATCAAAATCTTTGACTAAATAATAACCAAACCACACCTAGGTATAATTTAAAACGAATATCCGGTTTAATTAATTAAATGGACAAAGAAACAAACTGAAATTTAGTCAAATTGAAGATACTATAACAACCAATGATTTCCCTTGATTATTTTTTAAGTATTTTAATTATGATAATTGTAATTATTTTCGTGGAGCGACGGAGAGATCAATACGAGACGAGTCGTGCGAGTGGGACGCACTCACCCGGGGTCACCAGTTTAACCGACATCTCTCTCCACAGCCACAATCGTGGTTCTGGCGCCAGCTCAAGTGGACACCATCCAGTCGTACGGAGAGAGCCTGCACGCGTCCGAAGGTCTCTCAACCAAGGAATACCAGCTCGTCCCAACAGAGCAAATACATGAAGCGATCTTCATCATGCTACAACTGATCAACGGGCTAAAGTGTCTTCAGGTATTGTTGTCTTTTTTATTTATGGGTCTTTTCCTTTTATCCCAACTTTTTGTTAGATTATTGTCAATATGTCACTTCTTGAAACTTCGTTAGAAATATCGGAGAATCAACCATATCACAATTTTGTTTCCCATAGTACGAATTCTGTTAAAACTACAGGGGTCGCCTCGCTCCGCTCCGCTTTGCTCGTCTTGTGAATTTATGATCGCCAGATCCTGGCTTCACGCGTCCTCGCACCCATTTTTGACTTTTTGTTAAAAGACTGTCTTGAGTTTCCTGATTAATTAGCGTTCCGTGACTCAAAATGAAAAAACTGAATCCTTATACGATCACTTTGTTGTCCATCTCTCAAGAGTCAAGTCAAGACCCTTTTTCTCGGGCTCCGTTAGAGATAAATATTTAAAAACGGATTGGACTCACTTTTTTATCTGTGCAAGGAGGCACAGGTCGATCTTTCGATGAGATTATGACTCATCATCATCAGGACTCTTCGGGAGTACTTTTGCCCACGGCGGTCAGTCGAGTCCGTTAGAGATATTAAGTTGAAATTAATACCTCTTAGAAGTATAAGGGCCCATAGTGCTGTTAAAAAATTTGGCTTCTACTTAGCACGGAAAAAATTTGCTGCCCTTTACGTACAATTTCATACAAATTTGCGCACTATGACAACCTATATGGTATTTCCCGTTGATTTTGAAACTTAGAAGTCCGTTTAAAATAAAAATTACCGATATTCAAGAAGAAACTCCAAACCAACCTAGTTAGACCTTTAGGATACAATAGATCGTAATTTTCAAGTCAGTTTGGTCGTCTAAAACTGCTCGTGGAATACGTTTGTTTTAATCGACATGTACGGAACCTTCAGCGCACGAGTCTTACTCGCACTTGACCAGTTTATTTTAATAATCATGTCATTAAATGTCATGTTTTGCCCGACGACATACTCGTATATTGATGTATGCGTATTATTGTACCTACTCGTATATTAAGTTTTAAAATATATACCGGGTGTAAATAGACTGCTACCATTAAATGAAACCACATATTCTACCGACCCTACTGAAACACTTTTCCCAAGAGTCATACCCGCGGAACCCCTTAGTTTGGGAAATAATTGAGTTCCAAACAAAAATGCGTGAACCCTAACGCACCGACATACGGGCGAGGTTAGAGAGAGCGTTGATCTCAATCAGCTGCAGGTTTCACGGACGACGCTCTCTCTAAACTCACCCGTATGTCAGTGCGTTAGGGTTCACGCATTTTTGTTTGGAACTCAATTATTTCCCAAACTAAGGGGTTCCGCGGGTATGACTCTTGGGAAAAGTGGTTCAGTAGGGTCGGTAGAATATGTGGTTTCATTTAATGGTCGCACTCTATTTACACCCGGTATATGCTAAGTTCACCCTTTTTTTGCTACACAATAATAGTGAAAACCCCATACCTAAATACGTTCAGTAGTTTTTCATATAAATCACGAGCAAGGAGAAAAATTGTTTTTATCGGTCTTAGGTCTCAAGGAATCTACTTCTGTCATTTTTCTTCTTATACGGACCAAATCTATAAAATCTACACTAATGATAAATAGAACCTATTTCAAAGAGGTAAAAATTTGTTTATTAATTGTTTTTAGGGTGTAATCTCTAAAAGTACTGAACCTATTTTGAAAATTCTCATTGTTGTAATGGTTCACTTTTAACATAGGCTATAGCTTCATAGACGAAAAAAAGGGGACGGAGTCATAGCTAGGCAACAACTGAAGCTTAGGAGGTGTGTGAGTGGATTTACTATGGAATTAGGCTATGATGTGAATGTGTGCGTGCCGGGCTTATGCGTATACGCGAGTAGGCTTACTATGGTTGCTTCAGTTTTTGGTCGGCAAAACTACTTCAGACCGTTTTTGTACTTCTATGGTATAGTTTGTTCCCTGGGGAGGAAGGGCAGCTCCCTAGGGAGTTAGTCATTATTTACATTCGCCCGGACTAAACCGGCAAAGGGCGAGTTTATTCACTCCAAAAACCTTTAAATTTCCAGGCGAGGGGCGTGGAAGAAGTGCCGGAAACTCTGACGTCATTTATAGCGGTGAAAGACAGCCAGCCAATAGGAAACGCGCACGCGAGCAGCTTGAATCTGCCCACCGAAGACAGGCTGAACTCCTTGTCAGCGCCGAAGACAAATTGCTATGGGAGATTATGCATTTTACAGGGGTGAGTAGACCTTTGGATATTGATATCATCACATCTGTCTGCTAGGTGTCGCAGGTGTTCCGAGTGTCAAATAATGACCAGTCAAATAATAATAAACACTTTATTGCACAAAAAACACAGATAAATACAATTCACAATATTTAAAGAACATGGCAAAGGCGGACTTATTTCTGAAAGAAATTTTTTCCAGTCAACAAAAACGCAGATGGAGAAAATATTTACCAAATGATATTGAAAATTAATTTGGGTGCAATAAATGAGATATGTACTCCATACACTTATTAATCTAAAAGTATGCCTTTATTACCTAAAATTAGGCATTGTGCAAGTTTATTTTTTTTAAACTTATCAACCATTTAAAGTTGTTTACTTGCTTACTTTTTATTTTCATACATACATATACTCACGCCTGTCTTCCAGAGGGGTAGGCGGAGACTACAGATTTCTGTCTGCTACGATCGTGACACACATTTATTTTCATGTTTCACAGTTTCACTATTCTCGCCAGAGGATATTCTCACTAGTTAACACTTTCGTATTTCTATGAATAAAAATTTATGGTTTGCTTTATAAAGAGTGGTAGCTCACTCGTTGGACGCTGCATTCCCAATCTTGAGACCAAAGTTCGAATTTTGCACAGTCGTGCACGCACAAATGAGGTTTTCGGAATTTATGTGCGTAGTATGTGTACACAATAATTTATTGTATACTTCCCGTGCTTAACGGTGATGAAAAACACGGTGAGGTATTTGTTTGTGCCTGACGTACGAGATAAGGACTACCGCCCGGTGGTGAAGGGTCCATATAACACGATTCCCATCGGCTTCCCCTTAGGAAATGGCATCTCTTTATTCCGTGCTCTTCGCTTTGTCAAATATTTAGTACTCAGTCGAGTACGTTTATGTTGTTGTTTAATATTCATTTCCTTCCAGATTGAGCGAAGAAATCAACTGCAGCAAATCAGCGGAAGAGGAGCATCTCAATTCTCTTTGTAAATGTGCAATGAAAGCCGTCGACATCCTGCTTCCGGGCGAGAAAATCACTCCTTTACTCAAAGAAGTCCTTCAAGACGAAAGGGCTGTCTCCTTGAATCAGGCGAAATCTGTCCTAGAATTCACTCTTTGGGGACCCTTAGATGTAGTCCAAGGGGTGCCAGTAGAAGAAAGAGAATTATCACTGCAGAGATGGTTGGATTTGGAAAGAGCGACTGTTTTGCATGGCTTGGTAAGGTCCAGAGTACATTTGAACGTTTTCGAACAGCTGCACTTGATGTTTTTGGTTAGATCTAGCGCCAAGGCTATGTGCGATGCCTCTGTTTTGTTGGAAAGGGCTAATGTATATTAGAGGGGCTTTTGAGTGTAATTATTCTAGTTTGTATTAGATAGGCACCTGAAAGACTTGTTAATTTTATTCTCTGTAAGTTAGTTCTAAGTTAAATGTTTCAGTTTTGTGGGAACTTCCGTTCTTAACTTTGCGCTCGAATTAATTTTTAAGGAACGAAATAAGAGCTGAATAAGGGTGTTAACAGTTTTTTTAAGTCGTTAAAAAGCCATTTTGTAGCGACGGAGTTTATCTTTTTACTAACAAACGTTAATCAGTAATCTTAGTACGTATATACTCTTAGTAATTATTGATATAAATACCAACATGTTATATTTTTTCATTATAAATATTTATCGAAATCAAAGTAGTGTAAACGATTTTGTACATAAAAGTACTTGGTGCCAATCAGAAAAGAACTGAAGTTTATATACTCAATTATATATATATTTTCTGGTGCCTTATTCTTGTAAATTAGTGTATCTTTTGGATGCCTACTGTAAATCTTATTCAACTTATAATTTATGTCATTAAACTTGAGTTCAAAAGATATTATTTTCTTAAGTATGTTCAATATGAGCACTATTATTATTATCGAAATAAACGGATTATTCTAACATTATTCACATCTTCTCATTTATACAGGGGAAATTAAATCAGCCGACCAAATTCATACTGGAGACTCGGTAAGTGATTAAGAACTAGGTTCGGTAATCCTTTTGACCAATATCGAAAAATATTTTTTTTTCTCCCTTACTGGTTGGACTAGTTTAAGTACAATTCCTAGTGCAGGCACTACGGGGCCAAAAATTTTTGTTTTTCTAATTTCACCTGGAGGGTCATTAAACCTTGTTCCTGATGACTAACCGGGTCTCCAGTATGAATTTGGTCGGTTGATTTAATTTCACCCAGTATTGTTTTTTTGTTCATTCCTCCCGTATCTCGCGTAGAAATAAAAATATAGTTTTGATGTTAACACAAATCATTTTATTGTCATTTCTTATCAAATCAATTCAATCAAACAGCTACAAATATTGAAACTACACTAAATCACAAATATATTGCATCTTATTAAAAAAAACAACAGCAGATCTTTGTGCTAAAACAGATTCAATTTTACTTTTATGGCGCTGATTGTTTTAGGACAGCAAACATAGGAAATCTGGTTTAAGTAAGTATGAAATCTATTCTGTACATTTAAATGGCAGTGGAATAGTCAATCTCGAGAAATGCTAATAAATGGTAAATAAAACAATAATATAAATTATTTTCCTTATAGCATGAATTAAATAATCATGGAATGTTTGTTTTATTTTGACGCCAAATCTAATTAAGTCTCGGAAATTGAGATCCCATTCTCCAACAAGAAGTTATAAGCAAATAGACACATAACAATATATTATTTATAGATACATAGGCTGAATAAGGAAATCTTCGCCCACGACGCTACAGCGGCGCGGGGGCGGGCCTATGTTTCATTGAGAGAGAGAGAGAGTACATACACCCCTGCCCCCGCTCCCCGCGCGATTCCCTTTGTCGTCATCCCCCGCGTCCCTTTACCGACGCGGGCGTAGATTGACTTATTCGGTTTTCCTACACTAAGCTGCACAGATACTAAATAAAAATGTTTAATATATAAGTAAGTACATCAAATAATACCGCAAAACAATACTTAAACACATACATAAATAATTATGCTTGAAAATTGCAAAAGCAATCATCAAAAACTTAACATTATCAATTCAGTATATCACGCAACAAAAATTTTACTTATCTTTATCAGAAATATTAGAAATTATACTGTAAAAAGCACTAAATCATAATATAAAAATGGAACATTATACTCGACTAAAATAACAATTAAGTCTACTTTTCAGATCACCGATTTTGTAATAAATTTTAACAAAAATCACTTCATAGTTGTTAATAGATACTCACTTGTATAAAGCTTGTTTTATTTATTATTTACAATTTAAAACATTATTATTATAAATGGACTGCCATAATCTTTAAATTGAACAACATAATCTATTCACCAAACTGAACAAGTTTGCAATAGGAATAGCTCGCAGCGAAAAAAAATATTAGACCTGCCTATACAACAGCGGCGTGCATAGGATTTTTAAGTGGGGTAGGCACAAAACTGTCCTTATGTTCTTTGCACGTATTGTATTGAGAATTACGATAAATAACGATATAACTCGCACAGGTGTCTTTCTCTTTTGTCCAAGCCCATTGGCAAAAAACCTCTAACGCCACTATCAAAATTGAATCTCCAACTACCTACGGACGAATTCACTATTTAAAAACGTGTGGCGCCATCTAGTAGCAAGTAGGGCAAGTAATCATGACAACGTGGTTGCTTCGCACAGGCGTTGCGTATTTTAATGAGAATGTGTGCGTGCTTAACGCGAGCCGCTGACGTCTTGGGAGTACATTTACAGATGCACACATAGAGAATTGCCTTCGAATTTTAGTTATGCGTGTTGCAGGTGGGTATTTCAAAGAAAGGGTGAAGCTGACCTGATTATGATATTGGAATAGTTGTGTGTACCTTCCTATATTTAAAAAGATAGTATGGTCTAGTTAGCTAAGCCAAGCCCAGGGTAGGCATTGCGTATTTGCCTATATGAGATGCACGCCACTGCTATACAAAATTCACAGTATGTTTTCAAAATTAGTAAGGAAGGATGTGAATATTTTTGAAAAGTTTGGGAATGTTTATGATACCTAAGTAAATTATGTGCTGTTATTTATACCTGTATGATGACGCCTCACAAAAGGCAAAGTATATTTTGAACTTAAATAATTATGTTTTAGCTCTTACATAAAACAAGCTTTCTACAAAATTGAATTTCAGTTTTATTTTCACTAGATAAACGACTATTTCTGCATTTCTTCAGAGCTCTAAATCTTATTATATAATTACTAGTTAATTACAAGCCCTTGTTGAAATAGACGTACTTAGGCGGATTACCTTTAGTGTTCTTCAAGATCTCTTCATAGTTTTCTTTCTCGTAATTCTTAATGGTGTCCATTGAGAGTTTGCTGAAATTAAATTTATTTAAATTATTTACATTCATAATAAATACACAAAAGAAAACATTTTCGAAATATATTTCGGCCCACTTTGGTGCCATCGGTCGAATGAATGACATTAAATTAATAATTAGTTACCTTTTTTGTTATCCAATAAATAATAATATAAGAACTTGAATATTCTATTATAGTCCATTACAAGAAAAAAGCAAATTCACTAGCAAAAAATAAAGCTCAGTCGGGGCTCGAACCCATATGCCTATCTCGGGCCAGTGCCTTATCCAGTATACTGAGATTTACTAGACTCTTTACTTGATACACCTATTAGTAATGCACAAATGAAAGCTCACGAAGGCGTTGTGAGTATTTTATTTCTTCTATGTTGGATTTTGGCGCAGGACCTCTTATTCGTAAAACGCCCTACTACTACAAATACGTCGTTCGGAAAATATCTATACTAATAATAATAATAAAGTAGTAAAAACATTGTCTATACATTTAATATGTTTGCGGAATTTTAATGTCTTATTTTATTATTATTGTACTGAGCCAAAAATTAAAAAGTTTTGAATTTTTTTGTCTGTATGTTCCGTTGTGACTCGAGAACCACTCAACGTATTTGGATGCGGTTTTTTTATTATCATCGTAGTGGCCTGTTCAACATATAGACTGTAAGTGGTTTTGATAAAATAACGTCCAAAGCAAAAACTATCGATAACAGTTTTTATCTTAAAAACACTTCCAAGCCGCAGGCAAAAGCAAGTATATCCTTATAATATTATAATAATTAATTTAAATATATCAAATTTAATGTCTTACCATCTTTGCGGGAACAACGCACAAGCAGTCGGCACCATAAATGTTAAGCTAGAATAAAAAACAACGGTTTTAGATTTAGATGTATGGGATCTTGATCAGTAAGCAAGAGGTAATAGAAACAGTTGTTGAGCCGTAATAAAAAACAACTGAAGTGAGGTAACTTTTTATCTCGGTGCAAAATATATTCAAAATATTCCTTTTCAACACACTTGCTTATAAAGTGGCCCTTATTGCTGCGTTCTTAGGCATAAGCAGCATATTAAACACGCGTGCTTTTTACTTTACATTATCCATCCATTACATTATCGCACTAGTGATTAGTGCATAATGCATTATCGCAACATTACAGTTTTTTTAAATCTTAGCAAAGAGTTTTGATATCTTGAGAAATAGTAAAGTTTTTGCGAATAAATAGAGATATCAAGCTGGACAGATTTACATACAAAGTAGTTTTCTTGCCTTAAATTGTACCTATGACAAAATGTCACATTTCAGCCAGATAGTGTAATGCCTGTATTAAATTATAGATGTCTCAAACTTTAGTCTATAACGAAAAACAACAGAGAAACGTGTTATCAAATGTTCTACTAAAACGGTGGCATGCGCCCTTAACTAGAAAACTTTTCATTTTACACGTTAAAAGCCGTCGAATGGGTTTGCTATTCAAAACGAAATATCCTTTTCAAAAGGATACCTTACTCAGGATAATTGTTAGGATAAATTTATTACACTGGTTGATTCAAGGAGTTTTCCTGGGTTTGTGTTTTTAACTCAAATCCTTGGTACACATTTTTAGGGTTCCGTAGTCCGACAAGGAACCCTTATAGTTTCGCCATGTCCGTCTGTCCGCGGCTTAGCTTAGCGCAGAGACTATTAGTACTAGAAAGCTGTAATTTGGTATGGATATAAATTTTAATCACGCCGACAAAATGGTAAAATAAAATCTTGAAAACATTTTTTTTAAGGATACCTCTCATACAAGTAAACTGGAGATGAATTATTTTTTTTCTCGTCTATCCCATAGTTGGATAGGCCGTTCAAAAACATTGTGGGTGTGTGAAAACCATTTTTCGATTTAGGGATCCGTTGGTGACGGAGGACCGACATGAGTGGCGAAATTTGGGAAAGGCCTATGTCCAGCAGTGGACGAACACGGGCTGATGGATGGATGGATGGATGGATGGTGAAATATTAAGCTTTAAAGTGAAAATTTTAGTTAGAGTGGAGGCCCCCTCCTGCTGACTAAACGGTTATTTATAGAAATGTGAAAAAATTCACAGAATATATAATGAATTTAAAAGGATAACTATCACAGCTAATAATAATAATAAAACGGCGTAGGGATGTGACGACTCCACCGCCCACTGGTGCGTCTGGATGGCGTCGGGGTGTGACGACCCCTTCGCCCTCTGGTACGTACAGTGTAACAGTCACCGCAAGGCAGCTTTGGCAAGCTGTTGGTGAGTAGCGACACCACGGACCTGAGGTCTCCAGGGGACAACAACATCTCGTCCCCGCCTCTGGCTTGCCTTCGTTGGTCGGCCAGAGTGGAGCGTTAGAGCTATATGCTCGAAAGGGTGGAAGTGCTCAATCGGCGTAATAACGGGGAAACCCGCTCCGAGTCGCGCTACTCGTGACTCGCGATGGTGAAACCGGTGCACACCTCTCTACACCCTTTAGCCGTCCGCACCGATGTTGCCTGCTTGTCGCCATTCGGTGACTGCTTGGTGGGCCCATCTAGCTGGCGGCGAGTCACCGTCTGCCACACCTAAATTTGTGAGAGATTTTTGAGGCAGATGTCCGTTATCTCACTCCATAGCCCTGTTATCCAGCCCGTTTATCATTCCACCCTCATAGCCCACTCCAAGTCACTTCCTTCCTGGCAATAGTTAGGCAACTATGGGGGACTGTCCGTTAATGTATCCCAATGGTACATTGAGGGAGAGGCCTCCATGGATGCGGCCATCTCACATTTAGATTAAATGGTACTAAGGCCTCTTCAATGTTGGCTTCGGCTCCATGAATGCCTTTCAAATGACCGGGTCCCTATGGGCCCGAGACTGAAAAGTGTACCTACATAATAATAATAACATTTCTTTATTCGAGTAACAAAAAACTCATTCTGTTAGTTATGTACAATGTAATGACTTAATAATCTAGGGTTAGTTTTTACAAAATATATAAGAATAATTAGTTAAGTAATATTAAATATTTACATACATTAATTGCATAAATTCTTTACAAATCAATTTATTTTAGCTAAGAAGGCTTTACAGGTTTACGAGTACAAGTCGCGCCAAACTTTTGGTCCCCTATAATACTGTATTAGTAGACCAACTTATATGTACCGGGCAACTACGGAACCCTACATTGCGCGTGGCCCGACACGCACTTGGCCGGTTTTTTTTAATATACAAAATAATGTCGTCATACTCACAACATGCCAACTATCACAGTTTGGACTCCCGCGTGAGCCCACTTCATCCGCTGCATGAACGGTTTGGGCTCAATCTTCTCCATTATCACGGGAAGCAGCAGCATCCCAGGGGCGCACATTATGATCCTGGGGACATAACGTCACGACTTCAGGAAGGTCGAAGGTTAGCTTCAGAAAGATTTTACTCCCACCAGCCAGTAAGTTGAGAAGCCTTCTTGTTAAACCAACATTTGTATTGTCTTCCCTTTCGCAACGATGCCGTCACAATGAAAGGAAACTTATAAAAGGCGACTTTCGTTTATACAGCCAAATTCATACTGAAGACTCGGTAAGTGGTCAGGTCAGGACCAAGGTTCAATGATCCTGTTAGCGAAACACAAAAAATATGTTTTATGCTTCAAGTTCAAGAACACCTCGACTTAATTAGTATCCATCCATCCATCCATCAGCCTGTTCCGTCCACTGCTGGACATAGGCCTTTCCAGGATTTCGCCACTCTTGGCGGTCCTCCTGGAAGAAATGACCATACGCACACACGCTGGGCAGGCGGGTTGGTGTGCGCGGTGCCGAAACCCTTGCACCAGTGACGCCGCTGCCCGTCAGCAGTCTGTTTTATATAAGGCCCGGCAATCGGGGATGGATATACCGCCATCCATCAGTCCCAGGCAATGGTGGTCCGCCTGGTTTTGCCTGAGAGCTGTTCTCTTACTCTCTCCCGAATAACTTCGGGAGGATTTGCGAGTAAGATGGTGGTACCTCCACAGTCGAGCCCGGCATCAGCTCTACCACCTAATTTAATCAGTATAGCAAGTCTAAATTTTATTTTGCGTATTTTACAGAAAGGGTAATTAAAACTTTGTCCTGACCACTTACCGAGTTTCCAGTACCTATGAATTTGGCTGCATAAACAAAAGTCCCTTATATACATATACCTACAAGTTAACTTAAAAATAGAAATATAAATTTATTTTTTTCTCGTATCGCCCTACCTACGATTTGATTACAAGAATAGATTTTGTAAATCAGACGTAAGGACAAAGTGGTATAAATTAAAATAAAAACTTACCTAGATGTTACCACTTGAGAGATTCCTTTGACCGGAGCTAATTGAGACTTTCCGATTATATTTCCATTTTCGTCTGTTACGTCTAAGCCTGCGAATTTTATAGAAAAATATGTACATAAGTATTAGTACACAACAATTATTAAACCTGAGCGCGACAGTTCTATATACAAATCATTTATTTCCACATAAAAATACACACAATATCAATATTAAGAAGTTTAAGATTTTTAGAAGTGTATCCTGACATATAATAGAAAAATGATATTGAAACACAACATATTTATTGCCGTTATTTATAGATTTAACCTTGACGTAGACCCATTTTGAAACGCAAGCTGTGGTGATTCACCTCTGTTTATTTTATATTTGCTTGTTAAAAATGTTTACTTTTGTTTTCTTTCTGTCACGTTAAATAATTAATAATTTGTTGGCCCGATGATGTGTAATACGAAACCGGTAGCCTAAGTTAGAATAAAAATAAATATATGTGGAATAAAAGTACAAGAATTTGTGTATAATTTATCAATATTAAGAGTGAAATTTACCCTTAACTGAGACATTGCCCCGACTGTCGGGGTAACAAAATAGAATAAAATAGAACAAAGCATTAACATTAGCGATGTTTTATCTCTGGTGTCCAAGCTCAGAGTTCCTTTAAAAAAATCATATAATAAAGCTTGACAAAACTCTAGAATGGCTGAAGTTCGACATGTAGTTCAAAGACAAACCTGAGATCCCGGGTAATATACGGGTCTTTGGTAACGTCACATTTTAATTAGTTCATGAAACTGGTACATAAAGAGGTTATTAAAACACGAGTGTGAATTTAAAAAACGACCCGAAGGCCGCAGACAAACTTGTTTTTTTTTAAACATACCTTTTAACATTTCATTTTGTCTCATCAATGGAATATTGACCCAATTAGCGGCGGCTACAGCTACGAACGGGACAAACCTCTGTAACAATACAATTCTGCGTTGAAAACATATTTGGGAATAATTCAGCCAAGTGCCAGTCGGACCCGCGCACAAAGGGTTCCGTACCACCACATATTACGGGTACGAAACCCTAAAAACATTATGGTACAAAAAGGTTGAGAAGCTACTCTTAGCGCTATCTATCATCCTACCAATGAACCTCGGTACAAAAAGGTTTACAAGCTACAAACGAGTCATCTCAAATGGCGCTGTGGTTAAGGGCTTGCTGTTGGTCTTTCAACGGTTTTTGTTTTAATTTGCTGAGTCCACTACTTATCTGATCAATGTAAAACTTGGACACGTGTTTTTTCAGACCTTTATCTTTCCGTTGTCAGTAAAAAGTATTTGATGTAGGAGTTTTTTCACCTGACATCGAGAAATAAACCATGTATTTTTGTTCCACCAGTAATTTCAGGCATAAAACTCCAGCCGTTTAGACTTAAAACGAATTAATTACCTAAAAAGGCATCATTTTCAAAAATAAAATCTATCGAGCGAATAATATCTGTCCAATTAAGTCAGTTACTTAATTAGACTTAAAACGAATTAATTATTCGTTTTAAGTCTAAACGGCTGGAGTTTTATGCCTGAAATTACTGGTGGAACAAGAATAGGTACATGGTTTATTTCTCGATGTCAGGTGAAAAAACTCCTACATCAAATACTTTTTCGTAAAATCCAGAAAAACCTCGAAAATTCACTGATTGAGAGTATCGTGCACCATAAGTTATTGATTGTATGAGGACTCCCTTTGGCTAACTTTTTTTTTTCTTCTTTATAGCATGTGTTTTATAATTTTAACTGGCTACCTATTTAGGTTGAAGCAGGGGTCACCCTGTGACATACGGATGGACAGACAGTCAGACACCGGAGGTTTAGTAATAAAATAAGGTCCCGTTTGACACCCTTCGGGTATGGAACCCTAAAAAAAGCGGATATATTCTAAGTTGCTCTGAATGAGTTTCGGAAAACGGCGCTGTTTGTGCTGTGCTATAAGAAGCTGTTATTGAAGAATAATATCGTAATTTGTTATTTATAAAGTATTAAAGTAAATTAAATTAAGCGGCGCACGGCGGTAGCTCAGGCGGTAGAACCCTGGCCTCTCAATCTTGAGACCCAGGTTCGATCCCCGGTCGGGCATGCACCAATGAGTTTTTCGGAATTTATGTGCATAGTATTTGTGTTCTTACCTAATACCATTGTGAAGGAAAACACCGTGAGGAAACCTGCATGCCCTAAAAAGCATGTAATTGTGCCCGAAGTATGGCGATAGGGCTCACTACCCATCACGTTGGGACATAATAATCGACGGTGAAACGCGGGTATACCGGGTGTGGACTGTGACTTACTTGCTTGTTCACACTCGGGAATACCTCTGACACCCCCTCGGGGATTCATGTCGTGACGATATGTATGTATCTACTGTACAAACTGGAGTAGATCAATCGAAACCAATTTAACTGTAAATATACTGAAAAAATATACTACAAGTATGGGCCAGGATTCGAACGATCGCCGTATGCCGGGCACAATTACACGCTTTTTACGGCATGCAGGTTTCCTCACGATGTTTTTACTTCACCGTTCAGCAAGTGTTAAGTATTAGGTAAGAACACATATACTATGCACATAAATTCCGAAAAATTCATTGGTTCTACCGGGGATCGAACCTGGGTCTCAAGATTGAGAGGCCAGTGTTCTACCGCCTGAGCTGTTTGTTTGTACTGGACTAAATAATGTTGAGAGTATTCAAACCGATGGACTATGCTATAAATCATATAATCTCGTCTTGTCTCTCCTTTAATAAAAAAATCTACTTACAGCCAAAATAGGATTCTTCGCCTTCTTCTGCACCACGAACTTAAACGTCAGCGCGGTCGCCATGGCGGCTGACGTCGCTGATACGTAAGCCACGCCCATCTGCGAGACGGTCAGCGGCGAGTTGGCGTTGCGGTTCGTGTAGTTGACCAACGCGTTGAATGACTGGTTCACCCACTGCCAGAATACTACTGCTGTTGCTGTCCTAGTGTTGATGAGAAAATATACAATTTTTTATATATAATCCGCCTCAGTGGTTTAATGGTTTGAATGTCTGTATCGGGTACAAATCCCGTAGGTGCACATTAGTGTTAAAATTCGTTAAGGCGCATAGTTAAGGCTTAGTACAAAGTTTGATAACCCGTTTCTCTGTTGTTTTCCGTTATAGAAACTCTACAGTTTAATACAGGCACTTACAAAGTCACTATCTGGCTGAAATGTAAAATTTTGGTATATGTACAATTTGAGGCAAGAAAACAACTTTACATAAATCTGTTTGTCTGTAAATGTTTCAAACGAAATTAATATTCAAAATTTTTGCAAAATGATGCCTTTTAAAATATCAGTACCAGATGATAAAAGTTTTATACTTTGGTCTATAACGAAAAACAACTGAGAAAAGAATTATCCAATTATGTACTAAAACGGTGGCGTGCCTATGCGCCGGTTCTATAATTAAAAGGTAACAAACATACAGGTAGTTGTACCAAAATTATTCATATTGACTTCTTGTATGCTGGCAATGGTCATGCAATGGAATGAATACAGAATGCCAACAAGCTTAAAAATAATATACATAGGTACCTAAAATAATCCTATTATGTTTGGGCTTTATCCTTACAAATATTTTTTATTTGTGGTAGGTAAGTTGTGTTTAAGTAATAATAATAATAATAGTTACAACTTAATTTGATATTTATTTATTCTCTAAACAATTATATTATTAGTTTTTCTACCTAAGTAGGTTCATAAAAGCTAATCTAGCTTACCAAAAGTGTGTTAATAAAAGCTAATAGTATATTGGTTGAGAAAGTTTAAATCACGTTTTAAAAACATAACATTGACATATCGTCACGACTTAAATCCCTGAGGGGGTGTCGGATGTGTTCCCAAGTGTACGAGTAAACTGTAAAATGCAACTCGCAGTCCATCCGCTTTTCACCAACGATTATTACTGAGCATATTGGATAGGACAAGAATTTATTTATATCGGCCAGCTCCCAAAGTTATAATGCGCATAGAAATCTATAGCCGAGCGACCGGACGTACCACGTGACCTTACTGCTTGTATAGAAAGTGTAGGGAAATACGAACTTTGCCGAGTAGTGACGAAGATTCGTATGTGCATTATAAGTTTGGGAGTACTGTATCTACAGTGTATAGTTCGCACTTACGAGGGTGCATTTTTATTTTCGCGGAATGGGTAGGTAATTAATAAATGAGGGTACTTTCCTTAGTCGTAACTGGTTAAGTAGCTCATTATTAGTATAAATAGAATGTTTTGTTTTAATCGGGCCATTACTATTTGAATTATCGTCGATCAAACAACTCAGTTGGGAAGAACATTGTGAAAAATGGAGAAAATCGAGCACTGCGCTGTCATAAAGTTCCTTACCAAGCAAGGTAAATCGGTTCAAACCATACTAGAAGAGATGTCATCCGTTTACGGGGAGTCTTGCCCCGGTAAAACCATGGTTTATAAGTGGCATACCCTTTTTAAGAAAGGCAGGGCCTCACTTGAAGATGATCCTCGGCCAGGACGATCGATCGAGGTGACCACTCCGGAAAATGTTGATAGATTATAAAGATAAAGGTGTCTCCATAACCGGAGAATACTACACTTCAATCTTAGAGCGATTAAAGGAAGCAATCAAGGCAAAAAGAAGGGGAAAATTAACCAAAGGTGTCCTCCTTCTGCAGGACAACGCGCCTGTGCACAAGAGCCGTGTTGCGTTGGCTTCCCTGCATAAGGTGGGCTTCGATATTTTGGTTCATCCACCCTACAGTCCTGACCTGGCTCCCAGTGATTATTATCTCTTTCCAAAAATGAAAAAAGAACTTCGGGGGAAGAAGTTCTCAAGCGATGAAGAAGTGAAGGAAGCAGTTTCAGCTTATTTTTCAGACAAAGAAAAAACATTTTTTTTCGAGGGTATACATAAGCTAATTGAAAGATCTGAAAAATGTATTAGGGTTGCAGGTGAATATATTGAAAAGGAAAAATAAACTTGTATTTTTATTTCCACGTCTTACCCCCGATTCCGCGAACTTAAAAACGTCCCCTCGTACCATACACATTGAGGAAAGGCACGTTACTACAATGTGTATAACATGAACACACACAAGTATGGTTCCAGTGCTAGTTGTATCTATACTATACTAATAATAATAATAAAGAACTAAAAATGTCGTGTCTGTACATTGAATATTTTCGCGAAATTTTTTGACCATATTAATATTAAAAATCTTTTATGTTTTAAATAAATAGATTGACTTGGCCATCGCATGAAAACACAATGTATCTTACAAGTAATACATATTACATTAAATTAGATTATTTAGTGCGATTGCCAAGTCAATCTATTTATTTAAATCATAAAAGATTTTTAGTATTGATATGGTCACTATAAGATGTTGTTAGGTTTGCGAATTAAGTTATAACTTAAGACAGACGGTCCCATAAGTAGGGACTGAATAAATTAACCGACTTGGAGTTACATGGATCTCACAACTTTTTACGGTAGAAGAATTAAGTTGCGAGACGTTTTTTTACAAGTTTTGTTTTTGATGGCATCTCATTTCTTTTTGTAGATAGTCCTACTTTTTTTCCTTTCCGTTACCTTCTACTTACAAATGTAACTTTGTAATCCTATATATTTATATCTATGGGATTATAAAGTTATATATGCAGTTGGTGTATCTAGAGCACTGGACCGAAATTGCAAAAAATTTTAGTTTTTCCTTGATTTATATACTAAACACTAACTGTTTTCCAAATTTAAAGATTCAATGTCTGCTAGAAGTGCCTTAGAGTTTTGATAATCGGTCAGCCAATCAGTCAGTGGGTGAGTGAGTGAATGACAAAATTGAGAAACTTTGACTAGTTATAATTCTTAAACTACTGGTTAAAATTGAATGAAATTTGAAATATACCGTGTTTATACAATGCCTGCTTGGTTACTGAAAATTCAGGGTTCTAGTTTTATCCACAACGAAGTTATAGGGGGGTCGAAAATAGCCTGAACAGTTTCGAGAAAAGGATGGTACGGCCGTGCCGCTTTTTAGCTTGACTTGGCGGGTCACTGCCGTGCCCCCAGATGAAATGGGTTATTGGTACCTACCATAGACTTAGTAGATTAATTAGTAAGTCTATGGTACCTACTGTACTGAGGCCGAAACAACAATTTTCCGAATTTTTGTCTGTCTGTCTGTCTGTCGTAAGTAATAAGTAAAGATAAATAAGTAATACTTGGATGAACTTAGTTAGGTCAACAATACACAAATAAATAAGTCATGGTGCATTGATATCTTGATAAGAATATATCAACTAATTGACTATTTTAAGCTAGACTATCATGTAGGAAGTAAAATCTACGTAGTGCACGAATTTTCCATTCAAAAAACAATATTAGAAATCCATCCATCAGCCTGTTTCGTCCACTGCTGGACATAGGCCTTTCCAGGATTTCGCCACTTTTGGCGGTCCTCCTGGAAGAGATGCCCATACTCACACACGCTGGGCAGGCGGGTTGGTGAGCGCGGTGCCGAGACCCTTGCACCAGTGACGCCGCTGCCCGTCACCAGTCTGATTTATATAAGGCCCGGCAATCGGGGATGGATATACCGCCATCCATCGGTCCCAGGCAATGGTGGGCCGCCTGGTTTTGCCTGAGAGCTGTCCTCTTACTCTCCCCCGAATAACTTCGGGAGGATTTCCGAGTAAGATGGTGGTACCTCCACAGTCGAGTTCGGCATTAGCTCTACCACCTAATTAGAAATAATGACTTAAAAAAACCAGTCAAGTGCGAGTCGGCCTCTAGCCACGGAAGGCGTTGAGGGTTCAATACCAGTCTATCACAAACTTAGCTTTGCAGTTTTGATTGATATAGGTATTTAGTTTACCTACAAAATGTACAAAACTAAGTCGATCAAGTAATATTTCACATAGAATAAGAAAAGAAAATTATGTAAGTATTAATTTATCATTCTTTGCGGAAAATGTTATATTTATATATTTTATGTACCTATTTACTTTTTAAATTAATACTTGTGAATGGAATTTCCTAAAGGTATGTCATGCACAGGTCTCTAGCTTGTAGACAGGACGAGTTACAGACCTGAAATTTGGATATTTTGTAAAGAATATTGATCCAAAAAGATATTTGAATTAGAATTTCAATTGTATACATTTTAATGGAGGATCCAGAGTTGCCCGGTACATATAAGTTGGTCTACTAACACAGACCGCGCCAAACTTCTGGTCCCATACATTATAGGGGGCTAAAAGTTTGGCGCGACCTTTACGCGTAAACCTGTAAACCCTACTAGCTGTGATAGTTTTCCTTTTAAATTCATTATATATACTACTTCTGTGAATTTTTACACATTTCTATAAACAACCGTTTGGCCGGCAGGGGCTCCACTCTCACTAAAATTTTCACTTTAAAGCTTAATATTTCGCCAACGGATTCCTAAATCGAAAAATGGTTTTCACACATCTACAATGTTTTTAAACGACCTATCCAACGATACCCCACACTATGGGATAGACGAGAAAAAAAAATCATCCCCAGTTAACGTAAGTATATGATTAATTTAATTTAATTAAATATTAATTTTTTTTTCATGATTTCATTTTACTGTTTTGTCGGCGTGATTAATATTTATATCCATGCCAAATGACAGCTTTCCAGTACTAATAGTCTCTGAGCTAAGCCGCGGACAGACGGACATGGCAAAACTACAAGGGTTCCTTGTCGGTCTACAGAACCCTAAAAAGGAGACAAAATAATAAAAAATTAGACTGGTATATGGGGTGTCATTATCTAGACTAGATCTCATTAAGTAGAGTATAAATATAATATTTATTTATTTATTATGTCCAAAAATAAAGAAATTAGTTAAAATACCCCCTGGCCAGTATCAAAACCTAACCTATAAAGAGACTGAAGCTTTGCCTAAAAAATTTACTTAGACTCATTATTGTAATTTTTATTTGCATATCCATGTTAGATTTTCTTTATTTTTATATTTTATTAAATATTAAAGCTTGTTATAGTTCAATTTGAAGTCAAATCATCTTTCTTTTGTGCACATACATAATTTTGTAACATCCTTCTTATACACTTCATTATAATTTTGCATCATATAAGAAAGCATTTCAAACTTTCACACTGATTTTTTCCGATAACTTAAATGTATAGTTTTAACAATCGTGTTAATATCTGTCAACTGCAACTGTGTGCAGACTGGCAATTCTTGTTTTTCTTTAAGATTTATTGTTCTCAGGTACCTACCTACTTGTACCAAATCTGTTTTTATTTATCCATATAGGTGAAGTATCAAAATAAAAATGTATGTAAAGAAAATACATATATGGGTGGCAGACCCTTAACGCTGGTATCTATAGTACAGTGTTAACCACTAGCATAAGTACCAATGAATCCTTACAAGTTATTTTTTTTAAACATTTCTTCATTGTGTAATTATTTATATAGTTAAGGAAAATATTTGTAAGAATTTAAAGAACACTAAATATTGTTTTATCTTATCTTTATCTTTAATGAGTATTACCTGTACCACTGCAACATAGCACCGGTGATCAGACAGCCACCCGGCATTTGAAAGGACATTCTTCCAAACACGTTCTGGAGTTCCCCACTGTCCGGATGGAATGCTGACTCATAGAGCTGTTTAGCTCTTACTATTTGTTCATATTTTATGTCCTTTGGTTCTTTGCCTTCCCTACAAAAATTAGATTAGTCGTTATAAATGTTTATTACTGGCCTGGATGGAAAGCTTGCCTTGAGAAACTTACTTGTACTTATTATACAATTCTCTGGCTTCATAAAGTTCTTTTTCTGACACCAAAGACAGCAACGGGTTAGATATGAAGGCAAAATGCTTAAATCTGCCAACGAAAGTGCTCTGGTCCCACAGAGGTTGGGTGATATCAATCCTCTTTTCTGCAGACATAACCTGAAATTGAAATATATAATATAAATTATAAAAAAGCAACAAGATAATTAACATGTAGATGTTTAGGTTTCTTAGTGATGTGACGGATGTCTACAGGCGTCGTTTTTTGATATATTTTTTTCCTAATTTGAACCTTAAATCTATGGAATAAGGATAAATATTTTTAACATACAATCTTTGTGTCACATCGTAAGACCCAAAAAAAGTTGACAGCATCACATTGCAAAGTAATACGGTATGTTTATGTGTGAGTGTAAGCTTGTATGAAGTATAAGACTTTTGGTATCACAAAACTATTGAGTTGCTTCCATATCCATCAACATGTTAAAGTAGTATACCAGGTGTAAATAGAGTGCGACTATTAAATGAAACCACATATTCTACCAACCCTACTGAACCACTTTTCCCGAGAGTCATACCCGAGGACAGCCTTAGTTTAGGAAATAATTGAGTTCCAAACAAAAATGCGTGAACCCTAACGCACCGACATACGGGCGAGTTTAGAGAGAGCGTCGTCCGTGAAACCTCCAGCTGTTTGAGGTTAACGCTCTCTCTAACCTCGCCCGTATGTCGGTGCGTTAGGGATCACGCGTTTTTGTTTGGAACTCAATTATTTCCTAAGCTAAGGATGTCCACGAGTATGACTCTTGGGAAAAGTGGTTCAGTAGGGTCGGTAGAATATGTGGTTTCATTTAATGGTCGCACTCTATTTACACCCGGTATAGTGGGTGGCCACATTATCATATTAGATAATATGCTAAGAAACTTGATATGTATGAATTTTTTTTGGACAATTGTCCATCTTTTGACCAACAACCTATATGATTTTTTTTAAATAATAGCTAATCAGTTTTTTTCATAATTATTACTTTTAAGTAGCCATCTCACATTGTGAAAACAGTCTTAAGGCGGTTTGTTCCAAACTCAATAAAAAATGCACAATTTAATATTGTTTTTCTCATTTTTGTTTAATAAGAATCAGAGTTTTAAGCATAATTGCATCTTTTTATAATAATAGTATACGTAAATATCTATACCAACTTAAAAGCATATTAAAGTCGTTATGGACATTAATTTACAACTTAATGCATAGAAAAACACATCTTCGGAGGAAAATCCTAATTGACATTGACCTATTTAAATTTTTTTATCTAACTATGGTTGCAAAATGCCATATATCACATTTATTTAATACTTTTTCTTCAGGAACAAAAAAAGCAATCATAAATTGGGTCAAGTATTATTAAATACCGGCTTTTACCCTCTCGTATTCGTAATTGTTGACTATAAGCCAACTATCGTCGTCCTAAGAACGACATTCGCCTTGAAAATGCCGAAATTGTCTTGGTGAAACAGTTGGCATATAGTCAACAATAATAATACGTGAGTGTTAGAGCCGGTATTAAATAAAAAGCTAGTATGTCAGCTTACGTCAGTTTTAATGATATTATAAATTAGGTATTTTACACAGAGAAATGGAACATGAAATGGATAACCTAACATAACACTTTGTTTTACGGTTGGCTGTTCCTATTGGTTGGGTACTGAAAGAAAGGCCTTGACCAAGATAACTGATTGAAAATTAGTTCCACTAAAACACGACAAAGAATTATTCACAAACGCGGTTATTATGTAAGATATATACCTGTTCCTTTTCATGTTTGGTACAAACAATAATTTATGATTTTTACTTTATGCACTGAAAACAATAGGTACTTACTGTTTATGCTACACTCTGCAGCGAGATACAGTCTGTTTGTTACAGCTTAAATAGCTTTAGCGTATAAATTATTTTGATAATATAAAATTCCCGCAAAGGAACTACTTCTCCGTCGCTTTTGTTTGAAGGAAATTAGAATCAGCCTTATAGTAACTTATAGTGCGTTCCGATTCAAGACATAATCGATTACATCGCATCCATTGTCATTCCGAATCACTGGTGGCCGTACGGCGCGAGTAGTTTGATGGTACTTTAATGCTGTGAGTGATGTGACCATTGGGAAAATAGAGAATCTGCCACACTGACACAGCCACAATCAAAGTGTTAAGACTAATCTATGATTGTTGTCTTTGTACTGCCTGCCAAGTGTCAAGCGTGTGACAATACGATAGTAAAAATTGGTGTTGTCATCACATCTAAATAAAAATCTGTTTAGCATCCAAAGCCGTTGAATCTTTTCGTTAATACTTCCCGTTATCAACTTTAACATGGTAGCAGAGTAATAAAGTACAAAGAAGGTGCAAGATAGTTATACTCCGGGTAAGACTGAAAAGTTGCAGCGAAATTTGTACCAGCCTGTCAAATCACCCGAGTCATCACCATGGATAAGGCGATTGCAGAGGCTTCCAAGGTACAAGTAGGGCTCCTGGATGGAAAAGACTATAAGCATTGGAAGTATCGAATTGAAACTGTGTGCAGGGGCATTCCCGGTGCGGTAGATATTATCGAAGGGAGATTGCACAAGCCCGAACCACCAGCAGCAACGGCCGACAAGGATGAAAAGTCTAAGTATGAGAAAGAACTCGCAGATTTTTATACTAAAGACAGTACAGTACTAACGTTACTTACAACTAATATGACGAATGAAGTACTTGACCAGATAATGCGCTATAAGAGTGCTAAAGAGGTATGGGATGAGCTCGAACGCCTTTATTGCGGCAGCGCAGAAGACAAAAGTTACGATCTTTGTATAGAATTTTTCAATCACAAGAAAGATCCTGAGCATGATATTAAGAAGCATATTTCTGCTTTGAAAAATATTTGGCATGATCTAAATAGCCATTTAGAAACAAGTCTGCCAGATATACTGCTAATATGTAAAATTCTCGGCACTTTGCCGCATGAATTTTTTGCTTTTAAGTCAAGTTGGCTTCTTGTGAATAAGAAAGATAGAACAATTGAGAATCTAACTGTCCAGCTAATATCCTTTGAGAAAGCCTTAATGAGCAAAGAAGATAGCACAAATCCTGAAGAAGTATTAGTCGTGAAAACAGAGAAGTTCAAGAAGAAAACTAAAGTTTTTAACTGCAACTACTGTGGTGAAGTTGGGCACCGAGTACGAAAATGCCTAAAGTGGATAAAAGATGGTCGACCACCGAAGCAGTCAACAAGTACAAATGTTAATCTGACCGTGTTAGCCCTTGAAGACAAGCTGCCCATTGATAAAACAAATTGGTACGTCGATAATGGTGCGACAACCCACGTGACAAATAGAGGCGACTTTTTTGAGAGCTTTCAGCACTTCAAAGGATCACATACAGTTACTGCTGCAAACGGGCAAGCCATAGAAGCCATAGGAATAGGCAACATTCGTGCTGAAGCCAATGTCAACGGTAAAGTTGAGCAAATTTTGCTGAAGGATGTCTGGTATGTTCCAAACATCAAGAGAAACTTGTTTTCAGTTCTTGCTACGCATGACATTTCGTCAAAGAGTACGTTTGAGTCTACGCCGAAGCAATGTGTACTGAAAATAGATGGAATCACCAAAGTTATTGGGAGAAGAGATATCAAGGGCGGGCTGTATAAGCTGGAGCTTAAATGCGTTGCGCCAAAGAGTCTAGAAGTCAACCAATTACTGACAAATCCTCTACAAGTGTACCATGAAAGGCTAGTACATCAGAACAAGCGACACGTTAAACAGGTGATCGAACAAGAGCTCGGATTGAAAGTGAATATGGAGCAATCGGATCTCTGTGAAGGCTGTGTTTATGGAAAAGCTCACAAGCAAAAATTCGGAACAAGGGTTAGAGCCACTAAACCAGGAGAACTAATCCACACCGATATTTGCGGACCATTTCCATACTCTATCGGGAAGAATCGATACTATATTCTATTCAAAGACGACTACACACGACATCGACATGTTTACTTTCTACGTCAAAAATCTGAAGCAGCATCAAAGCTAAAGCTGTTCCTTGCTGAAGCTAAAGTTGCGGGACACGTTGTCAAAGAAGTTCTCAGCGATAACGGTGGTGAGTTTGTCGGCAGTGAATTTAGAAAGATTCTAACAGAACATGGCATCACGCAAAGACTGACGATGCCCCACACACACGAGCAAGCTGGATGCGTAGAGCGGGAAAATCGCACAGTAGTAGAAGCAGCGCGCGCCATCATGCACGCACATGAGAAAATTCCTCATGGTCTGTGGGCAGAAATTGTAGGAGCAACTGTCTACGTTTTAAATCGAACTGGGCCGTCTAGCGTACAAGGCAAATCTCCTCATGAATTGTGGTACGGAAAGAAGCCATCGATAAAGCACCTACGGATTCTCGGCTGCACATCCCGAAAGCTAATCGCAAAAAGCTACAGAAGAAAGCGGAAAAAGGGATTCTCATTGGGTACGAAGGAGATGAAGGCTATAGAATTTGGAGTGATAAAGTATTTAAACTAATTAGGTCCAGAGATGTGACGTTTGAGGAAATTCCACTCCTGGGAAAACCTGCAAAAGAAAGTTTACCAGAAAAGCCATCGAGTACTGACAATGGAATATTTCGCTATCAGCTACAAGGTCTCCATAGAGATACAGAACAGAAATGCTGAAGAAGATGGCAGGCATCACAAACAGAGGTGGATGTTAAGACTAATCTATGATTGTTGTCTTTGTACTGCCTGCCAAGTGTCAAGCGTGTGACAATACGATAGTAAAAATTGGTGTTGTCATCACATCTAAATAAAAATCTGTTTAGCATCCAAAGCCGTTGAATCTTTTCGTTAATACTTCCCGTTATCAACTTTAACACAAAGATATATAATGTTACCTGTAGATGGATCACAAAAAAATGAACGATTCCTTCGATACTCGATACTTGTCATTCTAATGACCGTATGTCGTGTGTCAAAATGAGATAACAATAGCCGAATGTGAACGTCTTGAAACGCTGCGCGCCACTAAATAGACAACGCCATATTTGTTTGGTATCTGCTGGTTATCAAATGCGTTTAGAGAGAAAAGCTTTATTTGGTATAAATTAATTGGAAATTCAAAACTGTGGTACCGTAAATAAGTTCTTTGCCAAAAATGACTTGTACTGTTCCCGGTTATACAAGTAGAGCGGGTATTTTGAAACAGAAAATGGGAACATATCATTCCACCGGTAAGTCCTACTCATTGTTTTTGTGTTTTTGTGACCGAATTTTGTAATTACAGATCCTTATATTTACAAAAAGTTAATCATTGGACGTTCACACCCAGTTTACTGTAGATTTATCTTTAGAAAAGCGGACGTTCATAGCCTAAATCTATAAAAATAAAATCCAATCCAATTTGACTTACAATATAGTGTTGTAGTCGTATCTCACTAAGTATATCGATAATTTTTTTGTTAATATATATATATGTATGTACAATTTTATATATATGCAAAAAAGAAATAATAAGTTCGAAATATATTTCGATCCACTCGGGGTCGTTGTCAGTCGAATATGGAACAGTAGATAAATATAACCATAGATAAAAAGTAGTCATACAAAATTAAGGACTTAAACCTATTTTCTTAACCTATTTAGCTTATTGCTCTCGTCCGAACTGCTTGTGTAAAAAAGAAAAAATATATACGTATTTGTGGTTGAGACTGGGTGTTAGGAATGTGTACAGTACATATGTCGGTCGGTCAGTGTTGTTTGTTTAGTCCGGCTCCGTAGTGGGCACCAAGTGACCAAATGTAAGAAGATTCCCAAGTCCTCGGTTCAATGTCAGTTAAAGGTGGGTGAAAAGCTTTAATGACACGGACGGTGAAGCAATTGTTAAATGAATGGCCATGAGAGCGAGCATGTGTAGGAATAGGTAAGTTGTTGTGTGGTATTGAGTTTGTAGTATGTCGATGGTTGTTCATTCTGATGTGGAGTGCATTTCTTGTCTCACCTACGTAGAATGCCGGACAGTGTCGGCATTCTAGCAGATAGATACAGTTTTCAGTTTTGCATGAAGAGTTTGATTGTGTGGTGTAGATGTTGGATGTGTGGTGTGTGTTGATGTTTGTGTCTGTTCTAATGATGGGACATGTTTTTAATCGCGGTCGTTGGCATGGAGCGGTACCGGGTGATGTGTTTGAGGGGTTGGATTGGTATTTTGATTTATTTTTTGTGAAATGTGACTTAAGGTTCCGGTTCTGTCTGTAGCAGATTTGTGGGTTTCTGGAAAGTAGGTTTTTTGTTTCATCATTTTGTTGGAGGATGGGACTGAAATCATTGATAAGTTTTTTGAGTTTATAGCTGCCATGAAAGAATGTAGTTACTAATTTGGGATTGTTGGATGAGTTGATTGATCTATTTTGAACGTTGTGATATTTTGGTCTATTGTATAAATGTTTCTGTAGGAATTGGTGAGGATAATTTCTGTTGAGGAGGCCTTCGTTGATTTTGTTGTGGTATTGGTCGAGTGATTCCTGGTTGCTACATATCCGACGACCGCGAAGTGATAATGAGTATGGTATTGATTTTTTTATATGTGGTGGATGACAACTGGTGAAGTCGAGATATTGAAGTTTATTGGTGGGCTTGAAATGAACGGAGGTATTGAGTTTGTTGTTATGGTCGATGGTTATATCTACATCTAAGAAGGTGATGCTGTTTGAGGAGACATTATGGGTGAATTTAAGTGAACAATGAGCGTTTAATCTGTCAATGAAGTCTTTTAGGGAATCGTTAATTTTTTTGTAATGTTTTGAAAGTTTTGTTTACAAACAAGCATTAACTACAGGCTGGAAGTAATTTGTCGCAATTTTAAACAGATTTCCCACCAACATCAACGTTAAAGAAACGTGGATTAAAAATAGAAGAAAAGGCGACAATTGGAGACCCACGCAACAAACAAGAATGTGCTCGATGCACTCCGAAGATTCTTGCTTTCGCAAGGGGTATGGGCGCAAAATTCTACACTCTTATGCAGTGCCAGCCAACAATATTTGCAAATTTACCATAGTCGTGCAAGCCTGTAAGTGCAAAATCTCTAAGTGACTTGTATAGAAATTATGCTTAATAACACTGATAATCTTTTGAAAACAATAAACACTGCATTTAATTTTATCATTATAGGGTTCAGTCTCATAGAAATACGAAATTTAATCATCAAAGTTACCATAAATCTTGTGATGAACTAACCAAAAACCGTTTATTTTCAGGAATTACCCGGAAAATATTACATAGCGTGGTATATTTTATATTTATTACCCACTGTTACGACAATTGCGTGTTATTCAATCATCTACATACGCTTATTTACTAAAGCCGTTAAGGATTTGTACTCAAAAATTTGTATACATCATGAGTGTAAAAAAACTTCAGTACCAGAAAGAGAGAACGTCAGAAAGTGTTTAACAAACTTGTTTTATTTCAAGGTCTTTAAAATGTTATTCCTTGGTACCTATTGGTCTTTAAAATTAAATAACCTTTATTTTTAGTCTTTATTCTTTTTTCACTATATGTCATTCAACTGATTAATTAAATTATCACTGTTTTGTAATAGATGTCGTCTCTAAAAATAAAACTCAAGATTATTAAGTCTTTTATTTCATCTCCTCGTAAAAAAACCTACTCCCGTTCTACTCCTTATGGATGGAATCGAAATATTTCCTCTGAATTGTAAATACCTATTCATTTTTACTGAAATAAGTGCGCGAAGTTGCATAAAATTAAAAAAAACTGATTCGCGATGCGGCAAGAACCGGTACGCATCTACCTTTTATTTTCATTGAAAAACCAAGCAGTGCATCGAAATGCATGTAGCCATATATTTTTGTGTTCCATCATATTCATATTATTTTTTAAATCTATGTTATCGATAACTAGTTATCGACAAAAATCTACAGCACTATTGTACGCTATAACTTTAGCTAGAATTGTATAGTTAAAATGGAGACATTCACTCAATTTCGACCGAACAGATTATGTATGTATGTCTCTTTCTATCTTACAATAATTTGAAGGTGGTACAAAGGATAAAATATAGCTGTTGTTTGTGCTCCATCTACAGGTACCATTATATATCTTTGGCCACAATACTCAGATAAATTATATATCTTTGTGGGTGACAGTTCGTAATTTTCCGTTTCACCCACAGATTATATATCTGTGGTTTCACCTATACTACTCACACCATACTACTCTACTACACCCATCGGGCCTATTGCGTATCTTTTACTTGGGTTGCGTTCCAAATCACTTTTCAAGATTAAAATATTGCTCGCTGTCAGACAAAAGTAGCTCGATGCTGGTTCCAAAACATCTACTTTTAGGTTTTGGAACCAGCATCGAGCTACTTTTCTCCGACAGCGAGCAATATTTTAATCTTGAAAAGTGATTTGGAACGCTACCTTGGTTGGAAACTTTAAAACTCAAAAAACGATAGCTTTCCGATTCTCTAAAGTTGTCAGTTGTCACATTGTCGCGTTTAACAACCTCGCATCGCTGCAGCGATGAACTGTACAGCCGCTACAAAGAGTTTTAAACGACCATTTCATACGACTTTGACAAGCATCGAGCAGGGCAAATAATTTCCGCTGAAATCTGCAGCGTATAGGCTATCTGTCATTTTGACGTATGGCCGTTTAACACAAATCCATCGCTGCAACCGTTGCACAACTCATCGCCACAGCGATGCAAACCAGCGGGGCTATTATGTAACTCAGTGTCGGTTGCTAGCTATAGTTGCTATTCAGCAAAAACAGATAAAACATGAACTTCCAAAATAACTATTAATGGGTATTGAACTATTTACGAATTTTGAAGTCATTTCAAGTGCGAACTTATCCTTAGATAAGCGGATATGTATGTTTTAGACGATAGGCACTTGGTGTGGCAACTGAGTTTACGATACAGAATCAGGGGGCTGTTAAACACAACAATTAAGAGGCCCATTTTGGCATCTGTCATCGCAACGTATTTAGGGGTGTGAATCAAACAAATCGTTAACTAGAATAATCGATTCGCATGAGAAATCGATTTTAAATTGTATTAGTTTGTGATCGTTTGGAATATTTTTATGTTCATTGCTTATATTATAAGTTCTAGATAGAAATTGTATTCAATCAATCAAATCTGTGGCCCATAGACAAAATACCCTATAAATACCCTACAAACTAACATAAATTACAGTTTATTTATGAATATTAAAATTGAGTTAGAATAAACCTTAGTAATTGACTAACCTTATTTTTTCCACTGAATTGTAACTATATCCCGTTTGTTCAGTAATTTAAAGTGCATGTTTATTGCATAATTGGTATAATTTACCATCATATGAGCGTAAAAATAAATATTTTTTTGATGCACACGCACACTTCAGTTGTTTTATATTTTTTCTTTATAAAAATTATCTGAAATTGATATTCTTATGTGCCAGTGATATTTTGTAATGTTGTTATTCATGACCTCAATAGAGGTATAAGCTGCCCCCTTATTCTGTATTGTAAACTCAGTTGCCAAACCAAGTTTCTATTGTCTAAAACATACATATCCGCTTATCTAAGGATAATTTCGCACTTGAAATGACTTCATAATTCGTAAATAGTTCAATGCCCATTAAAGGTTATTTTGTAAGTTCATTTTTTATCTGTTTTTGCTGAATAGCAACTATAGGTAGCAACCTAAACTGAGTTACATAATAGCCCCGCTGTACTTGAAAAAGCGGTGATTGCTGTAAAATACTGGCCAGTAAAAAAATATGCTTCACGATGAAACCATTTGCTTCTCTAAATCGCAAAAAAATTATTCTTAAAAGCTGCCGTACCTATTGATACAATGTTTAACCGTAATGTCTGTGTTGATAATGATCAAAAGGGTGGTTAAATAAAATGCGCGTGTTCGGTGGACGGTTGTCAAGACGGGACTGATTTATTTTTTACACTCTTACAACTAAGGCGGTGTGGGGGCTAAACTAAGTCGCTTCTGCGAACTCGTTAAGATAACACTACAAATACTCCCCTTTTAGATGAAAGTACATGTTTTTTTTATATATAATCTAGCATGTTAGTATACCTACGTAAATCTAAACTAAAATTATGTTGTTACAGATACAGAAGTTAACCTGTGACTGTTCAATCGGCGGGCGCTGCAGGAAAGAAAAAGGAATAAAAAAACTTAATATAAATTCACTAATCACTAAAAGTCCATGTCACTTTAAAGTCCATTCCACTTTCACTTTATATTTGTGTTCACTATAAAAGTCCGTTTGCACTAATATTTAGCTTGTTGCACTGTTGCTGGGTTAGGCAGATATGCAGGGGCGGTCGGTACCGTTGCGATTGTTACAGCAGCGGGGCTATTAGGTAACTCAGTGTCGGTTGCTAGCTATAGTTGCTATTCACCAAAAACATATAAAAAATTAACTTCCAAAATAACCTTTAATGGGTATTGAACTATTTACTAACTGTGAAGTCATTTCAAGTGCAAACTTATCCTTAGATAAGCGGATATGTATGTTTTAGACGATAGCCACTTGGTTTGGCAACTGAGTTTACGATACAGAATCAGGGGGCAGTAGCCTTAGCATGAAAAAATTACGGTTACGTTTAGTTTGAACGTAACGCGGTTTTGTATGGAATCTGATAACCGCCCCTTGCGGACAGTAGCGGAACTAATATTCGGCAGCAGGAAAACGGCGTTCGAGTTTGAACTAAACGGAACCGAACTGATACCGTGATTTTCATACATTAAGCTACTGCATCGGCAGCAGGAAAACATTTTTTTGACAGATGTCACGGTAGCGATGCGCGACTGCGAATTATTTGGTAAGTCGAATACAAACCGACTACTAATATCTCAATTCGACTAAGAAATTAGTAATACACTAATTGTATAAGTCGAATGATGAATATAGAATAGAATATCCATTTATCCATTTATTTATCTACCACAACACAATAAATTATAAAAACAAATTATAAAGTCAAACACAAGGAAATAACATAAAAGAATAAAACAATGTGACTAAAGCTAAATGAAATCATGTGTCGAAGCAGACAAAAAGGCAAGAACTCAGCATATGCTGTAGTCTTACAGAGTAAGACCGACAGCGCTGATTTTCAGTCCGAGCCCGCGTAGGTAACGCACGAACAAACAAAACAGCGCGAGTATTCTTGCACATTTTGAAAATAATAATTACGAATGGCAGAATAAATATGATATACATATACGAGTACATAATGTAGGTGCTAATATTTGTAAATAAATAAATTCAATTAATAGGTAAGCTCTAAATAAATGTCAGAAACTCGTTGGTCAAAAATTATTAAAATGGCGATGAAGCGTCTAGTTTTAGGCAGGCGAAGACATTTGTAAGTCAAGGAGATACTTTTTTAGTTTAATTTTAAAAGTATACTTACACTTAAGGTCACGTAGCGGTGGTGGAATGTTATTCCAACATTTTGACGCCATGTACCTAAAACTACCCCTAAATGCAGTGGTTTTGTGCTTTGGAAACAATATACGATTCATCCTGGTGCTGTATCTGCTAACAGTAGATGACCACGTAAATTTGTCATGTAAATATTTGGGAGAACCAGTTTTTACTACACCAAACAGTAAAGCAGCGAGATGCAGCTCACGACGACCCTCTACCCTTAAAATATTCGCGGCATTGATATAAGGTGTGACGTGATGACGAATGATATTAGTAACTAATCAAAATGGCGCGAAAGTCTAGTTCAAGGACAAATGCATGTGGGGCGGGGTCACGCAGTAACGTAACGGTCAACGGGTAGTTACTACGCAGATCGTTTGCAGTGAAGTTTGCTTTCAGTTGTTTTGCAAGCTTTGGCGCCAAATGAAAGTAATCGCAAGTTTTAATCGTGTTTCATCTTTTTCGTAATTTCTCAGTACAAAGAGCAGGAAAAGTTTCATAGTGATTTGGTGTTCAGTAAGTATGTAATAGGTTAAATATCTGCATTAAAACGCTTGCTTACACACAGACAAATTCAACCTTACCCCTTTTTTAACTCTAGGTAATCTTTGTATATTTGAATGTAGGCATCTAGGTATTAGTGTGAAATTACGTCTCTAATGACACATAAAAAAAAAGTATGATGGTTATCTACCAGGTTGAAAGAAAATAAACATAAAAATGTGCTTCAGACAAAAGAAACGAAATTTTCACATGCTTCCTTATGCACAACTGGTGCCCACTAAAAATGTCGTCCATCTTATAAATACTCCACCTGCCAACACTCAGCAGCTGCAGCGCTGTTGATATTCCTTGCTTGTCTAATTAGAAATCAAAGTACTCAAACGAGTAAGCGCTGACAGCACTAGAATTTGATTGGGCATGCCTCTATGATTGAGTTAGTGAGTTAGTAACTAATCGGGACGACTCGGCTCTCTCCGTGCCAACTCGGGTAAAAATAGTTACTAATTCATTCGTCAAATAGAAACTTTAACGTTAGTTACTAATGATCGATGGTCATTCGAGTGATTCGAATCATCACTTTATTCGAATGATACGATTAGTATCATTCGCAGTCGCGCATCTCTATGTCACGGTATCAGTTCGGTTTGAACGCCATTTAGCTCTCACTCTCACGGTGTGAAACTCAAGTGAATAGATCACGTTAAGAACAAAAATATTTGGTTTTGTGGAAATTTGAAGAAGAAACCGAGAGGACGCAGTGCCCCAAGTTATTTCCTAGCTTGGCGGATTTTTTAAAGAAGAACTCAATGAAGAGAGAGCCATAAACCGGTAAGCGAACCTAGTTTTAGTGTTTTCGTATATATTCTACATTTGGGGGTTTGTGGCTAGGGATCTAAGAACTGGGAGTCTACTTAGGCAAACAATTGACCCAATTACTATTAATGAGGTGGAATTCATCAAGCAATACTGCCCTAGCAATGTTGCGGAAGTTAACCTTTGCGCAGAAAGTCTTTTTGCCTTTAGTGCTCCCTTGTCTAACGTCCAATCCGTAGTTTTTACTTATCAGTCAATGTTTCTTTGCGAGAAACTTGCAGGGCTCATGCTGAGTTTGAAACAGCACCTACCACTTTATTAGGTACCTAATGGTTTGTGTAGAAGTACAGTCTGTCAAAAAATTGTTGAAATGAATATTGAAGAAACTATTTTTCTTTCGCCTGGTTACACCAAACAAATAAGTACAAAATCTGTTAAATCGAGTTAACTGCGTTGTTATTTCATAAATATATTACCTAAATTATACTACTTGAACATTTAAAGTCCAATAAAGTTCATTAAAGTTTCATTTTCATTTCAACACTTTTTTGACATCATTATTGAATAATGCTTCTCTTTTGCAGGTTGAGTGTGTTCTATATTTTTGCAACTGGGTCATATCAACGGTTTGTAGTGTGAGGCAAACACTCCAGACAAACAACTGTTAGCCTATATGTTGCTGAAGTAACAAATTATCACTGTAATAACAAATAGCTTCATCAAGTTTCATTGTTTCATCAAAAGTTTCATCCAAAAAGACAAAGAAGAAGAGGGCAGTCAGAGAGGTATTTAAATTCATATTCCTATTTGTAGTGTCACTTATTATGTACCTTTCATAAGATTTTTAATGCACAATTTACACAATAGTTCATAGGTAGTGCATGAATGATATTTATAGTTTATATTAAAATGATAATGGTTGTAGAAATCAATGTATGTTTAAAGTTTTTATAAATTGAGGTTCACAGTCTGTCGAATTGGCCTTCTCGATTGTAAAAACCCATTTTATCTGGCGAACTCCATACATTTTTAGCCCGAGTTTAAGAAATCTCACTTCAATTGCCCCCGAGGATGCATTGATAGCTCCCAGTTTCACATAGTTACCCCACTTAAAGATGAATTACTTCACTTAATAATGTATTGTATTTACAGGTAAATAACTTCAGCCTTGGCTTGATAAATATAGACCAGAGACCAATTACCTCCACATCTGTCCATGGAAGAACAAGGGTTGCCATTAAGCGGAAGGATTTAAAAGATTGGGTTTCATTATGAGGAATGCACGTGAATTTTGTAGTTCACGAACTGCACAGTTGCTCTATACATCCCTCGTCAGGAGTAAACTGGAGACTAGCGCTTGCGTGTGGAATCCACATGAGGACAAGTATAATCTTATGTTAGAAAAGGTCCAAAAGAGATTTTTAAGATATCTTTACAAAGTTAAGTATAGATTATACCCTTTCATGTACCCAACCAATTTTCTTCTGGGTGTACTTGGTTTTAATTCCCTTGAGACGAGGCGCAGTCGAGACCAAATGCTGATAATTATTCAGATTTTGCGAGGGAGACTCGACTCCCCTACACTATTGAAAAAACTACTTAGGCTTAATGTCCCTAACCGCTTTAGTCATGGCATGAGAAGGCTCCGGCCTCTTTTCAGTCTGGAGAGAGCACGTACGTGTGCTCACAGCTGGTCCCCCCTGAACCGGACCCTTGCCAGATTGAACCAGCTGCATGGGGCGGTACCACACGCTGATATTTTTAATAGTCCTTGGAGGAAAATTATGAAGGAATGCTTGGCGTTTTGTGAGAAGGATTCATAGAAGGATTTTTACTCTAGTTCGAAACTCAAGTTAACTAGTCTTACCGAATCTTTGACATATAATATTAAATAATTTTAACATTTTGAGTTTAATTTTTTGACAGTGAATTTAATTAAATTGTAATGTAATATTATTAGTAGGTTATTATTGACTAAGAAAATATATATATATTTTTTTTTTTTTTTTTTTTGACTTTTCTAATTTTTGGTAATTATAATGTGTGTTTCGCTTTTTATGTAAATATGTATATAGTTTTAAGTCATGCAATTAATTACGCAATAGTTTTCTGTAATGTAATTATGTATTTGCAAATAAATAAATAAATAAATAAGAATGCTTTTTGAAGGCTCAAAATTGATGGCGTTCTGTTGGGAAGGTTCATACTTTTCATTTTTAACCAGAGAAGTGTGCTTAAATTATTACAGCATGTAATGTGCTGCATAATTTAGCCATTGAGATGCTGTAATTTCGAACTAAAATAAGTGTGTTAGTACATAAATAACCAGTGCAAAAACTTTTTTTTATTTATGAAACACCATGTACATGTCCTATCCATCCACACATAAGTTTGCCAGTGAAAAGGGGCTTTGCTGTTGACATGCCTTTTATTTGTTAAATAATTTTACAAATACCACATATACGAACCTTTGACATACCTAAAACTTGAAATAAGAAGGTGTTACACAAATCTGACCACTGACAAACTTCTGTGTAGCAGTGTATATACAAAATTTGGTTGTTATTCTGAGGAAATGTCCTAAGTTTTACAAGATTAGTAATTTTTACAAGAATCACAGTACCTATGTTATTTCAAACAATTAATTTAGTAATTTGTTGGGATAAAAATGGTAAGAAAAACAAGAGATCATAACCAAAACAGAAGTTATTTATTTTTCAGACTTAAAATAATGCAATATATACACATCTGTAGTCCTTAAATATTAAATTGAGCAAAGCAGACCCAATTGCTAATAAAATTGACCAAATAATATGACTTGCAGAATTCTTTGTCTTTTTTGCTGGTAGCTTCATTACTGGGGTAGTGTGTAGTTGCATTGACTGAATGCAATGGTGGTACCGGTGCGGTGTAGACTTAACCCCTGCTTCAGTGCTATGTTCGTATCCTGAAAAAGTTATGATGTAGTTAATACAATGGTATGGACAGTAGAGCTGCTGCCGGGCTTGACTGTAGAGGTCTGATCGTGTTACTCATGAACCCCCTGAAGTTATTTGAGAAAGGGTAAGAGGACAGCTCTTAAACAGGCACAACCAGGTGGCCCACCATGCCTTGGACAGATTGATTGCTGTATACGCATCCTGAATTGCAATTGATGATAAGTATATATACAAATCAATGGTGTTACTGGTGCAAGGGTTTCAGGGCCCCCTCACCAACCTGCGAGCCCAGCATGGTGAAATCTTGAAAATGCCTATGTCCAGCAGTAGACAAACCAGGCTGCCGGATGGATAATGATTCCAAACACAAATGCAGTTAAGTACATAAAACATCTATTGCAGTAGTTCTCACTAAAATATTACCTACACAAAGCATGTAATAAGCATTGTAGATACTAACTTCCTAACATAATATCATCAGCTGTGAACAATGATAATCAGCAGGTTAGTAGTTCTACTGATGGCCCTGCTTGTCTTCTGCTACCCTTGACAGGTGTAAGTCCAGCATCGGTAGCAACCAGCTCCTGTAACGATATTTTCTTATTATAATCTTGAATCTTCTCACAAAAGAAACGAATTAGTTTATTTTAACATCGCATAGTGATTTAGCTTTTAACCAAAAGTATCTACTTACGTCTCCATAAATTGAAGTAGTATTGCCGTTTGACCATCACAAAAGTATTTATCTTCTCGATTTATAGAAGCAAACGAACTGCTTATTGTAATACGGACAGATATTAATTAAATAAATCGCTCTGAGTATGAATTATTTTCATTTCGGTCAGCTGTTGTGGTTGTCGTTGTGTTTGTTATTAGTGTTGCCAGGAGAGAATTCATAATTATCGACAATACTTCACATTTTAATTAAAAAATGGTCATCATTCATATTCTTGTAACACATTTATATTATTGTAAAAGCAAGAAAAAATTAGAAAATAAATATTTAAAGAAAAAAAATAGTTAGGTATGACATTTCAAAAAAGACATTGGCCATTTAATTTTTTCAAAGTACATTATTTTTAACTGTTTTTTTTCACAAAATTCCTGAAATTTAGGTACAATGTTCCTAAAACGGCAACATTAAAACACCCGATTGACGAAAAAGAGCATTCAAAACATTTATTTATTTCTATCATTGTTGTAATTAAGCAACAATAAAATGATTTATAATAATGAAATAATTGCAGATTTATATGTAAAAACAAGTTTATTTATATTTATTTACACGTTTCAGTATGTGATGGGCTTCTAACTAATAATTTCAAAAAGATTTCTACTTAGTCTGCGTAAACATATAGTTTCAGAATGCACTGACGTGGTTGGTTCCCGAACGCTATCTCCGACTGAACGTAACTCAACGCAACGCGAACGCGGTCCGCATTGCTGCCATTGGAGTTCCGTTATAGTTTCAACTTTACGTAACCGAACTGATACCGTGATACTTTCATGCTTGGGCTACAGGTCTATTAACATGTGTCAAAATTCGTTTGTCGATAGACGCTTTTACTCGTTTTTTGCACCATCGACATAACACCAGTAGGATGGCTAGGGATGAATATCAAAATATGTTAGTGATATGTTAGTAATATGATATGAATATCAGTCAATGGTGGGTGGAATGATTATTAATTATTAATCATTCCACCCACCATTGACTGATATTCAGCTCAGGACATGGGAGTCATCTTACATCTGGTCGCTTGGTGCCCATTACGGACCTGGACTAAATAAACAGCACTAACTTACAGACAGACAAACCTCATCGAAATTCAAACACTCATACTAACATTCTTACATCCCCTCTCAAACAGACACACACAAAAAAAATAAGTTTTAATACTGATTGTCCATGTCATTTTATGTGCCATCATGTCATTGTAAATGTCATTTCATTACTATATCAACTGATGCCGGGCCCAGTAGGGTCCGAAATATATCTTGAAATAATATTTTTTAATTCTTTTGTGTGCATATATACTTCAATATAATAAAAAACAAATAAAAAAACGTAGTTTACAGGTTTTTGCCTGTACTTGTAGTATAAGACGTATTACTTGACAAATTTCATAGTTCTAGTTCAACGGAAAATACCCTATAAATTTTGATTCACTTGAGAGTGTCGAAAAAAACGTTTTTTGCGGCATAGACGGCCGTATCTTTTTTATGTGAACTTAGAAGTTTGATTATTCTACAACTTTAAGGGACTGTAGATCTGAGTACTTACTCACATATGGTTTTAATTTCAACTCGATACCTCTACGCGTTCCCGAGATAAAGGGTCTTGACAGACAGACAGACGGACGGACATCAAAGTGATCCTGTAAGGGCTCCGTTTTCTCCTCTTGAGGTACGGAACCCTAAAAAACAGGAAACAATGCTGTTTTTATCATACGTTAGTTTAGAAGTTATGAAAGTGGTATATATACCTAAGTTTTATTTTTTCATTGCTGTTCTTTGTTTTATTACTGTTTTTTTATTAGTTTCAAATATCTAGAATCTTAACAGTAACTTATATATATATTATTTTTTGTTGCACAAGAGGTGCACCTATTATATGGAAGAGCGGGGCACAGGTACTTCGTACTTAAAAGGATGCCCCATCCACTGATGTAATTAGTATGTAAGTTTTGCACAATAAAGAAATTTATTCATTATTTATTTATATAGCGTAGTTGGTACAGTAATTTGATTAAATTTTCCAGTGAAATTACGCGACACCGTTATAAATGCATACAAAAGTTCAGAACTAAAAAAGGTTTACACCTGGCTTTGTGGCTCTGAGTTCTGAGCTCATTTAAGCTAATTACAGATCATTACAATTATTTTATTAATACAAGGTAACTTTCGTTTATACTCGTATAGCCAAATTCATACTGGAGACTCGATAATCAGTCAAAAATCAAAATATTTATTTATGCAAAATAGATACATAAAGTATACTTTCTACAAGTTAATTTTAACAAATAATATATCTTTACAATAAAAAAAATTATATAATAATACGGGAAATAAAATATACACCTGCATAAATAAATGATAGTCGTAAGTTTTTAAATAAATAAATAATTAAAAAATAAATAAAATAGAGGAATCTAGGAATAAAAATATAAAAATATTAAATCAAATCAAATCAAAATATTTATTTTTGCAAAATAGATACATTAAGTATACTTTCTACAAGTCAAAGTTAATTTACACAATATAATATGTCTTTAGAATATAAAAAAAATATATAATAATACGGGAAATAAAATATACACCTGCATTAATAAATTATAGTCGTAAGTTTTTAAATAAATAAATAAATAAAAAATTAATAAAATAGGGGAATCTAGGAATAAAAATATGATATATACATAATACAATGAAGAAATAATAAAAACGGGCAATACATACAAAAAATATTAAGGTTGGGCTACTAAACTGTAATAAAGTTATACACCTGCATAAAATATAGAAATATAAGAATAAAAATATTATATATACATAATACCTAACCATCCGCACCATTCGATTAGTATTGCTAAGAAGAAGGGCAAGAAACTTAGCAAACATTCCTTTTTTCAAAATAAAACATATGATACAAAATCATATACATACCTACTCAAGTAAAGGCATAAAAAATATAAGACTGCAGCAATTAGTCACGAGAAAAAAAATATATCTTAGTCAACCCGTCTCATATTGTCTATTACCTTTCACAAAGTAAGTTTACATATTAATTAATTTTAAGCCTTTAGAGGAATCATACAGTATTAAAATATGCTAATTATTAATTACAATATTGAATAAGATTATTATTATTTATTACACCATGCTTCATCATCATCCAAATAATCATTGATTTTATAATAAGCTTTCTTAAGTAGTCCCTGCTTAATATATAGTTTAAACTTATTTTCAGGCAAACTAGGGACCTCCTCTGGAAGCTTATTGTAAAATCTTATATCATGTCCTACAAAAGAGGTACTACCTACTTTCTCAAAACCAATTTTCTTTCTCAGGACCAATACCATATGCGATATAAGCAAAAAAAATTTTGGGCCTCTATACTTGTTCAAGAACAACCTCGACTCTATTAGAATAGGAAGTCTAAATTTTAGTTTGAGTATTTCACAGAAAGTGACATTGAACCTTGGTCCTGACCACTAATCGAGTCTCCAGTATGAATTTGGCTTTGTAAACGAAAGTCAACTTATATTCACCTTGAAGATTGAGTACTCTTAAGATATCTAATAATGGCCTCAAAGTTTTGACTTACAATGTAAGCAGTGTAGGAAAAAAAATTACTCATTTCTTGTAGGATTAAAGCGACTTGACAACATTATTTTGACTGAATGCTGGTTAGTTGAAAATATAGCAAATAACAGTCTGCCTGGTTATAAATCACATCGTAGTACTGTGAACATAAATAAAGCAGGTGGGATTATTGTATATGTAAGGGACATTTGGAATGTGACTGTAAATGAACAAGTATTTGAGGAAGGTATCTGCCTCAAAATCGATTTTCCAAACAATTTATCAATTCTAGCTATATACAGATCACCATCATTTTACACCTTAACCAAATTTCACTCTTCTTATGCTAATCTACTTAACAAATGCAAAAATCACACTGACCTCATAGTTGCTGGATATTTAAATATAAATATACTTCCTGAAGCACTTACCAACGACAGTAATGATTATCTATCAAAGCCAACAAGATTAAAAATTGTATAGATCATATCTTTATCCGTACAAAAAAAGGCAAGTGCCGTTGTTGTATAAACTGATATTACAGATCATAGCATGGCTATGATAAAACTTTCCTTAAGTTCATCAAAACAAAGTACATCGGGACGTTTGTGGACCTTTAGCCCACATTTGCAATCTTAGCCTCTCAAGTGGTGTATTTCGAAAAATATGGAAGGTGGCCACAGTATCTCCAATAAACAAAGCTGGTTCCAAAGATAACCCAAGTAACTACAGGCCTATTTCCCTTCTTATAGTATTCTCCAAAATTCTTCAAAAGCTTATAAGCAGACGTCTTACCCACTTTCTTGATTCACATGACATTCTCTCATTAACACAATTCGGTTTTCGATCTGGGTGATCTACAGAAGACGCTTCCTCTCTTCTTATTAATAAAATTACTTCCTATCTTGATAGTGGCTTATCGTGTACGGGCGTTTTCTCGACCTGGCGAAGGCTTTCGACTCGGTGTCCATTCCAATCCTTCTGCAAAAACTAGAAAATTTGGGCTTTAGAGGTGTTTAGTAGCTAACTCTCAGAAAGAGTTCAATACACCAAAGTAGGTAACCACAGCAGTGATGCCCAATCCATAAGATTTGGCGTTCCACAAGGCAGCATTCTAGGGCCTACACTTTTCATTATATACATAAACGACATTTCAACATCCCTGTGCAGTAAAATACCAGCAGATATCTTCTGCTATGCTGATGATACTGCTCTAGTCTTCTACGGTGATACTTAGGAGAGAACATTCCGTGAAAGTGAAAATGGTCTAGCTCAAGTTGCGAAATGGCTTGAAATAAATTGGTACCAAACTTTTACTTGACAAATGACGTTTCCGGTTTGACTCCACTTGTTATTATACTTTCAAATCTAAAAAGTACACGGTTCGAGAGAACAACCACCATTTGCTTACTTTTCAATTTAGTAGGTTAATAGTAGCTCACGCGAAAAACTGCTCCAAAGCAGTGCCTCATTGCGACGATTCGTCTTGGATCGATTTGACAGTAACTATGCATAGCCGTTCGCAAAGTTAATACAATGTTCCTAGATCGATAAAATTATAGCTGTCAAAATTGTCTTCAGTGGATATTGATCTCGCTACCCATTGTGACGTCACTTATGATGCTTAGAGAATCGGAAAGCTATCGTTTGACAGGTAAAGGTGTTGATTTTTAAAGTTTGTAAAAGATACGCAATAGCCAAAAATTGGGGAATTTTGGAGAATTCAGACCAATTTTTTCGGTTGCCCAAGACTATTTTATGTCCGGTAATACCAACAACAAAAAAATCACGTTCGGACTTGGCAGATACAGCCTGACACTATTACTCGTAGTATAATTTTGAATGGCAGCCAGTACCACTCAAATCACTGTTAATAATATTATAAGATGTCTATGACTTAAATGCATAGAATAAGAACCTCAAATGCCTGCTCAGCTGTCATTTGATTTGAACACGATTTTGTATTTTTGAACGCATCCATTCCTACTTCATAAATTTTTAAAATTGGTTCGTACGGTCTATATATTGGTTCAATAAAATCATGGAAAAGTGGCGAAAAAACTGCAGCTACTGTTAAAATTTTGTATAAAACAGTGTTTTTATTCCAAAAATATAATTTCGGGGTAATTTCTGGGGAATGAATCAAAAAGAAGCGGGGAATTAACAACACTGACGCGGGGAATTGAGATTTTTTTTGGCAGCACTGGTTAATTGTCAATAGTGTTGCCACCTTAGCGATTTTGTCACTAGATCTGGTGATTTTTCAAGGCTTTTGGCGATATTTTTTCATCATTTGGCGATAATATTTTTTCTAGTGATTTTTAATGTGGAGTCTAGTAACAATTTTTTTATTTATTTATTTATTTATGTATTTATCAAATTACAGCTATCATTACAGGGTATTCCTAATGCAATAGTGTAGTCAATTAACTCATTTAATTCTTAACATTAGACACATCAACACATATCAAACATTTTCACCATAACATAAAATATACATTGTCATCTTTACGAATTCGCTCAGAGAACAGTGGTATAGGTCAATTTTGTCCGCCACCAGATTCAGTAAATGGTATATGTGTTATCTGTGCGTGAAAAGTCCTCTTGTGGGAAGTTCTTTACAAACTTAGTCCATTTTTGGGGAAAACTGTATGTATGTTTGTATGCTCCGTTTTAACTTGGAACCCCCTCAACGGATTTGGACGCGGTTTTATTTATTATCGTCGTAGTAATCCTGGACATATAGGGTTGGGGTGTTCATGAAATAATCGCTAAGACAAAAACTGACGATAAATTATCAGTTATTTATTTAAAAACCCCCACTCGTTACAAACTCGCACGTGGCGCTTCTTAGGCTAAATATTTTTAAATGAAAAAAAAGGTGTACAATGTGTAAATGTGTGCAAAAAATGTTTGTTTTACTAATTTTAAATCTTATTACAAATTGCATTTGACTTGATCGGTTAAACTTTGAGATTGAAGTGATTCTTTTTCCACACAAAGTTGATCGGTTAAACTTTAAGATTTAAGTGATTCTTTTTCCACACAAAGTTCCGAAATTTGGTGAAATTTCACACTAGATTAGGTAACTTATTAAATGTTTTTCAAGGTTATCGATTTCTGGTGAGTATTTTTTTATTGAAATTTTCGAATCGGTTAAACTTTGAGATTTAAGTGATTCTTTTTCCACACAATGTTGATCGGTTAAACTTTGAGATTTAAGTTATTCTTTTTCCACACAAAGTTCCGAAATTTGGTGACATTTCACACTAGATCTAGCGACAAAAAAAATTCAAGGTGGCAACATTTGTCAATGGATGAATAAAATGGCGGCTGTTGCAGCTACAGCCGCTATGACGATTTTAAAAGATTCTGAAATTTTAGTGAAAGTAGAAGAAGCTCTTGCCGATCTATTAGTGGTTTCTTACAGTACAGAAGACAAAAAATTTCAGGGTGTACTTTTGGACGCCAACAAAAGGTTTGTATGAATAAGAAATCGACTATTCTTAAAATCAATTAGTCACAAAAATTCCGCGAATTTACACGTTGCCAAACACTCTATATTGCAGGAACTTACCATTTGGAGTCTACAGTCTCCATCCTGCATTTAATAAAGATATTCCAACGCCCATCAAAGATGAAAAGCTACATTCCGTTAGTCAAAGGTTCACCTATCAAGAGCCCCAATACGCCAGCGAAACTGTGCAAACATTAAAAAAGACTGGGTCCAAAGGTAAGCCAAAACCACAGAAGATGACAGTTAGATTAAGAGCTAGGAAGGTCCTGTGTTCTAACTGCCAAGGCATCTGTAATGAAAACAACGAAAACGTCATCAATGTAAAGAAGCGAAAGTTGGCACCTTCAAGAGATGACATTGAAAGCTCAGAAACTACAATACAAAATACTAGAAGTAGTTTTGTGATGGGGAGTATGCTAATACCCAAACTTGCAAGGTTGAATGCAAGTGAAATATCTAACGCCATGAAAGGTGCCCATTCATCACACACAGCAAGTGAAAAAATGCTAAACAAAGGTGCAAAGAGTGAAAAATGTGATGATGCATTAGCACATGAGGTTACATTTGTAAATGTGGGAGAAGACATTAACATGGATTGTGATAATACTAGTTACACTGCCAAACAAAACAACACACCATTCAACTCTATATTCTCAAGTGCAAAGACTATCAAAATTTGTTTTGGAGAAGGAGAAGGGACTGTTGTCAAAATACCTCCCATAGTAGGGGATTACAATGAAGATTCAGGCTTATGTGACATGACCAAGCAGTCAGAAATAAAGGCAGCCAAAAAGGCATTGAAAAGAGCTAAACGGCAGGCCAAAAAAGGTTTAGCAACCAGAATAAGAGCTGGCTTGCCACCTAAGCACAAGGGTGCTCTCTCACCACGAAACAATGTAGCTGACAGCACACCCAATGTAGATTTGACTGGGAAAAAACAAAAGCACAAAGTCAAACATAAAAAGAAGCATAAATTGCAAAAGGAGAGAGATGAGAACACAAGCAAGGGCATTGAGGGTGATGCAATCAGTTACTTTAGTGACATAAAAGACAGTTGTCTTAAACAAAAGTTGTCAATTAGTCTAAGAAGGTTGAGCAGTAACTCCTATGAGAAACAAGCTGATGAGGGAAGCACATCAGAAGGTTGGGAGAGCGACACAGTACCAGATTTTCCAGAAGCCGGGCCAGAAGGTATTGGTGGAAGGCATTTGAGAGTATCTCCAGGAGATATTGTTTGGGGGAAAGTGGTTGGGTTTCCTTGGTGGCCTGGAAGAGTCCTGAGTGTCACCCCACAATCCAAAGCCCATGTGGCTTGGTTCGCTTCAACCACTTCATCATTGATGCCATGTGATAGCTTGAGTCCATTCCTAGAAGATTATAAGGTGTGTATTTCGTTATTTAATTATAAAGTCTTGATCCTTTTAACATTTTAAAATATATTTTTCCTTCCTTTCTTCCCACAGATACGTTTCAATAAAAAGAAAAAAGGCCCCTACAAAGAGGCGGTGAAACAAGCCACAATAGAAGCTAAACAACTAGAAGCTCACATAGAAGACCCCCTGGCAAGCCCGACACACAACTTGGCTACTGTCTCACCCCGCCCAATCAATGTATTCTCATAAGCTAGGTATGATAACTGTCTCCCTGAAAGGTACCTGATTTGATAAATCATAAGTAATACATTTTCAAGTTCCAGGTATTTTGAATTTGAATAAATTTCATTCACAAATTAAGTATCTTTCAGTGACACCCATTTGTGTGAATGTTAGTTAGACGTACCTCCGAATTTATATAAAAAGCATGTGATATTTGAACTCAAAATGTGTAAGTATAAGTAGATGTGTCGTTTGCGTGCACAAGATAAACTTAAAACATTCTAGAAAAGAGAGTTATTTCGAATAGATTGGAAAGACTGTTAGTATGCTCATTTTCAAATAGGTTTGTTTCAATATCTGTGTCATTAACTAATGAGTTCACATCATCAGGCACCATTATATAATTAAAAAAATCTAAGGAAGGATGGACCTCAATATTATTTTTGGTAGACAAACTACAGCTTCAGAATAAAAGGACTTTGACTGCTGATAGATGCACTGGTGGCGCATTGTTACAATTACAGATGGTGCTAGCTCGATGAGTTATTTTTCTACATGTGCACAATGGAAGGCTTTATGTCCATTATTTTTGGTCTGAGCTGTTAAGTTAAACTACAAGGTAAACTATATCCAGTTGATAACTAAATTATTGTCATTGCTATCAGTGGCTCAGTTTTTAAACATGATCAAATCAGTGATTCAACTGTGTCATTTTGAACACAACCTTCATAATGATTCAAGGTCAAAGCGCACTAGGCGAAACTGAGATGAAATGCGGGACGATGCAACAAAATATAGTTTTTAATATGAATTTGCAAAGGCAGGCACAGGGGCACATGCCCCCCCAGACGGTTCAAATAAAACGAGGAGCTGTGAGATTACCACTAATACCGCTTTAATAATATTAGTTTCTTTTTGTGTCATGCTTTTGGCCTACTGGTAGGACTAAAAGATATGTGGGACACTATATCTATACTTATTTGGCCTTTGTGCCCCAACCAAAAATTAATCCTGGATCCACCCTTGTAAATTTGTATAAACCGCACGTAGCTGCCGCGACAGTTGGGTAGGCCCTGTCCACTACGTCAAATCCATACTATAATTTGTCCCGCCACACACAGGTGAAAAACACGCAAAAGCTGGCATAAACCTACTAGGACTTATTCTTTTAAAAGTGATGTGAAAATTCGCAAAAATAACCATTCCATTGTCAATAGGTCTCGTGCTCTGAAGGTTCGGTACTAACTGTTTCAAATAAAACTCATTCCACGTTCAGTTTTAAATAACCAACTTAACTTGACACTTACGATGTATTAAACTCGCTGTATCTGAAGAGTCTTATTAAGTTGGTACTTAATTGCTTCATAAAATATAGGTAATATTAATATTTTTTTCTATACGTGTGCTGTAAGATCTGCTTATGAACGGAATTTAGAGTTTCCACCAAGTGCCGACAATCGCAAACGCATATTAACTTTAGACTTTCTAAGTCAACTGCACGTGCACTGCTAGTTTTAATGGTGAGTCGATCAATTTGTATGTTTTTTTTACAAAAATGGCAATAATATTTTTTCGCATTGAGTTTGGAGTATGATTTTCCAATAGTAATGGAGGAATAGAATAAAATTCTGAAAAAATGTATTCATTAGTATTTAAAATAATTAAGGGAAAATAATTCAAACAAAATTTCATCAATATGGTCTTTATTAAACATTTTCATCAAGCAAACTTATTTCTAAAGCTGACAAAGAAATTGTCCTTTTAGGTGTTAATTTTCTTAATCCTGTTATGTAGGGATCTGAGGAAACCAATAGCCGATGATAGGTGTCTTCCATGGCCATGGTACGGGAAAATTTCCTTGAAAATTGCAGTCTATATTTTCTTATGTCTTTGTTTCTGCTTTCTTGGGCATCTTCTCCCAGAAGACCAATCGCTATCGCCATATTTTGAATAATGAGAGACCCATGTAATAAAATTTTGTGCAGGGTGTTCGGCATATTAAACCATGGGTAGTTCATGACGAAACATGATGCAGCTCTGAGGCTGAGAAAAAATTCGGAACTTTTCAACAGTATTTTATATCCACTTGATAAAACGTTTAATATAGTTTGGAATCTTTTAATTATTCCTACTTGAACTCCCGTTATTTCGGCGACTTCTTCAGCGTTCTGAAAGAACATGCGAGCTGTGTTACGTGGGACGCACTATAAGTTTCCGGAATGAATATGAAAAAATACTATTAAAGGTACAAAATTAATTTATTGTTTTTCAAAATAATCTCCCTTGGCGTCTATGCACTTTTTCTTTCGATCAAACCAGTTTTGAAAACTTTTGTGCCACTCCCCTGTGGTGACCTCTGAAACGTGTTTTTCATACTCCTCGACAGCCTCTTCTGGTGATGAAAATCGTTGACCGCGTAATTGGTTCTTAATTTTTGGGAACAGAAAAAAGTCACAAGGTGCCAGGTCGGGACTGTATGCAGGATGACTCATGAGTTCTACATTTTTCGTCTTCAAAAAGTCGTTTGTCTGTCTGGCCGTGTGAGAACTAGCATTGTCGTGGTGCAGGATGATACGGCGTTTACGGTTATTTTTACGGAGTTCGTCAATAACTTCCGGCAAACAAATGGTCGTGTACCAGTCACTATTCACGGTACGACGATTCTCTAAAGCAACAGTAGCCACGTGTCCAGTTTTATTAAAAAAAGAAGCAATCATCCGCTTAGATGCACTTTTCACGCGCGCCACTTTGGTTGGTTTCGGCTCATCTTGAAAGACCCATACGCTCGATTGCTGCTTTGTTTTGGGATCGTAGCAATAAATCCATGTTTCGTCACCTGTTACTATGTCCCACACCAAATTTGACGCACCTTCGTTGAATCTGGTAAGCATGGCACTGCACCAAGTGACGCGGTCCGTTTTTTGAGCCTCTGTCAAGTTGTGTGGGATCCACCGCGAGCACAGCTTTCTCACACCCAAATGTTTGTGTAGGATTGATTGTATTTGACTCATGCCTATTTCTAAGGATGCGCGAATTTCATGGTAGGTCACATGCCTGTCTGTTTCAATCATACGGCGCACAGCATCGATGTTTTTGTTGGTCACAGCGGTGGACGGCCGACCATCGCGAGATTCGTCACTGAGATTGATACGACCACGCTTGAATTCTGCAAACCAGCTATAAACAGTCGTCTTGCATGGTGCTTCATTGCCAAAAGCTGTTTCAAGCCGAGCGATGCTCTGTTGAGCTGTCAAATTAGACTTAAAATCGTAGAAAATCATACTACGAAAATTTTCCCGAGTTAAATCCATGTTGATGCAGACACACAATTTTTTAAATGGCGCCACAAGGTAAAAACAAAAGACAGTCAGATGAAACAAACTGCATTCTACAGCCAAGGAGTTCTATTTTCAAATGTGGCAATAAATTTTTAAATATTGTTTATGTAAGTGGCCAGTTCCGGAAACTTTTAGTGTTACCTATGTACTATCGTTTGATGTGCCTCCTCTTTGCCGTGGTTTATCCACTTACAGTTTTTCCCAAAACTCTGTTTGTATTCTTTTTTTTTCAGCCACAACTATTTTTTTTCACGAGCACTTCTTGCTTGCAGTTCTGCCAACTTAAGTTTATATGACAAATGCAAGATGCATTCTGTAAATCGAATCCACGCATGAAGTGAGCAAATACCATAATCTAAGTTCACTTCATTGATACATTTATTCAGGCAAAATTTTAGTTTATTAAAATCTTTTGATGTAGCCCCACAAAGTTAACAGCGCATAGCTGAGCTTGTACCAGTTATGGCGTTTATCATTTTTCCATCCACCATAGTCATCTTCATCTAGTGTTTTACCGACCATTCTTCAGTTGAAGTTGGAGTGAGGCTTTGAATTTGATTATGCACATTAGCCACTGCAAGTATTGAAAGTTCAGACGTTTCGTCAGCCTATCGATGTTATAAACATGTATTCATCAGACGATTGCAAGTTTTCGAACCTCTGTGTGTACTGAGAATGGCAGCCAGATCCATCACATCCCCATTTGGATAATAAACACAGATTTTGTTTTTGTTGGTTAATCAGAGTTTTTATTACATCACTCAGTGATAGTAACAGCCTGTTAGCTGTGTGATCCATCAGGTTTTGTAAAGGAACTTCAGCATGAGTTTCTGTACACAGAATGCCGGCAGAGTAACATTTTTTCTTCGCTTCTATTACCGATTCATAGTTCAGGTAAAGATTGCAATTAACTAATGCAGAGTTCCTTAGCGCATTATATTGAAATTTTGTAAGCTGGCTTTACATAACTAAAGACAGGGCTTTGTCAGAAGAAAGAGTGGCATGTGACTCTGAAATCGTTCTTGGAGAGCTGCACGTAGCCACCTCTTTGATCATTTTGGATTTTCCAATTTCACCTTTTGCTCGGTATTGCATCTGGGCAGCCAAAGCTAATTCAGCAGGAGTAATGTCTTTTCGCACAGCCTCAGTTTTTTTGCGTTTCGTACGCTTTTGTCTATAGTTATAGATCAATTTGCTGATAATCGTTTTTACGTCACTGGTCAAATATCCTTTTATTATTTAATATATATAATTGTCACTGTACAATAAAAATAATATGTACATATAAATAAATTATTCACAAGATATATTTCGGGTCCGATCTGGATCAGTTGAGTATTTTATATCATTTTGGTCAAATATCTGGTCTTCAAGTGGATTTTTAGCTTATCGTTTATGAATTTCATCCTCTCAGCATTGTTTCTTGAGTTGCACTCTCGATAGTAGTCAACAAGAGTTTTTCTACTGATGCAAATCTCTTCACAATTCGAACCTATAAAATTAAATTTCTTACTTAGATATTTCAAATTTATTTTTGAAAATACAAAATTATTATTATTTAAATAAAAAGCATTATGTAGCGTTTGATTTATAGCTATATTTATTGATTATAGTATCCTACTAATATTATAAATGCGAAAGTTTGTGCGTGTGTGTGTGTATGTTTGTTACTCTTTCACGCTGAAACGGCTGAACGGATTTTGTACTATTCGATTTAAAGAAGTTATATTTTTGTAAAAATTTGCAATACCCTATTTCAATACAATGCTAGCATTTACACAGTGTGAAATATTGTTTAAAAATGCATTGATAACGAAAATGTATTACCTCCTGGGACAGTCTCTATCGATGAAATATTAAAACTCACACGAAATTTATAAAAAAGTCACACTTGATGTCGTACTTTAAAATGATCAAATCACATCCGCCTCTGAGCAAGTCAAACTTTGGACTAAGATGGTGGCAGATAAGAATCATTAACGGACATGCGGTCATGCGTCATCACTATTTATATTATCATGGTTTGTATATGTTTTTGCCCCTGGTTTCGGCTTATATGTGCGCGTCATGATCTGTAACAAGTGGAATTATTTAAATCACAAAACCCGACTGATTTCCTTTAATACCAAATATTAACCTAAAACTGCACCGGGTTAGCACACCAATAACTTTGTAAACTACATTTTGCGACCTAAAATCCAATCTATTGAATTTTTCTGAATTTATAAAATATAGCCTATGTCAATCTCACGGCCTCCACAAATCCAACGACATCACATCACATTTGGAAAAATCCTTCAAGCCGTTTGGGCTGTAGCTCCTATACGTACATATATACTAACAAACATACCCACGTACGAAAAACATTACCTTCCTTCTGGTAAGTCTAGTCGGATAAAAAAGCTAGAAAAATATTTCGATAGCGATCTTTTTTTATTTAACTGTTGTGGCAGCCCTAAAAAAACGAACCTCTTCACCCCGTTGGTGACCCTATTCACTACATTCTTGATTCTATTAACCCCCACTGTGACCCGATTCCCCCTGGGACCTAACCTATTCACCCCTTACTTGACCCCAATGGCGCCGAAAAATGCCGAAAACTACACCTGTTAGATAATTCTGAGTTAATCTTTTAGAGTCAAGTAAATTCACTAACTTTTTATCTTCGAGTCTTCTTTAAAACATAAATAAAGTCCACAACACACATTCTACCCATAAAATTGGCTAATGTCTCCAAAAAATCAAAGTTTCTTACCAGCAAGTAACACGTGCACTTCCACCTTTTTTTCAAAGAGCATTTTTTCTTGTTTTTTATTGTCTATGGCTTTCAGGGTTGCCATTACACAAAAATATAAATATAGGTCGAACGAAATCATATTACCCGACTACAAAATACATGTTCGCCAAAGCAGGAATGGACTGCAAACAAATCCATCGTTCATTACCCTATTCCCCCCTGGAACCCTATTCCCCCCATTTTACGGTATTTCTTTTTTTAGTTTCTGCCAGCTTTTACTTATTTCTCACCTGTGTGCGCCACTCTGTTGCATCGCAGTTCCGCCTAGCGCAGTCCGACCTTGACCGTCTAACCTTCAGTATTTAACTTGTAGAGAGTGAGAAAGGTAGATAAACAAACATCAGATTTTTCTCTGTATCTTATCTACTGTTAAGTAAGTTTTCAAGAAATTTGATGTTCTTACAGGGTATCTACTAAGTATACTTATTTAGTTTTTACAATATTTTACTGATTTTCTGTCTCTGTTTATTTATGAAACTCTTTTTTGGATGATTTATAAAAATTAATTCTCCCACCGGGAAAATTTATAAATTTTATAACCCCTAATTACGAAGTAAAATCATCAAACTTATTTTAGGAGCCGAGCAGTAGAAGGATTCCATTGATGTGATTGTTTGATTTCTCTTCGTTTTGATAGAAATTATCTTTCAATTTGTACGTTATATAATTACCAGCATACCTAACTCAAGCTTTAACGAAAGTCATACGCGAAAAATCATAAATAAAACTACCAATTATAGAAAACTGGGATTTCATCCTGGGGGGGCGGCCTCTGGCTCCAGTTCATAAAGCCATCAACAAGTAGGGGCTGTTCATTTATTACGTAAGACGATTTGGGGAGGGAGGAGGTCCGAACAAGTCTTATTTTTTCTTACAGGGGAGGGAGGGGGTCTAGATTGTTCTTACGCAAGATCACAAAAGTTCTTATATTTTTGCTACGTTTTCTTTGCAATTTTGGTAGATACTTATCTTACGTAAGATTGAAAGGGGGGGAGAGGGTTCATCCAATGTTATTTTTTCTTACGTGGGGGGGGGGGGGGGGGTCAAAAAGTGGCTTGTCTCACGTAATAAATTAACAGCCACATCTGTTCTCGAATCGATCGTAATATGATAAGTAGAGATAATCTTCTATTCACCGAGAGCACATACAAACTAAAATACTAAACAAATAACGCCTTAAATTGGATACAGCATATTTTTATATCAATCAATGACACCCGTATTTAGGGGGGGGGGGGGGCAAACGGTACTTTGGGGAGGGGCGTGCCCCCCTGGCCCCTACATAGTTTCGCCTATGTACCCTACCCTGTTTAGTTGCAATTTATATATGTGCAATATAATTTATCTAAAAGTATAGTTTGTTCATTTATTTTTAATATCAAGCATAGCTATATCTAACATAGCGGGTGTGAACTTAGCTTTTCTTAGCTTGCGTAGTACAATTTATCTAATAAAATATCGTTTGGTATTTTAGGAAACTATGAAAAAATGTTTCCGTGAAGACCTCATTTCAATAAATTTTTCTATCGAGCGAAAGTTCTGCAAACACGTTTCTGTACTACATAAAACTATAAAAAGGTTCCAATATTTATACCTATACCAAATTATCAAATATTTGGTGTCTTCTAAAAAGCAGGTAAAATTCTTCAATAAGTGCCGATTTTAGCGAAATATGCTTTTGACTTGGCTCTTCTCCAGTACCATGTCGCCAATTTGGTCGGCATCCGTCCTACGGGGCGGCCAGGTCGAGCTTGACCTTCCACTTACTCCTTAAATTCAGCCTCTCTTTATGCCTAAAGCACATTCTTTCTTCTCTTCTATTCACTACATTTTCTTTTGGTCCGCAACAATCCCTTAAGTCGATCTAGAGTGTATAGACGAGTGGTTCTTGAACTTTTTGTAGGCCCGGAACCCTTTCAGTATTTAAAAAACCCACGGACCCCTGTCGAAGAAAAGTTTAGGAGAGGAAAACCAAGCAACAAGTTATTGCTTATAGTTTGTATAAATACTCAATTATATATAAATAATCTGTATGCTGAAATACAGGCTAAAAACCTACTTAGCAACAGATGCTCCTAACCCCTTACACTATCCCAAAATTGTAACACCCTCTTTTAACTACTAAGCATAAATAGTGTAAACGTGTACCACTTTTTGTGAATAAATATATTCTATTCTATTCTAATTAAATTGGATCCAAACTAAGTTAATGAGTATGATGCTGTAGTTTGGCCTCGGTACAATAATAATGTTAGAGAGAACTGACGTTGTGGTGGACCCCTCGCACTTATGTCACGGATCCCACTTTAAGAAACCCTGCTCTAGACCCGCCAAAATCATAAATGTGGAGGGACCGAGTTCAGTACATACAACAAAGGCATTGCATTATTGTTGGCTTCACAAAAAAAAAATTAGATCAAATTGGGTGCGCCGAGGCTTAAGGTGGTTACGGAGAATCTCGGTGCAAAATGCACATCATAATATTGTTTTCCTTACTTATTACTATTACTTTCCTTCCTATTAACAAGCTTAATACAAGCAGTTTGCGCGAATTGCTATAAAACGCATTTATTGCAAGCTTTTTATTAAACTATTAAGTTAAGTGATCACATGAAAATTATTCAATTTTATGCGTTACACATTAGCTGCTTTACATTACAACTGTAAACACGCTTTTAAGTTTGTTAATGTAATGCAAACAAAATGTTATACATTAAAGTACGTATTTTTTTGTGAAGACTATTACTAATAAACTATTTCCTCAAGTTGCATTAAAACACATTTATTGCATACTTTTTATTCAAAAGTAGGGAAAACAATATTATGATGTGCATTTTGTACCGAGGTAAAAAGTTACCCCCTTAAGGAGGCTCCTCCAGTCACAACTGCAATAATATACAACGTTCTCCAGTTAGGATAAGCTAAAGTTTCTTTTTCACATTTGCGTTTTTGTGTGATATTTTTAACTGAATCATTCATCCTTCAATTTCAAACTGCACAAGGAACGCATTTCCACTGCTTTCACTCTACATATCTGCTTATCTTGTCCAACATTTACTACACGTAAGTGTGGTATGGTACATTCACAACACTTGCATAAGTGAAGCAGCTAACAACACACCATTTTGAACTTCAATTCGTTCGTGTCTTAGTTTGCAGCCATACTTTGTTGGCTGCCCGTAAAAGAGTGTCGGGCTCCGTTGACTTATTTCCCGCATTCACTTATTTCAAAAAGTAATAAACTGGAACCTTTTTTTAAAGCATATCCTTGCCTCCACTTAACTCCACTGGCTAACGCCGCACAGTGAGCTGAAATCAAATTTTCGTGGAATTAGTGATGAATGAATAAAAACAACTTTACTTTTTAGATTTATTGTTGATGCTAGCGTATTCTACTAATTACGGAAATGATTTCATTCTTACGACTTTTCTTTCTAATATTATTATCTTAGCCAATAAACTACTTTGTTTTTTTTTTGTATGGAGAAAAATACATTTGGTCAGTTTATTCAAAAGTCTCAAAGTCTTAACATATGGATTGAAGATTCTAGTATCACCCACCATACCCAAGGAGTGGCCTCGCAAATGCTCGCAATCGTGGCAATTTACTAACCAACTTAATAGTGTAGCTGGCTCCATACATTTTGTTTGGTAACATAAGTTTGTCGCAGGCATTTTTGGCGATTTCCAGAAAATTTACTATTTGTTCTATTCCACACCACCTAGGAGTATTCAACCGCGTGCATATCCTATTTCAAAATCTGTCTACTGATAACCAGGAAGGCTATTCAGTTCCTCAAAACGAAAATATTGGCGAAAATAAGAAGATGCCAATTTTGCGCCTTAATCTCCTCGGCTGTTTTAATACTTATGTCGAGCACTAACTAAAATCACAGTTATATTATCGTAACATCGCAAACAAAAGCTTCAATGGTCTAAGCGTTTCAACTACAAATATTTTATAACACTATATTATTATACTTTATTACTTTATGCCTTATTTACTCTCTCTCGAGACTTTTCATTTTCACGAAGGGGCCCATGCCTTATGCTTGTGAGTAAAAGAGATGGACTCTATCGCATTTCGCTTTACACATATAGCCTTCATGGCGAGGGCCTCACGAGAGGTAAATAAGCTAAGGCAAAGGAATATGTAACTGTTTTACCCGAAAATGCTTTTCTTTAAATCAATTTCTAGGTCATTAAAATATGAGTAAGAAGTGTCGAAATAATATATGTGCTTTTTCATGTCCTTATTCAAATTATTATGGGAATTTTTAAGCAATTTTTTTAACCTCACTGAATTGAAATAATTCTGAAAAATGTAGATAATTTTGAGCCAAACACCAGTTTCATTTATTGAAGTATTGCCTTGCAATAAAAATATATTAAGTAATTGGATTTAGTATTGTCTACTTTTTAATGGTAAGAATATTTGTAAAATAGTTAAAATAAACATTAAAACTCGAAATCGCGAGTTGTCTGAGAGGCCCGCTTCTACTGTGCAGGATAGGCAAGTTTAGAAAGCGTTGGAGCAGAACAGTTCTCCGGTTCTCGAGCCCTGTGCAAAAGAGATGGCTAATGCGATATTGTTCCATCGAGTGTAGTACGTTATATAATGCCTCCTCTACACATAGACAGATGCATCAGCGGATGGATCAGCAGATGTATCCGCGGATGAATACGCGAGCCGTCCACACGTTTGTGGCTCAATCACTCTGTGTTCATTCTCGAAAGACGCATCAAAAATGGATAATAAGACAGTAGCGGCGGCTACTATTTATTTATTTAGCCCATACAAGTAAAAGAAAGTGGGGGATGCCATACATGATATATGCCATATTTAATAAATATGTATTATATATTTAGTGTGATATGTATTTAAATAACCAGGAAAAAACATGCGTGCGCTCTCGTCCACAATCCGCACAATACTGATGCATCCGCAGACGTGTGGACGGTCGCCTTGCGTCCGCGCGGAAATCCTTTGATCCGTGCCCCAAAAACCGACAGCAAACGCATTGACGGCGGACGCATCTGCAGACGTTAAATACCTACCACATACGAGCGAACACCCCCGTCTACACGTCAGCGGATGCATCTGTCTACGTGTAGAGGAGGCTTTAGCGGTCCCCTTACACAGTTACACACACAGATAGCCCAAGATCTGTGCCGCTCACTGTACCTCTCTTGGATGCATACATTGACCTCTCATAACTAGACTCACAATCTCGCTCAAAAAGTGTCCGCGATGCATTTTGTCACCGCTATGGGGTGACAAAATCGAATGACGGTATTTCGTACAACTGACATTGCATCTTATCTTAACGACGTAACGTCATAATTTGGTTGCAGATTTTTGCTACTATGCACGTCGTACGTTCGGACACTTTGTGAAGAACTTTTCTTAGAGACTGTGTGTCTTGTTGTTTGTGAGAGGTCAATGGATGCATATTAAAAAATACAAGTGGAGAATTTCGTCACACATTTATCAGGAAAAAAGGGATCTTAAAATGTGCAAAACACATAACAAGCATAATATAAACGTTTGGTATAAATTGCGTCACTGGTTGCTTCTCAGTACTGTTTTCGTCTTTAGTTCCTGTTTAGTCCATCTGAATAGACAAGATGGTGCCTTTGAACTTCGACAATTTTTAATTTTAGTTTCACTCACGATTCCACTTCTTTTATAAATAATAAAAGATATCTACCTATTATTGTCTCATAAGTACCTATTTTAATAAATCACTTTACGCTGTGTGTTGTTACTTATCATTTTTATGACTTCAGGGCAATGTTAATTTTTGTTATTTATTACTAAGATTTTTTGATTATGGAACCTTTCACATTATCATGTAAAATACACGTAAAAATTGTATAAATTCCTACGTTATGTTTGTTTTTTGCTAAATGTTATTGTAAATGTTTTTGCTTTATGACCTCAAAAGGGCATACCTGTAAACTTGGGTAAAATATTTTTATTCTTTACTTATGTACGTAGCTATTTTAGCAACAGCAATGTTAAAACAAATCTTCTAAATAAACTTACTCGATACTTTATCACTAAGATTCATTACTAATGCAGCCAAAGAAATATTTTAATGCTTGAGTGAGACTAAGATCTGTTTCTTTAATTTTTATTTGGCAATTCTCTGTATCTCGTAGTTTACAGATGCAATCTTGAATTTTTTTGTTTTATTTATTAAATAAGTTTGGTAAACTGTAAAGATGATAGTTTTAAAATCCATACAGTTGTCCAATGTTGTGCGGGGCTTGCGGGACGAGGTCCCGAACTGCTTGTTCGGAAATTGTATGTAGCTCGGTGGCTTACCTCCCGCTTCTCACCCCGCACATTCATTTGCTCTGTCTGAGCGCTTTCGTTGGACAACTGTATGGGTTTTTAAACTGCAGTAGAACCGTTTTTTTTTGAGGTAGAACCTAACATGATATGAAAAAAGTTGTAGCGAAGGGATAGCAAACGAAAAAAACATAGAAGTCTGACTAGCGCTGAAAAATTACTCTACAATAAACTTTGTTGAACACAGTTTAGTATGGCGACGGCCCGAATAGCGTTCACTGTCTGAGTCAGCCAATCACGGCTGGGCCAGTGTCGCCGGACACACAGTACGAACCAATCATGAACCTTTTGTGCGATTTTCCAATGACACTTTGCTAGAAACGTGTCTTCTATGATTTTTTTCATTCGCCGGTGTGGGTCTTCATTTATTACGTAAGACGATTTGGGGAGGGATGGGATCTGTACAATTTTATTTTTTTGTTACATAGGGGTGGGAGGGGGTCTAGATTGTTCCTACGGATCACAAAAGCAAGCAAAAATTAATCTTCAAAACGCGCGCAATTCCTTTTTATATTTTTGCTACTTTTCCTTTGCAATTTTGGTATATATGTACTTATTATTAGATTGAAATGGGGGAGGGGCTTCATCCAAATCTTATTTTTTCTTACGTAAGGAGGGGGGGGGGTCAGAAAGTGGTTAAAATTGTCTTACGTAATAAATGAACAGCCCCTGTGGACCAGTACTTCTGTAAGCGTGAAGTTGGCGTCTTGGAGCGTCGCATCGCGTTGATGAGGAAGGCGCGTGGGAGGACACTGCGCGGATGAATGCTAACTTCATGCGCGACCTCTATACTGCCCAGGGCTGAGTTCAGTTTGATCGCCCGCTGGCGCCCGGCGATCATGACATCTCTTTTAGAAGCGTTGAATTTGTATGTGCTATCCTGCTGTCAGTGATGAGCGGGCGATCAAACTGTACGCGGCCTTGAATTGTATTCATGCATAAATAACTTCTCCCCATCTTCACAGACTACAATCCGTAAAATATTCTTACAGAGCTCAAGCTATATTTAACGGACTGTATTCTTTATACCTATTTTTGTAAATGTAAAAATTATACAGGGAAATTGCTACATATATAAATGGCTGTACTCTATTTTATTTTCCTTTGCAATAAATAAATTTAAAATTAAACGGACAAAAAACTTTTTTTTTTCCGATTTGTATAATTAAATATAATTCGAAAGTCCCTGTGATATTGTTGTACACTGCGACAAGGCTCTTTTGACGGGTGGATTGGTCATTGTAAAAAGGTTCTTCAAGGAGGTACTTAGAGCTGACCGCGCCGAAAATGGACGGATACATATACATAATCAAACAAACCTTGTTCCATTTGGTATCAAATCACCGTGCGGCTTCCAACAACCGCTACGGACTGATGACCCGGACGATACCTCTAGCATCGGGTCATTTACTCCAATATCCTGATGGAGTGCCGGAGATGAAGTCCTCCCACCATTGAAAGCGCACGGTTTCACAAACAAATGCGGCGCGTCCACACGCAAGTAGTGTTCATCGGACACCTTACCCCGCATAACCCGTTCGCATTGGTGGCCGCTACTAGGGAATGCTGACTGCTCACAGAGGCGAGCGTCCGGGGGACAAGCAACACCGGACAAACGGCATGCTCGCACTCCTGCAGTTCAAACCACTATCGCGAGCGTTAGTTGCTTTAGGCCGGCTCAAGTCTAACCCCTCGGCCACGACTTCAAGCTTTGCACGGCGCTTCTTGTGAAGCTTGTCGCTTCTCCGCGAGCCTCTAGCGCTCTCTCGCGGGAAAGCGACAAGCTCCACAAGAAGCGCCGCGCAAAGCTTGAAGTCGTGGGCGAGGGGTTACTCCCATGGTGCCCATTAGAACCCAGTCGTCGAACCCGTAGTTTCAGCTGGGGTGTCTCCATAGACCTAAGTCTATGGGTGTCTCCAACTAGTCTGAGCTCCAACCCGAAAATAGACCTTTTTGTTTGTAGTACCACTCGGAAGTCACGTGTCCGGACTCTGGTGAACCATAGTGCCCTAATACACGGGCGGCACGTTGCCAACGACAGTACCAACTGCAGCCGTCGACACTCGTCGGCGGCAGGCGTCGACTTGTCGGCGGCAGTCGCCAACTTGTCAGCGTCGAATATCCGCTGCAGCCGTCAACGGTCCTCTTTGTACGGGAGCCAGTTTCAAAATGGTCTCGGAAGAAGAAACACTGTTATTACTTTTACTCCGTCGTCGCCGACAAAAACGAAAAAAAAGAACGCGTTCGGTGTGGGTTGAAGAAATATTAATGTATAGAGAAAAAGATGGACATTTTTTTACACTATCCGCTTTTGCGAAGGAACAAGCAAAAATTTTTCAATTATTTTCGAATGTCAATTGCATCTTTTGATGAGCTAACGGCTATTTTGAAAGACTCCGTAACTCGCCAAGATACCATAATGCGGAAAAGCATTTCAGCTGAGCAAAGAATCGCCATTACACTGAGGTGAGTAGGTTTTTATTTTATACTAGCTTTCCGCCTGCAGCTTCGCCTCCGTAGACATAAATCCTCTTTGATGATGTAAAAATTAAAAAAAATCCACTCTGTTTCCTAATCTTCATGTTCCAATCTTTAAAAATACGTTTTATGGTATGTATTGTATATGTTATGAGTTTTCTCTCTTCCCATTTCCCCCTCGTAAAGGTAAAATTTCCAAAAATCTGTTCTTAGCTGCTTGGTTTCGACACCGAATGGCGCAAATATGTAGCCCTCGCATAGGGCTGCGTACTTGCGCCGTTTTACGTTCTCTAAAGACTCCGCAGCCAAACCAGCCTTGACTGAGGCCGCTTGTAGGTGGGACGGGGCGAGTGTATCAGCACAGGTCGCGTCCCACACAAGCGGCCTGCCATTTTTCGAAGCCAATAAGGTCATCCCATCGGGTATTGTTTTAGTATTGTAAAAGAGCCAAACAATTTTAAAACAAAAAAAGAGTAAATTTGATAACATTAATTAAAAGAAAAATAAATTATTGTGAGAAGAAATCTGTTATAATTGCATTTGAACCAGAATCCTGTGAAGACAAGCTATCATTACATTCGAGTTGACTTTTTGTTACAGGATTTATTTGTAATTGGGAGTTAGAGGAGGTGGAGTATCCCGTGTTATTATAAGAAGACTGACTCGTGGAAGGCATTGAAGTATTACTGTAATTCGTTAAAGGTGTTGAAGTATCCCTGTAATTCATTGAAGACGTTGGCATGACCCTGTAATTTTTAATAACTTGTATAATATCGCCTTTGGCGTCTAATTTCCAATCGTCTGGTATTTTCTTGAAGTCACTTAAAATTGACAACAGAAATGACTTATCTTCATCTGGGGGAGGCGAATGTTGTGTTTCCGCTTTGTGCAGTTTATCGTTTATTCGTCGCGTTCTTAATGTTTCAATCAAAACATCATCTTCACTTTGGCGCTTTCGCTGTCTTTTTTTAACAGTCTCTTCTGTTGATTGAACTGTTGGTGGCGGACATATCTGAGGCTGAGAGTCAATATTTGAAGTGTTTTGACCTCTATCTTCGGTTACATCTTTGAAAAATAGTAATTGATCGTAGTGTGTATACTTTTTTGGTTGAGACGCTGCAGCTCCGCTTTTTTTCTTTAGGTTTCTACAATATCTAGTGAAAGAGTCCCTCAAAGTTTTCCATTTAGACTGCACTTCCACTCCTAAAAAAATGTAGATATTATTTTAAATAGTTACGTACACTATACGCTGTGCGAATCTTAAAAGGTTAAAACAATAAGGGGGTTGGATCTTATAACGTGACAGCAGATTTTGAGATAAATATGAATGTGGGGGGTTTCTTGAGGTCCAATAAATTTAAATATAGATTTTTTTTTATTTGGGTTATTTATCACCAATTTTCGTTTGTGCAAATTTTCGATATTTTTGAGTAGTATAATTTAGTCTGTTAGCTCACGCAAGTTTTAATGATTTGAATAATATTATAGTTTAATGTTCTACAATTTTTCAGGTTTTTAGCAACTGTCTGTTCATTTGAAGATCTGCAGTATGCGTACCGATGTGGAGTTTCGACTATAAGTAAAATAATAAAAGACGTCTGCGAACAAATATGGATAAATATGAGAGATGACAATTTGCCACAAAATATCACGGAAGAAACATGGAAAAGTATTGCTGATAAATTTGAAAAACGCGCTCAATTTCCTAACTGCATTGGCGCAGTTGATGGGAAACATATTAGAATATTCAAGCCGGAAAATAGTGGCTCATCCCATTACAATTATAAGAATTATTTTTCGATTATTCTACTAGCTATCTGTGACAGTGACTATAAATTTAGATTTTGTGACATAGGCTGTTACGGATGACATTCTGATTCAACAATTTTTCAAGAGTCAGCTTTCTATACAAAACTACAAGACAAGTCACTGAACATTCCAAAACCCAGACCGATTTCAAGTGATGGATGTGCCTTGCCTTATGTTTTCGTTGGAGACGAAGCGTTCAGTTTGTCACAAAATTTGTTACGTCCATATCCAGGCAAAAAATTGACAGAAAATATGAGAATTTTTAATTATCGTTTAACACGTGCAAGGAGATACGTTGAATGCACATTCGGCATTCTGACCAATAAGTGGCGAATTTTTCATACTCCAATCAATTTATCTTTACAGTTTTCCAAGAATGTTGTTAAAGCATGTTGCATATTGCATAATTTTGTACGTGACAGGGATGGTATTAAATTTAAAGATACACTTACTATCACCGGCTTGAATAATATATCCACCAATCCAGATGAAGAGGAATCGTTATTAGGTCCGATAATAAGAGAAAATTTTTCACTATTTTAGTAGTAGTGAAGGTACTGTATCATGGCAGTTGAACTACATATGAAACAATGAAATATCGCCAAATTGTTGGTCTTAAAATAAAACTTTCCTAACAATTATTTGCTCAACATCAAATTCCACCTTCTTTCTGTTATTATAATACAAAAATATAAATAATTCACTCACCAATGGCGTTTTTTTCATTTACGGATTTATTCTTAAAATCACTTACGACTTCTTCACACACAGCTGCCCATGCTCTGTTTTTTATTGTTCTGTTGCTGTGCTCTTGTAATTTATAATTCCAAATACAATTATTTTTCCTTACTGCCGCAATAAGCAATTCTACATCAATTTCATCGCTGGAGGTCATTTTCGTATGTACGCACCGCGTGCGCACTGCTGGACTATTAGCAGTCTATTGACAAATTGGCGGACGCGGCACGCTACACTGCAAGCATCACCGACTGCCGTGGACGCGTCGACGACTGCCGCCGACACGTCGACGCCTGTCGCCGACGAGTGTCGACGGCCGCAGTTGGCACTGTCGTATAGCAACGTGCCGCCCGTGTATTAGGGCACATAGACTTAGGATATACCACAGACGTATAATTACGTAGACAGAGAATAAAATAGACGAGTCACTCGCGTATACGTTTGAGACGGAAATAGTTACTCTGGGTTGCCAACATGAAACCTAAACTCCCGAAATGTATATTTTCTCTGACAAAAGAAATTACAAATCTGCCTCAGATACCGCACCTACTATGCGGATAGAAATCTATAGCCGACCGACCGGATTCGCAATAACTGTCATGGATTGTATAGAAAGATAAGAAAAATACGACCTTTGCAGAATAGTGGCGAAGACTCCTATGCACATTATGATCTAGATGGTACTACCGTAGGTACCTAAGTCATCATTATGTCAATCTATTTATGTTAATATTAAAGTAGTAAAAAATTCGTGTGTCATTGAATATTGTAGCGAAATTTTAAATGTATTTTACTGGTTTGGATGCGGTTTTCTTTATTATCATCGTAGTGGCTCTGGTCAAAATGTAGGCTATAAGGTGTGTTGATGAAATATCCACCAAGCTGAAGACTGAAGACCTTATGTTTTCTTTATTATCATCATTATGACCTTAATATTTTTTTAATTAAATTAATAATTAATTATTTTTATTATATTAATATTTTTTATATTTATATAATATTTTTTGTATGTATTTCCCTTATTAGTATATATTTTTTTATATTCTAAAGATATATATTGTAAAGTTTAACTTTGACTTGTAGAAAGTATACTCTATCTATCTATTTTACAAAATAAATATTTTGATTTTGTGACCCTGGTCATATAAGCTATAAAGATGTTGATAAAATAACCACAAAGCGAAGTCTCGTTAAATTGAAAGATACTTCCTCTCGAGCAAAGCCGCGGGCAAAAGCTAGTGTATAGTCACAAGATAACATAAATTACTATGAACTACAAAATCCACGATCAAAACATGTGATCCGAAAAAAAATCATAATTTAATAATAATTGCTTTATTTACTGAATCCTGACTTTAAATAATTAATAGATTTGATTGATGGTTCTTGATGGAACTCCATTATAGCAATGAAAAGTCTTACTTGTCCCAGTTTCAAAGTGTTTATTTCTCCTGTTAGCGACCGGTTTCGTTTAAAACATCTTCAGGCAAAGATATTTATACATTTGATGTGTTTACATCGGTTGCAAGAATGTAGTTAGGAGGATGACTTTTCATTGCTATATACGATTACTAAAGTAAATCACACGATGTCACAGCCTCATTATTTATGAACGGTTTAAAGGAAAGACTTAGCACAAAAATAGCGTTAACTCCACACTAATAAGGAGCGAAAAATTGGAAAAGAAGAAATTATTATTGCTCAAAATATTGTCACAATACAATTATATATATTATATGTTAAAATGATGGGTCGGACACCGGAAGCTGTCGATAGTAATACTCGGCAATAAAAACAACGATCATTCATTAAAAAAAATCCTTCAAAGTTCCTTAATTTAAAGTTGTTTGTGTGAACGATTACCACCGTTAGTTTCTGACTTCTGCAACATCATCTTATCACTCAGTATACAGAGCCAAAAAAATAATCCTGTCATTGACGTACTACCAAACGGACATAGAGTCTGTGTTCAAAAGTGTCCGAACCAAAAGAGAGTCAAAACCATTGAAAATTAAAAAAGGGTATCAATCACACGTCAATCAAAACTAAGCCGTGCAGCAATAACATACGATTCAAATTAAAATGTTTTGTTTCTTATGTGGCGTGCTTCGCATTCACTACTAAGTATGAGCTTGGGCCAGCTCCTTACAGTTCGACAGAAATCGTTCCGCTGTTGCAGTTTGTACCATACGCTAAGATATGAGCAGGGGGGACACTTCACCCCCGGGCTCGTCCACGCCGAGGCTGACGACACATCGACGGCAGACTGAGCTCACCCGCCTAATCGCGCGTATTGTTTTTGTGTACTGGTCTATCTATTTGTTTTTTTATCTGTTACCATATCATTGTGTCTATTTACATTTCTATGAAAAATTAAAGTCTATAATCGTAAATAATAATATTCTTCATTTCTGTCTCGCTTCCTATCATTCATCTTTTATAATAATTTCTTCCGCTACCTACCTCCGCTTCGCTGCGAAAAACTTAATTCTTGTGGAGACAATTAGTACCACAAATTGGTGACCCCGAGAAAAGGATAATAATCATTCCTGGATGGTGAACATCGTTGGATTCTGTTATCGAAGTTTCGTGTGGGACAAAGGATTTTGTGCGGTGGTCCAAGTGACAAACATTTTGCGGTGAGCGATTTTTTTTTTATAATGACCGAAGAAAAGGAAGTGTATAGAGTTGGCGTGCGTGTACCTCCATTTTGGCCAGATGACCCTGAAATGTGGTTCGCTCAACTAGAGGCTCAGTTTGTACTTTCGAAAGTTACAACCGACGATACTAAGTTTTACTATGCTTCTTCGAGTCTAGAGCCGCAATATGCCAAGGAAGTTAGGGATATTATTGCTAGACCACCTGCAACAGACAAATACTTAAAGTTTAAAACCGAACTTATAAGACGCCTTTCTGCATCACAGGAAAAACGCGTTAAGCAGCTTTTGATGCATGAAGAACTCGGCGATCGCAAACCCTCACAGTTATTGCGACATTTGCAGATTTTAGCAGGCTCGGACGTACCTGAGGATTTTATGATCACGATGTGGACCAGTTGCCTCCCAAACAATGTACAGACAGCTATCACCACACAAAGAGGTGCAACTGCTGAAAAACTGAGCGAGTTGGCAGATGTTGTGTTTGAAATAGCCCCTACCAACCCACAGGTCGCCAGCACCTCTGCTACATCTACAGTTCCTTCAAATTCGGATATGGCGAAGCAGATCAGCGAGCTCACTAAACAGGTAGCCTTACTTACGCAGCATGTCGCCGGGATACATTCGCGTCCACAGTCGAGGCAGAATAGGTACAACCGCTCACGCTCACACAGCCGCTCTAGGCCTAGACAACCGCCTTCGGATCACCCACACTGTTTCTATCACTATAACTTCGGGATGAACGCCAACAAATGTAAGCAACCCTGCAGCTTCAAGTCGGAAAACTCGCAGGGTGGTCGCAAGTAGCGGCTAACGACTGCCCTTCATCGCCAGGCCATCTATTCATTACCGACCGAGATTCGAAGATGCAGTTTCTAGTGGATACTGGTTCCGACCTCTGTGTCTTCCCACGGTCAGCTGTCAAGACGCCCTGCACTCAGTCAAAATACGACCTCATTGCTGCAAATAATACCGTCATACATACTTACGGTCCGGTGACGCTGCATTTAAACTTTGGCCTCAGGAGAGATTTCAAATGGCAATTCACGGTTGCTGATGTTACTAAGCCAATTATTGGCGTTGATTTTTTAATCTACTATAACTTACTGGTTGATTGTAGGAATCAGCGCATTGTCGATAACATTACTTCATTGACAGTAGCTGCTACTTCTGTTGGACTTTCTAAGGACTTCCCTTCTGTCAAAGCCGTCACCGGAGAAACCGATTTCCATCATATACTGCGTGAGTTTCCTGATATTACTAGACCCGCAGGTATGCTCTCTACCCCTAAACATAGTACTCTTCACTATATTAGGACTACTCCTGGACCTCCAGTCTACTGTCGTCGTCTAGATCCGATTCGTTTGCAAGCAGCTAAAAAAGAATTTCAGGACATGCTCTCTAGTGGTGTAGCCAGGCGTTCTGAAAGTGCCTGGTCTTCTGCTCTGCATTTGGTAAGAAAGAAGGATGATGGATGGAGACCATGCGGAGACTATCGAGCACTCAACACCAAAACCATTCCAGATCACTATCCTGTTCGTCATATTCACGACTTCTCTCATCAACTCTCAGGGTGCTCTGTGTTCTCGACAATTGACTTGGTAAAGGCCTACAATCAGATTAAAGTAAACCCTGATGACATACCCAGGACTGCCATTACTACTCCTTTCGGGCTATTCGAGTTTCCGTTTATGACTTTTGGTCTCAGAAATGCTGCTCAGACATTCCAAAGGTTTATTGATGAAGTTTTACTAGGCCTTAACTTCTGCTACGGATATATTGATGATATATTGGTTTTTTCACCGTCAATAGAGGAGCATAAGGATCATCTGCGCCAGCTGTTTAACCGTTTGAAGGACCATGGTATTTTGGTCAATACTACCAAATGCATACTAGGTCAGTCAGAGGTTACATTCCTGGGATATCAAGTATCAGCTGCTGGCACGAAACCTGTACCTACTAAAGTTCAGGCCATTCAAGAATACTCGGTGCCAACAACAGTTAAGGAACTCCGACGTTTTTTGGGTATGTTAAATTTTCATCGTCGGTTTATACCTAACGCTGCCAACTGCAAGCACCACTGAATGCCATTCTTGCCGGCCCAAAGGTTAAAGGATCTCATCCTATTGACATGACGCCGAAGTTGCTTCAAGTTTTTGAGGACTGCAAGACTTCTCTATCCCAGGCAACACTGCTGGCTCATCCTGATATGTCTGCAGAGCTTGCAATAGTCAGCGACGCATCAGACACTTCTACGGGAGCTGTTTTGCAACAAAAAATAGGTGAACATTGGCAGCCTTTAGCTTTCTACTCCCATAAGCTCAATAATGCCCAGAAAAAATACAGCCCCTACGATCGAGAGTTGCTAGCTGTGTACGAAGCCATAAAGTACTTCAGGCATATGATCGAAGCAAGAGTTTTTACCGTATTTACTGACCACAAGCCGCTCACTTATGCCTTCTCTATGAGCAAAGACACGTGTTCCCCTAGGCAATACAGATACCTAGACTTTATTGCCCAATTCACAACGGATTTAAGGTACATACCTGGCAAAGAAAACGTCGTGGCTGACGCACTTTCTCGAGTGGAAGAAGTAACAGCAAACCTTGACTTTGAGGAACTTGCACGATCTCAGGCGAACGATCCAGAGCTGCAGGAACTTCTACGTAATGGAACTGCTCTTATACTCAAGAAGGTAACAATAGAGTACAGCAACTTACCTATCTACTGCGTCATGTCTGTTCAGCCACCTCGTCCATTTGTTACACCAAAGATGCGAAGACAAGTCTTTGAAAGTCTGCACAATCTTCACCATCCTGGAACATCAGCTACGGTGCGACTGGTAACGCAAAGATTTGTTTGGCCAGGGATTCGCAAGGATTGTAGAGAGTGGACTAGGCAATGCTTAGAATGCCAAAGGTGTAAAGTTACACGCCACACAATTTCCCCCCTTTCCACATTCCTTACTCCTTCTTCGAGGTTCTCTCACATACACCTCGACATCATAGGGCCCCTAACGCTGTCTTCAAATTACAGATACTGCCTCACCGTCATCGACAGGTTTACGCGGTGGCCTGAGGCAATACCCTTGATGGAGATCACTGCGGAAGCCTGTGTCTCTGGCTGGATAGCCAGGTTCGGTTGTCCTTCCCGGATGACTACTGACCGGGGTCGACAGTTTGAGAGCCACCTTTTCAAGGCCCTCACTACTCTGGTTGGTGCGCGCCACTTCCGCACAACTGCGTATCACCCAGCTGCCAATGGGATTGTCGAGCGCATGCATCGCCAACTCAAGACGGCTATCATGTGCCACTCCTCTGCCCAGTGGACCGAAGCACTTCCACTCGTTCTTCTAGGCATGCGAAGTTCATGGAAGGATGACATCCACGCATCTCCTGCAGAGCTTGTTTATGGTGAGCCCCTCTGCTTACCAGGCCAGTTCCTGTCACCTAAAGATGACTATACCGTACGTGACGTCACGGAATATGCAACTCGTCTTCGTTCTCACATGGCCAAGCTGACGCCGAGACCTACTACCTGGCACTCTAATTCTCCATTTTATGTACCCCGCAATCTACATACTTCTTCCCATGTGTTCCTGCGACAGGGACATGTCCGTGCCTCACTGGAGCCACCTTACGCCGGACCTTTTAAAGTCATTGAAAGACAGCCGAAATTCTTTACGCTAGATGTGCGCGGCAAGTGTGTTAACGTCTCTGTTGACAGATTAAAACCGGCGTACATGATGAAGGAAGACATCGTGCAAATTCAGCCGACACCTATCCTACCACCGGAAGAGGAAAAGAGGACGAAAAGCGGTAGAAGGGTCAAGCTCCCGGATTTTTATCGACCGTAGTTACGGTCTGGCGAGGGAGTGATGTGGCGTGCTTCGCATTCACTACTAAGTATGAGCTTGGGCCAGCTCCTTACAGTTCGACAGAAATCGTTCCACTGTTGCAGTTTGTACCATACGCTAAGATATGAGCAGGGGGGACACTTCACCCCCGGGCTCGTCCACGCCGCGGCTGACGACACATCGACGGCAGACTGAGCTCACCCGCCTAATCGCGCGTATTGTTTTTGTGTACTGGTCTATCTATTTGTTTTTTTATCTGTTACCATATCATTGTGTCTATTTACATTTCTATGAAAAATTAAAGTCTATAATCGTAAATAATAATATTCTTAATTTCTGTCTCGCTTCCTATCATTCATCTTTTATAATAATTTCTTCCGCTACCTACCTCCGCTTCGCTGCGAAAAACTTAATTCTTGTGGAGACAATTAGTACCACACTTAATATTTTGACACTTCACTAAGGACACTTTTTTGGTAAATTTTATACTAGACCCGAGGTCCATGGTTTGTAATGTCAATGAATCCTGTAGTAAAATCTTTTGTAAAATTAATGATATTAAAAGGAAGAAGGAAAAAATATAAAGATAGTAATGCTATAAATAATTGTACAGCTTTAGAGAAATCTTTAAAATCCCAAATACAATAATTAATGTCTCCCCCGTATCTACAAAATAGGTGAACCAAAAATTCAAAAAAAAATATTAATAGGACTTAGGATTAGGATTAAAGGTTATTAAACGTGAAATTTTCAGAAAAACTACAGCGATTTAAAAAATCGGACAAATGTGGGAACTCTTGAAAAACAATTATTTTAAGTATAATCATATGATGAAGCTATAAATATTTGTACTGATGTCGAGATAGAAAAAAAAATGTTATAAAAGATTTAATTATTCTTACAAAAAACCAAGATATATATAGATAAATATAAACCAAGATATATTTCGGCTGTTGCTTGAAGCAGAAGGCAAGGATAAGGTAGCATCGACGACATCCATACATTGTTGTCTCTGAAAAAACAAATACAATTTATAATCATACATGATCTTTATAATTTTTCCTGCTAGGGCCTTATTCTGTATTAAAATTATTTTAAACAAGAAATAAATAAAAAGATTTATATTATTCTTTAGAAGTCAGGTTAGCTAATGGGAGGCAATCTGTACTCCAGGGCAAAAATAAGAGCACATTATTATTGAATTAACACCTATAAATTAATCATTAACGTAATTCAGTAACAAGTCATCCAACTCACCAAAACTGCAACTGAACTGAGGTGCAATTGTGTAAGCCAATGGTATTCAAATTGATTGTCATAAGCCTGTTTGACAGTAGAAATCATACATTTTTGTCTTTCCAATGAATTCAAATGTCTTATTTTGTTGTTGACAACCAAAAACGTACGATTTCATTTTTTGTGTTTGATTGTACTTGTCCACTTATTTATATTAATTTCCCTTACCGGTTTCGCTGTTAAAGCATTATCAAAGGTTTGTTTGGTTGTTGATGCTCGTGATTGTTGGCACTTGGTGGAACTTTTGAAACATTTTTTGTTTGATAAACACTTGTACTTGTCCACTTATTTATATTAATTTCCCTTACCGGTTTCGCTGTTAAAGCATTATCAAAGGTTTGTAAACAACCAAAAAAACCTTTAAACAACCAAACAAACCTTTGATAATGCTTTAACAGCGAAACCGGTAAGGGAAATTAATATAAATAAGTGGACAAGTACAAGTGTTTATCAAACAAAAAATGTTTCAAAAGTTCCACCAAGTGCCAACAATCACGAGCATCAACAACCAAACAAACCTTTGATAATGCTTTAACAGCGAAACCGGTAAGGGAAATTAATATAAATAAGTGGACAAGTACAATCAAACACAAAAAATGAAATCGTACGTTTTTGGTTGTCAACAACAAAATAAGACATTTGAATTCATTTGAAAGACAAAAATGTATGATTTCTGCTGTCAAACAGGCTTATGACAATCAATTTGAATACCATTGGCTGTTAAAGCATTATCAAAGGTTTGTAAACAACCAAACAAACCTTTGATAATGCTTTAACAGCGAAACCGGTAAGGGAAATTAATATAAATAAGTGAATCAACTCCTACGATTTCATTTGTCAAACGGGCTTATTTGCTTAGCCGAATAGCCAATAGCCAATAGGCATTCAAGACAGGTAATCGTTTACATCGCGTCTATCATCATTCCGAATCACTGATGGCCGTAAGGCGTGAGTAGTTTGATATTACTTTAGTGCTGTCAGCGCCATTCGGAACCCGGCCTTTGTTGTGTTGACAATTGGCAGCACTGTCTTCTTTTGTTTTTGATAAGGAATTTGACAGGGCCGCAAAAATCAAAAGTATCGATACCTACTCGATACCGGTATACCAAAAGAAAGTATCGAATCAAATGTATCGATACTACTCAGTATCGAGTACTTTTTGATCACCTTTAAAATTGTATTTTATCGCAAAATAAAACAGGAATAAGCAAGTACATACTCAAGTAATTATTATTTATTGAAAACCACAAAATAATTATTATATTTATTTATATGAAATTACTTTTTAGGTTGCACAGCAAACTGCAGGGAAAAATATCGGTTCCTTTAATCTGAATATCAATTTAGAGTGTACTAAATCAGTATTCACATCAAAAGCACTCTTTTGTATAATGAAAACCAAAATTAAAGTAAACTTAAATTCAGTTATTTTTTATTAAAATTCCCGATTGATAAAAACATACAGTGATCAAGGGCGGATGCACTTGCCCCCCCCCCCCCCCAGATGGTTCAAATAAAACAAGGTGCTGGGAGATTAATACTAAAATTCTAAATTAGTTGCGTGGGTGACGAGTCCTGCACTGACTCTATGTGATCCTGAGTATTTTGCACTTCCCCCCAGACGGCTAGCCCAGCCAGGACATTGTGAAAGAAAGGATTGTGTAAGCTAATGGTTTTCATTTGACAGATCATATGGCTATAAACGTTATGGTTTCACTTGTCAAACGGCTATTTCGTTCTAAGGGGTTCATAAAGTCATAACGATGAGATGATCATATGATCGATATTTTAGACGATGAGTGAATGATTTGATAAGATTTGACAGATAATTCGTATTGTCTAAGTTTTTTAAGTTCATCACGAATGTCAAATGATAGCCATGACTTGCGGGTCATGACAATGGTATAAAATTCAGTGTTTTGGATTGATTTGGATTAAAATTTCGGAAAAATATCTTTTATTTGGTCATTACAATTGAGATGTTTTTACAAATTATCAATTGTGATTGACATTTTGAATTAAGTAATAATTAGTAGGTATACATCGGTACCTATATAACACAGATGTAAGTAGATAAATAAATGGAAGTGACTAAAGGGCCACTAGCGGTCCTTTGATTGTTAAAATGATTGAACCGTAAGTCATTATTTAGCTGTTGGAATATGTTCCTGAGCACGAACTAAAAAAGTTAATTTGAAATGTACAGTTCGGAAAGGGAAGTGGTCCTTTAATTTTATAAATTATTGAGCCGTAAGTCATCGGAAAATGTTTTTCTTTGCATATCGTGAATTTTGTTAAGACTACGGGGGTCGCCTCGCTCCGCTCCGCTTCGCTCGGCTCCCTAGTATGTACTTACATGTCAACCTAACCGCTCCTCCTCGCTTCGCTCGCCGTCGCAACCTATTCCTAGCGGTCGAATAAAATTAAAACTAAGGAAGCCGCTAACGGCTATTTAGTCACTTTCTAAATAAATTAAGATTGGGGTGAAAGCTGGCTGTAGGAGCCATTTGTGCTGTAAAGAAACTCATTATTGTATGCAGAATTGATGTAGAATGTAGGTACTTTATGTTTTTATTATTGTTTTAGGCATTCAGTGTAACCTACCCAAAGAATCGGAGAAATAAAAAATGCATTTATATTTACACGGGTTTTTATTCAACAAAGTAATTCGTTATGTTGTCTAGTGGTTTGAGTATTCAACTACTAATCCGGAGGTCACAGGTTCAAATCCTGTATTAGCACATTTGTGTTCGGTCTATGTGCTTCATATCATAAGGCAAGTTTGTGCTCCAAGTATGGTAAAAGGGCTTACTTACTCCTTACCACGCTGAGACATAAACAATGATTGGTGAAGCATGGCTGTTCGAGTGTGAACTAGGAGTTGCATTTTACAGCCATGTACATGTCGCAGTCGCAGGCATCTAGTTAAATTCAGTGACTAAATTAACTAAATGACTACACTTTTGGTTTAAATGGTGGTTTTGAAAAAATAACCACAAAGGTTACGTATGGCGGTCACGCCACTACGTGGTGCGACTCCCCATACCTATCCTTCTTACCTTAGCCACTGCCTCTCTTCTGCCTGATTTAACCAAATGCCTGCGACATATACATAATGTATATTAAAAACGCATAAAACAGATAAAAGAACAGAAAGTTACAATATGATTCCCTGAGGGAGCGTCAGATGTGTTCTTAAGTGTGAACTGTGAAATGCAAGTCCCAGTTCACACTTGATACACCCACTTTTCACCAGCAATTATTACATCCCAAATGTGTTGGTACAGTAGTAAGCCCTAACACCATACTTCAACTTGAACCAACAGCTTAACATGCCTTCTGAAACATACGAACCAAACACTAATTAATGTGCACTGCAGAGAGTGACCACAAACTCCAGTTTAGCATGTGAGCACTCTACTAGTCTGCGACAGATGTGGCTGATCATTGTTTCTTTTTCTACACACAGCCAATCACTAGAATAAAGGGATAGGAGCATAATCTGTGGAGAGAAGCTTTGCTTGCTGTCCACAGCGACAATCTCTCAAACATTGTTCAACGAGTGCCTGTCACAAAGAGGCTCTGTCCCATAGGATAGACTGGCTTGGATGTTGGTTTCTTCTACCTCCGTCAGTACCTCGGGCTTGTTACTGGATGTCTGTATCTCGCTTGCGCATTCTGCTTCTAGCAAAACTGAAAATTTATGATAAAAATTAGTAATTACATAATAATAAACTGATATATTCTTTACTTTCTTAGGTAGCATTCCAAATCACTTTTCAAGATTAAAATATTGCTCGCTGTCAGACAAAAGTAGCTCGATGCTGGTTCTAAAACATCTAATTTTAGGTTTTGGAACCAGCATCGAGCCACTTTTGTGTGACAGCAAGCAATATTTTAATCTTGAAAAAGTGATTTGGAATGCTACCTTAGATTCCACTTAGCAAATGCCAAACTACTTACCTACGGTTTTCAATGCTTGTATCTGCCAGTAGTTGGAACCCTTCACATCAAGCAACCTCTCACTAATTCTGTATTAGTTTCTGGGAGACCTAGTACCTCCACCTGTGCGTTGGACACAATTCTGGCTTTGAAATAAAAGTTGTGGTTTGTTATGAAGATAGGTACAGTATAAAATATACTTTTTGTAGGAAATTATTTAGGTACATAGTACATCTTGCTTAAGTAGGATAAAGCTCGAGGTTGTTTTTACTTACTTTTTGTATTTTGGCAGCTAGATCTTGTCTAAAATATCTACAAAAGGACTCAGTTGTATGACAAAATAACCGAGAAAATGAACACAAACACATTAGAAAGAAAACATTTTGTTAACACTCGACACATTTGTTACAATGACACACAAATCTTAAACAAAGACAAAATATAGTATAGGTAAGGTTGGTCATGGATGGTAAACAGCTTGCCGACACAAAATATGGTCCAGAGAAGGGCAGATGGAGCTCGTTATGATCCCAACTTTACGTCTCATGTCATGCATCGGTAGCGGAGCAGTGAAGTAGCACGTGCTCCACCATCTCGTCCGTATGTAAGAAACCTCGACATAGGGGGCGGTCAGTCACACCTGTAGTGAATAGGTGTTTATTCAGATTGCAATGTTCGGTAATTATGATGAACAAAAAATCACTTCCACAATTTACTAAATATTAATTTCCTGACCGGTTTCGCCTTTACGGCATTTTCAAAGAAATTATATAAATCTTACTTTAAACGTTTGCATGAGTAGAATAATTATACTTACCATATCCCGGAGATCAGGCCATTTAGGTTTCATAAGGTACCTTGTTAGTTTGCTGTTTGTTTGCGGCACCATTAGTCTTGACAGCCGGCAGTCAGTCCGTACTGTACACCTTCTTTTCTGCTCGGTAAGGGTGTATCTCCTAAGCTCTCTCCTGATAGCTTTTGCTAATGGTCGACACAGACTATTGCCTATAGCTGCATGCTAGTTTGGCAAGGGAGTCTGCTTGTTCGTTACCTTCGTCATTACTATGTGCTCTGGTCCATGATAACTTTACCTTGCACACTATTGATAGGCTCCACGGTTCTGCATGGCAATCTGCTACGATGCCATTTGCAGAGTTTGGGAGTGAGTCCCTAGTCCTTACCAACAGCTCGTCTGCATTGCCATACAGTATTAGTTGCCTCCTTTGTAACGTGTTCCACCTGACTAGGGGTATAGTAGTTTTTCCTCGAGCCAAACACCGAGGTATTTGACCTCCTTTCTAAGAGACAGCTGGGTTCCAAATTATTTCGGAAGTTTTAATTTTGTGATTTTCGTTTTCTTTGTGAATAAGATTAGATCTGTTTTTTGTGGGTTTACAGATAACTGATGCTTACCACACCAGGCTTCGACTTTACGCAAAGCTTGCTGCATTTTGCTCATAGCGTTCCTATAAGCAGACCCAATATCATTATAACTAGATCATCTGCATAACCCACAGTGACATCCATCATGCCATCCTTATTTTACTCTACCAAGTTCGAGATCGTTGATGACCGCTACTACCCATAAGAGTAGTAATAGAGATTAATACTATACCGCTATAATAATATTCATTTCATTTACCCCAAGTTGCAAATATCACACAGTAAAATTATTATTGACTCGACAGAAAACACGTGAGTGAAACGTCTTGTCCTGGCAATCCGACTTGCATTTGATACATCCGTCTTCCTCTTTCACACTGGTATAAGTGTAGCGTAGGCACGGGGTGCGTAGATTTGGGATAATTTTTTCACGAGTATCCCTAAGAAAGTTTGGTGATTTTTAGGTTTACTTTTTTCTATTTTATATTTTTGTTAAATTATTGCTAAGTTTCAAATTTATAAGTATGGCCATAAGATGTTTAAATTTAATGGATTATAACGGCAGAAAGAGAAATGGTTACTTTGCGTAAAATTACACCGGTGAAGAGACAAAAGTATATGAAAAAGTATCGATACCTAGTAAAGTATCGGAACCAAAGTATCGAGTACAAAAATACTAGATAACGAAGAGAAAGTATCGATCCTACTCAGGTATCGATAGCGGTAACGTAACGTAATGTACGTACCTACCGTACGACAGAAACTTTTCTATGCTCAGTGGACAGAAAGTAAGAAAACCGTTGACGTTCGATTATTCTATTGTTTTGTTTTGTTTTCGTTTCATAATTTCCTACAATTTACTGATAATAAAAGTACAAAGACATAAAATACAAGATGCAGCGTACTTATCGACCAAAAAAAGGAGGATTGAATCCCAGAGAAGTACTTTTTTCCGTCGACGATAAAAGTTCGGCATTTGATGCGTTTTACATCAAAAATATTAAACAAAATAAACGTGAATTATCTTGTATGAGTTCCACAAACCAGTACAATATCGCTGATAATCGAGTGCGTAAAAGAAAGTATGTTAAAAGGATTGTAAAAGAAGTGGAACCAGTATTTTGTGAGTCTTCACAATCTAAGTATTTGACTCCTGATAAGTCACTCCATGTAAAGCGAGGAGATTTATTTGACCAACTCCTGAATTCGTCCTCACCACGCCTGCAAGAACCAGCTGCAACCAATAAAGATGACCTGTTTGATAAATTACTGAGCGAGTAAGTAATACTTACTATAAACACACCTTGCTCGTTAAAGCCCACTGCTAGGTATTGGCTGTCTTTTCCAAGACATTGCTTCTAAGTTATCCCCACCCTTGGGAGTAGCATTGTTAGTGTATTTTTATTATTATTATGTTCTGTGTATGTACCTAATGACTGTGTCTAGAAATAATTTAAACATATAGCATAATAGAAATATCTGTAAAGCTGTATTTTTTATTTAAATAAATTTCTGAAGAATAATATCCAAAACCACCGTCAAGAAAAAAGTGACCGACGTAGCCTGCCAAATCAATAAGTGGCAGTGGGCAGGCCATATTTGTCATTGTCGAAAGGGGCTACAATGCAGACTATACCCATACTCATACTGCTGGGCAGGTGGGCTGTTGAAGCTGGTGCCAAAACTCTTGCATGAGTGATGTCGCTGCCCATCACCATTCACCAGTCTGTCTTATATAAGACCCGGCAATTTGCGATGAGCATTATTGCCATCAATCAGTTCCAGGCATCTTGGGCCACCTGATTGTTCCTGTTTGAGAGCTATCCTCTCACTCTTTCCCAAATAACTTAGGGGGTATTTGCAAGTAAGATGATGGTACCTCCACAGTTGAGTCCGGCACCAGTTCTACCATCTGTCCCATTCAACACTTTATTTATTTATAACACTTAATGTACATGTACATAAAACATGAAAAAGGATATTAAAAATGGTTTATAGTACAAAGGTGGCACTTATTGCTAATAGCAATATCTTCCAGGCAATAAAAAAAATATAAAAGGGGGCTGTGTTAATGTTAAAAGAAAGAATAATCTTAATAAAATAAATGATATACTAGAGTAGATAACATAGACTTAGTAATAAGGGATTCCTATCACTATAATAAGGTAATACATAAACATACACAAAAGAAACTTATATAGGTACTATGCATCCATAAAGGCCTCTGTCAAAAGGCAATAAGTTTTTGCCATTGTTCTAATTTTTTGTATGCATAATACAGTAAAATTATGCTTATACTCCTTATGGCACATGATTTTATAGGAGCATCTGTTTTATTTCAGGGGTAAAACTTACAGCCATAAAAAGCCATCCAAAGCAACCACGAAAAAGTACAACTGCTCAAGCAGTGATAGCTTTGGTTAGTAAATCATGAAGGTTTTTTTTTTGTTTTGTGCTTATAACACATACATTTTTTTGTTTAATTTACAGATACTGACAAAGAAAATAATGGTATAGTTGACTTAAGACAACATGGACTAATCATTGAAAAGGACAAAAGTAGCCCGATAAACAAAGACGAGTCAATGAACCAATTTTGTATAAACAGTATTAAAGAAAAGCTAACCCCAAAAAGTTCAGTTAAGAAGACTGCACGGTACCGGAATAGACTGACAAAAAATTTGCCATCCCCCTGTGCTAGAAATTCTCCATTATGTAGCACTCCTTTTGTAGAAAAATATAGGGGCAAATCAATCTATAATTTCTCTTCAGTAACTATGGGAAATCTAGACGATAGTGCAAACAGTAAAGTTAAGGATGCTAATAATATAAATGAATCTGTTGCTTTAGTTGAACACGAGATATTCCCTGAAGAACTCAGAGTCGCTGATAAAAGCAAAGACCCATCACCAGTATTCAAATGTTTCTTCAAAAGTATTAGAAGTAATAGCAGTAGCAATTCTAATGTAAGTCAGAGAAAGAGAAAGAGTCTTAAGAACTGTTTAAAAGAAGAAAGTCCTCCAAACAAGGTAGAAGAAGAAACTGATAATAAAGAAATGAGTAAACAAAATGAATCTTTACTTCAAACTCCATTCTTAGGATTTTCAAATCACTATTCCAAATCTATGAATTTAGAAGAAATGACTATTTTGGAAGAATATAATGTTGGTGAAAAGTCATTAGAAGTGAACAATTCATGGCGCAAAAAGAGTTTAGTTCTTCAGAGCCCAAGCAGATGTTTTGGAGGATACAAAAAGAAATCAATAAGTTGCTTGAACAAAACTAAATCGTCCCAACCTGAAAAGTCAGAGGAGGTAAATGATCTTTTTGATGATAGTAAAACTACTCCTGAAAGTAATGTGATTCAATTCAGTGTAGTACAGAAGCCATTTTTAGGGTTCTCTAATATCGCGGAGGTTTCTCATGTTGATAAAGATATCAGAGATGGTGATGAAAATTCTATAACTGAAGTAATAACGGCTGTGAATGCAGACCCTAAGACTCTATGTACAGGAAATGAAAGCAATATTAACGAAAATGTACCCTGTTCACAAGAAAATAAAATCCAAAGTCAATGCACTTGTGTTTATTTTGATGGCAATAAAAGTTGTGAAATAGGAAACTCACAAACAAGTATTGATGCTGAAAGAGAATCTTTGTATGATACCTGTAATAGCTTAGAAGTCGAGAGTGACATTTCTAAAAATGAGGATAGTGTACCGAAGCCTAAAGAGCCTGTCATATTATTAGAAAAATTAAACAATTCCATGTTTCAAACATATTACGACAGAATGACCGATGTTAATCTTTTGAAGAGCAATACAGAGTCTGAAAATAGCACTGAAAATCTAAGTGATAAAAGTGATCAAGATGTATTTTTCCAAAACGATGAACATAAAACTATATTGAATGCAGATCAAATTGAAGCTGATAGTTCACATGCAATAATACTGACAGATTCAGAAGAAATTACTGATTCCCACAGTAATGATGAAGAAAAATGTATAAGCTTTGTCACAACTAGGAGAAGAAATGAAATAAATGCTGATTCCTTTATCATGGTGCTAGATAACTCTGATGCCAGTGCATTTAGCTCCGATGGAGACAATACTATCCTTGGCAAAAGTATATACAATACTAAAGAAAACCAAACTAACAATAAAATTGTTCCTGTACAAGAAAATAGTATTGTAGATATAGAAGCTGAACTATTAAGTCTTCCTAAATTCTTTGATAGTGGTAGAAACTCGATTACTCTAAGAGAAAGTTCCAGTTTACCAGATAGAGATAGTAATGAACAACTAGAAGTAACGAGGTTAGATACAACAGAGATGAAACCAACAATAGTGTTACAACCTGGGAAGAAATGGCAAAGGTCTTTGAGTATATACAGAAGGATGACCCTTATGAGTGATTGTTCTGTACTGGATGATGAAGATCTCAATCAAAAGGGAAGAAAATATCGCGAAAGTATATTAAACACTTTGGAATTACAAGAGCAAAAAGGTGAGTAATTTCAAAATTAGGGTGTCTAATCCTATTTCATTCTTTAGAAATTAGACTGAACAATGAAATTTTCATCCTTATATTTGAGACAGTACACTCGGTTCACTATTTTTATAGTGGATACAAAAACACGAAGTAATGGACCCCTCTTTTATCTCTTAGAAGAACACAAAGAAAATTTGATAGAGTACACTGTTTGGGAAATCATGAAGAAATATTTTTTGAAGATTGGGACCTCCTTGAAGTATCTATTTCAATCTTATCAAAAAGGTTTTATTCGAATATTCAGACTTCAGTTATAAACTCATTTCTTTACAAAGTTTGTCCAAGTCAGTCAATTTTGTTTCTTGTGTTGTGTCAGTCAAAAGTTTTAGTGTGTCTAATGTCAGGTTTGTGTTCCATTTTATTTATATATGTAACTTATTCAGATACAGCGCTAATATTAAATTTCTTTAACTAATTAACAAAATAATTTACCTTGATGTTTTATTTTTAGGTCCACTACATAATGAATCATTCAGTAGTTGCCGAAGCAGTATTATCTCTAAGCCTCACCGAGCCACTGTCAAGATTATAAAAGTAAGTCCCAAAAATATATATTTTTATAGCAGCAGCCTCGTAAGGTCCGTGTAGTGAATACTACTTTTGGTGCGTGTATGGTATGGTGCATATTGATGTTGAAAGTTTGTATCTACTTTTCAGGAACCACATAGTTCCCGACTAAGCCTACATACAACGGCAACATTTGATGATTTATCAGGTATAGGTTTTTATAATTTATCTTTTAATGTTTATTTAAATAAATCGGAAGAACTGGGTTTGGGAGTCGAGATCTAAAAAATATATTCAAACTTCGCCGTTTTCCTATCGGTCTTTCTAAATGCATTGACTAGTGCTGCCATAACAAAAAATATCACTATTTTTCTCCCATTCCGAGTAGGATATTACCAGGCAATGTTATTATTTATATACAGCCACACCGTCATTGAGGCAAAACGGCTTCGCGGAAGACGCTGTCGTTGGTGTCTTTGTTAATAAATTTTAAGTTTTTTTGTTTTTAATTGAATAATTATCTTGCTATACTTAGTAAATTACTAACTTTTACTGAATACATTAGTAGTGCACACTATATTTAGTGAATCGTGTTGTAATAACTTTTTGACTGTAGTTGGCTGCCATTATCCCATAACGGGATAATAGCCTTGCTTCTGTGCCCTTTGTTCAAAAAAAGTGTCTCAAGCCAAGTGCATGCATCTTTTCCTGCAATACTCAGGTCAGTTAACACTTTTTTTTTTGGAAAACCTCTAGTTTAACCTACGTAACAAGATTGATTACGCAGCACATGGGGGAAAGTTCGTACAGTGCTAGTACTTCCTATGTGTCATGAATACGACCTCGAAACTGATGACGCTGGTTTCTCCTCAGGATTTCTACACGAGGACTGTGATGATACCGTCATCGAGTTATCAAAACTGTCGATCGCTGATCCGGAGCACGAGGGTACAATCGTAGAAAAAGTCCATGAGGACCGTGAGGCGTTGGCCCGCGACTCCGTTCTGCGACGCTGCAATCAAACTGTTCCGATACTGTTTGATGAATGTTATCCCGATACGTAAGCTATATGACCTTCTTCATTGTGACTATTACAGGTTGGACTTTCAAAAGCAGGGGTTGGGATTTGTATGGATACAATTAAAAGTTGTTCAGAGTGTCGATAGGGAGGCACGAATGAAGGATTTCTGCATTGTTATGAAAAAATTACGATGAAATTTAGCATGAAGTCCTTTTAAATAGGTATTTTTTTTCTTTGTTATGCTGTAACTGTCACATCAAATAGCTAAAGTTATATCTATAAAATTCTCAACCTCCACTTCCAATCCCTCTGATTATGACCTATTTTCTGTATTAGAAGGTCTTGTGGTTGGAGTGTAGCAAAGGGTGTGCAAGGGATCTGACACTAAAAACATTTTTGTAATGTTAAGAGTGCCTAAAAATTAAAGGAGATCAAGATTTAATAAAAATCACGAAAAAAAGAATTTGACGAAAATTTTCAAATCAGTTCCCTTGCACATCCTTTGCTACACTCTGACCGGTCATGTTTTGGTAAATGTTGTGTGTTTTCAGACTGAGTTCTATTGCATTTTATTTCTATTGTCATGGTGTTTATGTAATCAATGCTCAGGACAGTGTTGTAAAGGGAACAAAAAAAGAAACAATCTCACAAACCTAAAAATGTGCTCAGATATTTGTATTGATAGGCCCTGTCATGGATCCATGGTTAACAATCTAAAGTACACTGAAAACATGAATTTTTTCCCTGAAATTGTTCCTTTTATTCATATATTCAAAATATGTTGAACTGTTATTTGTTAACTAAACTTAGCTACATTCAATTAATTTTTTTTTCACAGTAATAAAGTCACAATTGTCAGCATCTCTGTGAACTCCAAATGCCAAGAAAATTTCTTTGTGATAGGTAAATGTTACTGAACAATCAGTGTTCAAACACATTTACTGCCTCATATCCAAACAAAAAGATTTGCTGATGTATTCTCAAACCTCTTCGTTTGGTTTCTGTACTAATGTCTTACAATGATCAAGCTTTGTCAATTCTTAACATTGACCACTAAATATCTGAACAAAAGATTTTATTGTTTTGGTGGTCAACAGATCAGTCATACTTTATTAAAAACTAGCGGACACCCAGTAGCATTGCTTCCATGGATGCCATTTTCCTGGATCCTGTGGGAATTTCCTAAAATCCTTTCTCAATTGATGTCTACATCATACAAGGAAACTATAGTCCAAAGATCAGGCCATTCTCTCCTTATAAGGCTGTATCATTTTTCTTTTTGAAACTTTTTTATTGGCTTTATTTTCTGTAGTGTATTGACCACAGATATAGATCTAAATAGATAACGCAAGTGCATCAAACTCTATTAAAATCAAGCGTGTCACATTTTACAATGAAATTGGTTGACAGCGGTTTGAATCTTAGAAGGGATTGTAAGACTTAATACATAATACATAAGAGTCAAAGTTGGAGGAGTCAATATCTGTGAAGGAAGAGCATTGCTCTCCCTTTTGGCGCGCAATTGGGCACGCGAAGTACATACACTCGCGGCATCTATTTGGATCTATATCTGTGGTATTGACCATGGGGGTAGTTTATACATGTGGAATATATCTGTGAAGGTAGTTGAAAATCACTAGTCTGGGTTGTGGTAACACCTAACCTGTGCTGCTCAAACTGAGACTATAATTGTGAGTATATAATTGTGGCAATGACCAGAAAGAGTGAAAAAGTACATAAAAACGTTTACATAACAGTGATGTTGAAATGTTCCAAGGTGAGTGTTGAAAAGTTTGGTGAGTTTGATGTGGCAGATGGTGACTTGACATGTAAAAATATGGGGTTAATCTGGCATCCATGCACGTGTTTCACTTCCATGTTCATGGTTCTAGAATAATACTGCTATCCTGTTGTCAGTGTTAGTACCTGAAAATAGTTGAATTTTGAATGCCACTCTGATTTAGAGCTGCATTCATAAACTCAGGTTCTAGAATCTCTATACGCATGATAAAATGACACTTGACAGTTCATTTTAGTGCTGCATTCAATGGTTTGAATGCAATATAAGTAAAAAAGCCAAAAGCAAAAATGATAGCATCTTCATAACTGTAACTAAAAAAATATCCGAAAGTACTTAATAGAGAAGCTTACCCCTAATAATCAGGCTCATCTTTCTAAATTTACTACACTTCTATTCTTCAAAGATACATGAATGAAAGCTACTTTTCCCATGCAGCAATGAAGTGCCGTTCAGCTAACACAGCACTGTGTGGCTAAAATTTCATTTACTTTCGAGGTGCCTCACTATTGTGTAACTCTATCCCTTCTTATCCCACTGAATTACCCAGCCTGGCAGGTCGCAGACATACTCATAACTTCTTGTCGCCTTTGCAGAGTGGAACCAGGGCTCTTATTGGTGTTGATTCGGTGTAACACAACTTATTTGAACAGGACTAAACTTAATTTAAGCATTCCGTGTTTTTCTTTCTGTATCAAAAAGACAAGGACAGGACGCTTAAAATAGGGTTAGTCTGTCAAATAAGTTAAGTCGTGTTCTAACTTCCACATCCATCGCAATTGCCTTTAAACGCACCGTGATTGCCTAGAAATGACATCACACATCATTTTTAACCAATCACAACACCTTTGAAGGCTATTGCGATAGATATATATATATATATTTTTTTTTTTCTCTCCGTTTTCTATCTGCCATCAGCTTGTCCAGCCTTTATCAGATTTGAGGGCTACATGAGGTGGGAAGGAGCTGTCCAGTGACAGCACCTTCATAAAAGCTCCTGGTCTCCCGTTAGTCGAAATTTAGTCTTTAAGAGAACTACATCTTTGTTTGTATTTAATAGATCTGTTGCCAGTGGAATTATGTGCCTTTTGAGGCGGTCTTTGTAGCATGTAAGACAATTTTCAATTTCCTCTCTTAGTGTGGGTACTTCGAGGTACTTATGGATTTCTTCATTTTTAGTGAACCAAGGGCCAGCACAAATATTGCGCAGTACTTTGTTTTGAAATCTTTGCAGAATTTCTATGTTGGATGAGCTGGCCGATCCCCAGAGCTCAATAGCATAAGTCCAGATGGGTTTGAGTACCGTCTTGTACACTAGAAGTTTGTTAGAAAGGGACAGTCTTGAACTTCTTTTTAGCATCCAGTGTAGGTTTCTATATCTTATTTTCAGTGCATCTCTTTTAGCGAGAATATGTGTTTTCCAGTAAAGACCACGATCCAGATGACATCCCAAATATTTAACACAGGTCTTGTGGGGTACGGTCTCACCCCTCATCTCGACGGGAGGGCAATCACCTCTTCGTAGAGTGAAAGTAATGTGCACTGATTTCTTGGGCTTGCCTGAATACGCCACTTGTCTAACCATTGGTCTATTTTGTCTAATTGGTGTTGGAGCTTGGCAGATGCTATGACTGGATCTGGACTGCTGGCTAGACATGCTGTGTCTTCTGCATAGTTGGCGCTTAGAACATCTTCAGACTGCGGAATATCTGCTGTGAATATTGTATAGAGCACAGGGCCGAGCACGGACCCCTGGGGAACACCCGCCTCGCATTCCCGAAAGGTAGAGAAATCCTCACCAAACTTAACTTGAAACAGGCGGTTTTCCAGATATGATTTTATTAGCCTGTAAATTGTATTGGGGAGTGTCTTCTTTATTTTGTAGAGAAGGCCTTTGTGCCAGACACGATCAAACGCCTGCTGTATGTCTAGAAACGCAGCAGAACTATACTCTTTCCTTTCGAAAGTTTGTCTTATTTTATGTACTACACAGTGTACTTGTTCTATGGTTGAATGATGAGATCTGAAGCCAAATTGATGATCAGGAATTATGTTGTCTCGTGTAAGCATGGGTTTCAGGCGACAGAGTAGAACTTTCTCAAAAACCTTAGAAAGAATTGGTAAGAGACTGATTGGTCGATATGATGGGACTTCATTTGCTGGTTTTCCGTTTTTGTGGACAAGTATAATTTGGGATATTTTCCACATAGGTGGAAAATATTGCAGTCTGAGCATCGCATTAAATAGAATTGTTGCGATAGAAATTTAAATTAGATAATAAGAGGGCTGGTTTTACACTTGATGTTTAACCCCCACTGGTTGACCTAGCTAGATGACAATAGATCAGGTAGTCAGGGTATTCTTTTATATGTATTGCTAGCCTTTGCATGGCCGTGGCTCTGCTCACGTTTATGAAATGTCTGTCCCGTTTTCAGCTTGAGTGTTCTTTTATCAACACCTCTTAAAGCCTATATATTGACCAGGGTTACTATGATGATAATAAAGAAAACTGCATCCAAATCTATTGAGTGGTTCTTAAATTAAAACGGAACATACATATTGACAAAAATTCTAAAAATGGCACCAGGGTCACTATGCTGAAAATGAAGAAAACCACATTCAAATTTGTCAAGTGGGTTTCGAGTGAAAACAGAACAAACATACAGACAAAAATTCTAAAAATGATAGTTTTGGCCTCAGTACAACACTAATAACACAATTTACTTGAAATTTTGAAAAAATATTCTATGTACAGACATGACGTTTTTCAATCAATCTCTTCCTCTCCACGCCATTTTCGTCGGTCTCTCGCCAGTCTGATCCATTGCCCACCAATAGCCAATATCGTCTCGCGTCTCGCCATCGGTCTACCCAGTAAAAATTTTCCTGGCCTTTTTTGCTACTTTATTATAAGTATTAGTGTGAAACTGACAATATAGGATATGAAATTTGAATGTGATTATACAGGGTCCTAAAGAACTGCCACAAGATTGGCGAAGGTGTGTACGGAGAGGTGTTCCTGTGGAAAGCTCGGGATGGAGCTCGGGTCATGAAGGTGGTCCCGGTCGCTGGCAGCATCAAAGTCAACGGGGAGACACAAAAAGACTTCCACGGGATTATCTCTGAGATTGTGATTGCTATGTGAGTTTATTTTTTATTTATATAAATACAGGTAGAAAATGAACCCTTCAGCTATAACAAAGAAAACTGTTCTGTTTGAAATAAAAAATAGATGTATTGTTACTTTTATCATGATTCATATTTAAAAAAAGATATTGACCATAAAAAAAAAACCACTAATACTCCGGTGACTCTACGAAGCCGAAGCTACATAGCCTTATGTGCATTATTTACCGCCGGGAAGATGTACGGTCTATTGTCCGTCACATGTCCGTCGCGTAGGTTGACCATAAATTCAGAATTTGGAAACCAAAAATATAAAAAAACTTTTTTACCATTGTGTTAAAGCTATGGGGTACATTTTCAACCTGTATATTGTTACATGTCCCTGAGGAGGCTTTGTGGTATTAACTGAGAGTTGCTTGTGTCGCAGTTACTTACTGCTCACGACTCACTTAAAACTACTGAACGTATTTAGACGGAGTTGTCTCTGATGTGTAGCTGTATGTCCTAGGAGAAGCATAGGTGTATATTTTGAAATCACTATTTATAAATCATTGATTCTTTATTTTAATAATTTGAATCTGTTACATTATATAAACTTTGTAGTCGAAAACCTTTATAATCCCTCCAAAATCTCAAACTGGACTCACGCCTGTTCTTTACTATACATAAATACGGCTAGGTTGATGTATTGTGAACTAACTTTTCGCCTGCAGTTACGTTCGTGTTAATTTAATCTATGCCCGTTGCCGACTTGGGTGTTGTTTTATTAACGAGGGGGTGTCCCTTATAGCCTATATGTTGACTAGCCCTCTTATTGTCTAACTTCAATATCCATCACTATAGCCTTCAAAAGCATCGTGATTGGCCAAAAATGATGTATGATGTCATTTCTAGCTAATCACAGCACATTTGAAGGTGATTGTACTGGATGTCGAAGTTAGACAATTAGGTCTCAGGCTCACTACGATGATAATGAAGAAAACCGCATCCAAACCCGTCTAGTAGTTTTCAAATTAAAATGGAACATAGATACATACATCCATCCATCAGCCTGTTTCGTCCACTGCTGGACATAGGCATTTCCAGGATTTCGGCACTCTTGGCGGCCTCCTGGAAGAAATGCCCATTCTCACACATTCTGGGCAGGCGGGTTGGTGAGCGCGGTGCTGGAACCCTTGCACCAGTGACGCCGCTGCCCGTCGCCAGTCTGTTTTATATGAGGCCCGGCAATTGGGGATGGATATACCGCCATCCATCGGTCCCAGGCATGGTGGGCCGCCTGGTTTTGCCTGAGAGCTGTTCTCTTACTCTCTCCTGAATAACTTCGGGAGGATTTCCGAGTAAGATGGTGGTACCTCCACAGTCGAGCCCGGCATCAGCTCTACCACCTCTCAATGTATACATACAGACAGACAAAAATTCTAAAAATGGTAGGTTGGATTCAGTACAATACTAACAGCCCATTTTATTTAAAATGTTGAAACCAGTTAGGTTAATAAAATCAATACAGTGGACAAGTACAAGTAAATTTCAATCAAGATGTATCGAAAGTTCCATCAAGTGGCAGTCACAAGCATCAACTACTACAACAATAATACAGACAAATGTATAGACACGCGTTTTTTACTACTTTATTATTAGTATAGAATCTATAGAATATACTATAGATAGATGTATGAATGATTATGGTGGTTACCTGGGAACTATCACAAGTTACCATACAACATTATAGTGATAGCGTTTGCATTATACACTGTCTGTTATTAAACAAACATCCTCTAGACTCATGTTGACTCTCATAATAACTTGAAATGTTTCTAAATAGAAAATTAATTTTTCCATGTTGCAGCATTATAAGATTATACATAACATTATGTGTTTTACTTAAAAATGCTTGTTGTTTAATTAATTTCAGACTTATGAAAATATGGATAAAAATTTCAAACTGATATCATGTGCTTCTCCATGCCTTTGTTTAAATTAAATTATATCATTGAAATAAATCTGAAACATGTAGATAATTTTCATCTAAAAAAGTTTCATTTAAGTATTGTTTCATAATGAAAAATATGGCAACTGAAAGGATTTAGTATTATCTAGTCTTTTATGGTAACAATATTTGTAAAAAGTTGAAATAAACAAAAAAAAACACCTCGAAATCGCGAGTTTTCTAAACGGCCCGTTTCAACTAAGGGGCCGTCCATGTATTAATTATGTCATTTCAAATTAGGGTGGGGGAGTGTGGTCTGTGGATGACAGTAATACCATGAACATAGAAGGCAATAATGGGGTGTCTTGCCAAAAGAGGAAAAGAAAAATATCCTTTATGCACCTTTATTGATTTTGTTATACAGATATACCAAAATTACATCAGTTTTGTGAGAGGGTAATGGTCATTGGATAATGACGGGATGATTGTAAGGGGGGGTGGGGTCGATCGGCAAAAATCGATCACGTGACATGGACCTGCGGGATAGACAAGTGAAAAATTAAAGCCTCTGAGCAGAACAGATTTCTCTGAATATCCTTGCTTTAAGTGTAGGTAAATTTCACATTTATTTGCGTTATGATGTGCCGTGCATGATTCACGCAATTCTTTATAAAACGCCCAAAAACATGAGTCATGCGTGTATCTAAACTGTGACTCATAGGTTAGATAGCAGATAACATTAAAAACATTGAAAATTGCAAGTTCACTGTCCCTGTTAGTAAAAGCGCAGTTTTCAATTTACGTCACTCGCTAAATATTTTAACCTCTCTCCTAAATGCTTTATAAATAAACGTATTTAAACATAACATGTTATTTACTTCTGACTTCTGCATTGCGCGTAATTGTAGATTAAAATTAGCAATATGAATGGAATCTTTCATATTGAATTAATAATACCATGAATGACTTTAAAGTGTAATCTACCATACCCTAAATTAGCAACTCGATGTGTGTCTGTACAAATATTGACGAAAAATACATTTGAAATAACGTTCATATCGTCCCCGAATAGGACAAAATAGGAGAAAATAAAACAAGGACTGAAAAAATATGTCGAGGAGTAATTTTCTAGATTCTGGATCTTTATTATGATGAAAGAGTAATTAAAATCGCTCCAGGCATTCGGAAGGTGTAAGAGAATTCTTACATAAATCATAGGAAACTTTCGATTTGTTTTTGTAAGTAATGTAATGACGCAATTTATGGACAGCTCTTTTCGAATATATTTACATTGTGAGAGCGGAAAATGCTTTGTTTCACTGCAATATTAGACCTTTATTTGAAGGCCTACTTACTCCTCTTATACGGGTGGTCTAAATACTTGAAAAAAATACATGATAGGCATAACATAGCCAAAATAAATTCCAAGTTTTTTTTTTTCTGTCATTAGTAATTAGTCACTAGTCGTCATAAGTAGGCCTTCAAATAAAGGTCTAATATTGCATTGAAACAAAGCATTTTCCGCTTTCACAATGTAAATATATTCGAAAAGAGCTGTCCATAAATTGCGTGGCGCTAACAAGGAGTTTTAGGTACCGGGCTCGACTGTGGAAGTACCTTCGGTGGAGAGTAAGGGGACAGCTCTCAAACAGGCACAACTAGGTTGCCCACCATTGTCTAGGACCGATTGAAATGAATACTTTATTTTTGCAATGTAGGTACATAAATACACTTATCGCACGTTAGAATATATTAAATAAGTAAAATGGTTAAATTTAAAAGAGGAGAATACAATATATTATATTAGGATTTGGGTAGGTGTATATATATACGTAATAAGTTAATACACGTACATAAACTACATTAAAGGTATATTTAATGTATACAATAATATATATACCTACTATATGATAATGATAGCTAACCATATACTAAATACTAATCCATCCATCAGCCTGTTTCGTCCACTGCTGGACATAGGCCTTTCCAGGATTTCGCCACTCTTGGCGGTCCTCCTGGAAGAAATGCCCATACTCACAAACGCTGGGCAGGGTGAGCGCGGTGCCGAAACCCTTGCACCAGTGAATAATACTAATACGTTACATATATAAATATATGATGGCGGTATATCGGGTATATCCATCCCCAAAGGACACGATTCGTTAAATTTAGAAATGTAATCAAATATTCAGTGTTTTTAAACCAATTAGTAGCAATGAATAGGTCGGGTCGTTATATAAATATGTACTGTACAATACAGTGCCGTGTATTTCTCCGTAAACCGGGTTACTGGGTTAATTACATCACGGCTTTTTTATGCAAAAATGATGCAAGTCGCGATATCATTTGCGAAAACAACTATACTTTCTACATATTGAAAATTACATTCAAGTGTCTCACAGGCACATTGGAAGTCGGCTTCACCGTGTGAACACAATAATAGCGAACTTTCACTCGAGAAATTATATTCTACACTGTCAGTAAAATATCAAGATTAGTTGCATCATTATTTTAACATGTGAGCGTCATCAACATGAAATAACATTTGGTTTTCATCTCAGTAAAAACGTATTTGCAATACGTCATTTGAAACGTCTTGATGCTTTATTCAAGCCACGCAGGGAAAGCAGTCAAATTGCAAAATACTACACAATGGATCTTTTTGAAAGATCATAAATCATAATTCGGGAATCATTTGTTTGTTCTGTCTCGAACACAACTGCATCTCATACATGGTAACATGGTAGTAACTGTTGCTTTATGTAACCATAATTCTTTGTTATTTTAGCTTATCCTTTGTTTAAAACTTGATTGGTACAAGTAACTCCTTCAAACAATAAAATGTTGAGTCATTTGAAGATAAAGTCGACAGAGAAACATAAAAAAGTTTCAAAGCGATGTGACTGTTTAAGAAAACATTATCAGAGGTAATTGACCGGTTTCGCCCGAGAAAAACACGCAATTGGTGTCTGGCCCGGTACTCCCAAAAAGATTCGGTCTATCGTTTATCGTTTGAGCTTAAATCCATCGCCGACACACGCATTAAGAGTGTGATAGAGATGGATATATGTCTTAAGGTGGTTAAACCGAATCCCGGTGCAAAATGCACATCATAATATTGTTTTCCTTACTTTTGAATAAAAGTATGCGAAAATTGCGTTTTAAAGCAATTAGCGGGTTTTACATTCAAATTTTATCATTTTATGATTTACATTTTGATTGCATTCGATTAACAAACTTAAAAGCGTATTTAACGTTGTAATCGAATGTAATCATAATGTAAGGCATAAAATAACATAATTTTAATGCGAGAATCCTACTATACTGTTAGTAATAAATTTCCGCTAATTGCTTTAAAACGCAATTTTTACGTACTTTTTATTAAAACGTAAGGAAAACAATATAATGATCTGCATTTTGCACCGGGGTTCAGTTTAACCACCTTAACGATAATCGATCGAGTTTTTTCACTAGGACTAGTCCTCCTGAGGTGCATTTGTGTAAGTTGTAAGACTATCTTATTGAAATTCGATTGTCATATGACTATTCGGCTAAGCAAATTAGCCCGTTTGACAGTTGTTTTTCAACAACAAAACGAGACAATCGTATTCATTTTGCAGCCAAAAATATACCATTTCAATAAATTGTCAAACGTGCTAATTTGCTTAGCCGAATAACCACATGACAATCAATTTGAATACGATTGTCTTACTTACACAATCGACAACATTTCATTTTAGTTATCCATTTCTTTTTTAATATTTATATTGAAAGTCTGCGTAAAAAAGAAGCTTATGTATTTTTTATTTTGTTTTATTTTATGTTTTTCCTGCGCAATTTAATGTTTTCTTATTCACTCATTCTAAAAGGATTACAAAAGTCAAAATTCATTGCCAATGGATTATTTAAAAAAAAGCTTCGCATATTTATGTCTGCTGTCACATGGCATGACAGTTGTTTTTTTTTTATTCGAAATGTACTTAAAAGCAAAGGAAATTCTTTTTAAAATCATGTGTGTACCATATTTTTAGTATTTTGAAAATATCTATTTATTTAATCACGATTTAATTCTGAAAAAAAAATATGATGCTGGGAAAGCCCATATCTCGAAATGGTTTTTACTTTTGCATCAATTATCAATTTGTAATGTTGTCGATTGCACCTCTGATTGATCACAATACGTCATATTTGCCTCGCTTCTTAAGGTGGTTGCGACGGGTCTCGAACCTTAAGCCTCCTAATTCTCGTAATCGCTAAAACAATAGATCGCAATCCAGATCGTAGCTTAAATTAAACTTTGCTCCGATTTTGTTTCTACATCCATCCATCAGCCTGTGTTTGTCCTCTGCTGAACATAAGCTTTTCGCAAATTACGCCACTCTTGGCGGTCCTCCGTCCTCCTCATCCAGCCGTCACCCGCAACGTCTTCAGCCTACGCTACGTTTCTCGTGTCAACATTATTATTATTGTTTACGTCGTTCATGGCTGGTACCTAAATTTTATTTGTATGCCTAAACCTACCGGTGTAAATATCCGAAACCGCTAGTGCAATGTTAGGGTTCTTACATTTTATGATTCGGCTATATTTCGGAAATACGAACACTGGTGACGATTTGCGCATTGCTCGGGTCTCTCATCTACTCTGGTACATTTTCAGTAATTCTGATACAGTTTCCGTGTGGCAAAACGCCAACCCGTGTTTCCTTGTCTGCGAAACTAGATTATTATATTTAAGACCCCTCTTAGTTCAGTAGTTTGAGTGAGCTGAGGCATAGACTAAAGGCGTGGGTTCGATTCCTACTGCGGTAGAAACTATTCAAACTTGACAACTAGGCCTCATTCCTATCACAACGAATACAATTTAAAAAACCCACTTGTAAATAGTAATATCTCAACCGACCTCCTCAGACACTCGAGTTGTCTTGATATTTATTGTTGTGTGATGTTTGCAGGGAATTGAGCGCTTTGCGCGCTCCCATAGCTGAAATCGAAGTGCATTTTGATGAGGGCAAGGACGGTGAAACTTTGGATCTACATACCATAGAGAATGCTACTGATTGCTTCAACGAGGTAATTTACACTTCTATTTATTGTATTTATTTTTTGCACAAATGAGGAAACTGACAGTTCATGCTAGTGGTAAATGCGCTTTTAAACAATTGCAACATTTAAAAGTTCGCGACAATGTGAAATGGCTCATGCATCATAGGAATTACAAGCGCATTTCCCACTATCATGAACTGTCAGTTCCCTCCTTCGGGCAAAAAAATATACTAGGTACTCTGTATTTCTATGACAAATTTGAATACAAAGTGAATTAATTTACACCACAAACGTATAACTGCTAGCAGAACAAACATTATATAGGGGCGACGCGTGTGCGTTTTAGCTCAGTGAGCTACGGGCTCTTTCAAATATAAATATTGCTTTTCTCCAAACAAAATATACACGAAAGATTAGTTTAGGTATTAACATATGTTTCAAGCATAAGCCAGCCAAAACAAACCATTTTTATACGTTTCTTCGTACAATGTAGCTTAAAAGTAGCTTATTTTTTGTATGGAAACTTGACACACTATTTAATCCTTATGTTTGGTCTGCTAGTAATTATATGTCTGTGATTTACACAGACAAAGTCAACGGGGAGACTTGGTTAGTGATAAAAATTACGTTTCTGTTTTGACAATTTAATCTGGCGTATTTCGTAGAATTTCCATGTTTCGCTTACCGAGTTACAAGTATGAATTTTGCTGTCTCCAAGCCAGCTTGCATAGGGACCCGAGGACCTACGGATATTTCTACAGCCACATTTTGTAATTTATGTGAATTATTGGGTATTGCAAGAAAAGCAAAAGAATATTGAATACAGCGGAAATGCATGTTCCTTACAAATTGGTCGGGCCGCCCTAGAAAGATGAATGCTGAATTTGTGACTTACTGAGGAAGGGCTACGTTCAAAAACACCCGGAATAGAAGAGCTCGCGGAAAAGAAAACGAGGTGTGTTAGGACCACAGCAGGTGGAGATGTATGGTCTCTGCCCATCCTTCTGAGGCACGGGCGTGAATATGTGTATGTATAACCCGTGCGGATAAAGAAGCACTCTATAAATGGCGGGCGGTCTCATGCTATCTCGCCCACATCGTCGCTCTGTCTATACTCACACAGCATGGTACTACGTACAAAAAAAACAGTTTGGATTAGCATCCACAATGTCTTTGCCTGTAGGCAAACACCGAGATATGTTTTAAATTCTTTATTGCATACAGAAGAACAAGTACAGAATAAAGTAAAATAAATAAATGTTCTCGAGATAATGTAAACTATTTAAAAGTTAATTTAATCAAATAAACAGTTGCTAGCAGCACTCTATATACTTCCTAAAATATATTCAAAGTTAATGAATGAAATATTGTTTAGCTGCCGCTTGACTTCTTTTGCTGACGCTACTCTAAGTACCAGCTGCCATTTACAGATTGTTTCTTTAACCGCACGGGTTATATGTACGTACATTGACGGCCACCGTCCATTTTGCATTGGCCTTTGTAGGGTTTCTTACTGTTATATAAGGTGACTTTAATTTATACAGCTAAATTCTTACTGAAGACTAGGTAAGTGCTCAGTAACAAGGTTCGATGACCCTTTTTGTGAAATTAGTAAATTATTATTTTTGTGTTCCTTACAAACGCAAGCCCAGCCCCGAGTTAATTACTACGTGACGTCAAGATTTTATTTTGCGAAATTAGCAAAAAGTGTTATTTATCCGTGTCACTGATCACTTACCAAGCCTCCAGTATGAGTTATAATTGACTCGGGGCTGGGCTTGCGTTCCTAGGGAACACGAAAATAAGAATTTACTAATTTCACAAAAAGGGTCATCGAACCTTATTACTGAGCACTTACCGAGTCTTCAGTAAGAATTTGGCTGCATAAATTAAAGCCACCAACAACTTTTACAATGAGGCCAACCCTGAAATCGTGAAAAAAAATCTGCTGTTCCATAGAAAAGTTAAATAGATTCATAGAATGTATGAAAAAGTTGTTTTTTTTCACGATTTCAGGGTTCGCTTCATAGTAAAAGTTGTTCATATGGAGGAGTACTATCACCAGTCTTCGTTAACAAAATTACTTAAATTTCACGTTGTATAAAGATGGGTTATAAATAGATGTTGCGATATAAGGAAAACTTAGTCTGACGTCAGAAATTTATACAAATGCGGAGTTTCTACGTAGTAGGGAATCCTTAGTTTGTGACGTCTTTTAACATGAAACGACTTTATTGTTTTGTGTGGGGTTTTCGTTTTATTCGTGGAATTGATCTTGAGAATTGAGAAATTCGTTTGTGAAGAATGCTTATTTACCAATGCCGAACCCATTGTTTGTTTGGAAACAAATTGCTTTATTTCTGGCTTTGTAACCCGGCTAACAAGAACTCTGCAAGTCTGTTCTTATTAATACTCCATAATATTAGGACGTTTGGCCAAGTGCGAGTCTGACTCGCGCACAAAGGGTTCCGTACTACTCCACAATACGGGTGCGGAAACCAACATGGTAAATCTATACTAATAATAAAGTAGTAAAAAAGTCGTGTCTGTACATTGAATATTTTCGCGAAATTTTAAATGAAATGGGTTATTAGTACTGTACTGAGGGCGAAACAACAATTTATAGAATTTTTGTCTGTCTGTCTGTCTGTCTGTATGTTCCGTTTTAACTCGAGAACCACTTGACGAATTTGGATGCGGTTTTTTTAATTATTATCGCAGTGACCCCGGTCAACCTATAGGCTATAAGGGGTGTTCATAAAATAACGCCCAAGCCGGAAACGGAACAAAGATTGAATAAACGATTTTATAACTCGAGAACCCATCAATGGATTTGAATGCGGTTTTCTTTATTATCATTGTAGTCACCTTTGTTAACACATCGACTATAAGGTGCGTTCATAAAATAACGCCCAGGCCGGAAACGGGGCAAAGATTGAATAAATGCTTTTATAACTCTAGAACCAATCAACAGATTTGAATGCAGTTTTCTTTATTATCATTGTGGTGACACTGGTCAACACAAAGACTATAAGGGGTGTTCATAAAATAACGCCCAAGCCGAAAACGGGGCAAAGATTGAATAGACGCAAACGGCAAAGGCTATTATATAACTCTATATGGGAAGTCTGATTCGAAGTTATATCCGAAACCCACGCGAACGAAGTCGCGGGCAAAAGCTAGTAACAACTATAAACATGCCAAAGTAACATCAAGACTACAAAAAACGTGCCTCTAAAATAGCGCCTGACAAAATACACAATGACCTTACTAAGTTTTACTAATACCAATGTTTTTGGTCGCATTAATGTTGTTATTAACTTAAGGTTACGGAGGATCTCGGTGCAAAATGCACATAATAATTTTGTTTTTCTTGCTTTTCAATAAAAAGCTTGCAATAAATGCGTTTTGTGGCAATTCGTTAATAGTTAGGTGATGATCACATGAAAATTATTCAATTTTATGCGTTACATTTTAACTGCATTACATTACAACTGTAAACACGCTTTTAAGTTTGTTAATGTAATGCAAACAAAATGTAATACATTAAAGTACGTAATTTTTTCGTGAAGACTATCACACTAATCACACTTCACACTTATAAATGCGAAAGTTTGTGTGTGTGTGTATGTTTGCTACCCTTTCACGCTGAAACGGCTGAACGGATTTGCATGAAATTTAGAATGAATATAGCTTATACCCTAACTTAACACATAGACTACATTTTATCCCGGAAAAAAGCATGTCGTTAAACCGAATAACACGCGGGCGTAGCCGCGGGCAAAAGCCAGTTATTAATAAACTATTTCCGCAAGTTGCTTTAAAACAAATTTATTGCATACTTTTTATTCAAAAGTAAGGAAAACGATATTACGATGTGCATTTTGTATCGAGGTAAAAAGTTACCCCCTTAATATAGCATCTATATTGTCGATATGCATGTTTTAGGGTTCCATATCCGTATTGTGTGATGGTACGGAACCCTTTGTGCGCGAGTCCGACTCGCACTTAGCTAAATTTTGTTGACTGACCTTTAGATAATCGCTATTCCGCGCATTATCTCAAGCTAACTATTTGAGAAATCCTCATAAAAACGGCTACACTGTCCTCTCAGAAGGCATTCTCGGCAAGATAACATTTTATTGTAGCTTTTACTGCAATAATTGATAAGGAAACTGGGGCAGACATTTACTATCGGGCTCTCCTTCTATCGGGGTCTGATATGTGCAAATTACTGACGATTCGAGGTCGAAACGCTATCGAAGGATATGTCAATAATGTTATGTAAAAGATCTTCGGGCGTACGTGCGTGATTGTCATGTCAACAAAATCAAGAATTAAGAGCTGACAATAAAGAATATGCATGTAAATTTTTTAATGCACTAATCGTTAATATATGATCAAATTAGGGCTATGAATAAGAATTTACAACAAAATTATCCATATTTCATAGTTATAAAATCAAAACAAGTTTCACAATATTCTTCTACAATTCAAACGGCTGCCATTTTAGCGCGCATCAAGTGACGTCACATGATACTGCTCTTGCTTGCGGTGTATGAGTGGCCGGTCTTTTTCATTATTTTTGATTACAACAACCTATTTCAAAATATTTGAGGGTTTTATTTTACATTTATTAATTTTGAACTTAATATTTTATGATGAAATGTACTCACTTTGTCACAAAAGGCAGTAGCCAATGGTGACGCGTTTTGCATTTGCGTTTCATTTCATCAAAATGTTGTATTTTTTTAATGGAAATAATTACAAAAGTATAAAATAAAATACTTTCCCATGGTCATCATCAAATGCTACTAAGTAAATAGAATACAAAAACGCAATATATTACTTATTTACACGACATGCATATTCTCTATTCCAAGACCAATTCAGTTATGAGGGCGCGCGGCTAAATGTAATGCTGTTTCTTTTCGCTATTGCACGCTCTACGAAACTTGCGAAGGCAATACCATCGTGCTGATATTATCACGGGCGCATAATTTTAAACTTGTGTCAGGAGATTGTGGACGTTTTCAAATATATTTTTGGTTAATTTTAATCTAGATAACATTTTTTCAATGCCCAACTAGTATTCATTTTTTAGTTTTACCTAATACAATAAAAACACATTCGACTACAGTTTTCATAAAAAACCGTAAAATTTACGTTTTTAGGGGTTTGTTGTTAAGATATGATTCAAAAGTCCCGACTTTTAGTTGTAATCGTCTAAATGGACGGCTATTATAGCAACATTTTCCACGACTGCGACTTTAGTTAATCGCGTGATAAATGCCGTGTGATGATAATTCTACTAACTATAACTCCTTAATAAGACATGGTAAAACATTTATGAATCTGGCAAAAAGGTATTTATTTGAAAAGCTGATACTTTTTTGTACAAAGAGCTTCTCTAAATCACCTGCTTTCCGCGTTCGCAAATTTTCGCATCTGTTAACTTTGTCCCTTGCAAAAGAAGTAAGGCCGCATCAAAGTAGATGTTCTTTAGTTCAAAAAACCTCATCAAAACGTGAAAAAATAAATTAAATTATCTTGACGATTGGTACTGTTTACCGGCAGGTCAATTAATTTATGTCCTAGTAGATATGGGTTCTAAAATTATGCTTGGCTTTTGTTAGACGCACACAGCGGCAGTTTTTATTAGGATACTACAGACAGTACACGTTGTCCTAAGGCTAGGACAACGAATGTGATGTGTTGCTATGAAACGTTATCTGTAAACCTGCTTTTTCATCTTGGAAGATTTAGATTATTGTTGATTAAAAAAGCACGTACTGTGAGATAGAATCAGAAACTAGTCTTACCAGATACTAGCTTTCGGTTTATTTGTAATCTTCAAATATCGTTTATTTAAGACTTGTCAATAAATAGACTAAACAATACCTCCTATCTTTGTCCAAATCGATATCGAAAGTACTGGGTTGGGCTGACTAAGTGTCCTACGTTTTTAACTTGATTTTTTATCTTTAAATATTAATACTTTTCTCTTGCCATTAAATGTATTCATTGCGTATGTATCTAACTTTCATAAAAGTAAAACGTTAAAGTCATATCATTTGTTTTATGTATTTTACAACAACGGAAGCGAAACGCGAACTCATCAGACAATTGCACAAACAAAATTTCAGACCGTGCGAGATTTTGAGGAAGCTAAAACACTTTACCATTAGTACCAGGTTCATATCGCGGACCATAAAACGATTCAAAGAAACTGGATCATCGAGAATTAAGCCCAAACCTGGCCAGAAACCATCTGTTCGTGTCGAAAAGATGATCAAATGTGTTCGTAAGCGAATTAGACGAAATCCGGCCCAGAGTGCTAGCAAGCTCGCCAAAGATATAAAAATATCAAGGCGATCGATGAGCCGTATTCTGCGAAACGATCTTTGATTCAAAGCCTACAAGAAGCAAAAAATTCATGGATTGAATGATGCTAAAAAAAAGCTGGGGTGAAAAAATGCAGAGCATATTTAGTCCTAATAAAATTTGAAAAACGATGTAAAATATTTACGTGATATAAGGATGTTTTATGAAAACTACTGGATTAAGGTCGAGCTTAGTACAACTAAATTCATACTGCTATTTAGTGTATTTTCAACTCATAAAATGACGCACCAGCTCAAATAACATTGTTCTCCATTACATGTCATCTGCCAATAATCAAGTCGCATACGTTTTGTCATATTACGTGGTAGAGAGCAACAGTGACGGATTCAGATTTTATTTGGGGGGGGGGGGGGGGGGGGGGCGAGGTTTCAACTAGCCCACAGAAAGACTAAATACCGGATTTTACACAAACATAAATAATATTTATTTATTTTACGAACTTAAAACTATCATTACAGGCCAAAAAATCTAATGCGGTAGTGGAGCATGAAATTAATGTAATAGTAGTTTAGTTTTCGTCAGCAAAGAATGTGGTCGTAAAGCTAGCTCTCTGATGCGAAGATTCCTCGTCAATCGATACTGATAAAAATGCATAACTATAAACATTGACGTACTACCAAATAGACATCGGGTCTGTGCTCAAAAGTGTCCGAACCAAAAGAGAACCAAAACCATAGAAAATGTAAAAAGGGCAACAATCACACGTCAATCAAAATTAAGCCGTGCAGCATATGACATACGATTCAAATTAAAATGTTTTGTTTCTTAATATTTTGACACTTCATTAAGGACACTGTTTTGGTAAATTTTATACTAGACCCGAGGTCCATTTGGTAGGACCTCAATGACTATAACCCAATTTACGATTACTCACATTCACACGCGGCTTTTTAGTTCATTATCTCGTAGTTAATTATCTCCCCCCCCCCCCTCCCCCATATACGGCACTGGCGAGCAATATAAACATCTGTTCCTAGTTGTAACTCTGGTCATCTATTTTAATTAGAGAACGCAATAGATCTCGCATGGCCGCAAAACACGCGATAGACGCACGCGACCGTTCATTTGGCGTTTGTTCAAAACGAAATGTTGGAATGAATAAATTTGTAGCAATTTTTCATAGGAAAAACCCAGGTGCCAATGCCGCTTTAGAAATTCCCGAAATAGCAATGAAATACAACGTTTATTCCGAAACAAGCCAAATTAACTTGGCTTGGTTGCTCTAAAAAAAAATTTGTTCTTCGCAACGAATGTTGACGATTTTATTAAAAGCAAGATATGGAATTGCAATTGCTTCTCGAATTATGTAATTTGCTTTTCTTTTTCTATATATGAGGCACTGAGAGCAAGAAAAGCCTAACATTTCCAGACACAATTAATGATCAATTATGTCTGGAAATGTTAGGCCTTTCTTGCTCTCAGCCTCATATTTATCATTATCAGCATGGATGTACAATATTATTTACTTAAAAAGACCTAGTTTTACTGTTCCATTTGTCGTACATGTCAGATGTGACCATTTGAAAAGCAGCTTTATTTAAATCATCAAAAAATCTCTGGCAAAAGTTAAATTTTCCAAAGTTATAAAGCTTATACAGGTTGTAAATGCAAACACCCCTCATCCGAGTGGCCAGCGACCAGTGAGGGTGTCCACGCGATTAGTGTATTTTGAGTAAAGAAAATCGTCTTATTGTGAGGTACTGGTACTTTATTTAGAGATCCCAGTATTTAAAATAATATCTTTACCGATCATACTAACACATCCTTAAAGGATTCTTGCCTTTGCTTTTATACCCGGTATATTGTTAACACTAAGTATATTGGAATGAAGAAAATTTTGTTTTGACAGCACTGAAACTAAAATTGTACAGAATGTAGTGTGTACTTTTCCGCCCTGTATTCGTAGTGACCCAGTGACACCCTCTCGCCCCCAGGTGCTAGCAGTCCGCCTGGTCCAAGGCGCGTACCCGTCGCGGCTGCTCGACCTCTGGGACCTGTACGACGAGAGCAAGGGCTCCGAGAACGACAACCCCGCCGTCCTGCCCGTCGACCAGCAGTACATGGTGCTCGAGCTCGCCAACGCGGGCCAGGACCTTGAGAGCTACCAGTTCAACTCGGCCGAGCAGGCGTACGCGCTCTTCGCGCAGGTTAGTGCTCTAAACTTAGTAAACTATACCTAATATAAAAGTACTATATTATATTAGTATACTTCTATAAATTAGAGATAAAAACGAAGGTGGAGTTAGTTTATCTCTACTTGCTTTAATTAGTAGCTCATCGACCACTTTCCGTTAAATATCTTTGCGATCTCTTTTTTGTCGGTTTTGCTACTCGATCGATTCTTCGGATTTGTAACGAAATCACTAGAATTAGGCCCCCGAAAATTGCTCTTATCCCAACACGATGTATAAAAATAAGGTAAAGCCTTAAAATAATTACAGTCTATAGTTGTAAGGTTGAAAAATTGATTTGTAAGATTGAAAAAGAAACCGTACATTCGCGTTAGGAAAAGCCATTTCTTTTAAAGCAACTCTAACGTAAAAAATTAGATTTCCCATATCCTGCATTTTGATTATATTCTTTTCATTTTATTTATTACGATTTCGTTACAAATTGGAAGGATCGGCCCTTAATCCGTGTATGCCGATAACTAATTTTCCTTTCAAATTCTTGCTTTTAGCATTGGGTCGTTATCGACCCCTTGAGTACATATAGGGTTTAATTAGAGTGTATGAACAATCACATACCGTAAAAAAATCTACGCAATCCATTTTCTTTATTTTCGGTATTGACTGCCCCTATCAATTGACCTGAATTGTACAAAAAAGTCAAAAAACAAAGTTCGCGCAACTTATCTCTTCGTGGAAATGCTATAATTTACTGACACATATATCGATACGACCATGCAATGAATACATAATTAAATGTACACCTTATATAAGGTGACTTTGATTCATTGCTGATAGACTGATGGATGTGATGAGAGAGTGCCCGAACTACTGTGAGAGCGAAATATCAAAGGCGATGACGTTGCATCCGGCTTGTTAATTGTAATTTTGTGTTAAGAGCCTGGTCTGCGACGACGACAACTTTTATGTAAAACAATGTGTTAAATATTTTTCTGGCCCTTATCGCGATGTTTTTGGAAAAATTGGAGACATACGCCACTTCACATTGGCCGTCTAAATAAAGGCCTAGAATTTATTTGATTGAATTGTTTCTCTTTTTTGAGTTATTTTATTACTTACGAGCCCGCTCCGAATTTTTATTATTATTATCTAAGTATCAAAATAACGCGCAAAGGAGAAACAATTGAATTAAAAAAATTTTAGGTCTTCATATAGATGATGTCCAATATGGACTGGTGTATGTCCCTGTTTTTACAAAAACATCGCGGCAATTACAAGGAAAAATATTAATATAATGCTTCGCATCAAACAGTCGAAAAATACGCAGCGGGTTCTTAATCTGCACAGTTCTTAGATACGCCTGTAATGCTGTGTAATTTAAATTTGAATAAATAAATAAAGGATCATCATTGGCAGCTCGTTTCCGACAGTAGCTGTTTATAAGGTTTTGACAGATACAGTCACCCTCGAGGTATAAGGTTCCCTTTTTGTAGAACCCGAAAATTATAATTTTGGCTTCCCTTACCGACCAAGTTAAAATAGAATCGCGGGTGTTGCAAACCCCGAGCTCTTTATCCGCGCACGCTTATTCGTTATTTTTTATCCTGAGTCGCAAATATTCTTATCAGTCAGACATTGAGACAATAAAGAGGACTGCACCCAATGCCATTGAGTTACCAAGATAAGTGAAAATCATATGTCACATAACAATAAACCTACCGCTTGTTTACAATCTTCCTAGGTTTATTGTAACTTGCCTAGGCTGACAAGTATCGTAGTTGTATATAACATATTTGTAAATGGCATTTACAAAATGCATTGCTAAACCAAATCTTTTTTTTTAAATGTTAAACCATTGCAATTTTTTAATAGAATGTAAATATTTTTGTGGCCAATCTCTAGTTTTTATTCTACCCAAAGAACGGAAGTGACGTTGTAATTTACGCCACGTCATAGGTATAACCGTTGAGTGCATTGAATTTCCTCGCACATTATTTTTAGCCAATCGCGTTAAATTTTATAGCGATAGATGTTGAAGTTAGGCAGTGGTGTCGATTCGGTGTAACACGACTTAACTTGGTTGACTAGACTAACCTTATTTTAAGCTTCCTGTCCTTGTCTTTTTTATACAGAACGAGAAAGTCGGTATACTTAATTTAAGTATAGTCCTGTCAAATAAGTCTTGTTACACCGAATCGACACCAATAAGGCCAAGATCTTAGACAATTTTAAACGAGACAGAGAACGATGGAAGATGCTACACCGACAAGAGCTAGGCTCTTAAGGAGTTGATGAAGCATAACGTGTTTCGTCTCAGGTCAAAAAAGTCATCTTTTATGCTTAGTTTATGTTCTGTTGAAAGTCAGCTTTGTGGTCAGTCAAAGTTTTATATATTCGCGAAGTATTCTACTATAATCAGATTTAAATGACAGACACTAGAGCCCTACAGCGCAGTCATAGCGTGCTAAAATCTACTATGCGTCTCAATTAAGAATGTGGTTGCACCCGCAGATAACTTCATTGTGACAGTCCTATTCTTAATTGAGACGCATAGTAGTTTTTAGCGCGATAAGACGTAGCCCCAGCATAAATACACTCTAATACTCAACTGGTTGTACTGAACAATTTTCCCAAAAAAACATGACGCCGCAGATATTGTTTTTAACACTTCCTTTAAGTTTTTAATGAGTTTATATGAGCAGTAACAATTTATTTGTTTTTTAGCTCATTTCTGTTAAATAGTTGTTTGGTGTTAAAAATAATAAATAAAATATAGTCTTTCAAAAAAGTGTTGAAATGAATATTGAAGGAACTATTTTCCTTTCGCCTGGTTACACCAAACAAATAAGTGCAAAATCTGTTAAATCGAGTTAACCGCGTTGTTATTTCATAAACACATTACCTAAATTATACTACTTGAACGTTTAAAGTACAACAAAGTTCAATTTTCATTTCAACACTTTTTTGACAGACTACATTTTAATACTTACACTCTGTATCATCGTAATCATGATGACACGGCCAATTATATTTTTCTGTGTTTTTTTTTTGTTGTTTGTATTTGTTTTTTTTTTCAGCATACAGTTGCATGTCGTGTGTAGTTTCCCCGGAAGATGGGTGCATTTCTAGTGCATGTCACCCTCATGACTAGATTTTCACTCATCCTCTGTGGGAGCTAATGCTGCTTTCGATGTTTTTTTACCGTGTAACATTTTTTTTGTCATTGTTTTTGTGTGTTTTACTTTTTTCTGTACGATAATTAGATGTTAATTTCTTTATTTCTGTTTTTTTTGTGTGTAATTGAGAATAATTGTATTTTATTGTTATATAAGGTCCTAAAATGAAAAGTTGAATAATTCAACATATGATTGGGTATCACTTACAGACCGAAACCAACGAAATTTTTACGCGATTATTTTCACTTTTTTATAGAAAGTTAGTCAGCTGATTTGTACTGGGAAGTAAAAAAAAAATATTTGAACAAAAACTTTTTTTTTAACAACAATACACAATCTACCCTAAACTAGAGCCAACGAGAGAAGGCACCTATGACGTTTAAATGCCTACCAAGTTTCATAATTGTTTATGGGTAAGTGACCGTAAGTGTCACTAAAATAATCTAATATGTACTTCATTGTTGCTGGCAGCAAAAAGTGACGTACTACTCGTTTCGATCATCATTTTTCGATTTTATAAAGACTTTATAGCAAAAGTTTCTATTTTTTTCGAAACTCAAGGGATCATGAAAAATGTTAGTGGCTGAATTGTAATCAATAAATAACCGGTTCTATTCTCCTTAATCGTATGGCTCCATCTGTTTATAAACTATGTATATCTTTTTATGATTAAAAAATTGTGAACCAGTTTTCTAGATTTTATGGCTGCTTTGTTAATGTAAGCAAATGCACATTTGCCATTTGTATTATTATGATGCATGTTGTATGACGTGTCAAATAAATCGATATTTATTTTTATTATTACTCAAGTCGCTAGACGCACTTGATTTTTATTTTTGCCGAAATTAAAATGCACCCCATCACTAAACGCAGCTGTCATAGGTGCCATCTCTCGTTAGATCTTCTATAGCATTTTCTTACACTTATTACGGTAGGACCTTATACATTAAATTACCAGTTTTCCCTCACTGTAGGATGTATGTATAGGATGTAAATTGTAAAGATTTTTTGAATGCTAATTCATATAATTGAAATATTTAAATTCCCATTGTATTCCGATGTCCTTAATGATATCATAGTGGCCTCCCACATAGCTTAAATTGTCGAGACCACGGCGTTTTCTGTTAAACTTCCGCATTGTTTCCGGTTTGTTATACAAAGAGTTTTCATGGTTCTTGATTGTTATATGTATTAATTCGTTAACAACTGCATTTGAATGATTTTGTAATGTAATCTGTACGTGCGATAGCCCTTTAACCTACTGCCCTACCTTCCAAGTATCGCTCATTCATTTAGTATGCCGGCTAAGCGTGATTACAACCGATGTTTTCTTTCAGATGACAACGCATTAAAGCTTCGCGAGACAGAAAGCGTGGCGTTGTCGGTTCGAGATGATAATGTATTGTTGGCGGGAGAAATTCTACGGAAGCGTATGAGTGATGCCACATAAAAACGCCCCACCAAGCTCAATGTGTCCTATATCACTTTCATCTCAACGCCACGCTTACTGTCAGGCGTCGCCTTAAGTAGAAGAACTAATAAATTTACCCAAGATGATAGAGAAACTACTCAGGGCTTTTTATCGCACTTGTTTCACAAAAATGCTCAGAGGTACTCGTCTGTCGAATGGGCATACTTTATAACCTCCATTGAGACACTTCATAATAAACCCGAAAACTGCGTCAAATCCGTTAAATGGTTTAAGTTAGAAGCTAATGACTGTAAATACAGACACACAGACATATTTTATATTTATAGAGATTAAAACTGTACTGTAGTGCCCAATACTTAGATGGGAATTAGACGTTGATAATGGAAGTGATATCTAACTGGCAGCTTCACTTCAACGATGGGGTCTTATCATTTCCAAGTTTATTATTTCTTTTTCGTGTCAGTTAATAATAATAAAAAAAATACTGAATGCACATTTTATTACCATACATTTTTTTTATCTTGAAAGAGCTTTAATACTCTTTTTGTACCATTATAACTAAAAATATTGAGACTATTTCTCTGAATTAAATTGAGAGCTACTTGCGCGGCGTGTGTTGGCGCGTAGAAAACAGCGCCCTCTGTGAAATTGCCATCTCAAATCAAAGATTTCGGAGTGAAGAGATTTGATGTATAGGATGAAGTATCTGGACGCGACACGAGTCTTGAGCAAAAGCGGCTTAGTCGGGGAAGCGCATGGTCATCGGCGGACCGAAGGACGAAATTCGTGCGCCAACTTTGCCCCACTTCGCTCTTTGTAAGACTCGTGCCTGTAATTGTACCACTGTAGTGTTATAATACCTGCGCTACAATCATCTAATGAGTTATTTGTACTTTCCAGGTGGCTTTCTGTCTTGCAGTCGGTGAAGAGGCGTTCCAGTTTGAGCATCGTGACCTTCACTGGGGCAACGTGCTCATACTGCCCACGGAAAAGAAGGTAAGAGAAGAGGAGATGGCGAGAGTAGGCTAGAACTTTACAGAAAAGAACCAGTCAATGCCGTCCTTGTCACACAATTGAAAGATTGTCACACAACATGTTTGCTATGTGACACATACGAGTCATATTCAAAAAAGTTGTACGTCAGAAAATAGTGTTGTTACGAAATGTTAGGAAATAACAATGCTATGCATTAAAACATAGCCTGTACACTAGTTACTAGGTGTGCCCTCTTTACAGTGTGAAAATAGAAACAAGGCACAATATAAATCAGTCTTTGTAAATCGTGTGTAATGTGGACACCTAAAAAATGTATGGAACGGACCTGTGACCGACTGTGTCATGAAATAATAAAATCATATTTTTCGTTAATTTTATTAAGAAACGATGCTTTGACTACACATTTTAGAAAGGTATAAGTAATAAAACCAAACTTTATTTAAAAAAAATAAGAAAAGTATAAAAAACAAAGAATTATATGGGTTTATTTCCAATGAACACCAAATCAACTGTTAATGTACAACTTTTTTGAATACGACTCATACCGTTTATGGTTGCAATTTATCTAATACCGTTTTCATCTGCTAGTCTAGCATAGCAAACCATATCGAGCTCGATAGCGCGTAATACAGTGCTCTGTCTCACTCTGTTGATATACTATAAGAGAGGGACAGACAGCTCGATATGGTCTACTATGCTAGATACCCTGATCTCAGTTTGATCAAGTACTCTAAATTGATTACTTTATTATGCACTGAAATAGCAGCTCGGTGTATAACTGTACAAATATCGACGGAATTGTTTTTAAAATAAGGTTTATATCAGCGCGCAATGCACAGCGGCTGTCACGACTATCGCTGCGTCGTCGCCGGAAAGTGCAAAATAGGGAAAACCATACTTAAAGGATATTATGTCTTCCTCGTACTTTTTAGGGTTCCGTACCCAAAGGGTAACCAACGGGACCTTATTACTAAGGCTCCGCTGTCCGTTTGTCACCAGGCTGTATCTCATGAACCGTGATAGACAGTTGAAATTTTTACAGATGATGTATTTCTGTTGCCGCTATGACAACAAATACTAAAGCCGGCCAAGTGCGAGTCGGACCTGCGCACTCCCATACAACGGACATGATTTATTTGCCGTTTTTATAGGTAATGGTACGGAACCCTTCGTGCGCGAGTCCGACTCGCACTTGGCTGGTTTTATTTTTCCTAAATGATATTATAATTTTATGTTTCCTTTCGTAATTTGCTGTGCCCAACAGGGTGCATAACTTGTAACTACGATGTGTTTTATACATTATCTTAAGAAACATTTTGTGGAACTCAAATAAGCATATTGATAAATCAGATGGATACTTATACGTTTTTATTATGTTAAAATTTTTTATTGCTTTTATTTCTATAGTCCCTCTTAAATTTCAAGACATCATTGGTTTTTCAAAGCATTTGAAATCCTTTTTTAGATCTTTATTTACTCATTATTTTAAATTTTCAAAATTACAAGACCAAAGTCATATATATTTGTAAAAATTTTGTCATATTTATTAAGAAAGTTCCACAGCCAGATTTTTGAAATAACTTTACACTCGAATAACTTTATTAAACCTAACCTGCGTGCGTACCTTAACATAATATGTATACTTCCAGTACGCAACGTTTGTGCTGCGCGGGCGCTCGCACCGAGTTCTGCGCCGAGGCGTCGCAGCCACCATCATAGACTACTCGCTGTCCCGCTTATCTCTCCCCCTGGGTCCTGGATCCAGCGCCGCGCTCTACAACGACTTGGCGACTGACGACGGACTGTTTGATGCCGTCGGGGACTATCAGTTCGAGGTGTACCGTCTCATGAGGGACAAGTTGGGGTCAGTTTGTTATACTACTCGCTTATCTCTCTCCCTGGGTCTCGGATCCAGCGCCGCGCTCTACAACGACTTGGCGACTGACGACGGACTGTTTGATGCCGTCGGGGACTATCAGTTCGAGGTGTACCGTCTCATGATGCACAAGATGGGGTCAGTTTGTTATACTACTCGCTTATCTCTCCCCCTGGGTCTCGGATCCAGCGCCGCGCTCTACAACAACTTGGCGACTGACGACGGACTGTTTGATGCCGTCGGGGACTATCAGTTCGAGGTGTATCGTCTCATGAGGGGCAAATTAGGGTCAGTTTGTTATACTACTCGCTTATCTCTCCCTCTGGGTCCTGGATCTATCGCCGCGCTCTACAACGACTTGGCGACTGACGACGGACTGTTTGATGCCGTCAGGGACTATCAGTTCGAGGTGTACCGTCTCATGAGGGGCAAATTAGGGTCAGTTTGTTATACTACTCGCTAATCTCTCCCCCCGTATCCCGGCTCTGGGGCAACTTCTGTAAAGTGACTTGTTTGATACAGCCAAGTTTATACTGAATACCTACCTGAAAAGGGATCAGTAATAAGTTTATGTCATCTTTTCGGCGAACTTATTCGACTTTCGTTTAGTTTTTAGCGACTGGATGCTTAAAAAATGTTGTATTTTTATTTAATTTTTCAAAGTTTTGATCGCTTACTAAATCTTATACAAATTTGGCTTAATACTAATGAAATTCACCTTAAATTACGGAATCTTGATGCTATAGCAAAATAGCAATCAAATTCTACTATAAAACCGGTATATCTACTTTACCCTTATACAATTGCAATAAAGTATAAAGTTGTTTGGCACGTGCGTCTTAATGGCATAGTACAGTCGCGTGACAATGTCTCATCAAAAGGACTAAAAGGTGAGTGAAGGTTACTGGTAAAGCGGTCAAGAGCTCCGTTTTATTACTATTTGCTAAGTAAAATATTCATCATACATAAATATGATGTCGACACGGCATGGAAAACAATTTGTGCGTAAACAGAACGTTTGAAAACTGAAACTAATGACGAAATCAATATTATTAAGACGCAAATCGCGGGTTTGGTCCGAGTTGTTTCTGGATTTGTGTCTTTGTGAACAATTTAATCGGACAATAATCTTGAAACATCAATATGATTATGTCGAACAAAATAATATTAAACCTAAAATACGTCGTTCTTCAGACCTCAACAAAACTTCATTTTCATTTTTTTTTTTTCGTAAAATAGAGACCACTTAGTGATCTTAATTTAAACCAATTTTTGTTTTATGCGGTCAATAATTTTTAATATATTTTTTTAAGTTACGAAACAAGTGACGTCACTCGTTTCTTTGAGGCATAATAGCCAAGATATCCTTTGAATTGGTACGAAAACAGATTCTTCTGTTCAGAAAATTAAAAAAATATTTATAATCTTATGTTATTTTGCTGCAGAAACAATGAAATACTTATAGCAAAAAATATATTGTATCGAAACCGTTTTTCAATCAGCATGCCTTGGCATAAACTTCCTATAACCAATTGTAATGTACTGTCGTCTGCGATAACGTCAACAATTTTTTTCCCCAGAAACGATATTTTGAAATTCTTGCAGAAAACTGTGTGCTGAATCAAAATCTGAATTTTTCTATCAGGTCTCAGTTTTTGTGAAATCAACTTTAAGTATTGAAATTAAACGTTTCTTTATTGCTTCCGAACAATTTTTAATTGTTACAAATGTTTATATATATTATTTTTCATCATTACAAGTCCTTAATCAATACTTTTCAGGGTGAAAATAACAGAATTCGCGATTGAACCTTATTTTTCAAAATAAATAATATTTTTTGAGAGCTTGTTCTGTCCATACATTTCATACCAAGTTTTTACTATGAAAAATTGGGTGTGATTGTTTTGAGACATTAAATCAAAAACTAGCCTTGGTTAAGTAGGTGAATCTTTTTATCATAGGTAATATTAAAAAGAACTACTGAGAAGCAGTATTATTGAAAATTAAAGTCGAAAAACTAACTGTGATAAGCGTAAAGCCCCACCAGAAGTAGTAAAATCACGAGATTTTTCAAAATTCAGTCTGTCTTAGACAAATATTACGACGTGATAGAGAAAATCTGAGTTCATATTCGGATTCAGCACACAAATTTCTAAAATAATTTCAATAATCTGTTTCTGGGACAGAAAATTTCTACAATTTTGTTGATCTAATCAATAATCTCTATTTAACTATTTTAACGGCTATGAGGCCGCAATATGAACTGCTAATGGGTAGCCTGTCATGCTGTTGTCCATAAGTCCGAGTGTCTATCTTCATTTTTTAGGAATTTATTCTGGAACGCCATGTAGCATCACGGGCAGTTCTACTAGCAGCTCGTATTGCCTCGTCATAGCCGTTAAAATCGTGTACAAATTGGAGCTTGAACTGTAGGCGACTGTACGTACTAATTGCGAGAAGGGTAACCTCACTATAAATCGATGCCCCGGTGGCGAGACGATATCGTCAAGGCTGTCGGTGGGCGAGACACCGACGGAAATGGTCTATGCCCAACAGCAGGGTTGGAAAAAAACAGTTTTTTTTTTAAAGATCAAAACATCTTGTTTAAAACAAAATTTTAAAAAATCATGTACAAATATTTACTGAGGTTTTTTTTGCGCCTGTTTTAAACATGTTTAAAACATTTTTTGGGTATCTTATTGGCAACTTATGTATATGTAAAATTAATTAAAAAGCGTTTTTTGAATGTTATCAATTATCATAATCTAATCATGTATTGAGTGAAAAAATAATAAGTACTTTCCCAATAAACACGAAACGTAGAAATGCTTGAAAATACAAGTACTCACCGACACCGCCCGTTCTCGTCTTTATTTTTGGGGGAAACCCCAGCCAGTAAAAGAATTTTAACCGCACCGATTACTAGAAACAGGATGCGTTAAAAAAAAAGAGTAATAACAACGACACGTTCGATATAAGGAAAAAAATAATAATTTATATGCTAAAAAACAGTGTTTTATATATGAGTGTTTATAAACACGTTTAAAACAATTTGTTTTAAACAATGCCAACCCTGCCCAACAGTGAGTGGATACGGGCTGATGAATCAGAAACATCACATAGGGTTAATTACTGTTGTAAACACATAAACCTACTATATAAAACATAACGCGTTTTTTTAACCCTCTCGTGTGAATTTATATTAAATATTATTCACTAAAAAACAGCAATATCCAACCTTTTCTTGATTCACCGCACTACTCGGCCGCGCACTTTTTCGGATGCGATGGACTTACTGCGCCTTAAGGGGGTAACTTTTTACCTCGGTACAAAATGCACATCATAATATTGTTTTCCTTACTTTTGAATAAAAGGTATGAAATAAATGTGTTTTAAAGCAACTTGCGGAAATAGTTTATTAATAATAAAGTCTTCACAAAAAATTACGTACTTTAATGTATTACATTTTGTTTGCATTACATTAACAAACTTAAAAGTGTGTTTACAGTTGTAATGTAATGCAGCTAAAATGTAACGCATAAAATTAATAATTTTCATGTGATCACCTAATTATTAACAAGCAGTTTGCGCGAATTGCTATAAAACGCATTTATTGCAAACTTTTTATTCAAAACGATATTATGATGTGCATTTTGCACGGAGATCCTCCGTTACCACCTTGAGTATTAACTAACAAATGATATAAATTGTTCACAGCAACGAGTGGAAGACGTTCGAGCCATACACAAACATTTTGTGGCTCCACTACACAGTAGATAAGATGATCACAGCTCTGCGTTACAAGAGAACAAACACCAAACTGCACAAGCACTACATTAACAAGCTGAAGGGGGTCAAGAATCGAATCCTCGAGTACGGAAGCGCCGTGCAGTTTGTACTCACTGACAACGAATTCTGAACAACGAACAATTATGTAATAAATATAAGATTTTAATGACGTAACTTCATCACATTGAATAGATTTCTTACTCACGTTTCAAATGGATCTAACTTTAGCTGTTTGCGCATGTTATAGAGTAGAGGTGACGATGCATATAAATTGTAATGTAAATAGAGATTGCTTATATAAATTTGTTGAAGTAGTGGACCTCGAAGGGATTGTTTATAGAGTTGTAGAACAATATCAACAGCATAAGGGTGCCTTTTTAGATAAGGTAGTGCCTTTGTTCAAACTGAATAAATTCATACACTGTGTTCCAAGAAGTTCGTTGTTTTATTTGTTTATCCCTGTAGATATTTGCCCCTAAAATCTATTCAAAGATCTGAGTATTGAAAAGTCAGTTTTTATAGAAATATGTGGTAACAGTTAAGTTCCCGAACAAATAACTCCTTTCAGTGAAACTCAATGAATTTGTCAAATATTAAAACATCCAAAAGATCGTTCGCACTAGTTCCATTGCCTAGTTCCATGATGGAACTACTGCGAATTTTCTAAAAAATTTAAAGAACAAATGATAACATTATTGTATCCCAATGTGTCATACTAAGCAGTAGAACAAAACTGTTTTTTTTGTCCATTCTGTTCTACGGTAGAATAGAACAAATAGTAGAACTAGACATTCCTTCCACTCGTTTGTTCCCAACGAGTAACACCCAAACCAGTCACAGTGTTACTCGTTGGAAAAAAAAGAGAAAAGTTCCCAACCAGTAACACTGTTACTCGATGGGACAAATTTTTATTTAGATATATTTTATTCCCAACGAGTTACACCCCTTAAGTATTAGTATTATTGTACACATAAAATTAATGAAAGACATTAAGAAGAACAGAGTTTCGTTTACATAATTTTGTACAAAGGCGGACTTATCACTTAAAGTGGTTTCTTCCAGTCAACCTTTGGTTGGTGAAGTGAGTAATTATAATAATACGAAAATTAAATAGGGATAGACGATAGTGAAATGAAAGATCCAGTACTTAAATAAAGTCAAAAATACAAAGCGTAAATATTAACCTAAAACTCTTTTCGCAAATAGTATGTATGAACTTGTAATATAATCTCTTTGGCTATACCATTTGTATCTGGCTGGTTTTGGTATTATTAAAAAGTTTAAATTTTAAAAAAGATGATTCCAAATTCCAATTAGGTAAAATGTGTGATTTTCATTTGTTTTTCTTACTGCTAAGATGAGTGAATCTAATGAAGAAATTCGATACATTTTAAAATTTTACTACAAAAAAGGAAAAAATGCAACGCAAGCCGCGAAAAAAATTTGTGATGTTTATGGACCTAGTGCAGTGTCTGTGAGAGTAGCTCAAATTTGGTTTGAGCGTTTTCAATCCGGAAATTTTGATGTCAAAGACGCGCATTGAATGTAATGAAAAAGCAGACGAATTAGCTAGAGAAGGGGCAGGGGACAGGTTCATTGGACCAGAACCTAGGTTGCCAATTCCCGCAAACGTCACTAACAAGGTAATAAGCCGTCTGGCTTCAAAAGAGTCAGCAGATGAATGGAGGAACATCGAGGGCTGTCGACAGTCGAAGATGTTTCTCTCGGCTACCATCTACAAAAAAGTAAGGTATATCCTTAACCTAAGCAGAGTCAACCTGGGTATGTTGGTAGGTATTCTAACTGGCCATTCCAGGCTAAATAGGCATCTGTCAATAATGAAGGTACAAGACGACCCCTCCTGCCCACACTGCGGTGAGGAAGAAACTAGCAAGCACTACTTAGGAGAATGCTTTATATATTCTAGCTTGAGATGGGAGATACTTGTAGATGACCACATCAAGGAAGAAGATTTTAAGCATCTTATGTATTCAGATATACTTAGATTCATGAAAAGAAGCGGGAGATTTGAGGAGGGAATGCCCCTGGGACATTAGGATACCATAGCTCCAAACAATGGGAATTGGATGGAATAGCTCCAAGTGGAGAGCCGACCATCCGCCTGAGCCCAGCAGGCGTCCCACCTCAACAGCATCATAATCATCATCATCATCATCATCATGGTGAGATTGGAAGGGCATTATTCATTATGATCTGTTACTGCCAGGCAGGACCATCGATACTGAACTCTACTGCGAACAACTGATGAGATTAAAGCAAGAAGTTGAGAGAAAGCGGCCGGAATTAGTCAACAGAAGGGGTTTGGATTTTCATCATGATAACGCTAGACCTCACACATCTTTAGTCACTCAGCAAAAATTAAGAGAGTTTGGCTGGGACGTATTAATGCATCCGCTGTATAGTCCTGACCTTGCACCTTCAGATTTCCACTTGTCGGTCTCTTCATAATTCTTTAGGTAGTGTCAGGTTAACATCACGAGGTACATACTGTTATTATTTGTTTTGGATGTAGGTTTGTTCTAGAGGATCGCGAGGGTTAACACTCTGGTGTTTAGAGTAATGATAGTACGAGATGACTTACTAAACACGCCCGCCCTCTAAATTAAGTTCTGAGATAAAGAAATCCTGTTGTATTTCACAATACCGCATAAATATCAGCATTGCGGCAGAAATACATTATGCCCAGTATTATACAACCAATAATATTGATTTGTAATGTAATATCGGTATTAGAGACATTCCAATTGAAGCTTGCGTGTCAAGTAACGGGTCCTTGCGTGCCAGTGGACAGAATAAGTAAGTGGTGGCAGTGTGTTGTTGTTGACCAAATAGATCGACTGTCTTCGAATGGCTTTTCTTCATTAGTATTGTTAAAAGGTAAGAAATATGTACTACATTAGAAGAAACTTTATTTTTATTCTTTGGTGCTAATTTGCTGCGCTGCTGCAGAATTCAAAAAGTTTGTTTAAAGTTGCATAAGTCCCTCAGAATTTTCATTTTGTACGAAACGCTCTTCGTAAATGCAAAGAATCTGTCAATTAAATCAATTTTTATCTGTATCTGACGGATTCGCGAGTCGCGAAACACTGAGCAAAATCTGAGAAAAATCGTAATAAAATAATACGTAAAGCTGCCATAAATAAATTTAAAGAACACCAAAACTACTTATTATAAATAAATTTATGTGAAGTGTCCTAAATCAAAAAATTTAGCAAAAACCATTGAAAAGCAAATAGGTATTCTTTCCTGTTAACATTTTATTCCTTACTCCAAAAATTTAATTATATTTCGTCTAGAATTAAATCACTAAAAATATTAACGTAAACAGTTCATGATAATGGAAGAAAGCACCGATTCCTTGTCGGGTAAGTACAATTTTAAATATTAGTTTAACGAAACCTTCGTTAAATAATGTAAACCATTTGTTTGTGTAGTGATGGCTACGGCAATGGGTAGCTCGCCAGCGGTTCTTCTGACTCCTGGAAGGACGAGGAACATCGCTCAAGACATGGAGGCCCTTAGGCTTTCGCGCCAGGATAATCCTTACCTTCAGGTAGGGTTAACATGGAAGTTAATAGTAACAAATAAACAGAGTGACAAAAAGAGGGCAGAAAAAAGTGCTAACTAACCAGCCTCACACCTATTTTGACTGGGGTGCAGATAAGGGGCACTAGGTACTCGTATATGAGAAAAAAGAATCAAAAAATTTCAGATATCCCTATCTTATAAGCAAGCCAGTAAGTTAGGTCTCTCGTGTCATGGAATGTAGTGGAGCGACACTGCCATACATAAACCTTTGTGGTGGTTATTTTTTATGATGGTCCTAAAAATCCTTTAGCACAAAAAAGTTTTACCCCCTATCAACACTCTGACCCCTATTTTCTTTTATCTACAGCCTAAATCTAAATGAACTAAGGACATAACATGTTTTCTTTGGGTTCTGTTCCAGCAAGTGATGGCGAGCAGAGAGAGTTTAATCGAGAGTAATGCTGATGAATGTGAGTCAGATGATACCATACTCATGTCGCAGGCAAGTTTGTTTCTTAATCTACAAATTTAAATTAACAGTATTGTGTTTTCTCATTGGGCTGGACTAATGTATGTTATTGTTAATTGGTTTTTACACAATAAGCTCTTATCATGTTGTGTGAACCAACATGATTAAAAAATTGTACTTTTGTGTCCGAAAGGAACTGCTAAACAAAACTGAATGGGGGTTTTAGACTGGTACATTAGATTGCCCTTAAGGATATGGGCCCCTAAATAAAATCATATAAAAAATCTTGAACCCTGGTTTCCTGAGGAAAAAATATTATCCATGAGACTATTTTTCTGTATGTCAGAAACACGTTATTCCAAGTTTCCTAAAATATTATGGTAAATTTTGTCAAAATTTAAAATGAAATGTCAAGGATCATGAGTATAGTGCTATAGTTTTCTCATCAAAGGGGTGGAAGAATCCTAAAATGTTAAATAAAATTTGGACCTCCCATAATAAGTAATTGACTAAAGTAAAGTAGGTAATTAACTCGGGGCTGGGCTTGCGTTTGTATGGAAAACCAAAAAAAGAACTTACAAAGTCTTCAGTATAAATTTGGCTGCATAAATTAATGTCACCTTATATGTTATGGCATTGGTGTAGGGAGGTACGGGCAGGAAAGGGCAGCTGCCTCCCCTTAGGAGCAGTAGTACCCTGGTAAACTGTAATTCTGATGATCAAAACAATATAATCTAGGATTTTCTTTGTCTGGCCCCCTTATATACAATCCTGGCTACGACCTTGTGTTATGGCATGGATAATCCTCCATAATGGATACAAAATATGAATTTTATGCAAATATTTCTCTTGCTGCGTGTATGCTAAGGCAGTATCTGGACACCCTAAGCCTCCCCATTATATACGCCCATGGCAAGGATGGAAATTACATGTTACGCCTTTGAGAAACAAACCTATATTTACAGGAATTTGGAAGTACCGCCTTAGACTTCGTAGAAGATGACCCACTGACACTTAAGGAGGTCCACGAGCATATGATCAGATCCCCTCCTCCAACCAGTTGCTGGCCACATGGTAATTTACTCATAGTTATTATTGCCTAATTTTAATAATATAAAAAATAATATTTGAAAACAACATCATTTTATTTTCATTTCATCATTTATCTTCATTTTTAAATGACAAGTTACATTGTCCGAGAATAATTTAATCCAGTTTTACATAGATTAAATGAACTGTACTTATGCTAGAACTGATTTGTTATAGAATGCATGTTTTTCTTTAACTATTTACTAATTCTATTTATCTTATGTAATAAAAAATGAAAATTGTTTGTAGATTATGAACAATAATACCGTAATATCATAACTTGATTAACTTGTACCAACCTTACATAAAAATCAACACGTATTTCTGAACTATATTCTGTAGTAAAAGTGATGGCTAAACAATTTAACAATAAGCAGCTAAAATTTATAACTAATGAGTAGTGCTCAGTCCCAATTTTAAGACTTGCGCCTATAGTATAAGGGTGAATCTTGCTAACTTTTGCTTACTGCTTACTAACAATACTAATCTCTGTCCCCTCGACTAGCAGACACACTGTCTCACCGAGCTGCAAGTGCGTTCGACTTCGGAGCGGACAGTCCTTACATGTATAGCTCACAGTCGGTCGACTCGCAAAATGAAAAGGTTAATTTATTGGTTGTTAGATATACTTAGTGACGTTAACATATATGAAGTTAGTATAAGAAATTTGTGCGAGACATGTTTTAGGTTGACGAGCGACAGGGGTGGAAGATTGAGACAAGAAGTGTGCGGGGATGTAACTGATCAGAGGTGCAATCGTGTAAGCCAATGGTATTCAAATTGATTGTCATATGGCTATTCGGTTAAGCAAATTATCCCGTTTAACAATTGAAATCGTACATTTTTGGCTCTCAAATTATTACAATTGTTATGTTTTGTTGTTGACAGCCAAAAACGTACGATTTCAATTGTCAAACGGGCTTTATTTGCTTAGCCGAATAGCCATATGACAATCAATTTGAATACCATTGGCTTACACAATTTCACCTCAGGCATAAGTGTGATGTAACATGTGTTTATAGTGGAACAAAGGCTGAGATTCAGAGTGCATTTTAAGTCCGAACTCAATCATACAAACGTCAAAAAGTGACGTGATCTAATGCTAGAGTGACGTTTGTAAGATTGAGTTCGGACTCAAGAAAATAGAAAATTTAAAAGTAATAATTCGAACAAAATGTTTTTTTCATTACAAAGGCGTATCATGTTAGTTTTATTTTGGATTAGGATCAATAGCAGGGCTATTTAGGATTTCTAAACAAAAATTGTCATCTTGGAATATGGAATTGTGTAGCTGTGCCACTGAAAAGACTCATCTAAGATGTCGAATTTTACGAAATACATAAAAGTATCGATAACTCGAAAACTATTGACTTTTTACTGAGGTCATATTATGATATTCTGGACAGTCATGAGCTGGCCTATCAGCCCTCCAAGGGATAACGTTGGCTTTTGGGACATTCTGTGTAGGGTGACTTTTGTTTTTATAAATAAATTAATACTGGAGACTCGGTAAGTGGTCAGGACCAAGGTTCAATGACCCTGTTTGCGAAATACGAAAAATTTCATTTCACATTTCTGTACTGTTAAAGAACAATCTTGACTCAATTAGTATAGGAGGTCTACATTTTATTTTACGTATTTCACAGAAAGAGTCATTGAACTTTGGTCCTGACCTCTTACCGAGTCTCCAGCATGAATTCGGCTATACAGAGTGACTTTCAAACAAACCCCGATAATTTTAGAGGTTATTAAGGAACGTTAGTAGAACTCATTTTAAATGTAAAAACAATAAAAATTAAAAGTCAAAATATTATTAAAAAATGTTACCTGGAAATAAAATGTATGGTTATCCTAGCCATTCCCATACGGAAAATGCGTAGTCTAGAATAGTGGGATCTAAAATAAAAATAACTTCGCGCGATCTAATTATGTCATCTCTTTGGGTGACCATGATTTCTTTGGATTTTACGAAAACCTTCAAAAGGCTTCAACTTTAAAAAATAATTATGAATATTGTTACGGACGCCGAGGGCTATTATGGACGCAGAGTAAGCCAAAAGCGCGGGACAATTGGACAGCGTCCTTTAGGGCACGCGCTGGCTGGTCAGCGGACCACAGCATGCCACTACGGGAGAGAGCGGGACACAAAATGCGACTCGCGTCGATGCTGGAGCAGGTACTCGGCATTGTGGGCGCGAAGGGACAGTTGACATTGACTTTCGAGCGGAGTGCACAGTTTTAGAACGATATAAATTAGTGTAATTTTAAGTTAGTGAACTGAGTGACTGAACATTTGAACATTATGACCGATAAATATAGTAACAATAAATAATTTGAAATAGTACGAGCGTTAATATCATTGACCATACAGTCCACTACTGAGTCCAGTACAGCGTTGGACCTTCGGACCCGGATTCGAAGCCTGAACCAGCACCTGGAAGACCTAAGACTCTTCAGAACCAGAAGCTTCTCCAGTTGATCGTCTGCTACCCATCGTCCGATCACGATGGTTGTCACCCGGAATCAGGGTGATGCGGCAGAGCTGGAGGAACAGAGGCGCCTGGAAGAGGAGCGTCAAGCTGAACTAGAACGCCAGAATCAGACAACCTCGCCTACAGTGGCGCAGACTGGCGCTAACAACCACGGAACCAGCGCCGGGAACGCCGCCACTGCTGGTAATTCATCGGAGCTTTTGCACCCAGAGACCGAGCATCGGTCTAAGTCACCGGCACGCTCCGTGCACTCGCAGCGATCTACCACGAGCGTCACGGTGCGGAGGCAGATGGCTGAATTAAAAGCCGCCGAGAAGCTGGCAGCTCTGAAGAAGAGGGAATTGGAAATTGAAGCTGAACTAATAAGGAAGCAGCTAGCCGTCGAGGTCTCTGCAATGGAAGATGACCAAAGGAGTCTAAATGAAGAACCGTTAGCACAAGCCGAGGACCTCCGTCAAAAGAAGGTAGATGATTGGCTGCGCATAAACCCGCTGACTGCACGGGGGGAGAGCAGCCCCAACGAGCAGACCCAAGATGAAGTAAGACATCTGCGATTCCAATTAGAACATGATCCGACTGGAATCCAATTGGAACAAAATCCAATTGGAGTCCAATTAGAACAGAATCCATTTGGAAACACAATTCCAACTAGAATCCAATTGGAACAGAATCCAATTGGAAACACAAATCCAACTAGAATCCAATTGGAACATGATCCAACAAGAATCCAATTGGAACCGGTCTCGAATAGAAACGGAATCAGCATAGATCGAGTAGCCGAGATACTAGAAAGGATGGCCAGACCGCGGCCCAGACAGATCGAGCTACCATCTTTCTCCGGGTCACCCTATGAATGGCTGCCGTTCAAAGCAGCTATGCGGGACTCCACGAAGTTGTATAACATCTCACCAACCGAAAACATACTACGGCTGAGAAGTTGCCTTAAAGGAGAAGCACGAGACACTGTGGCTGCACTGATGCACACGGCCACCAGTCCAGACGTGATAATGAACACTCTGGAACAGTGCTACGGGCGACCAGAAATTATCATCGACCAAGCATTTGAGGAACTAAGGAAGCTGCCAAAACCAGGACAGTCACCGACGGATCTTAACAAATTCGCCGTGAAACTACAGAACGTAGTCTGCGTGTTTAACAGCCTCGAACAGCGTGGGTACCTCTACAACCCCACGCTGGCGCGAGAGGTGCTGAATAAACTGAGTCCGCACCTCCAGTCACGCTGGTGCCAATACGCTCACGAAGAACAAGGAACGCTTGATCCGGAGATCGTCGTGCTGTCTCGCTTTCTTATGCGCGAGGCGGACTGGGGGTTAAAGTACGCCTACGCGTCCACCACAAGCGCTGCATTTACATCTGCAGCGAAAAAAGAATCTCGGCCGGCGGCAATTCAGAAGAAGGTGAGCGCCGTGTATACCGTCATGGCAGCGTCAGAAGAGCAAGCAGACCATTGCCCGAACTGTGAACGGGTCCATGCGCTACCTCAGTGCCCGAACTACAAGGCACTGAACGTCGATCAGCGCTGGGATTTTGTACGCGAGAAAAAGTTGTGCTTCAAATGCATAAATAATAAACACCGACGCTTTCACTGCAGAGCCAAATTGTGCGGCGTGAACCAATGTCGCCGCCCACATCATCCTATTCTACATAAGGATGATAGACCTGTCGTAGAGACACCAACGACCAGCACCGAGGCAGTCTTGTCGGTAGCAACTACAACTGCTACCGGTCCACGAGCTGTACTGCTGAAAGTGTGTCCAGTTGTCATCGTCGGACCACGGGGGGAGGTCAGCACATACGCGCTTCTTGATGAGGGCGCTACTGTTACCCTCATCGACGAAGATATAGCGCGGAACATTGGTGCCGAGGGGCCGTCACTGCCGTTGCACCTACATGGCGTCAATATGGCCACAAGAGAGGGAGAAAGCCAGATCGTCAACATAAAGTTGAGAGGAAAGAAAGAGAGCGTGCTATACAAGCTGCGAGCACGCACCATCAAGAACCTGAGTCTTCATCAGCAGTCTATTCCAGACTCCCTGCTGAAGCACGACCACCTGCAAGACCTACTGCAGGAAGAGGTGTGCTACGACCTGGCACATCCCGGCATCCTTGTGGGGACAGACCACTGGGAGTACATCGTTTCTCGCGAGCTGCGAGTCGGTGGTCCCGATCAACCAGCCGCGTCCAGAACACAGCTCGGCTGGGTGGTGCATGGAACCGTACCACGCAGCGTGATTTACAAAGACCACGAGAACGTCCTGCACATTTACATGCCTGATGAGCACAGCGAACACAGCAACCAGCGCCTCCATGAGCTGGTAGCGGCGCACTTCCGAATAGATGCACTTGGCGTTGCTCACAAGCCACACTTAAATGACGCAAAACAGCGAGCTACGAACATTTTCGAACAAACCTGCAAGAAGATCGACAGCGGCTACGAAGTTGGGCTACCATGGCGACATGACAATGTGACCATGCCTCTGAACTATGGGGCAGCATTGCGCCGTCTGAAAAGTATCGAGCATAAGATGGACGCCACGCCTGATTTTGCCAGAGAGTATACCGCGCAGATAGAAAACCTACTGAAGAAAGGTTACGCGATACCATGCGATGGATCGGAGCGAACAAGCGCTGTCTGCTGGTATTTGCCCCATTTTGCCGTAGAAAACCCGAACAAGCCCGGCAAGAAAAGACTGGTATTCGACGCTGCCGCAAGGAGCCACGGTGTGAGTCTCAATGACCAACTTCTGGAGGGACCAGACCTGCTTCGATCACTGCAGGGGATCGTGTTCCGATTCAGAGAGAAACCGGTCGCTATCACCGCAGACGTTCAGGAAATGTTTCTGCGAATTAAAATACGCCCTGAAGACCAGCCAGCGCAGCAGTTTCTGTGGAGAAGCGATGACAGAATAAACCCGCCTCGTCTCTACAAAATGACGAGTCTGATCTTTGGCGCTGCAAGCTCACCCTTCATTGCACATTCCGTACGTGACCATAATGCACGAGAACACGCGCAGACACATCCGCGTGCACTAGAGGCCATCACACGCAGCCACTACATGGATGATTTTGTAGCCAGTTACGAGGAAGAGGAAGAGGCCCGGCGTACCGTTGAAGAAGTAAGAACGGTGCACGCGGCCGCTGGATTCACACTGCGTGGGTGGAGTGCCAGTCGCGATGCCGTATTATGTGACGTGCCGGCGGAGCTGCAGGCAACCGCGCCAGCACAACTGGGAGGAGAAGAGCGGGGGAATAAAATACTTGGGCTCTACTGGAATGCTGAGCGGGACGAGCTGGGATTCAACACATCTATGAATCGGGTCCCACAAGAGGTGCGCTCACAGATCCGTGCGCCAACCAAAAGAGAAGCACTCAGCGCGGTCATGTCAATCTATGACCCGCTGGGGCTGCTGAGCCAGTATACGATCAGAGCGAAGATCATCCTACAGAGTCTGTGGCGCCTTAAGATGACGTGGGACGAGCCGATTCCTACAGAAGAAGAGGAGCTCTTTGCCACCTGGTTAGAGTGCCTGACTGGGATCGCTCAATTGCGACTAGGGCGATGCTATGCGCTTAAGAACCACGAGCGCATAGAACTGCACGTTCTGTGCGACGCCAGCGAGCAAGCTTACGCAGCTGTGGCCTACTGGCGTATCACACACCACGACGGAAGCATTAGCGTCGTCTTGGTAGCTGCCAAATCCAAGGTGGCGCCTCGACATACCCAGACAATTCCTCGTCTTGAACTCCAGGCGGCCATAATCGGTGCCAGGCTAGCCGACACAATCAAGAAGGAACATCGCGTCGAAATTGCGAGAACGACCTACTGGACCGACTCAACAACGGTGGTCCATTGGATACGCCACGACGCTCGCCGATACACACCCTTTGTTGCACATCGGCTTGGGGAACTTGCGGAACTCACCCACCAAGATGAGTGGCGATGGCTATCATCCAACAACAACGTAGCTGATGACGCAACACGATTTTCCCGCACGCCGATCGATGAAAATGACCGCTGGTTCCGAGGGCCTAGCTTCCTGTTTGAACCTGAGGAGCGATGGCCTACAGAACGTTCACTTGCCGGAGAAGAAAACGAAGAAGTCGTTCTACATGCAAGTGAAGCTGACCAAAGGAACGACTGGCTGCCCGAAGCCACTCGCTTCTCTAAGTACGAGACGCTGGTACGGGCAACTGCACGTGCACTTGCATTCATAGAAATATGCCAACGCAAAGCTGTGCGCATGGAACATCGACACATTGAGCGCGCCGAACAAGCACTCATACGACGTGCGCAGCAAGACAGTTTTGAAGCCGAGCTACAAAAGATCAAGTCAGCTCGTTCTATTACAAAGACGAGCCGGCTTTATAAGCTGGATCCGGTTCTCGAAGATGGCATACTACGGGTGCGAGGACGCATCGAAGCAGCAACCGTGCCCATCGAGATGAAGCGGCCCATTATTTTGGACGGCCGCCACCATCTGACGAAGCTAATCGTACTACGAGAACACTGCGCCGCTGGTCACGCCAACAGAGAACGTGTGACGAATGATCTACGGCAACGTTACTGGGTCATACACCTACGACCTACAGTACGAGCAATAGAACGCAGCTGCGCTCTCTGCCGAATACGCCGAACAAAACCACAGGTACCAGCCACCGGAGACCTGCCACGCGCCCGCTTGGACCCCTTCCACCGCCCATTTACCAATTGTGGTGTAGATTATTTTGGCCCAATGATGGTACGGGTGGGGCGCCGCCATGAAAAGAGGTGGGGTGCACTCTTCACATGCCTCACCTCACGAGCCGTACACATCGAGCTCACCGCGTCACTCTCCACGGATTCGGCAATAATGGCACTACGGAGAATGGCTGCCCGAAGAGGATGGCCGCGACTGATGTACTCGGACAACGCAACCAACTTTCGAGGGGCTGACCAGGAACTCCGAGCTGCCTATGCAGAGTGGGCACCTGCCTTACTCGATGAAGGCCTGCTGCATCGAGTGGAGTGGCGGTACATACCTCCTGGCGCACCAAACCAAGGCGGTGCGTGGGAACGATTGGTGCGCTCAGTGAAAACCGCATTGAGCGCAACCCTCCGAGAAAAGGTACCCAGTGAAGAGGTACTAAGAACTCTCTTGACGGAAGCCGAATTTTCCGTCAACGCTCGGCCCCTGACCCATGTGAGTGTGAGCCCTCACGATTCTGAGGCACTCACACCAAACCACTTTCTGCTGGGGACTTCGACAGGCCTGCCTACGACGGGCCCTTGCGATGAAACCGACCGACGGACCTGGCGAGCTAGCCAGGCACTCGCCGACCACTTCTGGCGACGCTGGGTGAAAGAGTACCTGCCGACGCTGGTAGCCCGCGGCGAGCCAACGAACAACAGAAGGGGGTTACAAGTCGGCGATATCGTCATCGTGGCTGACAGCACGCTGCCACGAAACGTCTGGCCTAGAGGAATAATCGAGCGTACATACCCGGGACCAGATGGTGGCATACGAGTCGCCGACGTACGAACTAAAACAGGCATATTCAAGCGCCCCGCCCGCAAGCTCGTCATCCTATTGAAGGAAGAGGCTGCGCAAGCTACGCCGGGGGGAGAGCTGTTACGGACGCCGAGGGCTATTATGGACGCAGAGTAAGCCAAAAGCGCGGGACAATTGGACAGCGTCCTTTAGGGCACGCGCTGGCTGGTCAGCGGACCACAGCATGCCACTACGGGAGAGAGCGGGACACAAAATGCGACTCGCGTCGATGCTGGAGCAGGTACTCGGCATTGTGGGCGCGAAGGGACAGTTGACATTGACTTTCGAGCGGAGTGCACAGTTTTAGAACGATATAAATTAGTGTAATTTTAAGTTAGTGAACTGAGTGACTGAACATTTGAACATTATGACCGATAAATATAGTAACAATAAATAATTTGAAATAGTACGAGCGTTAATATCATTGACCATACAGTCCACTACTGAGTCCAGTACAAATATGATTTTGAATGGTTTTAATAAAACCAGTTTGCATTCTTCTACAAAATACAAATTTATCGGGGTTAGGTTAAAAATAAACGAAAGTCACCATGCAGAATACCTATCGGAAAACAAAATAATAATATAACGTAATCCGAAAACTACAACAACTTCATCACTTTTCAAAAACATTTCCAGGACTTTCCGTACGGCGGTCGGTCCCCTAGACGCACGACGAAAGTGTTCGACGCTGTCTCCGCGAGCCGCGCTCGCTCATCAAGGTCAGCGTCTCCAAGGTCGCATGACCTCAGCCTCTGTGGCCGACCTCTGTCCTTGCCAGGTTAGTTTACTGCTTCCATCAGCTCAATCAGTTCTATGCGCTTTGCTTCCGACTTGTTTGAGTAAAATGTGTAAGTACATCATTCATCACGGTGATCCGTCTTTCTCACGCCATTTGCACACCGACGCCGCGAAACCACAGACGTATAATATAGTAGCAGACCTAACATTAATAATAAACGCATAGAGTCGACGCGTGGCAATTTTAGCCTAGTGAACTTCGGGCTCTTTTAAGTATAAATATTGCTTGTTCCCAAACAAAATATATACGAGAGATTAGTTTAGGAATTAACAAATTTGTTCCAAGCATAAGCCAGCCAAACAACCCATTTTTGTACGTTTCTTCGTACCATGAAGCCTAAATGTAGCTTATTTTTTGTATGGAATCTTGCCACGCTATTTAATCCTTATGTTTGGTCTGCTACTTAGTAATAATTATAATGTCTGTGCCCGAAACGCGAAAATTGAGTAAATTGATAACGAAACGCGAAAATAGAGCGAGATGCAACATACGCGTTGTTTTCATTATGTTAAGACAAAAGAAGTACAAAAAAAGTTGTAAGGGGTTTTCCCAACCAAAAACTGAAGAACCCATAGCAAGCCTACGCGCAAGCCCGGCACGCACCCATTCACATCATAGTAAGCCTAATTCCATTTCTTTTTGCTATGCTTCAGTTTTTGCTTAGCGGCGACTCCGTCCCCTTTTTAAGGTTCCGTAGTCCAACAAGGAACCCTTATATTATTAACTTTGTATTGGGGTCTTACTCGCGATAACTAACAACATACAAGTTAATAATGTGTGAAAATCGCGAAAGTTTAAAGTTTACTATAGGAACCCTTATAGTTTCGCCATCTCCGTCTGTTCGTCTGTCTGGTATGGATGTAAATATTAATCACGCCGACAAAATGGTAAAATAAAAAAGCGTCCCCCCCCCCCCCTACCGGCTAGAAATTTTTATAGAAATGTGACAAAATTCACAGAAGTAATATATATAATGAATTTAAAAGGAAAACTATCACAGCTAAGTAGGCTTTACAGGTTTAAGAGTACAGGTCGCGCCAAACTTTTGGCCCCCTATACCGTATGGGACCAGAAGTTTGGCGCGGTCTGTGTTAGTAGACCAACTTATATGTACCGGGCAACTACGGAACCCTACATTGCGCGTGGCCCGATACGCACTTGGCTGTTTTTTTTTTATTAGTCTACGATTGAGACTGTTTGAGACAGATTTATCGTATTATTAACTTTGTATTGGGCTCTTAATCGCGTTGATTAACAACATACCTTAATAGATACGTACTTGACGTTCCGACGCCTCAGACTCCCGTTCATTAATTAACACTATCGTCAGGTTCCGACACTGACAGCAGGATAGCGTATACAATTTTCAAGGCGTGCGAAAGAGATGGCATAAGAACCCGTGTCGAGACCCTTAATTTATGAACGCGGCCCTGTAGGCTGTCGTTGTCACAAGCTAACTATCGTGCTCACAAGAAACGTTAAGTACGTATCTACTAAGGTATGTTGTAGGCAACGCGATTAAGACACCAATACAAAGTTTATAATAAGATTTATCGTATTTTTGTGGTTTCGAGGCCGAAAATTTTCTGCACATCAAAATCGATCTGTTTTTCGTGGTTTTTTAAGATACATATTTTAAAACTCACATGAGCTCACTTAATATTTTGATAAAGAGATTTTGAATTCACGCTTTTTTGTTGAGGAAAATAATACTGGTAGGCAGGTAAGTAAAAAATCTTGTTTTTTTTTCTGAAGGGGTAGCACTTAGCAGTTTATTTTAATAAATTATTGTTTACTTAAGGTGGTTGCGATTGTAAGCGATCCTGCACAACAACTACAAACACGCTTTAAAGTTGTTGTGCAGGAAGGATCATTTACAAAGTTATGTAAAAAATAGCACAACTTTTGCTAGAAAACCCTAATTGACATAGAATTATTGTCATAAAGCACATTAATTTAAAACTTTTTTTTATGTTCAAATATAAGGTAATTTGGCCAAGTGCAAGTTGGACTAGCGCATAGAGGGTACCGTACCACTCCACAATATGGGTGCGGAACCCAAAAAACATCATGGTAAATAGCTACTATACACAAGGCAAGGCAACATCAAGGCTACAAAAAATAACGCGCTAAAATGGTAGCGCCTGACAAAAAATCTGGCACATTCTGTGTACGGAACCCTACTTTTTGTTATTTTTTATTTATTTGACTTTATAGTATGTCCTACAATCTGACTAAATTTAAAACTTGTATGATTTACTGTCTTTAAGTAAGAGACAAAACCTATAACGTTTTAATAATGCAATTTTATCGAGTTTTCTTGTCTGGGGGACCCCTTAATTTTTTTTTAATTATTTGTCGTAGTATTAGCCATAGGAACACGTATTTTGTGAAAATTTCAACTTTCCACCTATTACGGTTGAGGCTGTAACTCCTGTGACAAACGGACGGATAGACAGACAGCAGAGGCTTAGTAATAGGGTCCCGTTTAGCACCCTTCGGGTACGGAACCCTAAAAACAATCATAAGTGGTGTTTTTCCAATCCGTCACCAGTGGCGGCTGCACCTTAAGTGCGCCCGTACGCCGCACTACCATTTTAAACCTATGCCATACTACCTATCTAATAAATTAAACTTTCACAATAATGTTCTATACCTATCATTACCCATCCATTAATACTGCCCTATACAGAAATTAAATATCTGATTATAGTACATACATATACATGTTTTGTTATTACGAGGTAAATAAAAACAAACTATCCTGTTTTGATTTCTACTGCAAAGGAATTAAATCTTATTTTTGCTTGAACAAAATCGGTCCCGTGCCCATGCGCTCGGGAAAGCGCACGCCGCGAGCTCATACAACTTCTATGAAACACGGTGTAAACCACGTAAACAGTCCGGCGCCTGAGACGGAAGATGCGTAGTACAAACCGTCACCAGACTTTATGAAGTAATGCACACCCGATTAAACATGAATAGAAGAATTTACATAGTATGCATGCCCGATTTAACAGACGCATGTTTACACGCCAATACGAACAGAGGTCGTCTAAAGAACTTTATATTTTATTTATAAACGACCTGACGAAAAGCACCTTTCAAAATTGTTTCGCGCGTGAATGCTTAAAATAAATACTGCATTAATACGTAAGGTGACATTTACCTATGCAGCAATTTATTTAATTTATACCGAAGTCGGTAGTCGGTATCAAGGTTCAATTACCCTTTTTGGGAAATTAGAAATTTCTAGGCATATACATTACATACTAGCTTTTGCCCGCGGCTTCACTCGTCTTTGAATCATTGTATTTTTAATTTGCGCGTAAACTATTATTATCGCCAGTTTTCAACTATAGTTTTTACTATGATGATAAAAAAAAACCGTATCCAAATCCGTTGAGTGGTTCTGAAGTTAAAATAGAACATACAGACAGAATATAAAAAAAACGGACAAGTGCGAGTCGAACTCGCCCACCGAGGTACAAATTAGTAAAATAAAAAAAATCAAAAAGATTTGGTCACCCGTACAGCTATGACCGCGCATACCTTTGCTTGACCTCGATGATTTTTAAAAACATTTAATTACAAATGTATAATTTATACTTGCGACTTTTGGCACTTAATGAAACTTGGAAAACATCAGAATTAAATTCACTTGTACTTGTTTCACTCGTTTTAATTTTTAAGATTTACGCGTTAATCCCGACCGGTTACGGTTAATACACCATTCTCAAGGGATTCAGGAATTCAGAAAATTAAACTAACATTACGACGAGCCGTTAAAAATGTACACAATGATCATGTCGAAACGAAAATACATCTTTATTGGCTCGTATTGTTAGTTTAATTTCCCGAATTCCTGAATCCCTTGAGAATGGTGTATTAACCGGAACCGGTCGGGATTAACGTGTAAATCTTAAAATTAAAACCAGTGAAACAAGTACAAGTGAATTTAATTATGATACAAATGTATAGTTTTAAGATTTTTTCTTGTACTTGTAGTATTAGACGGTATTACTTGCCAAATTTCATAGTTCTAGGTCAACGGGAAATACCCTATAAATTTTGATTCCCCTGAGAGTGTCGAAATATACGTTTTTTGCGGCATAAATGGCCACATCTTTTTTTACGTTTACTTAGAAGTTTGATTTTTTTACAGTTTCGAGGGGCTGTAGACTTGACTATATGCGCTAATTAGACACCTGATTTTTCAATGATATTGATCTATCCTACAGGAACCATGCTTTTTTCCGTGATAAAAAGTAGCCTATGTGTTAAGTTAGGGTATAAGCTATATCCATTCTAAATTTCATCCAAATCCGTTCAGCCGTTTCAGCGTGAAAGAGTAACAAACATACACACACACAACACACACACGCACAAACTTTCGCATTTATAATATTAGTAGGACAATCAAACTGAACTACTACTAACTGTACCAATTTAAGCATTCAACATTCTTACCTATATATTAATTTGCATACCAATATATAATATTTATTTATGTGAACCATTACTTACTCATTAAATTCCCCTCCAAAATACACTCAATTAAACAACTACCAATACTATCTCAGTTACAAACATACCCTTTCCCAAAACAATATTACACCCAAACCTACACAACATACCCCCCAAAACACACACCCCCTCACACACACACACCCTTTCACACACAAACGATCACCCCTACATACCTCCTCATTCTCTCATGCACTTCTAAAATATTATAATTATTACCTGTTTTATTATAATTTTATTTCATTTTTTAATATTTTCTTATAACTTATATTATGTAATAACGAATAATTTTAGCACTTTTAATTACTTTATCTGTTTTTAAATTTTATTATGTAAAATTGTAAAATTAATTCTTTTTTTTGTAACCTAATCATGTGCGTCCGATATTGAAGAGGTTAGTGTCTGTAGTACAGCTATTTTATACTTATCACAGGTACTAAAGTAAAATTATTATGTTACTTAGGTTTTTAATATGAAAATAAACGAATTTTATTATTATTATTATTAGCTAACGCACACAGATATCAAGTATAAAAAGGCCCTATTCTAATAGCATCTGAAATGGATAGTATATACGTCATATTTTTTTTGTTTTTCAGGAGAAAGCCACCTCCGCAACGCGCTTGGCAGAAAGCAGAGCGGACAGTCCTCCGAGCGGTTCTCTCTGCTGCAACACCCGCGCCCCCTGCGGCGGCGACACGACGACGACGTGCGACTCGTCGACTGCGACAAGTGAACGACACGACACGATCCGACCACGGCGCCGATTGTTGCCGGATTGTGAGTAAGGTACTAGACATACAAACATATTATACTTCCGAGCGGTTCTCTCTGCTACAACACCCGCGTCCCCTATGGCGGCGACACGACGACGACGTGCGACTCGTCGACTGCGACAAATGAACGACACGACACGATCCGACCACGGCGCCATTGTAGCTGGATTGTTGAGTAAAGTACTATACATACATACTTCTGAGCGGTTCTCTCTGCTACAACACCCGCGTCCCCTGTGGCGGCGACACGACGACGACGTGCGACTCGTCGACTGCGACAATTGAACGACACGACACGATCTGACCACGGCGCCATTGTAGCTGGATTGTTGAGTAAAGTACTATACATACATACTTCTGAGTGGTTCTCTCTGCTACAACACCCGCGTCCCCTGTGGCGGCGACACGACGACGACGTGCGACTCGTCGACTGCGACAATTGAACTTGAACGACACGACACGATCTGACCACGGCGCCGATTGTTGCCGGATTGTGAGTAAGGTACTAGACATACAAACATATTATACTTCCGAGCGGTTCTCTCTGCTACAACACCCGCGTCCCCTGTGGCGGCGACACGACGACGACGTGCGACTCGTCGACTGCGACAAGTGAACGAAACGACACGATCTGACCACGGCGCCATTGTAGCTGGATTGTTGAGTAAAGTACTATACATACATACTTCTGAGTGGTTCTCTCTGCTACAACACCCGCGCCCCCTGTGGCGGCGACACGATGACGACGTGCGACTCGTCGACTGCGACAAGTGAACGACACGACACGATCCGACCACGGCGCCGATTGTTGCCGGATTGTGAGTAAGGTACTAGACATACATACATATTATACTTCCGAGCGGTTCTCTCTGCTACAACACCGGCGTCCCCTGTGGCGGCGACACGACGACAACGTGCGACTCGTCGACTGCGACAAATGAACGACACGACACGATCCGACCACGGCGCCATTGTAGCTGGATTGTTGAGTAAAGTACTATACATACATGCTTCTGAGCGGTTCTCTCTGCTACAACACCCGCGTCCCCTGTGGCGGCGACACGACGACGACGTGCGACTCGTCGACTGCGACAATTGAACGACACGACACGATCCGACCACGGCGCCGATTGTTGCCGGATTGTGAGTAAGGTACTAGACATACATACATATTATACTTCCGAGCGGTTCTCTCTGCTACAACACCGGCGTCCCCTGTGGCGGCGACACGACGACGACGTGCGACTCGTCGACTGCGACAAATGAACGACACGACACGATCCGACCACGGCGCCATTGTAGCTGGATTGTTGAGTAAAGTACTATACATACATACTTCTGAGCGGTTCTCTCTGCTACAACACCCGCGCCCCCTGTGGCGGCGACACGACGACGACGTGCGACTCGTCGACTGCGACAATTGAACGACACGACACGATCCGACCACGGCGCCGATTGTTGCTGGATTGTAGAGTAAGGTACTATACATATTATACTTACTGATTCTTCTGCTGAAGTTAAAAACAAAAACTAAAGAATTCACCTTAGACAAAGATTGTTTCTAAAGTCGGGTAGTTTGTTAAATCTTTGTCTTGTCTATGGAAATGGTTTCTATTGTCTATGGTTCTTGGGTCCTCGTATATGCTTAGGACTGTACACTTTTTATAATCAACTTGCCTTTGCTCATGGCTTCGCCCGCGTTCATTCAATCTTTGCCCTGTTTTCGGCTTGAGCGTTATTTTATGAACACGCCTTATAGCCTGTGTTTGCCGCTGCTTTTTTCCCAAGAAGTTACCCGGTGTCTGCACTACGCAACTCTCTATAACCACTCTCCCTTCTCTACTATCTTCTACTAAACTTCTAAATTCGCGACGGGGGCGATGAGTCCTGCACTGACTCTCCGTGATCGTGAGTATTGTGCACTTCCCCCCGGTCAGTCAACCCAGCCAGGACAGCTCCTTGAAGTAGAGCCGAACAGCTTTAGCGTGCTGACATAAGAACTGGTTCAGTGAAGGAAAGGTGGAGCTCGTCGCTATCCGCCTTTCGTCTTGTATCTTCGGCTGCAGAGCAATATAGCAGCACATGCTCCACTGTCTCTTCCTCTAAAAGGCAACCTCTGCATAGAGGGCTATCGGTGCCACCTGTATTGAAAAGGTGCTTGTTTAAGTTACAGTGTCCATTTATGATACCTACCATATCCCGCAGGTCGGACCGTTTTAGTTTTAGTAAGTATCGGGTTACCTTACCATTTGAATGCGGTATCAATATCTTCTACTATTAACTGATATTATGTTTTATTGCGAAATCCATCGCTTTGGAATACTCTAAATATTATTATTAGAGTGCATTACAAACCAGAAAGATAAATTAGAAACAAATGTAAAGACAAGAATTCGAACCTGCGATTCTAGACCTTAGAGTATTCCAAATCGATGGATTTCGCAATAAAAACATAATCTCAGTTAATGAGAACTGTGAATTTCTTAACTGTCTGAAGCAACACATATTGTAGCGACGACAGCGCCATCTGTTTCTTAATAACAAGGCGTGAAATCACATAACGCCCTCGTGAGCGTAGACAAGTATGGTGGAAAAATTCAACGGTCTAGGTAAGTACCTCGGTGGCGCAATTGGTAGCGCGCTTGTCTGGGAAACAAGAGGTCGCGAGTTCGAATCCTGGCCCGAAGAATTTTTTCAAAATTCTTGTCTTTACATTTGTTTCTAATTTATCTTTCTGGTTTGTATTGCACTCTAATAATAATATTAACTGATAGTCGTAAAAACTAAAGGACTGCTTTTGTTTGCGCATACAGGAGCCCCTATCCGCTTCTCCAAAGTGCTGGTAAATATCACAGAACAAGGATTGCTGTACCAGTGTTTCCAGCCTCAGCAACATTCTGCATAAACAGTTCGGATCGGTGGATGTGTAAACTACGAGAGAAGGTTTGTCACACAAAGTTGTCTAGATATACAGTGATAGCTATCGATAGCCTCTGTTCTCTGTTTTAGGGTTCCATTACCTCAAGCAATGCTGGAACTCCTTATTTGTATAGTATTAAGTACAATTGAGCTTATTCTGATGGCACAGCCTCATCTAAAAGTTTAAAAAGGTCATAAATATTGTCTGTTTATTTCACAGACATATAATTATTACTAAGTAGCAGACCAAACATAACGATTATATAGCGTGGCAAGTTTCTATACAAAAAATAAGCTACATTTAGGCTTCATGGTACGAAGAAACGTATAAAAATGGGTTGTTTTGGCTGGCTTATGCTTGGAACATATTTGTTAATTCCTAAACTAATCTCTAGTATACCGGGTGTAAATAGAGTGCGACCATTAAATGAAACCACATAATAATATTCTACCGACCCTACTAATTTATACTTAAAAGAGCCCGAAGTTCACTGGGCTAAAATTGCCACGCGTCGACTTTATGCGTTTATTATTAATGTTAGGTCTGCTACTATATAGGTATTATACGTCTGTGGTTTATTTGCGATGGTTGTGACTGCAACTTAAGATGGTTTTTATTTTGTTTTTGAATAAAAAGTATTCAATAAAATGTGGTTTATGGCGCTACGCGATAATGGTTTAATGTCAATTAGGCTTTTCTGGCATTTTTGTTATTTTATGCATTAATTTGTAAATGACCCTGCACAACTATAAACACGCTTTAAAGTTGGTGTGCACACCAAACAACCTAATTGACATTAAACAATAACTGTCAAACAAACATAAGTTGTTCGTCTAACCTCTAAACGTTCCTAAGAACGAAATCCGTCACATTTTGTCTTCAGAATAGGCACGAGGATGAAGTACTGGAGGCACGGCTACCTTAAGGATGTTTTCGGTCTCCTAATTTGAATTAATTTTTCGGTAAAATCCTGACAACGTGGCCAATAATTAAACTATATTAGTAAGTGAGTGAAGAGTGATCGAGTCTCTGAATTATTAGGTTCTGGGTTCAAATCACCACAGGCCGGGTTTTTTGAAATGGATACTTCTTTATTTGTACCTCGTATTTTTAAAGAAAGATAATTAGATTTCTGACTATAGATTATTATGTATTTAAATCGTTTATTATTTGTTATTATTCATGATAAATTAATACTTATTTGATCGGAATAATAAAAAAAATGAAATGACCCCGTAAGCGAATTCGATGCCATTGATTCCTTCCTCTGTGATTGATTAAAGAGGAGGCATAAAAAGTATCCACTTAATAAATTTACGGTTATATCTCTGATACAATCTGCTGCTTTTTATCATAAATATTATCTATTTTATCATAAATCATTTACTTAATCATATAAAGTTAAAATAAATTATTTTGGTGCATTGCGCTAATAAATATAAACAATTAATCAAAGCTCAAAGATTTTCCAAAATTGATTTATTAACTTGTACAAAAATCATTATAAACCAAGTAGTTTTTTAACCCGGCTTATGGCCTATTTTGGGAACAAAGTACATACATTGTATTTTAGACCGGTTGGAAAAGCAAGTCTTCGCCCACGACGCTATAGCGGCGCGGGGGCGGGCTTATGTTGCATTGAAAGAGAAACAGAGCACACCCCTGCCGCTCGCTCCCCGCGCGATTCCCTTTGTCGTCATACCCTGCGTCCCCGTAACGCCGAAGGCATCTCCCACAACGCTACAGCGGCTCGGCGTCGGACGTATGTTTCATTGAGAGAGAGAGTACACCCTGCCGCCCGCTCCTCGCTCGGTTCCCTTTGTCGTCATCCCCCGCCCTGTAACGACGCAGGCGAAGACTAACTTCCTCCAGAGCTGTTAATACTCTGAGGAATAGGTTTAAGTAAGAAATGGTTTTGAAAATGGCGTCCCTTGATAGATAATACATTTTAATTGCTCTTACGATCGAGACGGCAGTTTCAAATCTCTTTATTGGCGCAACTGACTGTATTAATGGATGGTTAGATATTTGCAAGTACTAAAATATAATGTCAGGTATTTTTTGAAAATAAATTTAATGAGTTAGAAGCGTTATGAGATGATGCATGATGATAATAGTAACTCTTTTTTAATAAGGAGCAAGTAGCATTGGCATTTCAGAAATTTTGATTTATGAACAGAAAAATTCATTAAATTGTATTTTAGTTCATTTCATGCATAAACCATATAAAGTACTTCTTGATTAATATTTGCCAAATCAAGACTAAATTATAATCAACATAACCTCGAATGACCAAATTGAAGTAGAATAAAAGTAAGAAAAAGTTAATTACCAGTTTCTGAGGAATACACTACAATCCCCCACCGTATAACTGTAGAAAGAGGATATGCGAGTGTTAGACTGGCCCATAGGCATGATGACTAAAAAAATTTTATTAGTCCGTCAGTTAGATTATCCGAAAATATTGGACACGTATTTTTTATTTTTTCAATTAAACAAACAATGATGAAGATAAAGCCCGCTGAAGTTCCGCGTGACGTCACATCTAGGTACAATTTTACTTAGAAGTGACGTCATTTTCCCCTACTCCCAAACTTTGACGCGCTTTATCTCTGTCATTTTTTGTTTGATTAACAAAAGAAAAAATACGTGTCCAATATTTTTTGATAATCTAAATGGAGTTGATGCTCGTGATTGTTGGCACTTGGTGGAACTTTTGAGCGATTCATATATTGTACGTAAACAACCAAACAAACCTTTGATAATGCTTTAACAGCGAAACCGGTAAGGGAAATTAATATAAATAAGTGGACAAGTACAAGTGTTTATCAAACAAAAAATAATCTAAATGACGGACTAAATAGAATAATATTTTGTTTACCCTGTCTACAAGCCAGAGCATACTTTTTTGTTGTTGTAAAAAACGGAGATTATTGCCAGGATTTATTGATTAATAGTTCTATCGTAAAAGAAAAATTAGCCGCGCTATTATTTAAAAATAATACATAAATCCGAAACACAGTGAGTGCTTATTAAATAGGAATAATAAACTTTATAGAAATGTTACATACAATTACAATTAAAAAGTAAAATAAGATACTAGTCATACACAATTTAGTTGATAAATAGTTTTAAGTTTAGTTTTTCTTTTTAGAAACTTTGACAGTGCTTATTAAATTGTTATAATAATAATAGCTTTAATGTTTTATTTACAAAATATTGATTTTTGAATAGGAAATAGTTTTGATGTTTGTTAAAATGTTTTTAATGGTATTAGAGAAACCCCATTATTATAAATGCTTGTTTTATGTGTTATATATAATTAATATAAAAACTCATAAAATGGTACAGAATTTAAGGATTTGTTCCCTTTCATAATTCTGTACAAGTAAAAATAAGATAAGCCTTTAAACTTATTTATAACTTATGTTTTATGCTAAAATCTAATTTCAGTCTCATTTGTATTATTTTCGAATAGATATTATAGTATTATTATCCTTAAGCGTTTTCTATATTATCTTGTTATGCTACGTTGTGTGATGCGTTAATTGTAAAGTTTATTAAATGGGCCAATTGACTTTTTTTGTCTCACATTTTTCTCATAAGGAACATCATTCTAAGATCTTCATTATTGCTAAATACCTGTTTGTTGCATAATCAGATGATAAAATTGAGAATAAAATATTGTGAGTTGATAATAATGTTACAAAATTTCATGATTTTTCAGCAAATTTACAGCATCACCCAGGGGACAACACGGCTGTCCACAATCATAATTTAGATAAAAATTACAAAAAAGCTTGATAATATCCAATTAGAAAATAATCATATTTTAATAAGATTAAATCGAAATTGTAAATTTTGTGCCTGAATTATGTTAGAGACCCAAAAAGAAATGGCAAAAAAAAGTTGATTGACCCAAAATATGCTGTTAATTTTTTATTATTATTAGATAATTTTGCAATAATTGATGTCGCATTAGTATTATTATATGTATTTTATTTAGTATTTAAGACCAAAATCTTCAAAAAACATAGTTTTTTACAATTAATATGTATAAATACTTATTAGCAAATAAACGTATTGTATTGTATTGTATTGTTAGGATTCAAGAGACTCCAGAGAGAAAACCCATTACCATAAAATAAATTTGAAAAAACACAATTTACTAAAACATGTTAAAACATACGTAGCTGCCGATCAAAACCTAATGAAATTTGCTTCATTTACACTGCCTTTACACAAAACAGACTGGCGACAGGCAGCGACGTCACTTTCGGCACCGCGCTCACCAACCCGCCTTTAAAGCGTGTCTGAGTATGGGCATTTCTTTCAGGAGAACCACCAAGAGTGGCGAAATCTTGGAAAAGCTTATGGTCTAGCATTGGACGAATCAGGCTGATGGATGGATGGACACTGCTTATGTTATGTATAGCAATATATATTTGCCTCTCTGTTTAAGTGTTGACATTTATAAAAATTGCAACTAATTTAGTTCTTGTACGAGCTTTTAATATTATTACATAATCCAAATATTTACCACAATGTTATATTTATTTATAGTAAAATTAAAACTAAAGTATTACTTAAATGTGTTGTGTTATGTTTATGTAAAATATTATAGATGTTCTTTTGAATTTGTAAAGGGTAATATAATGTATGTCTATTCAGAAATAGTCAAATATGTAGGGCTTTAATTTTCTGTTTCCCATTAATCATTGATAATTTTGAATCCGCCTGCCCCTGCTCTCACTTAAGGCGATTCCCAATTATACAGCCACTTCATATAACATTAATATACTTAGATATAGTGTATGTAAATTTAATATCGTTCCAAAGCTCATTATCGGTGCCATTATATTATATAATAGTTAGTACATACTCGTCGAATCGCGTGGGAAATTTCTTTGGACCAATTTATTTTCAGAACTCTGGGAAGGCTTAGCTTATGTCTTTGTTTGTGATCGATGTGAAAAGGATTAACTTTCATCTTGACCTAAGAGGCATTGAATAAAAAAGCACGTCATTTTGGTACGAAACGTCTGGCTAGCTACAGCTGTTGCGTTTACCTAGAGCAGGTCAAGTAATTATCCAAAAGCAAGGCGAATCCGCGGTACTGATAAAGGAATGTAAGGTGTTCATAGTTTTTATATTAGTAAACCTGAGGTAATGTTGTCAGATCAGTATATATTTACTGAAGCTATGTCAGACCTATGTGATAAGAAACTAATTCACGTGATAATGACGATGCTGAATCTTTTATATGTAGCTGAACACTCGCAAAGTATACTGCATTTGAAATGACAGACTGTTAAGACGACTCTATTCGCCCGAACTCCCATTCTAGCGCAGTTCGCTAATCATATCCTTATTTATAGGTACTTGCTTAATATTTTTTCTTTTTCAACATATCCCATACAATATTCATGACGTGAAACTAAAACATTTAAGAAAATCAAATACATACAAAAGTTACAAGCGTATAAAAGACCTGGATTTTACACATATTTTGATGAATGTTTATGTACCGTAATGTCCTAGAAGCGATACAACAAAGCAAATAATTTTAGTTTCACATCATAGTTTATTTTAAACGATTCAAAAATATTTTTGTTTCATCTCGATTTTTGGGATATTTCTCCTGAAATCATAGGAACCACCACAACCTTTCTCGAGTTTTTTCAAAACATGAATCTTGTCTCGCGTTAGCTTGCCTCTCATAGCGTGTTCGGTTAGTTCCGTACGAGCTCGGGAAATGAACGTTCGGGCCAACCAATAACAGTCAGTCAGTGCTCTATAATCCGAAGTTAAATGTAGAATGAAATAGCAAGCATAGCGATACCGTGCGCGACTGGCTTCAAAACTGAACTCCGCGCTGGGAGAGGCGCGGCAATTAGTTGTTTCGCTCAGAGCTTAGCTTGCTTCCACCAGTCTGTTTAAACGGCACACCTCTTAAGTTCTGTAGGTTGGTAAACAAACCTGGGGCTCTATATCCAGAACAATTTGTCATGGGACCTGCATGTCGCTGAACTTAGCAAAAAGATCTTTGTATCAATACACTCTCTTAAACGCATGCAAAGATTTTTACCGTATTCTGCTAAGATCATGCTAGTTAATTCACTCTTGCTCCCCATCCTAGACTATGCCGATGTCTGTTACCCTGACCTCACTGAAGGATTGCTAAATAAGCTTGATCGTCTCCTTAATTTATTTATACGGTACATTTTTGGCCTCCGTAAGTACGAACATGTGTCGCAATCCCGTTTTGATCTTAAATGGCTTGATATCCAAAATCGCCGTAACGCTCACATTAGCCAGACAATATTAGCGACATATAAATAAAATTTACTTTATCACGAAAAAAATTCTCTCAAATGGTGTGTTTCAGTCCCGTTTAATGAGTTTTCTGATCTATGTATTGCTTTTCCTAATGCATTGTGTTAAAAAATGAAAACAGGGACTTCCAAATATAATATGTTAGGTCAAACTAATCTTCATATCAATAAAAAATAAGCCAATCTAGAAGAATAAGGCCGACTTGCACCAATATTTAAATTTAGATTTAGCACGTAAGCTGAGTTTAATGTGACAGAAATGTATTGACTGACAGATCTTAAGCCTGATTTAGAAACAAAATCTAGTTTTAAGATTTTGATGCAAGCCATCCTAAATGAGTGTTCAAACCTGTCCCCCCTGACGAACTGACGGAATAGTCTGCCTACCCGCACATGAGGCGAGCTTGGTTCCGTGGGGTTCGCGCACCGCCAGTTGGACCGACGACGACGCTTCCGCGCAGGCAAAAGCGACCCGATATTATATCTGCACACTCGAGTGCTATTTATATTATTTTGTGACCGGTTACTTAATATACATAATAGTGTTATTAAACCTGAAAATTCCAATGTCTGAGATAATTCGATACGTAATTAAAGTGCCATAATTGCGGGTGGATTCGAACATTTGGGTCAACCTTTGTTCCACTGCCTAATTGAGCGATACGTGGTTACCTATGTCAGTGAACTTTTAAACCAGTTTATTTACTGGACTATTTACGGATTCCCGTATATGATCGCAGTATAACGACACATATTTATCCGTGTGTGATCCGTCAGCGAGACCTTACCACTGGATGAGGTTTAAATCCGGAACTACAAGTCGTCGTCAATAAGCTTCGAATCAGGTGAGCCAGATTAGTTACAGTTGCCTTTATATTAATACGGTTCTCCCCTTAAACTTTTGGTAACAGAGTACGGTTTTCACCCATTAAACATTTTGGTAGCAGAGTAGTGTTGTTCCTTAACAATGAGGAACTCGTTTTGTATGGCGAAATCACCTTACGTACGGTCCTTAACACGTTGCTTTCATGCCGCTAGATGACATCAAACTTAAGACTTGACCCGCTCTAGGTAAACGCAACAACTGTAGCTGGCCAGACACAAAACTTTCATAACAAACTGACGTGCTTTTTTTCTTCAGTGCCTCTATACAATCTACTTTCCGGGCCGATTAATAAATTAATATGCTACTTGGGTTTATTTAGATGCAAAAACACCAAATTGTAAATAATGTTTGTAGACATTAGTGATACTTAAGTAAACGCTGTTAAAGAATATTGTACTTACATAGTTACGTACTGGTTATACGCTGGTCGTTATTCCCAGATACATGTTTGTAGGTAAATAATGAATAAATGAATTTACTTACATAACTATTTTATTTCCAATACAGGTCGTTAGAAAATAAAACTTGACATTTTGTAAAAAAAATCATCTACTCTGATTTTGTATAAAATAAAAACGCACGGTTTTCGAGATAAAAACGAAAATTTAAAGATTTTTTGTGTTTTTCATTGTGAAGCCGAACAGCAAAGCAGCGGAGAAAACTTTCAATTCTGTTCCCAAACAATATATGGAACCGCTATGAAATTTTTTCAGAGATTTTTTTACGTGGGTCATTAACAGAGACTGCGATCATACGTGAACAACCACGAACAACAGAATATAAATGGTTTAGCCAGCATCAAAAAATTAAACTATTTCTACCAACGTTAACTTAGGTTGAACATACGTGTTATTATGTTTTTAACACAGTTTTTAGGGCTCCTTACACAAATGGTGCCAAACCGGACCCTTATTACCAAGCCTCAGCTGTCTGTCTGTCTGTCTGTCCGTTCGTCTGTCACGGGGGTCTACAGATGCATAACCTCAAGACCACAAATTTTTTTTTTCGGGCACCAGTACACGGGATGTGGTACTAATTATCTGCCGAGCTGATATCCTAAAAAGTGCCAACATGCCGCTGGCGTAACGCACACCATTGCTTTTTTCGACGCCTTGGTGTTGCTTTTTTTTTTTTTTTTTTTTTTAATTTTTTTATTTAACACACAGGTAATTTACTTATACTAGATACATAAATTTCGCAAAACTTTGCAGTTTGTCTGCGAAAACGTAGCAGCTTTAATAGTTTCTACTTAAATTAACTCAACCCTAACTACTTTTGTCCTTTATGAACACACCTTAATACTTAATATAAATATAAATAATACTTGGTAACTGATACATAAGTTTGAAGTTAATTATGACAGATAATACTTTTTTAGCAAATATTTAGCTTTGGAAAGCTTTCTCTCATTTACTACACAATCTGGTAGCTTATTTATTAAGTTAATAAACAATGGTCCTTTCCTATGGTATGGTATGTATATTATTGTTGTTTTTCATGTTTTAAGGGTTCCTTACCCGTTTTGTGTGGTGGTACGGAATCCTGTGCGCGAGTCCGACTCGCACTTGGCCAAATTATTAAGCTCTCTGTACTTTCTCACTCACTGAAAAAGTTATCGGAGTATAATTATTAGCTACACGAGTATCGAGTATTATGTAACGATCTTGGGCACATGAAAATTTAGAGCTGCCACATAATAAAATTAAATGATTTTAGCTGCCACATAACGAAATTAAAGGAGTCCTCAATTCTGGCACGTGCGCAAAAATTGAGAAGGCAGATTGCGCGTGAATATAAAAGGGATTTGGTACAGATATGTGTTGATTGTTTTGATTGAAAACTTATAGTGAGCATTATTTATATCCTATAGCTTCTATTTCTATTTGATGTGGTTTAGTCACTCTAACTTCCACCCCATGGTGTTTATCAAACTTTAAACAAATATCTAATGACTGATATTGCGAATGCGCAATAATACCGGAATAGCCGCCCTGATTTACTTTTCTGATTTTCTATACCCCAATGAAATAAATTTAATTTGTTATCTCCTTACGATGGATAAATCGCCAAGAGTTTAAAAATATATAAATTTATTTCTATCATAGTATCCATTTAAACCTACTTTAATTTAAAGCGACTACCCAGAAAACTGACTGCTGAAACGGCGGCGCATTGTTTTCTATATTTTTTTTCCATATTTCGGGGTTGGTTTCATATTAAAAGTTGGTCTGATTAAACCAACTGAATGAGCTCTTCTCACCTTTCTACACGTTGTATTGTCTCTATAAATATAAAATAAAACGTCGGTCTGTTCGTTCGCTTATAACTTGAGAACCACTCAATGGATTTTGATGCAATTTTTACTGAAAGATAAAGCATTTCTTCGGGAAGGTTTTAGGCTATGTACCATCACGCTATGACAAAAAGGAGCAGCGCAATGAGAATTTTAGTGAAACATGGAAGGTTCGCCGCCGTAGCTTTTCACCTTTTATTTTTCATTTTTTTATTTTCTGATGATGGAAGTGGAAGATGGGTACGGGATCTCCTCAACGGACAACAGCAGACCCTTCGAGTTTGGGCTTATTTGATTGGTATTTATTAGCAGAGTCTGATAATGGGACGGGAATGTGGGTACGGGATCTCTTCAACGGACAACAGCAGACCCTTCGAGTTTGGGCTTATTTGATTGGTATTTATTAGCAGAGTCTGATAATGGGACGGGAATGTGGGTACGGGATCTCTTCAACGGACAACAGCAGACCCTTAGAGTTTGGGCTTATTTGATTGGTATTTATTAGCAGAGTCTGATAATGGGACGGGAATGTGGGTACGGGATCTCTTCAACGGACAACAGCAGACCCTTCGAGTTTGGGCTTATTTGATTGGTATTTATTAGCAGAGTCTGATAATGGGACGGGAATGTGGGTACGGGATCTCTTCAACGGACAACAGCAGACCCTTCGAGTTTGGGCTTATTTGATTGGTATTTATTAGCAGAGTCTGATAATGGGACGGGAATGTGGGTACTGGATCTCTTCAACGGACAACAGCAGACCCTTCGAGTTTGCGCTTATTTGATTGGTATTTATTAGCACTACATGGTGACTGTTGCATATTGTCGTTCAAAAAATCATATTCTTTTGTTTTCCTTATTTCCACGAAAATCTTTTCGACGCGGGCGGAGCCGCGGGCAAAAGCTAGTAATACATCACCAGTTGTATCTATTCTACCGCATATTCAGCGGCAATAGAATTTATGCCCTTTTAAATTTCGAATGTGATGTGATGAATGAAGGAAAATGATAGACGTGAGATTTTTATTTATAATTTTATTAAATTAGTTCTATAACTTTTTACATATAGTAAATTATATGTGCCACATTCGTCAGTTACATCGGACAATTCCACGGGGTCACGTCAGCATATTTATTTCACAATATTCAGGTATTTATTCGTTCACTACACTCGGACAGCGAATATTAATATTCGTGTTGTGTTTCGCCTTCACATCACACATTGTTTATTATGTACAGTATTTATTGACATCTCGATTGAAAACACGTCGACAATTCACTACTGCATTTTATGGGACGCCAAATATGACGTTTTAAACAGGCATTCGTTTAATTAGATGGTATTTCGACGCATTTCTTATCTTGATATCATAAAATCAGGCGAATCTAAAATGGCGTTCGTAACACACAACTTGGTCGAAATATTAATAATTTGTATAAAAATTTTGGCTCCAAATATTTACAATGTATATTGATATTTTTACAATGCCCGGACTAAATTTTGTTTAGTGACTAAGTTGGCTGTTGAATGAGCCTGTAACTCTGAATTCTCTGCGTGTCTAGCTCTCTTGAATTGTAGAGGAGAGACATTCTATTTTGTTACAATTTTTGACAGTTTTCAGAGTTACCACAAACGCCCACAACGTTACGAACGCCAAGTAGACGGCCTGGAAAAAAGTTATTGCAATTTGACAATTTCATTTCTAATGACACATTTTTCTTATCTAAAATGTAACGCGCATACAGTGCGACGTTTGGAGTCTAGTACCCTATCGTTACAGTGATTATGTATATGTTCAACTAACATTCACAATTCTCTAATTTTGTACCCCCACTTGCAGCTTAAAAACATTTCTGGGGTAGCACGCGCCGTCGATACAGTGTCTTTCCATCGTACTTGCGCAAGTAGAATAGATAGACGCTGTATCTGAAATGCGTGCTAGCCACACAGCAGACGTCATTATTTTTACAATAAGTTTCGAAACGTTTAACTTGGTAAGGTTATTTCTTTTATGCTAAATAATTTAATGGGTTTTTGTTGTAAACTACCACGGCTCAAAACTAATCGTCAAAATATACAAGACGTCTATGTATGAGACCAAAACTGTCAATAGGGGGTACAGTACAGCAGTCCAATTGCCGTATTTGACGCGTGCGCGAGGTTGCCGTGCACCGGGATCGCACAGCTCACGCGAACTCAAAACTAAGTAACATATCTTCACTGCGCGTAATCCACACAACATAGAATTCGGCCAAGCTGATGACACGCAATGGAGATGACGCTTGCGATAATGTCGCGGAAATACCAAGTTTTGAGTGCACGTGCTGCTTTCTTGCACTTCAACCTCGCGTTACAGAAATACGGCAAGTGAGCTGCTGTAGTTAATATACAACAAATAGAAAGGGTCGGATCAGGGACCCTGAAAGAGTTCGCAGCCGAGGGTCACTGTAGCGATAGGATAGAGATATTTGTTTAAGGAAGAGACAACATCGAAGGCAGATGACTGGATCGTTCGCCTCACGAGCCGAGACCTGAGGGCCGCATCGCAACACTAACTTTAATTTATTTAAAATTCTCCCTGTTTCGAGTTTAAAATTAACATTTACCATTAACACTCAAGTAGGGGCTTATACAGAATTTGTACTCTTATAGCGTCCCATCGCCGCTTAGAAATCGTTTACACTCGCAAATTATCACTTCAAAATCGCTATACAATTGTTTTTCAATACCTACTACATTTAAAACGATAGAAATATTCCGAATTCAAATACCGATAGAAGGGAACAAGCGTGAGCAATTATCATTTTATTAATTTTCGTTCACAGGAATGAATTTCGTGCTCAAACTGTTAAAGGGGTATATAACTGACGTGTTAAGGCGCAAGCAATCGAAATAAGAAGATGCACCACCTGTGTGACGCAACATGTCGATTCATCTTCCTTATCTCAACTTCACAATATTGTGTACACTCGAAGACGGAAGCGAACCATTGGGAGAGAAAGTATTGCATGTGTACATTTCAGTCTTCGGTCATACTTTTTGTACATTGCCGTGATCCACAAGCGTTGGGCGCGGTCACAGGCACAACATATAACACCGCTCAACAACACACGCATTATTACCATAAGAGATCAGACTGTCATTTCTAAAACAAATATTACACTTACAAAAATGATCATACGTTAAAAACTATTCTTATGTCCGTACCTAAAACAATTTAGAGCAAGGCAAAATTTAAAAAGCTGTGACATTCAGTGGGTCGGAAAGGACATCTTGTCAAATCGTGATGAGGGTGGTATTTTAAGTTCATATTAAAATATGAAATTAAAGGATACAAAATCAGGTGTCAAGTTATAAAAAAATCAAGGTTTCATTCAAATCTAGTATCTTTAGAAATGAACATATATCATAATAATAGTTGTAACAAAAATATATCTGTACTCAACTAGTTGTATTTTCTACTGCATATAAGTTTCGCGTCTATTGTAGATCACGCTATTGTCCGACTTCCTTTACACAAGTAAATAATATTTATTTTTGGTAAAAATGAATGTCCACATGAATATAAAATCCAATTAAGTAATCATGTCATTAGACCTTGTAAATTATAAATAATTATAAATCTATCTTAACCATAGACCAAGAAGTTTGAATATAAAGCAAGTCATCAACATCAGTTTTTCAAGATATGCTACTTCTGGGGTGCAATTGTGTAAGCCAATCGTATTCAAATTGATTGTCATTATGGCTATTCGGCCAAGCAAATTAGCTCGTTTGACAATTGAAATCGTACATTTTTGGCTGCCAAATGAATACGATTGTGTTGTTTGGTTATTGACAACCAAAAACGTACGATTTCAATTGTCAAACGGGCTAATTTGATTAGCCGAATAGCCATATGACAATCGAATTTAATGACGATTGTCTTACACAGGTTCTTGGCCTATGGTAGGTATTTTAAACCACGTAATAATAATTTTGGAAAATATATTAATAAACATAAATATAAAATAAAACAAGTACACAAATGACAAATTACTCGATCGGTTGTGTGACAAAGAAGTGAGATCATTAATATTCAAATTAATACTTAAGAATACGAAGGTTAGTGATGTTGAGAATTTTGTAAAAGAAAAAAAATAATTCTGTGGAACTAAGCGACCTAATTATAATTTAACATGGGATAAAATCAATACAACTTCTGCGCAGATATACTGCATATACTTAGATGGCAATTTTACAACAAAACTCTTTGAATTTACAATAAATCTAATTGATGTTCATAGCCAGATATAAGTTAACATAATTTAAAATACAAAAATTGTAATTGTAGGCATAAGTCTAAGGTCGAAACAATTTTTGGTAGGTTTTATTTTTCTAAACCCATAAGAATAAAAAAGTCGTACCGAGCAGTTTCCACGTACTTTGGCAAACCACCAAATAATATCCACAGATCTAAATCTATTTGATTAATTTATACAACAAAATAATTATATACAGATATAAAATTGATATTTATCTATACAACATTAGCTACAAAATAGCAACTTTTGTGAAAATAATAACAATAAGTACCTAGAGAGTTCCATCAAAACGTTTCCGAAGACCATACAACGGTGTTAGGGCCTATTCTGAGGCACACGCTCTTCTTTAAAATGCTAAATAAGCTGAATAGCTGCTAAACTCAATTGAACTAGTTTTAGGGTGATTTGCACTAATATAAGGTGACAATAATTAATGCAGCCAAATTCTCGGAGACTCAGTAAGTAATCAGTATCATTGTTCGATGATCCTTTTTGTGAAATTAGTAAATTATTGTTTCCTGCTGGCAATGCCAGCCCCGAGTCAATTACTAAATATGGGAGGTCAACAATTTATTTTGCGAAATTAGTAAAAAGTGTTTACGATCTGTGATACTGATCACTTATCAAGCCACCAGAATGAAATTGGCTGGATAAATTACATAATGTCACCTTATATTTAAATGTAGATTTAGCACATAAGCAGAGTCTTCAACTTGACAGAAATATTTAAACTGACAGATCGTAAACCTAACATAAGTAACTTTTAGATTTTGGTGCAAGCCGCCCAGCTGTCAAGATTAGTTTCGGTGGTCAGAATAGGCACCTTTATTTAGGGATCTAAATGATTTATATCAAATGATAAGTCAGTAAATAATAAAATAGATGACTTTTCGATAGAATTAAATTAATAATTATATTGACGACGCATGAAGGGGCCATTTTGTGAATTATTTTGTCAGTTTTATAATATTCTTCAAAAAGTGAAATCCATATTATTCTTTTTCTTTGGAGAGAAAAATATATTAGCACTTAAATTAATCGAATAATAAAGATTTCATAAAGTAAAATATAATAAAAAATATAGAAAATCTGTTTTACAGAAAATAATTATATTATATTACATAGAATTCTTTTTGTTCATTTTATAACACAATAGCAGGTATAAATGTTCAGGTATATTTAAATTAAACTACATAATCTCCTGATCATACTAAATAAATTTCCAAACTTCGTATTAGGTATTTTTATTTAAAGATACCTATTCACTTACATCCTGTATATGGACGTAATCTGCAAGATGTGTTATATTTTAATTGACAATTATAAAGTATAGAATTATAAGTATTGCATGTCAGTAGTTTTTCTTTTCAAATAAATAAAAATGAAAAAAATATAGAAGAGAAAATTAGCTTTGAATACATTTTTTTTGGCAATTTTGTACTCGGTGATGGTATATGAAGCTTATGTGTTTCGTCTCTTGGCGGCAGAAAGTTATATGCTGTTGTATATGAGTTTTGATATTGTTAGTTACTTAAACAAATTTTGATTGTAAAATTTTAATATAAAGTATCACTAAACCAAAAAGAATGCTTGAACTGTCATCTAAGTTTCTCCACCAAGCATATAGAACACCTAAAGTGACGAGATCAAAACCGCCTTTAAAAAAGAAAGCCACTAAAACCAACAATACCAAAGAGATCGTGGAACTGAAAAGTGGTCGAAACGCATCGCTTAGCGGCCCCGCCTGGCGAAGTCTTCTTGGCGAACCCAACACTACAAGAACAACTTTCACCGAAGATTGTCTGTCACCAGTCACTGAAACATTCGCCTTAGTACATATATCAACAAAATGTTCTACGGTTGCGGGGCGCGTCGCCCCTCCCGCGCCCCTTGTGTACCGCGCGCCTTCTGGAACAGAAACAAAATAAACAACCTTAATATATATTTATCACTTTTTTTCTTATCTCTGACGATTAATTTAAACTGAAAACATTATATTAAAATTAATATTCACTCGAAAAGGCTGCTAATAAAATTTCTTGCAAATTCTTAAGCGACACACAGATCATCAAAATATTACTTATTAAACTTTTTGGATAAGTATGCTTTACGCCAAATTTCAAATTTCAGCAATCAGAACAGATACCAAAGCAGTGAATTTTTATTTTGTCTAAATAACACAGTGTAATTTTAAGGGCCTATAATACCTCAATTCGCAGTCCTGCTCTAACGCTTCTTCTTTTTAACTGTCTATCCTACTCTAATCAGATGCGGCGCACGCCAAAAAATCAGTTATTTTGAAATCGCGGCTACACTGATGGTTTTTTCATTTATATGTTACAGTCTGCAGCTGCTTCATACTAATATCAGTTATATAATGCAAAGTTTCAGATCTAATTTCAAGTATTTATTGAATGCTATCGGTTTATTGTACGGTTTGGAGGTAACTTTGTATTTTTTTTCAATAGAGAAAATTTTATGGAATCAAGGTTTTCACAACAGCTTTGACATAGCATTAGTCCTCAACTTTATCATATTATATCAGTTACAGGATTATTTTTGCAGTATTTTTTGGTATAAAGCAGGATCATGCGAAGCGATATACTCGTACCTATTTATACACCCTTAATAGTTTTAGATAAAAAAAGTGGTGACATTACTCTTCCATACGAATAACTTGATTGAGTACCCGAGCATAAAATAAAATAAAATTATACATGTGTTTTTTTTCAAGGACTTTGTGGTTTGCAGCTGGATGAGGAGGACGGAGGACCGACATGAGTGGCGAAATTTGGGAAAGGCCTATGTCCAGCAGCGGAAGAACACGGGCTGATGGATGGGAACCACAAAAAACATTAGCTTGTAAATGCTACAGGCAATATTTCTTGTATGAAATTTACTAGAAACAGGTTATAAAAAAACACTCAATCTCACGATATCTTCTTTTTCAATAGCCAGATAGATTTCGGTGTACGGCGAAACGGTCACGTTAAGGTGGTAACAGAGGATGTCGTTGCAAAATCCACATTATAACATTGTTTTTTTTTAAACTTTTAACTTTTTACTAAGGAAAACAATGTTATGATGCTAATTTTGCTTAAGTTTCTCGTATCTCGTCCTCACCTAGACTAGCTTGGTGGCGGCGCGCGGCGAGCGGCGGCGTCTGCCAGCCCGCACGCCCAAGCCGCTGTCGCCGCTGCCACTGCGCCCCGAGACCAGAGACTCGCTGTCACTCTGGTTCGACGTGTAACCTATTACGTCTACCTCGTCTGGAATATAAAGAAAAATATACGTTGTAATTAATGAGCCAAATTGCAAAGGACGTTCCGGGGGGCGGCTGGATGAGGAGGACGGAGGACCGACATGAGTGGCGAAATTTGAGAAAGGCCTATGTCCAGCAGTGGACGAACACGGGCTGATGGATGGATTGTAAAGGTAGGTTTAAAACGTAGAAGAAAACTGCTTGGTATAAATATGTCGACGTAAAGGAATAGTCAGCTTTCATTAAAAAATCGTGTCACTTTTACATAATGCCTTCCTTTGTATGAGGCTGTGTAATTAATAGGCGAGTTTGAGCACACACGGAACAGAACCGTGTGCGTGAAACTGACGCGCGGGACGGTGTTATACATCATAGGGTCGACATTTAGTTTGAAAAAATATAACTTGTTTAAATAAAAATATATTATGTTTGGTTTTACATCTGGTAATTTAAATACAATTAATTATTGGATAACTTCCGAACCGTTGAATGATGTTAAATGCTAGTTAGTTAATTTCATACCTCAATTACAATTCCAGTTACCCTGCTAACTGGATCCTGTCCAATAAGATTAGACACTAAGTAATGTCCTTACTTTTTAATACATTGTTCTTCTGACTTCGCTCTATCAATTTACGAAATGTTCAGTACATTGTGTAACGTAGACATTACGTAGGCAGACATTATAACTAATGTTCAAACTCACTTCTGCGTATAAATAAAATTCATCAATCTTCTGATGATTTAAACCTGAGACTACAATAGGAAAGATGACAGAAAATTCATCAATAAAATCTAGAGCTTTCAAAGTTAGCTCTAGTCATAAATTACAATATAATTCCTAAATCAATTCGCGTCAGTCCAAAATATTCAATAACCGATCTCGCTCACGTAATAATCCTCCATTCATTCAATCAAACTTGTGTCCGTGACCCGAGACGACACAAAGACACAACCCGACCCGAGGAAATCCTTCCATGTATTGACGATATCACGGACACGTCCCTTTTTGTTGAAGACCTATTGTGAGGCAAAGGCCTGGATTCAGAACAATAGTGTTAGGATCTCCGGAATGCGGAGCTGAGCAGATTTAATAAAATCAAGGTTCCATGAAATTTTGAGTAGATCGTTCATTCAGCTGTATATTTAGTATGAGATACGATAAAAATATTTTAGTCCAAACAGGACGAATAAGTTTCAAAGCGCTGGATATGGCTTTAAATTTGTAAAAACATCTGACCTTTTTGCTTGCTTTTTTATAGTTTCGCATTGCATTTTATTATTTATTATTTTCTTTTGTAACAAACAACCCCAACAATATTAACGAACCTGTATTGTTTGGTATTGCATTGAACGGTAAAACTATTTCCAATAATTGTATTGTAGCAATATAACAATGAAGCATATTGCAATGCATTTCCACAAAGTAATAAAGAGTCGATAGAACGAGGCCTTATAAAGAAAAACTACTCAATAGCAAGTCGGGTTAAAAACGAAGCTGTATAAAAATTATACAAAGATTGTATTTTGCAGTTAGAGCTGTTCTTTTTGACGTTTGACCTATAAAGGTACTAAAAGAACTAAAATAAAAAAACATAAACTATTTTAATTTAGTACTGTCTCACTCTACAAGGTGCTAGAGCAGATGCCGGGCTCGACTGTGGAGGTACCACCATCTTACACGCAAATCCTCCCGAAGTTATTCGGGGGAGAGTAAGAGAACAGACCTCTGGCAAAACCAGGCGGCCCACCATTGCCTGGGACTGATGCATGGCGGTATATCCATCCCCAATTGCCGGGCCTTGTATAAAATAGACTGGTGACGGGCAGCGGCGTCACTGGTGCAAGGGTTTCGGCACCGCGCTCACCAACCCGCCTGCCCACCGTGTCTGAGTATGTGCATTTCTTCCAGGAGGACCGCCAAGAGTGGAGAAATCCTGGAAAGGCCTATGTCCAGCAGTGGACGAAACAGGCTGATGGATGGATGGATGGATGACTGTCTCACTCCGAGCCGTTGATAAGCCTATCCAACAACGAGGTTTACGAAACTTCCAAGTTAGTCATCCGAGGGAACATTATCAACGCCAACGGCAGCGCAACGGCAATAAATCTTTGGTTGTGGTGGCGTTGAGAACTTTTCAATTAGACCATCTTACTGCGCAAGTATCAATTTCCGGCAATGTATAGTAAACTTTACAAAGGTTTATCCGCTTGAATTGCAGACTACATTCATTATGTCTGTAACGGCTTAAGGTGGCAACGGAGGATCTCGGTGCAAAATGCACATCATAATATTGTTTTCCTTACTTTTGAATAAAAAGTATGCAATAAATGCGTTTTAAAGCAATTCGCGCAAACTGCTAGTTAAATAGTTAGGTGATCACATGATAATTATTAAATTTTATGCGTTACATTTTAGCTGAATTGCGTTACAGCTGTAAACACGCTTTTAAGTTTGTTAATGTAATGCAAACAAAATGTAATACATTAAAGTACGTAATTTTTTTTTGTGAAGACATTATTATTAATAATCTATTTCCGCAAGTTGCTCTAAAACACATTTATTGCATACTTTTTATTCAAAGGTAAGAAAAACAACATTATGATGTGCGTTTTGTACCGAGGTAAAAAGTTACGCTAAACCTGCGACCAAGCTCCGACTAACAAGTAAATTATAAAATATCCCGAGAAAACAAACTATTTTGCAGTCACCTTCTATTACCCTGTTTCGGATGGAAACCCCACCCCTTGCATGGTGTAAAGGTTACGAAGTGATGTTTGTATGCAGTGTTTAATGAACATTATGAATTATGAAGACAAAACACGATCCTAATATTAATAATGTATTGCGTTGCGTGGGTTCAAACATTAACCTTTTTCGGAAACGCCTTTCTGGAATAGGGAGCCATTTGTTACAGGTACTTTATCTATACCATCAAAGAAATTGCCGCTGATCCACTCGCACTTATTACTGTTGTAATACGAGTGATAACAGGACCGGCGGATTTTTCTTGGATAGTCGTTAACGCATTACGCAATGTTCAGAAGACACCAATTATTTTATGTCGCTCTATTTTATTAGTAACAAAAGTACTGGTATGTTGGTTGTTCTCCAACGTAATTTGTTTCTTAGCCTAGATCAAGCCATAAGGAAATTGTTATGAACGTTTTATACAGACAAACCAGTGTAGCCGTTTTAAAATTGAGGAAAATGCTAAATTTTCCCAGAAAATATGCTAAAAAATGCTAAGTTCCTTTGGAAAGTGCTGAATAAAATGCCAATTCATTTGCTTTCTTATCGTAAAATCATTTTGTGACGTTGACGCATCTCTTTAATTTTTACCTCAGACTAAATTTTTACCCATACCAATCATTCTCAGAACGTTTTGATGAATATTATAGGAATGGCAAAATGGCTGTCCGACTGAAGTCCAAAATAGAATTGTCCAAATCAACGCTCACATTCAGTATATTCAATTTTATGCTATCCTTTACGCTCTTACAGAGTATATTAAAGCGTCTCTCATTCACTCATAATTAAGCGATCTTTTTAGTGAATTCGGAACGTACGGAATGGAAGTTCGAGAAGTTGACATCAAGTTCACTTAAAGTGTTGCCTGCCACTGTCGTAATTAATATATTATCTATAATGTACTCTTTTTTAATCAAAACATTTGAATCCCTGAAATATGCTAAAAACATGCAATATGCTAAGTTTGAATTTTGCATGCTGAGAAGGTATAAAATTTGCCAAATTTAGCATTAAAAATGCCAAAACGGCAGCACTGAGACAAACGTGGTAGCATATTACTTAATCGTCTTTGACTTAAGTCAAAGATAACTTTTCATAAGCATCATATACATACCTACGCTCAAATGAAAAATATGAACACTTCTTTTACCAAATTTTAACACTTTGCGTTTGTATTGAAGTAATCTCTATCTTTTATAAAAGAAAATGCCCATTTACTTTTCTTACTAATATGTTACTGCAATGCATGAAAAACAAACAACTTTTTATTCATTTATGTCATAGAAAATCTTGCGCAACTTAAAACCTTCTCAATAACAATGAAGAGGTATATTTAAGGAGACAGGGGTCGGTTCACTTGCAAAATACCCTCAATTTTCCTCCAAAAATATATCGCTGTGAGAGCAGAAAACTTTTCTATCTGGTTTACCCAAAAACATTTATTTACTGCCCTATCTTCAAAAGCAAGACCAATATCAAGAAAACATTTATTTACTTTATTCAATTTGAGACTATAGTTTTAAAACTTTTTGATCAAATTCCTGGCAATGTATAAAAAAAAGTGACTATTGTATAGTCTGTCAAAAAACTGTTGAAATGAATATTGAAGAAACTATTTTTCTTTCACCTGGTTACACCAAACAAATAAATACAAAATCTGTTAAATCGAGTTGACCGCGTTGTTATTTCATAAATAATAAAGTTCATTAAAGTTTCATTTTCATTTTAACACTTTTTTGACAGACTATATATGTAGCCAAATTCATACTCGAGACTCAGCAAGTAGTCAGGACAAAGTTCAATTAACCTTTCTGTGATATATGTACGCAAAATAAAATTTAGACTTCCTATAACCTGTCGAAGTTGTTCTTGAACTAGTATAGAGGCGCAAGCAAAGGATAATGGCAGTTGGCGGCCTGCAATTTTCGTGTTTTATCGGCATGTTCAAGAAATCAAAGTAGGTGCATTATACAAAGAGCAAAAAGTTGTATCTTGGAAAAAATTGCATGATTTTTTAAAGTCCGGGGGCAAAGTAAGTTTTTCTAAAAATTTATCGAAATAAATGGTTTTGAACGTACGAATGACTGCCATCTTGAGAACTGTCGATGGCTAGAGTTCACGCCACCACTGAAGTCTTGCGACGAAGTCTTTATTAGCTTTGGAATATGAACCTAAATGCCTTAATCGATCGGACTTCAGTGGTGGCGAGGACTCTATGATTGACCCATAGACTTAGGATGGATTGACCAATGAGTTTTCATTATTTCTTTTTTACTTTATCGTTCCGATTCATACTTATAATGTTTACGTACTTTACATGCAGTTCAACTGTGTAACTTTGTACAAGCTGAGTAACTTTTTACAAAATCATGTAGAGAGCATGTCACAAAAACGCAAATATCTCGTTTCTCCATACTTTTAGATATTCATGGTTTTAACACAGTTTTTATATCGGCAAAATCCTTTACATTTAACTTAATTTCATTAATTGAACATCATGGATTCATGAAAATAAACACCAGGTCAAGTTCAGTACTAGAACTGCCATTCACCTTTTCGTATTTCGCAAACAGTGTCATTGAACCTTGGTCCTAACCACTTATCGAATATTAATTTGGCTATATAAACTAAGGTCACCTTATAAAATGCATCGCATTGCCATGACGTAAATCTGACAGGTGTTTTGGAATAATATGGACCCTTGCACCCTCAGAATTATTCTATGCTTGCACCCGTTTCACTGACAGTTTGTATATCCCGCGTAGGGTTGCCAGGTCCTAAAATAGAAAAGCCGGACATATCATCACATTGGGCCGGACATTTTGGTGTAAAAGCCGGACATATATTTTTTAACGACCGAACATATGTTTTTTTAAATCCAGACATATATTTTCAAAGGTAGACATAACTTTTATAATAAAAACAGAACTGGGTTACGTATTTAATTTGCTTTATTACAAATTAATCTCAGTTTTGTTACAAAATTAACAAGTTAAAACTATCTAACTACAACCAGTAATCGCAGTTCTATCATCATTTGGTAATTATGCCAATAAAGAAATGTAAAGATTTCAGTTTTCTGTAGACTAAATAATAAAATAAATAAAAAAAATTAACTCTTTTCAGGTAAAATACAATAAAATGAAAAGTTTTTCAAGGCAATATAAAAACAATATGAAGTCTTTTAGAAAAAAATTAAAGGATCTTATTTAAAATTAAAAAACTATCTGCTTTTTGGCATTTTCAATAAAGGGAATTTAAAAACCTTTCTCTATCTTTCTAAAATCAAAAAGCCTAACAAAAGCCGGAGAGGCGGGACACGGAAAATTTTGGCCGGACACTATCGTAAAAAGCCAAATATGTCCGGCTAAATCCGGACATCTGGCAACCCTAATCCCGCGTGACGAGTGGTGTGCCCTATCGCCGCCGTGCTTCGGGCACAAACATGGACCCACAGCTCGACATCCTTTCCGAACGCAGACCGAACTCAAACGAGACGGGGTTATAAAGCCTCGATCTCTGGATGGAGTGTTCGAGACATTGAGTCCTCTCGACCACGAAGGTGGTCCCAGAAATCGATTGGTTCAACAAAAACGTTGATCACAAACCGAGCCGTCAGAATTCCCTCCATTAAAAGGCTGACCAGAACCTAGAACCAACGCAGCGGGTGCGAACGTCCATAAATCTGCCCCGAGCCAATAATTTAGCGTTTCTTTGTCTCACAAAGCAATAAATTTCCCTTCGGTCCGTCCCTGGACGGTAATGACGTAACAGACATCCAGTGTTGCCCTCTTAACAATGTCTCTGATGCATTACGTGCCACCTTAGTTTTGTGAAATGGTCGTTCTTTATTCAGTAGGGTCCGCTCGCACCTCGCCTTTGTTGGCATTTTTCTTGCCCGTGAAATACTGATGTAAAGATTGTGTGATTTACAAGGATTTTTTCCCGATATTAGATAAATAGTAGGCACATAAACACAATAAACACCGTGGAAGTTACGTGGTTTTTAAAACGAAAACTGGTGATAGTACTCATTCATATGCAAGGAGCTAAACCTGAAAATAAATCACCTGTTTTATACCTTGTTTCAAGTAAACTTTTCTACGGAAAAGCAAATATACTACATAGATTTTTTCATATTTAAAGTTTTATGGTATCAGGCGCCTTATTGTCTAACTTCGACATCCATCGCAATCACTTTTAAACGCGCCGTGATTGGCTAGAAATTACATCACACATAATTGTTGGCCAATCACGGCGCACGTGACGCCTATAGCGATTTTACCGTGTATACGCTAAGACATACAGACACATACGCAAACATATGTATACCATACATATTACACACACAGGCCTGTCTCCCAGGAGGGTAGACAGAGACTAGAGATTTCCGTGTGCTACGATCCTCTATGTCATTCGCCTTTTCCACATCCATCAACGTAGAAATTCAATCTGTTCTATTTCAAGTGCCTTGACTTGGTCCTTCTTCAGTAATGTCGCCAATTTGGTCAGCAGACGTCCTTCTATGGCGGCCCAGTCGAGCTCTACGTATGTTATCCGACTTTAATGTTATAGGCTTGTAGACAGGGTAAACAAAATATTATTCTATTTAGTCTGTCATTTAGATTATCAAAAAATATTGCATACGTATTTTTTCTTTTGTCAATCAAACAAATAATGACAGAGTAAAGCGCGTCAAAGTTTGGGAGTGGGGGAAAATGACGTCACTTCTCAGTAAAATTGTACTTAGATGTGACGTCACGCGAAACTTCAGCGGGCTATATCTTCATCATTTCTTGTTTAATTGAAAAAAGAAAAAATACGTGTCGAATATTTTCTGATAACTTAACAGACGGACTAATAAAAAAAAAATTGTCATCATGCTTATTTACCGCACAACCGTACAGTCTTATTTAAAAACTTTTGTAATTTTCAGTTTCCAAATAAATAGTATCGTGTCGTGCTGTGTGCGTGACCATTTGTGTAGCCCAATAAAAAGTAATGACAAAGCAAAGAAAACCCGGGGATTCTAAATTCAATATGCATGGTTACGGCTATACAGCTCTGTCTAACGACAGGGCAGGCAATCAGCAAGAGGGCTTTACTTGATGAAAAATGTACGACTGAAGTGGTTTATTAGCTTCAGGCTTCTACAGTCGTGCCATGCCGTGCACCCACTGAATTTTCATTAAATAAACACCGACTACGCGTTGGCTCGATCCAATTAAAATTGGATAGGTTGCGTAATTAGCATTACTCGACCACGATCACTGGACCTCCTTTGGATTTATGCTGTTAAAACGTAAACTTGTCTTATCTTTCAACGTTATAGAAACCAATGCGTGAGGTATTTTCGTAAATACCCGACGCAACGCTTTAGCCATTCGCGATGCCCAAAGCAGCTTCGTAAATATCTGATGTGCCGGACTAACACGTCAGGTATAATCATAATATTTATTTATTTGCGTAAAAAGAACTTAAAATGAATACAATCAAAAATAGGTCTTACGGCTAGTATAATTTTTTGCCTATAAACTACGTAAGTAGCCTGTATTTTAGGCACAAAATAGACAGAACATAAAGAAGAATTAAAGTAACAAATTGTAAGCTTAAAAATTAAAGAAATGTTTGAAATAATAGTATGAGACTGTTGTTTAATGGAATTTAATATTTTTTATTTGTCCCTTTACATTATCTGTGCCTTGATCTTCACACAAGAAATACCTGTACCTGCATTCATAAAAATAATATACAAAAGAAGATGAGCCACTCGTGTATAATTCGTTAATTATGGAGGTAATATCTTCTGCCTAGCGTAAGTGCGCAACTGAAATATTTCTATTGAGTTTCCAAATTATATTATTCGCTATATTATTTATAATAATAGTAATAGCAAATTGTATGATTCAAATACTTTAGTTGGATGATTTGAAAAAAAAAGTTGTTATTGGATTAAAGCAGCAAAATAACAGAAAGTAATATAAAAACTCAATATAAGTAACGCGTCGGGTATTTACGAATACGCTACCAGGAAAACTGTCGTTATACGTCCGTTACCGACTTACTTCCGTAGATTTTACGGAAATCCGTGAACAGACTGACTAACGGTTCGACTCCTTTCACTCTCTCACTTTTTGGTCGAACGTGCTTTTCAATCTCACCGCGCTTTCGACGAATAAAAACGCCTTCTTCCTGGGTTGTGTAGACAATACTTCGAGTGAAAATGCAAAATCGATCGTGAAGACCGCATGACAGTACAAGTTAACGTGAAGATTGAAAACGCGAGTCATACGGCAGCAAGTCTCCTCATAAATCCAGAGCTCCACAGTCATATATCCAACCCTTACCTCGTTTAGAATTGTCTGTTTAATGTGCTCGAGTTGTAACGCGGCTCCCGGGTACGGCAGGACATGGATAAATGGGAATAAATGAATAATGCGACTCGCACAAAGCCCTGCCGCGCATCTGCGATGCAACGTTCCGTTTCATGCAAGAAAATAACTGAACCGTGTAAGCTTTTGCGCACCGGAATGCGCTCCGTCCTCTGAAATGCTTACGAGTGTTCAACTAAAACGTGACGTTCTTTGACTGAATGCCTCAGTCAGTACTTCCATTTCTCACGCCAAAATCTTCGCTTGTCCCAAAGATTGAGGTTTAATGCTAAATTGAAATATCGTGTAGGTACGTTCGGTTGTACGTAATGATTTCAACATAACCGGGGTATGATGTATAGATTTGTGTTGGAATATACTCCGGTAATCGTTGTTCGTCGGTCGGCGGGTATTAGGGGTGTAATTAATAAGCGGGTAGGTGGCGAGAGAGGCGATAAGCCCGCTCGGCTCTCGGACTCGTAAATCACCGGCACTAATGACGCCCGACTCCGCTCGGCTCTCTCTAGGGTTAAAACGCCGATGTTCGGTAATCTTCTTATTATTACAGCCGTATATGAAGCTGCAGCTTGAAATAAGCTGCGTGTGGCTATATGGTTAAGCTTTTTCAATTTTCTCTGGCTTTACCAGTATTGGAGTGAAAGTCAATTAAATAACGCGACCAGTGCATAGGGCTTACTTCATATTTAAGACGACACCTTGGATTCAGTAAATTAATAAATAAAATACATGAGAAACTCTATCACGTTTAAAAAAAACTCATCCATCCTTGTTGACAACGGCGTAATGCGCCACGCCGCCGTGCAGCGTCTTGCCGTCGTCGTAGGTATTTGTCGGTGTATAGACCACGTATTTTCTTTTTTGTATTTAATATAAAAATAATAGTAGATTATTGCCGAAAGCCGGAAAATATGGTGTTGCCTCAGCTGGCCGAGGCTTGCCGTGGTTTGCTGAGTCAAGCAATATCACAATACCCTATTCCGCCGAGGGGTAATTCCATGAAAACTGACAACTTTTGTCGCACCCGTTACTCCAGTTATTATTTTTTATTTAGCAAAGTATTGATAATTCCGTACCTATTTTAGTAAGCATTGGTAACATGAAAAATATTATTTAATTAAGATGTTCTTAAATTGTTAAATAATTATTATATCATGTTATTACATATATCGAAAAAATGTAACGGGTGCGACATCTTCCGTGGAATTACCCCGAGGCATATAGTGCTTTTCTCAAACAATGTCAGGCAATAAAGAATGCGTTTGTAATTTAACTAAACTCGGTTATACTTTTCCTTCGATTCAGCAGGAAGTAAGTTCTCTATGAGCGCATTGGCTTCCTCTTGCTACCCTAAAGGCTTTCTTCACTCGAACTCATTTTTGAACACATGAACTCTTAAAAATCTATTCATCTGATTTTAACTACAGAAATTTAAAAAACGAAATGAAAGAAATACTACACGCACTGTGTTGAAAATTTACTGCATGGGCGTCAGAAAATAGGCTGTGACATGTTGTTCTTTGAATACTCCAAAACGGAATGAATGAAAATCAAAAATTAAAAAAAATTCTGCTTTTAAAAACGAGCTTTCGGCTTTACTGTGTGTAATCTTCGATTTCAAATCAAATCAAATCAAAATATTTATTTTTGCAAAATAGATACATTAAGTATACTTTCTACAAGTCAAAGTTAATTTACACAATATAATATATCTTTAGAATATAAAAAAAATATATAATAATACGGGAAATAAAATATACACCTGCATTAATAAATGATAGTCGTAAGTTTTTAAATAAATAAATAAATAAAAAATAAATAAAATAGGGGAATCTAGGAATAAAAATATTATATATACATAATACAATGAAGAAATAATAAAAACGGGAAATACATACAAAAAATATTAAGGGTGGGCTACTAAAATGTAATAAAGTTATACACTTGCATAAAATATAGAAATATAGGAATAAAAATATTGTATATACATAATGCCTAACCATCCGCACCATTCGATTAGTATTGCTAAGAAGAAGGGCAAGAAACTTAGCAAACATTTTTAAAGTGATTTTCAAATCTTTATTTTTCCCCAGGGGTAAAAATGCATTTTCTTGGTTATTGCAAATGGCGGAACTAACCTTTTTCAACTCTGTGATTACCTAAAATTTACAGCGTACAATGACAGTGTTGCCATCGCCAACTAAAGGATCTGTCGTGGGGGATTTGATCTAGCTTTTCGACTTATTGCTTTTCCTCCACTCACTACTTGTGAAATTGTGAAACATGACATATGTAGGTGTTTCTAGGCTGGCAGAGGGGAGTTTAAACTTTCTCTCTTGGCGACTGTACCTGGTAAAGGCTTTCATGTTTAAGAGAACAAGTTTACTTCGCGTGCACTGCACTCGACGTGTTCATTTCCTTAAACATAAACCTGTCAGACATTAACATGTTTTATTTCTGAATTTACAACCACTTGAGTTAATTATCTCAAACTGAACACATACATTAAATCAGTCAATTATAATTCGTAATATCTGTACCTACTAACAATAAAGTAGTAGAAAAGTCCTGTCTGTAAATTGAATATTTTTTCAAAATTTTGAAATTTTTGGGTTGTTTGTGCTATACTGAAGTCAAAACTTTCATTTTTAGATTTTTGGTCAGTCTGTTTTATGATTTGAGAACCACTCAACGGATTTGGATGTGGTTTTTTTATTACCATCGTAGTGACCCTGGTCAACATACAAGCTATAAGGGTTGGTCAAAAATCAGGGCAGAGATTGAACAAACGCAGGTGGAAATAAGTAAGTAATGCACGTGTTTATTACCTTGCGACAATCAGCTGTCATTTACTTTTATTTATTAAATTATATGTAATCTCAGGAAATACAAGTTTTGCTTTGTGTGCAGTTGCATCTCGTGCCTCGGGTCATATAAAATTAGTAATATAATAATATACTTAATATATAATGTCATATTCGTTGTACAGTCCATTCGTCTTATGATGCAAAAACAAGGGAAAGGTTTCACAAAATACCGACAGCTGAATCAAAATTACCGCTTGAAACGATTTTTGGAAAATAATCAGTTTTACTTAACATAATGAATTCATGAATTGAAATCTGAAGGAATGTTAATTTTCTGAGTAGAATAATTTTAATTATGACATTTTCATGTTATTTTTAATTTAAGCCATTATTTTATGTAAATTTTCATAAATGATTTCATATACCAATTATTATTGTGTATGTACATTTTACATGTTTTGTATTTAATGTGATATTTATAAAAAAAAAATTAATAATATTATAATGTTGTCTTCGTACAAAGGTATGAAGAACAGTATATGAACATCCTATAGGTATAGTCCCTACACGTCTCTATATTCTACCTCTGCATGTATTTTGCAAGCAAATGTCGAGCGGTATCAAAGTCACAAAATAAAAACGTTCCATAAAAAAGTTTTTGGTATCTATCTCATTTTACGTTCCTCGTCTCGTGCAAATGACGTACGATTCCCGTCGGCTCTTATTTGAATGAATTCTCTATACACAGTTTTATTTCGCTTAAACGCAAACGTACCGCGAAAATATTTACGTTTATAGATCCACATCACTATGCAAATGACACGGCGACTCTTTAGTTGGACCGCCTTCCGTTATTACGTTTTTAGCTTTCCAGTTCTCGCAGGTTCTGTGCGATGCGCAATTTTCTAAAGTGACCAATTTTGGGTTGTGCTAACGACAGTATCTTGACGTGAAAGATAAAATCTACGGTTTACTGATTCTTTTTCAGTTAATTTGAGATTTTACATGAACTTTTAATAAAAACAACGATACACTGTTCTACAATGTTACTTTCTTTGTATAGAAAATTTAATATCCCAATTTGAACTGTAGAAATTACGGTAAGTCCTTTTTGTTGCAGTCAAAGAAACTGAACGTATTTTTATCTAATGACTTTTAGATAACTAAGATCTTACGTTTATTCAGGAATACACGTTGCAAATCGTAATCGTGCGTATAAAAAGTCACGTTGCCCTACATTTAGTTCCATTTTATGGTGTACGAATTTATGATAAAAAAAAACGGTCCTAAAATTAATAATTTTATTTATGTACAAACACATATAAATAATAAACACATAATAAACACATTTTAAAGCAATCTTTAACGACAAACCACATGAAGTAGGGGAAGAATAGGATTGTGTATGACCCGCAAGCCAAACTTTCAACCTTTTACCGAGCCAAGTCGTAAAGTGAAATTGATGAAACTCATCGATTTGATATCAACTCGAACACCTGATTGGTAGATTTAGGAAAATAATGCGATTTTAATAAGAGCTACGAATTACGAGTGCCGAATATGCTAGGACGGACGGCGATCTTCTTCTACTTTAAAGAAAGAGGAGAGAGATTTTCATAAATCGTTTTTGATGGTGAATTCTTATTAGGGGCAGCGCACACAGGACGCGATAAAGCTACCTAATGAGACGGCTAATCGCCTTCGTGAACTATTTGTACAGCAAATGAGTCTCATGAAAAATGAGTTTATGCCCTATTTTCCATAACAAAAAGCGGACAAAGTGCACAGCGTTATTTGGAGTTTGGTTCCGTAGATGTATGTACAAAAGGTAATTCAAAAAATTGTAATATGATACGTTTGAAAGGTACTAGCTAGAATTCTAAGGGTCAATTGCACAACATTTTAAATTGTATTTAATTTTGCTAATCCAATTTATTTTGGCGGATATGTGTATTGATTGACAGATTTTCATCGAAATCAGCGAGTAAGATTTTCTCATTTTAAATGTTTAAACGTGTTCATAACAAGGTAATGTGACCTATTCTCGTGCAGCAAACCTTAAATTTAGAGTTAAAAAACCTAAAATAATACAAGCTAATTGAACTTTTATCCATCTGCTTTAAAGGCTGTTTCGCAATGAAAAGTTTTAGGTTATCGCAGCTCTAAATCTAATATTTGCTATACGAAAATAGGTGTCATTATTAAGTATTTTTAAGAATCCCTTCAAATACACTAAATATGTTTTATTATAACCACTACACAACAAAATTGATAGTACAGCTAGGATTCACTATGAAATTTTTCTGTAAATACTCGAAACTATTTCATTATACGTACGATGGTATATACCCTGTACACAGTTTCAAAAAACATAATGATTTTCTTGTACCAAAGGCCCCTAGGACTGTTAAAATGGTATTAAATAGCTGTGTTGTTGCTTTCAAAAACTTCAGTATCTACTACACAGTTTGATATTTTTCAAGGAACCCTAGAAAGTAATAAAAGCAGGCCTACGGAACATTCGAAAGGAAAAGTTCTCCGTACAAAACCGCCACCGAACAATGGATTAGCAATTTATGGAGCCCCCAAATAAGTGTGTCGGTGACAGCTAAATTGCTAAAGTTAATGCATAAATAAAAGGTAACAATATAGGCTTCGCTCCCTTGCCGCGTTGCCTTGTCCACTACTCGGGCTAGGAGATAGCAGCAAGGGAAAACGAGGAAATGTTCACCCCAATACACGGCGACCAATGCGCGCCTGTGTGAAAGAGACTAACGTTAGCACCATGCATTGGACAACGTGAATTGGGGCCTTGATTGAGAATGGGTCCAGAAGTGGGCGAACGAACGGTTAGTCGCACTCTTTTTCTCAGACGTGAAACTGAAGGGCGAATTCGCTTACGACGCGATTTGCGGATGACATCTATATGCCGATGGGAATCGTGTTATATGGACCCTTCGTTACTGGCGGCTAGTATGGGTTAACCGCACACCTCAAGACGCAATCAGTCTGACGGGAGATTAGGTGAAAAGTATGTGAGTAATTAAACATAGATTGAATAAAGCACTATTACTGTTATAAATAAAACATCACTTATTTTATTACGGCTATCTAGTTTTTTGCAGCTAGCTCTAAGCCCAACGGAAACAGTAGTGTAAACTTTTCCCGGAAGGTACGATGCTGCGTGTCCATTTATCTGACACACAGAATATATAAACTTTTCGACTCAATCTCCTTTAAACCAACGAGTCGTTGCTCAACTCTGGATTTGATTTACTAATTCAAAATTGGAACTAGTATTTATACTATTCAAATCAAAGATATATATTCAAATAATAAATTAGCAAGAATGTCGTGTCTGTACATTGAATATTTTCGCGAAATTTTAAATTACGTTATTAGTATTTTTAGAATTTATCTGTCTTTGTTCTGCTCAAGAACCACTAAACGGATTTGGATGCGGTTTTTTTCATTATCATCGTAGTGACCTAGATCAAGTAAACGCTATAAGGGATGTTCATGAAATAAAGCCCAAGCCGGAAACGGAGCAGATTGATAGACGGACGCAACGAACGGGAAGCACTGGTCCGTTCACTAACTGGGAGAGGTGAGTGTCGCTTCTTTAATGAATCTAGGGGTGTCAGAGGTGTCTCCAGTATCGTACACCCACGTTTCACTGACGAAAATGACCTCCCAAATGGACGGAGTGCCCTATCGCCGTATTTTGGGCACAAATATGGACCCACAGCTTAACACATCTGCTGCGTTCTACACGCCAGGGGTGTAATATATAAGGTGACTTTTTATCCAGCCAAACTCATACTGGAGGTTTGGTAAGTGATCAGTAACACGGATCGATAACACTTTCTGCTAATTTCGCAAAATAAAATCTAGACGTCCCATAGTAATTGACTCGGGGCTGGGCTGCGTTTGTATATAAGGAACACGAAAATAATAAGGAAAGAATAATTCACGAATTTCACATAAAGGGTCATCGAACCTTGTTACTGAGCACTTACTGAGTAATCAGTAAGAATTTGGCTGTATAAATTAAAGTCCCCTTATATAACATTACACACCAGTGGCGTTGTATATAAAATAACAACAACTGGTGACGAGGGGGTAAATAAGACGAGAGTTGCGAGAGCCGATCACACCATAATGTGATTTCACCACACTTTGCATCCCATGGGATGACATCAGTCTGTCACGGTCGGTATTATATTATAACCATTGGTGTGTTCTCCTCGAAAGTGTTAAGGTGTTGTATACTCAAACTGCAATCTAGACCTGTCTTTAAAGGCCTAACCCTCCGATACGGGTGGTCCGAACATTAAAAAAATCTATATAACAGGCAAAACATATTCAAAAATAAACTCCATGTTTAATAAAAAAATATCTTTGCTTTTGACGGAAACAAATAGAAAGTTTCCTGTGATTTACGCAAGAATATTCCTACTCCTTCCGAATGCTTGAAGCGATTTTAATTATTCTCTCACCATACAATTTATAGATGCACAAAAGTCTTGTTTTGTCCGTCCATGTGAAACGTATTATTTTCTCCTATTTTGCGCTATCATCGCAAAGATACACTTTTCAATATGCGCTGATATAAATGTTATTTCAATGTCGATTTTAGTACTTATACACATCGAGTTTCTATTTAGAGTAGGCATGCGCCTTAAGGCTGTAGCTGACACTAGAATATAAAAAAAGCCAGATTTTCCAGGGTTCTTTTGACGTAAGTAGGACTATCTTAATATTGGAAAAAATATATTCGATTTATTGATCTTTTATCTAGGTGATTTACTTATAAACAATGTACAAAGATTTATACTTCTGTCAAAAAAAAATTTTATCCACCCTCTTTTTTTTGTTTTCAAACGTTCGTTTCAAGAACGCGTTTGAGAGATCAACTTGTTTTTTTTTTTTTCATAAAATGGGTATTAGAAATATAAAGGTTTTCTACTTAAATCCAGTATTTTTTTTCCAATAAAATATTTTAGTATTAGCTAAAAACCCTCCGAAAACATTCCTAGACAAATAGGTCAATTGGCTAACCAATAATCGCCTCTATCAAAAGCTAATAAAGTATTTGACATTGGCCTTTTTGTGTTGGACGGGTAATAACATTTTTTGCTAGGGTATGCCATACTTTTAACGTGCTTTTCGAAGCACGCAGACATAACTAGGTAGAGGCCAGGGGGGGCACGAACCTCCCCACAGTGGCATCTGCCCCCCTCCCTCCCAGGACTACGAGTGTCATTCAAAAAGATACTTAATCCAATTTAAGGCCTTAGTTCTTTTTTTCGTTTTTGGGTTTTTAGGTGATCTAATTGTATGGAGGGTTCTCTATTTATCTTATTACTATCACAACATTTAAAAATCGGCCTAGAGGTAATCAATATATGAAATTTCAGAAAATTCGTCTAAAAATGAAAGTTGGCATAAGGGTAGTGACTCCTAATTACGCCAATGCACGCAGATCGAATAACCAGGAATTAAAAAAAGACTGACCGCTTTCAGAGACCGAGGAGGGCGAGCGGTCGGCGGTGGAGACCCCGGAGGACGACTCGAGGCTGGACAGCGAGTCGGCGCGTGTCGCGTGCGCGTGCGCGTGCAAGCTGCTCGACTCGCTGATGCTGCGGCAGTGCGGCGACGCGCGCAGCTGTGCCAGTCGCCGCCGCAAGTACCGCTGCTCCCGCGCCAGCTGCTCCTTGTGGGACGAGTGACGCTTTTCTCGTTCTTCCAAGCTCTAGAACGAGATACGTTCAGGGTTACGAAAGCAGACGGCCAACTGTGAGATTTTCTCACTGTTGTAATGGTTTGACTCTTCACTTGGATAAAGACCATAATATGCAGTTTGTTCTCTGAGGATGGGCGGTTACCCAGGAGCATACGTGAAACCGCTCTCGAAAAGCTAGTAAAATATCTATAAGTAAATACGTATTAAATAAATACAAGTAACAAAAATTAATGGTAAATCACCAAAAACATAAATATGAAAAAAGGGGCCGAGTTCAGTACAAGGGCAGTGCAGTATTGTCAGCTTCGCCACAAAGAATTGAGATCAAATTGGGCGCTGAGGTTTAGGAGGTTCCTTTACTGCAGTAATGTACAACCGTTCTTCACTTGTTTTAAAAGAAAGTTTGTTAGGGTCCTTGCTACTGAATATGTAGAACTTAGCAAGTGATTACACAAAAAAAGGAACAAAGATATTTTGTTATAATACATTTCTAACTTTATCCGAGCATTGCTGACAGGGCCAGAAGCATTCGTTTTATCGCGGGCCCAGTTCTTTCGCGCGAAAAAAAGAAAAAGCAGCAGTAAAAACACGGTTCACAAACTGTTCTAGTTGTGGATCGTCCATAACGGCTCGTTTATCCGGACGGCTCTTGCGAGGACGTAAAAAGTCGGTATAGGCGTTCCCCAAGGAGTCGAAGGATCCAAACGCCGAGCATGGAGGTTGTAAAACATGATGCCTGTACCTCAAAATTGAGTCTCAAATCTCAATAAAATTATGAGCTCCGAATGTTGGGTTGAATAACAAGTGGGTACGTAAGAATTTACATTAAATTAAAGGGTTCCTTTCTGAAAACCAAACAGGAAGTAAATTTTTCTTAAATTATCCTTTTTTATAGATAAATAAGGACGTTCCCGATTTCGTCCGGGTATATTTGGAATATAAACAGCCCGTTGCGTTGAAAACGTACTTTCAATACAAAAGCTTGCATCTCTTTTCACCCCCTTAAAAGTGAATTAAAAAAAAACTTTCTTAATCCACTTCTATCTCCTTGAAGCACATTCTGTTTCAATCTTCAGCGGGTTAGGCTGTTTGTTGTAATATAGATATTAAATTACTTCATCCACAATTATATTTCTACTGTACGAGGTAGTTATTTATTCGTAAAGACGAGGGGAGACATGACTCTTCATCACAAAACTTCAAAGCTAAGATATTATTACACTAAAGCCTTAAGCTGTCTCTCTCAGAATACTTTGTAAAGCTAAAACTACGGCCTGCGAGATCGCCGAGATCCCGGGTGAAGCGGATGTCAGAAATAATTTGCAAACTAATCTGCCACAGAAGTTGATGTCATAATCAGTAGCAGAAATTTAGCGCGATTAGATTAGATCAGAGGTTCTCACACGGCGGCACAGGAACCTCCGCACAGGCGGTACTAGGTAAGGGCCCGGGGCCACTTATAATTGGAGGAGCGTATACACCGATTTGTAAATCTTTCCGTCTACAAGTTACAGACCCGTGAAAAAAGGACAGACAGCAAAGTGTCATTAATAGGGCTCCGTTTAACCCTTTGGGTACGGAAACCTAAAAATATAAATATGATGCCACTATTTGAAAGTCGGTGCATTAGACTATCGATCGTCGTGAACTTTGCTGCAAGTTAAAGGAGTCATGGTAGGGAGGAAAGTGTGAGAAAACTTACATTTTTAATCTCGCATGGGGTTGATTGAGTTTCATTAAGTTATATCTAGTTTCAATGAAGTTAGGACCGAGAAAACCAAAGTAAACTTTTTATCGGAAAGAAAACATAACCTTATACGATTATGACCCATATAGGTAAAAATTTAAACATTACTAGCCTTTAGCCGCTCCACCTGCGTTTATTCAATCTCTGCCCCGTTTTCGGTTTAGGTGTTACTTTATGAACATCCCTTACATATATATGCTGACCTGGGTAGCTAGCATGGCAGACGATATCGAGCTTTGACAGCACGATATACCACTGTCTGTCACTCTTCAGGTAGATAAACAGACTGAGACAGAGCACTGTATCAAGCGCTATCGAGGTCGGTATGGTCCTTCATGTTAGACGTGCAGGGTTATTACGGTGATAATAAAAAGAAACCGCATCCAAATCCATTGAGCGGTTCTCGAGTTAAAACTGATACAGACAGACAGACAAACAAACAATAATTCTAAAAACGATAGTTTTGGCTTCAATCTATTTAATTTAAAATTTTGAAAAAAGATCCATTGTTAAGGCACGACCTATTTACTATTTGATATGGTGCTAACAAACCATCTTATTAGCTTTGATTACGAGTTCTGTAAATCTGCTACGACGTAGCACGGACACTAATATGCTACGGCGCAGCGTAGCAAGCAAGAAACCTCTACATCGGTTTCTCACCACACATCCCGACGAAATCAAATAGCTGTATATTTTGGTCCCCGTTCCCGCAGGAGGCTTTCTTGCCTGAGGGGGGTATTGTTGCAACTATTGTAAAGTCATTGCTGCAGAAAATAATTTCTACAGAACACACGCGAAAAAAGAACACTTTTTGCATAGATATGTACGTATATGACTTTTTTGCAATATTTTAGAAAGTTTAGAACAAAAGTTGTTCAGAATAATTAGTTGAACAGACCTAGTACATATTATGTACTCCTACAAGGTGACGACAACGAACGGGCGACAAACGACAGATTTATGCCCGGATAACTCATCTGGTCTGTGCCGGCCACCGCTGACCCGCTGCGTTCCTATATCGACCCTGATCCTCTCCTTAGACCTTAAACTGAGTTTCTATAAAGCTAGAGTTCCTAAACATTATTTCACACGCCCTGAAAATTATAGCAATGTTTTCATAATCGTATGTGAATACATTATTATTTATGTATTTTGCTATGTTTTTTGGTTTTAAAATGTTCCTTATAAGAACGCAGTTTATCCATAAAATAGGTAATAAGCAAATCTACTCCATTCTTATTTATTTTTGCATATAAAATATTTCAGTATTAGTTAAAAACCCTCCAATCTGCTGTTTCGCGCGTGATTATTAGTATAACCCGTCCAAGACAAATAGGCCAATAAGCCAACCAATAATCACCTCTATCAAAAGCTAGTAAAGTCTTTGGGCTTCTTGTATTGGACGGGTAGTAACATTTTTTCTAGACTGTTCCATTCCCTAAAGCAGCGGTTCTTAAACTTTTTGTAGCCACACACGGACCACTTTCAGAATTTCAAAGATTCCAAGAACCCCTGTTGTAGAAAATTTCAGGGAAATAAAATAAAGCATAATATAAAACATCACTTTTATTGGTTAGTTTATATGAATAGGTACTTCATTAAATTGTATCAGGATTAAGTTAATGAAAAGGATACTGTTGTTTGAACTCAGTTCAATAAATATGTTAAGAGTGAACTGAGTGGCTGTGGACCCCTGGCACACATGTCACGGATCCCTAAAGGGTCCATGGACCCCAGTTTAAGAAACCCTGCCTTAAAGCAACGGTAGAACACCGGACTCTCAATCTTCAGACGCAAATCATGAGGTTTTCTGGATTTATGTGCATAAATAAAGTTGATTCTGAAGGCTTTAATTTTAGTTTTAGCGCTGTCAAAACTTAAATTTTTCCAAAGTAATACATATAGCTTCTGTTGTTAACACTAAAGAACTATTTTGGAATAAAGAAAATTTAGTTTTGACATCACTAAAACTGAAATTAAAGCCTTCAGAATCGACTTTAGTATTTGTACACTACTGCTGCTGCTATGAGAAGCACGTAGTGATGCCAATTACGCCGAAAGAGTATATTGTATAATGTGACTTTTTACCTTCTCTTCTTTCCTGATAGATACGTACAACCGTACAACAGTACGCATTTACCCCTCGGGTGAGCCTTATCGCCGTAATTCGGACACAAATTCACGGTTTTTAGGGCATGTAGTAGGTTTACCGTGCAGTGTTTTCCTTCACCTCTGAGGAAGTGGTAAGTTTGTATTGCTCATTAGTTCGAAAAAACATATTGTGCTTGTATGACTGGCGCGATTTGAAGAACAAGTCCTGCCGGATGAGCTATTACTGCTGTTAGAATAAACACATGTAACATTGTGTAGGTAATGTTTTCCATACTCATAATAAAATATTTAAAAAGTTGTGTCGTTGTGAAAATTTAAATGATATGGGTTATTAGTGTTGTACTAAGACAAAACTATAATTTTAATACTTTTTGAAAGCTGTTTTCTTCATTATCATCAGTAAGCTCTACTCTAAAGTGTCTTTCAATCTTTGTGTAGTATCGACCATCGACGTGCCAGCGAAACCGGGGACAAAAGCTAAAGGTTACTTGTACACAACTTTTCCTGACTTATTCTTCCTTAACCTAAGGCACAAGGCGTCTACGATCTCATATAAAACTTAATATAGTGAAGTCTAGTGAGTTAATTTCAGAACGCAGCCCTGAGGGTGGGTAGGGAGGCGGTGGGGAGAGGAGTCCATATTTTCAGGGTCCACCGAGGACTTGTCGTCGTAAATTCTTCGCGAAATTAAGATTTAGATTTTAGATCCTGTGAAAAATGGACTGCCTCCAGCATCCCTCTTGGTTAGGACTCTAGCCCTGTCCCATTTTACCCTCACAACTTCAGCTGTGAAACTTTTATTACGTCCAATCAAATTATGGGGAAATTCTCCAAAAAGCTCTACGAATAGAAAATGGACTATTGATTGGGAGCTCTTAAAGTGTGGGCAGAGAATAAGCGTGGCTTTTAGTGAAAATTATGAGCTGAAGAATTTGAATAAATCATACTTTGCACCGGCTTGGCTAGCCAACGCTTGGTGTTCTTTCTTAGTTATATGGAAAGTAGTAGAGACTAACATATAGCAAGTTTAAAGTATCTGTTTATCTAAAAATTATTCGCAGCACAAAACATTTACAAAAACAAAAGTTGTTCAGATGTATCAATTAAAATCATCTATTTATACGAATTATAAAATAGTAAAAATGTTGTGTATGAAATATTTTAAAAAATTCTGCGAAATTTTAAATGAAACAGGTGCTGAGGGCAAGACTAAAATTTTTAGAATTTTTTCTGTCTGTATGTAGCATAATAACGCGCGACTTCGTTTATCGTGCCTATCTGTTAAAATTAGCGATATAACTCATGCTTGAGTCGTGAAAACAAAAGTGTACCACTCACGCGCGATAAGATACTATGGTCATTGGTCAACATATTATAGACTTTGTGTTGATAGAATAAGCACCAAATCGAAAACTGTGAATGATAATCATTTTAAAATATACATTGATTGTAAGACGCTTCGAATCCGCCAACAAAAGCTAGTCCTATAGAGGTGATTTTCGTTTATATAGCCAAATTCCTACTAGAGACTAAGTGGTCAGGAAAAAGTTTGACCTTCATAACCCTTTCTGTGAAACACGCAAAATAAAATTTAGACTTCCTAATTGAGTCATGGTAGTATGGAGGTACAAAAATTATTATTCGTATTTCGCAAACAGGGTCATTGAACCTTGTGCCTGACCACTTATCGAGTCTCCAGTATTAATTTGGCTATATAAATGAAAGTCACCGTATAAATAATAATAGTTGGCGAAGCTCAAAACATAGGTAGCTACTCGTCTATATGAACAAATTTTTGTATGGGGATTATGAAAAATTCTCGAATTTTTTTTTTCGCCTTTTCGTAGTAAATCATACGGCAGATATGGTCAATTTGTATGAGAGCAAGTGAAAAAAAGTTGCGAATTCCGCTTAGCTCCAGTAGAAAAAGTTATTAATATAGACGAGTACTACTTAAGTTTTGAGTTTCCCCAACTATTATTATTTAACCTTATATAAGGTCCTACATTAATAAGTGAAAATAATTCTAGGGTAGATCATGTATCCCTAACTGATCAAATTCCAGAAAAAGAAAAAATGTTTTGCTCAAATATACTATATTTTCCAGTACAAAGTGGTTCAATCAGCTGACTGAATTTCTATGGAAAGTTGAAAAAAAAGTACGCACAAAAAATTTTTGCTCCGGTGGAATGTGGTCTATTAGGGATACTTTAACATCTGTTAAATTTTTTTCACTTTGTATTGTAGGACCTTATATAAGTTCGTAAGATGTACTTACTGAGTTCAAGCAGGGAGGCACTAAGGTAGGCATGTGTGTGTGTGTGTGTGTGTGTGTACATAGAGCGGTAACTCCCTAACACAATAATAACAAATTTGTAACTGCCGTCACTCACAAAATTAATTTCAAGAACGTCGGACGGACAGACGGCGAGAGATATTGTATTTGAATTACAAAGAGAGAGCCGCTGGATGGAAGATTACTGTGGTATCTAATATTTTGGAAACAATAACCGGGAGTGTACACGGAAATTGTAAATTATGAACGTTCCTTTAACGTTACTGAATAAACAAATATTAATGCATATTCATTTTTCATACTTATTTGCTTGGACCATTTAACACGGGACCTGTCAAACCGCGACTCTTAGTACTGAAATTATTCTGCCGTTTTCCACGGGAGGGGAGGTAAACACGCACAGCACACATTTACTCACTCACGCACACTCCTGCGAAAAATTGATATGTCACACTAAATCAAAAGCTAAATAAAATAAAAATATTCGATATATTTTGGCCTCTCCTATGAGGCCGTCATCAGTTGAAGATAGAAAAGGCCGAAATATATTGAAAATTCTGTTTTTATTTTATTTATATTTTTACTACCAATATTTAAAGAAAATAAAAGGCTGAATATAGCAATTATATCTTTATTTATATTAAATCAGAAGCTGCAACACAAACACAAAACGTGCACACAAGCAAACTTACATGACCAAATTGTTTATTTTATTTTTATTTTTTATTTTATTTACTAATAACTAAACAATATTATGACAGGTTAACCTAAAGCAATATTGTTAAAAATTAAAAAAGAAGAATCTGAAAACCTATGATCTTAACAGACATGAAAATATAAGCTACATAAAAAATATTAACTAAATCACTTATTACATATCATCTACTTAACCTATTTACATAACAAACACATTGCTACTCTTGTAAAGTCAGTCAGCGAACAGTAAAAAACGTCAATATCTGTCTCCTGATCAATTTTATTCAAAAATCGGATAGCTGTCGTAACTGGTGCCTCCTTCAGCATATTTGTCCGCACGATAGGCTCATAGAACAGCTTGTGGGTTCTTGCTCTTTGGTAATTATTCGGCACAAACAGCCCTATCGACAGTAACACCTGTGGATTATCTTGTTTTCCACGAATAAGTTTGAAGAAATAGACTACTAGCGCCAGGTTTCTTCTCACTTCAAGCTTACTGTATCCAACCATACCCAAAATAAATAGGGTTGGATACATAAGTGGAAAGAAAGGGTAAACTCCATATAATTTAAAATACACAAACCTTATAAATTTATTTAAAATTTTCTCCAGCATGTAGTTATATTTAGCTTCATGTGGATTCCAAATAATTGCACTCGTTTCGATTCGGCTCCGAACAAGAGCATTAAAAAGGGCTTTTACAGCCTCGATATTTTTAAAACACTGAGCCTGCCGCAAAATGAATCCTAACTTTTTAAAAGCTTTCTTACACAAGTCTTCGATGTGATTACGAAAGTTTAAATCATGCGTCATGCGTACCCCAAGATCGCGTACCTCCGATACGCGAGGCATTGCTGTCCCGTCTACTTCGTAACAATAGTAACGTGGTGCATGCAAGCGGGTATACGTCATTGTCGCACACTTCGATACGTTGAAGTACAGCTTATTCCTGCGACTCCATTCCACGACACGATCTATGTCACGCTGCAATGCCGCGCAATCTGCGTCATCCTTAACGGTGCAAAGCAACTTGAGGTCATCCGCGAATAACAAGCAGACGGCATCCTTGACCACGTTCGGAAGGTCGTTTATCATTATACTAAATTCCAGAGGTCCGAGGTTACTTCCTTGGCTAACACCCGAATATGTGCAATACGTGTTTGAAGCATGTCCAGCATACTGCACGTATTGGCGCCTGTTTCTCAAGTAGCTACTAAAGAACTCAAGAAGGCGCGGAGTGAAGCCGACGCCAGCAAATTTCTCAAGAAGCACGTCATTATCGACAGTATCGAACGCCTTCCTGAAATCAAAGTAAGCAACGTCGACCTGCCCCCTTGCGTCCAGCGACGGCACCACGTGCGACATGAAGCACAGTAAGTTAGTGGTGGTGCTGCGGCCCGGTCTAAACCCATGTTGCGCGTCCGAGAGTTGAGAGCGCATCTGTAAGTAAATTGACCTCTGCAGACTAGACTCGAAGACCTTCGCGAACGTTGACAGTATCGCCACCGGCCTGAAATCACCCACGTCTGACCCCGAGCCACCTTTTGGCACTGGTATGACTTTTGTGACCTTCCATGCATCGGGATAAGCGCATTCTGAAAGACATAAATTAAAAATATGCAGTAACGGCTCATCTAGTACCCTGCGAGCATCCTTTACCAGGTAGGGTGGTACCCCATCAGGTCCGGCAGAGCGCTTGGGCTTGAGGCGAGTGAGCGCGTGGCGCACATCTTCCAGCGTGAGCTGCGGCACATGCACGCGCGCGCCTCCTCCTCCACCGTCCGCCATGTACTTCAGCAGAGGGAGATAAGTGCGCTTGCCTGGTCCCGTGTTATATGGTCTTAAGAGAATGGAAAATGTATATTCTATTCTTTATTCACACAATATAATTATTGATAATAGTAGTCTTAAAGTTAACGCGTATAGGCGACCTTATCTCTGAAAGAGATATCTACCAGCAAACGCTTGACGATAAGAGCAACTAGAAAAAACGAGTGTGAAAAAGATCAGACACAAAAAAATCGAAGCGCTCAAGTCATGCCGCGTAGAACGAAGAAACTTAAAGAAAAACACATATAAAATCCATAACAAAACATACTATGGGTTTATTTCAACCATTAAAACACTTCTTTAATTTACTTCAAACACATAGTTATTATATCACAGTATCCACAGGTGTGTACGCAGTATTGGCTTTATTAATACACTAGCTTTTGCCCGCAGGTTCACTCGCGTGGAAGTTTCGTTCAATCAATGTAGTATATTTAATTTCACAGTTTTCAGATCAGCGGTTATTTTATCAACCTATTGTTTTAAATTCTTTCCGCCCATCGCGCGCCTGTGGAATGTATTATTTTCTCCTATTTCGCACTATATTGTAAAATCAGTTGCTAAACCGAGTGCGTATCGTCGAAAATATACATATTCGCTTAACTAGGATACTTTCACACTTGAAATGACGTCACAAATCGTAAATATTTCAATACCCATTGAAGGTTATTTTGGATATTCATTTTTTATCTTTTTTTGGTGAATAGCAACCATAGATGGCAACCGACACTGAGTTACATAATAGGCCTACAGGGCTACACAATGATAATAAAGAAAAGGGCTCCTAATGCGTTGAGTAGTTTTCGAGTTAAAACGGAATATATAGACAGAGAAACACAAAAATTCCAGAATTTTTAGTTTTGGCTATAATAAATACTTATAGTTATTATAGTGATAATAAAGGGGAGTAAAAAATGAAAAGTATAAAATCGGGTTAAGGTAGCATTATCAACTGCAAATCCTCCTCAAATTCAATTTACTAATGTAGTTCCTAAATAAGGAATTGCTGAGAGTAAATTTGTAATTACTGTAGCTCCTCAGAATGATATTATTTACCAATTTCATTTAAAAAATTCGCAATAATATTCGACGACAGAAAAGACTTTTTTACTAGTATATTATTACTGTATATACATAGAATTGTCTAATAAATATCCCGCCGAGTACCCATTGAATCAGCTAATTGGTGCTAGAATGTGCCGTACTGCACCTTTACTAGCCCCTGAAGTGGCATAAACAACGTTACATGTTTATTTTAGAATTATAGACGCGGGAGGTGACCGACAAACTTATATATTGTTATGAGTGAAGCACAGATTACTGTGGAGTAAAGGGTTAAGGGAGGAGTTTTGAACTTAATATTGGGGCCGTTCGATATAAGTTGCATTTTCCTGCATAAACTATGATACAAATACCTCTTCAGGTTTGAGACAATAAAACTTATACTAAAATAAACGTCGTTCTAAGAAATGTGATGTGTTAAATGTGTTAAAATCTATCCATTTAATTCCAAAATAATGAATATAATAAAATAACCCCCAAATTGCGAGTTTTATGAAATTGTTGGGGCAGGACAGATTTTTTGGATAACCTCGCCTTAAAAGACGTATGCAGGCGGATTGTAAATAAACCCGCCTTTATACTATTAATCACAATTGAAATTTAAAATTGGCTTAATTTTTTACCCAACCAAACCTAAATACAACACCTATATATTGTGTATAGTGTCATCGCAAAAATTCCATTGGTTTCTGTAATAGATAGGGAGTGCCTCCGCCGTTGAGAACCGGCGGTACATTACTGCCGGCAGCCGAGATCAAAAACAACGGCTGCCGGCGCCGCCGGCTCCCGCGCCGCTTACGGTAGAAATTTCTTACGCGCAAAGGACGTTAAATTTCAAAGTGTGAGATTGTATATGTATTGTGTTTGTTTTTTTGGAAATCGTTGAAATCGGCGACTTCAAAATACAAATTTGAGTTACTGTCAAAACTAGGGACGTGGTCGCCTCGCTCCGCTCCGCTTCGCTCGGCTCCTTATTTTATCTTATATGTCAACCTAACGCGCTCCTCGCTACGATACTATTTTTCTTTTGGTGAAAGTTTTTTTTTAATATTACTTTAAAGACCCAAAATTACTTCCTATCCTATCCTTCCTAGATAATTAACATGCTAACCCCATTTCCCGTTTCTTTTTCTAAAGTCAGTGCCGGCAGCCAATTCGGCAACCGGCGCTGGCAGCTACTACAGCAACCAGCACCGGCAGCCAATTTGGGACACGGTACCCGGCGGCTGAGGCACTTCCTTCTGTAATATAGAATTTTATGTTTTACACTTAAATTTAATTTAATTTAGTAATAGTAGATTACACAACAAGTGAAAAAAAAGGGAATTTCTTTCGAGGCTCAAAGGTGGATCCCGAGAGGAGCGAAGGATTCTAGAGTAGAATCTTGAGCGGAGCGAGAGATCCAAGAGACGAGATGGTTTTTTTTTTTTCACGAGTTATGTACTCTACTTTTCACCATTGACTATGAGAAAATAAACAGTACCATATTAACTATTTGAATCAAATTTTATTATACCAATCGGTACATAGTAAATTAATAAGAGAACAAAACATAAAAATGGCGGTTCTTTTTTTTTTGGTCTTTTTTCCAAGCGGCCAGCCAGTACGTTTGGTAAGATATTTTTTTATATTGTGCATTGACGCTTGTTCCAAATTTAAAATGCTTTATTCTGGCATTTTTGTGGAACATAAAATGTAGTGATTGCAAGATTTATAGTTTATAGCTTCTCGGGTGATTATGTTTTAAGATGGCTGTATGGTCACAGATACCTTTGCCATGCCTTTGCCTATCCAAAAAGTTTAAAAAGTTACTTGTTCTCACTCAGTGAGGAAAAGAGCGTTTTATTCACTGTTTTTGGTGAACCAATAACCCCTTTTCGAATAGTAATGGTGAAAAACATTTTTTTTTCATTCATCTACACTGAACACTTCAAATTAAAATTTACAAAATTATCACCCTACAAAACCTGACTTTACAGAATTATTCATTTAGTATATTAAACCGTTAACAACTAAGCTACGCCATTTCTCGAACAGAAAACAACAAAAACTTTATTTTATTTCTGAAATAAAAGCAAAGATTATCCAGCTGCTAAAAATCTCAGCAATGAATAAAACAAGGAAAACATGTAAACGAAAATTTAATTTTCTCTCTTGTCTAGGAATCGAACAGAGGTCTCTTAGCTCGACAAGTAGTCACTTAGCTAAGTGGCGGGTCACTAACTGGGTCCGTAATCGTTGTTCTTAGGGTGATGTCACACTGGAAGTGATCGGAAACCGCGACCTTATGAAAATGGTAGAATTTAGAAAGTTAGAAATTAAATGTAACGAATGTTGTGATACGCAAGTTCTTTTACCATAAAAGATTTTCACGATTACATGTTGTTTTTAAAAGATTTTCAAACAATGAATTCAAGCGCTTACAAAAAATAAAATACAAAAAACATACGTAGTATAAAGTTAAAATTTGATTTAGTCTCGTTTTTTTGTTTAGGTGTTGTCAAATAAATTGTAACAATTTAATTAAATACATCCACAATTAATTTTTCGACCAAGTTACTCCAATCATTTGACTTTTGAAGTATGTATAAGTGTCATCTTTTTAACGTAAGTTGTGACCTCAATCTTTAAAAATTCAAGTTGTATACTGTACAGATTGCATTGTTTTGCAGTTATTAAATATCCTATTATCATAAATAGGCATCAAAACAAGTAAATATAATGGAATTTATAATGTTGAATATATACAAAAAAGAAGTATACCATCAAATAAAAACATCCCTTAGTAGTGTTGTACTTAGTAATACATGTAAGTCGCAGTGTTTTCATCGACCCAGGTGGCCGCTGCTTTACAAGATCGTCTTAACCTACAGACCAGAGGGCATATTCCTTGGGGAGCTTCGGGTGTATCAGCGCACTCAACGAGGGGCTCCAAGGGGGTAGGGGGGAGCCACGTGTCATCTTCTAATTGAGTGTAAAGCAAACCTCTATGATCGAGGCAGTCGGGTTATTTATTAGACAAGTTGCTAGTTAGAGACGCGACTGCCGGAAACGCCATCTGGCGGAATTAGTCGGAACTTTGTTATAAACCACGTAAGGTGTTAATTATGTATGCAAATTGCGTTTTGCTGTGGGAATTGGAATAGATTGTATTTTGTAACTCGTGAGTTGCGTCGTTTGTGAGGGTAATTGTAAGAAAGTGTACAGTATAGGACAACAAAAAACCAAGGTCTCGATTCCAGGAAGACGTGCGATCCCGCATCATAGATTTATCTTCGCTTTAAATATATTTAATAATTATCTATTTCCATCCATCCATCAGCCTGTTTCGTCCACTGCTGGACATAGGCCTTTCCAGGATTTCGCCACTCTTGGCGGTCCTCCTGGAAGAAATGCCCATACTCACACACGCTGGGCAGGCGGGTTGGTGAGCGCGGTGCCGGAACCCTCGCACCAGTGACGCCGCTGCCCGTCACCAGTCTGTTTTATATAAGGCCCGGCAATTGGGGATGGATATACCGCCATCCATCGGTCCCAGGCAATGATGGGCCGCCTGGTTTTGCCTGAGAGCTGTTCTCTTACTCTCCCCAGAATAACTTCGGGAGGATTTGCGAGTAATATGGTGGTACCTCCACAGTCGAGCCCGGAATCAGCTCTACCACCTAATAAATCATACTAAATAAATATCATATCATACAAATATCATACTGCACAACTTTACCGAAGAGTGATGTAAACTGGATTGTAGAAAGCACGTACATCTTTTAGTCATTGTCAAAGTAGGAAGCGTATTCTGAAGTAGAGTTTGTCACCCGTGAGCCTTAGGGAAATCCTTTGTACCTAAGAAGCTAGGAATGTCTGAGTCCCTGAAGCCAGTAAAACTTATGTCGTTAGCTGATCTCCCCTCTCGACATTTCCTACAAAAAGTACATAGTTTTTCATCGCCTGAAGGCATTTTTTGTGCAAAATTTAATAAGGAAGGCTCCAATTTGCACAGAGCGAAGCGCATGATAGCCTCTGGGGGTTTTCTGTGAAGTCCCACACGTTGTCAGTTATTCTCAGTTTTATTCCGATGGAGTAAGGTGTAATTTTGTTTGGTTTGAATATTCGTGTGTATTTGTCGAACAGTATTGGCTGGTTGGGAGATCTCGCCACAATTACCCCGACATGATATATACGAAAGCTGGTCGATGTTTCGCTCTGTACGACTTTGCGTTGGCTGGTTTTTGAAAAGGGAATTTTTGCGAAATACCCCATTTTACTATTCGGGTTTTAACTATTTTTGGCTGTAAACTTATTCCGGGTAGAGACGGACAAAATATGAAAAACTGCAAATTATTTGTTTTTCATTTTATTCCTTTTACAGGGAATATTGGTGAAGGATAGGTTAAAATATAATGTTTGCATTATATTTTAAGAACAAAAATAAAGGTTGATTCTCGTGGAAATAGCGGGGGGTATAAAAACGCTAGAGTAAAAAGTACCCCAAAAAAAAAACCTTGTATGAATATAAATATATTTATATTTGTACAGCCAAATTCACACTGAGGACTCGGTAAGTAGTCGGATTTAAGATTCGATGGCCTTTTTTGGGAAATTCTAAAATTATTTTCTCCAGCTCCGTATAAACGCAAGCTCAGCCCCGAGTCAATCTATGGAAAGTAAAAATTGTCTTTTAAACAAATAACGCAAATACAATTTTGATCCGTGATACTGATTACTTACCAAGCCCCAAGTATGAATTTGGCTGCATAAATCAATGTCACGTTGTAAATTTACATAGTACTCGACGTTTGGATCTATCTGTCGAATCGCAATGACAATAAGACTATGTTTAAAGATAATGACACCTATTCTCGTGTAGCAAATATTAGATTTAGAGCTGCCATCACCTAAAACTTTTCATTGCAAAATAGGCTTTAACGGAGATGGATAAAAGTTAAATGAGCTTGTATTATTTTAGGGTTTTCAACTCTAAATTTAAGGTTTGCTGCACGAGAATAAGCCGCGTGTAAAATATTGAAGTCTATAATTTCTAAAGTTTGAAGGATTCATAAACTATTTCCGCAGAAATAAGCAGATTTCGTTGTGAATTTATCGCGAATCGTGACTATATAAATGACAGCTGCTTGAGAACTTTTGCCTGTTTGTTTGTATTTATGTATAGGTACATATGTATAAACACACATCTGGGTATATAACTAAAGCATTTTTTTACGGTTTAAACTGTGAATATCGTCTCAGAAGTGACTTGGTAGACTTTTAAATACTTTGTTAATAAGCGGTATACAACTCACTCGCACGAAATCTTCGTAACAATTTTATTTATTTACTTATTTTAAACAAACCTAATATGGAATTCTACATAAAGGTGTACTTATCAGAAACTTTTTGAGGTTTTTATGGATACCCATAAGAGAGTCTACAAACTTTAATATTTCAATGATAAATTCAATTAGCAGGTATTAGATTCCTAATTCGATTGTGCAATGTAACCTTGTGCAAGTTTGTTATAAATAACGCTGAGTTATAAAGAATCAAAGTTATGGACGTCATTAAATATCGGTATTATACATCAATAGCTTCATAGAATCTCTCGCCGACCTCGCATCAGAGACTAGCGGAGATTAGTCCCTGCCTCGCATATAAAGACTCGTTCATTGCAGATAAAGTCACGGGCAAGTACAAAGTAAACAGCTGGAAAGCCAGTGGTGCCAACATTGAGAAGTTAGCTAACGGTCGCGTTCTTATTTTGAAACTACTAGAGCAGTTGATCTTGTCTCTGATCGTCCCGCCTTTTCAATGTTAGCTTTATAGTGAAAGGAGGTGGAATGGGGAATTTATATTAAACTTTTTATGTTTGTTTACAGTTACGAAATTGTATTCAATGGGTGTTTAAAATGCAGTGTTAGATAACTTGTTTCTTATTATGATTTATTAAACAGATTGTGATTTTGATGAATTGCTTTTCCTTTATGTTGGTAGTAATTCCAAAGTTTTCCTTGGAAATTAAACCATCTGTTAGGTTTGTTACTAAGCGGAAAAGTCTGACTTTCCAATTACTTACATTTATGACAGCGAAGAAAAATTTTTCTTGTTTTTTCAAAAGTAAATAATCACAGAATTTTGTGGAAACATCATTAATTTCTCAGCAAAACCGCCTGCCGGAAGCCTAGACAAAGAAAACGAAATAAAGACCCCGAAGAAAAAGTAGCGTCGAAAAATTACCGACGAAAATCCTGTGCCGAGAAAATTATAAACGTGGCGTAATTTAAATATGAATATTTAATTAAAATAACACGGGACGGCAACGTCGCACCGCCATTCATAAGTTTGGCAATAAAGAAAATTCGGGCCTACACAGTGAGGAGATATGGCGCACGCGGGAGGAAGTTGCCGCCATTATGGCGATGCGGCGGAATTAATGTGCGCCATCTATACACGCAGCGGATGCGGCCGGGGAATTTCACGTAGGCAGGTTTTTACTCTACTCACATCCAACAAGCCTGTGAAAACGACAAGAATTTTCATGTCATCAAACATTTTTAATGCCATTTGAACTATGTAAATCATTCTTGAGTAATGCACTAAAGTCAGACAAATAGACATCGAAACTTCACAAAGGTTTTCGTTTTAAGTGGCCCATGAAAAACAGAAATCCATACGGAAAACTTAAGTGTGAAACTGAAAAAAGCTTTATTTTGTTGTATGTTTACTCGTCTTCCAATTTAAGGTGGTAACGGAGGATCTCGGTGCAAAATGCACATCATAATATTGTTTTCCTTACTTTTAAATGAAATTTCATATTCGCGCAAACTGCTTGTTTCTAGTTAGGTGGTTACATGAAAATTATTTAATTTTATGCGTTACATTTTAGCTGCATTAAATTACAACTGTAAACACGCTTTTAAGTTTGTTAATGTAATGCTAACAAAATGTAATACATTTAAGTACGATTTTTTTTTGTGAAGACTATTACTTATAAACTTTTTCCGCAAGTTGCTTTAAAACACATTCATTGCGTAGTTTTTATTCAAAAGTAAGGGAAACAATATTATGATGTGCATTTTGTACCGAGGTAAAAAGTTACCCCCTTAAGAACAGCAATTTTGTGTTGTGCTATGTAAAGAACACAAGTGGGATGCGGAAAAAATCCTTATATTGGTTATTTTGGTAATACTATGGGGTGTTTTACAATGCGTAATATGAATACATTTACGCTGCCGGAGCCGGTACACTTTATAAAGTAACTCCCTCAACTTTCACAACAAAGAGTGATAATGATGAAAGCCGGAAAGGAAACGTGTTGAACTTATAACGTCTAGCGATGCAGCGCAAACTTCGACGTTGGCTACCTATCAACCTGTCAATACAATAACGTCCAACTAAAGAAAACGCGCTGAGCAAACTTGTAGCGCTATCGACCCGCTGTAGGCAGCTTTTAAGCTGCTAGAAGTGTATAAAACTAGCACTAACTCTAGCACTACTTACAAATATTTGACGTTTTTGGTGGAAGTTTAGTTTTAAAGAGATGCTTTTGCGAGTCGAAGTAAGGCTTGCAAACATTACATTTATTAATGGACCTTTGTCATAAACCTATATGTTTTCTTTCGGTGACGAAACTTGTTACAAGCACAATCAACTTTGTAATTAAAATGGAACCCTTGGTGAATTTGACCGCCTATGGAGAGCCATGGACGTATTTAAGGGTGGGGTTTAGAGGGCCCGGATCTCCCTTAGCATACGCGGAAAATGAAATATTCGCGTAATGTTTACATTTTGTATCCGTTACCGATTATCCGTGCCATAAAATACAAGGTGACATTAATGTAGGCAAATTCATACTGAAGACATAGTAAGTGCTCTGTATCAAGATTTGATGACTTTTTTTTAGGGTTCCGTATCTCAAAAGGAAAAAAAAAAAACCCTTAAAGGATCACTTTTGGTGTCCGTCTGTCAATACCCTTTATCTCGGGAACACGTGGAGGTATCGAGTTGAAATTAAAACCATGTACTCAAGTCTACAGTCCCATAAGTTAAAAAAAAACAAATTTCTAAGGTAACGTGAAAAAAGATACGGCCGTTTATGCCGCAAAAAACGTAAATTTCGACACTCTCATGGGAATCAAAATTTATAGGGTATTTCCTGTTGACCTAGAAGTATGAAATTTGGAAATAATACTGTCTAATACTACAAGTATATGAAAAAATCTTAAAACTATACATTTGTACTTAAATCATAAAAAAGTTAATATGTATATTATTGTAAAATGTATACATATCATTATACCACATGTATAATAGATGTCTATTTTAAGCATGCCCAAACATAGATGCATGTCCCCTAGGCAGTTTGCAGTCGGTATCGCACCTGGTACAGTGTTTCCAGATTGAGCGACAATATTATATAATTTCCGTCTTCACCTAGGCAGGGGCCCCCTCGGTGGCTGGGGCCCCCTCAGTGGCTGGGTCCTTAGGTCGGTGCCTTGTTGGCCTAGGCGGAAATCCGGACCTGATTTTAAGTGACATTTTGTTATTTTTTTATTTGGTTATAATGTTATGGTTCAACTTTAATTTAATTGTAATGTTTTCTGTATAAAATTGACATTATTACGTAATAATACGTGTAGTACGTTATTTAATAAGGCTACACAATATCGTGTGACCTCCTACTTTATGATAAACCCTAATTAATCTTAAAGACGACCTGTAATTAATATTATTAATAAATATCCGTCTATGTCTAGGGTAAAAAAACGGATACGGAAATTTCTATAGGACGGGAATATACCGGAAGTCGTCCGGGTTAGAGCAATATTTGCGATGATGGAACCGGAAGGAGGGATTTCCAATATTAATTTCTGGCATTTCGCTGCCGAATCAAAGCCCAACGTAATCTGCGCGCGTTTCTGTATTAATCGCAGACGTGAACGAATTGCACCGGGTAATAGACGAAAAACGGAATTTATCTCAGCCATTTCACGTTGAGATGGATGTTGGTCTAGGAGGCACTAAACAAAAGAGCACGTCAAATGTGTTTTGTTATGAAAATGATGTGATTTCCCGTTATTTAAATCTAGTTTCAGTTACAATCTAGCTACAGTCAAGTTTTTTGTTTGATGTCGTCTGGCGGCCTGAAAGCAACGAGTTAACGGTCTGTAATTTCGAATGCAGTATATATGGTGATTGTAGAGCGACATATAAAAAATCTGCCTCGTCATTATCACGTGAATGAAGTCCCCTCTCTTGCTATTTCACATAGGTCTGGCATTACTCGAAGTTTACAATTATAGAAAGCTATGAACTGACACCGAAAATTCCTTTGTAATTATTACGTATTCACCGGCCTTGTTTTTTGTATATTATTAGGGTGGAGCGAAATACCACGTTTTTTCAATTTCATGTTGTAATAGTAGAATTACTTTGAACCCAAATAAAATAAATGAAAATATTGGACTGCATCTTCTGCCCCGCATTAAATTCAAAGATTAACAAAATGTAAGACAGAAATTTTTTTTTTTCATATTTTTCTGTTTTGTATTTTTGTCGGTTACAGCTTTATGTAAGTATATCATAAAAATGATATATAAAAATATACGTTATTTAACATGGCTCAAATTTTATAAAATCTGTGTTCATTCACAGAATTTCTCAATTTAACACATTTTTTAGAGATTTTAATTTCGTACGACCTTGGAACACAACAGAATTTTTAGACCCTATTTTTGTAAAATTGCTTGCATAAGTAATAAGTAGCCACAAGGCCAAACCAATAAAAAAATAAAAATTGAAAATGAAGTAAAAAAAAAACTTTTTTCTTTCATACATTTTGTAAAACTTCGAATCAAATGCGCGGGCAGCAGATGAAGTCGAATATTTTATTTTTATTTTATTTGAGCTACTTGTAGATCGCTTTAAAGTAATTCTACTATTACAACATGAAATTCAAATAAAATGAAATTTTGCTCCACCCTAATATTTACCCAATAGCCGTAGCTATAGTGAGACGCTGACGTAAGAAACTGAAACTAGATTTAAATAACGAAGAAGCATATAATTTTATAACAAAATGACGTGCTTTTTTGTTCAGTGCCTCCTAGACCAATGTGTATTGGTGGCTATAAATTTAATAAAATACTTGGAAAATGTAAATTCCTCGCCGCGCCGAAGCGATGTTGTATTTTTAATATATTTTTCACTGGGTAATTTGTAAAAAATACAAAGCTTGTGTAAAAAAAACACGATTAAGTGCGAATAGGACTGCCGTAATGCGGCCGACCGATCATTTTCTTCTCGTATTTTAAAGACAGTTCTGTATTCAAAATTTTGCGTGTTGTATAATTTTATGAATTTTGCGTACATCTTCAAGTGTAAAATTTAATTATTTAAATAAAATTGACGTGTAAAAATACAATGAATATTTTCGGGAAATTTTAAATTAAATGTGTTACTAGTAATGTGCTGAGCACAAACCATAATTTTTAGAATTTTAGATTTCACGTAATATTTACATTACATTTTTTTGGTGGTGTCTACAAAAGAAGCCCAACCCCGAGTCAGTAGCTATAGGAGGTCAACATTTTATTTTGGATCCTTGAAAGCTAAAAGCTACGCTCATGGCATTTTGAGAACTATTCTTACGTCACGCCATGAATCTCCGAGGGGGTGTCATATGTGTTCCCGAGTGTCCACACTTGTACACCACCGACGACTACTATTACATCCCAAACGTGATAGGTGAGCTCCATCGCCGTACTTCGGGCACAAAGGGATCAACAGCTAGACGTACCTCCGAAGCACGCGGACCGTACACAAATTAATGTGCACCATGACCTCTGCGGGTTAACACTCTTCCACTCGGTTATAGAAAATAAAATCTTACCGATTCGAAACATAAGAAAACTCTTTTTTCTGTAGAATTCAGCGCTTTGACGTTCTAGATCTTTATTATAGTACTTCAATGTACTGTACTGATGGTTTACAATTTTAGTATAAGGTGCAAGCCACACAGAAACGGCGCGCCGCGCATCGAGCGCGCGGGTGTCATTCAAATTTCGTACAAAACGCATGGAAATAAAGTCGCAACTTGAACACACCGACTGGTATGTTTCAAGCGGTGTCAGGCGCGGAACGGGTGTCCGTATCATACCTCAAATTGCGACTTTATTTCTATGCGTTTTGTACGAAATTTGAATGACGCTCGCGCGCTCAATGCGCCTTGCCGTTTTTGTGTGGCTTGCACCTATAGGGAGTAACTAAATACTAAGGGAAGCTCAGACATCACCGTTACATGAATAAAGACGGGGGTATATTAATTACATATATAGGGTGACTTTTATTTATACAGCCAAACTCATACTGGAGGCTTGGTAAGTGATCAGTATCACGGATTGTTAACACTTTTTGCTAATTTCGCAAAATAAAATCTTGACGTCCCATAGTAATTGACTCGGGGCTGGGCTTGCGTTTGTAAGGGACGCGAAAAGAATAATTTACGAATTTCACAAAAAATGCCATCGAACCTTGTTACTGCGCACTTACCGAGTCTTCAGTAAGAGTTTGGCTGTATAAATTAAAGTATTACTCATTACTATACAGTCAAAAATTACACCATTTTTAGAGTTATTCGTAATATAGATGATTCCAATATCTAGCAAAATTATTTAAATAACTTTGAGTCTTTTTGTAGGTAAATCAAACAACTTACTTTTAAATCCTGACAAATGTTTTGTTATTAGTTTTAGCAGAAAGAAAACTCATGTTCTATTTAACTATAAATTCTGTCAAAAAGAACTGACCCGCGTAAATCTAATTCGTGATCTTTGACGTTCTAATGGACTCAAAACTTACCTCACATAGATAAATAACATATTAAATAAAGCTTTCAAACAATCAGGCTTCATCTTACGTGTAGGAAAGCCCTTTAAAAAACTTTTAACGTACAAGATGCTTTAGAACAGTTATGTTCGCAGTCGCCTAGAATTTGATAGTTCTGTTTGGAATCCATTTTATGAAATCCATATTAACTGGATAGAAAAAGTACAGAAAAAAATTGTAAAAGCTATTGAGTACCGTACTGGTCACATATATTTAGATTATGTTCTATGAAAAGACAACAGATTGTTTCTCTAAGTTGTCGCCGTGACTGTGTTGATGTATCAATTATTTATAAAATTATTGACAATTATGTTGATGCTGCCACATTATTGCACTTGTTAGCTTACAGAGTACCTCGACGTTGTGAACGAAGTTGCAGAAGTAAACCACTTTTTAATACTTCGCGTAGTCGCACATGTTATGCAAATAATAGTTCCATAAGACGGGCTTGCAGGTTGTATAATAAGTTTGTTAACCTGGATATATTTAGTCAGTATTTAATTATTTTTAAAAGATGATTATTGCAGTGTATCTCTCTGAGCATGTAAAGCTTACGTTAAAAACCAGTTTTGTAAATATAAAGTCCATTACACGGAGAAAACTGTTTTATTTAATATATTCAGAATGTCTTATAACAAGTAAGGAAACTATAGGTCTACATATTAGAATATTTTGTGTTATGTATAAATATCTGGAACTATTTGTTTCTTGATAAAAAAAACCTTCAAGTAAGAAATCATTGAACAGAAATGGTAAAAAATACGTAAATATGAGTGAATTTTTGTACTTCGTTGTTACACAAAGAACATAACAATGTAAAAAAAAACCAGCTAACAAAAAAAATATGTTTCTTAATAATAAATTTATGTAACATTCCAAGAACAAAGGTAAATAGCTACGGACTCAGGAACCTTAATAAATTCCAAGAAACACAACTATTACGTATGTAACGGGGAAATACAAAAAGTAAGAGGGGTATTACGTATCTTTACGTAGCGTAAACGTAAAGCATAAAGTGCGGCCGTTAGCTAATGGATGAAATGTCCTCGATTGCTTATCTTGGGAATAAAGATGTTAAGGCTCGGGCTACATGCTTTGTTTAGGTTCCGGATGAAAGGGACAAACCAATACGAGTAAGCAGGATCGACTGAAGGTAGAACACAGTCTGTTACACTTCCTCACATCGGTTTGTTTCTTTCACATGAAAACGAAACGCATACATGTGGTCCGAAAGTACCCATAGCCCCGTACCGAATATGGAGAAGTCATTGCGAAAACAATACATTACGTTACAAATATCTCTATATACTCGTACATACTTACAGGCAACGCAGCCTAAACCGTTAAAAATAGAAATATCAAATGCAACTAGGGACCCGAAAACCTGGTTTTAAAGGTAAAAGTAACCCAGGCATAAGGTTAAGCGTAACATTAGGTTTGACATTTAAGCCTGTCAACCGGTTACATTAGGTTTCAAACCCTTCATAGGGTATGGTTACACAGGGTTATGAATTCTTCCAACACCGCCCTTTAACAAAAAGTTAGACTTTTATCTAACCAGTTTTCTGTTTCATCCGGTTCTATAGGCATACACTTTCAGATTATTCGCGGTTACATTTAGTCTATGGATAGGGTTTCATAGAGTTCCACGGTTACACTTGACGAATAAGCTCAAAGAAACCCTAAAAATAAAACCCCCATTTGAATAGGGTTTGCTTACCACTTGCGGATAGACGCACACTAAGAAAATTCAAGGGTAAAAAACACCCCATCAAGTGAAGTCGTTTAGCCAACGAAGTCTCTAATAAAGTTTCAAAATGTAAGGAGTATTAGATTTTCCTCATTTCCAGAGGTCTCGCGATGCTATAATTTCGTCACCATGTCTCAACTTCGCTTCACCCCGCTCCGCTCCACCCTGCTCCCCCGCTCAGTGTAGACGGACCCTAAGGTCTCACTAGCTCCGGGTATCATACCCGTATATTTTTGCGGACGGTACTTTTGCTCTCTAATTGCCTTTTCGGAAGTAATTTGTTGAGCAAGGAAAATATATAGGTACAACCACGTATACAACTTATATTATTACGAATGACCAGCGGGCCTAGGTATTATCTAACTTAGTATCAGTTGCCATCTGGTTGCTAAACACTAAAAACATAGACAAAAACTAAACCTTTAAAATTGCCTTCAGTATATATTGAACTGTTCACGAACTGTGACGTCACTTTAAGCACGGACGTATCCTTAGATAATCGGAATTCGATAGTATATCTATGTTTTCGATGTTTGGCAACCAGTTGGCCACCGACTCAAAGATACATAATCTAGAGGCAGATCTTGGGTTCTAATTAATTCGAAGTTTCTTCTTTGCGAACAAAAGTAAAACACATCTTCTCGACATGAATAATTCTGATATATAACTTGCCTGCCTGACTGTACCCGGGGTTCTACTGACACTCCCTGAGTTATCTTCTTTGACCTCTCTTAATTATGAAGATACCTTCAACATAGCTCGAGTTCATCCAATAATTATACACGTAAAAAAACTTTACTTACTCTACAAGTAAAATATAGTTACTCCTGTAATGAAGGGCGCTCGCACAGAAAGTGGGAGAGTGAAGCGAGGCTCCAATTAGTCTGTACAAGGACTCCCGCGAGATTTACACAAGTCTATAACGGATGGATGACTGATACAACGCAACCGCCTGTAGCCACTCCCCGGTACGGCTTCTAATGACGTCACGCTGGAACACGCCGGATGCTTGGCGGCATGGTGACGTCATGAGGGTAGTGACAAGACACGGCAGAAACCCAACACCACTAGAAGTGAAAGGATTTAACGGCCAATGTTTCGGATTTGCAATTTATGTCCTAACCAAATCATAAGAAATAGCTATATCGCCCAAAAAACAACTTTTAGGTACGGACAATGTTTACAAATAGTTTAATATACACATACAGACTTAAATTTAGTTATATTATAGTAGCTTTAAAATAATTGGATTTTCGATGGTCGTGGTTACGATCATTTTCAGATTTTTCGTATTCGTAATCACGACTATGGAAAATTCTATTATTTTGAAGCTACTTTTCTGTGTTATTAAGTATTAAGTAACAAAAAATTACACTCTCAACGCACAGTAGGGCTCGAAAGATATCTTGAGCTAATTTCTTTTTTTTTCCTATTTATTATTTACCTCTTTTTATAAACTACTGTAATATAACATAACTTTTTGTAAATATTGTCCGTAGCTAAATGTTGGATTTTGGGCGTTATCATAATTTCTTATGATTTTGTTACAAAATATTACTAATCCGGAGAATAGACCGTTAAATTACATCATATCCGTCAGCCTGTCATCGTCCAATGCTGGACATAGGCCTTTCCAATATTTTGCTTCTCTTGGCGGTCCTCCGTATCATTGCGGTATAGAAAAGTAAATCTGGATGTGACGCGCTCTGAACTGGGATTCGAACCCGGGATTGTAAGTGAAACGATTTGTCAGTTAGGTCTTGATGTAACTCTGCAGTGTGCCCTGGGCGTATTTGGAGCAATCTGGGTTTGTAATCTCAATTTACTCTTTTCATGCATCCATAAAAATAATATATTTTTAATGTACTTTGAAATGCCGTGCTTAAACTAATCTAATGGGTCAGTAGTTTAAGTCATAAATCAACATTTATACTATCATTTAACATGTAAAAAACAAAAATACAATTGTCATACACCATTAAGTTTTATTACGCATGAAAAACGTAATAAATCATACGATTGGTCAACAAATGGCTTTTAAACACGCAAAACTACGTATGACGTACTAGATAATGTATAATGTAATGGACAGGATTTTATTACATTTATTGCACGTTATACGAGTCCATCCATCCATCCATCCATCAGCCCGTGTTCGTCCACTGCTGGACATAGGCCTTTCCCAAATTTCGCCACTCATCTCGGTCCTCCGTCCTCCTCATCCAGCCGCCCCCCACAACATCCTTCAGGTCAACGGTCCAGCAGGCACGAGACCGGCCTACGCTACGCTTTTGTACGTGGTCTCTATTCTAGAGCCTTTTGGCCCCAACGGCCATCATGTCGGCGACAAATATGGCCTGCCCACTGCCACTTCAACTTACTGATTCTGCAGGCTGTGTCGGTTACCTCATTTCGGATTCTATCCATCAGAGATACCCCAAGCATAGCCTGCTCCATAGCTCGCTGAGCGCCCTTTGTAAGAGACCACGTCTCAGCGCCATACGTCATCACAGGAAGGACGCACTGGTTGAACACCTTAGCCTTTAAGCACTGCGGTATTGACGATGTAAATATGTGACGTTATACGAGTAAGTTCATTTAAATAAATTAAAATGCTTTTTCGTTAAAAAGTAGCCCATTTAATGTTTCATCTCGTTCCGTTGATTTTAGTACAAGGCTAAAATGATGCAGGTCCAAAATAATAATAACTATTTTTGTAATCTTCTTTGCTTGCATTTTCCAAGCTCTTTAATAACATGTAAAAGCTTCCCAAATAAAATTAATATATTTCAAACACAAATATGAAGTGATTTTGTCTGTATAGCCAAATTCATACCGTAGACTCGGTAAGTGGTCAATACCAAGGTTCTATGACCCTTTCTGAAAAATACGCGTAATTGACTTCCTATACATTAGTCGGGGTTGTTCTTGTACAAGCATAGACAGCAAAAAATTTCGTACTTCGCAAACAAGGTTCATGGAACCTTAGTCCTGACCACTTACCGGATCTGCAGTATGAATTTGGCTTTATAAACGAAAGTCACCTTATATTCCTATGCCATACAATTCTCAGTTATCGCTTAAGCCTTGTACCCTTGAATTATATAAAGTGGATTATATAGAGAGAATGTTTTTTACATTTCTGTAGGTCATCAACAAACCCGATTGGCAGCCACCCACCAAAACAGTTTACTGGCATCCAAATTACACAAACGTCGTGTCAAAGTAAATGGTTATAAATAATGAATGACATACTAACATTTTACGTTCTGGACTGTCCTTAAATAAAATATACGAGATATAAAACAGAGTTCTGGCAGAGTCCTATCACGCTTATCTGGGAAGCGATGTTAGCTGATCATTGGTTCCAGGCAAAGGAAAGAAATACAGATGGAATATTAGAATATCAGTTGGGAAACAATAGCCTTTTATTTACACGAATAATGGTGGGCCTGTAATGGTCATCAGTTAAATGAAAAAAAGTGCGAAGAATGACAAATAATAACCTAAATAAAAAGCTAGTGACATCTGTTAACAAATTTAATGGTCTACTTCCTAAATGGATAACAAAAGGAATAACAGCGCTATCAAAGACGAATGTTTTATGGTTTATATGAGTAACAACATCCTTAAAAAAATATATACTAGTGTGTAGTAGTTGCGTTCTTTTTAAACAGTTTGAAACCAAATTTTCAAACAAAATAACAATACTATGCGAGAAACCGCCTTTCTTGTCCAGACTGCGATCACTTATAAAAAAGCAATAAAAGACTTCTGAATTTTTCAATCAATACTAGATATCAGATAAAACCTTAATATATTAAACACCAATATTTAATACCAACATTATAGGTGGTAGAGCTGATGCCGGGCTCGACTTTGGAGGTACCACCATCTTATTCGCAAATCCTCCCGAAGTTATTCGGGGGAGAGTAAGAGAACAGCTCCCAGGCAAAACCAGGCGGCCCACCATTGCCTGGGCCCGACGGATGGCGGTATATCCATCCCCAATTGCCGGGCCTTATAAAACAGACTGGTGACGGGCAGCGGCGTCACTGGTGCAAGGGTTTCAGCACCGCGCTCACCAACCCACCTGCCCAGCGTGTGTGAGTATGGGCATTTCTTCCAGAAGGACCGCCAAGAGTGGCGAAATCCTGGAAAGGCCTATGTCCAGCAGTAGGCGAAACAGGCTGATGGATGGATGGATGGATATTAAACACCATATCAAAGATTTATTGAGTGAGAAAAATACAAGGTTCCAAATTGACAAAATTTATTTTCTGTCCCTTATACTTGTTATATCGAATTTCTGAAACACTATAATTGAATTAATCTTTGTTACTGTGGTTATTACTTATCGAGTCACCACTGTGAATTCTGCTACATTTATCAAAGCCACCCCACATAAAATTGATCCAGCATAAGAGTGATCAGCTAGGACCTTTCTTATCGTTCTGGCAGGAACTCGATCTACCCGCATGTTTTATTGCCGATATAGATGCGATATCGGAACGCAATCGCCGATTGAGATTTAATATCGGATTACCCACTAATCGGCAATAACTTAAAATGCCGAATAAAAACAGATAGCGTTGTGGAGTCACGATTCTAGATTTAGTGCCGTATTTTTCAACTAGACTCGTATCCGGAGTTGTTCTAGACGTATAAAATTCTTATCTTGGACAGTCTGAATTTTCTGGGGTTTTGTGGCTGAATTATAGTTCACGTTTAACGTATCTCGTAAACACTAGACGCGGTAATTCAGTTTACACAAAGCTTTTAAGGAGCTGAGTTAATACTGATTAAAAGGATGAATTAATTAATGAGAAAATTATGTTTTTACGTAAGTTCAGATCATTTTGATTAATTATGCGTATTTACGCAAAAAATTTGACCCACCAAATTCAAATAATTAATTTTGTTTTGTCTGCTTGTCTGTCTGTATGTACCTATGTTCCCTTTTAACTTGAGAACCACTCAACTGATTTGGACGCGGTTTTAGTTATTCTCATCGTAGTAATTCTGGTCAACGTATAGGCTGGAAGGGGTGTTAATAAAGTAACGACCAAGCAAAAAACGGGGCAGAGTTTGAATAACGTTTGTTGACAAAATAACTGACAAGTCAAAAAATGTGGATACTATTCAAAGATTGAAAAACGAAAATTCTACACAATTCTGGACAACTGGACTCTGAACAGAGAACAACGAAAAGTGCTACACGGACAAGAGCTACACTCTTAGATAATAGAATTTATCACAGTTTAGAAATTATTGTAAAATTAAATTTTTGATTGAACCGAAAGACCGCTTTAATTCAACAACGGTTCAAAAGTCGATATTCCTCGTAAAGTTATACCAGCGCGCAGTATACCGACAGCATAGAGGAATTATGGCCGCTTTTCACAACAATGGCGACGTCCGAATGACGAATGTGCGCCGCGTCCGTTCCCCGGCGACATATCACCATGCATCATGCCTGAACCAACACAGTGGGACAGTAACAGCTAGTCGCTACTATACGTTCATATTACGTTTCAGTTTATCGGCTTCAATCGACAACAATAAAAATTAATAAATTGGTGCAAAACTGAAAACCATTTCGAGATATGGGCTTTCTGAGCATCATATTTTTTTTTCAGAATTAAATCGTGATTAAAACTAGAGATATTAAAAAAAAACTAAAAATATGGTAAACACAGGATTTTAAAAACAATTTCCTTTGCTATTAAGTTCAGTTTGCTTAAAAAAAAAACAACTGTCATGGTATGTGACAACAGACATAAACATGCCAAGCTTTTTTTTAATAATCCATTGGCAATGAACATTGACCTTTGAAATCCTCAGATGCGACTTACGTCCTTTTAGAATGAGTGAATAAGTAAACATTAAATTATGCAGGAAAAACATAAAATAAAACAAAATGAAAAAATACATAAGCTTCTTTTTTACGCAGACTTTCAATATAAATTTTAAAAACAAATGGTTAACTAAAATGAAATGTTGTCGATTGCCAATTACAGGTCTATGTTGCTAGCAAAAACATGTTTACTGTACACGTTGTATGGGACTGGTTATGGTCTAAGTGGAAAAAATTAAAGGGGACATTGAGCATCGCTATTACAGCACTTTCGACCAAAAATAATATATTTTTGCGCGAGCTTTTTTCACTTTTCCATAGAAATTGAGTTCGCTGATTGGACCACCTTGTACCAGGAAGTAAACAATTTAGTAGATCAGATTTCTTTCTATTGAAATAGAAGTTCCTGAAACAACAATTTTGATTGAAACTTATAAAACTTAAAACTAATAAAAGAATTTATTAAAAACGAATGAACTTAGTACGGTGCCAAGTACATCTCGCTGTATTTTGCAATCATGAAAATTCAAACCAAATGCAGAATACATTAGAATTTTAAAATATCCCTAATTCAAAAGGAATATTATATAAAGCCCCTGGATAAAAAGATGAAGGAAGCGCAAATTATTAACAAGCCCGTTCACTAATTATTTTGACAGTTCCTAATTTCCTCCAGGAAATGCCATTTGGATTATTATTTAATAGATAAAGAGAAATCCGTCCAAAATAATAGCTTGATCGACACTTTCAATATATCAGAATCAATTTACGTCAAAGTTTTATCTTCTGACTTTGTTAGCCAGTAAACGGAAAAGAAAAAGGGTGAAATATGTCGCCTGACAAGATGAATTATATAGAAGTTTTCTAACTGTTCTTTATATGCTTCATCGTCTCTGCATTGTACGGTTATGTATGACCTTAGGGGACGGTATGTGACCTTTGGATAGTAAATAGTGCGTACATACATGTGATACATTCATATACAGACGAGCTACGCACACATCCGTGTAATCCAAACTTCATGTGACATATTAAAAAAATTTGGTGACGGACACCGCAAAATCCATACTGGAGTCTTGATAAGTGTACAAGCAAATTACTCTTTTTATTGAAAAAAAAAACATCGACCTCGAATCAATCAGTTTTATGTAGCCAGAATTAAATTGTGCGAATTTCGCCATAACTCTATTAATCATCCAGCCTTGTTAATTGACACTTACCAAGTCTCCAGTGAGAATTAGGATTTTCCGTCTAAAGTAAAGTATAGAAGTAAACCTTATAAAAAGTAAACAAAAACAGTATAAAATGTGTTTTTGTCTAGTTTGATTCGTTTCGTTAATAATTACGTTATTAACGAAAATTATCATGTGCCAAAACGAATTTTATTGCTTTTTTATTTTTGAATAAAATGATACTACGCGAGAATATTTTAATGTCCATTAGGCTTTCCTACAAAATTGTGTCATTTCATGCATTACTTTGTAAATGATCTCGAATTAAGAGGCATCTTACACTTTCCTGAAGTAATCTCAATTTTCAAGCGCCTAATTTATCATCTTAGGAAAGATTTTTATACTGTTTAATACGTGATAAACATAGACCAATCTTTCGTATTGTGTGTTAATTTACCACAATTCCAAATACTACTTTGTATTTTTTGTAGTGATCAATCTCCCACACCTCGTTTACGAAAAACTGATCACATTGTCAACTTTAAGGATCTAATTCTGTCTATTAATTTCAATAAATTTGCTAAAAAAAATACCAGTACATCAGACATATAAATTTGTTGTGACATCATTTACCAGAATATGTATAAATAATCACATTATCCCCAAAAAAATAAAAGAATTCCGTCAATTTTCCCAATTAATGTAGCCAGTATACAACGAGTTTTTGTATTGAATACAGCTTATTTTACATTCAAAATTGCATTTCAAAATAGCCTATGACTTTGATCAATTGTATTCTGTAATTTTGTTGACATTCCTTTTATTTAATTAGACTCAAAAACATCATTATCTTTACTCCAAATTCCAATAAATTACGATGCACAAACGCGCACCGATCAGTACGGCGCGAGCGCTCAATCAGGTAGGATCTATGTCAGTTTTTTCCCGCCATACTGCGTCTCGACTCTCTGTACGCGATACTCGTATACGATCGCAGAGTTTTGATCATTGATCGACACTTTTTCGTACTTCAATTTTGTTTGTTGTCAAAAATAATAGTATTTATTTCGGAATATTTATAATCTTATATTTTGTTGTTAGTTTAAATGTATGTTTATTTGCTGTATGGACTGGTTCGGATTTTCCGCTGAAAGTCGTAAGGATACTCAGAGATGATGTTTTTTGGCAGAAAAAATGACTCGGTTTTACCATGATTGCCTATTGCAAGAAATCATAGACCCTAAAAAGACAAGATCAATGCCCTTACGGCAAATATATATATATATATAGAATGAAATTAAATCAACCGACCAAATTCATACTGGAGACTCGGTTAGTGATCAATAACTAGGTTCAGTAATCCTTTTAGCCAATTTCGAAAAACACATTTTTTGCTCCCTTACTGGTTGGACTACAATTCCGAGTGCAGGCACTAAGGCGCAAAAAAATTTTTTTTCGCATTTCACCTGGTGGGTCATTAAACCTTGTTTCTGATGACTAACCGAGTCTCCAGTATGAATTTGGTCGGTTGATTTAATTTCACCCAGTATAGCGTAAAATTAAACCATTTGTTTACTGTGGTACCAATATATTTTTGTTCCAATGTATATTTTTATAAATTAAAAGTTTCGTAAGATGTACATTTGTGTTTTTTTATGAACACTCAATACACACTTCCTTCCGATAACATTTTCAAGAAAATACGCTACACCTGCGCCCGTACACTTTGTTTTTATTTCTTACCATAAGCTCACTTTATATTTTTGTTGTAAACTGTTTGTTATTTTTTAAAAACATTACAAATACTCTAAAGTCGTTTGCAATAGAATCCAACAATCATGTAAACAAATATGGCGGACTGACATTGACAGCGTATTGTTTATGCCCATAGTGATGTCATAGTGTTCTAATTTAATTTTAATTAAATTTATTTTTCTAATTATTTTAATTTTAAGTCATTATAACCTTAAAAACAAATATAATTTTACACACATACATTTCAGTAATTGTGATCTATTCAAATAATTAGTTACGAGGACAATACAATATTAAAGTGCGTCTAATAGATTTCCGTTGTAGGTAATAGATCTAAATCATTCTTACCTCCTGATTACTCCTTGAGAAAAAATACCAATCGTATGCTATATCAAAGTCCGTGATGCCGTGCAAAGGTTGTCGTTCCAAGAAAAATATGTCCAGCCAAATCGTAAAGCAAAACAAAAGTCCAAAATGAGAATGCAAAGTCGTAGAAATCGGAAACAGAAAACGGAAACAGAAAACACTAATGCGCAGCGAACCCACAGAACAGTGAATGACTGTGAATGACAATTCTAACAAAATGGCCACCTGTCAATTTTTAAAAACTAACCATTATTTTTATGGCTTAGGATACAATCCGTTTTGGTTAATTATATTAAGCTCTTGAAAAAAAAATTTTATTGTATTCAAATAATATTAAATTAAAATAATTTATTAAATTAAAAATAAAAGATAACTTCAGATTACGAACAACACTAACTTTTCAATGACTTATAGAGTTCGATGAGTAAAAAACTAAGATGACAGCTTGTCAAATACTTCGAAATTTTTACGTTGCAAATGTTTTAACAAATTTAACTTATAAATACAAGTTAAATCGTGTTGAAGATAATGTGAAAACAATGGTGCGTTCGTTGAAATCAGACTATGTTCATAATTGATCGTCAAATGTATGTGATTACGGAGTAATCGTGACAATTTGGTTTGTTTACATGATTGTTGGATTCTATTGCAAACGACTTTATCTTTTAATATTTTTTATAAACAGAATAATATATCACTAATATATAATCACATCACAACCTTGACAAAAATTATCCTCACACATTAATTTCACTAGCCCTTCACTCCCACATCCTCACCTTGTAGGTAATACCTACACCTACGCAATAGGGTAAAAAAGAACCGCGTCCAAATCCATTGAGTGGTTATCGGGTTAAAACGGTACCAAGATTCCAGATTAAAAATGTTTATTTGTAAAATATATAGTATAATAAATTATACATATGCATAAAATAAAGTCTTATTGGAATAAGAATATTATTATACATAATGCAATTAATAAATAAGTTGATAAATAAACTGAATAGACCATAAATAAATATAATGCCTAACCAAATATATACTAACATAAGTAAAAAATTAAAACATTGTAAGTATATACCTACATAATGCAATGAATAAATACATAAGTTAAGTTAAAGACAGGCCGACAAAAATAAAAAAAATAGTACAGTAATAAATACTAACAAACAACCCACTTTATTTTAAATTTTGAAAAATCATAATATTTATAAAAGATGCAAACATCAATACGTCTAGGTCGCGCTATTCGCAACATCGTCGCATCGTGCTCGAGGGTCATGAGAGGTCACGCAGCGTATTTACCGAAACTTCGATAGTGTCATTTTGTGGACTGGCTCTTAAACACGCTTTATAGTTGTTGTGCAGGATGATATATATTTTTAACGCCAAAGTAAGTTCTATTTCACAGTTATTTCGTTCACTGAAATTATTAGTTACAGCCAATAACATATCAGAGCCTCGATATAAAACCCAGCATCGATGAGTGAACGAGACGAAGAAATATTCGTACTATGAGTTTACAACAACACCAGTTCAACCATTAGTAACTGGCAAAAAGCTTTTCCGGCAAGTAGCTGGAAAAGGGGGAGGGAGGGGGAGAGGAAACGGCAGCGGTCCGGAAACGACACCGCCCGGAAAGAGTAAGCCCTTTGCATCTATCCTTTGTTTGCCGGTCGAGTTTTCTCGCGACTGACTACGCGCCGCGTCGCAATTTCTGTGCGTTACGCCGTTTTCGCAGCTATTTCTTAGGTAAAAGGACTTTGTTAGGGGTTTTTCGGATAGAATCATCTTAGGATTGGTCTCACTTGAATTTTGAAGACGACTCTGTGATGTATTTCAGTGTTGATGGTCGCAGGTGCTTTTGGAATAGGAATATGAAGATGTTTTCGGCTTTTGTGATTGTTCAATGGAAGGAGAACAGCTGTGGTGAATGCGTAGAATGATGCTGTTGTTAAACTCTCTGAGTTAAGTTGCATGTTTTTGTTTCTATGTGTTCATTTACGAGTACCATCAGCAGGTAAATGTGCCCTGAATGTGTTCCATTTACGGTAAAATATTTGTAAAGAAACAAAAAAGGAAAATCGGTATCTGAAAATTTATAAACTGACATGTGTTAAATATATACAGATAGATTTTTAGTAGCTAGAAAGCCGAAATCTGGACATGGATTTCGTCTACATGAAAAACTTTTTCTATGGAGATATACCGCAATTGCGAAAAAAAAACTGCTGCAGCTCAATTGTCGTATTTCTATGCCGTGTACGTGAGGTGACGTGTAGGGGACGCATGCGCAGGCGAAACTAGGTATAACATTTCTTAATTTATAGCGTCCCGTACCTAAAAATTGAAAAAATTGAACCATTATAGAATCACTTTGTTGTCCGTTTGTCAATCCGTCAAGATTCTTTTTCTCGGACCCCGGATATCAAGTTGAAACTATTACCTCTTACAGAAATCTACAGCCCCATAGTGCTGGTAAAAATCAGGCTTATAACTCAATGCGAAAAAAAATAGTCCATTACGTAATCAATTTCATACGAATTAGCATACCATGAAACCTATACTTCCAGTTGACTAAGAAACGGAAATTTTCGTTCGCAACTAGTTCTTATAGCACACGTCTAGGAAAAAATCTGAAAATTACCTATAATTATAATTAATATTCAAGAAGTTATAACGTCCAACTTAATTAAACTATTTGGATATATGGAGATTAATAGATTGTAAGTGCCAAGTTAAGTTAGTCGTTATAAGTTCTTGTTTAATAAGTTTATATTTTAAAATGTACCGAACCCTCAGGGCACGATAGTTCTACTCGCATTTTACCAGTTTTTGACTTCAGCGATTCGAAATAAAGTCAGTATAACACAGGGCTGTCTATCACCTTTTTAGCAGTATAAAGACAATAAAAGCGAATGAACAATACTTACCTTTATAAATCTTTTGGCTTTAGTTAATAATCCTAGTGTAGTGTGTCGTGACGCCTCTGGGCCGAGGGGAACCATGTCTTTTAGCTTCTCGAGGCAACTTCTGAGGTGTGCTCTCCTGAAACAAAACACAACGTTACATAAGACATCATTTATTTCACTAGGTGGCTTAGTGGTTCGACTACTTTGCCACTAATCCCTTTGTCGCGGGTTCAAAGAATGTGGACTGGGACACATCTGACACCCCACAATGTATCTTGTTTTACGCAATAAAATCGTGCACGTACTTTATAAATTAATTCACTTTTTAAGCAGCTGTGAAAACTGCATCAAAAATCGTCAATTAGTTTTCGTGTTACAGCGTTTTTTGTGACAAATGGCCAGTTTTTGACCTAAGAAAATCTCGCTAAACGATGCTTGAATAGCAAATTAGTTAATTACAGCGGTGTACTTCATAGATAAGCATTGCTTAACTTAAAATTCTCGGTTGTGACATTGGGGATACAATACCGAATAAGTGTAAGCAGAATTTACTCATCTCTTTTCAAATCGAAATTGTAGAGAAATCTTCATTTATGTCTCATACGTAGGGACACTTCGTATAAAGGAAAAAAAATACCATATACTAACTTTACATTAGTGTAAAAGCATACATATGTACGAGTACCAACGTGCAAAAATACTCGCGCCTGTTTCCCACAGGGGAGGCTAGAGACTACAAATCTCCATCTGCTACCACCTTCCACATCTTATTTGATATCCACGCACAATATAATACACGTACAGCTTACATATATAATAAATTAAACAAACAGATAGATATTTATCCTAAATCTTATGTTGAATGTAAAAATGCAATAACAAGTTATATAAAACATCTAAGCTATGAGGAGACGGAAAATCTTTTGCAATATATAAGGTAAATTAATGCATATCACAAATACACGACACTCACTCTCACACACACACCTGCTCACACTTATTCACTCTCTCTTTCCCTTTCACACTCACACACACCCACGCTCATGCACATTTTATTTATTTTGTTAGTAAACTCAATCTTAAATTTAATTAAAACTTAAATACTTGTGTTAAACTGTACACTGGAAGAGCGGAGGCTCCTGGTACACGCATAATATATGCTTTAAAGGAGGCTTCATTCACTAATTAATGTTAAGCATGTACATTTGTTTAAGGAAAAATAAAAATTTATTATTATTATTATTATTATAAGTCCACTTCATGGTCTCTACTAAGAATGACTTTTTAAAATATATGTAAGTACTACTAGTATTTCCTACGACTAGAAACTGCTACGACGTAGTAACTGCTACGACGTAGTCATACAAAATAGGTAATAGTATTGCGCAATCTACCTGTCTCTTCACGTACCAGCTAGTACCCCGGGGTTTCAACTAAGCGAGTATAATTAATAAATATATGGTCGGAACTGCCCGTTCTAAGGGAACAAACTATAGCTCTTGTCCAAGTGAAGAGTCTAACCATGACAACGGTGAAAGAATTTTCAAAATCGGTTTAGTACTTCCAGAGATTACCCTCAAACATATATTACCCCTTTATAATATTAGTGTAATTCGATCATGAATTTAGATGGTCACCACGAAGTTGAAGGTACGGTCGAAAAAAATGACCAGGATTCGCTTTTCACCCATGCATCAAGTATGTAATGGGTAATGAGAGCGAAAGGTTAATATATGATCCCATGGAACGGAGAAATTCGGAGAAATATTGTTTGAAATACGGATAAAACGCATGAAAAACGAATTACTCATTTTACTGAACAACATAACATGTTCCTTTAAGTAAAATTTGCTATCTTCAATATTTAAGGTACGTTCTCTTTAAGGGCATTCGTTTGGTTCAACCTGTATATTATTTATGAGCGAAGATATTTTATTTTTTTCTTGTAAAATAAAATAACATTAGGTTTTAAGTAGATGTAGAACAAACAGTTAAAGTAAATAAATTATGTCTAATGTCTTAAGAGTGGTTCAGCGGATTTTTCCCTTAGTCAAAATTAAGCAGAAAAAAATACTCTGTTCTAGCTGTAACTTTTCCGGTCCACTTTGCTTTTGTTGTTTTTGTAAAATATTTGCCCAAGAGATAGAGACAAAGAGAAAGAGAGAGAGAGACTAGAACAAATTTACAGAATAATAATGGAATGAACTTTTACGCTGTACCAACCGCTAAGCTGCCATAGAAAAAGCCCTTTGTGTTTGTGACATCTTGCTTGATAGGTTTGATCTCAGAGAAACTGCGCACAGATCATTAATATGTATGTATTGAATTTTACAATAATACGACAGCGTCAAAAGCCTTTTTATGATTTCTGTACAAAACTAAAAATAAAGGCTTTGCTTTTATTATTTTGTGAGTAGTATTTTTCAAAATTGTAAGATCATACATATTAATTAACGAAGACGATTATTCAGACCAGCAGCCTGGACATGATGTCACAAAAATCAAAGGCATCGATGAGTTCAGTCAAGCTGTTGCCGAGTCAGTGGGCCGCTCTTAAGGGGCTCTATAATGCTAAACTTCAGTTTCGTCTATATGAACGATAAAAAAAATGAAAAATATGGTATACTAGCTTTTGCCCGCGGCTCCGCCCGCGTGTTATTCGGTTTAACGACATGCCTTTTTCCGGGATAAAAAGTAGCCTATGTGTTAAGTTAGGGTATAAGCTATATCCATTCTAAATTTCATCCAAATCCGTCCAGCCGTTTCAGCGTGAAAGAGTAACAAACACAAACTTTCGAATTTTATAACATTAGTGTGATTATTTGACTAAAGACTATTAATTACACCCCATATATAAAATATACATAAGTACTAAATTCACGGGAAAAGAGATTCAGCTCCTATATTTCAAAACCATTTCAAAGCCGTTCAGGAGCAGAATAGACTATTAAAAAACTAAAGCAGGACTGAAGAGTAGCATTGTGGGCCCCTTGAAGCGAGGGTATTTAGAGAAATCTGGCCCGATTCAAAGCTTTAATTTTACAGTTGTCCAGCTTGCTCAGTGGAAGTGGACCGCTCGGAATACCCACGATTTCAAAGTTTCCGCTGTTTTATACTAAATTTTTGTGACGATTGTTTTGGTATAAGTCGCGTTGTCTTAAACCTAACTATAATCAAATTAAATGATATTTAGATCATAATTTAGGTCTATCTTTACGTTTTAATTGGATGCAGGAAAATGCAAGTAATACTATAACTATAACAAACGGTCAAAATATTAAGACTAAAGAGTGAAATATGACATATACATTTTTCTAAATTTAAATTCTTTCTATTTACGAATAAAACACAAAAGTATACATTTACCCGGGAAACCTCGCCTTAAGTACATAAACAAAACGTACAAACTTCGCAATGACCTATTTCGGGTTATTTAAGTACTCAAAGTACCTGTTTAAATCCTAGTTTAGGGGTCCTTAGGGCTCGTGCGTATTGTGGTTTCATATTCGTAACTCTCGGAAATGTTGATCATAAAATGTTATGAAACCTTACCTGGCTTACCGTACTCTAAATAACGCCGGTACACAATGTAGGTGCTAATTATATCACTAATAACTACACATATATCTTAGGTATTCCAATAATAAAGTAGTAAAAAGGTCGTGTCTGAAAATAGAATATTTTTCATTTTAATTTTAAATTAAATGTCTTATTAGTATTGCGCTGAAGCCAAAACTACAATTTTTAGCACTTTTGTCTGTCTGTCTGTATGTATGTATCCTACCAAAAACATAAATGTGAAAATGGGGGCCAAGTTCAAGTTGTCGATTTCACCGACAAAAGACTTGAGATCTAAATCGGTGCCAAGTTCTGTAGACAATCCTGAAATTATTTATAAGAACGTATATCATTGTTAAGTGAATTTAAAACACAATTTCTTGTTTTTTTTTCTGCTACAACAATGTTTCATATTAAGAGCCCGATCCGCGACGACGACAACTTTGATGAAAAACAATAGGTTAAATGTTTTTCTGGCCTTTATCACGATGTTTTTGGAAAATCTAGGGACATACAACCACTTCATATTGGTTGTCTAAATAAAGGCCAATAATTCATTTGATGAATTTTTTCTCTTTTGCGAGTAATTTTTTACTTACGAGCCCGCTCCGAATCGTTATTCAAAATATCTAAGTATCAAAATAACACGCAAAGGAGAAACAACTGAATCAAATAAATTTTAGGTTTTCATTTAGATGACCAATATGGACTGGTGTATGTCCCTCATTTTTACAAAAACATCGCGGCAATGACAAGAAAAATAATTACATTGTATAATAATGCTTCGCATCAAACAGACGAAAAATACGGAGCGGGTTCTTAATAATATGACATTTTAAATTTGAATAGTCGAATTGTTTACACAAAGCAAATAACTTATGGTCTAAGATTATGTTTTTACTGCGAAATCCATCGCTTTGGAATACTCTAAATATTATTATTAGAGTGCATTACAAACCAGAAAGCAGTAGCGCGCTTGTCTGGGAAACACGAGGTCGCAGGTTCGAATCCTGGCTCGAGGAATTTTTTCAAATTCTTGTCTTTACATTTGTTTCTAATTAATCTTTTCTGGTTTGTAATGCACTCTAATAATAAAACCTATGGTCTAATGGACTTCAACATTTGACGCTGGCTAGTTTTGACCAGCAAATCAAATATTTAGAGGAAAAGAACCTTACAATATAAAAACAATACAAACATAAAGATAAGTTGAGTGGCTAAATATAAGATGGCTAGTATGTGAAAACTAGCCAAGTCAAATGATGAACCATAATAAGATAAAAATTAAAGTACATAAATAAATACATGTGTAAATTTAAACAAACATACGTAAATCATATTATATATTTCCAGGGTTCAATTATTTTCCTACGTGCCTTTCTGGTCAATCGCCCAAGAACCGCTAACAGAAATCCAGACCTATATAGCCTACAGGAAATATAGCCTATTAGGAAACTCCTATGAAAAGTTAAGGATTTTAATGAAACTCGTATTTAAAAGTAGGTAAAATTCACCAGCTCCAGCGGGCCTACTATGTAACTTAGTGTCGGTTGCCATCTGATTGCTAAACACATAAAACACAGATAAAAACTGAACTTTTAAAATTGTCATCAGTGTATATTGAACTATTCACGAACTGTGACGTCACTTGAAGCACGAACGTTTCCTTAGATAATCGGAATTTATGTTTTTTTTGACGTTTGGCAACAAGTTGGCAACCCGCTCAACGATACATAATCTAGGGGTAGAATACTTATTTTAAGATCTACTTTGGTTGTCGGAAATCAATACTAATTAATATGTGGAGAAACAATAGAGCAGGTAAATTTTATTGAGATATTCACAATAATTAATTAATTGTACAAGAATGATGTTTGATGTATTTGTCACGTCTAATGACGGAGCGAGGTGGCTCAAAGGAGAATGTATTATTAATACGAATATGTACACCCATTATTTAGACTTAATTATCTCGTGAATTAGTTAATTAATGTTTCTGAATAGAGAGTGTGTGTGTGTATGTGTAGAGTGTATGTGTGTTTGAGGAGGGTGTTTGGGTGGCTTCCGAGGACTTCCATCATGATTGGAGACAGGGCTGCCAGATTTAAATAGAGAAATAGGAAATCATATACCCACAGAAAATCAACAAAACTCTATAGTTTTGATCACCAATCTATTATTATTTACTTATTTAAAAAGTTTAACATTACAGTTTAACTAATGCGTTATACAAAATCCATACACAAACATAATAATAATTACATAATCAAATGTTATTATCATGAAATATTACAAAATACATTCATAGAACAATTATTAATTTGTTAACAATAATATGTTGTTAATGGTGGCAAAAAAAATCGCACTTCAACGCAAATTTCGACAACATCCGGTCATACGTCAACACGAATTAAATCATACATCTGGCAGCATGGGGCCTTATTTCCTAACTTCAACGGGGTATTCGCAAGTTCCTCCATTCTTTTGTTATAGAAAAAATAAAAATTGCCTCCATCAGTTCCCAAAAACATCCGTGTTTTTATTACTTTATTATTATTATCGCTTTTTAGTTTAATTATTATTCAAGGTAGCTGAGGTACAGTCAGGTGATTAAATTCAAAGGGCCATACCCTTCATCTTTCATCGTAATTTTTTTATGCAATACATTTTAACTATTCTTTGGATGCAGTCAGATGGCGCCACTATCTAATATTTCAACAAATAGGCTTTTAAAAACGGAATAGGTTTCGTTATTTTAAAATAGATCAATATTGTAGCAATTAATTTTATTATTACTGTAGCATAGTTCGAGTTTCAAGAATTCATTGCAATGATTTATTTTTCATACTCGAAACAATGAGAACATGAAACATAAACATAAAATAATCAATTTGAAAATAAAAGAAAGACAAGTATGATAAAATCAATCTCTAAAAGTGAAAAATCAACCATAACTTGATAAAATATTCAAAAATCAGTCTCAATTTTGATTTAAATTAAGTATTTTATACCAGTTTAAGAGATCAACTCTTAATTTCCAATAATAAAAAATTTGTAAAAAAAAACAGTTTCACTATAGTTATCGATCATGACTACATGTAGGTAGTTGTAAAACAGCGGTTGTTATCGGTTAGTTATCCAAAACAGCTAATAGGAACGTATAAACAGCGGCTGACGACCGGCTAGCTTATCCGACTCAATACCAATAGGTTTTACAATTTTTACAGTTCTTGAGTCGAAATTGTTATAATATAAGAGCCGTTATATACAAATAGGTATTTTTATGGCGTAAAACATAAAATATTCAATATTATAAATTATTTTTTAATGTTCTTTAACACGACGGATAATAAACCTACCTACATACTTATTTGTACCGTACATAATCGGTATTTTATCTGTAGGTATGACACTCCACTTCGCCATTTTTATTATTATTATTGTAAAATCGTAGTAAGTAGGTTATTCCAAGGCTCGCGAAGCTTGGCGTTCCGTCCTCTCTGCCCACCCCGCAAGAGATATAGCATGTACGTACTAGGCAGGCAGGTATCAATAATACTCAACAGGTGTCACATGTCAACCGTAGACAGCCGCTGTTATGGGTGATGAGATCACCGTAGTCAGCGAAAAAAGCGGCTAGTTACCAGCTGGCTCACTACGATAACAACCGTCTTCACACCTGTAATCATGACATGACTGTAACAAACGAAAAATACTTGATACTTGAGCTTCTTTCACCGACAGTACCTTGCTAAGTTTTTTGGAGGAAAATGAAACCAATTTCAACATTCTTGTCGGAACGTGGGAACAACCCCTTCAACATCTATCACCATCTCTTTCAAATGTATGGTGATTGGCTAACAATGATGTGTAGTGTCATTTCTAGCCTATCACGATACATTTGAAAGTGACAGAGTTGAAGTTGGACAATAATGCTGGTTGGAGAGGCAATATTATCTGTGGGTAAACCTTCTTTTTGCCCTTAGTACAATTTTTGCGTGGGAGTAAAATATAATTTATTATTTTTAAATATATTATATTCGTGATTAATTAAATACGAGTCTGAACAATCTTGGGAAAACAAAATTAAATTACTTAAATTGGGCAACATAGTAACTAAACTAACTTTTTGAGTAAATTAATTTAAAATATATTTTTATACGAACTCGCAATTTTAGTTGTAGAATGTCTATTCCATTTGTTATTATGCCTTCGTGCGTCCCCAATTATAACGGTACACATCCGCAGGACGAGCTTTTGAATAACCAAACCGAGCTCTCGGCACGTAGCCTGTCGTTTGTGTGGGCGGGCGGGAGCTTTTTACCAATTTGCAAATGCGACGGATCGGTCGAACTGTTGTTTTTTCTAAATTCAATTGGGGTGATTTGAAGCCGTTTCTCATTTATTCATTTATTTTCATTTTCGGGTTAATATAATATGATTTATAAACGATACCCAATCTGGTTTTTAGGGTTCCGTACGCGAAGGGTGCCAAACGGAGTCCCTAAGCCTCCGCTGTCCGTTCGTCGCTCACCGGACATCTTTAGCCGATATAGGTAGCTAGTTAAAATTTTCACAGTTGACATTTTTGCTGAATCTCCTCCTTCTTTTAAAATTAAAGCGGCAAAGATACGGTGTTTTAGGTAATAATAGTAATTGTTCGCATAAATAAACATAATATATGTTTTTTTTTGTTATTTAAGTCTTATAAGGCATTTTGTTTTTTGTATTTATTTTTCAAGAGTCTATATTATTCTTTTGAGTTGTTGCGTTAATGCGTAGTGTAGAATTATTTTTGTGTGTCTTTATCTGTATAACTATTTCATTGTATTGTGACTGTTTGATACCTCAATAAATAAAAATAAAAATAAAATACGTAATATTATGGTTTCTACTACGGCAAACAACAAAAACAAAATTAAACCCAAGGGGATCACACAAGTACAGATAAAATTAACTAGACATTTTTATTTCAACAAACAATTTCAAGATATACGCCCAAAGCTATTCTGCGACACGTGTCGTAAAACCGACAAATAATATTTAGAATTCACATTTTCTACGCAAGGTCGGGCAAGGAATGAGCAGTTCTGGTAGCAACAACCTGCTTCTATAGGTATACTAGGTTAGTCTTGCCTTCTAGGCCGTCCTAGCTACCGACAAGGTACCAAGGTAACGCCGCAATACAGCCTAAATTCAGTTATACGGGTGCCCTTACACTGTCAATAACGAGCCAGTCAGTCTAATGGCGCAGCCACAGAATTTAGGACTTTAAAACTTTATATCAAACATTTTGATTTCTTTCTTGATATGCTTTTACCTCAAAATGAAGAAACAGAAACCTGATCCTCACTTTGTTGTCCTACCGTCTGTCTGTCTGTCCGTCTCTCAAGTTAAGACCCTCTTTCTCGGGCCCTGTAATAGGTACCAAGTTGAAACTAATACTTCCTATAAAAGTCTGCGGCCCCATAGAGCTGTTACAAAATCAGGATTCTAACTTAACACAATTAGAAGTTATTTCCATTTACGTATATTACGTAATAATATGTATAAATTGACTCACCATGAAAATATAGGATACTTCCAGTCGACTTAGAAACGATCGATCACAAGTAGGACTTATAGCAAACATATAGAAAAAAAAAACACGAAATTAATATAATATTTAATTATTAAAGAAGTTATCATTGACCTATTTAATTCTAATAAATATAATACTTTTGGATACATAAAGTTGATTGGATCGTAAAGTGTCAAATTGCCCAATACTGCACGTAGAAGGTTTTGTTTTAAACTGATTAACCCTCATGTCTTATACTCAATCGACAGTTTTTTTTAAATCATATTGTTGTTGTTATTTGATTAACAGCCTGAATAGAATATTTTCATATACTAGGTGAAATTAAATCAACCGACCAAATTCATACTGGAGACTCGGTTAGTGATCAGAAACAAGCTTTAATTACCCTCTGGGTAAAATTAGAAAAAAAATTTTTTGCGACCTTACTGTCTATACTGGGAATTGTACTTATACTAGTCCAACCAGTAAGGGAGCAAAAAAATATATGTTTTCAAATTTGGCCAAAAGGATTACTGAACCTAGTTCCTGATCACTAGCCGAGTCTCCAGGATGAATTTGGTCGGTTGATTTAATTTCTGTCTTCTGTTGATTTAAGGTCTGAATATTCGATAGACTGAAGGCGTCAAAGCCCGTATTGAGCTTTACAATGGTCTACCACTATTTGGTAAGTGAGGTGCGTTCATATACCTTTGATACCAAAATAGACTGATGATTGATCTTGCAAATTCTAACCTAACTTTGTTTCCTGTGATTTGAAACATGAATTTAAATTATAATAATTGCTTGCCAAATCAATCATCGACTGTTTGAACAGGTTCAATTATGTGGAATGTACACATGGAATTTCCTTATTTGCTTTCTGTGGAGTTTGATCAATGCAAAATTGCCAATTAACGCAGAGAAAATAAATGTGGGTCTAAGAATAGGCACAGCTGCCATTAAAAAGAGGCGATTCTGTCATCTCCATGGAAATGTAGATCTCTATAAAGTCTTTAGCCTGGTGTATAAAGGTTCAAGTAATCCAATTTTACGATAATATAACAAAGTCAACATTAGAGGTCATTCTATGATTCCCACACAAGACTGAAAATATGATGATGATTGGCTCCGACTGTTTTAGGCAATAGGTCGTTGGTTTTAGGATATGGCAGCCGTTTCGACTTCTAGTAGGTAACTGATCTGTATAAAGCAATGAGGTAGCCATTAGCATAAAATGGCAAAAATCTATCGCTTGGATATTCTATTAGTAGAGTGCATTACAAAACATAAAAGATCAATAAGAAAAAAAAAAAGTAAGACAATTGCAAAAATAAAAAATCCTCGGGCCTGTATTTGAGCTTGTGACCTCTTGCTTACAAGGCAAGTGTTTTGCGAATCGAGCTACCAAGGTGCCCAATCCAGACATTTAAAATTTTAACCTTTGTTTTAAATACCATACCAAAAAAAAGAACGGCGGTTTTAACAAAAGAGCAATTAATGATAAATCAGTATTAATGTAATAATGGCCGGCAGCCGAAAAGTTGTTGAAAAACTTTCTTTTGGTGGCAATACCGATAAATAATGACGCAGTTAATCAATGCCCTAAAATTGCTATTTTTCGGGGAAGTTATGTTGGAATCCATAATTTATTGGGGTGTTATTGTTGCCTGGGACACAAAGGTGGAAAACTAGGGACATAATAAAGGTGGAAATGGGGGAAAATATATGAGTTTACAGCAAACGAGTGCTGCGATAGCGGCCTGGTCCCATAATGCCATTCTGCGCGGGTCTTATAAATAAGACTGTTTTTTTTATCGAGGAAAAGCTCAGAGACTTATTTACGAGTATATAGGTATAGAGATAATTTTAGTTTAACTCCTTAAGAACCCACTTCGTATTTTTCGTCCGTTTGATGCTAAACATTATTTTTATTGTCATTTCCGCGATGTTTTTGTAAAATTCAGGGACATACACCAGTCCGTATTGGCCATCTAAATGAAGACCTAAAATTTATTTGATTCAATTTTTTTCTACTTTGCGTGTTATTTTGATACTCAGATATTATGAATAACGATTCGGAGCGGGCTCGAAGTAATAAAATAACTCGCAAAAGAGAAACAATTCAATCAAATAAATTCCAGGCCTTCATTTAGACGGCCAATATGAAGTAGTATATGTGCCTAGTTTTTACAAAAACATCGCGGTAAAGGCCAGAAAAACATTTGTCATCAAAGTTGTCGCCATCGCGCACAGTGCTCTTAAGAGCTGTGAAAGCTGCCACTTCAGAAAAAATAAACATTATTTACCTACTAGAATTAATATTGAAAGTCTGCTCAATTAAAACTGTTTTTTAATAGCTCATTTTTCATAGACAACGTCTTTGATGAGCTAAAATTTTAACTTTTGCTAAAAACGGCCGCCTTTGGCATAAGTTGAAATAGAATCTTTAAAATAAGTGTATAAATTTTTAGAGCTTATTTTTCATGTTTGTTTTTTATAATATTATTGATTATACATAAACAAAAAAAATTTTCAAGATATATTTCGTGCCCAACTGGGGGCTACCTACCTACTTTTTGTTATAAATAATAGTTTGAAAACTTTGCTTTTTAAAAATAGTATATTGCAATTTCTAGGCATTAATGCTCTTTCCATTGCTCAGAGAATGAATCTCCCAAAGAAATACTTAGACAATACAGTGTCTAAGGCACGAATCAACTGGGCCGAAAAAAGTATGCATAAAGTAGTCTTAAGCCATCAAGACTCAAGACACCCGTGCCATTCAATATGTTCAACTCGTGTCCTAATGTACCTAATTATGTGATATAAGCTTGTAAGTGCAAGACTATGGTCTTAATTATGTGACATAAGCATATACCTATAAGTGCACGACAATGTGACGGCCTTAAAAAATAATACGTAAAACGCGGGGAAATATGTATTCAAACCTACTCGTAGCTCGAAATAAACAATCTCCAGACAAAAAATTACGGCGTATTCTCTCGGGACATAAATACAAATAAATGTTATCATTTAACGCTCGGCGTAACAAAATTAATAGGCAAATATTTAGGTAATTTTCTTGTTTTCGTTGGATAAAGTGAGCAATAGCTCGAAGAGATTTTATGGCCCCCTAATGACTCCTTGTTACATCTCGTGTTTTTTGTGAAATTATTATGCAATTACAGTGTTTCGACGAAAAGATGAAAATACTACCGTATTTTAGTTTGGCTCATTACAAAATCAGTAATAAAAAAATGTATCGTCACGATATAAATCCGAGGTGTCCGAGGTATTTCCGAGAACAGACTGTTGAGGGGGGTACCGGCAAATATGCTCTCGCGTTTGGACTATATTGCATATGAATACAGAGTATTAAAAAAAAAGTGTAATTAGTTAAAAAGTTAAAGTACAAAATGTGTTGTTTTAAATTTGACTCAAATCACAATCATCTATAAAAAATATCTAGAAGATCACCAAAATTACGGAAAACGAAATTTAGCGATGAAACAGTTACTGTTTTTTTTATTTCGAGTAAATGAATCATCATTAATAAATCAAAGTACCCAAAAATTTTTTCCTTTCCGTAAATGCAAGTCTTACTTAATCGCCCATTTAGTAATAGTGAAGCATACATTGTATGCTGTCAATCAATCCTTAATGATAATACCATATTATTTTTTTAGGGTTTCGTACCTAAGATGGAGAAACTGTGTCTGTCACAGGTGCTTTTCTCGAAGAATGTGTACATACAGAAGGAATTTGAAATTTGGCGGAATGTTGTCTTGTTGACGCTTACAGTATATATAGGTACATTACCAGAAAAAATTTACGGGGAGTCAAGTTTGGTCGGACGAAACAAAAGTTTGAACTAAATATATCGTGTGAGGTATTATTTGAAAGAGCTACCTTTAAAGATTCTAAAACTATTTTTTCGTAATTTTTGGTCATGTCGTCTAAATGATACAGCACAAAATTTGTTACAAAAAAATTACTGCTCTCCTAGTTCGCTAAAACTATACATAACAGCCCCCTCTGTTCTCCTAGTTCGCTAAAGCTATTATTTATATTTTAACATCGTTGGTAGATATTGATATTACCGGAAAGTTTTTTCGACAGTGCAAATAGTAGCTGAAAAAATATTTATTCAATAGTTTAAAAAAAAGTTCATTATATCTACTGACCGCTCACTCACTGTAGTACTGGTACCGAACCCTAATTGTGCGGAACTCGACTCGCTCTTGGCCGGTTTTTATGACCAAGACATACGCAATTATTCTCATTTAATCAGTTACTCCCTGTCCGTTATCCCGCAAACCTGCAATACCTCGACGGCATCGTTTCCGCAACCAATATACAAACAATACGGCAACTTTGTTTCAGACAAAGCACTACAAATTAATCCCTGCAGCTCTGCGAACAACAACATTTGTATCGCCAGTCGGGACGAGCTTCTTCCATTGGCGGATTTAGGGGGGACCATGGGGCTAGCTCCCCCCCCCCACCCCAAACACCAAGGAATTACATACCATCGATGGTTTTTGTATATATTTTTGGTTGTGACTTTGTAAGTAGCTTCTCCTGCAGTACATTTTTTTTTGTCACATAATGTAAAATTAAAAATGACATTAATTATTGTAACTTATTAATTAATATTACACACTTAAATCTAATTTTCAATTAGCGCGCCAATTATTACCAGGCGTGAAGAGCATTAAAAATACTTCTGTATTGATTTAATTAATTTAAAAATTCCTTTTTTTTATTTATTTTTAATATCAGTATGCCACTTTAAGCAGAACACAGCACAATTAATCTTGTATGTAACATCTAATTTTGACCTGTGTTGCAATTTTTATTTTTTATTTTTACTCAGTATATCCAAAGATAACAATATATTTTTTGCAAAAAGCAAGTACATACAATCACGCTACGCCCCACTTGGGATCTAGAAATAAATACGGAAGGGAAAACTTATACCACCGAGCTTGAATTTCTAAGAACGCTGATACAAACTTTCACTTATTTATTTCAAAAGGGGCCGCTTATGCGAAATACTTACAAATAAAATCTTCATGTAATGCCCCCCCCCCAAATGAAACCCTGGAGCCGCCCTTTCACCATTCGGAATGCCCGGATATATTGCGGCGTCCTATTGATACCACCTGCAGAACTGCCCCGGCCGAGTATTGGATGTCCTGTGTTACCTTCGAATACATTTTGAAGTCATCTTTTGTGCTACGGATATTGTGTTTGGGATGAAGGAAACGGCATTATACGAAGTGACTGGGATTCTTTAAATAGACTGAAATTCGTTAAGGAGGGGTTATCCCATTATGTCTCTTTTCAAATTCATTTTAAACCAATAAATAGCATTGATAAAATTTTGTAAAAAATATATTTCATATTTCACTATTTGATCTTAATATTTCGGCCGTTCGATACACGATTACTTACATTTTCCTCGATCCAATTAAATCGCAAAGATAGGTCTAAACTATGATCTAAATATCATTTCGTTTGAACTATATTAAGTTTTGGATAATAAAGCTTATACTAAAATAAACGTTAAAAGTGTGATATCCTATGATCCCTCTAATTCCAAAATAGTAAATAAAAACACCTCAAAAACCGCGAGTTTGCTTTGGTTGGCGCTGGCTTTCACCTGCCTGTCTTCCAATTACATGATAAGTAATGTATGAAAACAGAAAACCTATAAAATTACGAAAATTTCAGGCAAAGTAACAAGCATATATTAAGTATATATATTATTTATTCCTTTATTTTTATTTATACAAGTAATCAATTTTATTAAAACTAATTAATCCCGACTTTTTTGTTGTATTTCCCCGAATTATATTTAATTCAATAGTTTTTAATTTTACATTAAAATCTACTTAAAAAGTGTACATAAAGTAAGGTTTATTACATAAATGTAAATCTATTTCTGAAATTTGCCGACCAAATAGGCGATATACTGAAGAAGGGCAAAGTAAAAAGTACCCGGAATATAAGAGATTGTATGACTGGATTGATGGGTGTAGAAAAAGCAAAAGAGGTGTGTCAGGATCGTAGTAGATGGAAATCTGTAGTATCTGCCTACCCCTCTGAGAGACAGGCGTGAGTATATGTATGTATGTATTCCTAAAGCCTTCTAGCAGTTCCAGCGAAAAGGAAATTACATAACCAATAACCTTAGCCCCAATATCAATACCTAACAGCTTTAGCCGATACTGTTTACAATAAAAATAGAAAATATAGAGATTGAAGCCACATCGCGTGATGAAAGGTCGCAGGGTGTCAACGGGGGAGCCTCAGGAGCTAGGGGGGAAATCATAAACCGAACTGGTAGTTTCACAAATGGCTTAATTTACTCACTTCTAGTGGAAAAACTGCTAAGTAGGTATTGGTTTGCAAAGACCAAATGGTATTTCCTAAGGCTTTTAGAAACACTTGTTACCTAACCTACAGTGGTCGTGTGTTTATTTTGTGATTGATTGTGACCTTAAACATTAAGGGCCCAAAATACCTCAATTCGCAGTCCTGCTCTAACGCTTCTGCTTTTTAACTGTCTATCCTACTCTAATCAGATGCCGCGCACGCAAGAACATCAGTTATTTTGAAATCGCGGCTACACTGATGGTTTTTTCATTTTTATGGAACAGTCTGCAGCTGCTTTTATACTAATATCAGTTATATTATGCAAAGTTTCAGATCTAATTTCAAGTATTCATTGAATGCTATCGGTTTATTGTACGGTTTGGAGGTAACTTTGTAGTTATTTTTTATCGAGAAAATCTAATGGATTCAAGTTTTAACAGCATTGACATAGCATTAGTCCTCAACTTTATCATATATTAATTTCAGAGTGATTGTTGCAGTATTTGTTGGTGTAAAGCAGGATCATGCGAAGCGAAGTGAGGTATTATATACCCTTAACTTATTTCACTAATGATTTATAAGAGAAGGGATTTATTATTTTAAATTATTATGTTATATGATGTGGTCAATTATGGTTTTGTTGTTCAATCGTCTCGACCACAATCGGAGATGGCGGATTGAGATCCATATATGTGTTCAGCCTGGCTTCGGAAGGCTCGTCAAGCTGCAGGCCCGAACTTCGGCGAACTCACCACCTCTCAGTGGGACGTAATAATCGTCAGTGAAACGAGTATAGACTGTGACTCGCCCCTTGCAGTCCACAGCGATATACGATATACTGTCGAGTTCTACACTTGCAGTACGACATTAGTCTATAGAGAATGATGTAAGGTATAGAACGTACTCGACCCACCAAAACCAGGCTCAAGATACAAAGGCTCTTCAAAATCACCTCTATTGCTAGACTGGTAAGAGTTTAATTAAGTGTGTCAGATACCTAAGCCAAACCAGTGCTAAATACGTACGATACCTCTACATTGTTGTTGAGACAATAGGTCCTAGCGACTGGTAATTTTGGGTCAGGTATACCATACTTTAGGTACTATGTCCAATAGCTCGATGTTCTTCACTGTACTTGCATACAATTTGCTGACAGCAACAACAAAATTACCAGGTGAAGTTTGATATCTATATAGTAGCAAAGTAAAAAAGTCATGTCTGTACATTGAATATTTTCGCGAAATTTTAAATGGAAAACACTGAAAAAGCTGTTCATAAAGTAAAGTGAATTCAGCTAAAATTATGATGATTCACGTAAAGTAGTGAGCATACGAACATCACAACAAAATACGATGAAACTACTGTTGCTGCTGCTTGCGTTATAATAGATAGAATTATGCGCTCCGTCACCGATTTTATGATGACAGTAAGCACTCCGTAGTATGACGGACTTCTTTTATGGGGAAGGCATGATGTAATACGACAATGATAATTTTATTTTCTGTGACCAATTTTACGGTGATTTGTCATCATAATATTGCGTTACTTACCTTAAAAACTTGATTATTCCTCAAACATTTTAATTACAGCATAATATCTTCAAATTACCACCAAATCTAAAAACAATTCACCGTATTTTAAACTTATGTAATGTTATTTTATAATGAAACCAAAAATATTTTTTTCTCAGTGTAGGTTATTAGGTAATAAGTATTAGTATTGTACCGAGGTCAAAACTACCATTTTTAGAATTTTTGTCTGTCTGTCTGTGTATGTATGTATGTTTCGTTTTAACTCGAGATCCACTCAGCGGGTTGGGTGCGGTTTTCTTAATTACCATCGTAATGTCGACAAATAAGCTTTAAAGGATGTAAATAATTAGCATCCAAGCCAAAAACGGGGCAGAGATTGAATAAATGCGGGCAGAGCCACGGGCAAAGGCTACTCTAATTCTATGAGCGTCTTGACCGGAGGTCTTGACTGAGGATGATTACTAATAATAATAATAAATATGATTAATAGATTTTGTAATTGAGGACTTATCATCTCGCGTAGTGCATGTGATCATGTAATTGAGGACTTATCATCTCGCGTAGTGCATGTGATCATGTAATTGAGGACTTATCATCTCGCGTAGTGCATGTGATCATGTAATTGAGGACTTATCATCTCGCGTAGTGCATGTGATCATGTAATTGAGGACTTATCATCTCGCGTAGTGCATGTGATCATGTAATTGAGGACTTATCATCTCGCGTAGTGCATGTGATCATGTAATAAACTTCACGAGAGATGTATAGTATATTTATCACTGAAATTATTCATCCCCTTCCGAAGGTCATCAGCCTTGATCCATGATTTAATGAAACGTCTCGGAGTATCAGTCTCAAAAGTGGCGTCGCTTTATGACCCCATAAATTTAACATTATCGGGGCGTATAAACTCCGGGGGCTCGACTCGTAAAAAAGTCATCAAGTCAGAATTGGGCTCACTCCACTATGATAATGCCAGTGAAACAATCACTTTAATTATGGCAAGCCCTCAGCGAGTCTGGCCAAGGACCTTAAGGACTGTCAGTTGGCCTTAAATCCTTTAAGAAATCAGTTTTATGAGCAACGCTTTGGATTTGCGAGCAATTAATCATTTGAAAAGATTGAAAGGGAAGAGAAAATGAAACAAAGACTTTTTCTGTATTCCTTTTTCAACTAAATTGCAGAGTGAATTAAAACCAGTCGGGGAAAGGAAAATTGAAAACTTTTGCAATTAGGAACATTGGCTTTTTGGAGTTCTCTTAAGAAACAAAATATTTTCAAGTATTTTATCCCATTTGACTACTACGCTACTTGATATAATACTACCATTTTGCCAATTTCTACAAGCACAGTGAAGGTGTAACAAACTTAAATAATTATCCTGTACCCACAGACATATAATTATTACTAAGTAGCAGACCAAACATAAAGATTAAACAGCATGGCAAGTTGCCATACAAAAAATAAGCTACATTTAGGCTTCATGGTACGAAGAAACTTATATAAATGGGTTGGTTTGGCTGGCTTATGCTTGGAAAATATTTGTTAATTCCTAAACTAATCTCTAGTATATATTTTGTTTGGAAACAATCAATATTTATATTTAAAAGAGCCCGAAGTTCACTGAGCTCAAATTGCCACGCGTCGACTCTATGCGTTTATTACTAATGTTAGGTCTGCTACTATATTATACGTCTGTGCCTGTACCATACCTTTATTACTTGAATTTCGAAAAATCCTTTTTTGGCCGTAACTTGCTTTGTAATAGGTTGTGATGATATAAAACCGCACTCAAATCCGTTTAGTGGTTCTCGAGGTAAAACGGAATATACATACAAACAGACAAACAAAACTCCTAAAAACCATCGTTTTGGATTCAGTACCACCACCAATAACTCAATTAAATAAAAATTAGGAAAAATATTTTTCTCAAAAATACATTTTAATATTACCATCAAAGACATCAGAAAATACTTCATCCTGGCGAGCTATTTAAAAGTGTCCAGGAAATCCGAATAACTGTCTAGGAAATTCGTATGAAAATCCATCGCATACCATAATAATATATGTTTTCTTTTTAAATTGTGTGTCTATGTTTTTAAGAGACTAAGGAGATTGGCGGTTTAAAGCGGCCAATTTAAAAATAAAATGAATTACAATTTCATGTTAAGAATGTAGAAATGTTTGCTATATTTTATAATTGGAATAATAATAACAAAGATATATATTTTTTATTGATTTTATAGGTATATTAAAAACCATTGAATACATAAAAGTTTCTCTAGTTGTTTTTTTAGTTCTTAGCATTGCTCTAGATGGGGTTGTCCATGAAGATGGCTGCATGGCGGTAAAATACCTTTGCCCAGCTGACAACAATAAAAAAAAGTTGCGTAAAAGCGGCAATTAATGTGGCTTTATGTTGTAGTTAAAAGTGTTTTGTGCAAATAAATTACAAAATGAGTTCAGAAGAGGGCTCTGATATAGATTGTACTCCACTAATGCTTTGCTGAAGAAATCAATAACAATAAACACGAGTAATTGCCCAAACATGTGCAAGTAAGTAACTTTTAATATTTCTTAGTCAGTTTATTATATTTGATATAACTCATTATCATGAAAAACGTGAAAATGTCTCATTTTATTTTTGAGAAAAGCACTATACTTGCTTTGACCATGAATTAGCAATCTTGGCCTTAGCAGTAATGTAAAAACTATATTATACAGACATCGCTTTTTTACTACTTTATTATCAGTACAAGTATAGAAGATATAATGTAACTGCTTCAAGTTTATAGGCTCTTAGAGGGAGTTCCAGCGATTTATTGATGAGTGAGCTGTGTTTCACATTTATACATACTCGCAGTTATTGATAGAGACAGAAAGTGGTTACAGGCAGTTGCATTGTATCAAACAGACTATTAACCCCTCGTCTGCTTTTGCTCTCCTACTTTTTGGGCGAGCGAACTTCGTCCTAGCTCTCATCGAGTTTGTAATTTTTATAATTGATGTGCCGTGATAATTTCCTCTCGTCACTTGCTGAATGGAAACAAGTATTTATTTTAATATAAAGTCTATTCAAGTATTTTCACTATCATAAAAATATGTTTGAAATAAGTAATTTTCCTTTGTCTACATAACACCTCCATATCTCATATTTCTCTATGTCCACGTCTTGAAAATTTAAATCTTTATGAAAACTGGGTTTCAAAATAAATTCGCAGTTCTTTATCTTTAGTACCCTATTAAGTCTAGAGAAGGTTCTAAATTATTCTTGATAAAGAGTTATAAGTATTATAAGGTATAACTCAGAGACGAGTGGGACTTTTTCAGTCTGATATATTACATTCGTGTACTGTACAATCATTAAGCTTACTCAAACGTAGGATAAAAGTATTATATAATATCATCAAATAACATTGAATTCTCAGATATAAACAAAATTACTAGTTGTTGTTCCTCGTAACAGCTCATAATAGCACGAAAATACAAAATATGTCAAATCTGATTGGCTTGTATATGTATTGTATTATGTAGAAAATGTACTAAGTTCAATTACTATTTTCGCGGCGAGCATTTAGACATGAAAGAAAGTTTTCATTTTAATAATAGAACCGTAACTACCTGCGTAAATTATTATTTATATTTTACAAATATAAATTATTTATTATTATTATTTATTAAAGCCAACTTGTAGCACATTACTATAATGATTACGAAAAAAGATTTACTATTAAGATTTAAATTAAAATAATTATAGAATAATTATTGAATTATATCTAACATGCAATTATCTAAACTTATGTCAACACAAAATAATTATACATACTCATGCATTACTACCTATCAAACTACAAATATATTTAAAAAATTGCATATGGGTATAATATAATGAATAATATTTAATACGTTAAAACTCTTTGTCAACAAAAAAATATAGGAGTGATATTGCATACGACAAAAGAAAACTGTAGATATTATTCTACTCGTAGCGTTTTGCCGCGTAGTCGTGCTACGTCGTAGCAACCTCTACGAACATTGTGCGCTATATTTGTGTTTATTACATTATGTCGTCTTTCTCTAGCTCGGTAAAACTTATATATTGCTGTCTTGTACACACGTTAATTGCGTTTAGAAGCCGCAGCTAAAATGTTGCACTAACTTGCTTTGGCAGAGTATTTCAATTGTGACGTCATTAAAGAAAAGAGCTTTAAGAGCTTAAGTTATGTAATTTCAGTGTAAAATAGATAGAAAATACAAATCTCTCTCTGTTATTTGATATTTTTTAATTTAAAATTTACGAGTGGACGTACATTGGGCTAACGTGATATTTTAAATGAAATATTTGTAGCAGTTTTATTCCACACAAGCTGTCGCCACAGTTTCTGTACAAGGAGAATTTATTGCAGCATTGAGATGTAATATAAATCGTAGACTTTAAATCAGGTTATTTATTTTTAGCGTTATAGCGAGGCATCAAAGGACGTAATTTACTGTTGTAGCATCAAACATTTTAGTTTTCTGAAAGTGAAAATCTTAATACTTCTAATAATTTATACTGTAAGGTGTGACTCCTTGATGGAACTTCATTTCAACGCTAATAAAAGTCTGCGTGTACGAGTTCCACTATGTTTTTATTAATCATCGACTAGTTTCGTCTCTTAGACATCTTCTGGCTTGCAGAAGAGCCAGAAGAATAACACTAAAATATTATACTTCTAGGTCTTCACAGCTTCCAAACAAAATTGCTTCTGATATATACATTTATGTCTATCTATACTCAAAATTAAGTAGTAAAAACATTGAATATTTTAGCGAAATTTTAAATGAAATGGGTTTTACTGAGGCCAAAACTATTATTTTTTTTGTTTTGTTTGTCTATTCCGTTTAAACTCGAGAACCACTCAACGGATTTGAATGTGGTTTTTATTATCATCGTAGTAACCCTGGTCAACACATGATGGTGATAAAATAACCACCAAGCCGAAAACTGTCGATACTACTAACTGGCAGATTTAATGAGGCTTTCACGCGAGCGAAGACGCCGGCAGAACCTAGTAGTTAATAAAGTCATTTCAGTAACTAAGGTATTCTAACAGTCTGAAAAACTACGGAGAGTATTTTGAATTAATATTATATGAAAATGTAATCGCGTATGGCAGTTCCCTTAATACTATAGTTCTCTATTATATAAAATCTTAATAAACCAGATGTGTTATAGCAACATTCTTCCAAAACCTCATGAAATTAAGTAGTGTTTTCGTCGATAAATAAATAAATAGTGGTGAAACATGGCAGCTCGGTTCGAGGAGGTCGTTAAGTGGAAAACCTTCTTATACAAACGAGCGAGATTGAAAATCCGTGCGTACGTGGTGGGCGGGGCCGGGTTGGGACCCCTTCGGCCCTGCCAGTCAGCCCAACCAAAGAATATTAACTATTACTACGTAAAGAAGCGACACTCACCTCCCCGGGCCAGTTTATTCGCTATTCTTTAGTGTACATAACAGAAACACACACAAACAAAATGACAGAGAAAAGATATGAAAATTGGGAGCTTTTTTCTATAAAAGATGTATTCCATCTCTTGATAAAAAAATCGCATTTAAGAAGAATAAGCCTAATTATGTAATAAAAATATGTACTTACTTTAAATACTCACGATAAAATATTATAAATACACATAGTGTAAAAAAAAAACTATAAACTCTCTCTACCATATTTACCTATTATGATAGAGAGAGGTAGAGAGGTAGCTTTTTCATAGGGCAACTCTATTTGCCTGAACTCCCATACTAGCGCAGTTCGCGGGTCATCCTTATTTATAGGTACCTGCTTATTATTTTTTTCTTTTTCAACATATTCCATACAATATTCATGACGTGAAACGAAAAGATTTACCAAAATCAATTACATACAAAAGTTATAAGCGCATAAAAGTCCTGGATTTGACACATATTTTGATGAATGTTTATGTACCGTAATGTCCTACAAAGTCCTATCAAATAATTTTAGTTTCACAGCATAGTATATTTTATACTATTCAAAAATATTTTTGTTTCATTTAAATTTTTGGGATATTTCTCCTGAAATCATAGGAAACACCAAAACCATTCTCGAGTTTTTTCAAAACATGAATGTTGTCTCGCGTTAGCTTGCCTCTCACACCGTGTTCGGTTAGTTCCGTTCGAGCTCGGGAAATGAACGTTCGGGTCAACCAAGTCAGTCACTTCTTTATAAACCGAAGTTGAATGTAGAATGAAATAGCAAGCATAGTGACCCCGTGCGCGACTGACTTCAAGCCGCCGACTACAGGCTTCTTAAATGACAGTCGCGAATATTATGTGGAAGAGCATCCCACAGTCGGTCAGAGTAAACGTTCACGAAGGTAAACCGGAGAAAGTGGATTAAATAGTTGAATTATTAATTAAATAGTTGGGACAAAATATAAACATTACGGCAAAGATGAATTGGTGACCATTAGTAACATCGCCCGCAAATTAGAAGCACGACTAGTGTACGCAATACGGTTGCCGGTCGCACTGCGTGCTAGGCTTTTCAAAATGATCAAGAGCTTAAAAATAATATTATCTAGGCTTCTTGTTGTGTGATGTTTTCATGTTAACTGATCAGATAATTGTTTAGTAAGAAAGAATATTGACTGTACCCACAGTAGGATTCGAAAGTATCTTGAAAATTCAAGTAAAGCTATGTATACAAAAAGGTAAACAACCAATTTGTTTGTGACAACGACTCGTTAGACAATAATTAAAATATCAAGCAAGCACATATCTTAAGATTTTTCCCTTTAAATCTCTTCTTTAACTACGGGATTCAGATCCTTCAATCAATCGAAAACTTGATTTGTGATACATCTTACTTTATTCTTATCTGTAAAAATCACGAAAGTTTAGAACAGGAGTAAACTTTAAGGTCAAACCTAGAAGCGGCTCCCACGGAGCTGATACGTCATCAATCAATTGACACCGTGAGCGCCGAGTCACAATGAACTTTCAGACCTCTGCAGAGAAAAGAAAAAGATTTTTCTTTCCGCTATCGATTGTCAAACTCCCGCGGAACGTAACATTTTCGAAATTTCGACATGTTTTCCAGCAGTGGGATTCCTGAATTAAAATTAGTCCTTAAAGTACCCATCTTATTTTGAAACAACACGGTAATAAAATTTCATATAATTTATTTAAATAGATAAATATGTTATAAAAAATTCGAAGTTATTCCCTTTAAATAATTTTTTTTTAGTATGCTCCCCTTGTTTTAAATATATTTCCTATCACGTTTAATGGACCAACGATCTGGAGGACGTTGCAGGATGAGGAGGACGGAGGACCGCCAAGAGTGGCAAAATATTGGGAAGGTTTATGTCCAGTAGTCGAGGATGACAGGCTAATGGATGGATGGATCACGTTAAAGCTGCCATGGCATGCTCTGGTAAGATCTGCTGCTACTAAATACTACAGACACCGAGCTCTCCTGTAATGTATATTAATTCCAAAATTCATAGTTTAAGAACCAAAGTTTGGCAGTTCCGAATAATAACTTTTAGGTTTTTAGTTCCCTACAAATCTTATTAACTTAAATGGGATAGAGATGCAACTAAAAATAAATATATGTAGATATTATAGATGATTTTAAAGGCATTAATTTTAGTTTTACTGCTGTCTAAACTAAAATGTTTGCAAGATAATCTAGCTTCGATTAAATCCATTGAAGTAGTACATTACAACACGGATTCTTAAAAATATATTTTTAAGGTCTGTGCATTATAATTAGTAAATTTTAATTTTGACAGCATTCAACCTTTAAGGACCGAATCCCGGTGCAAAATGCACATCATAATATTGTTTTCCTTACTTTTGATTAAAAAGTATGCAAAAATTGCGTTTTAAAGCAATTAGCGGAAATTTATTAGTAATAATTAGGGTTATACATTCAAATTCTATCATTTTATGATTTACATTTTCATTGCATTCGATTAACAAACTTAAAAGCGTTGTAATCGAATGTAATCAAAATGTAAGTCATAAAATTACTTTTTTAATGCGAGAATCCTACTGTTAGTAATCAATTTTCGCTTATTACTTTAAAACGCAATTTTTGCATACTTTTAATTCAAAAGTAAGGAAAACAATATTATGATGTGCATTTTGCACCGGGATTCGGTTTATCCACCTTAAAATCATTCTACGTAGTATGTTCACATACCGAGTAGGTAATTTACTATTATGCCTTTGCTAGGAAGCATAGTTCTTGATTCTTGTGTAATCAAGAAACTCCAGAATTAGATGATTTCGAGGCCCCACACCAGGTTACCATAAACAAGACCTAAATAGCGGACTTGATAGCCTTTCCACATAATGCATAATGTATTTGATATCTTCTCTTTCCGGTCTCTGGTACATAAACAACTCCTAATTATCTTATCTAAGCCATAAATAATAATTATTTATTAGGGTTATGTTGGAAAAATAGCAAAGACAACTGACATTATTATCTACGTAAAGGAGAAATATGAGTCCTCTCCCAGAAGCGAAATAAATTCAGCGTTATTAAATTGTATCCGAGGAAACGAAAGCGGTATTTGAAGAAATAATTCAGTAAATAAATGCCTATGTAAGTAATTCCGAGATAGCTCCAAAATTTATGACAAATTAATGTATTGAAACAATATTTTGACATGCATATATTATGTATGTTTATAGCATAGACATGTTTATAGTGACTTTCCATGTATACGATTACCTACGCTATCAAGTTTTAAAAGCCTGAATAATTGTACATTACATTGAATAAATATCTATAGATTTATTCCGTTTTTTTCTATTTTTTTTCTTGTGTTGTTAATTCAACTTTGAATTTTATTAAAAAAAAAACAAATTATCCCTTTGTATATTGGCTTTAATCATGTAGGATTATAAATTATATCGTAGAATACAAGGTAGCTTTCATTCATAAACTCAAAAATATTTTCTGCTAATTAATTTTGGCTCCCCGTAATGATTAACTGGGTTCGGGCCAGAACAACTAAATCACACTTCACACTAATATTATAAATGCGAAAGTTGTGTGTGTGTGAGGGTGTGTGTGTTTTGTGTGTATGTTTGTTACTCTTTCACGCTGAAACGGCTGAACGGATTTGGATGAAATTTAGAATGGATATAGCTTATAGCCTAACTTAACACATAGGCTAATTTTTATCCCGGAAAAAGCATATCGTTAAACCGAATAACATGCGGGCGGAGCCGCGGGCAAAAGCTAGTAGTACTCGTAAATACGGTAAAGAAAGCAATGAAAAGTTTTACTTGTACTATAGTTACTATACTATTAGGGGATAAAAAATATTTAGTACATAAGACCTCTTGTATAGTGACGTTTCACTGTGCGACTTGGTACTATGCGGCTTGGTACTATGCTATGCGGCGTGGTACTATGCTATGCGGCGTGATACCATGCTATGCAATACCACAAACTACGATCCCGATGCGTCGAATGGTACTGTAGCAGCTTATTCGCTCGCCGTAAGGGTGCCACGGAGGCCCCATAAAAACAATGGACTTACCTAAAAGAATGAAACTGTATGAAATACCCATCGACCGCACAAAGGTCTCATTTCCCTCGCTAGATACGGAACCCTGCGACCTCTAGAAGAGTCCGCCATGTGAACGGTTTGCATCAAACATTCAGACCTCTACGGTCTGATTCTGTTCACGAAACCCTGGTGTTAGTTGATGCTTGTGAGTGTCAGCATTCCGTAGAATTTACTATACAATTATGTTTGATAAAATTATTGTATACCTATTAACAAAAATCTGACGAAAAATTGTCTTCGTACATGTTTTATTAAACATCAACTACCCTTGTTATTTGAACAAAAAGAGAAAACAGGAACATTAAAGCAACTTATGCGAATTAATGTATACATTGAATAAGTTGAAGTTAAATAAACCATATATTATACTATACATACTGCCCGACTTTTCCACGCGTACAAACAATAACAAAAACAAACTGGAAACTGAATTGAAATCAATTGAAATTTTCCGTCTTTTTTATTTGTGTGACTACGGCGTAGCAATTGCTACAAATATCTGCTACGACGAAGTAGCTACTAGATGAAATGGATTTACTTAATGGGAATAGAGTCCAATATATCGTAAGATGTATAAATATTTTGGCCAAGTGCGAGTTGGGCCCGCACACAATGGGTTACGTACCTGGTTTACATTTAGAAATTTAGCACCCTTTAGGTATTGAACCCTAAAAATACTACATATATGGTAAATAACAATAATAAAAATGCCATAGCATAGCAATATCAAGGTATCAAGAAATAAGGCGCAAAAATCCGACAAACAATTCGAAAAAAGCCATGGAAACCATACTTTTTATTATTTTGTACTTTTACTATTATAAATTTGAAACTTATCTGTAATACTGAAATTAAGATGAAGGTGGAACAAAAAACGTTGAAAAAATGCATGGTGATGATGTTTCTTGTATGGGCAACCGTGGGCTTAAATTTCTCTGTATTTTTATTATTTGCTGTGATAGAAGCCATAGTAACTTTCAACTGGCTGAAGCTGTGGACCCTGTGAGAGTCAGACAAATAGATGCCTCAGTAATAGAGACCCGTATGGCATCCTTTAGGTACAGATTCCTAAAAACCACAAGCAGAGTTTTACTCGATCCAGACAAAAGTAGTTTGAATTTGAGAGAAGTGTTTCGCCAGTAGAATCGGGCCGTTACGAGTGCCGGACTCCCATCAGTATGCAAAACCTCCTCGGGCCAGGGCCTCATTTCCTTACATCCCTCCGTGATGAATGGACGGTAAATAAACTGACCGCCGAAACAGGCTGTAAGGAAACCGACCGCTCAAAATTCGGTCTTCGCATCCGGGCACAATTGTAAGAAATAGTATAATTATGGGTTTCGTAAACAATATAACCTCTCTTTTTGTTCGTCTGCAAAGCACACCTCAAGAAACGAACTAAACCAGGAACGAAATTGACTTTTAAAATTACAAAATTTCAGACAGATCTGTGCTACACAGGTTTAAAATTAGGCGGTAGTTAAGGAAAAGATATAGGGATACAGATTCTAGCCCCATCTGAAGTTTAATTTTTCTCTGAGAATTTCTTTCTAATTGTACGTATTTCTCGAAACGAAATTATGGTTTTTATGGCGTTTATAGTTTTTATGTGTTTTAAGATTGTTTGCATTCCATGCTTGCACTATTGCATTAGGTTTTCTTACTATCTTTCAAATACCTTACCACAAGACTACTGCCTTACTTATTACCTTCCTTATCGCCTCGCTACCAACAAAATTATTGAATTCCTTCCACTGTACTTAGTCCACTAGTATAAAAGTAAATAAAGTGGGTTTTCCCCTGAATAACTGCAAAGATACCTTGGCATCCCGCTGACCGCTCCAAATTGACCAGCGTACGGTATTGTGCGTTAGATGGATATCTTAAACGTTTTTTTTTTCATGCTGGCAACCCTATTTAGACCTAGGGCTCTATAGAGATTATCTTATATCTGGGGAGTGTTTTTCTGAAACAGGGTTGCCTTGGAGGTTAATAAAAGTGGCTGAAACCTTATTTTAAATGTCTCAAGATAAAAACGCATTCAGAACTTTTATTTTCTGAAAGATTCTTGTATGACTATTGTATATACATGCGTATCATCATGACATATGTCCCCGAGAGGGTGTCGGAGGTGTATCAGAATGTGGAAGGTCATTAGAACAGCCAACGATTGTACACCCTCTTTTTACCGACGATTTTAACGTTCCAACGTGATAGGAGATGAGACTTATCGCCGTACTTCGGACACGTTTTACTTCGTGTTTTTTCCACCGTTACAAGTGGTAAGTATACAAAAACTATGCACTTAGATTAGATCCGGGTTTCAAAATTGAAAAGCTATTAAAGAGGTTACCCCGGAATTTGTACCAAAACGCACAACAACTATAAATGCGTTTTAAAGTTGTTATGCAGGATCACTTCCACAGTAATGCGTAATATATAATACTACTTTGCTATAAAAGCCTAACTGACATTAAACTATGTAAACATGTAAAGCCATAAGCTAAATTAATTTAATACTTTTTATACAAAATATAATCTTAGTTGTCTGTTTGGTGACGAACTCCGGAGCAATCAATTTAAAAATTCTACCAACTGAGCTATCGCTGCTTTTTGCCTTAATAAATACCTTTTGTTTTATACGTATATTGTATCGGCAATTTTCTTTTCAGTACATTCCTTACGAAAATTCCGAAAAACTCATTTGTTGCATGCTCGACCGGTTAAATAATAATTTTTGTAGCCAAATTCATACTGAGGAATTGGGAAGTGCTCAAATTACCCTTTTTGTGAAATTCGTAAATTATTTTTTGGGTTTTTCCTACACACGCAAGTCCAGCCCCGAGTCAATTACAATGAGAGGTCATGTTAATTTGCGAAATTAGTGAAAAGTGTTATCGATGCATGATATGATCACTTACCAAGCCTCCAGTATGAATTTGGCTGGATAAATTAATATCACGTTGCATAATACACGAACGAAAACATGGGTTCCTTCTAACCACTTGAGTTAAATTGGTATTCCTGTTATATTTTCTCACGTCGAATGTAATTCATCCATCAAGTTTCTGATACATCGTCCATTCTGAACGTTCATTTCTTTACAACCTTTACATTCTAACTCTTCGGTTTTTTAAAATAAGATTGAAAATCCGTTGGAAAAGCTTCTATCGGCATTAATTAAAGGAATATCGACACAATTATAGGAGCGCGTTCAAATTTAACTTTTCGTATTAGGACGGTCGGAGTTTAACAAACGCATTATAGAGGAAATCGTCGGGTTGAAGTGAAGGGGTTTTGATATACGAGCAACTTTGTTGAGAGACTGTTGAGATACATTCTGATCTTTGTGTTAAAATAATCATAGTTTCTTCTTCTTTTCTATACGCTGAGTGTCAACCGTGTGTGAGGGAATAGTGTGTGTCGGTTGCCAACTGGTTGCCAATCATCGAAAACATAGATATACTATCGAATTCCGATTTTATCTAAGGACATGTTCGTGCTTCAAGTGACGTCACAGTTCGTGAACAGTTCAACACACCTGAAGGCTCAGTTGAAAGTTCAGTTTTTGTCTATGTTTCTGGTGTATAGCAACCAGTTGGCAGCCGATACAATGTTAGTCCAGTCGCTTCTTACAAGATTTGACCATCGCACCGGGCTCTTCGAAATGGTCGTTTTCAATTCATTTGGCCAACAATAACGATCTTCTAGGTCATGTTTCGATTATCTAGAAATGAGGTAAAAGAAACTAGGTTATTTTCCAGACATATATGGTGTTTTTTTTAGTGATCTGGAGTTCATTCAAGATAGACTCGTTTGGAATATAGCCCAGGGTATATTTATACAGGAGTCTTCTCCAACAAATCTCGAATATTCACTTTAATCATATAATAATAATATATAATAATAAATATAAAAAATATATATAATAATAAAATAAATAATATATATATATGTATATAATTATTTATTTGCGTAAAATAATATAAAAATATACTGAAGATTATGATTTTATCTTTCGGCATATATTTCGGCTCGTCATTACAGTTTTGGCTATAGCAATCATACCTACTTACTATTAATTACACGATGCATTCGTCATCGCTTGTCGTTCTTGATGTTTAGTGTATTTGCTTACCTGAAAAGGAACAAAACGAAAGAATTATTAATAAGTTAACATATAATATTATTAAAATATATAAACATATTGTAAACAAAAATATATATTTTACTCATCTTTATTTCTAAGAAACGACATAAAATTATAATCATATATTTATTTGTCAACATAGGTTTTATATTAAGAAGTGTGAGTGTAGCTCAGGGGTAGAACGATGCCCTCTCAATCTTTGAGATCCAGGTTCAATCCCCGGCCGGGCATCCACCAATGAGCTTTTCGGAATTTATGTGCACAGTATTTTATACTAACCACTTGCTGAACGGTGAAGTAAACATCGTGAAGGAAAACATCTGCATGCCCTGATAAAAGGGTGTATTTGTGCCCGAAGAACGGCGATAGGGCTCACCACCCATCACGTTGGGACGTAATAATCGTCGGTGAAACGCGGGTGTGCCGAGTATGGATTGTGACTTGCATTTCACAGTTCATACCCGGAACACCTCTGACACCCCTTCGGGGATTCATATATATAAAAGTGTGACTCGTTTATGTCGAGTTGTAAACACAATATTAACTGCATTAAGTAATTACTACGTGGGGTAACCAAGTACACTAAATTGTTTGTTGTTAATACACTGAGTCTTAATAATGTCAGTACACCTAGCAATATTTTATATGTACAGGGTGTGTTATAAAATAACATCATATACAAATGGCATAGTAAATTTAACAATCGTATTAGTCGGTCTACGAAATCAGTATTATTATTGTTCCACGGTTGGATTGGGATTCAAAAGTACCGTTTGCATAATAGTACAAATGAATTGATTACTTAGGTACTTAAGACCATCAAGTAAAATAATTATCAAACTTTTGCGTTTTATGTACTTATTGATGTTTATAAAAGTTTAGTCATATTCTGCAAAATATCAGCAAACACACTGCTTGCATCAAACTTATCTTGATTCTGAAACATCAAAATTATTTAAATCTTAATGTTGAATAATTACTAGAAGATTATTATGCAAAATAATAACTTCAACAAAATATTAATATGATACGAAGTTGCAAAGTTACGCAACATAAGTTGACCCTTTTGTAGCAAAATTTGGAAGGCTTTTGTTTCATTTCAATTTGGTTTCGACCCGGGGCTATGTAATACTGAATGTGTATTAATTGTTACGTTTAAAACAAACTTTTTGTCAATTCATAAAGTTCGTAATTGAACGTCCGTTTGTCGTGAATTTTGTGAAATGGTTTGTAATCATTCTGAATTCCAGCTTAAGCTATAGAAAATTAATATTTGATAACCTTGGAATAGTGAATTAATAATGTGTTAAAACAAATCAAATCATTTATTTCGTAATATTGGAACAATATGATACACTTATTTATTACAAATTAATTCTAATGGAAAAAAAACGAAAGTAAGCGCGCATCTCATAGAACGAGCCAGAATTATTAATTATTTTTTACAAAAAGATATAAAAACAGCAAATTGAATTGACTGGCTGCTTTATTTTCTCCGTGAGGGCTTTTTTCCTAAAATTATTTTTTCCTCATAAGAAAACATGCTACCAAGTGACAATCGCGAAATCATAAAATGTACAACCTGAAAAAAGATCTATACAATACCAACTTTATTGTCCAAGCAATAACGTTGAAAATGGCGTGCTACTAGAATTGGAAGTGATAGATAAAGTCGGTATCTGAATAATACGCAAGTTCCGCACGACAAAGGGGGGCAGATAGCGGGGCGGAGAGCGGGGCGGGTGGTAGCGGAAACGACGCTGGCGCCGGAAATGAGGCTTCGATATCCGCCCCGCTTCACGCGCCGCCCGCCCCGCTCACATAGTGCTGCCCGAACGAATGGCCGACGACAGTAGCTATTGGAAATTTTAAATAAGAATATAAAACAGTTTTGGAATTTCTCAAACAGATGTCTTATTGAGTAAAAATTCAAGATTGTCTATTTTGTCTATGCAAATAAAAATATGCATATAAAAACATCAATAGGGTGTCAGAAGTTTGAGCTGTGATATGCAAAGTCCACACTTATAATCCTAAAATAGAAAGACAAAAGGGCCTTACAAGCTCTACATACAGCTAGTTGACACGCAGCTAAATGCTGACCGATTAATAAATGATATGAAACCTGATAAAAATAAATAAAAAATAATTATACAATTAATAAAGAAAATATTAGAGCTAATGGTTGTAGTATTATGAAAGTGAATATATTTTTGAAGGGAAGGGTGTAGTAAATAACAATTTGTAAGAGAGAAGTATTCGATATTGTATGCCAACGTTGCAGAGCATCGAAAAGGGGATCGTAGATCTGAATGAATATCTCAATATTCCCTTCCTCAAGGGGTTTCAAAACGTTAAGCTTCAGTTTTGCATCGGACTCAGTTCCGTCTATGCAGATAAAAAAGCAAAATTTTTTTCGTGTTTTTTAATTACATTTCATAAATTACTTTTAATATTCTTGAATGAATGGATAAATGAATCTTACAATTTAATTACTTTAAAAGTATTAAATTAACGAAAAAAGTGATTCAGCTTGCATATTTTAAAACCGATTAAAGCGAAACTAACATACGCAAGTAAAAAAAAACTACAGTTATTAGGTAAAAAATTGTTAATGTCCTTAAGTAGCCGCAATTTTAAAATGATTGAAGTTTTTGCGCGGCAGTTGATTAGAGCAGGATAGACAATTAAAACACAAAAGCGCTAGATCAGGACTTTAAGTTTAGCATTGTACAGACCTTTATATAAAACAGCCATCACGCGCAAACCTCCATACAAAAGCAAAATTGTCAGTTGTCTATGGAAGGTTTTTATAATATTTTAGGCGGGGTCCATGGACACTATCTTATCTATGTCCAATTAGAACTGAAAACCGGTAAATTTAAATCATGTCTTAACAACAAACTTATAAAACGTTAATTTTACGGTTTTTACTATGTGTAATTTTAAAGTAAAATCAAAATATGAGTATTGGTTGCGCATCGAAAATGTAATCTAGATTAGTATTAACCACAAATAAGTTTTAAAACGTCCACAATCTTGCCAAAATCGTGTTTCTCCTGATAAAAGTTTAAAATTTTGCGCTTGCGACGAAATTTGCACGATTGTTTTGCCTTCACAAGTTTCGTGAAGCGTGCACGTTATAGCGAAATGACACATGTAATGACATTTGACCGATCTCACAACAGAGTTGGTCGCGTCATGATGTCTGCTAAATATAAAATTGATCTGATGGATCTCGGGATCCTCTAAGCGGTAGCACTCACAGAGGTCATAATCAAAATAAGCCGAAACTATAACTTTCGGCCAATACTCATTGAGGCCGAAACTGGGGTGAATATCCAACCGCTTCGGATCTGTGTTCGTTACCAATATTTAATTAGTCAGGTGGAGTTAGATTATTTGGTTGGGTATTATATCGAAAATGTCGTTATTAAAATTAGTCAAATTGAATTAAATGAATATTACGTTATTTTATTACAGAAATGTCTGTTTTCCGTTAAAACTAAGAAAAATATTTTCAAAATGTCGCATTCTTCTAGTGAGTACGTAAAAAGCATGAATACGAGGTATTATTGAGTTGCAAGAATACTAGGCCAGAATTTTCACCCTGGATTTATGCAAGCTTAAAATGATTATATTATGTTGTTTATAACATTTAAGGTTTTACCAGTCACTATGAACATAATCAAACATTCCAGTGACCATGGCAGATAAAAAAAACAAAAAAACCAACACGTTTCGTTCTTTTATACTTCTGTACTCCGTTATAAATATAACTGGTAAATGGCAGGTATCTGCTAAAATTAAATGAAATACATAATCTAATGATTATATTGGACAACTTTTCCAAAGAAACCTAAAAGCGTAAATGAAAAATAAAACGATACCCATACAAAATTTACAGTTTTCAAAATTTTCAAAATTAGGAAGTAATCATGTTGTTTTTTTTTTCGTTTTCACATGTATGTTTTGCTGGAAAAGTGGTTCAGTATGATCCGTAGATTACATGGTTTTATTTAAAGGTATATTTATTTATTTGTATACGTACTTTGTTTTGTCGCAGGGTATTTGTCAAACCTGTGATATTATAATTATATTAAAATTACAGTTGTACGACAGGTTTTTGTTAAGTAGTTTATAAGAAACTTACAAAAACCTAGTGTTTTTATAAACTACCGGATTTTACAATTTCTTTTTTTTGAGAGATTGTAATATCCGGTAGTTTATAAAAACACTAGGTTTAAACAGTATAAAGTACCGGGAATAGAAGAGCTTGTATGACTAGATTGATGGATGTAGAAGCAAAAGAGGTGTGCCAGGATCGTAGCAGATGGAAATCTGTAGTCTCTGCCTACCCCTCAGGGAAACAGGGGCGAGTATATGGATGTATTAACAATCTCACGCTGACATATATATGAAATAGAACAGAGAAGCATTTCTGGAACACTTGCCCAAATCAATCTAGCTTAGTGGTGCCGGCTGGTGAATAATACTCTCATCAAATATTTGATAAAGACCCGGTTATGGCAGCCGAACGCGGTGTAAGACCCTTATTCATAGCCGTACTAACTTGATCTTACTGGAGTTTATGTTGCGGAGTTTGGCGGAATTCGAGCTGGTTGACATTCGGAAACTCTAGTTGATTGGTAAACTAGCTTTCTCTTTAATAGTTTCATTTCCATATAGAAGTTGGGATATTTATTTTTACACTACGCTACCAATGATGTACTTACTATTCTAGACTATCTAAAAGTAAATAGATTTGTAGAATGTACAATTTTTCGCCTCTCTGGCCCAGTGCACGTTAATTTGTGTTCGAACTGCCTACTTCGGAAGACACGTTAAGCTGTTCTGTTCATCCAACTGTGCCCGAAGTACGGCGATAGGGCCCACCTATCACGTTTGGGACGTAATAATCTGCGGTGAAAGTGGGTGTATGCATTTCACAGTTCACATTTGGGAACACCTCTAAAACCCTTCCGGGGATATTTGTATATTCACTCTTTAATAAAATAAGAGAAGAAAGAATACAATTGTGTTAAAATGTCTTTTGTCAACAGTTCGTGGCGGTTTGTAAAGCTTTTAAATTTATTTTAATGGTAATTATTCACGATTTTTTAAACCTATAAAAATATATTTTTTGCCTTAACATGCGTGTAATATATACCGGGTGTGAATAGACTGCTACCATTAAATGAAACCACATATTCTACCGACCCTACTGAACCACTTTTCCCAAGAGACATACCCGCGGACACCCTTAGTTTAGGAAATAATTGAGTTCCAAACAAAAATGCGTGCGTGAACCCTAACGCATCGACATACGGGCGAATTTAGAGAAAACGTCGTCCGTAAAACAGCTTCAGCCTCTTCTCTCTAAATTCGCCCGTATGTCGGTGCGTTAGGATTCACGCATTTTTGTTTGGAACTCAATTATTTCCTAAACTGAGAGTGTCCGCGGGTAGGTTCTTGGGAAAAATGGTTCAGTCTATTTACACGTGGTATAAGAAACTCAATTTCTGTGTCCAATGTTTCGAGAGCACAGTATTGTTTATAAAGCATCATTTTAAGTATTGTTGCAAAAGATATAGTGAGTGGAATAGAAAAAGGGATGCTCGGTGGTTTGAACATATAGAGAGAATAAAAGAAAGTAGAGGGACGAAAGAAACTTATGGTGCACAAGTAAAGGATAAAGATCGACCGCCCTAGGACATATGCTGGCCAACTTCGCCACATACTGAAGAAAGGCAATGTCAAAGGTACCCGGAATAGAACTTGTATGAAGAATCTAGTCACTAGATTGATGGATGTAGAAGAGACGATAGAGGTGTGTCAGGATCGTAGCAGATGGAAATGGCAGATTGATATTGAGTAAATTTAGTGTTTATTTTGCGAGTACCTATTGTAGGGTTGCCAGATGGTCGGGATTCGTCGGGATTGTCCCGACATTTCATATGATGTCCAGAGTCCCGACAAAATACAAATTGTCCCGACAAGTAAGAAATAATGAAAATCAAATAACATTAATTCTTTAAGTTTAAAAACATTTTTGAATGCCCCGAAGGGCATCACATTGGTTGAGTCAGTGAACTTAAATGCCAAATACTTGTGGCAAAGTAGAAAATAAGTAGGTATGTTTTAGCTGTCTTTTGATGTTATAATTTTTAACTGTATAATCTCGTAATTTTTCAAAAGTATTTTGTTGTAATTACTTTAGTTTTTATAATAAACAATATTTCTTTTATTCATATAATAGTCCTGAAAATAATCCCGAAATCCCGACTTTTTGAAAGTTTCCCCAGATATTTTGGTTTTCCCATCTGGCAACCCTAACCTATTGGTATTTGATATTGAAAATTTGTTTGGTCAAAACTTATATCCATCCACTCTACATACGTGGTACTTACATAAATATGAATTCTTGAGATCTTGCGTAAGATCGAGCGCATAATTCCGTACTGGTTATTTGGCAACGCTATAGTGCAATTCGTCTGATAAACAAATATCTTGGCAATTCCATTCACACGCAAATTCACTGCGTACCTTATCTTCCCAGACCGATGCACCTTTATAGTTGCCAAGAATGCCACTCTTGGAATTTACATCATTTAATTTTTGCCTTTCCAATGGAAAATCATATTCACCGTGTTTAGTTTAGAGTTCCGTACACGAAGGGTGCCAAAACCCTATTAAGTACTAAGCCTCCGCTGTCTGTTTGTCCGTCTGTCAAAGGGGTATGCAGCTTCAATCGTAATAGGTAGAAAGTTGAAATTTTCACAGAATACGTGTTACCATGGCCCTTATCATGACAAATAATAAAAATTAAGGGCTATTCCCATACAATAAATCTCGACAAGTTGCACTATTAAAACGTTATTGTTTTTGGCTCTTACTTAAAGACGGTAACACAAGCAAGTTTTCAATTTAGTCGGATTGTAGGACATACTCTAAAGTAAAACAGAAAATAATAAAAAGTAGGGTTCCATATGTAGACGACGCCAAATTTTTTGTCAGGCTTCATGTTGCTTTGGCATGGATATTGTTGTTATTTACCATAATGTTTTAGGGTTGGTACCCCGTATTGTGGGGTGGTACGGAACCCTTTCCACGTGAATCCGACTCGCACTTGGCCATTTATAGTTTTTTATGCGAAACATAAAAAGTCCAATATGAACGTGTTGTATAATTGTAAAATTCTATTGACATCAAACCTGTCAAGACGTCAAACATCTAAGGATTTTTCTTTAATAACGCTGAGCGGAATGGCCCAACTTTACCAAACCAATTAATGTAGTTTTACCTTCTTGTCTAACTCATAGTAGTAGTAAGTGGTATTACGGTGGAACTTGTTTAGTCTAGAAGAATGTGTAACGTAGTTGTATGTAGGTCTGAACTGATGAATGTTCAATATTTAGGAGACCGTGGGAAACGATGTCATTGTGTATTGTTTCAATAACTATTGTGATGCATAGATACGCAATAACTAGTTAGCTATTTGTATTATTTAACTGGGCTGACTGGTTAATGATAACATCCGTCTTTGTACATAAAAAATATTTAATTAAACGTAAAACATTTCATAACCATTTCTTGGGTAAAAATATTTTTTAGAAATAATATGCTACGAGCATAAAGATATTTTACCAGGCGCACATAAACAAAGAAGAGCACATTTACACTCGATTACATACAAATGATAAACGTAATGGACTGTCAGTTGTCACTTCACATTTCTTACAGTAAATGACGCGAGAACTCTTACGCTCTCTGCTCTCCTGGTACTCTTTAACCTTTCGACAACCTTTAGATCTGTCAAACCATACTTTATTTCTTCTGTCATATTTACAGTAAAAGAGAGATGAGGGTGTGTTTGATTTGATGTGTGCGGGGAGCAAGGTATTGTCTAAAAGGAATGTATGTATCCGCCATTTGTAACAATAAAGTGGGATAAAACACGTCGGCTTCGTACGGAGGGGTAAATACGGATATTTCGATAACAAAAATTGTCAGAGGAAAATATTTCCCGGCCTTTTTCTTTGTGAAGTTACCCGCTCGTTACTTTAGTTGGTGAGTGATGGCGCTTCGTTTCCATTCGAACGTGCTTTTGGACTCTGCTTTGAATTTACCCTTTCTTTCAAGAAATCTTCGTCGTCGTTCTGTCAACAGTCACGGTGGATATTAACTGTACATACTAGTCGTGGGGCGTATTTTTATATTCTATTCTACAATGTTACAATAAATAAAGTTCAAAAAACAATTAACCTGTAAAAATAATAATTTGGAAACATTTTGTTTCATAATATTTAAAATGAATTTGAAACAAACAGCCGGACCATAAGTTGATCACAAATGTATGGGCCCACACAAAGAGGCCTAGTTGGCAACGACTAAACAATTTCCCCGAGAATAACAAATTGAAATAAACTAAGTGAAACACCTACCATGTTGTACAAAATTAAACAGGGCTAGGCACTAGCCGCTAGCAAATGTTTCTTAGAAGGCGTATTCCTTTGAGGCTGTAGACGATTTATCGGCGTTTTGCGGCGCAAAGGTCGAAAGAGAATATTATATTAGCTATTTAAAATTTAAGATGAAAAACACAAGATCTACTTTAACTCAGAATAAGCAAATGAATTAGGGGTCTTGATACAATATTTTTTTATTATTATTACTATCTAGCCTTTGCACGCGGCTTTACCCGCGTTTTTGTAGAAAGACGGACAGTTATTTTATGAACACCTCCGCCATCAATCGGTCCCAGCCCAGGCAATGGTGGGCCACCTGGTTGTGCCTGTCTGCAAGCTGTCCTCTTACTCTCCCCCGAATAACCTCGGGAGGATTTGCGAGTGAGATGGTGGTACCTCCACAGTCGAGCCCGGCATCAGCTCTACCACCTGGTGGTCAGGGTGCGCCGGCGTATTAGAACATTCAGTGGTTGTATCTCAATTTACGTCACTCGAGGAGATACTTTTCATGAATTTCATTTCAAGGACAGCCATCACGCCCAAACCTTCATACAAACGCAAACACAAAATTGTGAAGTGTCTGCGGAATGCTTATATAATATTTTATAAAAGCACTCGGGAGATAAGATGAAATAAAACTGAGATTCCCGAATTCACATTATATTTGGACAGAGTTTCTACACTGGTGATCGTAGCAAGACTGACTTCACTGTGCGGTGGAGCTGTATTTATACCTGTCCACAGTGACGTCACTCATGACTACCCACAAAACCAATATCCCTAGTAACAAAATATTCTTAATAACTCTAAACTCTCTTCAAGCAAAATAATAACTGTACAACAAGGTATCTTAGCATCCTGATCGTGAACACAATTACTAAATTGACACTATCTAGATCTTCGCCAAATTTGAATTTGGATCATATCGTAACACAAAACCCTAAAATCTTTTTGTTTTAAATGAAATGGAAAGAAAATTACTACAAATTTAGCATCGAAAATGTAATTTAGATTCAATTTAACCTATAATATTTAAAAACCTTCACAGTATGGCCAAGATTTTGCTTAGGTGCGATTATGGCTTTGGAAGTTTCACCTAGCGTGCATGTAATAGCAATATGATAAAAGAGTTCCCAAAAACCAACTTTCCTATTTCCGAATATGTCGCGGTGAAGATGAAGCCTTAGTTACATGTTAGTTGGCACAAGCACAAGGCTGCAGAGCTGGCTGATCGGTCCCGCGAGGGGCACTTGTCCCAGGCCGATTCTGTGACGTCAGAGAACAGTAATATCCAACCTTATGTTTCGTCAGTTACTACGCGAGCACAATATCATGAGAGCGCGCTTTCCTTGTCTTACCTACTACCGCTTATACTTTACCTCTTGCTCATTTAGCATTTAGGTTTCATGTTATAAAAAAGCGCAGTAGTTGCATTGCCGTGGCATTGTGGCATAGGCTAGGAAATAATGTTACTAACCGTTCAACCTAACTACTAACCGTTGGTTTCATTTAATTTTACACAAAAAGGCCAATGTCAAATACTTTACTAGCTTTTGATAGAGGTGATAATTGGTTGCATTATTGCCTTAAACGGCTAATACTAATAATAATCACGCGCGAAACAGCAGATCGGAGGGTTTTAGCTAATACTAAAATATTTTATATGCAAAAATTTTTGGATTTCAGTCCAATTTGCATTACCTATTTCATGAAAAAAATATCAAGTAAATCCCGGAACCGCGTACTTCTAAGGAACATTCTGAAACAAACATTTATACTGTTGAAATATTTTTTTTAGACAAATTGTTTTTTTTTATAGTATGTTCCCTTAATAAAAGATCAACAATTCAAATATATTTTTTAAATATGAACTTCTTCAAATAAACTCTCGAAAATCTAGGCTCAGGTACAGCTTTAAGAAGTCCTTAAAAGACTTGTGTCGATCGATCATTTTTTGCCACCCGGGTCAGTCTTGATCCTTTGGTTAGCTGATTAGGTCAAAATGATTCTTTCACTTGGTCGATTACCCCCAAATCGATCACACTTAGAGAGCAGCGCGAGTCACGCTACCAACCCTACCTAGCCTAGAGGACAAAATACAATTTTTCAGAGTCTGTAACTAAAGTCTAATTTGGTTTTTCAACTAGTTTTTTTGTCAATTTAGTTTTTAGCTTTTACGTACGACGCGCGAGTGGTTACCTTTGTTACACAAAGAGAGGAAAGCCTGCGTGATTTTGTCAGTCGAATGCTGAGTGAGTAGTAGCACTGATTCGATATCGGTTTATCTCTATTGCTTAAGTTAATTTATTTAAGTAAATTAAATAAGTGTTAAAGTTTTTGTACCTTAGCACACTGGTTATTGGCTAAATTCTTAGTATAATTTATTGTGATTCTGCGATAGATCAAATAATGATCTTACAGCAGTACTGGTTCATATATGTAATTAAAAGTTAATAAAAAGTTGGCGGGGTAGTAAAAATTTCATCTTTTTGTGATCGATGATTCAATCACTCACGAACGGGTTGTGATCGAATCAAAATCATTCGATCAACCGTGATCGACCCAGGATTAGACTCTTAGGTTTCTCAAAACGAGAACAGTCCATACAAAAGTGGCCATGGTCCTTCCAAATAATATTATGAATACTTAGTACCCGTAATTTCACGAGTTTCATATTAATTAACATATCATACATGTAAATAAATTTATACCAGGAGGGCCGCCAAGAGCTCTTGCAGAGGCCTATGTCCAGCAGTGGACGAAACAGGCGGTTGGATGGATGGATGGATACATGCAATTGTTACATTGTTGTCGAAAACCTGCATAGCAAGTACGTACGCATAGTTTCGATAAATTTGACAGATTCTAAACAGCAACTCTTATTGCTGAGTGAAAAGAGCTACATTTCTGTTTATCGAAGCGATATCGAGTTGATAGATATTCATACTTAGTCACTGACCTCTCATAAACAACTAGACACACAGTCTCTAAGAAAAGTTCGTCAGAAAGTGTCCGAACCTGTAACGTGCATAGTAGCAAAAATGCTTCAACCAAATTAAGACGTTATGTCGTTGACATAAGATGCAATGTCAGTTGTACGAAATCGTCATTCGATTTTGTCACTCCATAGCGGTGACAAGATGCATCGCGGACACTTTTTGAGCGAGATTGTGAGTTTAGTTGTTTATGAGAGGTCAATGTACTTAGTACCCAGAATTGTCTCGCGATGTTGCCGAATAAACCAAGCCACGTTTTACTGTTCCTCCACTTTACCCGCCGGTAGTGTACTCAGGCAGTTAAATTTATTATGTAGACTGCTCAGCTCCTTTTTACTACCGCACGGTGCCGCGATGAGCTCAAAGCCTTAGCTAAGTAATTAACTTCAAGTACTGAGCTATCTATCTATACGATACGACAATTATATCAAAAACTTAAAAGTGGAAGGAAAAAGAAAGAGAGGAAGGCCCAGGAGAACATTCATGGATCAAGTGAAGGAAAAAGTAAATATCGTGTCGTATCAAGAAGACTCCACCGACGAGGCACAGCTCTTAAATTGAATGATGACTGAACTATCTACATAGACTGTACAGACAGAATTACCGACGCTACTTATTATAGGAGTTACCAACATAACAAAGCCAATAAAACAATATGATTGTAGGTATTTCTCTCTCAGGCAGTGGCGTGCATAGAACTTTTTGATGGAAATGCTTGACAATAAAAAAAAAAGATGTAACTTTGAAAAATCATTATTTGTATGAAGCCAGAGTACCTCCCATGCACCTAAATTGGGGATGATTTTTTTTCTCGTTTATCCCATACTGTGGGGTATCGTTGGATAGGTCGTTCAAAAACATTATGGGTGTGTAAAAACCATTTTTTGATTTAGGGATCCCTTGGCGAAATATTAAGCTTTAAAATCCTAATTTTTGTTAAAAAATCTGAAAATTGCAGGTAATTAATAATTTAAGAAGAAATGTAATTACCCTTTAGATACATGGAGCTTAATAGATCGTAAGTTTCGAGTTGGCTTGGTCCACAATAGCTGATAGTGGAATACGTTTGTGTTTTAAACGGTGTATACGGGACATTCAAGGCACGAATCTTATTCGCACTTGAACAGTTTAATTTTGTCATCATCTAAATAAAGTAGGAAAACATTCGTGTCTGTACATTGAATATTTTTGCGAAATTTTTAATGTAATGTGTTATTGATATTGTACCGAAAACTGTCGATTATAGTTTTAAAAGATACGAGTACATTGATATTGACGACCAAATGAGTAGTAGAGTGACATACTGAAGATGAAGAAGGGCATATAGAGAGGATGAATAAAAGTAGAGTGACGAAACAAATGTATGCCGCACAAGTGGAAGGTAAAGCTCGACCGGGCCGCCCTAGAAGGACGTATGCCGACCAAATAGGCGGCATACTGAACAAGGGCAAAGTAAAAAGTACCCGGAATAGAAGAGCTTGTATGACTAGATTGATGGATGTAGAAGAAACAAAAGAGGTATGTCAGGATCGTAGCAGATGGAAATCTTTAGTCTCTGCCTACCCCTCTGGGAGACAGGCGTGAGCATATGTACAGTACTACCAAACTTATAATGCGCATACGAATCTTCGCCACTGCTCGGCAAAGTTCGTATTTCTCTACACTTTCTATACAAGAAACAAGTCACGTGGTACGTCCGGTCGCTCGGCTATAGATTTCTATGCGTATTCTAACTTTGGGCGCATTATATGTACATAGGTAACACTAAAAGTTTCCGGAACTGGCCACTTACATAAACAATATTTAAAAATTTATTGCAACATTTGAAAATAGAACTCTTTGGCTGTAGAATGCAGTTTGTTTCATCTGACTGTCTTTTGTTTTTACCTTGTGGCGCCATTTAAAAAATTGTGTGTCTGCATCAACATGGATTTAACTCGGGAAAAATTTCGTAGTATGATTTTCTACGATTTTAAGTGTAATTTGACAGCTCAACAGAGCATCGCTCGGCTTGAAACAGCTTTTGGCAATGAAGCACCATGCAAGACGACTGTTTATAGCTGGTTTGCAGAATTCAAGCGTGGTCGTATCAATCTCAGTGACGAATCTCGCGATGGTCGGCCGTCCACCGCTGTGACCAACAAAAACATCGATGCTGTGCGCCGTATGATTGAAACAGATAGGCATGTGACCTACCATGAAATTCGCGCATCCTTAGAAATAGGCATGAGTCAAATACAATCAATCCTACACAAACATTTGGGTGTGAGAAAGCTGTGCTCGCGGTGGATCCCACACAACTTGACCGAGGCTCAAAAAACGGACCGCGTCACTTGGTGCAGTGCCATGCTTACCAGATTCAACGAAGGTGCGTCAAATTTGGTGTGGGACATAGTAACAGGTGACGAAACATGGATTTATTGCTACGATCCCAAAACAAAGCAGCAATCGAGCGTATGGGTCTTTCAAGATGAGCCGAAACCAACCAAAGTGGCGCGCGTGAAAAGTGCATCTAGGCGGATGATTGCTTCTTTTTTTAATAAAACTGGACACGTGGCTACTGTTGCTTTAGAGAATCGTCGTACCGTGAATAGTGACTGGTATACGACCATTTGTTTGCCGGAAGTTATTGACGAACTCCGTAAAAATAACCGTAAACGCCGTATCATCCTGCACCACGACAATGCTAGTTCTCACACGGCCAGACAGACAAACGACTTTTTGAAGACGAAAAATGTAGAACTCATGAGTCATCCTGCATACAGTGCCGACCTGGCACCTTGTGACTTTTTTCTGTTCCCAAAAATTAAGAACCAATTACGCGGTCAACGATTTTCATCACCAGAAGAGGCTGTCGAGGAGTATGAAAAACACGTTTCAGAGGTCACCACAGGGGAGTGGCACAAAAGTTTTCAAAACTGGTTTGATCGAATGAAAAAGTGCATAGACGCCAAGGGAGATTATTTTGAAAAACAATAAATTAATTTTGTACCTTTAATAGTATTTTTTCATATTCATTCCGGAAACTTATAGTGCGTCCCACGTATGTATGTATGTGTAAGATTTAAAGACACTTCCATTCGAGCAAAGCTCCCGGCGAAAGATAGTAAATGTTTACTAAGATAATGTAATTATAATTTAGTGGAAATGGAGTCCGAGTAAGTCGTTTAACATTTGACGATAGACCAGAAAATATTAATTAAATGCGGTCTGAAAGAACATGAAGTGCTTGAAAAGAGAAAGGAATGCTTCTGTGGTTTGGGCATGTTGGGAGGTTTGATGAAAAAAGAGTTCCAAAAGAAATGATGTACGAGTAGAGCGAAAGTGGAAGTAAAGTTCGACAAGCCGCTCAACCTTATACAATTTATCCAGCAAAATTCATACTGGGGGCTTGGTAGGTAATCAGTATCACGGATCAATGATATTCTTTTGCGTAATTTGAAAAATAATTTTTTCACTTTCCATTGTATGGACTCAGGCCTGCGGGGCTATTATGTAACTCAGTTTCGGTTGCAGCTACAGTTGCTATTCTCCAAAAACAGATGAAAAATGAACTTCCAAAATAACCTTTATTGGGTATTGAACTATTTACGAATTGTGAAGTCATTTCAAGTGCGAACTTATCCTTAGATAAGCGGATATATATAGGTATGTTTTAGACGATTGAAACTTGGTTTGGCAACTGAGTTTACGATACAGAATCAGGGGGCTGGTTTTGCAATTGCAGGGAATAGAAAAAAAATATTTTACGAATTTCCCAAAAAGGGTCATAGAACCTTGATACTGACTACTTACCGCGTCTTCAGCATGGATTTGGCCGTGTAAATAAATGACACTTTATATAATGTATACTGGTCAAATTGTTGATATACTGGAGAAAGGCAAAGTCAAAAGCTGGAAGAGCTTGTATGACTTAATGATTTCAGTGCCATGTGGTCTATATATAAATATGCCTGTGTTGTATATAAGGTGACTTTAATTTATGCAGCCAAATTATTGAAATGGTTGCCGCTTCCAATTTCAAAAATGGCGTTCAAATTTGAGCCTTTTTGTTCAGGCGTTAAAGTTGCTATTAACATGTTTTTTTTGGTGTTGTTTATGCGTTTCGTTGTGCACTGCTAATTAGTGGTGGAACTTAACAATAGAACAATGCCATTATTGGCAGATAAGCTCATAAGCCGATTCCGTTATTTAAAAAAATTCTTACTGTACCATGTATGAACTAGTTTGGCCCATGACAAACTATTTTGTCCTAAAATCGGGTTTGGTCGGTAACATATACGCATATAAAAGATTAAGTTTTAGACATATTGCAGTTAAAGATAGCCAGTTTTAGTAAAGCTAAAAAGCCACTAAAACGCCGTTGCTAGGCCAAAATAACACTTGAAATGGCGGGCAATGCTATCTTTGTACAAACACGTAACAATGCTGTTTCTAGAGGTTCGCGTCTGCGGAGACCAGAAGACGTGGATTAAGACTGTAATTAATCAGCCAGCGCCTTTGCCTCTTCCCCCCCCGCAACAGCAGGGGGGAAGGCGAGCCTCGTTAAAGATGAATTTATTTTTACTCGGGCCCATTTCATTACTGTTAAGGGTTATGTAAGGAATTGTTTGAATTAATGACGAAAGTATTTTGAAGACAAATTATATATTAATTATAAGTAAAACTTCTTTATAGTAACGAAAATTTATGAAATTTTTATACATTAAATAAATGCTATGTCCCCATAGTGATGATTTCTGAATAGTTTGGAAGTCAATGACGAATCTGTCAAAACAAAACGATACCTGGCATAATGGCTGGATATATTAATTACATATTTAAGGTATATATTGGTAAGAAATTCAAGTATGAATAAATTCCAGTAAAATGAATCGCTTTAACTAAAAACTCCGCTTTATTACAATGTTAGATCGGGGATGTAGCTGTTGGAAGGAGGCTCGCCCGGGAGTAGGTAACAGTGTACAAACACAAGTTTAGTCTGAAGCGCGGCTGTGGATCGATTTCATAATGTTTACACAAGCGAGCGGCGAATCAGAACTGAACGGAGCGCGGAGTTTCTTTTTTGCGTGGGACGCACTATAAGTTTCCGGAATGAATATGAAAAAATACTATTAAAGGTACAAAATTAATTTATTGTTTTTCAAAATAATCTCCCTTGGCGTCTATGCACTTTTTCATTCGATCAAACCAGTTTTGAAAACTTTTGTGCCACTCCCCTGTCGTGACCTCTGAAACGTGTTTTTCATACTCCTCGACAGCCTCTTCTGGTGATGAAAATCGTTGACCGCGTAATTGGTTCTTAATTTTTGGGAACAGAAAAAAGTCACAAGGTGCCAGGTCGGGACTGTATGCAGGATGACTCATGAGTTCTACATTTTTCGTCTTCAAAAAGTCGTTTGTCTGTCTGGCCGTGTGAGAACTAGCATTGTCGTGGTGCAGGATGATACGGCGTTTACGGTTATTTTTACGGAGTTCGTCAATAACTTCCGGCAAACAAATGGTCGTGTACCAGTCACTATTCACGGTACGACGATTCTCTAAAGCAACAGTAGCCACGTGTCCAGTTTTATTAAAAAAAGAAGCAATCATCCGCTTAGATGCACTTTTCACGCGCGCCACTTTGGTTGGTTTCGGCTCATCTTGAAATACCCATACGCTCGAATGCTGCTTTGTTTTGGGATCGTAGCAATAAATCCATGTTTCGTCACCTGTTACTATGTCCCACACCAAATTTGACGCACCTTCGTTGAATCTGGTAAGCATGGCACTGCACCAAGTGACGCGGTCCGTTTTTTGAGCCTCGGTCAAGTTGTGTGGGATCCACCGCGAGCACAGCTTTCTCACACCCAAATGTTTGTGTAGGATTGATTGTATTTGACTCATGCCTATTTCTAAGGATGCGCGAATTTCATGGTAGGTCACATGCCTGTCTGTTTCAATCATACGGCGCACAGCATCGATGTTTTTGTTGGTCACAGCGGTGGACGGCCGACCATCGCGAGATTCGTCACTGAGATTGATACGACCACGCTTGAATTCTGCAAACCAGCTATAAACAGTCGTCCTGCATGGTGCTTCATTGCCAAAAGCTGTTTCAAGCCGAGCGATGCTCTGTTGAGCTGTCAAATTACACTTAAAATCGTAGAAAATCATACTACGAAAATTTTCCCGAGTTAAATCCATGTTGATGCAGACACACAATTTTTTAAATGGCGCCACAAGGTAAAAACAAAAGACAGTCAGATGAAACAAACTGCATTCTACAGCCAAAGAGTTCTATTTTCAAATGTTGCAATAAATTTTTAAATATTGTTTATGTAAGTGGCCAGTTCCGGAAACTTTTAGTGTTACCTATGCAGTGTTTCGTTTTCAATTTTAATAGTAAATTTTAATACATTGTTTTGTTTTTATTGCGAAATCCATCGCTTTGGAATACTCTAAATATTATTAGAGTGCATTACAAACTAATTTATCTTATTTATACTTATCTAGTTTGTAATGCACTCTAATAATATTTATGGATATATTAATATAATTTGCAATATTCCGCTAAACATCTAATTTTATTAAATTTAGTAATCTTTAAAATTACTAATCTTTTTAATCTAATTGTGGTCAGCGGAATATTGTAAATTATATTAATATATCCATAAGTTAGTGATGGACTTCCGCAAGATAAGAGGCCTACTGAGGTCTTATTATGTACAGCCTTTCGCCCGCGGCTCCGCTGGCATTTATTCAATCTCTGCTCCGTTTTCGGGTTGGGCGTTACTGTATCAACAAACCTTATAATTATTATAAGGTCCTACAATTCAAAGTGATTTTTTTTACACATGATAGTGTCCCTAATAGACCACGAAATAGCGAAAAAAAATTTTTTGCGTAAACTTTTTTTCTCGTTTCCATAGAAATTTAGCTAATAAAAATAACAGCTGATTGAACTGTGCCGGGAAGATAAAAAAATGTTGATAAAAAAAATTTTTTTTCTTCTTGTTTTTTTTCAGTTTACGATACATACATGATCTACCCTAGAATTATTTTCACTTATTATTGTAGGACCTTATAGGGTCACTATGACGATAATAAAGAAAAATGCATCAGAATCAGTTGTTCTCGAGGTAAAACGGAATATGTATAGATACACACAAACGGACAGTCAAAAATTCTAAAAACTTTAGTTTTGGCTTCGATAACTCATTTCATTTGAAATGTTCCACAGGCACGACTATTTTACACTTCATATTAGTATAAATAAAATGTAAAATAAATAATTCAGCCTCAGTATAAAGGTTAAGCCACTCCTTTGAACCGGCATAAAAGAACAATAAATTACGAGGATTCGTAACATAACTGTAAAGGTAAATACCAGTGAGCACTCCCTCAGGCGTCGTTTACAATTGAAAACAAATAAATGGGCATTTTACCCGTAATATACAAGCGAGAAGCCAGAATAATGTTCTCAAGTGATATTTACACACACGTAATTATTATTGAAGGAATCGCTATAAGCAATAAGGACGCCAACTGTAACCTTCTTTTTTAAATGTTTCTTATTTTTTGTACTTGGTGCACAATAAAGCGTATTCGTCTTGTCTTCTGAATTACCCAACTTTAGATACAGGAAAAAATAAAAAATTAATCGTGTAAAAAATATGTGACGTACACTATACTCCATCCATCCATCAGACGTTTGGTCTACGGACCATACTGTGGATGGGTACAAATTAAATAAAAAAACATGCCGAAAAAGCTGTACCTTTTAAATAAATAAACTATTTCCGGTCACAGCCAAAGCGTAATCCAAACAGAGGCGGAATGGTCGCGAAAAAACCCTTCCGTAAAAATAAAATAAAAGAAAAATGGCGGCGCACATTTCCTTTCAAAATAAACGCTTAAGCGCACCGTCCAGTGCGGGCCCGATTTCATTTGCATCGCGAAAACAGAGCAAAAGATAAGGCCACTAAAACAGAGCACATGTGGGCTCGTAAGTTTTTACAGTGGTGTAAACCGGGGCTGTAAAGATAGGGCGGTGGCCGTCGACGCCCCCGATAAGGGCGGGCAAGCCGCCACATCTCTCGCTAACTACCAATGTTGCCAAAATGCAACAATTTATTGACCCAGACGTATTACGTTTACGAGGTAAGCCACATCGCATGCGATATAAGCTTCATTATAATACTGAGCGAACTGTGTTTTTGATAATGCCAATGTGCCCGCAGCCATAATAGGAAAGGAAATCTGTAGCCAATATGGTTATACTTGATAATATTATCTACAAGTACATAAATATAATAAATAACAGTTTTTACAGATTTCATTATATTTGAGCAGACCATGAAATGATGAATTCTACGATATGGCCACGACCTTCGACCAATATAAATTCATCGAAGACCACGAGATATATATAAGTACACTGATTGAAACACACTTCCGCGCAAGCAAAGCCGCAGGAATAACCCAGTTATGTATGTAAAATATAATTGTCTGAGTTTCGCGAGGTTTTGAACTCCGAAATATTATTGTTAATCACTCTCACGTGATCACTAATGTTAATCTGGCTGGACAGTGATTGGCCGTCACCACAGAGGAACTCTAATAGCTCCTCCGTGACCGTCACTTACGAATAGTTGAAAATATGTCATGGAAAGACGGATCTACCGAGTGATGTTGACAGATATACCGAAATGAAACTCAGTATCGGGAGACGAAACCTTTTACACTTTAAAGAAAACACAAAGATTTCCTTTTCAAAAGGAACAGAATGGAGAGGAAATAGAAAACAGAAGTAATAGAAAACAGTTTCCTTTACATACACGGTTTTGCATGTCGCACAGCGAAAAGTGCAGTTGACAAGGCGTATTTGTACATTCTCTTTTCTTATTCCTATTTCTGACGCCATTTTCTGCCGGAAATCGTTTGCGCGCTTAGTTTGACACTTCGCTGCGTTCCAAAATCATTTGTCAAGGAGTAGGCCGAGCCAAACATTTTCCAATCTAAGTTGCCTTGAGAAGGCTCTACATTTGCGGGTGTGGAGTGATTCCGGGCCCCGTGAGAGGTCGTTAACGAAACTTGCGGTCTTCGTACGTGCCTACACAGTGCTTCTGAACTGCGGTTAGGACTGTTCCTACCGCGTGTCAATGACCTGAGGTGGCGTAATATGGGCCTATGGCTGCTCATTTAGATCTGGAGAAATTACACGGTAGTTTGTAAGGTAAATTGTATATACAGATACAGGGTTATAATAGCTTTTCAAGTGGGCGTGGATGGCTAAATCCGAAACTATACGGAAAAGCGAAAAATGGTCAAAGGAGTCTCGGGGCCGATTTTGATCAAAACCAATAATGCATCATTAGATTTCTGAAAAAACTTGCTTGAGTAAAAAATAAATACTTATATTAATGCACCATCCAGTAGTGTCGCTTATAATAAGGATCAAATTCTGGGAAGTAACGTTATATGGAAAATTAAAGGAAAATGTATTTTTTTATTAACTGATTCATATTTTTAAGGTTTTCATACTTTTTCCGTAACTATTCTTAGTCAACACATTGGAATAAATAATCGTGTGATGTTGAATACTGTACAATCTTCGAGACGCCGAATTCGGCTACGTATTAAAATAATGGGCATTATTTCGAACAATTGCTCAGTATAAGCCTTTTCCTTTAGTTTGCCGTTTGATATTACTTCCCGGAAATTAATCCTTTTAAGGGAGGTCCCCTACATAAATTAGCAACTCGATTTGTGTTGGTACAAATATCGACGGAAAAGACATTGAAATAACGTTTATATCAGCGTGCAGGGCGAAGTGGCTGTTACGACGATCGCTGCGTCTCCAAATAGCACAAAATAGGCGAAAATTTTAATTTTTACATGGACGCATTTATTAATTCAAAAGTTTTATTTGTGTAATATTTTACTTATAAAATTCTCTAATCATTCGTGTTTTGCTCGAAAATAAATAACGTAAATATTAGGTGTAGATGCATGAAATCAGTAAATATTTCTAACTGCAGTCATTATTTCGAAAGATAATATCTTAAGGTATTTAAAAGTTAGACAATAATTGATTAGTGAAACTGCACGGCAATTTATTGGAGATATGTGCAGTATTTTTTATTTATTTTTATTTCTATACACAAACGAGTTATAAGGAAGCAAGAAAGGGCTTCGCAGAGCATTTTGCTGGGGGACCCCTCTTAAGCGATACTATCGAGATGTTCGCGGACGCGCATGTGGATTGCTTTTATGCAGCGATGCGCGGGCGGTGCACGTCCCTGTTGCGCAGGGTGCGGGCCAGCTGCAACTGTATCCTGAACGCATTTGCGGAACGGTTTGACTGTCGTACCTGAATCATTGCAGCATGATTCATGTGCTGACAGCAGTCAAAATATTGTTTTGATTTTATATATATTTTATTGTGTATATTTTATTGTACTAATTGATAATGGATTTCTTGTGTATATGTGTATTAATAATTATGATCTTAATCGATCGAAATAAACGTCATTCTATTCTATTCTATAGGTGGTCATAAATAAAAAAAAATAATAATCAACCGTTTGTGTTACCGGCTAGGGAAAGAATTTTTTCAAAATGCTTTTTGGTTTTAATCAAAATCGGCCCGGAGTCTCGCATTTTTCGCTATTCCATACAGTTTTGGATTTAGCCGACCAAATTCATACTGGAGACTCGGTTAGTGATCAAGAACTAGGTTCAGTAATCCTTTTGGCCAATTTCGAAAGATAATTTTTTTGCTCCCTTACTGGTTGGACTAGTTTAAGTAGAATTCCTAGTGCAGGTACTATTTTTTTTCGAATTTTACCTGGAGGGTCATTAAACCTTGTTCTTAATGACTAACCGAGTCTCCAGTATGAATTTGGTCAGTTGATTTAATTTCACCTAGTGTATCGGATTGTAAATATACAGGGTAGTATTAAAGGAAACAACATACTCTACTGATCATACTGAACTACCATTTTGATAATAATAAAAAAATATACAGTGGTTAAACTTATACAGTCCATACACCTATACTATAATGTAGGAAACTCAAAGATTTAAATCGTCAGGGAAACTGCATAAAAATAATTTGCGGTGGTGTATTCCTTTGGGAAAGTTGTCAGTATACTATCTGGTTTTATGTTGCTACGATTTGTACCACAAGTATTAGATATATATTACCTATACCCACTCTAATTTGATTAAATAATAAAGGGAAAGCTTTACTTTGAGAAAACAACGTAAATATAGTTACAATTCTGCAAATTATAATAACATCAACCGCGACCTTGGCCGTCGTAACGAGGCAGTAAATAACTCGTAATACAGGGTTGTATATAAAGCGCGCCCAACCGTATCATATACATAAATCATATCTGCCAAAAACAAATCTTGCTATAATTTGCACGTGCCATTAGCGTAACTTATGGCCGCATGAAAAGATAGATGGAGTTTTGTCTAACCTTAAGGACAAGCAAAAACAACCCATATTATTGATTACCTTTAAGACTGATTATAATAACAAGAAAAATGTCTAGAACTTTTTGAAGGCGAGAGTATTACGTATTGCAAGTGCTAGGTGATTGTCACCTTCAGTTGTTGTTAATAAGAAGTTATTAATTTTCTGACGACTAGGTATCAGTGTTTAAAACAGTTCATGAGTTAGCTGCAAAGGATTTGTTTGAGACAAATGTGCAATGATCTGTTTAATATTACGTAACTAGATATAGAGAGAGAGAGACGAAAGCATTGTGATGAAACAAATATACATATGGAGCGGAAGTGGAAGGTAATACTCTAAAGGGCCACCCAAACATAAAATCAACGACAAATTAGAGAAGTGCAAAGTCAAAAATACCCGAAATAGGGTTGTACGTGGGACGCACTATAAGTTTCCGGAATGAATATGAAAAAATACTATTAAAGGTACAAAATTAATTTATTGTTTTTCAAAATAATCTCCCTTGGCGTCTATGCACTTTTTCATTCGATCAAACCAGTTTTGAAAACTTTTGTGCCACTCCCCTGTGGTGACCTCTGAAACGTGTTTTTCATACTCCTCGACAGCCTCTTCTGGTGATGAAAATCGTTGACCGCGTAATTGGTTCCAAATTTTTGGGAACAGAAAAAAGTCACAAGGTGCCAGGTCGGGACTGTATGCAGGATGACTCATGAGTTCTACATTTTTCGTCTTCAAAAAATTGTTTGTCTGTCTGGCCGTGTGAGAACTAGCATTGTCGTGGTGCGGGATGATACGGCGTTTACGGTTATTTTTACGGAGTTCGTCAATAACTTCCGGCAAACAAATGGTCGTGTACCAGTCACTATTCACGGTACGATGATTCTCTAAAGCAACAGTAGCCACGTGTCCAGTTTTATTAAAAAAAGAAGCAATCATCCTCTTAGGTGCACTTTTCACGCGCGCCACTTTGGTTGGTTTCGGCTCATCTTGAAAGACCCATACGCTCGATTGCTGCTTTGTTTTGGGATCGTAGCAATAAATCCATGTTTCGTCACCTGTTACTATGTCCCACACCAAATTTGACGCACCTTCGTTGAATCTGGTAAGCATGGCACTGCACCAAGTGACGCGGTCCGTTTTTTGAGCCTCGGTCAAGTTGTGTGGGATCCACCGCGAGCACAGCTTTCTCACACCCAAATGTTTGTGTAGGATTGATTGTATTTGACTCATGCCTATTTCTAAGGATGCGCGAATTTCATGGTAGGTCACATGCCTGTCTGTTTCAATCATACGGCGCACAGCATCGATGTTTTTGTTGGTCACAGCGGTGGACGGCCGACCATCGCGAGATTCGTCACTGAGATTGATACGACCACGCTTGAATTCTGCAAACCAGCTATAAACAGTCGTCTTGCATGGTGCTTCATTGCCAAAAGCTGTTTCAAGCCGAGCGATGCTCTGTTGAGCTGTCAAATTACACCTAAAATCGTAAAAAATCATACTACGAAAATTTTCCCGAGTTAAATCCATGTTGATGCAGACACGCAATTTTTTAAATGGCGCCACAAGGTAAAAACAAAAGACAGTCAGATGAAACAAACTGCATTCTACAGCCAAAGAGTTCTATTTTCAAATGTTGCAATAAATTTTTAAATATTGTTTATGTAAGTGGCCAGTTCCGGAAACTTTTAGTGTTACCTATGTATAACTGATAAGGCCCAGTAGAAAGCTAAACCTCAGTCCTTCATTAACGGCTTAAAAAAAAATGTTATGCATGTGTTATTTTATTACTTAGTATTGTACTAAACCCAAAACTAAAATTTTTAGAATCCTTGTCTGTCTGTCTGTGTCTGTATGTATGTATGTTCCGTTTTAAATAACTTCTCAACGGATTTGGATGTGGTTTTTTATTATCATCGTGGTGACCATGGTCAACGTGTGGCCTATACAGGGTGTACATTAAATAACGCCCAAGCCGAAAACGGGGCAGAAACTGAATAAAGGCGGGCGGAACCGCGGGCAACGGTTATACAGAGTGTAATCGTTAAGTGTGACCAGGCGATTATTCCGTAACTATTACAGATATAAAAAAAAATTAAACTGATATTGAAAGAACGTTACCTAATCAGCAAAGTGACATCAATAACTTTTTTTAAAATCAAACGAGAAGTATGCAAAATGTTGACATTATACACCCCCATTACAGCCTGTATACAATAAGTATACCTTGATTATGCAGGGTAGTTGAATTGAGATTGCGAGTTCAAATTGCATTAATACTTACACGGTGTGAAATCACATAATTTTGGGTTCTTGATATCCACACAGGCCGCAGCGGGTAATAGAGCGTAGATAACATCTGTGCAATGTGCATGCTGCCAAAACAGCAAAATAATACTTTTTAGAGTTCCGTACCCGAAGGGTGCCCAACAGAACCCTATTACTAAGCCTCCGCTGTCTGCCTGTCTGTCTGTCACAGGGGTCTACAGCTTCAACCGAGAGATGACTAAAAAAACTATTAAAACACTAAAGCCTAAAATTTCAATTGTTAGTATCAAGTATTAATTTAGATATCGACCTGAAACCCTCCTTAAAAAGTAAAACCTCTCTTATTACATCAAACAAACTAAAAAAAATATTCTCTCTTGAAATTGAATGCAAGCAACCTGTAGATATTGCATGTAGAGCTCGCGTGATATCACTTAATAAATACATTAATGTGAGTAATGTTACATGCATTTTTTTGGTTGGTTTCAGGCACGTTTCAGGCGCGTTGCATTAGCTTCGAGATTCTTTATTAGACAGTCTCAAGGGTTGATTTTGAAACACGAGAGCGTTTTCGCGTGGTTATGTTGGTAATGCAGAACGCGATACCAACATTAATCTGCTGGAAACGAATTGCCGCCTTTACACACTAACATGTCGGGTTTTAGTTTGCCGTGTAAGTTATTTCTAAGAAATTGCAGGGCTTTTCTTTTTATTGAGGAAATATTACGCTGACTTACCGAGGAAGTTAAGGCTTTATTTCAAAGTTTAACTGAATAAGGTTGTGTTATGAAGTAAAGTGTAGTTCCGACATTTTTATTTGTTTTCTTCGGAAAAGCGACTTAAATATTGCCGGTTCTTTTGCATAATATTCAATGCATAAAATTTACATTTATGCATCAAAATTAGAAAGTACAAATTAAATGGACTTCAAAATAAATTGGTTGTCTATAAGAGATTTTTGCTTAAACGGCTTCTTCATTAATAATTGACTAGCCATTGCCTGCATCTTGAGGCACTAATTAAGTTTCTAAAAAACAACAGATTTGTTTACGTTATTTATCGATAGTAAATCAAGATCGAATTAAGCTTTTATTTACATTAAACAACTATAACGCATTATTTCGCATTTACAAATTTATTTACTCTCCTTTTGAGTGGAACCCTAATATGATGAGAATACCCCATTTTGACCGTCTCTGTAGCCGAGTGGTAGAGGGCTCGCCTGCTAACCCAGAGGTCGTGGGTTCAATCCTTGCGGTGCACTTTAATTTCGGAAGGCATGTTAAGCTATTGGTCTATCTGTGCCCGAAACCCATCATGTTTGGGACGTAATAATCGTCGGTAAAAAGCGAGTGCACTAAGTGTGGCGACTTGCATTTCACATTTTACTCTGACTCCCCCTCGGGTACTCATGCGGTGACGATATATTTTTGTGTGTTTTCGTTTATAACATCGTAGTGATCATGGGAAAAACAGTGGAAACGTAGTGTACTAACCATTACCGTATATCAACCGGCTTCGGCACCACATCGTCGGCAACACTTCCCGCAAAAACCATTGAGTGACAAAAAACGCTATTATATGACAAACTGCGACCATTCCCTTTGAGGAAATGTTGCAGGAAATGGCCCAAAACAGACTGATAGAAAAGACAAAAAAAACCGAAACCGATGATCACTGTACGAAAGGAAAATACAGTTTCGAATGTATGAGCGATGTTTAAACTTTGGAGAAAATATAGATACTTCTGCTTTCAGTAGGGGTAGTTTCTATTTCTGTTGTTGGTAGTTTTTTTTTCTTAATGTTGGTACCGATTTTCTTCGAAATTTCAAATTTCGAAACATCGACACTAATAAGAGTCGAATGTAGTGTGGCACAAGTTATGGTGCCTGCTATGGAAAATCCATAAAAATGACATTATTTTGCAGGTAATTCGTACTTTTATGGAGAACTAAGTAGGTTTCAGTTTTGTAAAAACCCGTAATGCCCTGACGTATTAGGAATTTCACTGAAATTGAAAATTCATAGAAAAGTAGAATTCGCGATAGAATACGTCTTAATATGCCAATATCTACATAGTAATAGTATTTATAGCGTGACAGTTAAATTGTACAATAGACTTTCTAAAGTTTTTAAAGAGTTACCACAACTACAGTAAAAGTAACTTATCTGTAGAAGGAAAATAGCGGAACTAGCACATCTGATTGGATAATATTGAATATTAGCCAATGACAAGCCCGGAATACGCTTGTTCATTTTATAGATAAGTTGGCACTACTGTACGTTTTAAATCTGTCATAAATAAAATACTTCACGAAAAATCATATGATACTATTAATGAATTTATGGAAGATGAAGTTTTGCCAGTTATTAATATTTTCTGTGACCTTTGTTTTATTGTGTAATTGACATGTATCTGTATTAACTAGTTAGTTCTCGGAAAATTTACATATTTACATTATAGTCTATTATTATCTTCATTATGACATGACATTTAAGTTTCGTTATTAATTTTAGTTTTATGACATTAATATAATTTTAATTAAGGTTGTCACTTTAATTTGTGTTTAGATGATGTCTATGCTTGTGTAATAAATCATTAATGAATGTTACCTTAATATTTGTATGCTGATTGGCAAAAAGCATTGATAATTAATTTATAATATAAGATCGTCTATTTAAATGCTTTTATAAACAAATAAATTAATTGATTGATTGATACGTTTCGTGCACCGTAATTCGATAACTGGTAAAATATAAAATGCCATACCAATGAAAAAAAATTGGATTCGTAGTTTTTAGCGTTTTAAAATAGATTTTCCGATTTGTCGAAACGCATCAAAAGTGCTACGAGTACCTTGGGTCTTATTTGACCTTAATATGTTTTTTTCTAATGAAAGAAAAGGCACTCACTTTTGTATGGTGTATATAAGGAAAGCTGCATTAAAATAAGTGTATTACCTGAAACGAAAGCAGAAATAACTTCATTACACAGAAAATATATCACTAAAATTTGGGTGTATGTCCCAAAATAACGAAATAGATTAAGTTTGACTGAAATGTTGAGTTTTTATCGCAAAAATCAAAAGGAGTCTTAGCTTTTATATCAATTTCGTTACATAAAAAATAATTTATAAAAATAAATACAACGTGAAATTTAAGTCATTTTGTTAACGAAAACTGGTGATAGTACTCGTCCATATGAACAACTTTTACTATGAAGCCAACCCTGAAATCGTTAAAAAAAATCAGCTGTTTCATACATTAGGGTCGAGTAGGTATTTAACTTTTCTATGGAACAAGAGATATTTTTTTCACGATTTCAGGGTTGGCTCAATAGTAAAAGTTGTTCATATGGACGAGTACTATCACCAGTTTTCGTGAACAAAATGACTTAAATTTCACGTTGTATAGATTAATATTATGCGTTATCCCACATCATGAATAACTAAAGCCCTCTTGCCCCAAGCGATTTAACTCGTGTTATCTATACGTACAGTATAAGGTACACAAAAGACATAAGATAACCATTAAAACCACTTGCGTTCGGTCAGCAAAAGAGATAAGAAACCAGGCCCAGTGCAAACACTTTGACCTTAAGGCCTATTGAAGAGAGATAATTAAGACGAGGAATACTTGGCCATACACACATTATTGATCAAGTATTTCTTCATCACATCTGTTACTCGTCCATAGATCTGAAGGACCCAAGTGTTTGCACTGGGACGGGGGGGCAATTCCGGAAAAACAATATAAGTGAGATTTCTAAAACTCGAGCTAAAATGTATGGAGTTCGACTGATAAAATGGGTGTTTACGGTCGAGAAGGCTAATTCCACAGACTGAGAATAGGCCTAATGGTTACTGATCTCTTCGGCTGATACGGGCCTTAATCGCGTAGAATACTCACCATATACGTTTAAATATATGTGGTTGAAGGTTTCATGTTCTTTTTTCCGTGCTTTCATGTGACAAGGACATAAAAACCATCAATGATGGCAATGAGTTTCACAAAATGTTTAAGTTTATTCACATATATGTAAGTTTATTCGCTTATACGGTTACATCGAAAAAAATAATTGCGAAAGGTCTCATATATTTGTTTAAAATCTATAAACTGTTGAAACATCATACAAAACCTGAAAATCAAAATCTATCTACGGCTTCTCAAACTTCAAACTTTTATTTGTTGAGAGATAGGTATCAAGATTTTACATAATATATAATAGTCCCTTATGCTCTGCCGTTAGGCGTAGAAATGTTAATCTTAAAATTAGGTAAGAATTTACATTAAATGTTATTATTATTTTTACTTTCGTCAGAAAGTGTCCGAACGTGCGACGTGCGTAGTAGCAAAAATCTTCAACCAAATTAAGACGTGCAATGTTAGTTGTACGAAATCGTCATTCGATTTTGTCACCCCATAGCGGTGACAAGATGCATCGCAGACACTTTTTGAGCGAGATTGTGAGTCTAGTTGTTTATGAGAGGTCAATGACGGCTTGGCATAAAAGAGTATGGCAAAAATGAAGACGTGATGCCACCACATCAAAATACTCTTATCACTTTCTTGCCAAGCTGAACTTGCGAGAAGTGCTCAATGAGAGCTTTCTTAGACTGTAAGTATTATACCTATCTGTAAAATCTAGCTTTGTTTGAGAGTTTTGCGATTTTATTTCAAGAAGCATCAACACTAGAGTCGGCGGTGCTCTTAAGTGATTAAACCGTGTACAGGCGAAGTGGGACTTCCTTTAACGAGTCGGGGCCCGTAGGTGCGAACTGATTGCAATTTCATTGCCATTTTTATGGCTTTCGCAAATCTTTGCACAGCTTTTACTGTGGCGAGTTTGAAGAACGTTTGAAATAGATCATTTTACCCAAAGGCTGCGTTTTCAAAAATGAGAATAGGTACATGCTCGTGTGTCTGTCTGTATACATTTCTACGAGACGAATAAAGATATGAACCTAAAATTTGTAATGGTTATAAGATTTTACGAGGGATTTTAGTTTGACCTTTTTTTTCTTTATTTCCTGGGTGTATTCATTGCTCAGAAAATTAAACAAATGCTCTACTGATCGTACCTGATTCACTTTCATGAGAAAAGGTTTGAAATAACGCGAATTAAATTAATTAATTAAATCACGTCCCCCATACGCATTTTTAATACTTACTCGTCACTCCCTAGAGGAAAAAAAAATTATCTATACTCATATCATAAAATCTTGATGATGAAATCAAAAGTGCATAGTGGAAAAAAATACGAACGTCTCTAACACTGAATAGTAGTTAAGTGCGGTAAAGAGGCAATAGCTTACGAGGACGATTTGAAACACGAGCGATAAGCGAGTGCTTATAACGTTACTAGTAAGTTATTGCCCTTACCCACGTGTATCATACTAAGTTTTTCAATGCATGTAATTAAAGAAACAAACAAACAATCAATACTCCAAATGAACTTTAGGCGGACATTCTTTTTCTTTTTCTTTGCACGCAAGTTACCAACTTGACAGAAATAAGCTGCTTTCAGTTTGATGCGTTCGAAGGCTGCTTTCAGTCATACATAACATACCCTGCTGTCAGTGGTACGCGCAATACAGGCGTCTGTCTTCCTAACGACCATTATACACAATTTTCCAGTGTTTAATGTGCTTTCCGAGCCCCGGAGAAACCCAGATCTAAATTGTCAGTAATATTCACCATTGGGCACAAATTCTGTTGTATTAAAAGAACCTTATAAAAGACTGAGTTTATTCTTTATACATATACGTTTAAACGAGTCGGGTCACCGTTAATGTAAATCCAAATGCCAGCAGAAACTACATGATCTCGGTTCTAACAGCCACGCAACCCTAAACGCTTGGAGACTGGTGGAATGAATTTAAATGCAAGCCTGAAACAAAGGGACGGAGTGTCATTTCTAACGGGAGTACGGCTCCGATTATCAGGACCTTAGGGCGTAGTTACACTGCAGTGTAGTGAGACGAACCATGTTGTGTTCTCAGGGGTGCATGAAAAGAGTCTCCCGGATTACTCCAAGCGGCGGTAACCCAGGCGGCCTCTCAATCTTGGGACCCAGGTTCGATCCCCGGTCGGACATACACCAATGAGTTTTTCGGTATTGATGTGCATAGTATTTGTGATCTTACCTAATACCACTTCCTAAACTGTGAAGGAAAACATCGTGAGGATACCTGCATGCCCTAAAGCGTAATTGTGCCCGAAGTACGGCGATAGGGCTCACCAATCATCACGTTGGGACGTAATGATCGTCGGCGAAACGCGGGTGTACCGGGTGTAGACTGTGACTTACATTTCACAGTTCACTCACACCCGGGACCTCTGACAACCTCTGACACCCCCTCGGGGATCCATGTCGTGACGATACGTTTTTTTTTTTAAATGTTTAATCGCCTGGCCTGGACCAAGATCCAACTAACTGACAAATCCTTCCACTTCAACTCTATGTAGGCTTCTTTGTCCCTCATGACAAAACCATGTCGCCAAGCATCGTCATGCTTCGGTAAACTTTGAGAGGTACTTGAAAACCATTTACAAGACCTACAGTGAAGCACGTATAGAAAGTAGGAACCTGAAAAAGTAAAGTAAGGAAACCACTCTCCCGGTTCCCTTCTAATCACGTCACCACCAGGGAATTTTTTAGGCTTGGCTCGGTTGGAAGTACCGACACCGAGGCTTCGATCATCAGGGTTTCGTTTTTGGATGGGACCCTAAAAATGAATGAGAGAATCTTTCCGTGGTGTATTAACAGAAATGATACTCTATGGTTCGAACAGGGATTTTCTGAACATGTTCTGAACTATCTTGTAATGGTGACATTTGACAGTATGAAAACAATACAAAATGGCGGCCTATACCTATCCCTCTTCAGTGTTATATGCTACCTCTATGATTCCCAACCGAGTTAAGGCCTTACCCCTGGTGCACGATAATCTAACTGAGCGATTTTGAACTTCAGTATGTTGTCAGAAAGTCTACATTAGAATGCTTGCTACGCGCGCTGCCGGCAAGCGAAATCAGTGAATTTTTGGATTTTACGAAAAAGTGTTTGATGTAGGAGTTTTTCCACCTGACATAGGAAAATAAAACATGTTTTCTTGTAATAGACGTAAAACGAAATAATAACTTAAAAAGGCATCATTTTCAAAAATTAAATCTATTGAGCGAAATGTGTCCAATTAGGTAACCGAATTGATAACGGAAAGACAAAGGTCTGAAAAAACACGTGTCCAAGTTTTACAATCAGATAAATAGCTGACTCAGCATATTAAAACAAAAACCGTTGAAAGACCCAATACAAGCCCTTAACCCTCTGATCGCGGCTTGCATCAGAATCAATCTTATAATGATAGCGTCGTGTAAGCAGCCCCCCTCCCCTCTTGCATAGAGGGATGTTCAAGCACGCAGGGGGGAGTCAGAGAGGGGGGACCCAATTAGCCGTCGCTTGTTCCTCGCAAGGACGTCGCTGCAGCTAATGATTTGCGCAAGGCACTCGTCGCGATGGATTAGGGTTGGCGGGAGCTAGTAACACTAAATGAGGTCTTTGATGACTCTGCGTTTTAATGAGTGCTCTCTATGAACAGAATTGAAGTTGTTTTTCTTAACCTTTAACATTTTAAGGTACTTGTAATAATAATAAAAATGTGTTAATTTTCGAAATATATTTCGGCCCACTTTGGGGCCGGCATCTTTTTTTTTAAATAATTAATGTTACGGCACACAGCAGCGACTAGAAAACTGGTTTCTTCACCACCGGGCCGCGGGTCGCGGGGAAGGCGCCCGGCTCAACGGTCATTACGAATTGGAGCTTGTAAATAAATGTTTGATTCGTCTTATTCATGCAAAGTTTAATTTCCTATTTTTTTTTTCTTCTTAGCTTAAAATCAAGTAAAAAGTAAGGAAAATTAATGACTTTAATCCAAATCTGTAATTCCTAAAAAACGCGTATTGACTAGTTTTGTTCGCTCATAGCAAGAGTTCTTTTGAAGATAGAAGTCCACTATTTTTTTTATTTTACGTGTAATTAAATGTAGAATCAAAATAAGCAATAATAAATTGGCTTAAAGGGGAAGTTTTTTCGAGAAATTTAGTAATAACTGAAAAATTCGAAACAAAAACTTGATGTTTATTTTACAAAAACCTGTTTTTTAATTAAACGTGTAAATGTATGGCTTTTTTAATTATTTGATCTTATGTGTCTATTATTCCTAATCATTAATAATTTTGTTTCGGCGAGATACACTTGGTATTTCAAAAGATACGATTATTTTTTCAAACAGGGTCTACCACAAGTACTTCGAAAAAATAAATTAGTATAAAAAAAAAAAATGCCAGACTAATTTTTTTCATTTTTTTGTCGATAAAATTGGGTCTAGTTTCACCCCCTTTCCGGTGTGCACTTTTACGGGGGATACACTGTATATAGGCTGAAATTAAATCAACCGACCAAATTCATACTGGAGACTCGGTTAGTGATCAAGAACTAGGTTCAGTAATCCTTTTGGCCAATTTCGAAAAATATATTTTTTTGCTCCCTTACTGGTTGGACTAGTTTAAGTACAATTCCTAGTTTAGACAATATGGGGCAAACAATTTTTTTTTTCAAATTTCATCTGTTGGGTCATTAAACCTTGTTCCTGATGACTAATCGAGTCTCCAGTATGAATTTGGTCGGTTGATTTAATTTCACCTAGTATAGAAACATATATTTATCCTAAGAATGTCAACGCTTTTGTAAATGACACCCCTGCAATCAAACGCATCGTAAAGTCACCTCGCTACGCTTTGCTCCGCTTCGCTCGGATCGGAAGCCGTTTGTTTGCAGCGCGGAACGTGTTAATTATTCACCAATATGTGTCAGGCATGCACAGAAGAGTCTCCTTCATCCTCTATGCACGGTACCCTGGCACGAACCTAGTGTTCAAGTTTGTCGGTTCTAAACATGTAGTAACTCTATGGCAATATTGCACCAACCCCTTATATCAAACCTGAAACTAAACGGACAAACATGCGTAGTTTTATTTTGTTATTAGTAAATTAAAAAATCAAAAAATACTAATATAATATGGAAGTTTATTGGAATATGCACTTTGTAAATTAAAATAATACCATTTATTGTTCAATTTGCTTTCTTTACATTATTAAAGTTTTCCAAGTAATCAATAATTTGTAGTGGCAATTTAGATTAGTGTAAAAATAAAACAATTAAAAAGAAATCGTCACGATATGAATATAAGAGTGTTTCAGAGTATGGGCTGTGAAATACACAGTCCACACTTGTACATCCACTGTTCACCGATGATTATTACGTTCCAACCTGATGATCCCTATCGCCATACTACACCCAAAAATATGGACCCACACCCACAGTTTTAACATGCCTTCTGAAGCAGGAAGACTGACAAATGTGCCCCTTCAGGATTGGAACCCACGACTTCTGTATTTCGAGACGTTCGAACCACCAAACCACCGAGGCGGTACAACGTATAAAAACAAAATGTCATTTTCATTTAGTGTGATCGATATTAAAAGATTGTTGCTTGTCCACATTCTGAAAGAATCTGGATTTCGTGGAAACTGAAGGCCACAAGGGATTTCACTTGCCCTTCTCGGAAGGACAATGGTTGAACATAAAGCAACATTATCCAGAAATTCCACTAAAAATACATAATTATGTAACACCGCTGATAAAAGGACAATTTCCGCTATTTGAGGGAATGATTTAAAAAATGCTGTAGGATATGTTTTATTATTTGTTTAATATTAACAATATTTAATACACGCACGAAATAATATTTTTCATATAAACTGTGCACCCCATTTCACCCCCTTAGGGGTTGATTATTGAGAAATCCTTTCCTAGTGCAACTCGTCGAATGCTTGCGATGATAATAATATGCGGCCGTGCTACGACCGACGCGACGTAGCGGATCTGCAATCTACAAACTATGGAGGCGTAGCACGCACTACGCCGTAGTAATACTGAACGCATTTTTATTGTAGCTATTAGGATCGTAGACCGTAGTTGTAGCTAGTTCATGGTGAGATAATGGGCTCTAGTAAGCTAAACTGCGTTTAAAGATTTTTTTATCGTTTTAAGCTTTTACAAAAGTTCTAAATAAATATACCACATTTATTGACTTACCGTAACTGTGAAGTTTAAAAAGCTTTACCCTACAGTACATAAGTAAATAAATATATCAAAAATGCTTCTAAAAACAAATGTAAATTGCTTAACTTGTTAAATTCAAAACAGACTAAGGTAAAACTTATACACACATACGAGCAATAAAAAAATCTAAACTAATTAGTAACTTATGAGAATCAGAGGTGCAATTGTGTAATCCAATGGTATTTATTTATTTATTTATTTATTTCAAATTGATTGTCATATGGCTATTCGTTTAAGCAAATTATCCCGTTTAACCATTGACATACTAAACCATGGATCTCGGGTCTAGTGTAAAATTTACCAAAAAAGTGTCTTTAGTGAAGTGTCAAAATATTAAGAAACAAAACATTTTAATTTGAATCGTATATCATTGCTGCACGGCTTAATTTTGATTGACGTGTGATTGACACCCTTCTTTAATTTTCAATGGTTTTGACTCTCTTTTAGTTCGCACACTTTTGAGCGCAGACCCGATGTCCACTTGGTAGTACGTCAATGCGTTTAACAATTACATTTTTGGCTGTCAAATAATTACAATTGTCTTGTTTTGTTGTTGACAACCAAAAACGTAAGATTTCAATTGTCAAACGGGCTTATTTGCTTTGCCGAATAGCCATATGACAATCTGAATTCGATTGGCTTACACAATTGCAGCCCTGATATCATATATGAGAGGTATTAACTATTTTCTCCTTGTTTGCGCTATCCGGCGACGCAACGATCGTTGTTGCAGCCACTTCGCAATGCACGCTGATATGAACGTTATTTCTTATATCCTATTTCAAACCGTTATTTACCATCTGCAATGCAATCATGTACATCTTATTTTATAGTGTTTCCTCGATAATGCCCTAAGGCGAAACCTGCAGCAGAAGTGTTTTACCTCGATGTTGATGATGTTTACCAAGTGCCGACAATCGCAAGTATCAATAATATTGTTTCCGACAATGTTTGTACCGACTGACACCTTAGACCATATAACATGGGACTAGGCAAGCGCACTTCCCCCTCTGCAGAAGTACATGAACAATGTAAGTTTGCTTGTGTGTACGTTTTGTGTTTGTGTTGTAGCTTTAGATTTAGTGTGACATATCAATTTTTGAGTGAGTAAATGTGTGCTGTGCGTGTTTACCTCCCCTCCCGTGGAAAACGGCAAAATAATTTCAGTACTAAGAGTCACGCTTTGCCAGGTCCCGTGTTAATGGTCTAAGACCGACACACATCGAGTTGCTGATTTAGGTTCTGTAAGCGCGCTTCGTGGAACAGCACCGATTTAAAAAAAAACGTTATTTCACATGTTCTGTAGACTCCCAGGAACAATCATCCATATTAAACTTTGCTTTACCTCCGAAAATGAGAAAGTTATAAGGGTCCGACCGCCCCAAATTAAGGACCTCAGATTCGTAATCAGCATCCCCAAAAAACCCCTAGAATCCATTTTTTCGTCGGTACTGTTCCACCACTTTTCCACATGTTTCGGCTTATTGGAATTTTTACTATGAAGCTTATGGCCAGTTCTGAATAAACCCATTTATAGGGCAGAGAAAACGGGCTTATGTATGTAAAAAAAAAACACTTGCATTATGATATAATTATCAAAAAAAACTTTTTTTTTTGTATTTCCGTATCCAAAGGGTATCCAACGAGACCCTATTACTAAGGCTCTGCTGTCCGTCTGTCACCAGGCTGTATCTAAAAAAGCGTGATAGTTAGACAATTGAATATTTCACAGATGATGTATTTCTGTTGCCGCTATAACATTAAATACTAAAAAACAGAATAAAATAAATATTTAATTGGGCTCCCATACAACAAACGTGATTTTTTGCCGTTTTTATAGATAATGGTACGGAACCCTTCATGCGCGAGTCTGACTCGCACTTGGCCGGTTTTTTTTTTTGTTTATCTGACTTTTCCATCAACTTTGAAATAAAAAATGACAATTTATTAATAATTTATTATGGTGTCCAATATATGGCCAGAGCTTTATAAAGGGATAAGGAAAATCCTTATCTTATTTGAGGTACGAGTATATGCTAAAGCTATAGTAGTGGTCAGCCATTTTATTCTGTTAAACCTTTAAATTTTTTCTCGTCTTTATGTGGTTATAGTGCTATGCCCGCACGTAATTCTTATTTATTAAGCAATAGGGACGATTTATGACTAGCAAGGTGTCCAAATAATACGGCACGTGTGTAAAGGAAGAGTCACAGGAAACGAAAGGTACGCAGTTGGACCGAGCCATTGTCAAACTTGGATTGGGGGTCCTCAGTAAATGAGATTGCGGCGGTTCTGTCGCAGAGGAAATATATTTACGAGGTCCGTAACGCGTTGGATCTTGCTGTTTGAACCCAATGAGCTGAAAAATATGGAAAAACTACGACATTTTGTAAAATATTTCGTGTAGTGTATTATTTCGTGGTCTTTGGTCAGGTGGAACTTTTCAAGTAATATCATATCATCTATTACATCAAATTTACATTGGGTTGTTATTGTCACTTTTTTTGTTGCTCAGTAACTAATTATTCGCTTAACCATTTTAATTCTCATTCCCGCTACAAAAAAATCGTGGTGATCGTGGCTTCAATAACGTGATTCTCCAATAACACACGAATCTTGTCATGGTCAATTTAACCTTTATCTGGTACATTCAATTCAACAGTTGACTTTTTGTTTACATGCGACAATCAATTGTTTACAGATGACAGTCATTAGTTGTGATGTTTGTTTACAAATGACAGTCATGACACGAAATAAATACATACAGTGCTAGAGACTACCGAGATCGTCATACGTACACATCTGTGTGCGTGCGCCCGGAATCACTGGTTGTTTGGAGCTGGCCTTCTGTATGTAGTTATTTTGTGATCATTAGTGAAGTTTCTTTACAGATCAGAGGCGGAATTGTGTAAGATGATCGTATTTCAATTCGCTTGTCATATGGCTATTCTGCTAAGAACATTTAGATCGTTTGACTATTGAAATCATACGTTTTTTGGTTGGCAACAACAAAACAAGACAATCGTATTCATTTGACAGTCAAAAATGTACGGTTTTAATTATGAAACAGGCTAATTTGAATACCATTGTCTTACACAATTGCACTTCTGTGTCATTAGTTGAGACGTTTGTTTACAGATGACAGTCATTAGCTGTAACGTTTGTTTACAGATGACAGTCATCAGTAAAGCAAGCCAAGTTCTCTAAGGTCACAAGTCAGATACCCCAATGAACTATCCACTATATCTTGCTGCTAAAGGTAACTATAAATTCCCGATTCGGAGATCCAAGTAAAATGGGAGCCAACCCGACCTGACATATGTCTACCTTCATTACGTCTGCAGCGACAGGGGCGGACCGAGGCAGCCGCGAATTTCTCTGATTACTATATACCATGCCCAGATGGGACGTAATTGGGACTTATCCGATTTTGCCCGCTGCTGCCCGACAGAAGCGGAGGTTTTAGGAGATTTGAGTAGTATTTTTGTAAAACGTTTTATCTGAAAATAAGGGAGGTTGTTCCACGTTAAAAGTTTTTGGACCGTTACAAAAAACTGTCTTCAGTTTTATTTTTAAGCAGTTAATACATATATACACATCGTATTAGGCATCTTACTTCTTTACAGAATACAAAGGAAAAATATGTTTCTTGAAATAAAACTGGTCAAGTGCGAGTAGGACACGTGGCCCGAGGGTTCCGTTTCCACAAACTTGATTCTCCGTCGAGTGACGGAGATATCAATACGGGACGAGTCATGCGAGTGAGTGAGACGCACGCACCCGGGGTCACCAATAGTAATTGTCACCTTAAAATATAGAGAAACGCGATCTGCCGACTAAGCTACGCCCCAAAATTCTCAAACCATATTAACTACTAGCATTTTTCTCGCGGCTTCGCTCGCGTGGCCGTCTTTCAATGTATCTTTTACATATGCGTAAGATAAAACCATTATCGACAATTTTTAGCTTGGCGGTTATTTTATAGCCTTTGTGTTGACCAGGGTCACTACAATGATAATAAAAAAAAACCCCGTCCAAAGCAGTGGTGTGGTTCTCAAGTTAAAATGGGGCAGAAAGATAGACAAAGATTTAAAAAAATTGACTTCGGTACTGTTATGTAGGTAGGTAGACTTAGGTCATATAATTTAGATTATAGAACTTTTTGGGCTCGTTATTAGTTCGCAATCGGTAACCTTTATGAATATTTTATACGTCGTATTGATAGATTTGTCGAGATATTCTAAAAATGAAATATTGTCTATAAAAGACAAAGAACGAGCAGGTTCTGGTCTAGATTCCCATTCCGAGCGTCCCCTTAAATGAGCTGAGTGATCTGTAAAAGTCTAGGATATCTAAATAAATAGTTAAAGATTGAAGAAACTCTTTAAGGCGAGGTTATCCAGAGAAATCTGTCCTGCTCCAACGCTTTAATTTTACACATGTTTATCCTGCTCAGCGAAAGCGGGCCGCTCAGAAAACTCGCGGTTTCGAGGTGTTTTAATTTTTTTTTTTTATATCACATTTTTCACGACGTTTATTTTAGTGTAGATACAGATTAGATTTGACATGAAAAACGTATACTTTATGTATATATTTTACAAATAAGTATTTTGAATCTTTGTATAAATTTTATTGTCAAAAACATAATACAGCTCAAATGAAATAATTATATTTAGATCATAGTTTAGACCTATCTTTGAGATTTAATTGAATCGAGCAAAATGTAAGTATTCCTGTATCGAATGGCCGAAATATCAAGATCAAAGAGTGAAATATGACATATATTTTTTATATCTTTTAAATCTATCGCTTTAAAATTAATTTGAAAAGGGACAAAATAGGATAACCCACCCCCTTAAATCCATATCCCCGGTATTATATACATTACTAATAACCTATTTCATTTATTTACAAAAATATTAAATGTACAGACACGACTTTTTACTACTTTATTAATTGTAAAGATACATGGTTGTCTGTTTACCACTAACCGGTTGAACTACAAGAAAACTCAGACTAGCGCAGGCAGATCTGGTATTCCATATTAGGCAGATTTGCAATGCCATATACGGAAGCTGCCAAGCCTGTTTCTATACAAGATCCCGCATTAGAATCGCCATTTTCTTAGGGTTACCAGATCTCAATAATGTGAATTCCTGAGAAAGTTCCTAATAAATAAATCGAAAATGTCATTTAAGGCAAATCTTTTATGCGAATGTAGAGGCAGCACGCAGGCGCGGTCGCAGCTCAAGATTTGGTGGGTGGTTATCTTGGCTCAAGTACAGTTAAAGAAACCAACTTAAATAGTAAAACAGGTTAAGCAAATAAATAAATTTTTTGATAAAATGAAAAATATCAATAAAAACACAAATGGAAGCCTTCTATTAACTCTATGGGGCATGCAGCCGCCTGCCGCAACTTCCGCGTTGGAACGAATATTTCGCGGGCTTTTCAAATTTGATTTGCACCGTTTGAATTACTTTTTATAACGTTATTTTGAATATTCTTGACTTAGATATAAATAATTTGTTTGAAATGTTCGTAAACCGTCAAGTTTTAGGAGATTTTTCGAGTTGACATGAATGATTGGGGGGGGGGGGCATGATGCCACTGGCAGCACGATTTTCAACAGATTCTGTTACAAATACAATGTAATGCAAGATGGATCGGAGCTACGATCTAGGATACAAATATTCTATCATTGTTTTATTTATTTTATTTTCGATAAGAGGCTGACTAAATTAAAAAAATCTCATGAAGCGATACTTAAGCGACGAATCAGCTAACGCACAGTGCTGTATTTTATAGCTAGCACTGCTTAACTTGAATTTCTCAACTGTGTAATCGGGGGTTACTAAATATAATAATTTTAAGCATTTATTCATTCGCTTTTAAACATTCCTGACAATTTAATATATGTCAGAGGGCCAAAATTCTAGACTTGGTAGGAAAATTTCTGGTAGCCCTAGATTTTATAGATGTCGTCCATCAGGTCAGGACTCATACGCGCGGCTAAAGCTCTTTTTGACTGACAATAGGGACCATTATTGGTTACCTTTCGTGTCACAGTACGTACTAGCTACAATTTTTATGCAGTGAAAGTTGGGATTACAAATGTACAATTCTCTTTACACACATACACACACAGGACAACAAGGTTTTTGGTGCTTGAACGATTTTTTAGTTTGTTATCTAAGTTTTTATTCTAAGATAATCTAAAGATAATATAATAATATTGTTAAAAAGTAATAAATACATATGGAATTACTTAGTATAGTAAATAAAGTAACCATGAAAATTGTGTGCTGAATCCGAATCTGAAATCAGATTAATTTTGTAAGTCGTGTCTCAATTTTTGTGAAATTTACTTTAAATGCAACATTTTTTGTTTGTTCGAGTTTCGTATCCAAAGGGCTAAGCGAAGCCACGAGTCGATGTGTTGCCCGTCCGTCCGTTCGTATGTCACGGCTAGAGAAGACGGAATTATTCACAAATTTGGATACTTTTTGTAGAATGTTAAATGAGAATTTCAATAAAATTATTTTTCATACATGAAAAAAGCAGGGAAAATTAGTTTTTTTCATGTATGAAAGCGATTTTTTTTTAAGAAAAATAGGTGACGAGTCAGCCCACAGAACAGAAAATGTTTTAATGTTCTGTGAATCAGCCAATCATAGAAATTAAATTTCATACTTAAGTGTGCATTCTTTAGTTTTGCAACGAGATCTTACGAAATAATTATAAAATTCCAATAAATAACTCCCAGCTAAAAAAAACTACACAAATAAATATTGTACAATATGCAAACAACGTTTTTTTTTATATTGTAATAGCTTCAAAATAATAGAATCTTCCGTAGTGGTGAAACTTGTCATAAACTATTGAAAATCAAATAAATTATTTGTAGCTATTTTTAAACGTTATAAATGGTGAAACGTAATTTTTTTTTCCTAATCTGAAGAATCGATATTTAAGCGCCGCTCAATTTGAAATTTTTAATTAGGAAATCAGAGTGATATGAGCACTTTTTCATCACAATCGCCAATATTGCCTATTTTCAAATGGTTTCTTGAACAGCTGTTTGCAACTATGTTTTCTCTGATACAATCTTAATTCTGTTGTCGAACGTCCATCGAACGTTTATAAAAAATGCATTAATTTATATAATATACAAAATTTTAATGAGAGCGGAACTAAAAAGACAAACCTTAAGGTTGACCATTGTACCAAAACCTCTTGAGAAGGTTCAATTGTTGTTTATCTTTACCTGAAACAAAAATTAAATTTAATTAGATACATTATAAAGGACTAAGAGAATTTATGTTAATTAATAAAACCTTTATATCGTAAATAACACGTAATACGCGGCTTGAGGCAAAAGGGTTGCCTACCTAATTATCAACACATGTAAATTATCTCATAGGTCTAATAGAAGCCGACGTGTTTTGTTAATTTAAATTATGTGCCTATCTAACTGGAAAAATTTATTACAACAACAACAATAGATTCATATTTTGTATGCTCTATATAGGTGGTAGCGCTCGACTGTGGAGGTACCACCATCTTACTCGCAAACCTCCCCGAAGTTATTCGGGGGAGAGTAAGAGAACAGCTCTCAGGCAAAACCAGGCGGCCAACCATGCCTGGGACCGATGGATGGCGGTATATCCATCCCCAATTGCCGGACCTTATATAAAGCAGACTGGTGACGGTTAAGTACCGCGTTCACCAACCCGCCTGCCCAGCGTGTGAGAGTATGGGCATTTCTTCCAGGACAAGCACCAAGAGTGGCGAAATCTTGAGTAGGCCTGTGTCCAACAGGGAACGACAACAGGCTGATGAATGGTCTATGCATAACATATAACATTTTAAAACTAACAAATATACCCGGCTAGCAAGATTTTGAAATCTTTTATCCGACGACATCCATCCATCCATCCATCAGCCTGTTTCGTCCACTGCTGTACATAGGCCTTTCCAGGATTCCGCCACTCTTCTCGGTCCTCCTGGAAGAAATGCCCATACTCACACACACTGGGCAGGCGGGTTGGTGAGCGCGGTGCCGAAGTCTTTGCACCAGTGAAGCCGCTGCCTTTCACCAGTTTGTTTTATATAAGGCCCGGCAATTGGGGATGGTTATACCGCCATCCATCGGTCCCAGGCAATGGTGGGCCGCCTGGTTTTGCCTGAGAGCTGTTCTTTTACTCACCCCCGAATAACTTCGGGAGGATTTGCGAGTAAGATGGTGGTACCTCCACAGTCGAGCCCGGCATCAGCTCTATACCACCTACATGTTGGCCATATTTTTGGCATCTTTGAGTTATTCGGAGTTAACCTGCATAGTTCTTGCACAGATTAATTTTTTTAATTACACTGTTGTCGCTGATGGAAGAAATGGAAAAAACTGTAAACCTGATTCCCCCAAAAAGGGTGTATTTGTGCCCGATAGAAGTTGGGATGTAAAAGAGGGAGCACGAGTTTTTACTATCTCATTTACTATTCTCTCGTACGCTCGTTTCAAAACCTAGGGTTGGTTGGTACCGGCGGTCCACTACAAATCATTTCAACTCAATAGATACGTGGTTTGTTCTGTCTCGGTGATAGTCCACACTTGGATACACCTTTGACACCCCCTGGGGATAAATATTGTGATGATGTATGTTTCAGGGTCCCGTGGAAGCAGAAAGAAAGACGACCTCATGGAAACGCCGAATACAAGACCGCAACACCGGTTTTCAGGAATAATATAGGATGAGGAATCCTAGAAATACTCTGTAAAAGAAACTCAAATCCTTCAATCAAATTCTGATTTTTCATCTTTATTTGCTTTGAAAATATAAAGTTATTGAAGAGAAGTGCGAAGCGCAAAGAGAGTGAGCCTTTTTGAGTCAGTAATCACATTGCTTCACATGATCCTCTGTTATATCAACAATACTTCAACAATAACTATGAACTAAATACACGGTAAAGTAATCACTACCGCAAGGGGTAAAAAAAAGATTATAGTATATTTTCTCAAAAGAAAAAAAATGCAACGTTACCAAAACTTAATCCAAATCTTACAAAAGACCGCAATATAAGGTCACTTTTGTTTATATAGCCGAATTCATACTGAGGACTCGGTAAATGGTCAGGATCAAGGTTTATTGACCCTGATTTCGAAATACAAAAAGTGTTTTTTATGCCTCTAAGCATGTTGAAGATCAACATCGACTCATTTAGTATAGGAAGTTTAAATTTTATTTTGCGTATTTCACATTCTAGAAATTGTCATTGAACATTGTTCCTGACCACTTACCGAGTCTCCAGTTTGAATTTGGCTGCATAAACGAAAGTCACCTTACATAGTATTCAATCAATATTTTAAATAAGATCATGAAATTTTGCATAATATCTGATCTCAATGTAAAGAAGGCCTTTTAGGTACATTTTAAAAATAATTGTTATTTTTACCGTAAAAAAACAATTACCTAAACTATCGCGCGTTGCACTCAAACCGCCCTACCCCTCACAACACTATCTCCCGACTCACTCTAACGTGACAGCAAGCGCTAGTGTGCGAGTGGGATAAAGAGTTTTAAGGAGTTCGTTCTTAAATGCTTACACGCAGTCCTCACGGCGCCCCATAAAAAAGCCATACGTTAAATAATTATCTATTATTATGAGTTCGTCTTAAAATTCATCTATTGAAAATATTGTCAAGTACCATATTGACTATATTATAAAGATTATATTATAACTGAAATCATAAAATTAAAGCAGCTTTTTTATATCTTTCTCGCTCGATTACATCACTGCTTTACTCCTTTCGTCACTCAGTGGAAAGTTAGCTCAGTGAAAACAACATTAGCACATCACTAATGTAATAATGCACGAAAATAATTTCCCGTGACACCATTATATCCAATTTAAATGAACTTGATTCTGTTTAAACTAAGAATTACCGTAACCATTTAATCTACAACCCTAAAACTTTTCAAATAACTTTGTTGTAGCACAGTTTAGTACTAGACTTTGAATAAGCCGCAGTACCCTTCCATGCCTAAATTTCTAGAATGTTTATTTCAGCCTATATTGAAGAAAGTTTGAAACTGACTATAGGTACTGGGTGGTGGTAAGCTCGGCCGAAGCGAACTGGCCTTTCTTGAAAAAGCTCAGCGAACCATACAAACGCGGTCTACAAAGCACAACCAGCCTTTCAATATCTCTATTGAAACCTGTTATCCAATGGACGCTCACGCCAAAAGTCTATGAAAATGTTATTAGCAGGACGGCTATTCTGGCATTATTTGTGACTCGCTATAGAAGTTACTCGATCTTTTTTGACATAATTTTATGTGATATTCGATGAACAGTCGAGTGATTGTACTTTATCATATAAAAATTATGAAACCAGTAGGTTTTAAATATAAAAAAGATGTATATAAATATATCCGTAGGACAGAAAAATAAATAATATAATTATGTTCGTAGTGGCGTAACATTTTATGAATGTTTAACTGTACGAAATACCACTAAGCAGCTAATGAAATGAATGACAATGAATTCTTTATTTATGCAATATAATAAGAGCAACTACAATATAAAATTATATTTTGGACAACTTATATTTAATAAAATAATAAACGTACATGAATTTAATGAAAGGTAAATTTAATTAATACAGTAATGTATATAGGGTGAAATTAAATCAACCGACCAAATTCATACTGGAGACTCAGTTAGCGATCAAGAACTAGGTTCAGTAATCCATTTGGCCATTTTCGAAAAATAAATTTTTGCTCCCTTACTGGTTGGACTAGTTCAAGTACAATTCCTAGTGCATGCACTATGGGGCAATAAATTTTTTTTTTCGAATTTTACCTGGAGGGTCATAAAACCTTGTTCCTGATGACTAACCGAGTCTCCAGTATAAATTTGGTCGGTTGATTTAATTTCACCTAGTATACGATACACATGATAGTTTACCTATAAATATACCACATACTAATACGTTACTTATATGAATACAAGCCTAAAACCACCCATTCGCTTAGTCATGCTACGAAAAAGGGCCAAGATACTCGGCAAGTTTATTTAATTTTTTATAATTTTCATTGTCGCAAAAAGACAGTTAAAAAATGACTCCAGGCAGGATCGTTACTTCAATACATTTTACAGAGTTAAGAAACCTGTCAGTTGCGCGTCCACTGGACAATAGGTGCACGTCTCTCCAGCATCCTGGTAAAGGC